>OZ059808.1:10875472-12123498 GCA_964057025.1 Standfussiana lucernea | reverse complement strand
TTACCAAAAAGCAGCGCTATCTATCCCTTTCACACTGACTGAGGTGCAACTCCGCCACAGGTAGCGGTCCCAAATTCCGGACAGATGACGTCATTGGGTCGGAATTATGCTAGCCGCTTAACTACCTGCTTCGATTACAAGCATTCAAGCATAAGCCATTACGAAAAGGAAAAAATTGGATAGTACCAATTTAATTTATTTTCTGTCTTCTTCATTACATTCATAGCAATATCTTTGTAACGATAAGGACTAGACGTAAGTTTTATACCAATTTGCAAACCTTATTAAATGTACAAGTTTTTAAAATAATGGTCGTCTTCGGTGTCATACATTTTTTTTACAGGAGAAATTTTTCAATTTTGGTCCTAACATCGTAAAGAAAAAACTTTTCAACTCAAGATTTTTTTTCTAAGGCAAATAAAACGGTATTCAAAAAAATGGTATCTTATAACATTAGTAAGCTATTCAGAAATGTTAGATAAAAATCATACCTAAAAATGTCATCATTTGCAGCAACAGCATTAAAAAAACTTAATTCTGGAAGACAAAATGGTAAAATTCGAAAAAAAAAAATATCTTGGTTACTGTAACGGTTTTTTTTTTAATATTCAAATTAGTTGTTGGAAATTAGGTAAGCTACCTACCCGTTACGTTTGATCCATTATTTACGGGACACCCTGTATATGAACATATATGAGCATAACTGGCGAAATGTGGGCGTTCTATTAAGTACACCTCTGCCTAACACTTCAGTGATTACAGGAGTTATGTTATGTAATGTAACGGACACTAAAACTAGGTGAAACTTAAAAGTATTGCCTAAAAGAAGCACATTGTTGAATTTTCATCACTCAGCTCAGCGTTAAGAATTTTGCGCTTTTATTAAGCATTGCATTTAGGTGTCGCGTCCTGTTGATGAAAACGGGAATTTTCAGCACAAAATGAACTTTGAAATCCTAGGAACCAAAATGTTAGAGGCCAAGCATTTGCAATTGACTTTATATGTGTGCAATTCATCAAAGGTTTTCTGTGAGACTGATTTAGGTAATGGAGTAATTTCTGTCAAATACTTGTTTTATAATGTGCCACTATTTCATCGGAATAAAATAAAAACAAAAAAACTTTGTTTTGCATTTTTAAATCTATATCATAATTTATATTATTAAGCTGAAGAGTTTGTTTGAACGCGCTAATTTCAGGAACTACTGGTTCGAATTGGAAAAATCTTATAGTGTTGGATAGCCCATTTATCGAGGAAGGCTATAGGCTATATAACATCATGCTGCGACTAAACATCAATAAAAAATGTTACGCAGACGAAGTTGCGCAGGTCAGCTATTTTATTTATAAAGGGTGGCGCCGACAATACGACAGTAAATTAAACTGCGTATACCTCATGACGTCCCAGTCAGCGTACAAAAATTCATTTGAATATATCCAGTAGTTTAGCCACAGGAAAATATTTTTCATATTCGGAATTTTCTACATGATGTAGATTAATAGGCTAGCACTGACAGGTTAACGACCCCCGCATCGGTTTAAACACTAAACACATATTGCCAACTCGCTATTTCAAAAACCTTTGCCAAATTCGTTCCTTAAATGTTATTTCCAGACGTGATTTAGTGCAAATGATACCCAAGGTTATTAAACCAATATTTATAAATGGTGTTGTATTTCGTTAACAGTTTTATGCTATTTAGTTTGTTTAGAAAAAATGTTTTTTTTTTTTCGATGCTAGGATTTTTTTAATAGTTTAAAATATTCCTATGAACTAGTATTGCCAGTGTTTTCCTTTAGTGTCGTATTGTCGGCGCCACCATGTATAAGGTGATACTGAGATAACCGAAAACCTATTAGGTCATTGAACTCACTCTAACATCTTTTATTACGGGACCGACTCAAAAATCAGGTGAAAAAAATTGTTTACTAGATTTAATTTTCGTTGAGTTGCAAAGTACGGAGCAGTGATGTTTCATTAAAAGCGCACTATATTTGTGTCTATGAGATAGTTAAGGAGATTGACAAAGGCACATTGATCCATCACAATATCACCATTCAGAAGACATTGATATTTTATTTTTAAAAGCTGCCCAACATTAGAAATTCCTCCTGCGTCGTGGGTGCGTTAACAAACATTTAAACTCACATAAACAAACAGCCAGACACGGGGCAACTGTCTTTAGGCCATACAAACAGTTGTTCCGTGCAGGGATCGAACTCGTGACACCCAACGCAGCAGTCAATGCTCAGCCACTGCGCCACCCGCGCCGTTTAGAATCGCTAAGTTTAACTATAAGAACATATTTTCAGAGTAGCTACACAATTCATCGCAGCGTAAGAACCTCTTAAATTATTTAGGCCTAACGCACCGCCGTAATCATGCCCACTAAATTATTAAAACGTACATAAGCGAAAAATAAACACCGAGCAAGCAATGTGCAAATCATTTAAACCGAGAGCCCTTACCAGTCATTTTGTGAGCTACACTTGAAAATTCCTACATTTTTAATAAACGCACCTTGAAAATATATGAATGGGTTAGAGCCTACCGACTTTTAATTGCTGAATCACAAACTGGCACTCGACCACACTCAAAATTCCACCTTAACTTTTTGGCATAAGGTTCAAAATTGTCTGTTCAGTTGCGGAGGTTGGTCCTTTTAACCGTTATGGTGTTTTGGAACTTTGCCAGGGACGAAAATCTGTGACCGAGCTACGGTTTTAATCTAAATTATTCTAGCCCAAAATAATTCTAGTCATAAACTTTATGATGTGAAAACTCTTGGTGAATTTTAAGTGGTTGATGTCCGACGACTGTCACTGTACAAACTATGCATAGATCGTTTACTTTCTGAAATAATTTGTCGGCGAATACAGGGTGGATTTCTGACCGTCTCAAAAAAATTACAAACAATAAAATAGAGAACACAGAATTGTTTTTAAGTGTCTAGTAACTTACGAGTCAGCCTTAACTAGGTAATGCTGTGTTTCAGGCAGGGTGGATATTTGACCGTCTCAAAAATCCACCCTGTATTCGCCGTCAAAATATTTAGGTGGATTTTTGAGTAGGAGTTTTTACTGTTTTAGCTGCAGGAAGACGTTCTTAGGAGACAAAGGTTAACTTGTTTAGTAACTGCTAAATGCATTCAATCATTCAATGCCTTCTCGTAGAGAGGAGACCATGTCCCAGTTGTGGCATCATTATCAGTCCACTACACTGGCCTTAGGCCACTCAACTCGATTTTCGGCAACTCTCATTCAGTTTTTACCAGCCACCCTGCGAAAACAATGGCTCCATTGAGTCTGAAGGCGTCCCCTATATTGGGCGTTTATTAAAGACTTATTATGCTTAAATGCATTTACAGATTTGGAAATTTATTTTACAGTCAGACAGAAAAATTCACTTTTTTCTTTTGTTGCTACCACTTTCGGTAAACTGTTATATGAATCCTGTCTGAAACACAGGATTTCCTAGTTCAAGCTGACTCGTATGTTACTAGATATGTCTAGAGAACAATTATGTATTTCCTATTTTAATTTGTGACTTTTTTTTAAATTAATGTAGAAATATAATATAATCGACTTAGAGGCGTTTGCGAGATATTGGACAGAAAAAACCTCACGGAGAGAAGAGTGGTAGGCTATGGGAGAGGCTTTTGCCCAGCAGTGGGACAATATAGGCTAAAGAAAAATATAATTTATAAAAATATATAATATCAAATATCTACCCTGTATACAAAACTTTTTTGGCTTTGGCGTCATTTTCGGAACTTTGAACGGTTTTATTGTTTTGAAGTGGTTGTTAAAAATGTGCCTCTGATCTTGGGTAGAACGTAAATGGTTATTTTTTTTATAACTATTTTAAGTTTTATTTTATGACATTAAAACAATAAATAACATAACTCCCTTTACCCTCGAAGGGTGGGCAGAGGTGTACCTAGTACACCCACATTTCAACAGTTATGTTTAACTCCTATGCTTAAGGAGTGAGTCAATTGTTATCAACCGAGCGAAAATCTGAATTCTGGTGTCCTAGTAACAAATTGCTGGTGGAAAAACCCAAATCAATGCGTTAAAAATATTATTGTCTCTAATATTTATACTGATCAATACCATTTACCATATTAAAATATACAAAATGTTTACTAAACCTAAAACAACAAATTAAAATACCAAAATTTTATTACAATTAACCTCTGTGATATAAAAATAACATGAAATTGTTCCAATACACTTTCTAGGAAACCAGGGACAAACATTTCCGTCCAAAATCTATACATATAAAATTCAAAGTCTTGACTGACTGATTTATCAACGCACAGACCAAACCGCTGGTTCTAGAGACGTGAAATTTGTAGGATATATTCTTTGTAAAGAGTAGGTGTCCACTAAGAAAGGGCTTTTGGAAATGTCACCCTTAAGAAGGTGAAATGGGGGTTGAATTTTCTGTGAAAATTTTTATTCTTTGGGTCGATTGACTTGAAAATGTATGTACATACTGTTCAGTTAAAATTATGAGAAACGTATATCACAGTTTTTCCAAAATCATCCCCCAACAGAGTCAGACGGGCGTGGATTGGGCACATACCTACTATAATACTTTACGCCCTAACATCCAAATCTGTTCGTTCAGTGAGGAATGGTGTTTACCCAGAAGAACATGTAATAATAATTTTCATTTATAGACATAGTGATTACCCAGAAGCATGGCCGTCGCCAGGGGGGGCAGGGAGGGCAGCTGCCCCCCCAGAGGCTCAGGATTTTTTTTAAGTGTTAATTTTTTCTGCCTGATGCCACAGAATTAGTGAGTACGTGATAAATTGTAGTGTACCGTAGAACCACACTCGTGTGTGTGTATATTATATTTTTAAGGCCAAAAAAATGATAGTATCTCTACAAACTAACACATTGTCTTTCACCTACCGCGCTTGGTCCGTACTTTAAAAAATCTTTTATCACAGTGACTCCTTTTTTCTGCCTCTGGATAGGCTTTTGGTTGCAAAAAATAAAGCATGTAGGCATTTTGACGCTCGCTTAAAAAAAATACGTCATTTCTTTCGAGTAGGCCACGCGGGCGAAGCCGCGAGGAGAAGCTAGTGAAATAAAATAAAACAACATTTCTACAAAAATAAATCAAGAAGAAATACCCAGAGATAAATTGATGTAAATCATGTAGACTAGAAATCGATTCGACAGCAACAAGTTTTCATATAGTTAAAGTTTTGTCAGAGATTTTTTTTTTTTTTTAAACGTTGCTGTACGCTAGGAATTTCTCCTGTATGGTAGGTCCGTTTATATTTAAACTTACTTAAACCAACAGCCAGAACAACTGCCTGTAGGTCACACAAATATTTGTTCCTTGTGGGGATCGAACCCGCGACACGCAGCGCAGCAGCAAACCGTGCCGTCAACGTACCGTAAATTTGTTTCGCCACTTCTTCTCAACTAAAACGTTAGGAAGTGATGAAGAGCTGACGTTTTGAAAGACTTTCTTACGTGGCTTTCATCGTGAGAAAATCATAACATCACGCATGTAATCCCGGATGGGTTAAGCAGAGGTGTACATAATACAACAGCTACATTTCGCCAGCTATGTTTTCTGGAAATCATCATGTCTTAAATCAAAAGTAGGTACAGTAAAGATATGAAGCATTCTTTCTTCTTCTTCTTCTTTATCGTGTGGTTAGTGCCTAACCTGGTGTAACCTGGTGTTAGAGTTTTTATGCCGCCCATGGGCCTCTGACTTGGCTTTACATGCCGTCGAGAAATATCTCTAAGGTATGCTGGTTTCCTCACGATATTTTCCTTCACCGAAGCAAGCGATAATTATACAATACGCACATGAATCCGAAAAATCAGAGCGCGTGTCTTGGGTTCGAACTCGAGACCTATGACTTGGCAGTTCGTCGGACACACCAGTAGGCTATCACTGCTTATGAAGCATTTTTTAACCCGTACTGGGCCAGTGTGGAGAATTAGCCTACTGCCTCCCATAAAGAGGAGGCTTGTATACCAAAAGCCATAAGCACGTTCAGGACATAATGTTCCCAACATTATGTCGTGAATATGCTATGCTTATGCCGTCGTTTTGCTAAGCAAAGTGTATGGGAAATTAGTCCCACCACCATCTGCACATCCTTTTCAAACTGTTGGGCTCTGCTTCCAGTCTAACCGGTAAAACGATACCCCTTGATGAGACTGGTTGTCAGACTTTTGGGCTTCTTAACACTCGAAACGACTGTCAAAGATCAAATGACAGCCGGGACCAACGGTTTAACGTGCTATCCGAGGCACGGGAGGATTTCGGTATGTAATGATGTTCACCATCCATGGGCTCCACTGCTTAACCTAGGCGTTCAACCCGTGGAGAGGCGCGCGTGGAACACTACGCGCCACCGTCTCGGGTCCAGTGTGATGGGGGGCGAGGGATGTCCCCGAATCCATCGCCCCTGGACCAGCGCCTTTATAAGACGTAACAGGGGCAGTTTTGTACACCTCACTCCCCCCCGGGACGAGGCCCGCAGGCTAAGCGGGCCGGCACGAGTCCGGAGCAGCGGAAGTCGCATTAGTTCCCGCTAATCTCCCCGACGCAAGTGTGCGAGGGAACACCGGTGTGGTTTTAGTCAGTTCGAGTCTGACAGACCCCTCCGCTCTCCCCAGGGCGGAGGACATCCATTGAGGATTTCCACATCGTAAAAAAAAAGGCGTTCATCCCGTGTGGCTGTTATTATTCAGCCACGCGGCGCTCTACCAGAAAAATAATCAAAGTAAGTAAAATTGATACTTTTATTGACCCATTCACTAAAAGCTTCGAAAACCTATTTACAAGGTTTCATGAAAGGAGTTTCAGTCCACATAGGCTGGTCCTTATACGTCATCATCCATCATTTAGTGGACAAATGGCTCAAGTGTCGGATTCCGGGGTTTGGGTACTTATTTTCTTAAATTGTTGGGGCATGAAAGGATTATTGTTGTATAGGTTTTTGGGATGTTTTGATGCGGATTCTTTTGATGGATTTGCTTTTGTTAATAATAACGTTTGTTGAGTTGATATTTGTGTTCTGATTATAATCTTTATAAATAAATAAAATTGACGTATCTGTTTGTACTTAAAAAAAAAAAACAACTTTTTACTCAATGCATAATTATGAAAGTATACAAGGTGTAAACGGACCCTTCACGAAGCCGTCAACCAAGCATTCTGTACATGAAACTAAGTAACAGAGATTAGACATTAACCCCTCAATGAAACCAGTGAAAATGACAAAATGAAAAACTGCTCAAGTGATTAACTTTAAGAAAACTAATGACTACTAAGTGTCTTTGAATTGATCATGTATTTTTTACATTTAACTTGAATTAATGACACCACTATTCATTGGAGCTATCAGACTGAATTTGTATAAGAAAGATATTTCACTTAAAGATATATTATTTAACTAAAGTTATTTTAATAAAAAAGACGGTTAATTACTTTTGTCGTAGATCAACTATGAAAATGGATTTTAAGATATTTGAACCCGCCACTGGTTCTTAAAGCAGTCTTGAAATATAATTTTTTTTTCAAAGACCTCCCCCCATTCCTTCCATGTTTCTCGACGCTATGCCTCTAAATACATCTGTATTTTATAGAGATCTACCTACGTAAGGTAAAGTTAACGTTTATAGTCCCTATTAAAGTTTTTTTTTTTTGATGGATTTACTCTTGACCTCAATCTTGTCCTGAGAACAGAGATGAAGTCGACGGTGGAACGAGCTAACATAGAAGAAGCCTACTAACTCGCGACTTAAATATATTTGGGGTTATATGAACTCGGGAACACCGACTCAGGCAGGAGATTCCACTCCTTGGACTGCCAAGGAGTGGAATCTCCTGCCTGAGTCGGTGTGTCGGTGTGTCGGGTGTCGGTGATGCGCACTGGCGCATAATAAAAGATGTAAAAGTTATATACCATACAATGACTATTGTCATATATGTATATAAATATAAATCCACAAATTCTCCCATAGGGGTTGACAAAAAATAAATAAAATTAATTAAAATAAAGTCAATCTAAGAACCTGTTACGGTCTTAACTAACCGTTTAGTTCAAGGTATCGGTAAAATAACTTTTTTCGAAGAAGCACAACAAAATATCACCAATAAAAACACAGCTTTACACCAAGCTTTTTCGCCAACGATAAAAAGGAAGCTTTGAGAAGAAAATAATTAATTGTTAACGTTAAAAAGGTTACAAAGTCGGGGTTGAACATTTTACAGAGGAATTCATATTTTAACACGGCCTTCGGGGGTATAGAAGACACCTTTGGTAATATGAATTGAACTTTGTAGGGTTCACCGAGTATTTTCTGGTCATTTATTTGTATCCAAACTAAAGCTCGTAGCTAAATAACAACAGCCACTCGGGTCGATCGTCAGGTTAAGCCGCGCTTGCCTGGGTTGGTCCGTGGATGGGTGACCACCCATACATAGCGAGTGTCCTCCGTGTCTCGGAAAGCACGTAAAGCCGTTGGTACCGGCTGTCAATTTAAGATCTTTGACAGTGGTTACAGGTAGTCAGTGACCCGAAAGTCTGACAACAAGTCTTACCAAGGGGTATCGTATTACCCAGTACTAACTGCGTTATGGAGGTCAGATAGGCAGTCGCTCCATGTAAAATACTGGTATAAAGGCTAGGCAAATGATGATTTGTATCCAAACTGAAGAAATAACCGGGATTAAACTTAGGTCTGGTAATAAAATCGTGCCGGATTAGCCGATCTTTGGCACCGTACTTGTTGGATTTCGACTGCCCAGTTGCTCACGTGGTTGCAAGCGCGACTGCTGAGCGTGACGTCCTGGGTTTGGTTCCCAGGTTGGGCTAAGTGTTATTGGGTTTTTCCATCAGGAATTTCTCAGTAGCAGCCACGGAGTCTGGATTTGTGCCCGGCTGATGGCAATAGGTTCGCCCCTTATTAAATGGGACTTAAACATAACTGGCGAAATGTGGGTGTACTAAAAGGTACACCTCTGCCTATCCCTTCGGGGATTACAGGCGTGTTATGTTATGTTATGTAATAACTTGTGTGGTGTACATAACAGAGTGTAGTGTGTATACTAAATTTGATTCTGGCTAAATTTCTACACACACTCTTGATGCATTTATTTTTGTAAAAATAGAAATGCTAGTGCTCAGTAACGAGTTATACAAACATTTCGTACAAAATAACCAAAAAAAACAACTTTCAAACGTTGCCAAAATCCCCCACCACAATGTACCCTACATCGCCCAACTTTCGTACAGTGGCAATACATACAAAACAAAATGGTTGATGGCTGAAACGATGCGTGAGTTCGCGACTCGCAGCATGTTCTGAACTCTGGCAAATTTGACAGCAGCGCTTGTGGAATATTAAGTTATGATGGAAATTCTCGCTCTTTTTGGGTAGGTACACTATTGCGGGGTGCGGGTTTTCTTGTTTGTTTTTTAGTTACTGAACTTGAGAGCTGAGCTGAACTGAATAGATTCAGTTTTGTGCTAATGGTAGTATAATTATTGATTAAATTTTATGCAAAATATTTAGTTTTGATTCCGCGGAAAAGATCCAGGCCTATGCGTAGCATGCACCCAAACAGCTGGTCGATTCTTCTCGTGACCAGAGGGCTGGCCTACTTTTTGGCCAAAAAATCATCATTACAGATCATTGACAAGAATCAGCATTGCCATCCAACGTGGCAATGCTGCCAGCCTTCTGAGCACTATTCCTGTAGCAATGTGAACGATTTTTTGAGGCCCTTTAATGCCTTTTTTCTTTTCTAAGTTTCTTTATAGATAACTATGTATATTGGAAAAATGAAAAAAAAAAAATACGTATTAACAAAAAAATTTTTAAAAAAAAAACAGACAGACCCCACTGCCAACACGGTAGCAATAGCCACATTTTGTATGTTACATAATATACAGAATATGTGCGAAATCCGACACATAACTGCCCTCCGTGTTTTATTGACACAAGTTACTTCTAGTATAAAGACTTTAACATATAAGAAGGCACGTAGAAATAAAATGTACAAGAAATTGGTGTTGAATTTTGGCAGTAACGAAGTTAAGTCAAGTTATTGCTGTATTTTCTTTACAGACCGAAGAAGTAAAGGATGAAACAAAGTACAAAACAGACTCCAAGATCCTTTATTAAGTGGTTGCAGTAATTACGCTACTGCTGAGCATGAAGTCCTGGGTTCGATACCCAGGTAAGGCAAACTGTTATTGGATTTTTCTATCAGAAAATATCGGCACCCATTCGTGGAGAATAATTTGCTCAGTTAATGGCTTAGCCTTTACTATATGGGACTTAAACGTAATCATCATCATCAACATCTGCCTAGCCTTTTCCCAACTATGTTGGGGTCGGCTTCAAGTCTAACCGGATGCAGCTGAATACCAGTATTTTACATGGAGCGACTGCCTATCTGACCTCCATAACCCAGTTAGTACTGGGTAATACGATACCCTTGGTAAGACTGGTTGTCAGAGTTTCGGGCCATTAACTATCTGTAACGACTGTCAAAGAACTTCAAATGAAGGTCGGAACCAACAGCTTAACGTGCTTTCCGAGGCACGGAGGAAACTCGCTATGTAATGGGTGGTCACCCATCCACAGACCAACCTAAGCAAGCGCGACTTAACATTGAGATCGACCCGAGCGGCTGTTATTATTTAGCCACGAGCTCCTCACTTAAACATAATACTTTAGGTAAACTCGAGCAGTGGCTAAGAGCGAGGAGGTGAGCAGGCGTTATGTTAAGTGTTGTTTTTTCAAGGCCGTTATATTCATTTAGAAACATTTCAAACAATTCATTCTTATTATGTTTATTTCAGAAATAAGTGAGCTGAAGTGGCAAAGAGCCGGCCTTATTAGCCGTAGAGCCGATGACCGTTGGGGTAGACGTGTTCTTGAGTGGAGACTGCGAATCGGCAAGCGTAAGGTGGGACGCCCTCAGGCTCGGTGGAGCGACGATCTTCGCAGGGAGGTTGGTAGTAACTGGACCAAGGTTGTCGAGAATCGAACTGAGTGGCGTGCAAATGGAGAGGCCCATGTCCAGCAGTGGACTGCTGGAGGCTGATGATGTTCATTTCTACAACCAAAATATAAACTGTGACAGCTAAACTCTAAACAGCTTCTTTTCGATAGTCGGTATTGGTGTAGGATCTCATAAATCCCATTAGGTAAGTGTACCAAAGTAAAAGGAAACAAATAGGTTGCATTGTAATTTAGCAGAACTATTGGTTGGAACTATACAAGATGTTGCTTGGCATTCTCGTCAAATACAAGGAGGTAACTATGCTAATGATTCTCGACCCGAATCAATAATAAAATGGGTAGGTAATTTTTTATATTTTTTTCTTAATATCGGAAATCGATAAGTTTACACCACCCGTATTAAAACGCGGCCCGTCTAATACTAGCCCTATAACCGCGCTTCCACACACACAAACAAACGCAGACGTTTATTCGCCAAACGGGTGATTCTCCTCTTTTGAAAAGGGCTTCATTCTGAAACAGTGTCGAATTAAAACAATTAAAAAGCAGCGTTTATTATTATTGACCAGGTACCGTAATTTATATTGATTATTTACGTCTTCTATGACAACCTCGTGAATTTTGGCGAGGTTGCAAAACTACACCTTGTATAGCCTAGGTCACTATTTTGTTTACTCCCCAAAAACGTAATTACGTCACTACATATCCAATAAGCAACAATCTCGAGGTCAACAGACAACTACAAGCTTTTATTACATTAATAATGTAATCTCGCATTACTTCCAGAACTTTCTATCTGCGATCTTAGATAAACACCGCTCGTGTGGAGTTCTCCAACTCGTATTAAGATAAAATTGTCTCCCTTTCATACAATGGGGGCATGAAAGAGATAGATATAGAAGGCTAACTCCTTAATGCGAGCGAAAACAGCTGTGCACGTATACATTGAAAGCCTTTCGGGTGTCATTTGTAGATTTATGATAGTCAAAATTCAGAAAATCTGACAACCTGTCTTACCAAGTGGTATCGTATTACTGCTTAGTCTCTTCATGTAGTGTTGGATTTTATTCAGCTGCATCTAGTGAGACTAGAAGCCGACCGAAGCCGACCCCGACATACTTAGGACAAGTCTAGGCAGATAAGGTGATGATGTATGGAACCTACCTTCTGTATCCATCTTTATTGTGCAATAGGGATGTAAGGAAATATGTTTATATACCGTACTTTATAGAAGGAAGCCGTATCTGCATGTTATTGTTGCACGTAGAACTCGTTTGTAGAGAAGGAAATATATTTGGATGCAGAAATATGTTTCGTGTGATGCCTTTGTCAGGGATTTTGTCAAGCCTTTGGTTGCATCGTAGTTTTTAATAAATTATATTAAAGTGCAATTGCCAATACATTGTGGGATTATTCCACTCTGCGCTTCTTTTTTTTTCGTGTGGTTAGTGCCTAATCTGGTGTCAGAGTTTTTATGCCGCCCATGGGCCTCTGACTTAGCTTTTGCAAGCCGTTGAGAAATATTTCTCAGGCATGCTGGGTTGGTTTCCTCGCAATGTTTTCCTTCACCGAAGATAGTGACAATTATACGATTCGCACATAAAGCCGTAAAATCAAAGGATCAACTTGGCAGTCCGACGGTCACACCGCTAGGCTATCTACGAAATTGTATGACCACTGGTACAAAGTGGAATGTTTACTATACCGATTGACCATGAACCGACGTGCGTGTTGTAGAAGCGACTTCAGAGAAAACAAATGATAAAATGAAATGTATAGATTTAGAACATGCCACAAGTCATCATGACGCGACTTGCGATGTTAAAGTAACAAATGAAACACGCGCATCGCTAACACAAGGCGCCTTATCAGAGGTCGTGGACATCATAATTGTGCTATTTGATTTTTGGTTTGCAGTTTTGCGTTTGCTAGTGTAACCTGTTCTCGCTTTAACTACAATGGTTCTAATGATCAGCTATAAACTTTTCCTGGTAGGCAAGTACGATTCGGCAAAATTTGTTGAGCATAATCGCTGGCACACACGCTGGAGTTCTGAATGATGTCCGGGTCAGTACTCAATTCTTTGTTGCGTTCCACATGTACGTTATAGATGGTATAACAAAGTAATAGATCAATATGTACCCTGTCGGGCACAGCAGAATTAGGAGAGAGAAAAAGGGCTAAGTAGCAATTCAAGAAATTCAATCATTTTGTTATAAATTATTAGATCGGTTTAATTGGGTGTATAATTATGTATGTATGGGGGTATATAATTATGTATATATTCCAAACTCAAAAGCATTTATTTCAATTAGACCATTACAGGCACTTTTGAATGTCAAAACACAAAAAATAAACTAAGCTACAGTCCCAGTCACAGGGCATAATAACTTGTGAAAGTACTGTAGTTGCCCATTCGAAAGCGTAGATCTCTATGGAGAAGAATGGGCAAGAAACTCCATGGACACTCTTTTAAATCATTATGTTGTTACAAAGTCTCGGTTACATCATTC
This sequence comes from Standfussiana lucernea, assembly GCA_964057025.1. NCBI lineage: Eukaryota > Metazoa > Arthropoda > Insecta > Lepidoptera > Noctuidae > Standfussiana > Standfussiana lucernea. Next base: position 12,109,960 of record OZ059808.1, on the reverse strand, counting down.
ATGTCGAGATTAAACATACATGTGAGAACGATGTAGAAAGACGTGCGAGTAAGAGCGTCCAGAATAAAAAAGATAAAATTAACAATTCAAAAATACAATAATCCATGGCAGCTGCGAGATGACCAGTCACAACTGACAGCGCCCGTTCACGAACATGACGCATGGATCAGCCATCATTCAACTCAACCATTTTGGAGGGAACTAAACGACCCGACACACGCGCCACCATCAGCGAGACATTTGAGTGAGCATGACATTTCTCAACCGCCAGGGCAAATTCGAGTCAGTAAAAGATGTAAATGGTAGCTTTATCGTACATAGAACTCACACATGTGCTATGCAATTATATAATACTAAGAGACTGAATCTATACAATGCAAAGATATGTTTACAATCTTCTGCAGCTTCCACAATAACTTCACAAAGTAATCAATTAGTTTGCCCCTATGGTTGTGGAGCAGGACCAGCATTGAGCCAAGCATTTTTATCATCAATGTAATCTCCCAACTTATAGTATGCTTGCCTACATAGTGTGCGTTTTATACAAGATTTAAATTTCGTCTCATTCAGTTGTAGAATGCCGGGAGGAATTTTATTGTAACATTTTAAACAGTACCCCATGAAAGATGAGTCTACTTTAGCTAGCCTGAAACCTGGCTGAACTAGATGGTCCCTGGTTCTAGTATTATAGTGGTGTCTGTCGCCTCTTTTACTAAATAAATGCAGATTTTTCCTAACGTACATGATGTTTTCATAGATGTATTGGCAAGGTACTGTCATGATGTTAATTTCCTTAAACAGTTCTCTTAGAGAATCGCGCCTACATAGATTATATATGGCTCTGATGGCTCTTTTCTGCAGAATAAATATAGACTCGATGTCTGCAGCCCGTCCCCATAGTAAAATACCGTAAGACATAATACTATGAAAATAACTAAAATAGACTAGCCTCGCGGTATCTACATCAGTAAATTGACGGATTTTCCTAACAGCATATGCTGCTGAACTCAGCCGTCCTGCAAGAGATGTTAAATGAGGACCCCATTGTAGCCTTGAGTCGAGCGTGATCCCTAAGAAAACAGTTTCATCGACGAATTCTAGTTTCTCTTGATTCAATACTATGTCACAATCACTAGTTTTGACATTTGGTAGGGCAAATCTTATGCACTTAGTTTTTTTCCCATTTAATACTAAATTATTCGCGGTAAACCAATTATGGACTTGCAGTAGGGCGCTATTTACGTCGTCAAGAATTGTGGCACGTCTGTTTATCTTAAATATCAAAGGTTTATTGGGTGTAAGAGGAGGAGGCTCGTGGCTGAATGTCGATCGTCAGGTTAAGCCGCTCTTGCCTGGGTTGGTCCATGGATGGGTGACCACCCATTACATACCGAGTTTCCTCCGTGCCTCGGAAAGCACGTTAAGTCGTTGGGCCCGGCTGTCAATTGCACATCTGTAACAGTCGCTACAGCTAGTCAGTGTCCCGAAAGTCTGACAACAAGTCTTACCAAGGGGTATCGTATTATTCAGTACTAACTGGGTTGTGGAGATCAGATAGGCAGTATGTAAAATACTGGTATTCAGCTGCATCCGGTTAGACTGGAAGCCGACCCCAACATAGTTGGGGAAAGGCTAGGCAGATAAAAGAAAAAGAAAGAAAGAAAAGATGATGATATTGGGTGTAAAATTATGAAATTCCCCCGGTTCCCGAACGCATATCTAAATACATTAGATTTTGTCATCCGGCTGCGCTGGAATCCTGTCGATCTGAACATGTATGTAACACCACTTTACAACACAAGTTTACCAAGCAAAGGTAATTCATTTCATTTCCAAACAAGATTAAAACTCATTAATAACTCACCCCCTCATAACTACCTCCACAAGAAGGGTAATTCAGTCTATAAGCACGAATTCCAGACGAGTGGATTAATATTAGAGATAGGCCGACTGACCGACACTGACTGGCAGTTTAGCCCATCATTGCTTTCGGTGGTAATGTCCATGGCGTTTCATGTACAGTTAGTCACACGCATAAGTACATATGTATATCATACAACGAAATCGCTCGCAACCGCCGTGTAGTCATAAAAAAAACTGTTAAACGTTGCAATTATAATTTTCTTGATTTAAATTCAGTAATTGACAAGACAGTATATGCAAGAGAAATGAGTAAATGATGTCGTGACGTCTGACAGGGGAGAATTGAAGAAGAAAATGTGTTGAGCCGACCCTAATTAGAAAGGAACAAGGGCAGGCAGATAATGAAATTCAGTAATGGACTATTCTTCAATCTTTGTAGTGTTAAATAGTCGCATAGCCTATATTGTGTGAGTACTATGTAATGTGCGTATGAAAGCTATCATTCACTGGAAACCTACGTCTTTTCTTGACTTGAATGTGCCATGGTGGTTGAGAGTATGTCATGCTCACTCAAATGTCTCGCTGATGGTAGCGTGTGTGTCGGGTCATTTAGTTCTTTTCAAAATGGTTGAGTTGAATGATGTCTGATCCATGCGTCATGTTCGTGAACGGGTGCTGTCAGTTGTAATTGGTCATCTCTTAGTTGCCACGGCATAATTGAACTACCTAACTATTTTATTTTGAAATTTCTTTTGTTTTTGTTTGTACTCTAGACACTTTTAACTTGCACGTCTTGCTACATCGTTCTCACATAATGTATGTTTGATATGGATCAACAAGAATGAGATATCCAAGTTTTTTGTAACAACATTATGATTTAAAAGAGTGTCCATGGAGTTTCTTGCCCATTATTCTCCATAGAGATCTACGCTTTGGAATGGGCAACTACAATACTTTCACAGTTATTATGTCTTGTGACTGGGACTGTAGCTTCATTTTTATTGCTGTCTTAGTTTCGACAGTTCAAAAGTGCCTGTAATTGGCCTATCTGAAATAGATGCTTTGATTTTTTATTTTGACTAGCACTGGAGAGTTATTATTCGCTTGTAAGGCTGCTAGTAAAATAAAAGTTATCTATAAAAACGTTACAATTTCATTTCAATTACTTGAGCCGCTTAATCGGCGCTTTAATACTCACCTACTACAAATATACTGGATGGTCGGTTTTCCCGACTAGTCGGCTACATGTCGGTACATACAAATCTAATTAATATTCCCGTTTCGTGCTACGCATACGAATAATCTTCAGGTTTATTATTCACGTCTTCAGTTGTTCTGACTCACACAGTACCTACAGGATATTCATACAAATTGGAGTTTTGAATATGTTCGCTCTTTATTTTTATGCGAATTTTTTTGGTCTTTGGAGTGTTAAGTTTATTTCCGTGATCCTTTGAGATTTTGTGTTTTTCGTTTTATATGGAGCGGAAGAAATTACCATTCACTTTATTGCTCGTTTACTGTTTGGTGACTTTTTGAGGAAATTCTTTGGTTTAAAACATAACTGGAGAATGTGGGTATACTTGATGTACATACCAAGTATGTACATAATTATATGCCCAGGTGTACCAAGATGATGATTTTATCTGAAGTTTTCTGACCTTGCTTTTTTTTAGCATGCTGGGTAAAACTTTCTTTATTTTATCGTGTGGTTAGTGATTAACCTGGTGTTAGAGTTTTTATGCCACCCATGGGCTTTTGACTTGACTTTACATGCCATCGAGAAATATCTCCCAGACACGCTGGTTGCCTCACGATGTTTTCTGATGATTTCTTTTTATGTTTTTTTTTTGTTTTGGATGAAACTGCGACGAAAGTTATTGTTATTAAGTTAATTAGTTTTGGAATCAGGAGTTACTTTGTGGAAAATCATCCATCGATCTCATAGATGAGACAAAACACGTATCGGGTATCGATATGGTTTAGGTACTATCGCGCTCACTGACGGTCGACCACGTTTCAACCTTATTACTCAGGACATCAAGGTTTAAAGTGGTGTTTAAAGTGCTGTATAATAAAGATCGAACTTTCTACTCGTGCATATTATTGCAGACCTATATCCAAGCCTGGATCTTGTTTTTAACGAAATTAAAACAAAGATAACATAACATCACGCCTGTAATCCCCAAAGGGTTAGGAAGAGGTGTACCTAATAGAACACCCACTTTTCACCAGTCATGTCTAAGTTCCATGTAATAGGGGCGAGCCTATTGCCATCAACTGCCTGACTAAACCAACGAGGCAGTCAAAACAAAATAATGAAAAAGTGTTGCATTTATTTTTTCATGTAAAAAAGAAACTCAAAATTCAAACTATTTTATCCTTCAAGGTTCAAAACATTAGATCCACGCATTTGTGAGTCAGCCCTCAACGTTATAAAGTGTTGCTCGTCTCGACTAACTTTTCAATTAATCTTATCTTTGATACTGAAACGTGCCTTAAATAAATTTCATGGATGGAACGGAACAACCTTATGCGCTAGAGTTGAGACGGGAGTCTATTTGTTGTAATTGTTTCAATGTGTTGCGTGTTTTCAAGCGTGGGGTGGAGTAGTTCTGAATCGCGATAATTTAGTTTTTCGAAAAGTTGTGCATTTAAGTACTTTGAAAGTTGACAACATCGCAAACAGATGGCATACAGTTCGCTGTTGTGCCATAATTTATTTAAGTAATTGATCAATACATCAAAAACAGGTTATGAGAGCTATTTGCGACATTGCAACTTCCAGAATGCGCTGGGTCCAGGGAATAATTAATCCTTTTAGCATTAGTTATGGACGGTTTTAATTCGTATTTGACTTTTAAGGCTGCATGTGTCCCTTCAAAGACAAAGATCACAAATTAATAATAAATCGGTATTTGGTAAGGCTGTGCTTAACAAACCCTTGCACATAAAAAATAGACACAAACACGTCATGGTATTTTGGGCTATGCTTGGAGTCTCTTTGAGGAATCGCGTCTGGAACGAGGTGATCCGACAGGGAATCAAAATTATCGAGTTACGTCACATAATATGTAAGCTGAAGTGGCAATGGGCCGGCCATATTAGCCGTATAACCGATGACCGTTGGGGTAGTGTTCTTGAGTGGAGACTGCGAATCGGCAAGCGTAGGCTGAGATGCCACCAGGCTCGGTAGAGCAACGATCTTCGCAGGGTGGCTGGTAGCAACTGGATGAGTGTTGCCGAGAATCGAGGTGAGTGGCGTGTGGTTGAGGAGGCCTATGTGCAGCAGTAGACTGCTGTAGGCTGGAGACGACGTAGACGTAGAGTAGACGTGAGGCACACAATAAATAACTTTTTTTGTTTAGACTTAAGTTTTATTTTCATATTTTTATGTTGTTACCTTTGTTTAATTTTGTGTGCACTTGGGGCATGTGCCAAATAAACCTATTTTCTTTCTTTCCTTCTCGGTTGATGATGATGATAACGTCAAGTTTTATAAGAATATCAAACAATAGATTTTAAAACTTCCTGTACACCGTATAAACAGCAACATAAATAATAAACACTGGGCCTACTAAAAGCCCGTTTTTTGGTCCTTAAAACATGTCACGCGAAGTTCCTTCCACCAAGCACGTTTAAAACACCTACACTCCTTTACGTAGATACGTAAGGGGTAGTTCTCACCCCTAACTAATAATTAAAAGTCGTCACGTACGAGACGCCTGCTTCTGCATAAGTAATGTATTGTTTATAATAGGGCTGCAGCGGAACCTTCCATCGTGGAAGAAAATCTCGCTCGAAATGTCTGCCGTATCGTTCAAAATAGTTTGCAGCTAATTCCATTTTATCTTTATCTTTCTAACATTAAAAATGTGAAATATTGTGAGGATGGATGGATGGATGTTTCTTATTCATACCCACAAAAACAACTGAACAGATTTGGATGAAAGGAGATGTTTCGAATCGGTCCAAATGCGTGTACACTACCTCGAAAAATAAAAATAAAACCGTGGAATTCGGGAAAAATATACAGATAAATAGGTAGCTTTAATGCGTACTTTTCTGGTAATCAATTGATATTTATCAACTACTATAACTTTCGTGAACGTTAAACATAAAAAAGTATGTTATTTACTTTTTTGATTTACATGACAAGGTCAAGGGGAAATAACACTAACTGCAAGCTAGGGAGGGGTCTTATCGCTTTTGCAGAATATCAAATGAAACTATAGGTAGGTACTTAAATCGATTTTTGATAACAGGTTTTTCTGAAACTAAGGCGTCTAATTCGGTGTCCTGTATAGTTGCTGTTTTCACAGGGTTTTGATTCGGAAAATGGGGTTGTTTTTAAAGTGAAAATCGACTTTACTCAATTCCACTTTATTCTAATCAAAATCAAATAACTGAAAGCTTCGGACTGTGCTTCTTCGTTTAATCACACAAACACTTGCTCCTACCGGGATTCGAACCCGGAACCCTATGAACGTAAGGCAGCCTCACTACCGCTGCGCCATTCGGGTCGTCAAAGAGACCCGAAGATTGTAAAGATATGAAAAGTTCTTGAAACTTTTTTCACATGAAATACTAATATTCAGCTATTCAGCATTACATATTGCAAAGTTCCATGTTTGTACATTGCTGGGGCAGTCGTCCATACTTCCTTTTAGCCATCTCCTTTACAATAACATTGACAAATTTACGTCAGTTTTTGTAATTTTAAAGTTGAGATGTATGAAATGTGTATGTAACTTACAGTTACTTTGTGTAGTGAGATGGGATTTGGCTTGACATTTGATGTAAAGGTCTCTTTCGGTATCAATTAGATTGCGAAATAGAAGATTATTAATCTGAATACAGACACCAAGAGTGTGTATTATTATTTATTCTGAAAATCATCATATACTATGGTATACTATTTAACAAATCATCATAGACTATGGTCTATGATGATTTGTTAAGTCTTAAGACTATGGGAGGCAAATAAAATGGCGTTACGCTACGCAAACATCTCCAAAACGCATTATGAACCACAGAAATAATGCATTCTTCTACACGACAATAAGGATTAAACTCCTGTGCCATTTCAAAGAACTTTAACACCCATTATCAAGCCTTTACGTAAACTTCAAGCAGGTGTGAAGTTAAGCGATTCTCATACCTACTGTTGTAGTGCACACGTTAAGTTGCAGTAGTTGTAAACTGTTCACGAGTAAACTTGTCAGTCTGGATTAAGTTGAGAATGTATAGAGAATTGGGTTAATGTGTGTAATTTAGTCTTTGATATAGTTTACGTCTTGCGTTTATTTTGTATTTTAACCGTCTTTAAAAAAGAAGAGGTTATGGATTCCATCATCACTTTTTTTGTTTCATGTATGTTCACTGATGTCTTCGTGATTACTGGCTCTATTTTCGTGATTTTTTCAAAGTCAAAGTCAAAGTCAAAGATTTATTTGCAGATAAATATGGTTACAAACGTTCTTAAAATGTTAGGTAATATTAGTAGCTTAGCATATTTAATCATAACATAATGACATGCAAATTTTTGTTATAGGTAGGTACAATTACAATATTACTTAAATTTAAACTGAAAGAATTCTTTTATATTATAGAAGGGATTCTCAATTAACCACCTACGTAAAGCCCGCTTGAAGCGAACCATTGGAAGTTCTTTAATTTGGTTAGGAATCTTGTTATAAATCTGAATACACATAGGATAACAGCTTCGCCTATATAGTTCCGTCTTTATTCTCACATTAATTAGTCTATTAGGATATCTAGTATTGAACGCACATTTATCTCCCAGTTTTTCAAACATCTCTGGATGTGATTTGGTAAATTTACATACTTCCTCAATATAAATACCAGTCAATGTTAGTATTCTGAGTTTCTTAAACCGGGTTTACAGGACGTGAGTGGGTCTACATTACAAATCGCACGTATACACCTCTTTTGTGCGATGAAAGCTCTCAGCTCTTTTCAGTTGGTTATCAACTTAACTTGGGCAACAACAATCGCATACAACACACATGAATGTGATTATCATTAAATCATGATTGAATTCCACAAAAAAAAAATAACGTAAACTTTAGATGTAAGTAGCACGCCTCGTAGTCTCATATTGTTTCAAGATTCATTAAGTTTCATCTGATTAAAATGATACCCAGCTGTTTTACGATAATTTAATATCTCTAAAAGCTTTTGCACCAGCTGATGAAACAATAAGATTTACCAAAACTTCTCACACATTAAAACTAAAGATACTTTCATAACGGAGTTGGTAATGGAAATTAAAAAAAAGAAATTATGCTCGTGGCTACATTATAACAGCCGCTCGGGTCGATCTTCAGGTTTGTCTAGGTTGGTCCGTGGATGGGTGACCGCCCATTACATAGTGAGTTTCCTCCCGTGCCTCTGAAAGCACGTTAAGCCGTTGGTACTGGCTGCCATTTGTATATCTTTGACAGTCGTTACAGGTAGTCAGTGGCCCGAAAATCTGACAACCAGTCTTAGTAAGGGCTGTTGTATTACCCATTACTAACAGGGTTGTGGATGTCAGATAGGCAGTCACTCCTTGTAAAATGCTGGTATTCAGCTGCATCCAGTGAGGCTGGAAAAAAACTCCAACATAGTTGGGAAAAGGCTAGGTAGATGAATGTATATGATTTCAATGAAAAATGCATAATATTAATATTGTTGATGCAGAAAAATGAGGAAAACATTGTATGGAAAGTTTTAAGAATCAATTTTGATGGCTATAAGAGTAGAGGAACCCCAAAGAAATGAAGGTTACAATAAATTGCCTGAAAATATACGGTCCACAAAAACATTATGTGTGTTTAAAGCTAGATTAAGGTCGTTGCTCTTGGAAAAATGCTACTATAGTGTCCAAGAATTTGTGGAGGATAAAAAGCTGAAGTAGAATCCAAATATATTTATGTATGTGTGTGTTAATTATAATATATTTCCTTTTTTCTATGTATAAAGTTAGATTTAATTTTAATGAATGTAATATCTTATTGTTAAAGTGCCTATTTTACGCCATATTAGATAATAATAGATTCATTACAATAATGATAGTTTTAAGTTATCTTGCTGCGCCCTAACAGGGTTATGTACGCACTAGTTTTAAGCCCAGCTGTAACTCTATGCTTGTGTACATTGTGCATTAAATAAATAAATAAAATAAATAAGGATGGACTGTGTGAAGGATGATATGGCTAGAAAAGCGGTGTCTGACGATATATTATGACGAACAATAGAAAAGTGTGGAAGAAAACATGCTGCGCCAACCCCAAATAAATTTTGGATAAAGGCAAGAGAATGATGATTTTAGTATAATATCTGTGAAGTGGTTTTTGTATTTTCAATGGCTTTAATTGTTCGTATATTGAATTGACAGTTGCAGATAACTGTCAATTCAATATACGACCAATTAGTATAACAAATAGTATATTAATTACGTAGTGTTTGTGTTTGAGTGAGTGAAACTTTGTCATTACTCAACGTTTTGTCTTCGTTTTGAAGTTTATGGCAAATACTTTTATTTAAGAAACCAGTACTGTTTATCGAAAGACAATGCAAGCAATACCACCAGAGTTATATGTATCTGGCGAAATGTGGGTGATATTAGGTAAACCTCTGCCTAACCCTTCGGGGATTACAGTCGTAATGTTATATTAATAAAAGCAATAAAATCGTAAGGAAGCGATAAAAGTGTATCTGCGTAAAGAGATACGTCATCTATGAATCAAACATCGTGTTTAAAATATTAAGTTTTTGCAAGATTTAGTCAAGATTTTTCAGATTCATGTACGTATTGTATCATAATCACTTGCTTCGGTGAAGGAAAACATCGCGAGGAAACCAGCATACCTGAGAGATATTTCTCGACGGTGCGTAAAGCCAAGTCAGAGGCCCATGGGCGGCATTAAAACTCTGACACCAGGTTAGGCACCACACGAAAAAGAAAGAATAATTTAAACCCAGTTCAACAGTGTTAACTTTATTTATAATTCAAACAAAATGGGTACAAACATGAAATACCTAACAAAATACCCAAGGACCACTCATGCTCAAAACCTCAATTACATTAATTAAACTTAGTCTAGATCTTCGAGATCAAGTCCTCTTAGATCTCCAGACAGAGACAAGGACCACCTAAAGCTTTTACGCTGCATTGTGTTCCGACCCTTACCCCTCGGCCACGAGCTACACGCTCAAGCGATACGCGTCTTTCGGCAGTGGCTGCGGAGACACAAATTAATGAAGTTGTGAATATTTATAATTTGGTATGCCTTCATTTGTAGAACATAATGAACCACGCATTTATTCAACATCTTGCAATTTGTTTATGTTATGTACTTTGGTCAATATTTTTCTTGTTATTTTTAAGTATTTTATTTAATATTTTTATCATTCCTTATTGTAGATCTGTATCTTTTAACTGTGCAATAGCTTGGATTTGTCTGTTGTGTTGTAAATGTTTTTTCAAATAAATTAATTAAATATTAGACCATCGTTACATGCCCGACTGTCATTTGTAGATCTTTGACAGTCGTTACAGGTAGTCAGTGGACCGAAAGTCTAGCTGACAACCATTCTTACCAAGGGGTATCGTATTACCCAGTACTAACTGGGTTGTGGAGGTCAGATAGGCAATCGCTCCATTTAAAATACTGGTATTCAGCTGCATCCGGTTAGACTGGAAGCCGACCCCAACATGGTTGGGCAAAGGCTAGGCAGATGTTGATCAACATGAAATATGTGATTTGAATTGTTAGCAGCGTGAAACGGCTCACAGCGACGCAACTTTCAAAGCATCCATGAGTCATGACGAATATTATTCGTGCGCCGGAAACAGATGACGAGCGATTTCTCGCGTGACTGAATCTAATTTACTTACTACTTACTGACTTGAGAAATGGTGCAACCGGCGAGTGTGACAACTCACTGTCATCCTGTACGGATCGTAGCATAGCACGAAATCGCGCTCTCCTGGCGTTTGACGCCAAACCACGGTGCAAGTCGCATCGCGCAGTGTTGTGAACGGGTCCTTAAGCAGATGTCGCAGACAATAGCAGAGAAAAGTATAATTTTGCAAGACATGTCGAGTCATGTCGCAATAAGTTTCAATAGCGGACAACTTGGAAATGTCCAATATTGCATTCTGCGACACGCTGTGAGAAATGAAAATACTTCAAGAATATTGTGAGAACTTCGCTTTCTATTGTTTTTGCATGTCTGCGTGGGAGTATGCATTCATGTACAATACTTGCAGTTTTCTATTAAGTGTTTTTATCACAGTTGATAAGTAGCGGTGGCGTTTTGAGTTCAAAATAAAAGCGATACTTCTGGAGCTCTGACCTCTGGGATCCCATTCTCGATACAGTTGTGCTACTATCAATGTTAACATACTTTGAATATTGTGCACTTGCAGCGTACAGACGTGCTCATTGACAACATTTAATTAATACCTACTTTAATAATAGTAGTATAGTCGATCTATGTATAAAGCAGGATGTACATTGTTTGTTTTTTTTTAAACGCGTTTTTGTCGTCGTAAAAGCTTTTCCTCTGAAATTTCAAGCTTTCTAACCAGTTACAGTTCGGACCGCCCTGCCCCCCGACCCTCGAAATGACCCCGATGCATAACTTGTCAATGCCAAAGAGTAGAATACTTATACCTGTCAGTGCGGCCTCGGCCTTCGGACGGGGGATGCATTTCTTTGTTTTCGTGCAGAAGATCCGATTGACAACGTTATATGTTAAAAAATATACCTATATATTTATGAAACATGAAATTTAGATAAAAAAAAATAAAGCATCCGTACTTTTATTTTTTCGAAATGTTGCAGATTTCATTCAAAACAACATTTTTGCAATGGTTCAAAATCGAAATCTTTTGTCAATGTCAAAAACTTTAAGAAGGTAAACGTACTTTATATTATTGAGACAGGTGTTTTTTTTTAGCGAACGTTCTTTAAATAAAACGTTACAATCCGAGACCATCATCTTCGCCATCAGCACAATTTTGATTACTTATACAAGGTGTAGTTTTGCATCCTCGTCAAAATTCAAGAGGTTGTCTTAGAAGATGTAAATAATCAATATAAATTACGGTACCTGGTCAATAATAATAGACGTAGCTTTTTTTAGTTGTTTTAATTTGACACTATTTCAGAATGAAGCCCTTTTCAAAAGAGGAGAATCACCCGTTTATCAAATAAACGTCTGCGTTTGTTTGTGTGTGTGAAAGCGCGGTTATAGGGCTAGTTTTAGACGGGCCGCGTTTTAATGCGGGTGATGTACACTTATTGATTTCCGATATTAAGAAAAAAAAATAAAAAAAATACCTGCCCATTTTATTATTGATTCGGGTCGAGAATCATTAGCATAGTTACTTCCTTGAATTTGACGAGGATGCAAAGCAACACCTTGTATTTCGGAAATGTGACACTTTAGAAGATTTTGTCTTAGACAATACTTATTTGTATTGATGCCAGCTGTTCATTTATTATTCGGTTTTATGAGTGACTAATAAATTTAATGTTTTATTATCGATGGCAGTTGGAGGTAGGGCGGAAGTACAAATTTTACTTGACCTGACCCGATTTTCGTCGAAAATTGCTGCTCATCGAGCTGCTGCAGGACCAAAATTGACTGCACGCATAGGAGAGACCGTTTGCAATTTACCCGCGACCATGTTGATTGGACAATAGAGCAATAGAGGGCTGTGCTCTTCTCGGATGAGACGAGGGTGTCTTTTCTGCAACGACAGACGTAGAAGGGTGTACAGGAGGCAAGGAGAACGATTCGCACTAGCGTAGAGAGCATTTTGGGCTGTCATCAGGGCAAGGGGGGATGGGGGCACGAGGGCAACACTAGGTTACAAGTTATTTTTAAGAATTTAATTGTATTTTTTCTATTGTAATTGTTTGACGTTGTAACAGAGCTTATCTTTCTTTCTTTACAATTAAACCGTTTAATTTTATGCCTTGGTAAATAAAACTAAAAACCCTCAACTTTTTCTGAAAGCTGAATAAATTGCGTTTCAATATAATTTAAACCAATAATTTGTAATTTAATAAATTATTATTATTTCCTTTATTCATCAACATCATACATAAACGTTATTGACAAATTATATTTCTTAAAAATAGTAGCCCACCGGTATCGGGAACAGGGTCCAAGCTACAAGCGGTCAGGGCTCCAGTGAGAGGAACCTCCTAAAATACGAGCCGTGTCCAGGAGTACCGCTTTCTCAATCAAGCCCTTGATCCAGCCGCCTAACGAGAGCCTCCTCAGGTATTAGTCGAGGTTCATGACAATTAAACCATTGGCTGAAACAACTATTATTGGGTTAAAATTATTTTGATAAGATTTTTGAAGAGTTGCGATTTTTGTGACGCCGAGTGTAGTTGAGAACAGGCTAGGCAGATGATGAGTCTTTGTCATCGTTCCATCAATAGTATAGTTCACCCTAAGATAATTTTCTTGATAGTGCGAGCGGAATAGACCGATCTAGCTGAAGCAGGGCAAAATTTGAATTTTAGCTGTCAACCCGTGCGCACGGCTCTTGTTGACGACAGAGTAGAACAAAGCAGTAAATCAACTTGAATTGATAAGTACTTAAATGTTTATTTTTCTAGAAAGTATTTTGAGGTTATAAATTGATTAGGTACCTATGTTTTGTATAAACTTGAATCTAATTACTAATGATTAAAAATAAGTAGGTATTCTTATTAATTTTTGTTAATAAGGTGAATTTGAAATCTGACAGACACTAAGCTCATGAATACCGATACGATTCAAAACTACGCGCCGCACGCCATCCGGTTTTTCTTCATGCCCCGGTATAAAACATCAAGCAGGTAAGCAGTCTTACTTTAGGAGAATATTGTGTTACAACTTTAGAAATATTCACGAATTAAAGAAATAACATCAATACTGTAATTCAAAAAGGTTTAGTCTATAAATGGTTATTTTGTGTAAAACATAATATTATGAAGCGTGGGTTGTTAATAAATGAAAAAAAGTTATTTTTTTTTGGTGTTTTGTAGGCCAGTTACAAGCACTTTTGAATTGAAAAACAAAGACAGCAATAAAATGAAGCTATAGTCCCAGTCACAAAACATAATGACTGTGAAGGTACCGTAGTTACCCATTCCAGTTTCATCGCGATGTAGTCGGTTTTTTCGTTCAATGAGAGTTTTCGGCCTTTGAGCCTAACATATATGTATATATATATTTTTATAAATCAAATATTTACTCTAATAAAAGTAAACACTTTTCCTCTAAAAATATGTAAAACTTATTTATTTATTTTTTACATTTTATGAAAGCTTACAGACTAATAACAGTAATATATTACTAAATTGCACAATACAACAATATATAATTTATGTAGTACAATACAATACGATACGTTTATATTTAGTACAATATTCGTAGGATATGATGCTACTGTCACATTTTACACTATGGCACGAGTGTGCTGCGCTTATTAGATGGCTGCATAGGTAAGACATAAATCATTAACATTTGTAACATATGCGCGTATGGCGCTTTTATGAGCTCCAACATAGGATTCAAATTCAACTGTTTTACATATTTAATGCAGATGGTAAATCTATTCCTCCAGAAAATTAACCATGGCGTCTTTATAATCATTGGCATAGGGTTTAAATTCAACTGTTTTAGACACAATATGTGCAGTTTATAAATCTATTTCGTGTAGGTGCTTCCCTAGTTAGTAAAGTAAAATTAAATAATATAATTCTCATTCTTAAGACCTGCAATGATTTCCTACGAAATGCATGAAAAAAGTTTTTTGAGATTTCTGACTGTTTTGTACTCCAACGTTAGTAGATCCCACAGAAGTTTTTAATCAGTATTAGAAACAGGATAGAATGAAATTATTTTTTTTTATAAATTTTTCATTCAAAATGTATGGCTTGGGTTTATTGCAATTTCTGATTTTTTTTGTACTTAACATGGGTTGGTCCAATAGAATTTTTTTGTCAGAATTAGAAACAGGATCGATTGGCATCAATATATGTTTATGTGTAAAACGGCCATTTTCTTGCTTATTTTTTTTTTAATCTGTGAATGGGGATAAAAAATTCACAAATAATTATGGATAGTCTCCTAAGACCATTTTCGTGTAACTACAACAGTTAAGGTAGTTCCCCTTACTGCCCCACTGAAAGTTTTCACCCTGTGTACAAACTATTTTTGGGTCAGCCTGTACCAGAACTTAGCGTGAGGTGGCGTCCGAAAAACATGGAACACGTCCGACCTCCAACGCGGTCCGCTCAGGACTAAACGACACGGTGCGAGCGCATGAAAAGATGAAAACGCTTGGTTTTGAAACTAGCGGAACATGTATTTCTATATTTCACATTATGGTGACCGATTTTTCTCACATTTTTTACGGCCTTTCTGATGGTGTAAGTTTTATTATTCAAAGCCTAATACAACTCAAATGAAATGAAAATAAAACCATGATTTAGACCTGTCTTTGCAATTTAATTGGATGCAGTAAAGTGCAAGTGATCGTGAATCGAACGACCGAAATATCTATATCAAAGCATGAACTATGTAATGTATTTTTTATTTCAATCCGTTGTGATCTATGAATAAAACACAATGGAAAACCACATGGATAACCTCGCCTGTATGTCTGGACTGCCTTGTTGGTTTAGTGGTTGTAAGAGCGACTGCTGAGTACGTGGTCCTAGGTTCAATCCCAGGTCGGGTAAAATGTTATCGGGTTCTTCCATCAGGAGTCAGTAGCAGCCACGGAGTCTGGATTTGAGCATGGTTGATGGCAATAGGCTGTACTATGTATAAATGGGTGTACTAGGGACGACTGTTTGTTTCCAAACCTTAGGATATTACGTATTCATCTATTAATCATAATTGATGAGAAACAAAGCAAGCCAATAGAAGTCTTGATGTCATATTCTTCCTTCCTTCCTAAAAGCAGTGATAGCCTAGTGGTGTGACCGTCGGACTACCAAGTCATATGCGCATTGTAAAATTATCACTGGCTTCGGTGAAGGAAAACATCGTGAGGAAACCAGCATGCCTAAGAGATATTTTTCAACGCTATGTAAAGCTAAATTCGAGGCCCATAGGCGGCATAAAAACTCTGACACCAGGTTAGACACTAACCACACGATAAAGAATATTTTTCGTTGTACACAAAATGTCATTTATTAGCATTTCTTCCTACTCAGCTGACAGAAGAGACAGCCAAGCAGTAATAAATATCGTGAATACTTTATAATACGACCGCGGTACGTGAGCTGGACCAGGCCCAAGTTCCGAAGCAGTTCACTCTTGTTTCACCGAGCGGCGCAAGTCAAGAGTTTGTGAGCAAATTAATGTGGCTAGAAAACTTATTTAGGTGAGCATGTGTAGTTTATGCAGATATAAACTCACCTCACGGTTTTTTCCCGTGGAGGTAAGCGGTAACCATAGAGCTCGTGGCTAAATAATAACAGCCGCTCGGGTCATTCGTCAGGTTAAGCCGCGCTTGCCTGGGTTGGTCCGTGGATGGGTGACCACCCATACATACCGAGTTTCCCCCATGCCTCGGAAAACACGTTAACCCTTAACCACCTGCCAGCGGTCATGGTGACCGCAACGACTTTTTGAATTTGAATTTCGTCGAAATCCGTTATCTCTTGTTAGTGTGCGTCTGTGTACCTTTTCTGTTGGCGGTTTAGTGTCGCGTGTGCGCTCGGCAAGGATACACGTGCGCGCGTTTTGCTTGGGTGAGTAAAAATATTTTGTTAGCGGTCATGGTGACCGCGTGCAGGTAGTTATGTGATTATTGTGTATTACATTCGTGTTTATTGTTTTAGCGTAAAAATGGAGGTAAACAACGACAATGTTGTGAGATGGTTAGAGGAGGAACTGTCGGATGTGGAGGATACCCTTGATGAGAGTTGCAGTGATGTAGAACCTGAAGATTTGGAAGTTCCTGTGATTTTAGAAGACTGTGTTTGAATCTGATGACTGCCTGCAAGTGTCGTCTTCTGATGAACACTGATCATCTTGAAACACGCAAAACGTGTTCAACTTGCGATCCCAAGAAGAAACGAAAAACATTTCATTTGTGTTTTATTTGTACAAACCCAATCTGTGTGGAATGTTCTAACAAAATGTGCAAAAATTGTCGTGAAAAATTGTAAAACTTTACCCCCTGCAATTTTCTCGAAGTTTTGATTTTTTTAATACTTTATTTTTTTATGTCATTAGAATATTATTAGATTCTTTAAAGAAATACCAAATTTGATATAATATTTTGTTCCTATGTTGATAGATCTCATAATGTAAGCATAATTATATTTTTAGTTGAAATGTGCCAGCAATTTAATTGTTCACATTTGTGAGAAGAACATGTTTTGTTATTGTTTCTTTTTTCACTTAAATAAATAATTTTATATATATTAAAGACTGTTATTAATTTATTCTTATAATAAAACCTTAACATCCTAAGAAAACTCATGTGTATCCGATGCGGTCACTGTGACCGCGCGCAGGTGGTTACGTAACTGATATAGGGGTCAGGTGGTTAAGGGTTAAGCCGTTGGTCCCGGCTTTCAATTGTAGATCTTTGACAGTCGTTACAGTCTTACCAAGTGGTATCGTATCACCCAGTACTAAATGGGTTGTGGAGGTCAGGTAGGCAGTCGCTACATGTAAAATACTGGCATTCAGCTGCATCCGGTTAGACTGGAAGCCGACCCCAACATAGTTGGGAAAAGGCTAGGCAGATGATGATAGTAAGCGGTAACCACAGAAAGCCACCGGAAACCGTTAAATACTTCTTGTACCTTTCCGATAAACGTCACATAGAAGATAAGAGTGTCCTTCTACAGAGACAAAAAATTGTAGTTCTAAAAATGCGAATCTTTCAAATGACTTTGCAAATGACTGATTAATGAAATCAACTATTTTATACCCGCTTAAGAATCATTGGTAAAAGTTTATCTCACGCCGTGTAAAAAAAATGACGCTGTGTAAAAACCACATTGCAAAATAAACATCATTTATCAAATTAATGATTACATGCTAACACTGTCAGTAACACCCGCATCTATAGTCAAGTCTCACACCCGTATATATAGTCAAGTTAAAGTAATTACTGGCATTTTTTTTTATTTAATAGACATGAATTTAAACGAAGTGAGAACCGTCAAAGAAACCAAAGGTAAGAATTTTATCTTTTTACAGTTCTAACTTCAAGCAATAACTAAACTACATAATAAAAATCGTATCTTAATAAATGACATTTACTCAAGTAAACACTAAACCCCGTATCTATGACCAAGCCAAAGCTTTTACTTTTAAATAGTTAGAATTATTAGCTTTGCTTTTTGTGACGGTTCTTACTTCGTTTAAATTCTTGTTCTTGGATATTCCATAAAAAAATTGCACACGTAATTACTTAAGCTCAAGTAAGTAATTACTTAAACGTTACTATAGATACGGGTGTAAGTGTTTCGCTACTAAGTAGGGACAAGATAATTCGATTGCATCCTAAGCCTCAGGCAATCATAAGACAGGCGGTATATGCGGATATTAATTTCCCCTTAATTTTCAAGATGAGTCTCCGGAGAGTGGTACAAAGTGTTAAACACATTGGACCTTTGAGACGCGTTGAGAAAAATTTGCGTAAAGAGTTTAAATCTAAATTGACCATAACTTACACTGTCGCTTACGGGATATCTTCCGTGATTTTAATTACATAATATAGCTACAGCATACAATAATATGAATGATATTTATTTTGTTTTATGTATGTATAATATAAGTTTTTATTATCATATTTTTTTTATAAATATTTTCTAATATTTTCTTTTCTGTTATTGCACCTACTGAGTATTGTCTCTGCATCACCCTAAGGTAGACTGGTAGATAATGCCCAAGGCATTAAGTCCGCCTTTGTACAATTTTTACTTGTGCACAACGTTTTAATAAATAATAAATAAATAATTTAGCTCCGGAAAAATATATTACGGGAAATAAAACGATTATGTTAAAATGTCGATTTCCAGTTAGTAAATATGATTTCGAGAGCTTAATTCTCTACAGCTCTTGATAACTCCGGAGAACTTCAAATTCCTTTCAAGCGGAATTCAAAAGTTCGTTCTTTGGACCACTTACTCAGATTACATCGAATATATTCGACCAAAAACTGTAAACTTGATCGTTGAAAGTCAAACATAGGCTTAACAAAGACGGATCTTTTAGTGGTATACGATGCAAAGATACTCACATAGGGTATAAATGTAACGAGGTCTTTGGTTTTTAGATTGACATAGCGGCACTACAAAAAACACTATAAATAAATAATCCTTTTATTATTTCTCATTTTCATGCAGTTTTACAATTATATATAAATTATGTACATTTTTTTTTCATGCAATTATATTAATACTAGATATTTATAATTATTTTTTTTTGTTAATTCTTAATACAATTTAATTTTTTAATAATGTTTTAATATTTTTTAAATTTATTTAGTTTATAATTTACTTCTTGATTATTAGGTATACTTAATTGCTAAATAGATTTAAATTATTTGAATGAGAACCCCTCTGCAGGGTAAAGGACGCTTCCAATTTTGTCCATAATTTTCCATCTCTCGCCTTTGTTTGCCAATCGTCTCCTGAAAAACACTACAACAACAAAATACAAAAAGTAATACAGCGCCATCTGTGCAAAAAATGAAGAACTAACATGCAATTCCTAAAATGGCGATATTAAGTTCTTCGTGAATTAAGACCGTATAGAAAAACTTGATAACAAATGTCGGGCAAGCCACCAGACACTACGCCCGTCTGGACGGAGGATCCTCCGTTTTTTTATGGGAAATGAAGAACTTTACACCCTCTTAGGTTACTCCGTCGATGGGTGACCCCCATTACATACCGAATTTTCTTGTGACACGTTAAGCCGTTGGTACCGGCTGACATTTGTAGATCTTTGACAGTCGTTACAAGTAGTTAGTACCCCGAAAGTCTGACAACAAGTCTTACCAAGGGGTACCGTATTACACAGTACTAACTGGGTCGTTGAGGTCAGATAGGCAGTCGTTCCATGTAAAATACTGGTATTCAGCTGCATCCAGTTACAAAAAAAGCCGACCCTAACATAGCTAAGAAAAGGCTTGGCAGATGAGGAGTAGAAGTTAACAAGATCAGGCAAATAAAAACGAAGCTAAGCTTTTCTTATCTATACTCCAAGGTTAGAACCAATACTCGTAGCTGTGCATTAATTAAATTTGTTCATGAAAGATTATAAGAAAGTTTGACTGCGGGTGTAATTACGTCGGCTTTTTGCCGGATCACAGTATGTTAGAAACTTCGCGCAGATTAAGGCAAAAACGCCATAGTAACCCGTGAAATTCAAGATTTCTTACTTTTTTTTATAATTTTACGGGGAACATTGGAAAATTGCAGATGTAGGCAACACAGCCGCCAAATTAAAATGGAACTGGGCAGGTCATATACGCCACATGTCGCATCAGAATTGGGCGAAAATATCTACAGATTGGCTTCTAAATTAGAACTGAAAGCTCGCCCCTTATTACATGGGACTTAAACATTACTGGCGAAATGTGCGTGTACTATTAGGAACACCTAAGCTTAACCCCACTGGCATTACAGGCGTGATGTTATTCAGTCAATTGTTAACATACAACGAGATACGGACCTGCAAATTCCAAAATAAAAAAGACGTAAACATTAATTTTGCGTGCTACCATCGTGCATTCGCCCCGCACGTTCACTGTCCAATGACTCCAAAGCAAAGGAGTCACATTTGTACCAAACTCATATGTCCATGACTCTAATTGGAGTCATAATCCAAGAGTAAATTTGATGTTTTTTATTTGACTGGACGTATGAGTAAGAAGAAAAAGATTTTCATGGACGTATGGTTAAATAACAAGGCTACCGAAAAGGCCGTATTAGTATAAATGTAATCCCTTAAGACGTAGGTTGAAGGGTTTACCAATTTACAGAAATAAATATGATTTATGATACAGATAAAAAAAAAATAGATTTAGGTTAAGGTTGAGAATGACTGTCCGATTACCTAAATATTGCGGGCCACTTTCAAGGACACGTACAATTGATTACACTAATTCATTTCCCAAGGCGTCAGGGCGTGATTGTAGGTGGACGTACGAATACATTTTATAACTTTGTACTGGTACAGGGAACGTGTTAAATCAAATAGGCTTACTTCTTTGAAAGACTGTACGCTTTTATTCATGATCCGCTTACTCTGTGTGAAAAAGAACTAGGGTAATACTGGCTAAGGAAGTTTTAGTTCAAACTAGTTTCTTAGCTGTCAAGAGTCTGTTTTTTCTTAAGGAAAATGAATTGGATTGTGAGTTGAGGACTGGCAAGTTCTGTGTTGAATTATGTCTCATTTCTTTCCTGGTTCAGGAAAGCTCGTGGAGGAGTTCGTGGCTAAATAATAACAGCCGCAGGTTAAGCCGCGCTTGCCTGGGTTGGTCCGTGGATGGGTGAGCACCCATTACATACCGAGTTTCTTCCGTGCCTCGGAAAGCATGTTAAGCCATAGGTCCCGACTGTCCTTTATAGATTTTTGAAAGTCGTTGCAGGTAGTCAGTGGCCCGAAAGTCTGACAATCAGTCTTACCAAGGGCTATCGTATTACCCAGTAGGAACTAGGTTGTGGAGGTCAGATAGCCAGTCGCTCCATGTAAAATACTGGTATTCAGCTGCATCTGGTTAGACTGGAAGCCGACCCCAACATAGTTGGAAAAGGCTAGGCATATGATTAACTTTTTTCTTTCCTGGTTCAGTTTTGAGTCGGTGGTATTCAGCTCAATGCTGGAAACTGACACCGAGTTTTCGGAAAAAGGAAGATAGCGGTTTGTGGATTTTTTTCGTCATTACTAACAGTCTTGGTGGCTTATCATCATCTGACTTCTGAGGATTATTTTGCACATTTAAGTTTAATTATTGTTTTAGTACTTTGATTCATAACCTGTGGAGGAAGAGATGGCGCTAGACAGCTGTCTAGCGCCATCTCTCTCTCTCTCTCTTTCGAAATACAACGAAAACATTCCCGCATTAAGGCGTCCTAGTAGGACACCAGATTCTACTTAACTCTAAAATAAAATAAACTAGGTCCGCTTGCACCTCAAAATTCGCTAAATAAATTAAAACACGATTCGGTTTATGTCATCTTCAAACGATTGATCAAATCGGACGGTTAACATTGATTTAAAATACAGAAACAAAGACCTGGAAACCCAATACATAGGTGATGGTAATCTTATTAAAACATCACAACAAAGACTAGATTATTCCAGACGTATGAAATAGCGTGTATACATTTCACCTGATCCCTCTTAGAGACATACGTACTAATTAAATAATTATTAATCTTCGTCAAATTATATTCTCTTCACATGGTAACGTAATTACATGATCATTATTACAGTTCGTGGGAAGCTTATTATAACCTGACTGAGTGACAGCAAATACAGGGTCTTGTTTTTCATACGATTTAATATTATAATCTTAAATAATATATGTATATTCATCTAATACAATAATAATACAAATATGTACAGATAAAAGAAGAAAAGTATTAAAGGGCGGCAAAAAATTCGCCCACATCGCTGTCAACAGGAATAGTGCCCAGAAGGCTGGCAGCATTGCCACGTTGTATGGCAATGCTGATTTTTTGACCCAAAAATAGGCCAGAATAAGATAATTAATAAAGCCAAGAGATGCACTCTCTTTCATAGTCCGATATAACAGTAATTTGACACGACTGCGGAGAGGTCAGGCGCAAAGCGAACTATTCACCAAGAACCGTGTTTTCCAAAACAAGTGATTATCACTTATCCAACTTATTGACTTCAGGTTACTGCTTAGCAATTTACCACGGAAGAAACCAAGAGCAGTTTGCCCGATCGGGGAATCTAATTCAAGTAACCATCGTTTGTTTTTTTTTTTCACGAATTGGAAATCTTTAATGGATGCCTCCGCCCTGGGGAGAGCGGAGGGGTCTGTCAGACTCGTACTGAGTAGCTGCCACTACATCAACGAGGCAGTTAGCTCGTCGTCCCGACCCCAACTTAGTTGGTACAATGCTAGACAGTACATCATTGTCTTCATCTAGCCTTAATTAGGTACATTACCACGCTATAAGATCACGGTCTCCCATCTAAGACAACGATTATTGTTAACACTAAAATGGGAGATTTACCATGTTTACTATAGTTTTTGATTTCCACTGTTCCTATCCAGTTTCCAGTGGTTCAACTGTGTAAAAACCGAAAAAGTGCCGAAAAAAAGTTCTCGAGCGGACACAGTGAGTTTCGTATGTTGGGAACAGAATCGAGTTGTGAGCGACATTGGTAGCGGTACCGAACGCAAAAAAAAAACAAGAGAGAGGGTACACCGATTTGTCTGCTCATAAACACCCAGCCGCAATAACTTTAGTTCATCCGTGACCATGGTGCTTGAGCATCGCCGAAATTTCGGGAAGTTAAAACAAATAGTTATCATCATTTGCCTAGCCTTTTCACAACTAGGTTGGGGTCGGCCTCCAGTCTAACCGGGTGCAGCTGAATACCAGTATTTTACATGGAGCGACTGCCTACCCGACCTCCACAACCCAATTAATACTGGGTAAGATTAGTTGTCAGACTTTCAAGCCACTGACTAACTGTAACGACTGTCAAAGATCTTAAATTGACAGCCGGGATCAACGGCTTCACGTGCTTTAAACCCGGTATGTATGGGTGGTCACCCATCCACGGACCAACCCAATCAAGCGCAACTTAACCGGACGATCGATCCGAGCGGCTGTTATTATTTAGCCACGAGCTCCTCAACTTAAAACAAATAGTAAGCATGGTAAATATCCTGTTTTTAGTGTTAATAATAGTGTTAGTGACAACGTCAGTTCAAAAACTTAAGACAAAGACGTTATATAGTATGGAGAGAACGCCATAACACCCCCCCATTTCCACCACAATTATTTACATTACAAAACCACATCAACGTCTATTTGTCCAGAGAGCCTTCACTTTGAATGCCGGGTAATAAACCCGCTTACATTTGAACCTACTATAAACGATGGCTTACAACCATCGCCGTTATAATAACTATCAAAGTAATGTGCAGTTATGCCGCAATTGTTTCCTAAGTATGCCGGTCGGCTTTTGGGCTACTGGTCCAACTGTAGGCGTTACAACAGGATTTGATGTGAATTTAGTGTTTTTTTTCAGTGAGTGAATTTGAACACTATTATTCGGACTTTTGAGTTCAGGGAAGTTGTAGGTTTGATGAGCATTAGGCAAGTCTTAGAACCAGAAAGAAGACATGTAACATTTACGACTCGCACAGCGCCTACTGGTGACTACAGCCTGTTCCAACACCTGGGAAAATACTGGTTTACCTTCATCAGCAACATCTTCCCTTGTCCCGTATTACTCGGGGTCGGCGCAACACATTTTTATGTTGTACTAGCGACCCGCCCCGGCTTCGCACGACTGCAATTTGCTATGAACAGAAACAAATTCCGTAATACATTGTTTTCATGTAACTCGATTGGTTTACGCGGCGAACGCAGTAAAGCTACCAGTTGGCATGATTTTTTCCGACATCGTAACCAATTATCATCATATTTCAGCCAATTTACTTCCATCTGTATTTGGTGGAAATCTGGCCTTATATCATCTAAATGAGCTCCAATTTGGTCATAGCCTATAAAGGCAAACGCTTCCCAAACCTTACAGACAAAACAAGAACGGTTAACGTACCTTCTAGTATACTGAATTCGCTCAAACAACGCTGCTTTACGATAGAAACAAGAACATATAACTGAACTTTCACAAGAAGCTAAGACTTGTAAAGGGTGTAAACAGACACCTAACGTAGCTTAAAGTCACTGAAATGTTTGTTACATTGCACGTTACCGTAAACAGTGGAGTTTTTCATTACAATATTTAACGTAGTTTGATTAAAAGAGCCCTACAGACTCACGTCGAGAACCCCCGAGAACATCCGAGAAGCGTGAATGTGATTGGTTTCCCGCCATCTCGTTCTCGCGCTCGCCTGTTCTCCGATCGGTGTCGGTCTTTTTGCCCGCTTCAAAGGGTTGCTCAGGTCTCGGGAGAAGGTCGCATGAGTGTAGAGACCTTCTCGGTTCTCGTGCTATGTCCCGGCGAGCCTTCTTCTCGCCGTGACTTCTTGTGTGAGTCTGTATGGCGTAAAACCCTGTGAGTAGTTGCTATCCCGAACAAGCATGTTTTTGATCGCAAATGCAGTC
Organism: Standfussiana lucernea; assembly: GCA_964057025.1. NCBI lineage: Eukaryota > Metazoa > Arthropoda > Insecta > Lepidoptera > Noctuidae > Standfussiana > Standfussiana lucernea. The sequence goes on along the minus strand of OZ059808.1, from coordinate 12,084,755 downwards.
AGATTTGTTAAATGAACTAGCTTGTCTAACCTACCGATATTAGTCTCTATTTTACAACTTAATCATAGTGATAGTATTTTCATGTACCTACGTTCACCGATTTCTTCGTGATTATAATTCAGTTTTAGAAGGGATGACCACTTGTCTATGTTTTCAGAATGTTTGTCAATGGTGGTTTCGGTTTTTTTAATTATGTTCGATATTAATTATGTTTTCCCAATTGAGCTTTGCTTAAAAGTTTTTATACAATTAAAGCGTAATTATTCTATCTGTTTGCTTTCCATTAACCAAACCGTGGGCCTTTTACAAACAACACCTATTAACGTAATGCACTGACGTCCCAATGTTTTTTCATAATTACGATGTGGGTTGCTCACTGCTCGGCGGCGTGAGCTAAAGTCTTCCGCGATCGTTCTCTCCAAAACTTTTGCCATAGACATGTTGCGCAGAAGTAGGGTGGACATGCTTTCGGAAAGAAACTCCACGACCTAGGTTTATTGTTATTGACTTGAAAAAACAGGCATAACATTACAGACATAAATCTAAGTTTTTGCACAGTGTAATCTTAATTAAAATAGACAAATTTTAAACTGCATGGGTCTTAAAAATAACTCTGTTTTAAGCTTTCACGGTTTAAAACTAAACTTTCACTCTCACTTACGGGATATCTTCACGCGGTTATGTTTATATTGAACTCCATTTTAAGGTTTATAGTAATTATAGTATAAAACAAAGTCGCTTCCCGCTGTCTGTCTGGCCCTATGTATGCTTAGATCTTTAAAACTACGCAATGGATTTTGATGCGTTTTTTTTTAAATAGATATAGTGATTCAAGAGGAAGGTTTATATGTATAATACATGCATATTATAGTAGAGAAAACATTCGTATCTACATTGCACCCGTGCGAAGCCGGGGCGGGTCGCCAGTTAGGTATTAGTATTTAAAAGTTGTTAAATCAAGTGTTAAAAGCGTAGCAGCGTAATAGATCTTATTCAAATAAACTGGTGAGATTATCTGCCGAAATAATTATTTAAATGTTAAAAATTAACAATTCTTTGTTTCATATTATATAATGCTATTGAACAACCACATTATTATAATAACGACTGTTATCTCCGAATGGTTAGATAGAAGTGTACCTTACAAAAATAATTTTGTGAAGGAGGTTTTTTTTTGACGTGACCACGTCTTATAATTCGATGGAGCCGGCTGCACGCACGAAAAAACATGACTCATGCGGCGTTACCTCGCTCTGAGGCGTTACCTCGCTCTGAGGCGTTCCATTTAAGGCTTGAAGTGCAAGCGAGAGCGCGGAACGAGCGACAAAGAGGCACAATCGGTGACGTTGTCACGTTCAACTATCGTCAGTAAACCGACTTTACAGACAACCGATTTTTTCAAATTTCGGCGGCAGGATTCCCTTAATAATGAACCTTAGGTCTTAATATGTGTCCCACATGAAAATATAGTAGACAGCGGAGAACGGCCATCAACATAACTGATAATTCATTATAAATGTCCCGAAAACTTCTGAACCCACACCCACCTTACTTCAGACACCGCCATTCCTTACTTGTGAACTTACACAAGCACCAACTTTGCCCCGTAACTTTTTAACAAAAAAACAAAATGGCAACGATTACCGAAGGTATTTCTCTAATTTAAATGGCAACCTCTCTAAGACATCATTATTTTTTTATTACTTTCTTGAATTGTCGGATTTTTATCTGAATTGGCTCAAGTTGAGTAGGTTTTAGGATTGAAAGAGCGCTTTTAATGATGACGGTTAGTTTTATTGTATTTGACCTTTCAAAGTAGTATTTTGTTGTGTATGACGTTGCTTGTTGAAGGCTTACTGACCCGTTTCTCAATACTTGACATCCGAGGCATAAGTCGGATGTTTAAGGGGTGGGAGGGACACCGACGCGAAAACAGAAACCACATACTCAGTACATCATTCTGAACCCCCCCACAAAGAAATTGTTCGTCGGTTATTACACCCCGTATATCCAAACAAAATTTTCAGTACAGCGATATTATGATTTTGTTCCTCTTTCTAACAATCTTACCTTGGTATTTCTATCTCTTACCCTTGAAAAGATACACATACGTTACGTTATGAAAAACGTCAAAACTAGTGCTAGGGCCTCACAGGTGGTTGCAAGTTTTAATACTGCAAGTTTATAATGAGCCAATTTAGCCGAAAAAGAATTCATTTACAAGGATAACATCAAATCTAAGGCGTGTAATACAGCAATTTCCCGAAGAGCAAGGTCACTGCAGCAGCTGAACCATTATCAACATACATTTTCAACTCATCATACTTCTCCTGCCCTTATCCCAATTTATTTGTGGTCGGCGCAGCATGTCTTTTTCTTCCATACTTCTCTGTTACTCGTCATCTCAGCAGTCACCTTCTTTCTAGCTATATCATCCTTCACACAGTCCATTCTACTCCTCCGCTATTCTGTTCTGATTAAATTCGTTGTGGGATCTAAGACAGTTAAATCGTTTCTCTGGGACTTCGTCGAGCTTCATTGTCTCAGCGTTTTTCTGGTGGTCGCCTCTGTTGATTCTGGCTTTCAGGAGTTGCAGTGGTTTGGGAATCAATCGTTTCTTTGGTCTTCCTCTACTCTTATAGCCATCTTCATTCATACTCAACATTTTTCTCACGAAATTTTCCTCATTCCTCTGCATCACATGTCCGTAGCACGATAACCGATTACCACTCAACTTTTCAACATCTGAACATTTAACCAACTATGTTAGCGTATTCTATCAGCTTTAATACTGATACTTGATAGTTTCTTCATTACTGATCTTCCGTACAGAAAATTCTGCATAGTTCTGAAAAAATGCCTTATTTCTCAGGGCTTGCAATAAAGACTTGAGTATTGAGCTTTTATTCCACAGTGGAATTTCTCAAACCATCTAATTGTCAATCATTCCATTACCGGCCATGCATTGTAGATAATTACCTACTTACATTATATGATGTTGTGTTATTTAAAAATTTGTTGTAGGTATGTTAAAATTTTTTATTATGTTAAAATTTGTCTGTAGTGTTTAACAGCAAAATTCTGTCTTGTGTTGTGTTTTTAAATTTAGAAATATCCTACTGTATTTAGTTCCTACCTTATCTAATGTTTGTGTTTATTTGGTTACCTACCTAATTTAATGTGAGCGTTTATTAATATTTGCATGCTATTTTTATGGCGAAATGTGTCACTGCACTACATGTTATATTTAACATCTTTTGTACCACATTTAACGTAAATAAATAACTTTGACTTTAATCAGTAAACGGTATTTTGGTCGAAGTTGTTAACATTTCAAATATTTTGTAAAAACACATACCTAGTTCAACAAAGTTAAATACAGCCCGACAGATTTCTATTTTAATAACAGCCAACCGTTCTCGAAATATTTGCATATACACGAACAGAAAGTGTTGACGCTGCCATTGATTCGGATTAATAAAAACAATATGGCGACGAGCTATACCAAAAAACGAAAAAATTCGGAAAACTCCACGGCTCCCAACACCCATACAGATTCTGTTAAATAGTTTTTGTACAGCACCGAAATAAAGCTAAAAATATTCTTGGACACATGGACGTTTTATGAAAAATATTTTCAACTGATACGAATAACATAACATCACACCTGTAATCCCCGACAGGTAAGGCAGAGGTGTACCTAATAGTACACCTACATTTTGCCAGATATGTTTTAAGTCCCATGTAATAGGGGGCGAGCCTATTGCCATGACCTGGCTGCTACTGAGAAATTCCTGATGTAAAAACCCTATCACAATTTGCCCGACCCAGGAATCGAACCCAGGACTTCATGCTCAGCAGTTGCGCTTGCGACCGACTAACGAGACAGTCACGGATACAAATAACTGAATTTTTGGAAAGCACAGGTTTCTCACAAACTATTCCAGAGATAGAAGACACAACATAGATAGATATCGCTGGTTTGCGAGAAGGATGACATAACTCCAAAATTTTAATTTTTCGATGTTGTTTGTAGTCGAATATAAAATTTAGGAAAGCAAGTATTAAATTAAGTAACGAAATACGTAAAATAAAACTTTAATCTTTTGATAAAAAGTTTCTCTATGCAAAAAAAATATTGGCGATATACTGAAAATATTTTTAGAACTTACAAAAAAGCTGTCCTGTATTTCTTATTTTTCGAGTTATGTCATTATTGTTGCAAACAAACGATATGTAGATACAGAAAACAGGTGCACACACACAAACGCGCACGTACGGCGGTGGCGATCTCAAACAAATGATAGTACGTGAAGCGTGTCTATGTGTGCGTGTGTTTTCACTCGCTGTATAAAACAGAACTTCTGTTCTTCGACGTTGCGTAAAAGATAGTGGAAAACAAATACATGAATAATGTAAAGGCTGTGGGCTGTTATAAAAGTTGGAAAGTTTAAGTTGTACCAAGTTATGAGGAGCGGGGTGAATGGTGCTACCGAAGAAGCTGTTTCGTGTCATGATATTGTTGGAGGGAAAAAGTATAATATTATCTGGGCTAGGGATGGCAGTAAGATTTTAAGAGACGGGAATTTTGCTAAGCCGCTAAAGTAGGCATCGTCGATGTTAGCGATAAGTCTGCCAGGTTAAAATGGGACTGGGCGCAGCACGTGGGTTCTAGGATGAAGCTGGACAGATGGGCGGATATAGTCACACAGTGGGTGCCTGAAGACGGCCGTCGTAACCGTAGCAGGCCCAAAAAACGCTGCCGTGACGATCTGGACTCATTTTATCGGATTGGTCAGAGAAGGCGAATTGTAAACAAAATTGGAAAGCCATGGGGGCTTTGCCCAGAAGTGGGATAGAGTTGGCTAATACAATGAAAACTTTTTTGCAAAACAAACCCGACTTCCAAAAAAAACACAAAAAAGTAGAAAATAACTTTACTTTCGGAAGTCGGTGCAAAAAAAGTCAATGAAACAAACAATAGTCACCGACTATCGAAAGTAAAGTTATTTTCCACTTTTTTTGTGTTTTTTTTGGAAGTCGGTTTTTTTTGGAAAAAAAAAATATTTTACCCTCTTTAGTTATCGTATCACACACAAATCCTTGTCAAGTATCAATTTCGCAATTTCTTTTACTTGGATGACATATTTTTTTCCAGCTATTTTGATTTAAAAACCAAAATACTGAACCGATTTTGATGAAATTTCTATGGGACCAATCGGGAAGTATATCCTTTCAGATAAAAGAATTTTCAGAATTTTTCAAATCGGTTCATAACTGACGAAGATATGAGGTAACATACATAAAAAAAACGTTCCGACAAATTGAGAACCTCCTCCTTTTTGAAGTTAAAAAAAGGAAAAAGTAGGAACCCACACTGGGCGTGAGTTGGATTATTGATGACTCCTGCTTACAAAGTGGAGGAGGTCTCAGCAGTGGGACCATTATACGCTGACCATCATCATCTGCCCCGTCTTCTCCCAACTATGTTGAGGTCGGCTTCCAGTCTAACCGGGTGCAGCTGAATACCAGTATCTTACATGGAGCGACTGACTATCTGACCTCCACAACCCAGTTAACACTGGGTAATACTACCCCTTGGTAAGACTAGTTGTCAGACTTTCAAGCCACTGACTAACTGTAACGACTGTCAAACATCTGATGACAGCCGGGTCCAACGGTTTAACGTGCTTTCCGAGGCACGGAGAAAACTCGATATGTAATGGGTGGTCACCCATCCACAGACCAATCTAGGCGAGCGCGGATTAACAGACAATCGATCCGAGCGGCTGTTATTATTTAGCGACGATCTCCTCAATTGTATGCTGATCAAATTGTTATGTTATGTAAACAATAGCACAGTAATTGGGTTATGGAGGTCACATGGCAGTCTCAACATGTAGATTTCAGCCACATCTGGTTAGGCTAGGTTAGTTTTTAGAAAGTTTTTGAAAAATGGCTAGATAAAAAGATTTATTGCAACACGGCTTTCAAATCATTTGGGATTTTTACTTTTATCCAACAGGCATTAATCAAGTTTTTCTTTAATCTATTTAAGATAGTAACCATCGTTTTCACAAAAACAGTGATTCATTTGTTTTACGTCAAAGCTGGAATTACACAAATTAACACATAAACAAATAAAATAACATAATATAATAGTCGAGTGCAATTAGACAAAAAGGTAGAACAAAGTTCGTTGTGGTCAGATTGTCATGGGGCTTTTTTGTTGAGTTCCTAGAGGTGTGGAGAAGAAAGTTAAAAAAAAAAATATCACCGCTCGCGACTTTTTTTTTTATTTTCCTTCATATTTTTTTGCGTTTATGAATAACTTTAAATTCAATGAATTTATATTGTGACGTAATAGTGTGACCATTTTGAATCCATTTTATGCCAATTTATCTGTTTCTGTGTTCATAGTTGTCGATGAAATGCATATTTCAAGGTTTTTTTTTGAAAATTTCCTATTTTCCTCAATATTTCTAAAATACCGAATTTGTAGACTAAGATTTCATTTGCCAATTGTAACTGATACTTTTTCAAGGATAATTACTGGGCATCAATATGTTCAAGAAAATCACATTTATGAGTAATTAAGTGATCAAAAATTCATTCGCAAATATCGAATAATCGTCCATGTTAAAGATGGCCATTTCTCTCCAAAATTTTCTACGATGGTCAACGTAAAAATTATCTGGAAAAAATCCTTAATGTATTAGCTATTCACGGAGATCAAAAACTAAAAGAAATATTTGGAGGTACTCGATAAATGTTGATTATTGCTAACAAAGGTGGGATGCGGCCGCTGGTAAATTTACAAAAATAATTGTTATTATGACGTAACCATTACTCAGAATTTCTATCTTGGATTAGTTGCAACCTTGGGTCTCTGCGCCACATTTGATATCAATACCGATACCGAATACCGCTCCCGATTTTTAGCGATAGATCCCTTTTATCATATTTTAGTTTTTCAGCAATAAATAATATTTAACAAGTATCCTTAAATATTTTTTCTACTTTTTATGCCTCATTAAATAGCTCCTTAAATGTGTATTTGATCAATAAAATTTTTACATTGAGTTTCATAGAAACATTTTGAAACAAAAATGCCTTCATTAACATCTAGACGTTTTTCTGATGTTTACGAATGAATCTTTAGTTACTCATGAATGAGGTTTTCTTGAAAATTTTTATGTCATTATTCGTGAAAAGCATACGTTACCGATTACAAAAAAAGTCTTAATCTTAAAATCCGGTTTTTTGAAATAAAATAATTGAAGATAAAAACTTTTTTGCAAAAAAAAAACGACTTCCAAAAAAACACTAAAAAAAGTGGAAAATAACTTTACTTTCGGAAGTCGGTGACTATTGTTTGTTTCATTGACTTTTTTGCCACCGACTTCCGAAAGTAAAGTTATTTTCCACTTTTTTTAGTGTTTTTTTGGAAGTCGGTTTTTTTTGCAAAAAAGTTTTTATTTTACCCTTTTTAGTTATCGTATCACACACAACTCCTTGACAAGTATCAATTTCGCAATTTCTTTTACTTGGATGACATTTTTTCCAGCGCTTTTGATTTCAAAACCAAACTGTTGAACCGATTTTGATGAAATTTCTATGGGAACAATCGAGAAGTAGATCCATTCAGATAAAAGAAGAATTTTTCAAATCGGTTCATAAATGACGGAGATATGAGGTAACAAACACAAAAAAAAAACTTAAAAAAAGGCATTTCATCGACTACAATAAAAAAATAAACACGCTAATTGGCATTTAACGGATGCACAACGATCACACTATTACGCCACAATATATGTATATCCGTTGAATTTCAAGTTATTCTTAAACGCAAAAAAAATATATTTAAAGGAAAATAAAAGAAGTCGCGAGTGGCGAAATTTTTTTTTACTTTCTTCTCCATACCTCTAGGAACTCAACAAAAAGAGTCCCATTAACATCCGACCACTATAAACTTCGTTCCACCTCTTGAGTATTTGTTGTATAATTGCACTCGACTATAACATCACATCTTCGATCCCCGAAGGTTAGGCAGAAGTGTGCTTAATTATTAATAGTACACCCACATTGCGCCAGTCATTTTTTAAGTCCCATGCAATAGAGGGCGAGCCTATGGCCATCAACCGGGCACAAATCCAGACTCCGTGTCTACAAATGAAAGAAATTCCTGATTGAAAAATCAAAAAACAGTCTACCTGACCTAGAAAGCAAACCCAGGAGCTCATGCTCAGGAGTTGCGCATCCAACCTCTAAACCAACGAGACAGTCATTCAAGCGTAAGCAGGTATACCTGGCAGGCGCATCAGGCAATATACAAAATTTTAATATAATCTGTTTCCAACTATATCATCATCTGCCTAGCCTTTTGTCTCAACTATGTTGGGGTCGGCTTCCAGTCTAACCGGATGCAGCTGAATACCAGTATTTTACATGGGGCGACTGCCTATCTGAACTCCACAACAACGTTAGCGCTAGGTAGACTGGTAAGACTGGTTGTCAGTGTCGGTGTTTGCAACTATACAAGGTGTTGCTTTGCATCCTCGTCAAATTCAAGGAGGTAACTGTGCTAATGATTCTCGACTCTAATCATTAATAAAATCGGTAGGTAATTTTTTATATGTTTTTCTTAATATCTGAAAAGGATAAGTGTACACCACCCGTATTAAAACGCGGCCCGTCTAATACTAGTCCTATAACCGCGCTGTCACACACACAAACAAACGCAGACGTTTATTCGATAAACGGATGATTGTCTTCTTTTGAAAAGGGCTTCATTCTGAAATAGTGTCAAATTAAAACAACTAAAAAAAGCAGCATTTATTATTATTCACCAAGTACCGTAATTTATATTGATTATTTACGTCTTCTATGACAACCTCCTCAATTTTGACGAGGATGCAAAACTACACCTTGTATAGTGGGTCATAAAAAAAAAATTGCCAGCCCTGATCCCATGTTGACAAGCACTTTGAATATTTTTATAATTATCTGCAAGCTACGCTTTATGCACCTAGTTTTTGCATTTGACGGCACAGAGAGAGAATTGTCGGGTCCTATCTAAATGCAAATTGTAATGGCGAGACCAAAGAGGTAGACACAACGCATACAACTGTGTCATTTGTATCTCTTTGTGTGTACTGTGAAAATATTACTCACAGTACTGTCTCAGAAGAGCTCGTGGCTCGATAATAATCGCTTTGGGTCGATGTTCAGGTTAAGCCGCGCTTGCCTAGGTTGGTCCGCGGATGTGTGACCACCCATCACATACGGAATTTTCTTCGTGCCTCAGAAGGCACGTAAAGCCGTTGGTTACGGCTGTCATTTATAGATCTTTGACGGTCGTTGCAGGTAGTCAGTGGCCCGTAAGTCTGACAACCAGTCTTACCAAGGGGTATCGTATTACCCGGTATTAACTAGGTTGTGGAGGTTAGATAGGCAGTCGCTCCATGTAAAATACCGGTATTCAGCTGCATCCAGTTTGAATGAAAGCCTACTCCAACTTATTTGGGAAAAGACGTGGCAGATGATGATGTATCTCTCTTGGAAATGTACTGTGAAAATATTAGCTACAGTACTTTTATAGTTATTTTGATTTCGCCCTGCATCACTATCAAAATTGTAGTGATCGTTAAGCTCATAGCAATAAGGTTGTTTTTAAGTTGCTCTCACGGGCCAGTGTGTAATAAAAATGATAGTGTTTTTTTATTTGCGTAACAATACAGTCGCCGTTGGACTACACGTGTCGCAGGAAAAACAACTATGGACAGAGGATATGTAACATAACATAACAATACGTCTGTAATCCCAGATGGGTTAGGCAAAAGTGTACCCAATATGTTAGTACACCCGCATTATGCCAGTTATATTTAAGTCCCCTGTAATAGGGGGCGAGCCTAATGTCATCAGCTGGGCCAGACTCCAAACTCCGTGGCTGCTACTAAGATATTCCGGATGGAAAAACCCACTAACACTATGCTCGACCTGGGATTCGAACCCAGTACCTCATGCTCAACAAGGCTAGACACTAGACCAACAAGGCTGTATTGTCAAAGACAATATTAGCCGAGTACGTTCTCTCTGCTAGTTTGACCAGTATGTTCACATTTCGATAAGTTTTTGAAGTAGTCATCGCCTACTTCGCCGATACAAGCAGTCTCTTCGTAATTGCTCAATGTATTTCATGATCATATTTTTTTGTCGTTTCAAAAGCTATTTTATGCATAAGCATCGACGTTTCCTCTGCAGGGACCCAGGAGTCCTTCCTCTGAGTGGTAGAGAGCAGTAACTCACCACGTAGACCTGCGGGTTGATTGCCAGATTTTTGATTCTAAGGATTCTTTTTGATACATTTACTATTTTTAGAAAATTTAGATTAAAATCTCTTAAAAAGTAAAACAGGCTTTTGAATAATAACAATGCAAGAACTATGTACTCATCTTACAATTAATTTCAAACTCAACTAAGTTTAGAATCGCTACTTGCCTAAGTTTGGGCTCTCCTTGCGTGGCCCCACACCGCTGTCATTGCCATTCAACGTGGCAATGCTGCCAGCCTTCTGGGCACTATTCCTGTTGACAGCGATGTGGACGAATTTTTTGAAGCCCTTTAATACTTTTCTTATTTTATCTGTACATATTTGTATCATTAATTTAATATTGTGATGAATAAAGATTTCACAAAGTTTTTATAACCAACAATCTCTCTCTAAACTTAGCTAACCGTAAAGTAACAATTGCAATGAACAAAAAAGTAAAAACCAACCTTAACAACGAGATACTCAAAACCTGAATTGTAATTTTTAATAGCAACAAGAAATACCAGGTGATTTACAAACTAATTAAAAAAGAACCAGATAAATTAGAACAACTTTTCCAACGAACGTTGCATGTTCTAAGTTTGAATTTTTATGCCATGACGAGAGTTGCTGAGGCAAAGTTTACAAATTATAACGGGCGTACAAACAAGTACGAAGCCGCAGCACGTGTCTTCCCGTCATTGCGATTTTTGTTCTGCACTTTAACTGGGAACATTCTAGTTACTTTACGGAGTTATTCAGAGTCAAACTTCCAACTTATTCACTCTTTTTTTTTAAATACAAAAAAAAAAAAAACTTTAGTAGTTCGAAATAGACGCGACAATAGTAAGCTATGTATGTAGATCCAAGACAATTCTAATGCGTAAAAGTGTATTCTGTATGGCGCCAATTCTTTTATATACACGTAAGTTGCCAAAACATCAGAGGAAATTAACTACTGAAAAATTAAGAAATAGATTAAAAAGCCTTCTGTTGGAGAAAGTCTATTACAGCACTGACGAATTTCTAACTGACAAATTCATTTGACATGTATAATGACATCCTAATTTTATTAATAATTGCTTTAACATTTTGATTTTTTTATTTGTATTATTTACTATGATGAGCTTATGACACTATTTGATAGTACCTTTTAGTTTGAGTATGGTCTAAATTGGATTGTTATTTGCTGTGTGTAATGGACGATTTTTTTTTAAATCACTTGATGCTGTGTAGCGTCCAACATTTTATATTTGTACGCCGATCAGTCTAAACATGACTGTCTTAATTACAATTTGATATAAAATCTTGCATGCTATGTGTGTGTATACTCATGTTTTGGACAAATAAAATTGTCTTATGTCATCTTATCTTATCTTACTTTGAATATCTCCATGACTCTTGTACTATTCAATGCAGCACAATGTTACAATTATATCAGCACAATGTTTTGAGTGCGTTACTTTGCGCACTACAATAATCTGATTTTTCACACCAAAAAGTCGTTTCCCAGCAATAATTTTTGCGCAGTGTGAGGTACAGAATGCTGTCGACACAACAACACCCATCACAAAAAGTTAAGGCACCGCCACATCAGCAATGCTATGCACGTGTAAGCTTCGTTTCGTATGAAAATGTGGGCTGGATCGTCCGCTGCAACCCACGGCCACACTACGCACGAATGCGCGGCTGGCAAAACAAATGAAACACACAGCTGACGTAGCGAATCTTTCCGTGCACATTCATCCTAGACTTTGTATGATAGGATAATAAGTATAAATTTTATTGATATTCGTGCTCTAAAATTTGAATCAAAAGGCAATGACCTGGACGGTGAAGAGTTTATAGGAGAAAACGATAGAAAACTAGAAGTAATAAATGAACGAAATGCGTGAAAAGATTTGGACAATGACAAAGTAATCTATGACAGGTGGTATTAAGTGCATGTAGAATGTACCTACTTATCAAGTTATATGTTTGTTAAAAGTTACGCGAATGCAATGACGTGCTCGTCGTTGTGAACCCCGGCTGTCAGCCACCATACGTCCATATTTTTGTAATTGCGCACAGCCCCATGTAAATTCGTGTTTCAATTAAACTAAGTCTACCCTTTGTCTCGCGAGTTTATTTTACCACCACCAGCACAAATCTGCAGCATGTAAGTTCTACAATAGGATATTTATGTGATTGCTATGATAAAAATATGAATCAAAGGGCTGATCTAGACGGTGAATATTTATTAAAAAGGGGAAAACGTTGAAAAACTAATAGTAATAAAGGCTTTGAAAGGGCAAAAAGATTCAGAATTTGAAAAAACGTTTCGGTCTATTTCGTTAAAATAGAGAAAACTTATGGATGTAGCCATGAATTCAGTCTAGACAACATTTAAGGTCTCTTAGGTTTTATTCGTTTTACTCAGAATTTGAGCGACGAAATATTTCACGACAAAATTGAAGCGCTGACTACAAATAAAAGACGAAAAGGGCTAGCAGAGGATTTAGAAATTTAAATTTTGGTCCAAAATAATTTGTTAGGAACAACGAAGTTTATCAAAAATGGCAGTGGTGCCTCTCGCTACCCCAAAAACAAAACAAATTTTAATCGTGTGGACGATTAAAATTTGTTTTTCTTTCATCCGCAACCAACATTAGAACTTCTTGTTTTTCTTTTATAAACAACTAAATTTTGCCCCCGGCCTCGCCCACGTGGGATTTTCAAATTATCTCACGGGAACGTTGGATATATTTACCTTAGTCTGTGCAATTTTATCGAATCCGTTCTGTCATAAAGACGTTAAAGGGAACAAAAAGACTGACAGTTACTTTCATATCTATAATGTTAATAAGGATGCTAAACCAGAAACACAAGTGGCAGTAACTTGCATTATACTTATATCATTTCATTTTAAAAGTGCCAATGCAAGTCTTCAATGACATGCAAAACTGACACCAATTCTTAGTTGAAGAAGAGTCAATAACGCAAGTTATGTGCAAGTTAATGGCACGATGATCTCTGTGGGGTAATTGAAGATAAAAGAAAGAAAAAATAATAATTTGTCGCAGGGACATGACGTGCATACTAAATTACAAAAAAAAACAACAAACATACAACATCCTACTCCTCCGCTATTCTTTTCTGATTAAATTCGTTGCGGGATCCAAGACAGTTTAATTGTTTCGCTGGGACTTCATCGAGCTTCATTGTCTCGGAGCTTTTCTGGTGGGCGCCACTGTTGATTCTGCCTTTCAGGAGTTGCAGTGCTTACTCCAAAAACAAAACATACAACGCATAACAAATATTTATAAATACCTAGGTACATATTAATAATTGCGTAAGTAACACGCTTACAACGGCAATGCCTTTAATTCTGTTTAATCTGTGATTCACGTTGTAAAGAAGCCCAATTGCGTAAACGTACCTATAAATAAAACACTGAATTACCAATTTCCTTGAAAAACCTCAGATTGTGATCAAAAGTGAATTACGCAATTGGACCCTGCCTTTCTACCCACTCGTCCAAATCCAGTTCTAAATGAAACCTTTCTTGTAAAACAAACATGATCGTAATCTGGAGCCGGCTCACGAAAACAAAAGGGGTAGCTAGACGTAGGGGTAGGTAGATAATATAATAAAGGGTGGAAGCATGTGTCATGGGTACCAGATAACTTTGTATCGATGATACTTTAAGTAAAACAGATGAGGCTCGTGTGTTATCGGGTTTGTGGGTCGGGGTTCGAACTTTAGTTTGAGTTTTACGTTGTTCTTTTTTTGTTGACCTTTACGTAAAGCCGTGCTTAGATAGGTTGGTCCGTGGATGAGTGACAACCCATTACAAACCTAGTTTCTTCCGTGCCTCGGAAAGCATGTTATCATGGCCATTGGTCCCGGCTTTCATTTGTAGATCTTTGACAGTCGCTACAGGTAGTCAGCGGCCTGAAATTCTGACAACTAGTCTTACCAAGGGTTGTGGACATCAGATATGCAGTCACTCCATGTAAAATACTGGTATTCAGCTGCATCCGATTAGACTATAACCCGAACATAACATAGTTGAGAAACAGCAGGCAAATCATTTTTTTGAGTGGACTTGGTCAGGTTTCAAAGTTTGCACAACAACAGTAACTAAGTTCACAATTTGAAATAAATGTTTTTCAACATTAAACAGGTTCGGTTAGGAAAATCAAATGCCTGTAAAGTAATCTTATCTTACTACAATTTAGTAAGAAAATTTAAAACCCATACATAGGAAGAACAAATTAATGTGCTTGTATCTTTAAGCAAAGTTTGTTTGAAACCATCGCTCAAGACAATCAACTAATATCCATGTAAATTATCTCTCCCCTCAGCACTCGTAACTCAACCTGAAGCTATTAACATAATTTCTTTGCTCAACTTTTCTAAACAGGCAACAAATTGCAATACTTTACTCTCACCGCTAAAAATAATAACAGTTGGCTCAACATCAGTATAAAACCTTTTCACCTTACCACGAGCGTAAACGGAAGTTTTGCACAGAAGGACAACACACATAAACACGCTTCACGCGCAGCGACTTCAAGCGTACTCACTTTTGGCATTCGACAGGGATCGCCATAAGGACGCGTTTAAAAAACTACAGTACTTTCACAAGTTATTATGCCCTGTGACTGGGACTGTAGCTTAGTTTATTTCTTGTGTTTTGACATTCAAAAGTGCCTGTAATGGTCTAATTGAAATAAATGCTTTGCGTTTGAGTTTATAAATATGTAAAATTGAAAGGCGTCATTATGATTTTCCAATGGTTTGTCTGAGTTTTTTTTTTCATCTATTTTTTATCCTCGCAAATAATGACAAGTCTTTATCTCTTAGTATCCGTGGTTGCGTTGTTTCGGAATGGTTGTCAAACTACCCAACTATTGAAAAATTCAAATTCATTTATTTTCAAAAACATGACGTGTAGATAATATACATGGTATGATACTTATTATATAGGTGTTACAAGGTATTCTTTGGCTCAACGTGTTTGACCGACGAACGACTATAAGATTTAAAGAAAAAATACAAAGAATAATAATACAAATACATCAACAATTAACATTAATATATTTAAAAAAATAGGTAAATAAGTCAGGCAATACAAAAACAAAAAATTTGCAGACTTCATGAGCGGTCTCACAAACTACGGTCCCATTGCCTCATTGCCAAGTGTAAGAAACTCCAGTAACCTATGGCTATTTGTGTCAATAGTACTAGTAATTTTATGAAGAGGTAAATTCGCACTATAATGGTCAGTTTCATCAAGCGGAAATTCCTCACGCTTTTTTGAAGTCAATGAATAAAATACTGTCTCTGTATTGCCTTTAAGTATTAAATTGGGCGCTCGCGAAACACTATACTCAAGTTAAAGTGTTTACTTGAGTAAAAGTCATTATTTATGATAAGATTTTTATTCTGTAGTCTAATAATTATTCGAAGTTAAAACTGTAAAAAGTTAGAAATCTTAGCTTTGCTTCTTTTGACGGTTTTTATTTCGTTCAAATTCTTGTATATTGCATAATAATGGTTGCATAAGTAATTACTTAAACTCAAGTAATTACTTTAACTTGACTATAGATACGAGTGATAATAAAGTCTGTGTCGAATTTAATACTAAAGGCAGTACTGATACTGACCCTAAGATCTTTCTTCTTTGTCGTGTGGTTTGTGCCTAACCTGGTGTCAGAGTTTTTATACCGCCCATGGGCCTCTGACTTGGCTTTACATGCCGTCGAGAAATATCGCTCAGGCGTGCTGGTTTCTTCACGATGTTTTCCTACACCGAAGCAAGTGATAATTATACAATACGCACAAGATTCCGTAACCTATGTCTTGGTAGACCGACGCTCACACCACTAGAGTATCACTGCTTTTTTGACCCTAAGATGTTTTTGCTCTAGTATGTAGTTAACCTTCTGTAGATTTTTTTATTCTTTGCCGCAAACCTCCAACCCAGCCCGTCATAACTTTCGACCCTCATATTTTAAGTTTTCTTTGGCAGCTATAACTTTTTCATTTGTTTTGTCTACTACGTCAGAAACAGAAATAGAAGATTCCGGTGGAATTGTGAGGTTAAATCTAGGTTTTAGTGTGATTACTGTTGACGATGAGCAAGTCGGAATTAGAATTTAAGATTTTCCAGACGTCTCTTGGCAGTTCGCTTTTCGTGTTGATTATAAAAGTCTACTTAATTTTTTTTTCATCCAGGACTAAATTGCCACCGTTTGTAAAACCACTTGATTCTTCATAATGACGACTTTAACTAGGTAAGTAAATAAGTTACGAACATAGCATTTTGAAACTTGTATTTGTATGAAATAGATCCTATATCCGTTTCCTTGGACTTCCTCTCCCTCTCCATTCATCAACATTTATGATCATCACTGTTTTAGTCACATGCGATTCGCGTCTCTCCTCATCAACTTTTGATATTTTCTTCAATACCATTTCAGTGATGCTGTTAAATTTAGCAGCTACATCAGAAAACGAATTTACATAAAATCCATCAATAAATTGAACGGCGTTAAGAAACAACGAATCAAGAGGACAACTTAAAATGGAGTTTTGGATGCTAGTCGCATAATTTTAAAGCTCAATTTCCATTTTTATAACAGTGTCGCATGATTCCTTATTTCTTAAAGCAATGCAATTGCTACCTCGTCGGTCTAGTGCAACTGCCGACTGCTGAGCAACTGCTGAGCATGAGATTCTGGGTTCGATTCCCGGGTCGGGTAAATTGTTATTAGGTTTTTCAATCAGGAATTTCTCAGTGGCAGCCACGGAGTCTGGATTTGTGCCCGGCAAATAGCAATAGGCTCGCCCCATATAACATGGGACTTAAACACAACGGGCGAAAAAAACTTTTTTACAAAAAAAAACCGACTTCTTTTACTTGGATGACATATTTTTTCCATCTATTTTGATTTGAAAACCAAACTGCTGAACCGATTTCGATGAAATTTCTATGGGACCAATCGAGAAGTAGATCCAGTCAGATAAAAGAAGAATTTTTCAAATCGGTTCATAAATGACGAAGATATGAGGTAACAAACACAAAAAAAAACAACCGAATTGAGAACCTCCTCCTTTTTTGAAGTCGGTTAATGACGCTGTACTATAGGTACATCTCTAATTTACCGGGGCTTACAAGCGTGATGTTATGTGTGTCCATCAATCAAATCAGTGCTTTAATAAATTCACGCTGATTTAGAAACCGAGTACATTCGTAACATCCTATAAATGATTGCAAATGGGAACTGAGTCACAATTAGTGCTGCATGCCACTTAATACCGTGTAAGCGTGAATTTTCGTTGGAAGTTGAACTGTGCTGTACTTATGTTTTCCTAGTACTAGCGAGCTTACTGACGGTAACCACTTTTCAACCTTACTATTCAGGGCATAAGGGTCAGTGTTCGACCGTTAGAGAACTTGGTAGTACCAGGAACTCAGTCACAATTAGTGCTGCGTGAGACTTGATACTTTGTTAACGTGAATTTTGGTTGGAAGTTGGACTGTGCAGTACTTATGTGCTTCTGGTACCTATAACAGAGAATGATTGAAATTTCCTCTGTTGATCGAAGATTTATACGGCTTTGCGCTGTATATTCATTGTGTTTTGCGTTTTATGCCTGAGATATATATAACGTTTTGTTTTAACGTAATAAATTATTTATTCTCAGTTTAAAGGTAAATAAATTAATATGCAATGAAAAATAATATTTAACTTTTACTGGGAGATTTTATTAACAATATCAAGTGTTTTCTTTTTTTGCACGAAACCCTAATGTTTTTTTTTTTCTAAAATAAAATTAGTTTAAGTTACTCGTTCTTACATCGGCTATCTGTCAGTAAAAGTGCGGTCAAAATCCGTCCAGCCATTTAGGATTTTAACTGGAACAAACAAACAGACAGACAGAGAAAAAACAATCGTAACAAGTTTCGTGTATACTTTCATATGCATTCAGTAAAAAGCTTACAATTACAAACAGACAACAAAGTTTTATTTATTTATAACAATATCATCAATTTATTTGTACCCACCCAACTTACACACTCCAAATAGTTTCTCCACCATTTTAGCCTAGATGACAGATCGTACCGCTAATTGGCAAATTAGAGTACTTAGTCACAAACTATCATGTCATCAAGGTACTTCCATATCAGCCTCCGTACAGTCCGTAGAACTTCACTGATTGATGTGTTTGCCCAAGTTTGTCGTTCAGGTAAACCCAGTCGTAGACGCTCCAATTAAAGTTTCAATTGCTTTTAAACTGCTAGATATCTCTACAAGAAGTTTGAGCAACGTGATCTGGTGGAGTTTGAGTCCACGTCTAGATGGATTAAGGAATTTGTGACTGGTCTAGATTTTGAGTGAGATGGACGTGGGGCTGGTAATTTTGAGGAGATTTTGTTTTCTAAAGGGTTTTAAGTTGGAACGGTGACTTAAATTTCAAATTATGTTACATCTGTCGATCTGTCGATGAAAAAACACATTTGCTTGCAGTGGGATAATAGTTTATACTGATTAACATTACAGTTAACTTTGACCAAATTGCACGCAAGATATGTGTTTTGGACGTGGAGTTGCGGACACCAGCCTTTAATACAATACAACTTTGACGAAGCTTTGTATTTAAAGTAATGTAGTTAGCACTACAACAGCAGTTACTAGCTTGGAAAGATTCGAAGTTATGCCCACAAAATGCCATCCGAAGCCACAATATTTGGCAGACTATCTAAACCGCTCAGTCCCCGAAGTACTATAAAGCAACCACTCAGATTGAAGTCGTAGCACTAAGTGTCCTAACAAGCGATGAAGTGTGTCCCACACAGTTTATTACGTACAGTATACTAGTAGTTATTGGTGCGCTCGACCAGTGAGCTCGTGGCTAAATATTAACAGCCGCTCGGGTCAATCTTTAGGTTAAGCCGTGCTTGCTTAGGTTGGTCCGTGGATGGGTGACCACCCATTAAATTAATACCGTGCCTCGGTAAGCACGCTAAACCGTTGGTCCCGGCTTTCAATTATTATAGATCATTGGCAGTCGTTACAGGTAGTCAGTGGCCCGACAACCAGTCTTACCAAGGGGTATCGTATTTCCCAGTGCTTACTGGGTTGTGGATGTCAGATAGGCAGTCGCTCCACGTAAAATACTGGTATTTAGCTGCAACTGATAAGACTGTAAGCCAATCCCAGTAAAGTTGGGAAAAAGGCTAGGCAGATGATGAATAAATTATAGTTATTGATATTTCTTGTAACGATACACAGTCAAGTTAAATATACTGTTGGAACTTCACAGACGTGATGTATGTCATCATTCTCCTGCCCTTATCCTAATTAGATTATTTGGGTTCGGCGCAGCATGTCTTCTTCTAGTTCCAACTTTTATTAAATATAAGTTTTTAATGTTATAACTTTACTTTTAATACCTCCATGACCCCTACTATTCAATGCATCCATCGGCTCAATGTTTTGAGTGCGTTAAATCGAGTCATACCGTGATTTTTCAACCTAAAAAATAAAACAACTTTCCCTGCAAATTTTTTTCGTAAAATTACTTAGTTTGATGTACATAATGCTTGGTTGACGGCTTCGTGAAGGGTCCGTTTACACCTTGTGTAATATTTATTATATGTACATCCAACTGTTCTAAAATATCATCATTTTCCGTGCCTTAACCCAATTCATTTGGGTTCGGCGCAGCATTTCTTTTTCTTCATTACTTCTCTATTCCTCGTCATCTCAGCAGTCACCTCCTTTTTAGCCATATCATCCTTCACACAGTCCATCCATCGTTTCTTTGGTCTTCCTCTACTCTTATAGCCATCTACATTCATACTCAACATTTTTCTCACTACATTTTCCTCATTCCGCCGCATCACATGTTCATACCACGATAATCGATTACCACACAATTTTTCAGTCACCGGCGCCACTTTCAGACTTCCTCTTATGTATTCATTCCTTATTTAATCCATCCGTGTTACACCACACATCTCCCTTAGCATTCTCATCTCAGCCCCATGAAAATGCCTTTCATTCATCTTCTTGTGGCCCAGTCAGTATCTATTGGCGGTAAAATAAAATATAATGGCTTTGTTATCTCATAATTTAAGTACGTAGGTACAGCTGATTACGGGTATAATGGCCGGTGGTCATTTTATTTTGACATCTGTGAAATTTTGTCAGCTAAAATTATGTCAGATATAAATCTTGTAGCATGCTCCAGAAAACAATCATGGGGCAAAATCGTTGGCTTTTGCCACAAAAAACACTATACTTTGCCTAGTTGACGCTTCCCGTGACCCAAGGGCTGGTATTTACCTTGGTCAGAGGCTAAGTGTTGCCATACAACGTGGCAACGCTGCTAGTCTTTTGGGCATATTACCGGCTGACAGCGTTGAAGAGGACTTTTTTGATGCCCTTTTATAGTTTGTAGTTAGTTTATTCTAGTTATTTTAATGTAAATAAATAATAAATAAATTTCTTTATTGCCACAAAAACAGGTTGCAGAAAAATTTGAGACCCTGGCTCCAGAGCTAGGTTAGAATACCTGTATTTCAGGAGCCAAATAGTAATAATAATGTATATAGTTAATGTAAATAATATTCTTAAAATAAGACAGAAAGAAAAAGTATTTATTAATCTCGCATTGGACAAGACAAAATGGTAACTTTACAATAAAACAAGATTTAAAAAACATAGACACAGATAGCTTTGAATACATTTTGAACTTTGTAAAGAACTCATCTTCATTTTCCTGCCCTTGTCCCATGTTATTTGGGGTCGGTGCAACACGTTTTCCTCCTCCACTGTCAATCGTCACGCTATCATTTAGTCCTTTTTCCTTCATATCATTCCTCACACAATCCATCCATCCTTTTTTTTGGCCGTCCTCTCCCTCTCCATCCATCAACATAAGTTGATGTAAAGTCAACTTTATGAACAGCTCGCCCGGTGTAAATTTCAAAAAGAAAACCTATATTAACTTACCCATTTAAATACATACTTTTGTACAGTGATATTGAAATCAGAGTACGCCATATTTGTTTACCAAATAAGAAAACTATATTCCCACTTTATAAAGCTTGAAACTGTTGTCGAAGTTTTGAACTTGGAATTGTATTTGCTCTTTAGGGAAACAAATCAATGCATATTACATGAGGCTTAAACATAACTGGCTACATGAGAGTGTACTATTAGGTACACGTCTGTTTAAACCTTCGGGGATTACAGCCGTGATGTTAGATGCTGGAAGTAATACGAAACAAGGACAGGAAGATTATGACTATTCAAAAAAAATATAGGATTGGTAGGCAATATCGAATGGTCAAATACCCCAAGCTAACAAATCCGCGAACAAAGTTTGCATCAATAACTCCAATACTATGTGAATACTTAGCAAGAGTCAACAAATATCTACTGAATTTAGCGCAACTATAGTTAGCCTTAGTTTTCCTAGCGGATTAACATATAGGATTTATTGCAGAAGTTTTGTTTGTAGCCAAACTGAATCCTACATAAACAAATTCATGATAGTTGTTGTACTATTTAGTGGGAGACATAAATTGTAAGTTATTTTTAGTGGCCTTTTACGTGTAGGTAGTTATTTTATTCTTGTATTGTCTTATTTATACAAGGTGTAGTTTTGCATCCTCGTCAAAATTCAGAAGGTTGTCACAGCAGACGTATTTACGTCCATTGCGTTTCTTGCCTATTCTTCTTCATAGACTACGCTTAAGAATGCGCATAATATATCCAAAAGGCATTTATAATGCTCTGCGTGTCACTACATAGTATAAAACAAAGTCGCTTCCCGCTGTCTGTCTGTCCCTATGTATGCTTAGATCTTTAAAACTACGCAACGGATTTTGATGCGGTTTCTTTTTAATATATAGATTGATTGAAGAGGAAGGTTTATATGTATAATACATGCATATTATAGTAGAGAAAACATTAGTATCTACATTGCACCCGTGCGAAGCCGGGGCGGGTTGCTAGTCCAATATAAAATTGTGTTCAGGTAGTAGAAACGACTACCACGTTTCTGTGTACGTCAGCGAAGTTTGTCGACGCACGCACTGACAGTTTTGATTTGTTGTGGCGTAAGAAATCTGTCTCGGTACTCCACAGACTGCGTGGCAGTCCTGACACTATCGATAGTCAACCAGGCAAACAGCCCGCCATTCATCATCTGCCTAGCCTTTTCCCAACTATGTTGTGGTCGGCTTTCAGTCTAACCGGATGCAGCTGAATACCAGTATTTTACATGGAGCGACTGCCTGGATTGTGGAGGTCAGCCTCCACAACCCAGTTAGTACTGGGTAAAACGATACCCTTGGTAAGACTGGTTGTCAGACTTTCGGGCACTGACTATCTGAACGACTGTCAAAGATCTACAAATGACATCCGGGACCAACGGCTCAACGTGCTTTCCGAGGCACGGAGGAAACTCGGTATGTAATGGGTGGCCACCCATCCACGGACCAATCCAGGCAAGCGCGCTTTGCGTCCGATCTATTCCAGTTATTAAGCACCAACATAGGCTAAGTTATATTGTTACAAACACTGTGGACCTCCTTATAGTCTGATAAATAAATAAATGATGCCTTGTGACTGGGACTGTAGCTTAATTATTATTATTTTTTGTATTTGACAGTTCAAAATTGCTCGTAATTTGCCTTTTTGTAATAAATGCTCTAGAACCAAAAAAATCAAACACTTGTGTTATCCACCAACCCGCACTGGGTCCTTGTGGTAGATAAAGATGCAATACTCCTACAAGGAAAATATCTGTCAAATCTGAATAATAAAGTTCTCTATTTTTATCCTCAAATAATCTTTATTAGTTTGGGAAGTTGGCGAAAGTTTGAAGTCTTTAATCGGTTGTTGGTAATTAAAGATTTTCTAAGACATTCAGGGCTCTAAAAACTTTGGCCTAGAAGGCGTAAATACCAACTAGTCGTCACTCCGGGTTCCGTCGCAGTTAGCTAATTAGCATTAATTCATTCATGACAAAATCCATCCACTTCGAATTTTAGCAAAAATAAAACTAGAAAATCAGGTGCCCCCAATTGTGTTTTACACAAAAAGTGTCTGTGGCGAGAATAATTATTTTTCATGGCTGTAGAATTCAAAAGAACCAAGTAGTATAGAATATTCCAAACACAAAAGTGCTGAACTTACACTATCACTTAGGGGATATCTTCCGCGATTAATGTTTATATTGAGCTCCCGATATTTCGACGCTGTTGCAAGCATAAAAGTACTGCCAAAAGCCAAAAAGCAATAATATCTCGATAAACTCGAAAGTTCTATTTTTTCTTGCATCTGACGTTAGTTTTAAAACATCATTCAAAACATCTTGCATCAAAGATGTAGAATTTATTGTAAAATTTGAAAAAAAAACTCGAAAAATATAGTGCTGAAAAAATAAATCTGTCGCATTTTTGTACTGAATAAAGGAAATGAATTTCGTTTAACTATACCGTTTCTTGAAAATTAGATCTTTTTGATTTACCGGGGCAGAATATTGTTAAAAAATCCAAAGTTATTTTCAGACATTCTGTTTTTCCGCCCTCTATCTTATTTCGAAAATATATCATTGCGATTGCAACTTATTCAGTAAGGGCAAATCGTAATTGATTCAGCCTACCAGAGCCTACCCAGAATTCACCCAGAATCCAATTTGGAGAGTGGCCCGGACAACCTACGGTCACTATTACCGAATGAAATTTTGATTGGGAAAAAACATCAGTATTGATTGCTTTATGTAGCTCCCGGGTTTGTTCGGTAATGGGTTGTTTTTGTGATTTGTTTTTAGAGACTATTTTGCAGCAGCATAAATTCAATGGACAAAACCAATGAAGCCAATATCACGGTATGGGTCAATTAAATAAAACTGAAGTGTCTGTTTGTAATGTCAAAATAACAGCTTTTTACTGAATTCACACGAAAGAATACACGGTACTTATAACAAAAAACATTTAACTTAATTTTTGTCTGTATTTCTGTTTGTTTGTTTTGGCTAATCTTCGAAACAACGGAACCGATTTTGACAGGACTTTTACTAGCAGATAGCTGATGTTATTAGGAGGAACTTAGGCTACTTATTAGAAAAAAAGGAAAATATTGTTAAATAAATAAATAATAATTTTATTTAAAGTTTCACAGACTCATTAAATTAAATAATTATAAACACACAGTCACATTAAATAATCAAATATAGAATTAAATTTAACAACATCCAATTCAAATAAGGAATTAATATTTTTATAATAATTTTACGCGGACGAATGTTGCGGCCAACAGGTAGTAAAAAATAAAGAACAATAAACTGAATTCATTGGTTCAGAACAAGCGCCAGAAATACTCATGGCTAAATAATGGCTAAATATCTTTAAAATCCTTTCATTACCTACCAAGACTCTTCAATACCTGGGAATGCACGTTTAGCATTTACAGTATGACCACTTTAAGTGTGCAGTTCAAGGTGGCGTTGCTTGTCAAGAAAAAGACATCGATATGTCAAACATGGTACATTTATTTTAGTTCTGTATTTTTCCGTCTGCACACATAAGTTGGTCGAAGTGTATATCTTTGACAGCTGTTGTCAAGGGTAGTCGGACGCCCAAAAGTCCCAAAAGTTCAGTCCAGTTGCAGTAGTTTTTCTTGTTATCTCTCTTCACTTTATATATTTTGTTTTATGTATGTATATAAGTATTTATTATATATATATTTTATAAATATTTTCTAGTATTTTCTCTTTTGTAATTGCACCTACTGTGTATTGTCTCTGCATCACCCTAAAGTAGACTGGTAGAAAATGCCCAAGGCATTAAGTCCGCCTTTGTACAGTTTTTTACTTGTGCATAAAGTTTTAATAAATAAATAAATAAAAGTCTAACATCCAGTCTTGTGAAGGAGAAGACTTGTAAATAAACGTAAAAACATGGATACCTGCACGTCAAAATGTACTGAGCAGCTGATTTTCACACTTGGTATCCGGCTTTAACACGTGGTATCCGATGGTTTCATTGTGGAAGCAATCGAACAAGATTGATAACAATACTGATATTTTCAATTAAACTCACGCTTTTTTTCATGAGGGCAAGCAAAAACTACAGAACGCCGCCTACTAACCTTAGACAATACTTTGGCTTCGTCCACGATCATACATGAAATTAAAAAGTATTAATTTGACTGGATCAGGACAAACGATTAATACATCATCATCTGCCTAGCCTTTTCCCAACTATGTTGGGGTCGGCTTCCAGTCTAACCGGATGCAGCTGAATACTAGTATTTTACATGGAGCGACTGCATATCTGACCTTTACAACCCAGTTAGTACTGGGTAATACGATGACCCTTGGTAAGACTGGTTGTCAGACTTTCAGGCCACTGACTACCTGTAACGACTGTCAAAGAGCTAGAAATGACAGCTGGGACCAACGGCTTAACGTGCTTCCCGAGGCATGGAGGAAACATGGTATGTAATGGGTGGTATTGGTGGTCACCCATCCACAGACCAACCTAGGCAAGCGCGGCTTAACCTGAGGATTGATCTGAGCGGCAGTTATTAGTTAGCCACGAGATCTACCATGCAAACCATTAATACAATACTAAATAAAAAGAAAATAACCTAAAAAAAAGTAAGGCATACTTAAACTAGACTGGTCCTGTACCCGTACAAAAAGCCTTACATGCACATCGCGAATACAACGCACCTGACATTTCTGAAAAACATTACTAATAAGGTCAGATAATCAAATGGAACCTCACAAAATCAAACATTGAACAAACAAACAGACAACCAAAAGATTAGATCAATACAGTTAGAAGGAATGTTTTTAGTAAATTGTTTCATTGAAACAGTGGAATTGAATCCGATCGCATAACTTATTTGGGTCAGCTAACCATGGCTTCTGATGTTTTATTCCAATTTGTAGTTATGAAAATATTGTAGGATGCTGTGCGAACATCTCGTTTGTTTGCAACAATAATGAAATAAATAAAATAGAAATTCAGGACTGCTTTTTTGTAAGTTCTTAAAATATTTTCAGTATATTGCCAATATTTTTTTTTTGCATAGTGTAACTTTTTATCGAAAGATTAAAGGTTTAATTTACGTATTTCGTTACTTATTAATACTTGCTTTCCTTAATTGTATATTCAACTACAAACAACATCGAGGAATCTAAATTTTTGAGTTATGTCATCCTTGTCGCAAACGAGCGATCTGTAAATGAAAGATAAGCGAATTGTGGAGCTGTCTATCAATTTATAATATTTAAGGCGCAAACGTGAAGCCGCGAAATTTTAAATGTTCTTGCGTCTCTTTGCACTTTGCAGGTTGAATTTTGCCCAGAATATAATTCTCGACCGTAAACAAAAAGTGTTTATAGAATTATTTAAATCACTCGAGTCATCAATACAACTCACACTTAGATTTTACTTCAAATGTGATGATTTCAGATTGCCTCATTGGTCTAGTGGTCGGGTTCGATTCCCGTGTCGGGCAAAATGTTATTGGGTTTTACCACCAGGGATTTTAGAACATCTTTTTCATGTGGCCAACAGCGTAATCAAGAAAAATAATAATTTGCTATTCCTTAAATTTTAGTAATTAAATTTTTTTCTTCATTTATATTTTGTGCAACCTTAAACAATTTACTAATAAAATTCACGTACCTAAACGCTTTTGCCTTAAATATGAAATTGATGACTGACGTTGCAGGCATTTGAGAGTGAAAAGATAATTCATTAATTAAAGACAATGATATCGTCATTCAAGCTGTCGTTTTAATGTTTGAATGGCTATCGCTGATTACTGAATCAATGGCTTTTCCAATTACAAGACCAATGATAGGAACGTTGGATGGGGTTGGTTGGTCTATTATGATAAAATGTTTAATATACCAGCGAATTCAAATACGAGTACAGTCTGCTTCACTAATGACGAGACTAAAAAAGCTCAGCTTGCCAAGAAATATAAATTCAGTGGTGAAGAAAAACATTGAGAGGAAACAAGTGAAACCCTTTTTTTAACCGACTTCAAAAATAGGAGGACGTTCTCAATTCGGTTGTATTTTTTTTTGTTTTTTTATTTTTCTGTGTTTGTTACCTCATATCTTCGTCATTTATGAACCGATTTGAATAAACCTTCTTTTATCTGAATGAATATTCTTTTTCACTTTCTTCCCATAGAAATTTCATCAAAATCGATTCAGCAGTTTGGTTTTTAAATTAAATTAGCTGGAAAAACTATGTCATCCAAGTAAAAGAAATTGCGAAATTGATACCTACTTGGCAAGGAACTGTGTTTGATGCGATAACTAAAAAGGGTAAAATAAAAACGTTTTTATAAAAAAATAACCGACTTCCAAAAAAACACAAAAAAGTGGAAAATAACTTTACTTTCGGAAGTCGGTGATAATAAGTCAGTTATTTATTTGCAAAAACGTTTTTATTGAACCAAAAATTCACCCCACAAAACCCACTCAACAATATAACAAGCTGCCTAAGCTTTGGTGTGGGCGCTGATTTATGACCAGCTATCAACGAATTCTCCATTGTAGTTCTCCATTGGTATCCTCGTTATTGGTACCCAAGTGTCGGTGGTGCGATGATATTGCGGCCGTTGCAGGCCCCACCTGGACTAGAATAGCCCAAGACAGAGAGGAATGGCATAAGATGAAGCACCCAATAAATTAAATGAACAAATTATAAAAAAATACTTTATTTTATTTTATAAACTATGACATTAATCTATTTATTTAAAAATGTATTCTGTCTATAATTAATTATTGTCAAAACGCAAGTTTCAATTTTTATGAATGAATTTACTAGGTTTTAGAACCAAATGAATATTTTAATTAAGATATTATGTAATGAATTTTAAATGTATTTTTGTTGGAAATTAAAGGCAAAGGAAAATAAATAAATAAATCAATGAATTGAGAAACACCTGGGTAAGGGACGCACAGAACTGGGAGGTGTGGCAGAAACAAGGGGTGGACTAAATCCAGCAGTGGGTGATTCCGGGCTGAAATGACGATGAATTAACGAACGAATGAATGACGATGAATTAACGAACGAATGAATGACGATGAATTAACGAACGAATGAATGATGATGACAATGATTGCTGCCAGTAAAATCACAAATACACCATTTTGAACTTTTCCTGTGAGATGGGTATATTTTTTATAACTGTTATTGCAGGTGGCTTTGGATAGGTGGCAGTGACCTAAAATTTTTTATTTTTAAATCTGAAAAGCAGATACACCAAAATCACAAATTTTTCGTTTTATATCCATACTAAGAAAGTAACGATGTTTGTTTGTTACTATTCTACGACTAAACGGTTGGTCGGATCGTAATGGAATTTGGCAAGGAGGTAAATCATATCCTGGAGAATATCTTTTATATCTATTGTTTTCTCATTTACATATACTTATATCAAAATTTCTACGCGAACGAAGTCGCGAGCAACAGCTAGTTTCTTATAATTTTTAACGCACGTACGATCGTTTCTAAGTATCAAATAACATTTAAAAGAATCTTCGGTAACAAGCCCAAAAAACTAAAATAATCAACAGACTAGAACAGAATTTTGAGTCTAGGTTCAGTTAGAGTAGATTTTGGACCCAGGCAGTTTCGTCTACCATCGTAATTCCTGTTCCGTTTGGGTGGGAGTCCTACTTTCAGTAATGGACGCTTTCCGGCTCATGTAAATCGGGTTACGTGCTCTCCTTGATTTGAGGGTTTCTATTTTGTTTGAAATGTTTACATTTTAGAGCATTTTATGGAGAGTTTTGAATATGAATGTGGATGGGTATAAGAGTAGAGGATGAACAAAGAAATGATGGATGGACTGTGTGAAGAATGGTATGTCTAGAGAGGATTCAACTGCTGCGATAACGAGTAATAGAGAAGTTTGGAAGAAAAAGAAACGCTGCGCCGAACCCAAATGAATTGGGATAAGGGACGGAAAATGATGATATTTTAGAACAGTTGCATGTATAATAAATATTACACAAGGTGTAAACCAAAGACTATATAACCACTTGACTGCGCATACAGTGCCCCGATGCTCGAAAACGATTAGTGTTTTGTCGCCTACATATAGGCTACGGTACATAGTAACCATTTTAGTTGTGACCAAGTATTAGACCTGTTTGCACGATAAATTATTCAAATTTTTTTAAACTTTTTATGCAATTATAACGCATCAAAATGCCTTCATGCGCGGTGAAATGGTGTGGGAAACATTCCAAAACATCTAGTTACAAAAAGGATGGCATGACTTTTCACCGGTAAGTAAAAAGTAAGAAAATTATTTTTGATTTAATCAGATCATGAGCGACCGTAGAGGTCTCGTTAAAATGGTGGTTGGGTGAAAGAGCACACGTTTTAATTTCCGCGTTGATGTCTTTTGGAAATGTCTCGTTCTTTCATTAGACAATTCTAATTCTTTTATCCCTTTCTTTCCCTTTGTGTGTTTATAGTAGAAACCCGTGCTGTTGCCTTTACTATCCGAAATTGATATCGACAATAATAAAATTTAAATTAATAAAAATGTTATTCAATTCAAATACTGCAATAAAATACCTATCTACTCTTAACTGACTAAAAAAAAAGATGCAATTTATACGTTCAGGACCCTAAAACTTGAATTCGAAAAACATTTACCAAATTAATTCATTTTAAAAATCAATAATAACAGGATACATGTTTTTGTAATCGATTGTTTTTGATTAAATATCATTATTTTTATACGATTTTAATTGAGTATTTTTCATAATTTTAAAATCCATTTTATCGATATCGACTGTTTTCCCCTAATCAAATTGATCAGCCCTAACGATATGCATACCTATGCAAGTTGACCTTGAACTGACCAATTGCAGGCGCGCGTTCTTCCTCGTCCCCCGGCCCGCGGTAGTGAGTCGTGTACTTAGAAGAAATCGGCCTATAAGCTCTCTAGTGGTTATATACTCTATGGTGTAAACAGACCCTTCACGAAGCCGTCAACCAAGCATTATGTACATCAAACTAAGTAACTCTACGCAAAAATATTGCCGGGAAATTATTTTTATTGTTTGGGTTGAAAAATCACGGTATGACTCAATTTAACGCACTCAAAACATTGAGCCGTTGGATGCAGTAAATAGTACGGGGGTCATGGAGGTTTTAAAAGTAAAGTTATAACATTAAAAACTTGTATTTAAAAAAAAGTTGGCAGTTTGACTCCCAATATATCCGTAATTCGAAGGTTTCCAGGTATGGTCTAGAACAAAAAAAATGATCGCAATGACAGGGAAAAACAGTAGCTTTCGTCTTTGTCACATGCTTCTTTCACCTCGTACACGGCCATCGTCGTACACGCACGCATGTTACGAGTAAGTAAGTTTAATCATAGTAAGATCCTACCACCTATTCCTTTCACAGAGACTCTTGAATATTCTCTCACAACATCTTCCCTCAAATTAAACTATATTCCAACTGCAATTACAATAAATGGAGCATCAGGAAACTGCACAACTTCGGAAACCAACTGAAGTGACGCGCAATAAATTGATTTATTAGTAAGAAACCTCAAGGATACAAAGTCGTGGTGTTATTTAGCGGGGCATTAAAATGCAACCGACGAAGTTGTGGCAACTGCGGATGCTGTACCGGGAATTGTGGAAGCTGGAAGTGTTGTGCTAAATGTTTTTGACGATGGGATTTAAAGTTCTCTGTTTACGGCTTAGTCGAGACAGTTTGAGATAGTTTTCTGAATTATCACCTGCCTAGCCTTTTCCCAACTATGTTGGGGTCAACTTCCAGTCTAACCGGATGCAGCTGAATACCTTCTGATATTCAGCTGCATCTCATCACTCAGTAGTAGCTTTACATGGAGCGACTACCTATCTGACCTCCACAACCCAGTTAGTACTGGGTAATACGTTACCTCTGTTAGACTGGTTGGCATATGGTATAATATCGGGCCACTGACTACCTGTAACGACTGTCAAAGATCTACAAATGACAGCAGGGACCGATAGCTTAACGTTCTTTCCGAGGCACGCAGGGAACTCGGTATGTACTGGGTGGTCACCCATCCACAGACCAATCTAGGCGAACGGCTTAACCTGAAGATTGATCCGAGCGGCTGTTATTATTTAGCCACGACTCCACGATCTTCTGTGTTCTATATTCAGGTCATACAGTTTTTTGAATAAAACCGTGAAATAGACGGCTGTTCTTTGTAGATCGTGTTGGTACAACTGTTACTTAAACATAACGTAACATAAACATCACATATGTAATCCCTGAAGGGTTAGGCAGAAATGTACCTAATAGAGAACCCACATTTCACCTGGTATGTAAAAGTCCCATGTGATAGGGCGCGGGCCTATAATATGGGTACTGAGAAATTTGATACCCCTTGGTAAGACTAGAATAAGACTGGTTGTCAGACTTTCGAGCCACTAACTACCTGTAACGACTGTCAAAGTGTTGCAAATGATATCCGGTATCAATGGCTTTAAGTGTTTTCCGAGGTGGAGGAAACAATGAGTGGTCACCCATCCACGAACCGACCTGCGCAAGCGCGGCTTAACCCTGAAGATCTACCCACGCGGTTGTTGTTATTTAGCCATGAGCCCTATAAAAGTTTTATATTACTATTTTTCATAGCCGACACTTCCAGCCAAACTTTACGTCTTCAACCAAGTACTTCCAAGACCTGAGTTCATGTTCGTGAATTTCAAACTATACAGAACTGCGGTTTGCACTTCGGCGCATCGCGATACATTGCCAACTATTCACGCAGACATATTTGCTTAGCGATATTATTATGGAGAATATTGTAATTTAAATATCAAGAATACCGTTCGCCTTTTCTGGATGTTAAGGTCTTTCTGTTGCTCTTTGTAGCATTTTTAGAATGAGAACTGACTCCGTCGTTGATCTAGTGGTATCAAGCACCACTACTGAGCATGAATTCCTGGTTTCGATTCTCGGGTCGGGCAAAGTGTTATTGGGTTTTGCCATCAGGAATTTTTCAACAGCAGCCCGGGATCTGATTCTGGGATTTAAACTTAAATGGCGGAAAGTGGGTGTACCTAATTGTACACCTCTTTTTTTCGGATGGGAAATCATCAAATGACTTCTCCCGCTCTGGGCTGAACGGGAGGGAGTGTCAGACTTTTACTGACTAAAACCCACCCATATTCCTTCATCGCCCTTTGTGTTCCGGGGCCGCGGTATCTCTTTCGAACAACCCGCAGCACCCGGCAGGCATCGTCCCTTGCGGGCCCCTTCCCTATGCTGACATCTCTTTGAGGCGCGCGTGGAACACGAACGCGCCGTCGACACGGCCTGTCGTCCTAAGACGGAGGGACGGCGAGCTAGCCCTTAGCTCACCGTCCACAGGCCCGCGAATTGTACACCTCTACGTTATTTTTCTGGAAGGTGTGGTGTCACAGACGTATGGAATGAGACAAGCGCCATAGTGCCACGGATCTTAACAAATTTGTTTTAGGGTGCCTGAAATATGTCGTAATATAACATCACACCTGTAATTCCCTAAGGGTTAAGCAGAGGTGTGGTAGGTGGTACCTAATAGTACATCATCCAAATTTCGTCGGATATGTTTAAGTCCCATGTAATAGGGGGCGAGCCTATTGCCATCAACCGGGCACAAATCCAGACTCCGTGACTGCTACTGAGAAATTCCTGATGGAAAAACCCAATAACAATTTGCCCGACCCGGGAATTGAACCCAGAACCTCATACTCAGCAGTCGCGCTTGCGGCCACTAGACAACGAGGCGTCATCAGATAGTGACAATCTAGTCTAGTTCTCCTTACTAAGGTTTCTCTCGCCATTATTCTTTAGCGATTAGGTGTTACAAATAAGAAGGCGAAAAACGATCTGTGTCATTTATTGGTAAGCGCTGCTTATACACAATTCTAGTTAAGGGAAATCAAAATATAACGGGTACATCTATAAAACTTAAAACTAACACAAGGGTTTGGCTAGCTCAGTATGCGCGGGCGCACGGTGGCGAAAGGCCGTCTGCGCTCCTCCGAATTGTGTATGACCATACGTAGGTATGAGCTGCTACAATTCAATGGTGTCTTCGCAAAGCCAGGTTTCTTCAGTATGGCTATCTTTCTTTCGTAAGCAGTGATAGCCTACTGGTGTGACCGTTGGACTGCCAAGTCATAGGTCTTTAGTTCGAACCCATGACACGCACCTCTGATTTTTCGGATTCATGTGCTTATTGTTTAATTATCACTTGCTTCAGTGAAGTAAAACATCGCAAGGAAACCAGGAAGCCTGAGAAATATTTCTCGACTGCATGTAAAGCCAAGTCAGAGGCCCAAACCTGGCATAAAAACTCTGACACCAGTTTAAACACGATGAAGAAGAAAACTATGACTATATTCATCGTATATTATTTTAGTTTTATATGAAACTAGTTGCGTCCCGCGGTTTCACCCGCGTAAGTTTCGATTCCGTGGGAATATCTGTCGTAACTTTTAAACGAAAGGTCCGATTCAAATAATTTAAAGGTAATTTACAAATGTACATAATCAACCTTAATTATCAAACCCTTTAAATGGATAAGGATTAATGTTATGATACCAATTTCACCACTATTCGATTCCACCCGTGTTTAGATTAAATAATTTTAACAAAAAGCGGTCATTGTGACTTAACCATAGTAGTTACGCATACACCCTTGTGGATTTTTTATAGGTAATAATAAGAACTTTAATCATGTAGTACATGATTTTTATGTATCATCAATAGTTTTATAGATTATAGAACAAATTTTATAGGCAAAATTTCGCTACTTTGGGTTACATTATTGCAATTTTTTTAAGAATCTTTAATTTTCTGAAAATAAATTATAGCTTAGGTTATTTCGTAATAATTTAGCTTTCTATTGGTGAAAAAATGGTTAAAAACGGGCCAGTAGTTTCGGAGCCTATTCGGTACAAACAAATAAAAAATTATTTCCTCTTTATAATATTAGTTTAGAGAACTTTAGCATCCACAATCATCCATCATCACAACATCACAAACCTTCAAAGCTCAACATAATATAATATCCAACAAAATAAGTAGTCATTATTCTTCATTCATTCTCTCACAAATTAACATCACATTAAAGCAACTCCATTAAGATTTCTTGAAGCAACAAAAATCTCTTTATACATTAAGCACATTCATCTTGGGACTGTCTGAAGATTTTACAAAGGCTCCTGGAGTGTCATCAAAGTTTTCAACAAAAAATCCGAGTGGGGTGTCTTTTAATTTGAAATGTACGGGTTCCGTAATGTCTTTGCTGTTCGCTGGTAGCTATTTAAATAAAATATTCTTTGTAAATATGAATGCTGCAAGAGTAGAATTTCTTCTTTTTATAAAGAATAAACAAAGAAAAAGTATTTATTTGACAACGAAGACAAAATTAAATAAAAAGAAAACGGCTCCGTATCAAAACGTCCTGTTAGCAAAACGATCTATTATCAAAACTACACTTTAAGCAAAATTATCTATTAGCACATCGCGGAGGTTGTGAAGGTCTGATAGGCAGTCGCTCCATGTAAAATTCACTTCTCCATGTAAATTTAGTATTGAACACCATCCGGTTAGACTGGAAGCCGACTCCAAAACATTTGTATCTAGTTGTCCCGTTTTTGTTTACGGCGGCAGAGCTAGTTGACACAATACATTATTTTAATAGAATAGTATATACATTATTGTACACCAAAATTGATACAGAACGGTTTTACAAAAATTATCGCTTATCGCTGATAGCGATCTCTTCCAGACAACCTTTGGATGGACTGTACGAACATGAAATAGAAAAAAGGGGGGGTAGTCAGTGGAGTACTGCTAATACTATACAAAATTTAAAATAATACAAGTTATTCACTACTTATCATGTAATATAAATACAATGCATATAAATACAAATATATATATAAATAATGTGTTGTATAAAATTAAAAAAAAAATACAGAGAAGGAAAATGATATGTTAAATAATATGTACATGATATTTTACTTTGTCTTTTGAACGCAAAGCCATGTTTGATGGCAATAGGCAGCAGTCTTCATAATAATATGTACCTACACCTGATTCTAACAACTGATTAGTTTAGCGTCTGTCAATTTTATAAGGCTGGTTAAATCGATGCCAAAACGTCAAAGTTTCTGTTATTTGGATAATTATCACTGTCATTGCTAGAAAAAAGAACAACCTTTACTGGCACATAGTGGTCAAAAAATAAACAAAGATGACCTCGCCAGACCAGAAAAAGATTGTAAGGTTTTATAGATTAGGACTCTTGAATCACAACCTTGAATGAATAAATAATCAGCCGTGATGTAACTGCCAAGTTATACTACCAAACCAGCATACCTGAGAGATATGTCTCGAAGCCATGTAAAGCCAGGGGCGTCATAAAAACTCTGACACCAGATTAGACACTAACCACACGAAAAAAAAAAGAATGAATAAAAACTAAAACAACCGAGAAAGAGCTAATCTTATTACTATAGTAAGCGCCAGATAAACGTGGAATAACAGTCATTGACCTACATACATTTATTGACATACTTAATTCCGAAAACAATAATAATGACATAAAGCTGTCCTGAATCGACATCTATCGTGATCCTTTCCTTTTTTAGTAATGAAAAACGATTCATAATTTATTGTCCACGTACGTACGGAGAGAAATTCAGGAAAAGGCAATGAACTTTATTCCACGTTTATCTGGCGCTTACTATAACTGACTTTAGACGCTTAAACTAAAGCTGAACCCTAAAGAAATTCTATACAGTAACGAGCACTCAGCGGAAGTCCCCCACTTCCCGGCACCGACCACTCGGAACATCCGCCAGGCATTGTAGTGAACAAACTTTGGTGGCTGTATCTTTGGCCTTGTTAAGCCGATATACAATTTTTTTTGTACAAAATACTATAAGCAAATAATACTAAACTCACCATTATACGAGTACATCAAAACCATACAGTAAAATTAGTATGGTAAAATTTTTGGTGATTTTGGGTGTTTAGTAAAAATGACAGGACTGAACTTGCAATATCACTTACGGGATATATTCCTCGATTATTGTTTAAATTGAGCTCCCGATATTTCGACGCTGTTGCAAGCGCCATGATCACGAGATGACTGGAGAATGTGGGTGGATGGTAAAAACTTGCTCCTAAGAGCAGACAAATCTGTCTACCCTCTTTCTTTGTCTTTAAATGACATGACGTTTAAAATGGCTTACACTAACACCCGTATCTATAAACGAGTCAAAGTAATTACGATACTTGAGTAAATGTCATTATTTAAGATACGATTTTTTTATGTAGTTTGGTAATTGCTTGAAGTTAGAGCCGTAAAAAGTTACAATTCTTAGCTTTGCTTTTTGTGACGGTTCTTAATTCGTGTAAGTTCTTGCCTGTTGCATAAAAAAAATTGCACAAGTTATAACTTAAGCTCAAGTAAGTAATTACTTTAACTCGACTATAGATACGGGTGTAAGTGTCACATTTTGAAAGAAGTTAGTCACGATCGGTGCATTACAATCAAGATACAACAACCAAGCCTAGGTGTATGAACGTGAATAATGCCGAAGCAAACAGGAGTCAATGGCAACCGTTGCTTTCGTAGTATCTTTATCATCACCAATTGCAATACCAATCCGATTGTTGTAGCAGTGGTTGTTGGAGGCATACATATACCTAAATGTGGTCGTCTATCCTCCTTGAAGACCTATAATTAACACAAATTCTCCTTCCTGCATACTTCTTCTTCTTCTTAGCGTGTAGATGACAATTTAAATTGAGT
The DNA here is from genome assembly GCA_964057025.1 of Standfussiana lucernea. Classification (NCBI taxonomy): domain Eukaryota; kingdom Metazoa; phylum Arthropoda; class Insecta; order Lepidoptera; family Noctuidae; genus Standfussiana; species Standfussiana lucernea. Next base: position 12,047,558 of record OZ059808.1, on the reverse strand, counting down.
CAGCCCAATATTTGGCGACGAGTTTGGCACTTTCAGTAGCGTCCATCAGCTCCTGTGATGTGCAAACAACAGGACAGGCAGGACACGATATCAAGTGTCTCATCGTTTGTGGGGCAACACCACATTTACACTCCAGGGCAGAGTCATCTATGAATCTCCACCTGAACAGGTTTTCCTTGCCTCGGCCAACCTCTGTCCGGAGTCTATTTAGAGACTTCCAGGTCGGCCATGGCAACTTGTGTCCAGGTGGGAGATTTTCAGCAAGTGGAGCAAAAGGGTTGGGTAGGGAAACCCTTTCTCGCCTAGCGTTCGCCAGCGAGCGGGGCAACACACATTACGGCTTTTCAGCCTTTGGCACAAGGATGTTGTTGTGTAAGGGGTGTCTAGCGTCGGAAACCATTTTGGCTCGTTCACTGGAGCTTTCCACGGCTCTGCGAATTTCTGGTGGCGCTATGCCTGCCAGTGGATACAGCATCTGTACCGGGGTCGGTTTGAGGCACCCAGAAATTATCCGGCACGTTTCATTCAGAGCTGTATCCACTAACTTTCCTGCATACTTACCTATTCATTTTCAATATATTTTTTTAATCATTTCCGCATAATTTCATCACTTAAACCCACGCATCTATCCGCAGACACACCACAAGACTATGCACCCACCCACACTTCCACGTGTTTCGTCCACGCCGTCACACAGTTGCGAACAAACATGAACACTTCACGAACTGTGGGTATGTACATCTTGAACTGTTAATTTGTCTTTGTCATCGCTTTAATTTTGACGCAGATTCGGGTGGGTAGTGAGTGGTAGCGGTTTTAGTGACCAGGCCTTTGTTATAATTTTGATGAATGGACGATGATTTTTTGTATTCACCTCTGCTTGATCCAACTTAAATTCTATAGACAAAAGGGCTTAGAAAATAATTAAAAGAAAATAATTGAGTGTGAAAGTCACTTAAATTATCAGCGGTAAAGGTGATGGAGAAGTTGAAAAACTTAAGTATGTCAATTCTATTAATATGTAGTCTTAGAAATACATACAGAAACATAACATTACGCCTGTAATCCCCTAAGGTTTAGGCAGAGGTGTACCTAATAGCAAACCCACCAGTTATGTTAAAGGCCCATGTTATAGGGGGCAAGCCTATTGCCATCAACCGGGCACAAATCCAGACTCCGTGGCTGCTACTGAGAATTTTTTGATGGAAAAACCCATCAACAATTTGCCCGACCCGGGCATCGAACCTAGGAATTCATGCTCAGCAGTCGCGATTGTGACCACTAGACCAACTAGGCACTCTTAGATATACGAATCACTTTAAAAGCAATTGCACTTGCGTAGGAGCTCATAAATGATTCAGCCCACTACACCGTAACATACCATGTACCGTGCATGAACGTCTCTTTTCCTCAAGTCATAAGAATTGCTTTGGCTATGGATATTTCGGATATCCCTCTAAATTAAACTATTGAAAAAACCAAAGTTAATATTGGTTAGAGTGAAACATAGACAATGAAAAACTGTCCCTGTGAAATATTTTCAAAAACAAAAAAAAAAAACGATGAGCAACGTTATAAAAAATCGTGCTTAACTTCCAAATCGAATGATCTACCATAATAGACAAACTCTAGGCAAAAGAAAAACTTAATAATAAACTTACATTATAAAACTTCTTTCAAAGTTTTCTACTATAAAAAGTACAGATAATCTACTCGTCACAAATCGTTGGTCAGCAAAAATCTAAGGGCAAATAATATGCTATGAGATACATAAAATAAAATGAAATTGCCCCACAGTTCACTATATTACGCAACTTGTAAGTTTTCGCCAAACTACTTTAGGTACCACTTGAACTGTTAATTTGTCATTGTCATCACTTTAATTTCACAGTGGATTGGGGAGTGGTTTTATTGATAGCGATAAGGTTATAAAATATATTCCTTAAAGAAGTCGAAAGGCACTTATTCTTCACGTCATTGCGATTTTTTTTTTGTTATGGACTAATAGTCTAGAATAAAAAAAAATATCCTGCCGTAACTAGAAGTAGCCTTTCCCAAACAGAGCCCAACATATGGGGTCTGTTTCCAGTCTAACTGGTTGCTCATCATCTGACCTCCACAGCCCAGTTAGTACTGGGTAATACGACACCCTTTGGTAAGACTGGTTGTCAGACTTCCACTCACACACGGCCACTGACTACCGGTAACGACTGTCAAAGTTCTACAGATGCCAGCCAGGACCAACGGCTTAACGTGCTTTCCGAGGCACGGAGGTAATTTTGTATGTAATAGGTTGTCAAACATCCACGAACCAACCCAGACAAGCGCGGCTTAACCACGAGCCACGAGCTCCTCCTTTAGCCACGCGGCCAACAGTGTGATACTAAATAATATCACATCCAACGCTGGTTCTTGAATCTACGTCATGCCAAACATAGCAACATATTATTCACAGTTGATTCCCCAATTGCTAATCGCCATCACTCAAACCACCCACCTTATGACGGGGACTTTAATAGCTTCTGCGGTAACTTGTGAGTCACGCTCCATTTAAATATGTACGCGAATAAAAGTTGCGTGGAACGTGTGCTATAGGAGCTTACCTCGGTTTAGAATATTAAGGTGAGTATTCACCGTGAGCGACGCGTAATTAGCCAAAAATGATCCCACTTCTGATGTGTAATTTATTTAATCATCACTGCACTCAAAACGGTAACGGAAAACATCGTGAGGAAGCCGGCATGCCTTACAACCAAAAATTCGAAGACATATGACATTCACCAACCCGCTCTGGGTCCACGAGGACCATCCCTATCACAGAGAGGGGGCCTCTGTTTTAGCAGTGGAACGCATAGTATAACCAGCCAATTAACGTTATCAAAATCGATGTTCAACTTTTTTTTTATCGTGTTGTTAGTGACTAACCTGGTGTCAGAGTTTAAATGCCGCCCACGAGCCTCTGACTTGGCTTTACATGTCAACAAAAAATATCTCTCAGGCACGCTGTTTTCCTTCACCGAAGCAAGTGATAATTATACAATACGCACATGAATCAGAAAAATCAGAGGTCTGTAGTCTGGAGTCTTGGGTTTGAACTTGAGATCTATGGCTTGGTAGTCCGACGGTCACACCACTAGGCCATCACTGCTTGAGGTTGAAGTTCAACTTGTAGCAAATGTTAATGCTTCTGGTCAGTATGCACCTTTAAGATCTTTATATTTGATTTATTCCGAAGAATGAGATTAAAAAAAAAAACTTTTTTTTCTTCCACAAATAATACTTAGTAACTAAAAATAATGGCAAAAATATAATTATTAGATGTTGGATTAATGTATTTTTTTTGGCCTATGGGCGGCATAAAAACTCTGACACCAGGCTAGGCACTAACCACACGATACAGACAGAATGTATTATTTTTGCATGTAGGTATTAGAAAAGACTTTGTGGAGTCATGAGTGACATTTTTGTTACGCTTTATTTCCAGTATTCATTGAATTATTTGTTTTTTCGTAGAACTTAGGTCTAACAGGTTTTTGAGGTATTCTATACCGGTGATTGTCTATTCGATAGTAAGTTTGGGTTGTAATGGCTGCACTCAGTACGGGTTGATGAGTGTGTTTGTTGATGTGCGAAAATATTTAGTTTTAATAAGATCCAAAGACCGCTCATCGCTCGAGCGGTCATCGAACAACATCTCCTGAGTATGCCCCGTGGAGGGGCGAAACACGTGTCGAGTATAGGTTTTGGGGGCAAGGCATGCTAAAATTGCTTTTCCTACATGTGCATAATTTTGAGGGCAGAAGGGCGGTGCTGTATCCAGGCCTTGATCCTTTACGCGGAATTATAACTAAATATTTTGCATAACATTTACTTAATGTCATGGATTTCCGCAAAGTAAGCGCTTTATTCTGTAACTTACATTTTTCTTTTCATTCTGGGTCAAAGCAGGGTTCACGTAGTGTTGTTTATTATTGTTTTGAGAACATGGGCTTAAATATAAATTGCACAAATTACAGTCCCTACTTGCCTGGGCTCCGACCCTTGCTCGAGCCAGCCCGCAACGCTGAGCCTGTAGTTTTAAATCAGATATCGTACAGCCTGTCCCTTTGCTGCTCCTTCCCCCCCCCCCCCCCGGGGCCCTAAATCAAGACTCGTACCGCACAGGGGCGCCCTTAGCCTGTAGTCGCTTAGTTAGTAAGTTTTTTTGCCCTGGCTGAAGGCCTTACACTCAAGGCACCCACAGGATAGTCCCGTTAAGCAGACGACAACCGCCTAGGTTGACCTGCGAGATGACATGGCCAAAAAAAAATACCTGCCTGGATGCAAACCCCTTGGCCTGTAACTTGTGTGCTGTTACCACCTTACCATCACTGCTCTTAAACCACCTTAGCACACCTTTCTAACCATTTCTTAAAACTCCAAACCTCTAGAAATCCATTGAAGTAGTTCAAAAGCGCATTCCATTCAAAATGGTTTTCCATCAATCTTTTCAAAAGGTGATTTCAGTAAAAGATGTGGCTGTTCCCGACAGGCCATTGATGGCTTCTGGTGACAAATTACGCTTTCCCAGTGAGTACAGGTGTATGGATCATTAGATGGTGATTTTGGTGAATAACTTATTATGTGTGGTGAGGTTTTTTGTTGGGATATTATGTTAGTTTTGGGAAAACGATAATGGTTAGATGGTTTGGTAAACTCGGTTAAAAAAAAAAGGTGTTTAAAATGATATGAAGGACAAAAACGTTTTTGCAAAAAAAAAAAAAAAAAACCGACTTCCAAAAAAAAAAACACTAAAAAAAGTGGAAAATAACATTACTTTCGGAAGTTTGTTTCATTGATTTTTTTGGCACCGACTTCTTATTTTCCACTTTTTTTTGTTTTTTTTTTTGGAAGTCGGTTATTTTTTTTGCACAAAAGTTTTTATTTTACCCTTTTTAGTTATCGTGTCAGCTTTGTCAAGTATCAATTTCGCAATTTCGTTTACTTGGATAACATATTTTTACCAGATATTTTGATTTAAAAACCAAACTACTGAACCGATTTCAATAAAATTTCTATGGGACTACAAACGGGTTCATAAATGACGAAGATATGAGGTAACAGACAAAAAAAAAATACAACCGAATTGAGAACCACCTCCATTTTTAGAAGTCGGTTAAAAACAACATAAATCCTGGCACAACCAAGTTCAAAACATCTTGCCACCGCTCGTACAAACGTTTCACACCTTCGTTCGTTCTGATCCCCTGACTTACGGGCTTCGCAAAGATATATTGGCGTTAGAACACCTGGAAATGGAAGATTTCCTGTTCAATGTAATTTTAATAGCACGAAAGAAATCCAGTCTTGGAGTTTGAATTTAAAGCCTGGTTAGTGAAAATAACTTCCTTGGTATGGTCATGTGGAGAGGATGAGTGAAAGGCGACTAAGAAAAGATATAACAGGCACATAGGTATACAAGACAGATGAGGTGTGAGATGAGAGAAGGACATATACTGACCTTATTGGTGAGGTTCTTCAGAAAGGTAAGGTGCGTAGTACTCGCAACGTGTATGACCCGATGTATGAACTTGGACGAGCAAAAGGTGTATGTAGGGATCGACGAGCTGAGAGCGTTCCTCCTCATGTCCCAGCCGCCGCGGGAGACGCACCGGGCGTCGGGGGCCACGTGGTGGCCCCGGCCACTGTAGACACGGGCCTGTGGACGGTGAGCTAAGGGCTAGCTCGCCGTCCCTCCGTCTTAGGACGACAGGCCGTGTCAACGGCGCGTTCGTGTTCCACGCGCGCCTCAAAGAGATGTCAGCATAGGGAAGGGGCCCGCAAGGGCCGATGCCTGCCGGGTGCTGCGGGTTGTTCGAAAGAGATACCGCGGCCCCGGAACACAAAGGGCGACGAAGGAACATGGGTGGGTTTTAGTCAGTAAAAGTCTGACACTCCCTCCCGCTCAGCCCAGAGCGGGAGAAGTCATTTGATGATTTCCCATCCGGAAAAAAAAAAGGGATCGACGAGCTTCTCTATTCTTTCATACTACTGCGAAGGTATATCTCAAACAATAAGGTAAACAACCATCGCTCGTCAGTGCTAGTTATACCTCAGTATCTTACATAATATTTGTTTTCATAAATTCAGCAATTTTTTACGTGCTGCTTTACTTAACAAGATCACAAACCATGTCACAAGATAAGATATAATATCATTCCTTCTTGTAAAAAGTGAAGCCCGAAATAACACCTCTTTCGTAAGCAGATAATTCGATTGCCATACATCAGAGCAAGGAAGTAAGACCATATGTCACGACAGAGGGAAATAAACTAAGGGGTTGAAGATTTATGACTTTCGAAGTACTAATATTTGTAGGGTAGGTAGGCTGTGGTATCGATTTTTCATTTTCAAATGTAATTTTGTTTGATAAACAAGCAGGTGACTTATGTTGGGTTCGTCACCAACTCGACACGAAAGACTGGTCGCACGTGTGTCCAGTTGGTGAAACTCAAAATTAGTATCACTTATTACACGCCAAGATTTTTACGCGTGTCCAGATAGTGAAACTTAAATTAAATCACTTCTATGTTTCGCTAACTAGACACTCAGTTTTTTTGCGTTGCATGCGTTGTACTTACTTACGGTTGCAGATGTTGGCCATAGATAACTATGGCCAACATCTGCAATCGCTGTAAAATGTCTCTTTATTAACCGACCTCTAAAAAAGGAGGAGGTCATGTATGTTCAGTGATGTCTCCGTGGTTACTGGTCCCATTTAAGTGTTTCTTTTTTTCATTTGGTAGAGCGAACGTGCGCGGTGGTCTCATTTAAACTTTGTTTCAGTACTTTATTACTATTATTATTATAATAATCATTTTAGTATCAGGCTACTGAGGTCCATAGAAAAATACACAAAATAATCTTATACAATAATAAACTAATACATATTAAAAACCTTAAACTATTTAATAATTATACACGTAACGTTATCGGCGTCGTGTTCCGTGGTGTCACGTAACCGATCTCGGAAACGTTGATACACGACACCCTTCGGCCAAAAGCCCTCTTTCAAGAAAGTCAGTAGCTGGCTTGTTGGAACTCGTGAGAGCGTGTACGCCGTACGGCATTTCATACAAATTATCAAATCCTTATTTTTCAAAACGACTGAGCCGATTTTAATGAAACTTCAAACACATAAGCAAGATACATAGTTCTGAAAAGGTAGTAGAAAACATTTTCGAAAGCCTTATTTATAAAAAGATAATTGGAAATTTCTGCTGCCATGGAAAGTTTAAAATCTGTCTAATTTAACTGTAACTCAATTTTGGGAAAATATTTTCTACTATCTTTTTAGACCTATGTATCCTGCTTATGGGTATGAAGTTTCATTAAAATCGGTTCAGTCATATCGAAAAATAAGGACTTGAAAATTTGTATGAAATGCCGTACGGCGTACACGCTCTTAAAATTGATGTTGTGGCGCGATTCCAACCATTTCACCCTCAGAATCCAGTCGATCTTCATTCTAAAATACTCCACGTAAAATACTTTTGCAAAAAAAAACACTTCAATGTGGAAAGTCGGTGGAGAAAAAGTCAAGAATAAAAATCACCGATATCCGAAAGTAAAGTTTTTTTTTAAATTTTTTGTGGTTTTTTTTTTGGAAGTCGGTTATTTTTTTTTTGCCAAAAAGTTTTTCTAAGTCCTGAGCTCATTATTACTGCCCTATTAACTGAAATACAACAACTTCCATTAAACAAGCTGAGTTTTCAGTTTACAGACCGAACCTTTGAAAGGGCAGATAAGATCTCATCATCGCACATCCGCATTTCCAAAGACAGACGATGATTGCCGACGCCTATTCTCACTGAGTAATATGTATTTCCTTATATAGAACACTGAGTACATAAACAAAAACAAGTACATCGTATATTTTGCATACAAAATTCTCAACAACCCTACAAACATGTTACGGAGACGAAACGGGAGCAAAACAAACACTGCGATACCACCCCGTGACGAAGTGGAAAATACATAAAAAGTTACACTCGGTTTGGAATTTAGAGGTGTAGTTAGGAATATGGTATATTATATATATACATATATATATCTTTCATCCACGAACGTGGACTCCGTGGCTGCCACGAACAGTAGCAGCCACGGAGTCTGAATTTGTGCCCGGTTGATGGCCATAGGCTCGCCCCCTATTTTTTTTTTTTTTAAATACGTTCCCGTACACTAGGAATTTCTCCTGTATCTTCAGTGTGTTTACAAACATTTAAACTCACATACACAAACACCCAGACCCGGAACAACTATCTGTAGGCCATACAAATATTTGTTCCGTGCGGGGATCGAACCCGCGACACGCAGCGCAGCAGTCAATCGCTCAGCCACTGCGCCAACCGTGCCGTCAAATTATTACGTGGGACTTAAACATAACCAGCGAAAAATTTCGAATTGGGGTTTAGAATGATGTACTGAAACAACTGTAACAGTCCCGTACGTAATTATGACTAAGATTTTAACGATTCTTTCAAAATGAAATACCAAGATGAAGCTCAAGTTTAATATCTTTAAGTAGGTACAATGTCATCATCATCCGCCTAGCCTTTTCCCAACTATGTTGGGGTCGGCTTCCAGTTTAACCGAATACAGCTGAATACTACAGTATTTTACATGGAGCGACTGCCTATCTTACCTCCACAACTCAGTTAGTACTGGGTAATACGATACCCCTTGGTGAAACTGGTTGTCAGACATGCGGGCTACTGACTACCTGTAACGACTGTCAAAGATTTACAATTGACAGCCGGGACCAACGGCTCAACGCGGTTTCCGAGTCACGGTCGGAGATCTTCCATACTATAAATCAAATTAGTTAGTAGTCATAGGTCTCGAGTTCGAACCCAGGACACGCACCTCTGATTTTTCGGAATCATGTGCGTATTGAATAATTATCACTTGCTTCGGTGAAAGAAAACATCGTGAGATAACCAGCATACCTGAGAGATATTTCTCGACGGTATGTAAAGCCAAGTCAGACGCCCATGGGCGGCATAAAAACTCTAACACTAGGTTAGGCACTAACCACTCGTTAAAGAAGAAGAAGAATCAAGTTTAAAAGTCAAGTGAACAAAAACTTTGAAATAGCATCGCTATCATTGAAAACTCATTTGTACGTCAAAAGTGAGTTGGGTGTTCAGATAATGAGTGTACTTTTAGTTAAAAATATATACTTTTTGTTGGAAATTATCTTAAGTGATAAGTATTATTTATAGTCGAAAATGAAGTTTTTCTTCGGAAAACTGCGATTCGCAATCTATGAATTATATTACAGAAGGTTTCTTTATAATTTTGTTAACGTTAAATAGGTTCTTGGGTTTTTCCAACTGCGATTTCTCAGTAACAACCCGGAGTATGTAACTGTGCCCGGGTATTGGGAATTAAGCATAACTTACACGGGACTTAAGCATAACTGATGAAATGTGGGTGTAGTGGTAAGTATAACTCTTCTAACCCTTCAGAAATTTCAGGCGTGATGGTATGTCATACTATTGTGTGGTTCTTTCTTCAAAAGACCATCTCAGACACTCATCTGCATAGTCCTCATGTGAGTTTATCAAGATTATGTCTGGACCTTAACCCTTTATCAGGCAAAGGGAATATTTCTCCCGCCATATTTTTCAGCTGAATAATTAAATAATATGTTCCTGTTAGTTATTCTATTGTTTTACACAAGTTATTACAAGACTTTTCAATCACTCACTAATTACTTGAAGAAAATAAAAATATGTAAAAAAAGTTGAAATTTATTATCTACCAATAATACTTATGCCTATTTAGCATTATTTTCCGATTGCTAAATTGTTACGCCTGTTAAAGGGTTAAAAGAGACTATGACCTCTGAGTTTGTTTCGGCTGTTTCTTCTCAGAGTAGTCAGATACGAAACACCGGCCTCATCTAGTTTTAAAAAAGAAGACGTATAAAAGTGTTTGTAAAAACCTATTTGCAAAATAAACATCATTTATCATTTATTATTGGTCCTTTAACTGAACAATTTTGTTGTTTCAATGAACACAGCATAAATAAATAAAAAATACCATATCACAGAAATTTTATCTCTAAGGGTCTACAGCTGTATTTGACTTATCACGTTGTTTTATTGACTCTCAATGACTTTTGAAAAGATCTTTATTACCAAAACGTTTCCAACTTTACGAAGTTATGTGCTTACTGTAATAACAAACATGACTTGGTTTAACTTTGCAAAAGATAAAAGTTATTTAGCTAAGGTGACAGTACAAGTAAAATAATAGAGTCACCATTATCGTGCTGTAGAGAAAATATTATTATCAGATACTTCACTTATTCGTTTTCTCTTTGTATATTTTACTCCAAATCAAACTTCTGAAAACAAAATTAATGAAAAATGAATTCATTAGCAAGTGTTGGTTATGGCACTCCTGGAGGAGTTTCTTTCACTCTTTTTAAGAATAATCAAAAATTAAATTAAATAAGCAAGTTAACAATCACTTCTATGTAATTTTGATGGTGTCATGGGAACGTGGAATAAAAAAACGGAATATTTCTCAAGTGAAGTCTTTTGAATCTAATACAATTATGTAGTGATGAAAATATTGAGTATGAATGTAGATGCCTATAAGAGTAGAGGAAGACCAAAGAAAGGATGGATGGACTGTGTGAAGGATGATATGGCTAGAAAGGAGGTGACTGCTGAGATGACGAGTAATAGAGAAGTATGGAAGAAGAAGACATGCTACGCCGACCTCAAATGAATTGGGATAAGGGCAGGAGTATGATGATGAAGATGATTAAGACACGCAACTGCACATTGAGCAAACATCTTAAAATGACTAAAAATGCCCGTGATTGCCGAAAAATGTTCGGCGGGTTTGACCCGGCACAGTAAAAATAAACAAACAATTTTGCCGGCCGGCTCTGCCGAATCTGGTGGACTCGATTATGGAAATATTTAGTGACTACGCGAAGTGAAATTAATGTTCTAAGATCTTTGCAATAAGCCGCACTGCGTGCTAGTCGCCTAGCGTGTAACGAAATAGCGCCAGTGCAGCCGGTTGCGAAAATTTTCGAACGTACGTTTCACTTGGCTACATGCTAGGCGTCTCGCTAGGCTCTAGGCACAAAGCAAGCCACCTGTCAGAGCGTTCTTAGCCAAACAGTGCGTCGGTCAAACTATGTATCATTTGGTTCAACGTTCTCCGGACCTGTAAACTTCGGGAATTAGTGACGAACCGAAAGAGAAGGAAATTATTGAAATATCGTAACACTAGTTGACTTTCACTTCGTCTTCTTAACATTTTTGATTGATGCTCCGCTCCTATTGGTCGTAGCTTGGTGTTATACAGGATGGTAGCGACAGCGAAAACAAAAATCCGCTGTTCAGTCGGTATTGGCTTAGGATTTGTAGTAAACAGCTGATTTTTTTTTAATAACCGACGATAAATATCTATTATTTTATTTAATTATTTATGTACACACAAAACACATTACAGGAAAAATACATAAAGACAAAAGAGCACAAAGGTACCGCTTATTTCATTTAGAAATCTCTTCCAGCGGACCTGCGATAGGATAGATATAAAAGAAATGTAGACACAGTGTGTAAGAAGAATAAATGAACTACAAAATTAATAACTTAAACAATCATAATTAAAGAGATAGTAAACACATACATGCCTATATAATATATATTTATTTTAATATACCTATAATATAAATATAGGATCAAAGTATAAAAGAGAGGTAATGTTCTTTAACTTGTTTTTTAAAGACAGATATAGTTTTGGCATCGCGAATGTTAGACGGAAGTGAGTTCCATAAACGTACTGCATGAACACAGAAGGAATAGGAATAGAAGTCGGTTTTATGGGATGGGAAATTGAGATGATACCTAAGGTGGGATCTACAAAGAGCGTCGCAAGGGCGGGTAAATGAAAAACGATCACGCAGGTAGCAAGGATATGAAGGGTTATGAAGGATGTTGAAGAGGAGACATAATATATATCTATGTGGGGGGTTCAGAATGATATTCTGAATACGTGGTAACCATTTTAACGTCGGTGTCCATTCCACCCGTATACCTTATAGCCTTTCTCGATAAATGGGCTATCCAACAATAAAATATTTTTTCAATTCGAAACAATAGTTCCTGAGATTAGTGCGTTTAACCAAACAAACAAACAAACTGTTCAGCTTTATAATATTAAAATAACTACCTGACCGGCGCAATTTTTGATTAATGCTCCGCTCCTTTTGGTCGCAGCGTGGTGTTATATAGCCTATAGCCTTCCTCGATAAATGGGCTATCCAACACTAAAATAATTTTTCAATTCGAACCAGTAGTTCCTGAGATTAGCGCCTTTGTAATATTAGTATAGATATATGGATAATTACTAGCTAAAAAGACATTTGCTACCTCTACAAATACCTTTCATAACCTTTTAACCACCAAAAACCTCGATGCCAAGTCTGAAAAAAAACTCCTAGAAACGCCTTTAAAAAACTCGTTCAGTATAATAACGACTCACTATTTCTTTTAACCCAAATTAAAAGAAAGGGAACGACTTAATTACCCCGAGTAGCTTGCATTTGTATAGAAGAGTGCTTCAGCGACCTCCAGACGGACAAAGGGAAAGTTTAAATTTGCTCAAGATTTGTTTTTTTTTTGTAAGGAAAAAGTACCGTCAGGAGAAACTGGATTTCTGTTCAAATGTGGAACTTTGATTTGTTGAAGGAGGTTTGTGTTGTTGAGGTATTTTGTAAGAACCATAATTGATAAGGAAAACGCACTGAGGTCAGTGTTTGCTTGTATATTCATTAAATATGTTTTGTAAATATGTACGAAGAGCTCGTGGCTAAAATAATAACAGCCGCTCGGATCAATCTTCAGGTAAAGTAATAATTTAAATATAAACATAAGTAAGACAGTGCAATTTAATTCCTATAATTCCAAGCTGTTATATTTAGACATTTGTCACACAGACGAAAAGGTACAACAAGTGGATGAACTGAAATTTTTGGGCTAATAACTAATATTTTGCACGCTTGCTTGAAGGCAGAATACAGCGACTTTTAGGATATAAGATCTTCCCTTGTGTATAGTGTATTTCATGCAAATAAATATTTTCATTTGATTTGATTTGATCAAAACTAGTACTTGTATTGCGAAGTGATTACAATTTCGATTCTAAGTCTTAAATTAGTGTTTAAATGCCAGTGTAGCGATGACCGCTACAAATACATACGTGTTACGATTGCGAATCATATACTGTTGTTCAAAACACACCCTAATACTATTCTGCCAATTTGCAAAAAAACGTCAGAAGATTTGAATTTCGCGACCCTGGCGCTTCTACCTTCAGTGGCTGTGTAAGGGTTGGTTTAAATTGATAATAATCAAAAGATGGATTCTCAGAGCATTGTTCAGTTGAATTTTCAGAAGTAGAAATCTGGATTTTAAATATTAAAGTGGTATATACAAGGTGTTGCTTTACATCCTCGTCAAATTCAAGGAGGTAACTATGCTAATGATTCTCGACCCGAATCAATAATAAAATGGGTAGGTATTTTTTTTTTTTAATATCGGAAATCGATAATTGAACACCACTTGTATTAAAACGCGGCCCGTCTAATACGCTTTTGAAAAGAGCTTCATTCTGAAATATTGTCAAATTAAAACAACCAAAAAAAACAGCGTTTTGACCAGGTACCGTAATTTATATTGATTATTTTCTTCTTCTATGACAACCTCCTGAACTTTGACGAGGTTGCAAAACTACACCTTGTATAAACAACTGGATGCGTGGAAATAGCTAAATAATATAGTGCTATAAGAAGCGACTGTTTCCTTACATTTTTCTTGTTCCGTGAATTTTAAACAGTGCTTAAAGGAACCTGCCCACTACACAATATTATACCATGGCCGGACTAGGAACGTTTAAGCAAAAAAAATATTCTTTGTATTGAAGCAGTGATAGCCTAGTGGTGTGACTGTCGGATTGCTAAGTCATAGGTCTCAAGTTCGAAGCCAAGACACGCACCTCTGATTTTTCGGATTCATGTGCATATTGTATAATTATCACTTGCTTCGGTGAAAGAAAACATCGTGAGAGAACCAGCATGCCTGAGAGTTATTTGTCGACGGCATGTAATGCCAAGTCAGAGGCCTATGGGCAGCATGAAAACTGACACCAGGTTAGGCACTAAACGCACGATAAAAAAAGATTGAAATGTATGAGACCATGCACACTATACCGCTATGGAGAGTATAATATTTAGGGTACAGATGACGATCGTATCAACGGACAGATCCGACGAATATTTTCGAAGCGATTTTCCAATTTTAGAAGCGGACTCGGATGGGGACGGAGCTCGGAGGTGCAAAAAGATCCGTTGTCAGGTGACGGTCCGAGGGTTTCGCGTTGGAGTATGAATGATACAAGTTAAGGAAATAGTGAGTATTTTTTGTATGGTTAAACAACAGGAACCAGCGATGCGGTAATTCAAGAAAGAGATAGCGTATCAAGTTCGACCACAGCGGATAGCAAAAACGAGAAAAAAAATGAAAGATTGAAGAATGACCCTTGTCTTACAGTGGCGCACAGAAGGCTTATATTATTATTCATAACAAACTTACCTAGCTTGGTCAGTGGATGGGTGAATACCAAGTTTCCTCCGTGCCTCGGAAAGCACGTTAATCCGTTAGTCCCGGCTGTCATTTGTAGATGTTTGACAGTCGTTACTGGTAAACAGCGCGCTCGCAAGTCTGACAGGCTTACCAAGGATATCGTGTTACCCAATGCTAACTACGTTGTGGAGGTCCAATAGGCAGTTGCTCCATGTAAAATATTGTGTTTATGTATGAAAGATTTGAGACGTTTTTTTTTCCGGATGGGAAATCATCAAATGACTTCTCCCGCTCTGGGCTGAGCGGGAGGGAGTGTCAGACTTTTACTGACTAAAACCCACCCATGTTCCTTCATCGCCCTTTGTGTTCCGGGGCCGCGGTATCTCTTTCGAACAACCCGCAGCACCCGGCAAAGATTTGAGACTTTGAAAATCGATCGAGTTTGAAAAGGATATAATTAAAAGTAAAATTAATCAAAAATGTCCTACTTTGATATCACCACAGACCTAAGCTAAAAAAATATTAAATCTCACGAAAGCCGTCGTTGTATGTGCGTTCTATATTACTTTTGAATACCCCCCCTAACTTGGAAAAACCGTTATTTGATTTTCGGATTTTATGCTTGGCATCTTTGTTTTTTTGCGAAGAAACGCAGCATTTGGCACCAATGAAATGTAACGAAAGTCCTGAGGATCGTTACCGAGCTTTTACATCTGTTGAAAAATTGTCTATTTTTCTTCGGTTTTTTATTCCGAATACTCACTGAACTTGGTGAATACTCAGTAGCTTTTGGTTAGTATTTTTCGGAAATAGATTTCGGATTTTTGGTCGTCAAAAAATTCGAAATCTATTTCCGCAAAATACTGACTCTGATCTTGACTGATCCTGAGAGATATCATGACTTTTCTTGTTACTATTAACAATAAGCTAATCTACATTTACCTGAAGAAGAACAAGTAGTTGAGTTTTTACAAACGATATAAACACTAGCTGTTCTGCGCGTTTGCACCCTTTTTTTTTTCGGATGGGAAATTATCAAATGACTTCTCCCGCTCTGGGCTGAGCGGGAGGGAGGGAGACGTGAGTAGGAACGCTCTCTCTCACGTTCCGCCTCCTCCTTTGCTAGCGTGACTGCTTCGCAAAAGGAGGTGACGGCTTCCCATTCCGTCTCGCTCCGGACCATGGCTCGAACCAGGGCCGGACGCGAGAGGTCGCCGCCGCCGATCGCCGCTATGAGGACACGGCGTTGCTCCGCCCAAGCGGGGCAGACCTCCACCGTATGCTCCACCGTGTCCTCCGGTCGATCCTCGCAGTGGAAACACCCGAGCGTCTCCTCCCGCCTGATTCGGTGCAGGAACCTCCCGAAACAACCTTTTCCGGTGAGGACCTGCGTCAGGCGGAAGGTGAGGACGCCGTGGCGCCTCTCAAGCCACTCCTCAAAGAGGGGACTTATCGCCACTATCGTGGCGTGCCCTGCGCGTTTGCACCCTCAGTTTCTCTTTTTGATTTGCTCCTAAGGGTCGTAGCGCGTAAAATCCAACAATCAAACTCTTCAGCTTTATTGTATTAACATATTCTTTCTATTTTTTTAGAAACGTTACCCCATTCTGAGAATATCACCTGTGTAGTGAAAAAATGAAGCTCAAGACTGTTCGCGATGGAGGATTACATAACACTGTGGACGCCCTCTGCTCCATCCAGGGTTCATAGGATCTGAAGCCAGAAAGCAGTGATGATAAAATAAATTACATGAAATTCCTGTTTAGGTTCGAAACCGTAGACGTAAAGAGCGTCATCTTTAAAGCATTCTGTACCACCTTCTGCACGTACAGCTTGTGGGAAAATTATTCGCGAGCGTCGTACGGAGCCCTTCGTGTCCAATTCAATAATGCGTTCAGGAAACTGATGGGGCTGCCACGACGTTGCAGTGCATCAGGGATGTTTGCGGAGGCGCGTGTAGATTGTTTTTAGACAATAATGCGCAAGCGTTCAGCATCGACGGTGGCTCGAGTCATGGCCAGCCCTAACAGGGTTCTACAAATGATTGCTGGTAGAGTGGACTGTCCATAATATGTGGTTCACTGCTGTCAGTTACATGTGTCACCGTATCGTGTTGTGTACTAACACTTCGTTTTTAAGCACTGTGTTACTAACCCTCTATGAGCCTCCGCCCGAAATAAAGATTTTTGAATTTGAATTTGAAACCACGTGAATGGGGAAGGATTATACGACTGGCAAAAGGCAAACAGACATTCCCAAGCCAAAATAAGAATAAAAAAAAAAAAAATGCAAAACCATCATTTACACGACTCCTTTTATTTTTGTCAAGAGAATCACAGGCCGCGCATTACCAAATTATACAATTTAAACAGTCGTTCCGAAATTGTGAGCTGTAAATCCTACCCGCAATTCAAATTCCGCGTCATATTTCGACATTAGGCTCACAATAAAAACTGAAAAGTTGTTCGTTTAAAACGCCGTTAATATGTACGGTACTATGTAAATGCGCGACCGTGATTTGAATATGGAATTGTTTTATTTTTCTCTTTTTAGGGTTCTGTTTCTGAAGGGTACCAATGGGATCCTATTAGTAACCCAACCCCATCTGCGTGTATTGCCCTTATGCCACAAGGCTATAATTATAAATATCATTAGAGATGTAACAGCTAGCCAGTCGTCATTACAGAATAAATTCAATGATGGCCAGTATTATGGCGAATAAAAATGATGACATCGAAAGAAAATCTTTTTTTTTTAATTTAATATCGTCAGCGGAAAGTATCTTATGCCTGAGCTTTTAACTTGGTTTTATTGTAGAACTAGCTGACGCCCGCGACTTCGTTCGTATGGACGAAGTTTCATACAAACTTTCAACCCCTATTTTAACTCCGTAGGGGACGAATTTCCAAAAATCCCTTCTTAGTGCACACTTAATGTAATTTAAGGAACGTTTGGGCAAAATTTCATGCTTCTAGACCCAGCGGTTTCTCAGCGTTTTCTCGATCAGTCAGTGAATCAGTCAGCCAGTCAGTTTCTTACTTTATATATAATAGATACAGGTAGTTCAAACTATATATTAAATTAAAATCGAAATAACATTGTCAACTATAAGAGCGAGTTACGTAAATTAAACTAAACACGTTTAGCATAATATGTAAGCAGAGCGTATAAAAGAGTATTACTGACAGTTCTTGAACGCAGATGAATTATTTTGTTACTGGCCGTGTCCACTTTTATTAGTAGGTACTGAACCCTTAGTGCGTGAGTCCAACTCAAACTTGGCCAGGTTTTCTTTTATATTTTCGTCATATCTGTTGCGTACAAATAGGTTTTTTCGTAATTTGTAATTAGAATAAAGCTGTCGTGTTGGTCGTTTATGGTTAAATATTTAAGACGGTTAAAACGGTAGAAAGGGATGGCTTTATGTGCATTGTATAGCTCTATCTCTGTCTAACAAAGGGGAAAGAAAGACCCAATTGTATGATGTAGTTGAGGAACTTTCTTGTCATAATTTGAATTAGGGTAGTTTTCACCCTTTGTTGGAAGCTATTATTTTGTATAATATTTATAAGTTGCTCATTTATTTTTCGTTAAAGCAAAATTATATTTTAGTAGGCCAGAGTTATACCGGTGCTTTGTTTGTTGATAAAAGATGATGTTTGTTTGTGTTGGTGTTTGTGGTTATAAGACCCTTAAAATTTGATTAGATGATTAGAATCAAAAATAGTACTCTGTTTCTTTAGCCAAAGGTGTCTAGGAAAGCATAACACAGCATTTTTTTGTGTTTTTTTTTGGAAGTAGGTTACTTTGTTGCAAAAAGTTTTTTATTTTACCCTTTTTAGCTATCGTATCACACAAAAATCCTTGTCAAGTATCAATTTCGCATTTTTTTTTACTTGGATGACATTTTTTCCAGCTATTTTGATTTAAAAACCAAACTACTCAACCGATTTTGATGAAATTTCTATGGAACCAATCGGAAAGTGTATTCTTTCAGATTAAAAAAAATCGGATAAAAAATCGGTTCTTAAACGACAAAGATATGAGGTAACAAACACAAAAAAAATTCAACCGAATTGAGAATCTCCTCCTTTTTTTGAAGTCGGTTAAAAAGTAATAGTACAAAATCTCCAACATGCAATGCGTATGTTCCTTACCTTACCATGGGTCCTAATTTATTTATTTATTCAGTAGTACACACATACATACATTTCACACATTTAAGTTGATGCCAACATAAACTCATTAGTTTTACTGAATAATAGAAAGTGATTGTCGCGCAATTACGCGTGACATTGACAAATCACGTTCTTACGTCATATTTATCGGTTTCTATTAAGGCACGCCCTTAAACAACACAATGCTTAAATATCAATTTATTTTTAGAAAATTTTCAGAAAGAATAACAAAACACTGCTTGCTTTACCAATAAAATACCATAATGAAACCCAATAAAATTGAAGCAGTAATTTGATATACAAAAACTATTAACCAATATAACTTGCTTGAAATCTGTGTGCGGAGCTAAAAGCCTACGATGAACCAATAAACAAATGAAGTAGAGAAGGTCCACCTTAAGCGGTTCGATGTAGAAATGCTAGATTAAAAACGTGAAAAAAAAAACTGGCAGGTTGCGCTATAGAAATTTCTTTGATATGCTGAACCCGCGGCAACCAGTAAATTGTTAAGTTCATTAAAAAAAAACCCGTTAGACTTTTTACTCATTTTGCAGTGTTTGTGTGTTTGTTTAGTTCAACTCTTACAACTGAATTTTAAAACAGTTATCTCAAATCGATTGTGCTGAAGTTTTGCACCCTTGTTTAGTATACATATATTAGGAACGGGATAGACGGGATAGGACGGGATAGGACGGGATAGGAAAGGGTTAGGACGGCATAGGATAGAATAGAATTTTATTTTTCAAATATGGGTACAACAGTAATTGTTATAAATATCAGAGTTCAGCCATATTTTACCATTCAAACAAGCAAACATTTACATTATTTATGACACATTCATGTACATTTTAGAGACCAGATTCAATTAATAAATTATCATAATATATTATTTTTTATTTATTTATTTATCTTTCTCATTTTTTAATATTCACATATAAAACAATAAAAAAAAAAACATTTAAAAATATAAAAAAACTATATGCATTTAAAAAAAAAATTATTCGATTATTTTATTTTTATTTCTAGTGTTTGTAAAAAGATCATAACTACAAACAAAATCCGTTAATATTATTTATTAAATTTTTAGACCGCTGCATAGAGAGCCGAATTTCTTAACATTGCCTCCCCTCCCTTACCTGAGTGACGCCTACATCGCATAGTAAGCAAAGCGGAGTGAGCGGCGACCACGCGAATTTTTTTAATACTTACATTTTTGAACTCGTGATATCTTTCGAGTGGAATGTCCAAATTGAATAATTCTAAAAGTTATATAAAGGTATTGGAGCAGCCTTGAGTATGAACTAATTTATTTTGATAAGTACCGAGGCACAAATAAAGAGCCTTTTCTAGCGGTGGCATTTCAATTAAATTTTTAAAATAAAATGACAATTATTGTGACATATACATAAAAGTTAGACATGCTGTCGCGACACTTTTTGTAGATAATCATGTGTTCTGCAAAGTCGTAGTACATTATTTTGTTATATCATCAATAGTTTTAGCAGCGCACGCGATGTAAGGTATTTTTAGGTCATTTTTTTTACACCTTGGGTTACATTATTGGACTTTTTGTAAGGATTCCTATTTTTTTTTTAAATATAATATGGCTTATGTCACTCGGAGATAGTGTAGCTTCCCAACTGTGAATGAATTTTTCAAATCGGTCTTGTAGTTTCGGTGCCTATTCAATGCAAACAAACAAACAATCAAATCTCTCCTCTTTATAGTATACTAGATGAAACAGAATCTGTCTGAAATTATGTTATTTTCTGTAAAGTACTTCTAAGCAAGTTCACGGATATTCCTGCCCTTATGCCCTATGTTACGGTCGAGGCAACACAATCGCCACACCATCGTTAAATCCTTCTCCATTCGTTTAATTTCTCACACAATCTACCAATTTTTTCCATGGGTTCTCTCTTTCTCCATCAAAATCTCGCAATAAACACTTCAACACTTAAATGTCATGCAAAATATTTAGTTTTACATCCAGGATTTTTTAGGTCCAAGATCCAGGCCTGGATACAGCACGTCTTTCCGCCAACAAAAATATGCACATGTAGGAAAAGCAATAATAATTTGCATGCCATGCACCCACACCTAAACTCGAGAGTCGTGTTTCGCCCCTCCTCTGGAACCATCAGGAGATGCTGCATCCTCTATAAATTTTTCGTGGAAATAAAACTAATGATGTCTTACAATATACAGGGTGGCGCCGACAGTAAGACAATAAATTAAACTGCGTATACCTCATGATGTTCCCAGTCTGAGTACAAAAATTCATTCGAATTTATCCAGTAGTTTAGTCACAGGACATTAGTTTTCATAATTTTCTACATGATGTAGATTAATAGGCTAGCACTGACAGGTTATCGATCCCCGCATCGGTATAAACACATGTTGCCAATTCGCAGTTTTAAAAACCTTTGCCAAATTCGTTGCTTATAATATGTTATTACCAGATGCGAATTAGTGCAAATTGTACCTAAGGTTAGTAAACCAATGTTTACAAACAATGGTTTGGATTTCGTTAACATTTTTATGCTATTTAGTTTGTTTGATTTTTTTATTTTTTATTATTAAGACTAAAGATAAGACTTTTTTAATAGTTTAAAAATATTCCTAAGAGCTAGAATTACCATTATTTTCATTTATACGAGTAGTCGTATTGTCGGCACCACCCCGTATAATATGTGATGAGTTTCCGCAAATTAACGCCTGATTCTATAACTTACACTTAACCTTCTGCAACCATTCTATACACTATCCCCGACTCCACCCTGACCGTTCTACGCAACAATCTTCAAGAGTACCTAGACCTTCATTCAAACTTTGGCAATTTTGCTCGCGATGATTTGAACCGGCTCAGACGAGGCAGTTTTATATTGTATGCTAAGGTACCTTAAGGTACCTACAATATTTCTTTGTAGAGATCGACAGTAACAACAGTATTTTAAGTTTGAATTTTACTTTTCTAAGACTCCATTTTGCTGACTCGCAGCTTAAAAAGATCTTTTCAATACACTTCCTCGAAAACTGGTTCTTATCGCACTACGATTGGGTTCAACATCATAAAAAACATCATAATAAAAATTCCACCAGTTATATTTTTTTTCTATTCCATTGAATCAATTTGGTCTTTGAACTTTGGACTAAAAACTAAAACTAAAAGTGTATCGAAAAATGTCGCTTGATACACGGGGGCATTTGTTACTGCAGTTCTCGGCTCCATAACACCCTCGCCTGTGGCTCGTGTGTAAATTTCGCCTCGGCCGCAATAACAAACTTTTCCCACTTATATCAAAATGTACTATTTTACACTTGTCTTCTTGTTATCAATAACTGGTAGCGAAGACTGTTGATCGAAAATTCGTTCTTCATGAAAG
This sequence comes from Standfussiana lucernea, assembly GCA_964057025.1. NCBI lineage: Eukaryota > Metazoa > Arthropoda > Insecta > Lepidoptera > Noctuidae > Standfussiana > Standfussiana lucernea. The sequence goes on along the minus strand of OZ059808.1, from coordinate 12,025,340 downwards.
TCAAACCAACAGTCTAGCATTTTTAGAAAAGGTACTTTTCGTAAAATCTCCAAGGCTAGGCTAAGCTGAATAATGATACTGAACCTACCTTTTTTTTTAACTAATTAGGCTTGCGTTTGGCCGTTACTCGGCTGATGTGAAGCGATGATGCGGCCTCGGGTGGAGCACGCTTGCCTAGAAGAAACCGATTCACGCGAAATTTGAAGCCTACTGTGATTTATAGTGATGAGCTATGTGACTGTGGTCCTTTGGGCCTATGCAAGGATTGTAACTGGTGGCGTTGTGTACTTACTGCTGGAGATACTCAAGGGAAAGTGGCGTCAGTTTATGTGTATGTATAGCCCATGATAGGTGTACGAAAGTCATTAGTTAAACAATTTTAATTTCCAACATTTAATATAATAAAATCTCAGGGCAGACAGAACTGTGTGAGTCGGCCTTAATTCTAAAGACTCAAGAATTATGGATCATTTTAACGGAACTGGGGAAAAATATGACCAAATTTAACTGCCACCGTCGAACTTTTGGATTACTTCTACTTAATTTACTCCACAATTTTATATTTCTCGCGGAAACGATTTCATTTTATTGAGTGAACGAATTTAGTGTTATCGAGCTCTCTAGTAAGTTAGATACCTATCTTTTGCGAAATATTGTTAAAGGAGATGTAGTGAGAACATTTTTAAACTATATTTTATTTAAGTAATTTTAAAGTATGTATAAGTACTTAGATGATCTGATCATGTTGAACATAAGGTAATAGCAAAGCAGATGTAAGTTAAAAATCCGGATTTGGACGTAATAGGAGGACATAGTAATCAGTGTATTACCTCTTTGTGATGTTCTTCACAAAGGTCAGGGGGGGTGCATAGTACTCGCAACCAGCGTGCGTGTTTGAAGGTCGATGAAATAAAACACACCCCTTACATGTAAAGATCGAAGTTTGTTAAGACAAACCCACGGCTTTTCGAAATTAGAGCCCAGCTGATCCTCATCATGTATTGATCGCAGTAAACCTGCCCTCCTACGTAAAGGCATTTATCGCATGGCTCCAGTTATTTTTAATAAAATTCCGCGACACATAAAGAACTTTAATACTAATATGTTTAAAAAGAAACTGGAACAATTTTTGATTCATAAATGCTACTACTACACAACTGAGTTTATCGAGGACACTGTTGTCATTTAAATTATTAATTACATTTTGATTATTATTTATTCTGACATTAGTTATTGTGTGTTAGTGCGTAAGGAATTTGTGTGTTAGTATGTTTTTAATAGTGTTATTTAATTTAAAATGTGTGTCTATTGCTTTGACATAAATAACTTTACTATTTTGTATGCTCTCGAGCAAAATGTAGCAAATTAATCATATTGTTATAACAGCTTATTATAATGAAACCTACATTTACGAATAAATTTGATTTGAAGAGAAACATTAGGCTGTTTTTCTTATTACGTGGTTTATTCTGTCCCACTAGAAAAACGCCTTCCCCATATCCTACCTATCTTCTACTTGTCTGGATTATTTTTTCAAAATCTACATCTCATTAGACTGAAAGCCGACCCCAACAGAGTTGTTAATAGGTAGGGCTGGATGATGATGTTTTTTTTGGGAAAAAATCCTTGTATTTGAGAGATATGTAATAAATCAAGTAAAAAAAAATGCTCGGCTTTGCACGTTTTCGTTTTTGATACCAAATAATGACTTAAAGTCACGTCTCGCTGCTCTTTTTAAACCGAACAAATATTTTATCCGCTTTATTGTCATTCGAACAATTTTCTACTGATTGTAGAACGTTTCACTGAAGTTTCTTTGTACAATTGGAAATTGATTATATAAAGTAAACATTTTATTTGAAGCGTCCTCCATTTGAAATGATACAGACTTATTGAAATAGAAAAAGGCAAAGAGTATCAGATGTGTCTGCTATTTTTGTTTTTTGTATTCTCGTAATTGCGTAGTCACCCAAAATGCCAGATATCTTGGTCAAAATTATTGTGTAGTCAACTAAAATGCCAGATACTTTGAGCGGGTCACATATGGTACGACTAGGCCTATTGTGATCAACTGCTGTATTATTGATTCATCGCAATATCTATGTTTTTCATGTGAAGTCTTATCTTCACTTCTTCTTCTTCTTTATCGTGTGGTTATTACCTAACCTGGTGTCAGAGTTTTTATGCCGCCCATGGACTTCTGACTTGGCTTTACATGCCGTCGAGAAATTACTCTCAGGCATGCTGGTTTTCTCACGAGGTTTTCCTTCACCGAAGCAAGTGATAATTATACAATACGCACATGATTCCGAAAAATCAGAGGTGCGTGTCTTGGGTTCGAACTCAAGACCTTGGACTTGGCAGTCCAACGGGTACACCACTCGCTATCACTACTTACTATCATCACTATAGAAGAAATCGATAATATCTCCACTAAAAAAAACTGTGAATAATATAGCTTCACTATAGTAGATAAATGATGTTTATTTTGCAAATAGGTTTTTACAAACACTTTTACACGTCTTCTTTTTTAAAACTAGATGAGGCCGGTGTTTCGTATCTGACTACTCTGAGAAGAAACAACCGAAACAAACTCAGAGGTCATAGTCTCTTTTAAGGTCCAGACATAATCTTGATAAACTCACATGAGGATTATGCAGATGAGTGTCTGAGATGGTCTTTTGAAGAAAGAACCACACAGATTTGAGTGGACCTGTCCAGCCAGTGCAAGTATTTGTCAGTTATCGTGTAGCTCGACTCATAACTCAAGGAGCTCAACGAAATGACGAAAAATACCAAAGAAAGGACATTTATGTAGATATATAAGACTTCACGCAAGACTGGGGCCTACTAGGTTTTTCAGAAGACTTTACTAGGTTTTTTACTAGGTTTTTTGTTTAATCTAATTATTACACCTTACAAGAAATCAAGCTCATTCAGTGTATAAATTAGCTCGAGCTTTAAAAAATCTTCAAAGAACCAAGGGTATTTATAAAATTGCCATTCAATATTATCAATTTTGTTTTACAAAACATGTCGCATGTAATCCCCGAAGGTTTAGGCAGAGGTGTACCTAATAGTACACCCACCATTTCGCAAGTTATGTTTAAGTCCCATGTAATAGGGGTGGGCCTATTGCCATCAATGGGGCACGAATCGATACTCCGTGGCTGCTACTAAGAATTTCCTGATGGAAAAGCCCGTCCAGGGAATCAAACCCTGGACCTCGTGCTCAGCAGGCACGCTTGCGACTACTACAACAAAATCAAGAAATCAAGCTTAATAAAGACTGGAAAATCATCCGAAAACCAGGGGTCCGCATAAACATTTCCCATTCAAAACGATCACATTTGTTTTCCTTGATATTATATTAATGGCAATAAAGGCCAACAACACTGCTAGATTCTTGGTGAATTATTAAAAGTATGTGAACTCCATCCTAGGCCACATCATTGCTTCGCATCAGGCGAGTTGCGGCCAAACATAAGTCTTCTTAACACATGAAATGCCACACACCTTCTCTTCTGCTCGTCGTGCACCCTCCAGGACTTGAATGACGCAAACTATAAAGCTCTCCAAGGCTATTATCTTCTCTCTTCAAAGCTCGCCACTTACTGGTTGGAAAAAATCTCAGTCATTGATTCGAGAAGCAAAAGAAAGAGAAAATGAAAAACTGTTTTTCAAAAAAAACGACTTCCAAAAAAACACAACATACACTTAAAATAACTTGAGCCATGTAATACGGTCTAGTAATCACGGAGTGATCGGTGAACATGAAAAAAAATCTCCTTTTTTGAAAGTCGATTAAAAAGTCAAAACACACTCAACACGAAACTACAATGTCAAGAAAGATAAATAGAACCAATTTTATAATAAAGACATAACTACACGAGTAACCTTAGACAGCCGATACAGAAACTATTTCCAACACCTCGAGTTTTAATCTCACAAATTCGTTGGTTTCAGTTTGTTGTGTGTGTGTGTGTGGTGTAAGATGCGAATGTTGGCGATTATATTTATTGTTTTGTTATTTGCAATAAAATGCCGTGATAATCTAGTGGGCCGACCGTCTGCCAAGTAATAGATCTCGAGTTCGAACCCAAGACACGCACCTCTGATTTTTTGGATTATCACTTGCTTGGGTGAAGGAAAACATCGTGAGGCCTGAGAGATGTTTCTTACATATGTAAAGCCAATTCAGAGAACTATGGGTGGCATAAGAACTCTGAAGCCAGGTTAGGCACTAACCACACAAAAAAGAGAACGACGCGGTATTGTTTATGTTGGATGTCCCAAAATTTAGGCAAGATTTGAATATTATTTGTGTGCTAAAGGGTTGATGTGGTAATGGGATAATGGAAGAAAAAACGACCCCATGTAACATGGGAAAAGGGCAGGAAGATGATGCTGAGTGTGCATATGCGGCTAGCAAATAAACAGTAAAGTTATCAGCTTTCCACATTTAAATAAAAGAATAAACGTCTTGCGCAGCCTTAAAACTAGGACTTAATACTTTTGCCCCCGCTTCTCCTATACACTTGCACCAACACCCAAAGTGGGGGCTGCGCAGAAGGGGGCCCCACATAACAATCGTAGCTATTTGACATTAACGAGCGAACTTCTACCATTAAATGAGATTACTGTGCCAGTTAAAATACTTACAGAGTAAGTAAAGGATTTTAGAGGTCTGAAAAATGCGTGGCCATGAATTTCGGGGGTGAAATTCTGTCGGTGGATCATTGGACTTCAAATGGTTTTTTGTTGATGAGTTCTTGGGTGGTTCTTAATGAAGACGTAATTAAATGGTTCTAATTTGCTTTTCTGACTTTGAATTTGAGAATGAGAACTGATTCATGTCCGTTTTCATGGTTGTTTAATTGGATTCTATTTGCATAACATAACATCGCGCCGGTAATCCCCGAAGGTAAAGGCAGAAGTGAAACGAATAGTACACCCACATTTCGCCAGTTAAGTCCCATGTAATAGGGACTTTATTTAGCCGAGATAAATATTGTCGGCCAGAGGCAACGGCTCCATCTTACGAGTACTAGTAAACGGGTTCGAAACCCAGGTAGGCGCTTAACGCGGCGATCGGCGGCGGCGACCTCTCGCGTCCGGCCCTGGTTCGAGCCATGGTCCGGAGCGAGACGGAATGGGAAGCCGTCACCTCCTTTTGCGAAGCAGTCATGCTAGCAAAGGAGGCGGCGGAACGTGAGAGAGAGCGTTCCTCCTCACGTCCCAGCCGCCGCGGGAGACGCACCGGGCGTCACCGGGCGGGCCACCGTAGACGCGGGCCTGTGGACGGTGAGTTAAGGGCTAGCTCGCCGTCCCTCCGTCTTAGGACGACAGGCCGTGTCGACGGCGCGTTCGTGTTCCACGCGCGCCTCAAAGAGATGTCAGCATAGGGAAGGGGCCCGCAAGGGCCGATGCCTGCCGGGTGCTGCGGGTTGTTCGAAAGAGATACCGCGGCCCCGGAACACAAAGGGCGATGAAGGAACATGGGTGGGTTTTAGTCAGTAAAAGTCTGACACACCCTCCCGCTCAGCCCAGAGCGGGAGAAGTCATTTGATGATTTCCCATCCGGAAAAAAAAAAAAAAAAAAAGGTAGGCGCTTAACACCGTGTAATTTATTATCTAACCACTGCTCCCAAAATGGCGAAACAGAAATGTTCTAGAACCGAAAATTTGAAGACACATGCCATCTACTAACCCGCACTGGTCGCCCGTGGTAGATATCGGTCCACTCACTCCCAGCAGCGGAAAGGACATCACCCAAATTGGGCTAGTTTCAAAAGTAAACTGCTTAACTTAAGTAACTTATTATTTGGATAGAGAATAACATAATAAACATTTCATTAAAAAAAAATGCCCAATCTGGGTGAACTCCGATATTTTGTCGTTGAATAACTTATCGGTGGCTTGACTTACGACTTAGGTGTAATAATTAAAAATGTTTATTATGTTAGGTTCTATACAAATATTAAGTTTTTTTTTGGCCCACTTTTGAAATTAGCCCAAAAATGTATGAAGACCGGGTGATCTCCTTTTATTATATACTGATTGTGCTTAAGAACTTCATGCAATATCAAAAGTTGCTGTCAACTGCGTTTCTTGTACACATATTGTTTCCAATGAACACAAAAAGACGCCATAATTACAGTCATGATTATTATCGCTCTCATAACATTAAATCCAACAGCAAAAACAAAAGACTATCCTAATTATACTAATCCTCACATTACGCCCTTACAAATGTCATTGGACCAACGATTAGCAAGATGGCGGCCTAACCACAGAATAGAAAGACACAGAAGGTCAACTTTGCATAATTTGCCGTAATACACGACGCGGGCCCACAGTTTGTTTGCATGTCTTCGAATTTTTAGTTCATTTCGTCTGTCTTCTAGGTTTTCTACACTGTTTTGAGAGCAGTGCTTAAAGATAAAGAGTGACTCGGTTTCGAACCTACGCCTAGAACTCTTAAGTAACGGTTGTTTCCGTTGGGCCATCACTGCTCCATGCAACGAACGAAAACGCATACATTGGTAGATCTTTGACAGTCATAACAGGTAGTCCGAAGTTTGAAAGTCTGGCAGCCAGACTTGACAAGGAGTATAGTGTTACTCAGTAACTGGATTCTGAAAGTCAGATAAGTAGTTGTTCCAATGAAAATACGGGTATACAGCTGCATCAGGTTATACTAGGAGCCGATCCGAACAAAGTTGGAAAAAGCAAGCAGATGACGATGAAATAGACATGTTACCGGCATTTGTTTGAGATCGCCGTACGTACGCGTCTATGTGTGCGTACTTTTTTCCGCTTGTTGTTCGAAGCCAGCCTTCTGTTACCTACCTACTTTGTGACCAAACAATCCGAAATGCTTGTCACAAAGACATTATAAGCAATTATTTGGATCTTAGGCATTAATCTTAGGATTTATCTAATACTACAAAAGATTTAGGGTCCGTTATGTTGTTTGAGGGATCAAGTGGATTTGGGATAATTGTTTATTGCAAGAAATGAAATGAGGGTCCTAGGATAATCTTGAATTAGTCGTGTTTGTGTCCTTACAAACACAACTTAATACAATATTAGTCCAGAGTCCCAAGGTATGATCCAGAACAAAAAAATATCGCATGACGAGAGGACAAGTGCCTTTCGGCTTTGATTATTAACCGACTTCAAAAAAGGACGAGGTTCTCAATTCGGTTGTATATTTTTTTTTTGTGTTTGTTATCTCATAACCTCGTCATTTATAAACCGATTTGAAAATTTCCCCTTTATCTGAATGGATCTACTTTTCGATTGGTCCTAAAAAATCGGTTGGGCAGTTTGGTTTTTAAATCAAAATAGCTGGAAAAAATATGTCACCCAAGTATAAGAAATTGGTAAATTGATACTTGACGAGGATTTTTGTGTGATGCGATAACTAAAAGGGGTAAAATAAAAACTTTTTTGCAAAAAAAATTACTGACTTCCAAAAAAACACAAAAAAAAGTGGAAAATAACTTTACTTTCGGAAGTCGGTGCCAAAAAAGTCAATGCAACAAACCATAGTCACCGACTTCCGAAAGTAAAGTTATTTTCCACTTTCTTTGGTGTTTTTTTTTGGAAGTCGGTTATTTTTTAATTAAAGGTATTTTACACGAGGACGATCTAAACCTTTTGACAAAGCCTTCTTTTATGATAGATTAGAAAGTTGCCTTGAACTTGCATGAAGGCCGAAGATATTTACTTTGTCTGAGATACTGATGTAATATCTTTCACGTGTTTTATCTTTAGGGAAGATTTAGACAAGGGAATTATCTTTGGTTTGTTTGAAGTATAATATTTAATAATGATATGAGACTATAGAGACTTAAAAGGTACCGAAAACAAATGCCGTCAATGTATAAGACCAGGGTTTTGTGGCGCAACTTGGGAGAGCTCGGCAGATGATTAAACCATCACTTTTCCATCTTCCACGCAAAAAAGAGACGGAAAGATACCACCTCTCTTTCCCCCTCTTCCGAACCGGCACAATATTATTGTTTTGAATTCATTAATTTGAGTGTTAGGGTAACATAATTGAGTGTAAATTGGAGCTGCGTTCAATCTCTCTTGTTTTGCGCACGTAAATATTCTGCTGGAGCGGTTCTGTCCGTGTAATAATTTAATGCAAGGTAAAATGGTGAATAATGTGGGTTGCTAATTATTAATTTGTACTGTTAAGCTATTTTGTATTATTTTAGTTTATTTTGTTGAATTTCAGGCCTGAAAAGACAAAAAACGTCTAAAAAGACGTAGCATACGGCCCAACTATGTTGAGATCGGCTTCCAGTCTAACCGGATGTAGCTGAATACAAGCATTTTACATGGAGCAAATGCCTATCTAACCTCCACAACCCAGTAAATGCCCCGGTATTTATTGGGTTGTACGACAACCACTCTTACCAAAAGAATAGGTAAGACTGGTTGTCAGACTTTCGGGTCACTGACTACCTGTAACCACTGTCAATGTTCTACAATTGACAGCCGGGACCAACGGCTTAGCGTGCTTTCTGAGGCACGAAAGAAACTCAATATGTAATGGTCACCCATCCTAGACAAGCGCGGCTTAACCCAAGATCGACCCGAGCGGCTGTTATTATTTAACGAGCCCCTCCATGTCCATCAGGCACTTGACACTGTAACTAAATATCTAACAATAATATTGTTTACACTAGCTTCTGCAAGCGGCTTCGCCCGCGTGGCCTGCATGAAATAAATGACATTTTTTTTTTCAGAATCAAACATTATAAGCACACCCTCACACCCCATCACACTCTCACTCTCTCTCATTGAACATATTTATGATCTGAAAATATTCCAAACAAAGCAATAAGGAAAACTAAACTAATCTCTGGGTTAAGAGTAACTCTATGGTTTTAACAGAACTCAAAGCGTGTGTAAAGATCTAATTAAGAGACAGCCAGAAGTGGATAATAAATAATTAATATTGCTACCAACGAAATACTTGAAATATGACGTCAGCAATACCATTAGACCAAACTGTGTATGAAACTGAATGGCTGACTAATTCGCTGACTGTTATTTAACTAAAACTTAGGTTTAACATTTTGAAAATTTGAGCACCTCAAATTCAATTCTCTATCATCTCATAACATTCACCCCCGAAATAATTATGCAAAAACTTTGGTACTGAAATAATAAATAATAAAATCGTTTATTTATAAAGAGGTGCACAGTTACAATAAAATATCTTAACAATTAAAATAGAGCACAGTTGCTTATTTGCCTGAACTAGGTTGAACCTGTGTCTCAGGCTAAATGCAGCTTACCTATGAACTTCGAGTGATGATTTCTAAGGGTTAAGTTTACTATTTACTGATTTTATTGAGAAATAGAATTTACTTAATCGACTTAGGCAGACCATTTAAAAAATAAAATAAACTAAGGTTCCAATAACCTTGGACAACTTAAAATTGTTTCGACCTGCCGAAGTAACTTGAGCGACATATAGACAAAGTTCAGATTGAAACTATAGTAGGCTGCAGTAGCATGCGAAGCGAGCTCGAAAATTTTTACATCTTGCCATCTTCAAGGTTTGAATTGTTTCGACTCTTCATGCAGAAGTTACTTGATCAATTCACAGACAAAGTCAAGATTGAAGAGGAAGTAATAGTCTTCGAGCTCGAAAATCATTTGACACTGCCTTGGACAGTTTAGGATTGTTTGGATCCTTCATAAAGGAGACACTTGGTCGTCTGAAGGGCAAGCGATGCGAGCTTTAAAATTTTAATACCCTAGCTACGTAGGTATAATTTTGGAAAAATTGTGATACACTTTTCTGATTATTTTAACTGAAGAGGTTGTGCACAAATATTCAAGTCAATCGAATCGACCGAGAGACTAAAAAGTTTCACAGAAAATTGAACTCTCCATTTCACCCTCTTAGGGGTGGAATTTCGAAAAACCCTTTCTCAATGGATTCCCTACTTAATATAAAGAATACATCCTCCAAATTTCATATCTCCAGGACCAGCGGTTTGGGCTGTGCGTTGATATATCAGTCAGTCAGGATTTTGAATTTTATATGTATAGATAAAAATCTTTTCAAACAAATAGACTATCCAAACAAATATTGGGCTCGAAATAAAAATAGAAGCATTCAGCTTTCAGCAAATAAAAATGATTGATTATTTCTCGTTCAAATACAGAGACGATATAAAAAGTATCGGTGCGGACACCAATATTTAGTTTTCATATTGATTCCATGGTTTATTTACTACATATGTGATGATTTTTCTGCTTGTCTGCTGGAGTTCAGGCATTTTTTTGCTTGCATGCTCAAAATGAGTTATCTGATTATTTTTTGAGAAGATCTTGTTCAGACACTAACCCAATCTGCTTACAGACAAATTTATTTACCATAACATAAGCTTCCAGCCCGTTCACACGACGACGATTCATTTTTTTTTGACGTATCGTCTTTTTTTCACGATCCGTAAATTTTTTGACGGCGGCAATGATTTTTAAGTGCTAATGTTCACACGCATCACGAATCGTGAAACATGACGGACACGTATTAAATTACGTATCGTCTTTTAAAAATCTGGTACATCAAGAAACAATAATCGTGATTTTTTTGTTGCTGATGAGCTCGATCCCGAAAAATCACCGAACTAATACGAATACCAATTCGTTTTTTTTTTTGCCGGATCGTGATAAAACACGATTCCGTATGCAATGCGAACGTCCATCCGTCCTGACGTATCGTGTTTTATGACGGATCGTCAATGACGGAGGCCGTATGAACGGGCTGTTACATGGTCTTTAAGCTCATATCATCAATACGTATCAAGAATTAGAGTACGGTAGTGAGATATACCATCTCATCTACTTAGCCTTTTCCTAAATTAGGCACGTTGGGGTCGGCTTCCAATCTAACTGAGATGCATTTTACATGGAGCGTCTGCCTTTCTGACCTCCACAACCCAGTTAGTACAGGGTAATATGATACCCCTTGGTAAGACAGATTGTTATTTTGTCTTTTACCAACCTTTTTGCCAGTTTAGTTTTTTCGAAAGCGTTAAAAATTAAAAGCTCCTGTTTTTGTAATATGATCAAACTTGAATACATCACGCCCCAATTAAATTCTATTACGTAAGAATCGGAATGAACTCACAAAAGCCTTATTATCCTTTAAGTAAATATAATATAATTAGGTTAATGTGCCACGAGATAAGAGTAGCTTTCATTATCGTTGAAAGGATTCATCAACATCTAAACAAATGCCTAAGTATTATTATACTGTCGGAATTACAACTCTCGGCTCTGAGCCGAGCTTTGAAAATTCTGTAACAGCACCATTCTATTTGAGCATTCTTTTGAGTGTAGCTTAGTGTTACTGAACATGGGATTCAGAAACGGTTTTTAAGACATCGCTAGAGGCGTTTAGGAACTCAAGGAACGTGGCGTTTGATGTTATGAGAGAAATATTGAAATTGGGTAAATAAGAGGTTGGAAGTCTAATAATGGCTTAATAACAAACCTTGCATTTGCATAAGAAACATCGGGTATTAACAGAAATGCTATGCTATAAGTAGTGGTAGCCTAGTGGTGTGACCGTTGGACTGCAAAGTCATAGGTCTCGAGTTCGAACCCAAGAACTCTGACTTTTCGGAATCATGTGCGTATTGTATAATTGTCACTTGCTTCGGTGAAGGAAAACATCGTGAGGAAACCAGCATGCCTGAGAGATATTTCTCGAGGCCATGTAAAGCCAAGTCATAGGCCCATGAGCGGCATAAAAACTCTTACACCAGCCAGTTAGGCACTAACCACACGATAAAGAAAGATTGCAATGTATGAGACTATGCACACTAAACTGTTATAGATAGTATAATATTTAGGTTACAGATGACGATCGTATCAACGGACGAATCCGACGAATATTTTCGAACTGATTTTCCAATTTTCGAAGCGAACTCGGATGGGAACGGAGGTACAAAAAGATATACATTAAAGCACAGATATATCTAACTGTTAAGTACATAATTTGACAAAATGTTGTTTGTTAACTAGTAATAATTAATATCTTAAGTGTAAAAACTTGTACTATTGCATGCTATGTATTGGCCAAATGTGTGTTACTAAATATTTTATTTAAGAACTTCATGTACCTACCATATTTGATGCAATAAATTAATTGAATTGAATTGAATTGATCCGTTGTCAGGTGATGGTCGGTCAATGTTGCTTCATCATCATCAGCACTCTCCTGCCCTTATCCCAATTTATTTGGGGTCGGCGCAGCATGTCTTCTTCTTCAATACTTCTCCATTACCCGTCATCTCAGCAGACACGTAATTTCTAGCCATATCATCCTTCGCACAGGCCATCCATTGTTTCTTTAGTTTTCCTTTTCTACTAATATTTTTTTCCTTAACACTCAGAGCGTTTAATTTGACCGAATTATCTCTACATAATTATAATAAATCTGTAGCCATGTCTACAGATTTATTATACCTTTCTGTACATTGAAAATATTTAGAAAAAAATAGTAGGGGTGTTAAAGGATAACAAACAGAACTCATTTCTACCACTTTTAGAATTTTTTGTCTGTGTGTCTGCTTGTCTGTAGTCTGTGAGTCTACGGGTACGTTTGTTTGTTGAAGCATCACGTGAAAATTACAAAACCAATGCGGTCAGCTGTAATTCACAATGGTGGTGGAATATGACTTCACGTTCCCAAGTAATGTTCCCTGACAATGCCAAAAGAATACGCGGTCACGTGAGCGTAGCCGCGGGCACAGCTAGTAAAACATAAGAAAAGCCGTAGGGTAAAATGATATTTCCCAACTATGTTTAAGTCGGCAGAGGAGCTCGTGGCTAAATAATAGCCACTCGGGTCGAACTTCAGGTTAAACCGCGCTTGCCTAGGTGGGTCCATGGATGGGTAACCCCCCTTACATACAGAGTTTCCTCCGTGCCTTGGAAAGCACATGGTTACAGGTATCAGGTAGTGGCACGAAAGTCTGACAACCAGACTAACCCAGGGGTAATATTACCCAGTACTAACTGGGTTGTGGAAGTCAGATAGGCAGTCGCTCCATTTAAAATATAGTTATTCAGCTGCATCTGGTTAGACTGGAAGCCGACCCCAACATAGTTGGGAAAAGACAGGTAGATGATATACTGTTTGAGACGGTTTTCGGTCCAGATGCAGCTGAATACCTGTTAGGAACCTAATTAAGGACTTAACTCAAACTGCAGAGAACTTTAATTTACAAGAATGAAATCCAAAAAAGCTACAATATAAATTTCGATGTTGGTAAGAACGTATGGGGTGCGCGCGCGTGCCGTCCACGAAGATCGGTTGCGCAGTGTCAGACCGCCCGCGTCCCGCACGCCGCACCTCTCGCCGCCGCCCGCCGCCTTCCGCAGTGTCACGACTGCAGGCGGAGATAGCCGAGTGATCGGCGGCGCCCGAACAATACCAATATTAATAGAAACAACTGCCTATTTATCCGATACCACTAATTGGTAAGACTGGTTCGGACTGTTTATATTGTTCAAGTTAATCCTCAAAGACTAAGCCCCAGAGGGCCAGTTGATTAATAAATTCATGACCAATTGATTTCCTTTGTCATAATCCAATAATTTAATATTTATTTAGGCCGTCCATAATTTATTATACAAAACCTAAGTAAATATCGCTTAATTGGGTCAATAGGACGAGCTTAAATAAAGGAGTCTGTTGCGGGGATGTGTATGATATTTTCACTGATTTTACAGGAAAATTGGTATTTATTTTGCACAATATCGTTATTGTGTTGTTGAGCGAATTTCTTTTATGTACATAGTATTTAATGACTTTGGCTGACTGTTGGTAGAGTTGTGGCGCCACGCTAGTTTGTTTTTTTTTGGCTTATAAATGCATGTTTTTTTTTATATAACAGTATTCTTTATTTTATCTTTTACATAAAGTATCTTGTCACGTGTCTTGTGTACGTTCATTTATTTATTTATTTAGAAGGCGCTTCAACGACTTACTCACTAAAACATACATAAACAGAAATCACAAATAGTTTCAGACTCAAACTCTAGGTATACTTTTGTATATTACTGTTATGTGTAACCTTTTGTTTTCCCAAATAAATAAAATAAAATTATTTTGATTTACATTTTTGTATCTGAAGTAAAATCGTATCGTATCGAGGAGCTCGTGGCTAAATAACAACAGCCGCTTGGGTCGATCGCCAGGTTAAGCCGCGCTTGCCTGGGTTGGTCCGTGGATGGGTGACTACCCATACATACCGAGTTTCCTCCGTGCCTCGGAAAGCACGTCGGTCCCGGCTGTCAATTGTAAACCTTTGACAGTCGTTACAGGCAGTCAGTGACCCGAAAGTCTTACAACCAGTCTTACCAAGGGGTATCGTATAGTCGCATTAGAACTTGCCCGGATTTGAACTCCCAACCTCATACATGAGAGGCGAGGCCTTATCAGCTGGGCCATCACGACACGAGCTATACGTAGTTTAATTTACTGTCGTAACATCGTCGCCATCCTGTATAATAGTTGCACCAGGACATGTCCTATTTCCGTATGGCTTGGGCTTACATTAGGGAAGTATAGAAACAACATAATACTTACATAAACAGAACCTCAATACAGGTTGACAACTTGTAAGATGGTATACATCGTGGCTTTAATGTGTAATATTTTCAGTCTTCGGATTAAGTAAAGATTTTACTTCAGATACATCATCATCTGCCTAGCCTTTTCCCAACTATGTTGGGGTCGGCTTCCAGTCTAACCGGATGTAGCTGAATACCAGTATTTTACATGGAGCGGCTGCCAATCCGACCGCCACAACCCAGTTAGTACAGCGTACCCTTAAATACTGGTTGTCAGACTTTCGGGCCACTGACTACATATAACGACTGTCAAAGGTCTACAAATATCAGCTGGAACCAACAGCTTAACGTACTTTCCGAGGCACGGAGGAAACTTGGTATGTTAGGGTGGTCACCCATGCACAGACCATCCTAGGCAAGCGCGGCTTAACCTAAAGATCGATCCAAGTGGCTGTTATTAATTAACCGCGAGCTCCTCTTCCACAATACACAGTACAGTTTCAGTTAATCTGAAAGTGATCTCTAAACTAAAACCACACCCATATCCACCCTTCATGCGGTATAACTTTACTATAAGTGACATTGCACAAATGCATTTCGACCAATTTCTTTATTCAAACCACATTTCACAAAATAATTAAAGAATATTGTCAATGACTGTGTGGTTGATCGATTGGTAGCAAGCGTGACTGCTGAGTCCTGGGTATAGAAGCCAAGAACTCATGGTAATGTTAACAAGAATGCAATATCGGCAATTATATTGAAAAATTCTCCGAACAAATGTGTTCTCGTTTCAGATATCAATGCTCGTATGTCGAGTTTATTTGCCACTTTATTGAAAAGCTAGTTGTAACATGTGAGTTTGCTTGCGTTACTTGGTAGAAAGGGTTATTTATACATTATTTTGAGAGCCAAACTGCCTCGTTGATTTAGTGGTAGAAAGCGCTACTGCTGTACGAGAGGCCTTGGGTTCGATTCCCGCATCGGACAAAGTGTTATTGGGTTTTTCTATCAGGAAGTTTTCAGCAGCCCGGAAGCTGGATTTATGTCCGGTTGATGGGGATAGGCTCGCCCCCTAATTCATGGAACTTTCCCTCGCAGCTTCGCCACTGTTATGTACGGAAATAAAGCCACTGTGTAGTTTAGAATGTAGTTGTACACTTGGGGACAATGTGGTTTCGCGTTTGTGAAAGAATTTTTGGAATCGGGTTAGTAGTTCCGCAGACTCTCTACATACAAATCTACAAAAACAAATTAACTCTTTATAATATTAGAGAAGAAATAGCGAAGAGATAGAGAAGAGATAGAGAAGAGACGAAGAGATATTAGATTTATAATCGTCTGGTTAGCTTTTTCTCATCAATGTTGAGGTCGGCTTCCAGTCTAACCGGGCAAAGCGTATACTAGTAGTACACATGAAACAGCAGCCTATCCGACTTAATTATTTTGGAACTTTTACTCAAATAACATACGTATACACAAACAAACATCCTATTCCGTAGCTCAAAAACATCATATGTAAAACCAGTATACACTGGTTCTACATATTAGCATATTAAATTCAGCGAAACGTTTTCAGTCAATAAAACATGGAAAATTCCAGGGATCCGTGAGCGATAGGAACGGTACGGAATTTGAATCGTACACTGTTCCATGTTAGAACCAGTGCATTGTATATTATGAATGTTCTTGTTATAATAATAAAAAGCCTTTGTAAATCTTATATTCTTCAATCAGCATTTCATCAATCATCATGGAGCGACTGCATATCTGACCTCCACAGCCCAGTTAGTACTGGACTATACGGTACCCCTTGGTAAGGCTGGTTGTCAGACTTTCGGGCCAATGACTACCTGTAAGATTGTCAAAGATCTACAAACGACAGCGGGACCAACGGCTAACGTGGTTTCCGAGGCACGGATGAAACTCAGTATGTAATGGGTGGTCACCCATCCACGGATCGACCTAGGCAAGAAGATCGACCCGAGTGACTGTTGTTATTTAGCCACGACCTCCTTCAATCCAGGCCGCAATGCCAATTTATTTGGGGTTGGGGCAGCATGTCTTTTTCCATACTTCTCGATTTACTAGTAATTTTATGAGTCACTTAACTTACTGTCTGGCCATATTATCTTTCACTAGTTTTTGCCCGCGGCTTTGCTCGTGTTTTGGTCGGAAATCATTCTACGGGAACGTCCTGTATAATCCTAAGACACTCGGAAATAATGAAGCCCCTCGTTTGTGAAACAGTTTTCGGAATCAGCTCAGTAGTTCTGAAGCTAACCCTCTGCATCTAAACGCGCAAAATTTAGCTCTTTATAACATTAGTATAGAAACTTACTGTCCATCCATCTGACCCAAAATCTTTATAAAACTAGAAAATTATTCATCGTTTTGTCTTGGTTACAAAACTCTGGAAAATATATTTCTTGGCTCAAGAAATACTGGGAAACTAAACACATCTTATGTGAGGTAAAGCTACCTGTTACTCGACTTTCAAACGAAAAATTTCCACAGTCTAGAAATAATGGTGGAATTTAAAATGTTGTTAAAGGAGGTGATTCGATATTACCTGACTTTCAAGTTGGTCAGTGGTTTGAATGGTTTTCAGAAAGTTAAGACTGAATTTTTTTCTGAATTCAGTGGCAAACTGTAGTTATACTAATAATAAAATGTTACTAATAGGGGTTAGAGTATGAAATTGCCGTTTTATAGTTATAAATACCTTGAATTGATATTAAACCTTCATGGTGTGAGATATTCGAGTGAAACTTTTTTTTAATTGATACCTATGAGATTTTTCTTTAAAAAAAAGGGCCAACGTTTGATTTTCGAATTTCAATTGTTTTTTTTATTCAGCTTAGACAGAAAAGATTGATAATTTGAAAATCCGAGTAATTTTTGAGTACGAGTTCCGACTCGGAACTAACGCGGCAGAAACGGCTCGCAATATCAATGCTGTGTTTGGAGAGGAGACTGCTAATGAACGCACCGTGCGTTTTTGGTTTAAATGCTTTCGTAATGGAAACTTCGACTTGAAGAACGAACCACGTGGAAAACCACAGACACAGGTCAGGCCATAATAACGCTGAATTGAAGGAGATGGTGGAAGCCGATCCGAGTCAAACTACCCAGGAATTAGCAGCATGGTTTAACGTTACCTTACCTACAATATTGACTCATTTGCATCAAATCATTAAAAATTGGTGCATCATGATTTGACTGATCGGTACAGAAATGAAGGAATATTGGATCGAATTGTGACATGTGCTGAAAAGTGGATTCTTTACGATAACCGTAAGCGAAAAATGCAATGGTTGACCCCAGGTCAAACGCCGCAACAGTGCCTTATAGCAAAATTGTTTGGTGGTCTCTTCATGGTGTTATTCACTATAGCTTTCTCAGGTCTGGTCAAGCAATATCAGCAGATGTTTACAGTGCCGAACTTCGAACGGTGATGGCGAAACTGGCAGTGAAACAGCCCCGACTCGTGAATCGATCTTCGCCATTATTGCTCCATGAAAACGCAAGAGCTCACAATGTACGGGACACCGTTGTAACTGTCCAGGAGCTGCAGTTAGAAACCATACATCATCTTCCGTACTGGCCAGACCTTGCTCCATCTGACCACTATTTTTTTCGTGATTTGGTAAATTTTCTACGTGGTAAAAAAAATCTTCCCAGGAGTTTCCGATTAGATGACAGCAATGTATAGATAATGAGGGTATATATTATGATTAAATAAATATGTTACATCTTGGAAAAAACGAGTTTTAATTTTGCAGTATAAATCGGCAATTTCATACTTTAACCCTAATATTAACATAACACATACAAAGGTAATTTCGTTTCATTGGAAACGAAATTACCTTTTTCACTTCATTTGTTTGTGCAACGAGTGATTTAAAACTTGCTTTCGTATACGTTTGGTCTAACCAATTTATATATGTACATATATTTATACTTTTTTGTTTCACATTCATTACGTTCCATGCACAGGTACATTGTCTTCCCAAAAACTAACAAAATAGGTTTTAATTTTCATGAAAACAACTGACTTTTACGCTAAGCTGCTACAAACACCTAAAACTTTTCATCCAATCAAAAATCAATCTACCAAAAACTAAATATTCACTCTACGAAAGGGTGCATCGAAATCTTGCAAGTAAAACATTATTAATTAGTAAGCCCAGATGTTTTATTCAAAAATTCAGTTCAATTTAATCGAATCGAATCCCATTGATTAAGTCTTTGGTTGTTTCAATTCGATTACTGGATCAATTATTTATTTAACCTTTGCTTGGTTGTAATTGGTATCTTCGAAACGTTTTCCTGTTTGAACGTAAATTGTATGTCTTTGGAGTTTTTGTAGGTATTATTTTGTTACTGATTTTCTTGTATTGTAATTCTATTTTTATAAACCCGATTACATTGGGAATACATGTAATGGATTCATGATTGTTCTGAACGTATCATTTTTTTTTTCTTCTTTGTTTATTGGTTGAAGGTTTTTCGTGCCTGATGTGCTTATTCCCCGACGAAAACAAGAGGGATGTTAGATTTTTTGTGTGTTTGTCTGTGGCATCATAGCTCCTGAACGGAAGAATCAATTTAGATTAACTTTTTTCGTTTGAAAGGTGTCTTAATCGAGAGTGTTCTTAGCTATGTTTCAAAAAACCTGCTCAGATGTTTGAAGACCACCTCTTTTATAGTTGATGAAGAGATATAAACAACTTCCACAAAGACTGATCGCTTCTAATTTGAAATCCTGTCACTTGTTAATGATTTATTAAAAAAGTATGATAACCTTGACCTGATTTGCAGGCATCAACAGGAGCATGCAGAATACCCAATCAGCCTGAAGAACTCCTCAACGGTGTACGGCATCTATCTTGTGTTTTCTCGAAAGCATTGCGATTGTCAAGTAAAATCTTAAACAGAAGTAACAAGAACTATTTAACGAAAATAAAACTTGAAAATTCTGTCCTACCGACAAACGGTGCCCCACCCATCGTACCGGAAATCCTACGTAACGTGCAGACACCATCTTGATCCCGACCGGAAGTAAAGAGTTTTATCTAGATGTTTTAGTATTCAACAGTGTTATTCTTGGATCGCTTTGGTTTAAGTCCAGAAACTTAGGTTTAGGATTTAAATATTTTATGGATATTGGGTTCCTATATTTTGCTTGCCGAAGTTAGTAAATGCTTCTTGTTTTGTTTTTTTTTTTATGTATGTTCACCGATTTCTCCGTGAATACTGGTTCGATTTAAGTGATTATTTTTTCATTTGGCAAGCACGCGCGTCGGTCCCTTATACATTTTATTAACTTTGCTTAGGTACATGATGACTTAAACTGTATAATATGGATGTTTCTTCTTCGTCTATGTGGACGAAGAAGGTCGGATGATGTGCTGTTTTCTAGTTACAATGCAAAATGTATGCTTGACAAGGATTAAAATAAATAAATATCGCTGGACATTACACACAGCGCCATCTAGTGCCACACTAAGCAACGAGGCTTGTGTCATGGACACCAGATAGTTGATATACTACATAGATAATTTTTGTTTGTAAATACATACTTATTATACATATAAACATCCATGACTCGGAAACAAATGTCCATGCTCATCACACAAACACTTGCTCCTACTGGGATGCGAACCCGGAACCCTATGAACGTAAGGCAGCCTCACTACCGCTGCGCCATTCGGGTCGTCAAGGATTTGTGTGAGATACCAAAACTAAAACGGATAATAAAAAATATTTTTGCAAAAAAAAAAATATAGAATTCCAAAAAAAAAATACACAAAAAAGTGGAAAATACCTTTACTTTCGCAGGTCGGTGGCAAAACAATCAATGAAACAAACAAAAGTCACCGACTTCCGAAAGTAAAGTTATATTCCGTACCTATAAGTATGGTATAATATATTAGCTTAGGCCCTCTGTCGCTTTGGCTTTGCCCGCGTGGAGTTTCGTAATAGTCCCACGGGGTCGTACTACCGGGATAAATAGTATCCCATATGTTAATCCAGGTTATGTACCTTTCTGTATTTTTGGCGTGAAAGGATAACAAACATCCATCTATCCATCCATCCAACATCACAAACTTTGGCATTTATAATAGTATAGTAAATAAGAAGTCTTTATGTCAGGTCTATCTATTTATACACGAAATCTCTTAAGAGGACATACTCGTACATATACTCATCATTATGAACAACTTTTACTTTGGAACCAACCCTAAAATCGCCAAAAAAAATCACCAGTTCCATACATTTTGACGAGTTATGCGAACATAATTGTAGGGAACAGCTGTTTTTTTTTAGATTCAGGTTTGGTCCCACAGTACTGTGGACTGATGAGTACAGTGACCCCTCAAGAGATTAAGAGTATGAACAGATAGACCTTATACAAGGTGTTGCTTTGCATCCTCGTCAAATTCAAGGAGGTGACTATGCTAATGATTCTCGACCCGAATCAGTAATAAAATTGGTAGGTTATTTTTTATATTTTTTTTTCTTAATTTCGGAAATCGATAAGTGTACACCACCCGTATTAAAACGTGGCCGTCTAATACTAGCCCTATAACCGCGCTTTCACACACAAACAAACACAGACGTTTATTCGATAAACGGGTGATTCTCCTCTTTTGAAAAGGGCTTCATTCTGAAATACTGTCAAATTAAAACAACTAAAAAAGCAGCGTTTATTATTATTGACCAGGTACCGTAATTTATATTGATTATTTACATCATCTGTGACAACCTCCTGAATTTTGACGAGGTTGCAAAACTACACCTTGTATAAAGATCCATAAAAAACAAAATCTCCATAAAGTGCCTCATTAACAAACTCGGAAAAAACAGGAAGAAAGAAAAACACACACATCATCATTGTCAATCAAGATAACAGTCTGCAACGCTGGTGTCATTTTCTACGAGCAACATATCAACGCGTAGGGCTCCAGAGACGGCAACGGGAAACGGATGCTGGCTTATCTCTTGTCTCGCTCTGGCTGTGGTGTAAAGTGTGAGTGGAAGCGGGATGGAAAGCGGTAGTAATTAGTAGACTTATCTTATAAGTGACATTGATTTAAAGAGTAGCGGTCTAAATGTCCGGCTTGAATAACTTCCTTAGAAAGGCGCAAAACGGCTCAAAAATGTAGCAACCAATAAGGTAGCCGCAACAGCAGCGCCCGCGCACCAAAATAAGAATAAGTAGAAAAGTCTTACACGCAGGATAAATCAAGATACGTACATACATAAGCCAATTTTCAAGGGACTAAATATGTTTCTAGAAAAAATTACCGACTTCCAAAAAAACACACAAAAAATGGAAATAACTTTAATTTCGGAAGTCGGTGACTATTGTTTGTTTGAGTGACTTTTTTGCCACCGACTTCCGAAACTAAAGTTATTTTCCATTTTTTTTTGTGTGTTATTTGGAAGTCGGTTATTTTTTTGCAAAAAAGTTTTTAGTTATCGTATCACACACAAATCCTTGTCAAGTCTCAATTTCGCAATTTATTTTACTTGGATGACATTTTTTTGTCCAGCTATTTTGATTTAAAAACCAAACTACTTTACTGATTTTGATGAAATTTCTATGGGACCAATTGGGAAGTACATTTTAGTTAAAAGAAGAATTTTTCAAATCGGTTCATAAATTACGAAGATATGAGGTAACAAACCCAAAAAAGAAATACAATCGAATTGAGAGCCTCCTCCGTTTTTTGATGTCGGATAAAAAGTTGGAGTGATCGGTTTCCTAATAACGCTAAACTTGTTGTTTTTTTATTAAGGTGGAGTCGCCAGAGTAGCCACCGAAATTCAAATATTTTTTGCTATTTGCAGGTCAGTGTCAGGTCGTATGTTGATAAAAATGTGATTTGCGGCCTTTTCTCCGTCTTTGTCTTAGTCAGCCCTCAAGGTTGCCTAGTATTCAGTAAGATCCAGCATAGGAAGTTGTTATTGACATCGGTACCGAAATAGGGGAGGAGCCTTTAACTTGAACCACCCTCATATCACAAGACATGTTCGTTTGTACTGTACTAACGATTTTGAGACGTAATTATTTACTAAGTTGCTTTGGGATAAGCGCTTCAAAGTTTAAAGCAGCTTCTAAAAGCCCTTGTTATTTTGATTGTTATGAAGATGGATTTAAATTCTCACCTGGGGATTCAAATTGAAATACCGCTTTAAATTTTTTTTTGTTATTAAAATGTTATGTAAACATGATTATAACATCACGCCTGTAATCCAGAGGTTAGGCAGAGGTGTAGGTTAATAATACACCCACATTACGCCAGTTATGTTGCATCACGTCTCATGTAATACGGGGCGAGCCTATTGCAATCAACTGGGCACAAATCCAGTTTCCGTGGCTGCTACTGTAAAATTCCTAATGGAAAAATCGAACAACAATTTGGAACCCAGGACGTTATGCTCAGCAGTCGCGATTGTGACCAATAAACCTACAAGGTAGTCACGATAAATAAACCATATCTTCAATAAGCCGTACTTTCCTAAACAGCTATAGTATTTAAATCTCAATTCCTCATAGAAAAACACGAAAGAAACCCTAAAAAACAAATTCTTGGCTCCAGGGAAATCCAACAAGATTCCCTTTCGGACTTAATTATTTACAGGAAACAATTCCCTAAAGTATTCTCAATAAGAGCGAGAATCCTTTATGATAAAAGATGAGTGAAACGACTGCAAAGTTGGAGAAAATGTCTTTATTGTATAGAAAGTTTTTTCGTTTGTCAACATCGGCAATTGGTTAAGCAGTTAGGTGGGCAAAGGAAAAAAAAACGACAATTTATTGGGACTCTTTTGTTATTTTTCTCGTTTTGTTTCGAATGATATTATTCTGCTTTTAACCAATTGAGGTTACAACCCTCTGTTTTTGTTTTTTAACTTTTGCAGTGACAGTACTGACGGGAGGGAGGGATAAAGTAAAGTTGCGGTCTTCTCAATTCGGTATTATATTTTTTTTTATTTATTATCTTGCAAATCAGCAAATCAGGAATACCAATTGTTATCGGAAGGCAATCGTTTTAACATGGCACCTATTTGAAATACAGGATGGAAGACACACAAACGCACAAACGTTTACCGTTCGTAAAGTGCAACAGGGCCGAATATATGGAACGACCGATTGTTTTTTTTAACCGACTTCAAAAAAGGGAGGTGGTTCTCAATTCGGTTGTATTTTTTTTTTGTGTTTGTTACCGCATATCTTCATCATTTACAAACCGATTTGAAAAATGCTCCTTTTATCTGAATGGATATACTTTCCGTTTGGTCCCATAGAAATTTCATCAAAATCAGTTCAGTAGTTTTTTAATCAAAATAGCTGGAAAAAATGTCATCCAAGTAAAAGAAATTGCGAAATTGATACTTGACAGGGATTTGTGTGTGATACGATAACTAAAAAGGGTCAAATAAAAACTTTTTTGCAAAAAAAATAACCGACTTCCAAAAAACACACAAAAAATGGAAAATAACTTAACTTTCGGAAGTCGGTGGCAAAAAATTCACTCAAACAAACAATAGTCACCGACTTCCGAAAAGTAAAGTTATTTCCATTTTATTCTGTGTTTTTTTGGAAGTCGGTTTTTTTTTTGCAAAAAAAGTTTTTAAGTATCGAAGTAAATTTTTCGGTTCAGAATTATATACTTAATACGTGGTAAACGTTTGTGCGTCGGTATCCCTTCCAACCTGCATATATTTATGATAGTTATTGTTTCAGGTTCGTAGCAGATATTTGATAGATACGGTGCACTTTGCCAAACGGCAAGCAAATGATACGTAATCCTCAGACTTTTAGCTTATGCACAAATTTACTACGCACTTTAAGAGAAAATGCTGGCTAATTTTAATTCGCTTTTAGCTTGTTATTTAACCTATTTTCAAAAGTGCAATCGCAAATCCATATCTTCGAGATTACTCCACTATCTTTGATCGCGTTACTAACTAGTCTTCGCTAGCGAAAAATATAAAAGTCACCAAGCGAAAACGAGTAGATCCTAATCAGGCTCACGAAGTATTGAAAACTTTTCTAACATCACCTTCAAAGGATTTTCAACTCATTCTCATTTCGCGTAGAGTTTGAATAAGTTTTTTTTTTTTATCGACTCTTTAATAAAACTTTCGACAGACCAGGGTCTTTCGATTTATATGCTAATTTATTCTTTCCAGCTACTTTGTGAGGGTTATAGTATGTTTGGGAAGACAGGTAAATGTTGTAGGATAATTTTTAACCGACTTCAAAAAAGGAGGAGGTTCTTTCTCAATTCGTTTGTATTTTTTTTTTATGTTTGTTGCCTCATATCTTCGTCATTTACGAACCGATTTGAAAAATTCGTCTTCTATCTGAAAGGATATACTTCCCAGTTGGTCCCATAGAAAATGTCATCAAAATCGGTTTGGTATTTTGGTTTTGAAATCAAAATAGCTGGAAAAAATGTCATACAAGTTAAAAGAATTGCGAAATTGATACTTGACAAGGATTTGTGTGTGATACGAAAACTAAAAAGGGTAAAATAAAAACGTTGTTATAAAAAATTATCATAAAAAAGTTTTCTACTGATTCATGTTGAGTTTACAATCATTTGTTTGTGGTGAGTTGATGATTTGGGAATAGGCAAGTGAAGATTGTTGCAGGCGCTTGGTTTCCAAGGGAGCTTGCATTAAGAGACAAGCCCCGATTTGACGGGATCGGCAACCTATATATATCCGTTTGACGGTTTTTTAAGGATCCGTTTCTTTATTTGCGAGTGAATACAGAAAGAGACCATTTTACCCGCATCCGTTCGTTTCGATCTGAACCAATTTGTGTGTACTGGAAACACAGACTGGCATAACTCGACGTCACACCAGATTTCGTTACAAGAGGAAGCGCGGAAGCAGGGGGAATTTAATTGTATACTTAAATTTGGCCAATTTGACAGCGGTGAGTTGGTTTTTCCAAAAGTTGCAACCGCTGCAACTGAGTATTAGGTACTAGGATCGATGAGCTGGTCAGCCGACGTGTTGTTGGGGTTTTCAAAAGGAATTTCTGAGCAGCAGCGAGAAATCTGTATATGTGCCCAGATACTTGCACTATCTTGCGCCATCGTAAGACAAGTATAGGACATACTTGTCTTACGATGGCGTATCTTATTTATAATTATTTTTCTTTAAATTAGCCTAAGGGAATATTTGTTATATTATTCCACTTAAATAAGAATTACATAATAATGTAAAATTATATTTGCATGCCCTAAAAAGGCAAAATATGGTTTGTGCCTAAACCACCAATTTCAACAACTGGTAACACCTGTATTTTAAGCAAATAAAGTATTATTATTCTTGTGTTCTTGTATGCCTACAGGAACTAAAGGCGTGTTATGGTATGACTGACACCCTGAAAGTTTTTAAATCGACACCGAAACCATGTTAACTGAAAAAAAACCTATTTAGGTGCAGATTTATACATGAAACGGGCCTGGAGTGCCAATATGATGTTGTTTCATAAACGGAGAGAGACTTACTTCCAAATCCTGCGTATCCTGTTTTCTTCATATTAATGGACTGAACTGATGAAGAACGCTACTGAAGTGCCAAATTCTAAGCAGACTCAATTTATATTGTCATCCGTTAACTAACAATAATATGACAAACATTTTGTTCTCCGAACTAGCACATAAAGCAGTTTAAAAATAAAACCACTACATTTTAATCTCGATTCAGTATTGAAATCTTTATCTGTTTCGCTTCCTGCTCCTAAAAAACTCGAGTTCTGGACCAATAAAGTGAAGATTGATTTCCCTCAGGCAACATTATATTGGCCGAACTGGAAGTGGGGTCAAACGTTTTGTGTTAAATTTCTAATTGCACCACCAGGATCGAGGTTTTTTAGTGGTCTGAAAGTTGAATGAAGAATTTATTGTGGGGTTGGTTGTGTATTTTGAATGTTTTCTGTTACGTATTATTATTTTATTTTATTTCCTAAGAAAACTTACAGCTAGGACACAGATAGTTAACAGTTAGTGAAAGAAGGCCAATTAAAAGTTTTCACTGATAATAAAAAAGAAGCACAAGAGACAGTAGACAGGTAAGAGAAAGTAAGAAATAAGCACTCAAGAGAATCAAGAAAAGACTGAACAAGTCTCAGTGATCTTCAAAGAACTTCTTACATAATATTTTTTTAGTTTAGGAACACTGGTGGAGAATAAATCAGGATCGTCAATACATATACACATCGAGTTGTATTCCCTGCTAGCTCTTATCATATAAGAGTTTTGTCGATAAATGCAAGGCACAGAGGGAACATACAGAGGTTGGTGATTCCTTATATGCTATTATGCTATTTTATGGCTAAGTAAATGGTGACCCACGTTATCTGTTCGGCTTTACTCGCCACTGGATTTTTTTTCAAATATAGCTTATGACACTCGGAAATAATGTAACTACCCATTAGGGAATGATTTTTTAATCTGTAGTTCCGAAGATTACCCACGTCATCCAAATATACAAACTTTACCTGTGTATAATCTGATATATACAAATAAATAAAATTGATGTTTCTGTTTGTAATTTAAAAATGACAGCTGTTTACTGAATGCATATGAAAGTACATACGGTAGGTACTTATAACATTTGTTTAAATATATAATTTTTGTCTGTCTGTTTGTTACAGGTAGTCAGTGGCCCGAAAGTCTGACAACCAGCCTTACCAAGGGGTATTGTATTGCCCAGTACTAATTGGGTTGTGGAGGTCAGATAGGCAGTTGCTCCATGTAAAATACTGATATTGCCAATTTTGATTTAGTACTTCTTTTTTTTTGCATTGGGATTTGATTATTTTGTTTAAATTGATTATTAATATTAGAACATTATTATTGTCAAAAATTCGTATGCCGAATTTAGTAGGCGGAATATGAAGAACTATTGTATATTATAAAATCTGTAAAATACCGTATTTCAAGCAAATAATAAATGAATCTGAATCCGCTTCGCACATCTCCGCTTTGGTGGACTCTGGGCCTAAATCTAATGCGGCCAAGTTTAGCCTACAGTCGGTTTAAAGATTTTCATACTGGCCACAAACGTTCATGACCAGTCAGTTTATATCTGTCAATGTGGTGAAGTGTGGAGGTGGGATATATGCACTCCTATGGGAAAGTTAAATACGACGGTAATCCAACAAAGCTTTTTATCTTTAAACAATTTCGTAATGGCTGGTTAGGGATACACTTTTATCGTTCTTTGAACTTTTTATTTTACCAACCCAATTTTCTTTCATCTCAAGAGGAAAAATGGTGTTATTTAATTTTCTTTCTTATTCAAATTCAACACTGTTTTATAGTCCGGTTCGCAATTACTACATTAGATCAAGAGGTACTACCGAGTTCACTGACAGTCAACCACTTTTCACTCTTATACCCAGAGTTGTAAGGTTGAAAAGTGGTCGACCCAGTTAGTACTGGGTAATACGATACACCGTGGTAAGACTGGTTGTCAGACGTTCGGGCCACTGACTACCTGTAACGACTGTCAAAGATTTACAACGACAGCCAGGACTAACAGCTTAACGTGCTTTCTGAGGCACGGAGGAAACTCGATATGTAATTATGGTCACCCATCCACAGACCGACCTTGGCAAGCGCGGATTAACCGGTTATAAAAGTGTCGTTTTAAAATAACTGGGGAACTACAAAAGGATTGTCCTTACATAAATCTATACTAATATTATAAATGCGAAAGTTTGGATGGATGGATGTTTGTTACTCAATCACGTCAGAACGGCTGAACGGATCAGGATGAAATTTGGCACAGATATAGATTATAGTTTGTAGGACGATTTCGTGAGTCAATTATCGAACTCATAAGCTAGTTGCTTTATAAAACACCAACGTTTCTTGGTCTACCCGTAAATGTACTTATACGCTTAATCTTGAGAACTGCTTATCCGATTTGCGTGATTTTTGTTTAATTAAAATTGTGTACTTAGGTTCGATTCTCAGGTCAGCCAAAAAGTTATTAGGGTATTCCATCCGGAATTTCTGAGTAGCAGACACGGAGTATAGATTTGTGCCCGGTTGATGGCAAAAGGCTCGCCCCTTATTACATAGGCCTCCTACTTATTTGGCGAAATGTGGCTGTACTTTATGGTACACATCTCGCTTGCCAAATTTAATCGAAATTCGTTCAGTTGACGGAGAGAAATGGTCACAGACAGATAGACAGAGCTACATTCTCGTTTATAATATGAGAATAAATTCTCGCAAAAAAAAAAAAATGTGCGTAATACGGATTTTAATACTTACCACGCTTAGCTTTTCTTAGTGACAAATATCTTACGAAAAGCCTACATATCTGAGTAATTGTATTCTGTCTGCCGATTCGTAAAAGAAAATCAATTTTGGTTTTTCCTTTTATGTTCCTTGGCATTCTATTTCGCGAGTTCCAATATAGATTAATAAGATTCCTGTATCAGACAATATATTATTGAGCTGACCTCTGCCTTTGATGTCTCGTTTAGTTATTCGGTCAGTTGATTCAACCAGTTGTGGAAAATCCTTATTTCTTATCTATAAAGTATTTTGAGTTGATCTTTACGTTGATTTTGAGTAATGCTTCGTTGGTCGTGACTGCTGAGCATGGGTTCTGGGTTCAATTCCCAGGTCACGCAGTGTTATTAGGTTTTTCCATCAGGAATTTCTCAGTAGCAGCGACGGAGTCCGGATTTGTACTCGGTTGATGGCAATGGGTTCGCCCCCTATTACATAGGACTCCATTTCTATGCTGCCTAGGAATCTGAAAGTCTCTTATGGTGGTCCAAAATTATCACTAAAATATTTATACAAGGTGTAGTTTTCCATCTTCGTCAAATTCAAGGAGGTAACTATGCTAATGAGTTTCGACCCGAATCATTAATAAAATGCTTAGGTAATTTTTTACTTTTTTTTCTTAATATCGGAAATCGGTAAGTGTACACCACCCGTATTAAAACGCAGCCCATCTAATACTAGCCCTATAACCGCGTTTTCACACACGCAAACAAACGCAGACGTTTATTCGATGAACAAGTGATTCTCCTCTTTTGAGAAGGGCTTCATCCTGAAATAGTGTCAAATTAAAAGTACTAAAAAGCAAGGTACCGTAATTTATAATTATTGATTATTTACGTCTTCTATGACAACCTCCTGAATTTAGACGAGGATGCAAAACTACACCTTGTATAGAACTTCTGATTATTCCTTTAGTTTTAACTCGTGGGAATAAAAAAAAAATTGACACATCATAATATAGGTAAATATGCTTTACACAAACATACCATCACACCTGTAATCCCCGAAGGGCTAGACAGAAGTGTACCTAATAGTACACCCACATTTCAAATGTTACGCTTAAGTCCTATGTAAAGCGGGGCGAGCCTAATACCATACCATTAACCGGGAACAAATCTAGACTCCGTGGCTGCTACTGAGAAATTCTTAATGGAAAAACACAATAACACGCTGCCCGACCTGGGAATCGAACAAAGGACTTCATGCTCAACAGTCGCGCTTCCGACCACCAGCCCAACGAGGCAAACAACTGACCAATGTCATCAAATCATGTCGATTGGATGACTCTACTGTTTGTCAACAAACGTCGGACAATCGATTTCGCTAATTGAAGCCGTTTTGATATTCGGAATCGACTAATTCGGTTTACATAATCGATTGTCGAATTTTGATTCGATAGTGGTGTTTAGTTTGGTGCAGTTTGGCTTGACAGTGTGAATAATTAACGTGTTTCATCCATTTTATTGTGTTTGTAAAAAAAAATGCTTTATAATTTTTATGATTTGATTTAAGGCGCGCTTTCGAAAACGTGATTGCGTGTTTGCTAAGCGTAAGATCCTGGGTTCGGTCCCCAGGTCAGGCAAAGTCCATGAGTAACTTACCCAGTAAGTCGGTTCTCACACGATACCGCACGTCCGCCGCCGCCAGTCCACCGGGCCGTCCGCGGTCCTCACTTCAAGCGAATCTCACTTCGCATTGGCACAGATTAATAAATATGTAGTTCCTTGCGGAACAAGATACTTCACTCCGTAAGATAAGGTAGACATCTAACCTACTAATTACCGACAAAAATAATACAGGCTTTCGTGCGCGCTAAAATGTACCTTACGCGCCAGCCTGAGAGTATCTACTACGTCGTCTGCCGTGGTGTCGGGCGATCACCTGCGTCATTGAACGCAACGCCAGGAAATTATTATACAAAATAAAGGGTGATTTGGTGGTTAATGAACTTTATACCCTCCCGTAAATTTCGATTATTAAATCTAAGCGTCGCCAAGAATTCTAAATCTAACAAATAACTTTAAATAGTACTCTTTAGGAAAACTAGTACATAAGTAAATGTGTTTTCACTTCCTTTGGCATGATTCCTGGCCGGCTTTTTAATGTTTTTTTTTCAAAATTATATAATAAATATTTAAATAATGTTAATGTGTTAAGGTAATTATTTAATAAAAGAAAAACTTTTGTTGGTAGTTTTACTTTGACAGTCTAAATTGCAATTTGCGGTTGCGGTATGTAGGTATATGCTCGAGCGGGCGCGTGGCAACCGACTGGATTTTGTTCGCCCGGGCGAACGCGAGCCGTAGATACTTTAGTGCATGACTTCGAACGAGTGAAAGATGCCTGGCATTGACTTGTACGAAATCCATTCAGATCTAGCACACAAACACCGCACAACCGCGTGGACGAGCGGCGCTCACCGCCACATCCGCTTCGCCTTCTTCGGCCGTCCGCGCGGACGAGCGATGTCGTGTGAATTCTCACATGATTCCCACTTTTGAACTTCTACCAAACTGGCAAACTGGCGGAGGGACCAACGACAGAAATCGGTTACCACCCTACTCAGGGCATCATTCTAAACCCACATCGAAATTCATCGGGTTTTCTTTTATTAACTTTTTCATACATTTTGACCGTGTAGATTTTTTGAGTTATCTATAAATAATGTATTGAGTACATGGTAACCGTCTTCGCGTCGTGTCTCTTCCACCCTGTATTATAGTACACCTCTGTCTACCCCTTCAAAGTAAACAATCCATATGATAATCCATAACATTAACAAAAAAATACACCCTGTATTCCCAATCACCACTTACTTAAACTGATTGCATTGTAATGTCATTATCAACGCCGACACAAATAAACAATGGCATCAAAGCAAGTTGATTGAATACGTTTGTAAACACGGTTTACAATCGACCCCGTTAATTGGTCTAATTCATGATCTAATTACAGATTGTCAGGGACATAATAGTGTTGGTTTCAGATTAGACTAGCTTTTGCCCGCGATCTTTATTGCCCGCGAAATTATTGTAGAAATATTACTACCCTATTTGATTCGAATTTTGCTAACAATTTCAAGGGTTTTAATTTTTTTGTGACGGGAGATAAAAGTAGCCTAAGTAAAAAGTAACATCAGCTATCTGCCAGTAAAAGTCCCGTCAAAATTTGTCGGAAATTAGCCGGAACAAACAGACAAACAGACAGACAGGCCGACAGACCGACAGACAAAAATAAATGATTTTTAACCGACTTCAAAAAAAGGAGGAGGTTCTCAATTCGGTTGTATTTTTTTTTTGTTTTTTTTTTTTTTGTGTTTGTTACCTCATATCTCCGTCATTTATGAACCGATTTGAAAAATTCTTCTTTTATCTGAATGGATTTACTTCCCGATTGGTCCCATAGAAATTTCATCAAAATCGGTTCAGCAGTTTGGTTTTGAAATCAAAATAACTGGAAAAAATGTCATCCAAGTAAAAGAAATTGCGAAATTGGTACTTGACAAGGATTTGTGTGTGACTATTGTTTGTTTCATTGACTTTTTTGCCACCGACTTCCGAAAGTAAAGTTATTTTCCACTTTTTTTGTGTTTTTTTTGGAAGTCGGTTTTTTTTTGCAAAAAAGTTTTTATTTTTTGTTACAATTACCGTATATACTTTTAATAAGCATTCAGTACAAAGATGTTATTTTGAAATCACAAACAGACACTTCCATTTTATTTATGAATATAATATATAAATCTGATTAGATCATTTAATGTACCTACACACACACACCTTATCTTTTTTTATCTTCTCACTGCCATTACAATACTATACTACTATGTATTTTATAAACGCGAAAGTTTACGAGTCTTTCACGAAAAAAAAAAATCAATTTCACGGATTTTGATGAAGAACAATCTTACTTTCAATCCTGTTTAGATCGGGATCCCTTCTTTTCGAATATTGTTTTTTTTTTCAAATATACTTTGGCATAACTATTTTGGCATAATTCTTTTTGGAATAATAATACTTTGCCATATTTTTTTTCAGTTTATGTTGGCATAATTATCTTTTAGGCTAATTTGTTTGGGCATAAATTTAATTCGCATAATGTTACTAGGCATGATAACTATTAGCATAATAGTATTATGGCATAAAAATTAATTGGAATAACGGGAACAAATTTAAGTTATTTTGTCGTATTTATTTTAATAGAACAAAAAACTTAGGATAAAAGAGCGAACGAAGCGAGCTCGGCTCTTAGGGCACCCCGAATCGGACAGTTTAGGTTACTTTAAACCCTGCAAACAGAAATACATAGTAGCCCTTAGGTAAGTCAGCCGTTAGGTACATGAAACTTTTAGTTCTAGATATTTATGTACCCTTCATGATCGCTTTGTGCCTGGTTTAGAAGATTTATTATAAAAATATATTTAGGTTAAACAAAAAAAAAAAAAAGTGTATTACTGTGTAACATTTTAGGAGCGAATTTTTTTGCGTATTTCTTATGCCCATAAAAATATATTTTAGGCATTATGCGTAAATAAATTTATGCTTTAGAATGTTATGCTTAAACATTATTATGATTAGACAAATTTTGCATAAAAATATTAATATTTTTATTCTTAAATATATAATTAGGATAAACAAAAGTGAGCCATGTTATATTTTGTCTTAAAATTTTACGCTAATGGCTAGGGAACCATTCAAGATACTTGAAAAAAAACCGAAAACCCTTGTCTAATTTCCATGCTACAGTTAATGCCTTTGCAAGTTGTGCGATAGCGTTAAACTTACGGCTTATGTCCGTGTACTTTGGTCTTAGAAGGAGGCAGCAGTGGTAGCGAGTGGCTTTATAGGATCTTATTATTAGCTTCTGTTGAGTTTGCGTTATGTTTTCGTTCAACGGTTTGAGTTTTTGATTTAAAAAAAAATTGTCTCAGATTTGACTGAAGACTAGTTAACCCTCTAAACCCCTATCGAGAGATCGTGATAAATCTTTTTTATACAATAAGTTTTAAAAAAAATTGATCTGATCCGTGAGGATATTATTAGGTATCGGGATTAGATTCTTAACACTCTCCCTGCCATGGGAACCGCCGGCGACCCCCAAAAAATTTTTTTCAGCAGGCCAGAGCACATTTCTAGAGATGTATCACAACAGCACGCCAGTAGCTGTAAAAATTATTTGAATTCAGGAGGTCAGGGCGGCTCCCACGGCATCTTGAAAGATTTTTTTTTGGACCCGCCGGCGGCTCCCACGGCCTCTTGTAATAATTTTAACTTTTGACTCACGACGTTCACAATCAGCAAATTTGGGACCCGCCGCCGATCTCCATGGCCTTCTGAACTTAAAAAGCTTTATATATTGTCGGCAGAGAGAGTGTTAATATGTAATCCTTTTTGGATAGCAAATAAAAAATACCCCGACAAAAATTAAATAAAATGTACTAAAATGAGGAAACTAACATGGCAACACAGGAGCGCCGGCGGCGACATTCCAGTCGCTTCTCGAGTAGTAACTTCATAAACAAATAATTGACGTTCGAACATACTAATGCCGAAGTTGGTGTTGTCACGTTTTAGAAGTTTGTTAGATTTTAGGGAAATGGTGGCAATTAATGAACAAACATCAGGGTTTTAAAATTCATTAACATTTGTTTACTTTCATCAATTATTTTATGTTTCTTTTTCATTTGGTATATGTAGCTATATACCCCTTTCGGATCGGACAGGGGTTTTTTAACATATTGTATAATTATGATTATTGCTAGCCCATAACCTGTGCCACTGTTGTCCAAGGACCTCACTCCATTAATTCCAATGATCTCGATTCTACGCTACTTCTTTTCAATGCTGGAAGGCATTCATCTTCGCCTTCGTGGTATGCCGCGACCCTATGTCATTCCCCATGTCATTGTCATTTTTCCATTGTCATTTGTCATTTTCCCTATGTCATTGTTTCAGAGCACCAATCCTAAGCTTAACGGACCCACAGCTCCTTCGGCATGCGACACACAGTCCTGCCCAGTCCCACTTAAATTCGGCAGCCTTTTGAGCCACGTCAAGGATTTGCGTTTTGGAGCGCATGTAGTGTTTCGAACACGATCTTTTAATTTTACACCTAAGATACTGCGCTCCATAGCACGTTGGCAAACCTTAACTTTGGAGTTTTGGATGATAGTCAAAGATCAAGTTTGTACACATGCCCATTAAATTTCAGATTCAGAGGGTCTTCTCCTTTTTCAACTGGCTTTGAATGTGCACCTTTAGTACACCCACAGTTATGTTTAAGTCCCATGAAATAGGGGCCGAGCCTATTGCCACCAACCGGGCACAAAACCAAAATCCAAACTCAAAGCATTTATTTGAATTAGACCATTACAAGCACTTTTGAATGTCAAAACACAAAAAATAAAACTAAGCTACAGTCCCAGTCACAGGGCATAATAACTTGTGAAAGTACTGTAGTTGCCCATTCGAAAGCGTAAGCATTCCGCGGCTGCTACTGAGAAATTCCTGATGGAAAATCCCAATAACAATTTGCCCGAACTGGGAATCAAATCCAGGAC
Source organism: Standfussiana lucernea (assembly GCA_964057025.1). Classification (NCBI taxonomy): domain Eukaryota; kingdom Metazoa; phylum Arthropoda; class Insecta; order Lepidoptera; family Noctuidae; genus Standfussiana; species Standfussiana lucernea. The sequence continues at coordinate 11,989,817 of OZ059808.1, read as the reverse complement.
CTCCTGCTCAGCAGTCGCGATTGCAACTAATAGACCAACGAGGCAGCTCGTTTATTTAAATCTCATGTAGTATCATCAACTATTCTAATCTGACCTTAATAATGGCTGAAGATTCATTAATGAAAATCTTCGCTGTAACTATAACCGCGCCCGAACCCAAGGATTAAGACAAGTTCAAACTTAACCGTGTTACGCAGTCTCCCGATAAGAGCTTTCGGTGGAAAAACCCTGAATTAAAAACTTTGTGCGGATCATTGCGGTGCTTACACCGGACGGAGTGGTCGGAGCAAATCGTTATGAAAACTTTTATAGAAGAATGTCCGATGAAAAATTTCGGACGAGCTATGGAGGATGAGAAGGTAATTGTGGAAAGGTTTGTAGGGACGGTGACACGACTGGAAGATAAAAGAAAGAAAGAAAGAAAAAGTATTTATTAGTCTCGCACTTGACAAAACAAAGTGGTAACTTGACAATAAAAACAGGATTTAAAAAAAAGTAAACTTAAGAACAAATTAAAATAAAACTAACTAAACTGTCCTGTACGAGGCCAAAAGGCCCCTATCTCAGCATGGCGCTGTAACATTAAAAAAGTCACAGCGCTGGTATTTTGATAGGGCCCAAAGTGATGCCACGGTCAATTAATAATGTAAAAAATAATAATAAAGATAATAATGGCATTAATATAACCTTTTTTTTAAGTAAGATTTTGTAATCATCGTCACCATCATCTGCCTAGCCTTTTCCCAACTATATTAGGGCAGCTTCCAGTCTAACCGTATTTTACATGCTGCTATTTACAGCTGAATATCAGTATTTTACATGGAGCGACTGCCTATCTGACCTCCACAACCCTGTTAGTACTGGGTAATACAACTTACCTACCCCTTGGTAAGACTGGTTGTCAGACTTCCGAGCCACTGGCTACGTGTTACAACTGTCAAAGATCTACAAATGACAGCTGGGACTAACGGCTTCCGATTTCCGAGGCACGGAAGAAACTCTGTATGTAGTCTATGGCCACCCATCCATAGACCTACCCTGGCAAGCGCGGCTTAACATTGAAGATCGACGAGTTTCACCAACCGTTACCATTTTCAGAGATAAAGCTAGAAATGTCAGCAATAGCTATTACTTGAACGGATGTACAATCTTGCGCCCAAGCGGGCCACAAATGATAAGAACTTTAGCTGCAAAACTTTGAACGAAAACTTTTTGGAAGAAAAACTGTTTCGCTGCGGGGATTTTCGTACCTGATGAAGAGGTGTGATTATGAAGTTTTTAGGGATCTGTACCGAAAGGGTGTTAACGTGTATCTTTTTCTAAGGCTCCACTGTATGTCCGTCACTTAGTATTTCGGAAAGCCATACTATTTTCAACCGTCTTACAAAACGAGGAGGTTATCAATTCGGCTGAAGATTACCACCTACATCCAAACCTTTGATTATATAATGTCTAGATAGAGCGTCGCCCTACAATCGTATCAAAGAAAACGAGTCAACATTTTCATGTATGTGTGCGTGCAGGCGTCGTTTTATACTATGCGTCTATGTCTTTGTGTGCGTAAATAATGATACCAGCTACTACAATTCTCTCATAAATCACATTAAAAAATAGACTTATTAAATAAGATAAGTTTTAGGTGTATGACACGATCTGCACTGATTGGCGGGCAAGCACTTGTGAACCAATAGTTGGTTGACACTTTTTGACACGTTTGCGTGCACTTGACGCTCCATCTAGACATTATATAATCAAAGATCCAAACCTACAAATTTACAAAGGTTACCATTAGACATAAACAGGTGAAGTTTGGAAGTTAGTATACATAAATAATTGACAGTGTAGCTCTATATTGATTTACAATCTAGAATGTTATACCCATATCAGAATACCTTAGTATTTAATGCATATTATTAATATCTCAACTTGATACATCTACCGATTCCGGAAAAACCTGTTTTGCCCGCCGGAAAATAAGGCCCAGTGCACACTTTAGCGGTTCGACGTGGTAAGGAGTTCTTTGGCATGCTTACGTCATGTATGCGCACACTGACGGTAACTTTGACGCAGTATCCTTGGATATGTCGTGACCCATGACGTCCATACGTCGAGCCGAGCGGGGCGCGGGCGCTGTCTTGGCAACCGAAGCGTATGTACCTTTCGGGATGCTTCGGCAGTCTTCGGTATGCCAGGAGGGAGTGCCGACACGGCCTAAGCGTACAGTGGCATTTTTTTTCTAAACACGATCATTATTATTACATTTGTACAAGGTTTTATTTAACTTGCACTGTTTGTATGTATGTGAGGAGCTCTTGGCTAAAAAATTACAGCCGCACGGGTCGCTCTTCATGGCTTAGCCGCGCTTGCCAAGGTGGGTCTGTGGATGGGTGACCATCATTACAAACAGAGTTTCCTCCGTGCCTCGGAAAGCACGCTAAGCCGTTGGTCCCGGCTGTCAATTGTAGATCTTTGACGGTCGTTACAGGTAGCCAGTGGCCCGAAAGTCTGCAAACCAGTCTTACGAACGGGTATCGTACTACCCAGTACTAACAGGTATATATATATATAATAACCAGTATTTTACATGGAGCGACTGACGGTCGCTCCATGTAAAATACTGGTAGTCAGCTGTATCCGGTAAGACTGGAAGCCGACCTCAATAAAGTTGGGAAAAAGGCTAGGCAGATGATGACTGTTCGTATGTATGTATGCTTCAAAATTTGCAAACCATTTTTCGACCGCTTATTGGTATCCGATTGAGCTGAATTTTTGCATATATCTTTAGTTCTGGTGACAATACATTTTTATGATAGACATGACTTGATCCTGCAGCTAGGATCGTCTTCTCACGTGAGGAGACGATTAAGTGTTGAGGAGTTCTCTTATGAGAGCTCTTCAACGTTTAATAGCAAGGACACTAAACTTAGCTGTCTAATTTTTATAGCTAAACCAAATTTTCTTCTTTTCACTTTAATAAAAGATTGTGTTTAAAAATATAATTTTATTTATTATGTTGTTTGTTTACATGCAATATGTACCAACTAAACATAGTTCCATAAAGATGCTCAAACAGTTTCTCCGTGGACTCAGAATTTCAATTTTATTGTCATGATCTCAAGTTATATTCTTCATCACCAAAAAATCCCTTGCCGTGCCATGCCGTCAGTATGCGCCGGGTCTAAGATTCTAGAAGCGTCAGGTTTTTTTTTTAGGGACGGATCTCTAGAAATAAACTGGTTTTGAAAACATTCCTTTATGAAACGGACGATCGTTGCGGAACGTTTGCTCATACAATAATAATTATTGGTCCACCGACAGTCTTGGAAACAACACCTGTAAAAGCATTGACTAATGAGATTAAGTTGATTATTTATCTATGGTTGTGGGATTCCCGGGACTCAACGCGTATCGACGGAAATTGCAGTGAAGGTGTACACTAATACTTTTTCGTCGCATCATCATTGTCAGCCCACAGCAGTCTATTGCTGGACATAGGCCAGTCCTCCTCAATCGCACGCCACTCAACTCGATTTACGGCAGCTCTCATCTAGTTGCTACAAGCCAACCAGCGAAGATCGTCGCTTCACCGAGCCTGAGGGCGTCCCACCTTACGCTTGCCGATTCGCGGTCTCCACTCAAGAACACGTCTACCCCAACGGTCATCGGTTCTTGGGCTAATATGGCTGGCCCAATGCCAATTCAGCTTACTTACTCCGCGAGTGATGTCGACAACTCTAATTTTCGTTTACTTAAAGTGAATTAAAGAAACTGTGCAACCATGCCTGAAAACAACACACTGGTGCATGGGTCTGCAGAGTGGGAAAACATTGAGGAACTAATACACGTCGTGGCGATCACTGTATACTACCTTTCATTTGTGCTGACATCAGCTACGTTGATATACGGAGTGCTGTCATGGTGCATCATTAAGAAGTTTCGTAATTACAGAAACTATGTGTTCCTAAACGCAATTTTAGTAAATTTTATGGTCTATTTAATACTATATACTGAGTTCGGAGAATTGTCTTGGTATATAAGTAACAAAATCATACGGTCACTAATAATCATGTTTTTTGTTACATACATTGTAACAGCGAAACTCTTTTGGTTGATAGTTATATGCCACATGTTTTATGTGGACATTGTTAAAGTTTTTGGACATATCTCAAGGAGATATTTGAGCAGTAGCCTCTTTGGTTGGGGTGCGTCTTTATCAACTAGCCTTTGTTATATTTTAATAAGTTTTGTTAAACTTTCCAGTGATGTTATATTCAATTTATTTATTATACCTATGACATTAAACAGTTTGCTTTACATTGTAATTGTTTGTACACTCTTTCGTAGTTCGACCGCGAGTGCAAATACTGGCACGAGCAAATGGCGTCGCTTGTACATTGCCACTTTGATATTTATACTAAGCGACGGGTTGATGTTCTTTTCGTATGTGTTAAGGCTTTACAATCCCAGTACAATGACGGAATTTCTAGAACATTTAATCAATCTTTTCAACTCGATAATACTGAACGTGTATTTAGTTTTGGTAATGAGAAATCGACAGGTGTGGCGTGAATTTTATGTAAATAAATTGAATGGGAGGCAAAGGAATGGCGATATCGAAATGGATGTTAAAAGTTCACGTGAAATTTGATGAAGGTACGATAAGAAGAAGCTACTTTGTTGTAAGACTTTCCCAGCACATTATCTGTACGTAACTAACGTCCCTGGTTGCGGCGCCCTGGTGCAATGATGGGTGTTTTAAAACGTTTTTGCAAATTGGAAGTCAGTTATTTTTTTGAAAAAACATTTTTATTTTACCCTTTTTAGTTAGCGCATCACACACAAATCCTTGTCAAGTATCAATTTTGCAATTTCTTTTACTTGCATGACATATTTTTTCCAGCTATTTTGATTTAAAAACCAAACTGCCTATGGGACCAATCGGGAAGTGTATCCATTCAGATAAAAGGATTTTTTCAAATCGGTTCATAAATGACGAAGATATGAGGTAACAAACACAAAAAAGCAAAAAAAAATAATACAACCGAATTGAGAACCTCGTCCTTTTTTTGAAGTCGGTTAAAAAGTACCCATAGCGAAGCCAAAAGGCACTTTTGTTCTCCCAGTCGTTGCGTTTTTTTTTTTTTGTTTTAGACCATACATGGGAACCTTCTAGTAGCGGAGATATTGGGGGTCAAAGTTCCAACTTCTTCACAAGTTTTTAATACAAGATTTTAATGTTATAACTTTAATTTAAATACCTCATATGACCCCGTACTACTTATAAAATGCATCGGAAGCAGTAATAGTCTAGTGGTGTGACCGTTGGACTGCCAAGTCATAGGTCTCGAGTTCGAACCCAAGACACGCACCTCTGATTTTTCGGAATTATTGCGTATTGTACCTAATAATTATCACTTGCTTCGGTGAAGAAAAACATTGTGAGGAAACCAGCATGCCCTGAGAGATATTTCTCGACGGCATGTAAAAGCCAACTCAGAGGCCCTTGGGCGGCATAAAAACTCTGACACCAGGTTAGGCACTAACCACACAATAAAGAAAGATATTATGCATCCACAATGTTTTCAGTGCGTTACATTGAGTCCTACCGTGATTCTTCACCCCGAAAAATCATTAAGTCATCCCATTTTTTTTTGTCATTTCCCAGCCATATTTTTTTGCGTTGAGATACTTAGTTTGATGTACTTACAGAATGGCTAACGGCTTCGTGAAGAGTCCGTTTCCACCCTGGAGGTGTAGACTAATTAATTGACGACATGTCAGATAAACGAGAATTCTATGCCATATTTCTATGTCAATATATAATGTGTAAAACTTTCCACTTAAAGCCGGTGGATGAATATATGCAATTTAATGTAAATAAACTCGGATGCATGATTAATAAACTAGTTTTACTGCATTCTTTCCTTGAACTTCAAAGTAAACAAGTAACTGAACTAGCACTCTGGCCGCGACTTCGTCCGTGTGGTTGTCGTACTTTTCCCGGTGAAGAAACTGAACTGAGAACGCATATATGTAGTTTAAATTATTAATTACTTATTTATTTACGTATTTCAACAGGAAATGTAGTTTTCCCAACATAATGGAAATGCAAAAAGAGTTTGGAGGCGCAGGGTATCGATCCCGGTACCTCTCGCATGCTAAGAACCCTTCGAGTGTCATTATGAGCCTACTGGTGCACATAAGAACAAAATGAAGAAATGTCATGTGTGCACCCGTAGGCTCATAACTAGTCGGTCACAATTGGCTGGTATTTTTTTAAATTATCAAAATGAAAACATATCACGTCACTGTGAGGCCAGGCCAGTTTTAATTCATTATATTTATACCAATAAACAGGTAAACTCATAACGAATCCAGGAAGGTATAATTTATATGTTGTTGAACGAATGTTTAGTGACACTCGAAGGGTAGTCCTTACTTTGATATTGTTCGTTGTGTCTTTGAGTTCCTTGAGTCATAAGTCGAGCTATATGGTAACTGATATTGTCAACAACCGGGCACAACTTCAGACTCCGTGACTGCTATCCAAATAGAAAAAACCCAATAACACTTTGCCCTACTTGAGAATCGAACCCAGAACATTATGCTTAGCAGTCGCGCTTGCGAATTCTAAACCAAAGCGGCACCCTTCTGATCTCGATTGGAATTATAGAAAACGATTGACAAATCTGCTGTAAAAGCTCATGTAGCCAATAAAAGATTGAACGAAACAACGACAGCCGATCAAGTAATTTCATCAGCAACTGATTAAATTGAAAAGACTTCAAAAGGAGGGAAAACTCGTGAGTAATAATAAATCAATCACAAACTGACATCTGAAAACGAAATCTTCAGAGGAGCTGTCAAAGATTGAAAGTTATTTCGATTACGTAATTTTGGAAGCATAGGAGCTACCGGCTGAATATGGCTGTCATTTGTAGATCTTTGACAGTCGTTACAGGTAGTCAGTGGCTCAAAATCGTTATTAGTTAGTATCGTATTACCCAGTACTAACTGGGTTGGAGAGGTCAGATAGGCAGTCGCTCTATATTGTAAAGTACTGGTATTCATCTGCATCCGGTTAGACTGGAAGCCGACCCCAACATAGTTGGGAACAGGCTAGGCAGTTGATGATGATGGGAGCATAGGAGCTCTAAGACACGTAACTGGAGTATTACAGGGTTGATTTTTCAAGAGGGCGTGGATGGCCAAATCCAAAACTATGAGGAATAGCATAAAATACACAAAGGAGTCTCGGGCTCGATATTGATGAAAACAAAATTGCAGCATTCGACTTTTGAAAAAATATTATTCCTAGCCAGGAATAGAGGCCATTTTTAGTAAAAAAAAAAACACACACACGCACACACTGTATTTTAGCACCATTCGATAGTAGAAATTCTGGGAAGTAATTACATACGGCAGACTTAGGTAAAATGTTGAATTTTGCAAATCGAGTGGTATGAATGTTACTTTAAAGATGTTTTTCACATGACACACAACAGAATTGAGGTTAATTTTAGAACCCAATTTTCGTCAACGTGTTTTCAATTACAAGTTGATATAAGTTCCTGACTGGCTCGTTGGTCTACTGAAGTACTGGGTTCGATTCCCATGTTGATTACCCCAACCAGAGACAGTGAATAGGGGCCAGTCATAGGTCTGAATAAATAGTAAAGATGTGAACACTAACAATAATAACCTAATTACATAAGCATCATAATAACACCAAAATACTAACAAAAAAATGGACTGTAGTTTGAAAATAAAGTTATTTAATTTATTTTTGTTTAAAGGTTCTCTTGTTCTTAACCGGACCCCTAAAACATGTTAAATACGACAACGCAACAGTCTAAACAGTTTACATCAAGTACACACATCATGTGTGTGTTACTTTGACGTGTCGTTGTCATCTTGACAATCTGACGCAAGGACCATAAAAATCTCACAATTACACACATAATGGTGGATCCACACAGCGGCCGGCTTTATGTGCGGCATTCGCAAAAAACCGGCGCGCCGGTTTTTTGCGCGGCGGCATTTTGCCGGCGAGGCCGACGCGGCCAGCCGCCGGCAGCGGGGCAACAGTTCGATCACGGCTTTCGAAGAGAGTGGTGTCGTTTCGTATTCTTTGATGGGGATTGCGTCATCATCGATGAAATAAAGAGGCACTGGGGTATTTCTTCTTTCTAATGTTTGTAGTTGTGGTAAGTGTGCAGATTCATCTTGTACCATTTGAAACAAACTAGTGTTACGTAGAACTTCACCATCAGATATGCGCCCTTGGCAACCGATATCTACGTATAAAAAGTTACAATTCGCATCAACCACGGCAAGCAAAACAATACTGAAATGACTTGTACGATTCACAGCCGCGCTTGCCGCGTTTGGCGGCGGCACTTACCGGCGGCTTTCCATGCCGGCGGCTGTGCCGCCGGACTGTGTGGATCCACCATAACTTTACCTAATAGTAATGCCAGTCTATTACGGTCCCACTGCTGAGCAAAGGCCTCTTATTTTCCGTTAAAAAAAGAAGATAGCCTATGTTCTTCCCTAGGATATTATCTATCTCCTTGCCAAATTTCATTACGATCCGATCAGCCGTTTAGTCGTGAAAAGGTAAAAAACAAACAAACTTACTTACGCATTTATAATATTGGTATAGTATGGCAAAAAGAACTAATCGATAACGCCAAAGCCAGTTTGCCACGATAGCCTAGGTTCTTAATTTAAATCTTCTACCAAAATCCAATAAAGAAAGCGAATTAATTAATAAACACACAATAATTCAATTACTCCAACCGCAAAGTGTCTTGTTGTTGCCGTCTCGCTCTTATAACACTTTCTAATTTTCCGTCTCTTTCGCGCACGACCTTCGCGGAAATGTGAGCCGTTTCGCGGGTGGCACAAGTGAAAGGCGTGTGGCTATAATATTATGATTTTAGTTTTCGTCATCGTTTTAACATTACGCTTGAAATCTCTGAAGGGTTAGGTAGAGATGTACCCAATATATACACCCACATTTTGTCAGTTATGTTTGAGTCCCATGTAATAGGGGGCGAGCCTATTGCCATCTACCGGGCTCAAATCCAGACTAATCTCCAGACCACTAGACCAACCAGGATTTTTCATATATGATAAATTAACTTTTTTTTTCAATTTCAGTTACTTAACCATTGCTCTAGTGGCCTCAAGCAGAAACAACGAGCAGTTTTCTACTAGCGTGTCCTAAGTCAGGCGTTGTTATTAGGGTTTTCCGTCACCGCCGAGGTGCCAGCTGGGTGTTGTAGTTGGTATTTATGTGTTTGAGACATTTGGGGTTAAATACTACCTAAAACATAATATATTTACTTAATGCTTTGAAAACATAGAAAAACACCACGTCTGTTTTCCCCAAAAGGCCAGGCAAACGTAAACTTTGTACCATAGCATGCACTCAAAAAACGCCAATTATTATGTTTAAGTTCCATGTAAGTAGGTAGTGGGCTCAATACCATAAACCGGGTACAAATTCAGATTTCACAATTGACTCCGAATTTGAATAGCTAAACAAAAACGTAATCTTCATTTTTGGAGGGCTATACCCTCACTAGGCGAACAGTGAGCTGTTGAATATTTGTTTCCCAATATAATTTAAAGTGTGTGAGGTTTTGCTTGCCGACTCATTCTGTGACCCGCTGATTTGCAGCGAAATAACCCACGAAATTTGCTCCAGTCGGCAGCAAATTAGGCTCGTCCTTATTTGTCAAGAGTTCAACAGCGCTACGTAATTACTTTGCCACAGTTCTTTATAACTCCTCTTCTCATTCTTCTGACCTAAAAATCCATCTTCGGATCATTTCGGATCGGCTCCCCCAATCGTTCTTCTCCAAAGATGTCCTTTCTGGGTCGTAATGGGGTTAATATCACTATTTGCTAAGTCTTGCTTAACAACAGACATCCAAATCCGGAGTATCCGCGCTGTTTCGGTCCTGATTTGCATTATACCACTTTCCTGGTCATGTGAACTACTGTCCTCCTCATGAAATGACCGTGCCATCGCAGTCATGTTTCTGGTTACAGTTCTGCATTTTTTTTTTTTACTGATACATTGGCAAAAAGATGCGCAACATCAAGAGAAAAATAAATGAAGAATGAATGGTGGAGGTTGCCTAGAAGTGGGCCAGTTCAGGTTAAAGAAAAAAAAACTCAAACATTAAATCGCTTATCTCTTATCACTTGCACCACCTCACAAAGACAATAAGCTCAGATCGCGTCGCGATTACATACCGGCTCGTATAAGATATTCGGTCAAGTTTAATACAGTGGAACGAGCGCTTACGTTAAATTGTTTGTTTATTTTCTCGCTTTTGTTGAGAAGTTGTCCTGGCGTCTGATGAAAGATTACTGACTTCTTGTGCAATAATAACATTTATGTAGCTGAGATCTGTACAAAGATGGACCAATGAACCAGTTAATAATGGGTGTAAAATTACCCTTAGCGAAGTCAAAAAACACTTGTTCTCTTCGTCTTTGCGATATTTTGGAGTTCAAAGTTCCTACTTTTTCAAAGGGTTTATTTAAAAAAAAAAGGTTATCACTTTTAATAAATAATAGGAGCTCGTGGCCAAATAATAACTGCTGCTCGGATCAATGTTCAGGTTAAGCCGCGTTTGCCTAGGTTGTTCTGTGGATGGGTGACCACCCATTACATACCGAGTTTTCCCCGTGCCTCGGAAAGCACGTTAAGCCGTTATTGTAGATCTTTGACAGTCGTTTTTCAATGTTACCAATTTTATTCAATGAACTTTAATTTTATGTCGATCTTTTTTTTATAATTTATCAATCCACTAAGAAAATTGTTTGTATTTAATGTTATTTTATGTATTTTACCTGTTTTTCTTTATTTATGTATGTAATGTTAATTTAATTTGCTTTAATTTATTGGCGCTTCTTACGTAGTAAGTTAGCTTTGTAATTTATTATTTTGTGCATGTCGGCTGTTCAAATTCATAACCTAGTATCTCAGATTTTTGGGAAATTCGTTTTATTCAATTTTCTGACTTACTAGGTATAGGTCCTTGTGACCAGGTGCTTAAAACAGCCATTTTCATAAGATAAATTAAAAAAAATATTGAGCAAGTCAAGCTAATTTGTAATCCATGTCTAGTTTCCCTAAAATAACAAATTCATTACGTAGTAATTCAGAAAACAATTTCAAAAACCTAGTAAGTCAGTCAGGTTACTAGGTTTTAATTTTGATACTCACTGTTACTTTGTTTTGAAATTGTGCCATTCATTCGTTCGTCGGTCATTCGTTCCAGTAAGTCAGTTTACGCGGGCGCAAAAACTTTTTACACAGTGTTCAATATTGTTTAAAATGAGACGTCAACAGTTTTCTACAATGGGGTCCTCATTTAACATCTCTTGCAGGACGGCTGAGTTCAGCAGCATATGCTGTTAGGAAAATCCGTCAATTTACTGATGTAGATACCGCGAGGCTAGTCTATTCTAGTTATTTTCATAGTATTATGTCTTACGGTATTTTACTATGGGGACGGGCTGCAGACATCGAGTCTATATTTATTCTGCAGAAAAGAGCCATCAGAGCCATATATATCTATGTAGGCGCGATTCTCTAAGAGAACTGTTTAAGGAAATTAACATCATGACAGTACCTTGCCAATACATCTATGAAAACATCATGTACGTTAGGAAAAATCTGCATTTATTTAGTAAAAGAGGCGACAGACACCACTATAATACTAGAACCAGGGACCATCTAGTTCAGCCAGGTTTCAGGCTAGCTAAAGAAGACTCATCTTTCATGGGGTACTGTTTAAAAAGTTACAATAAAATTCCTCCCGGCATTCTACAACTGAATGAGACGAAATTTAAATCTTGTATAAAACGCACACTATGTAGGCAAGCATACTATAAGTTGGGAGATTACATTGATGATAAAAATGCTTGGCTCAATGCTGGTCCTGCTCCACAAACTAATTGATTACTTTGTGAAGTTATTGTGGAAGCTGCAGAAGATTCTTTGCATTGTATAGATTCAGTCTCTTAGTATTATATAATTGCATAGCACATGTGTGAGTTCTATGTACGATAAAGCTACCATTTACATCTTTTACTGACTCGAATTTGCCATGGCGGTTGAGAAATGTCATGCTCACTCAAATGTCTCGCTGATGGTGGCGCGTGTGTCGGGTCGTTTAGTTCCCTCCAAAATGGTTGAGTTGAATGATGGCTGATCCATGCGTCATGTTCGTGAACGGGCGCTGTCAGTTGTGAATGGTCATCTCGCAGCTGCCATGGATTATTGTATTTTTGAATTGTTAATTTTATCTTTTTTATTCTGGACGCTCTTACTCGCACGTCTTTCTACATCGTTCTCACATGTATGTTTAATCTCGACATGAATTATGTAACCGAGACTTTGTAACAACATAATGATTTAAAAGAGTGTCCATGGAGTTTCTTGCCCATTCTTCTCCATAGAGATCTACGCTTTCGAATGGGCAACTACAGTACTTTCACAAGTTATTATGCCCTGTGACTGGGACTGTAGCTTAGTTTATTTTTTTGTGTTTTGACATTCAAAAGTGCCTGTAATGGTCTAATTGAAATAAATGCTTTGAGTTTGAGTTTTACCGGTCCAAACTCATTTTTAATGCTATGAAAAATGCAGAAGAAACTTACCTAGTTTCTTCTGCAGTAGAGACGCCAATAACATAGTCGACGCTTTAGTTGCGTTTCTTCGTAGCGAGAGAAGTGTTAAACATTTAATACTGTGGTGTGACAACTGTGCGGGCCAAAATAAAAATTGGTTTTTATTCACAGCTCTTGTTACTATAGTAAACTGTCAGTCTTTTGATGTTGAAACTATTACATTTAAATATCTTACGAAGGGGCACACCCATATGTCAGCGGACGGTGTTCATGGTAACATCGAAAGAGACTTCAATCGGCGAAACGGAGTTTACGACTACGAGGACTTTAAAGATGTGATTGCGCATTGCAGAAAAAATATTAATGTGATTGAGGTGCAACAATCATACCAATGGCCAAAGAAAAAGCGCGTTGCTCGTCGGAATGCAAAAGATGATCCTCTGGATAATTTTTTACTAGGTCCATTAGTCGAGGCTAAGTTTACAGCAGGATCACGTAATCTTTTGTACAAGACTGATTTTGGGGACCCTTACAAAGAACTCGATTTTCTTATTAATAAATTCGATGTATCAAAGCTTCCACCTTTATCAAATAACATTCCACGTGGAATAAAATCTTCAAAAAAAGATGGTATAGTTTCTAAACTAGTACCACTAATGCCCATTAGTCGAAGAGAGTTTTGGTTACAGTTACCAATTAATGACCGATCTATTGATTTAATATTTGATGGACAAATAACTAATGATGAGTAAATTATTTAGATATTGTAAGAAATTATTACTTGGAAATAATACAGACTATTTCATAAAATATCGAGTTAATTTATTCATCTATTTATATTCGATTTTTCGATCGCATTGCGATTATTTTTTGTCGCAGTTGATCAACGTTATTTATGTAAAAGTTTTGTGAGGTAGTCAACTGTACTTGTATGAATAATAATAAATACATTCACTTATTATTTTGTATTATGTGTTTTAATTTCTGTAGTATAGGAGATACTATCTTTTGAACTTTAAAAGATAATCACGTTTACAAATCAGACGCAATTTTAAAACCTAGTAAGTATACTTACTGTGTTATGATTTGGTTCCTTATTGAATAATTGGTATATTTGATCAAATTATTAAATAGTAAGGAGGTTCTAAGCTGTACTGAACGCCCTCTTGAGTAAAAGACAATTGAAAAGTGTAGCTGATTTTGTTACGCACATTTTGGTCTAACATTCATAACCCTAACTCTAATGGTTCAAATAGGGCAGACGATTAAGGATGCAAACATGTTTTTGGCTTTTCCTGGACATTTTTGAAATTATGAGTTACTAGGTTTTGATTCTGAACAGCCGATGTGGTGTTTACCTATAAGTAATTGTTACGCTGTTATTTAATTTTATTAATGTGCTATGTCTCTGTATTCGGTGTGACAATTGTTTTTGAACCTAATTCAATAAATAAAATAAATAAACAAAAAAAACTGCAATGACGGCAAGAACAAGTGCCTCTCTGCTTCATTAAGGGTTTTGTTACACTTGCTATATAGCCCATGTTAGAAAAACTGCACCAAGACACCAGAAGCTGAAAATGAAATTACTCTATATAAAACAAACCATTATAAAAATAATAAAATATGGAATACAGTAATTCTTGTATAAATATGAATACATAAATAATACATCTACATAATCTAATATAAATAAAAAATATAATTAAAATATATAATTAATCTAATATAATTTACTTATAATTACACTAACATAATAATATATACCTACATATAATTATATACCCAACGAAACACCTAATAATTTATAATAATATTGATTTGATCAAATTGCTATTCAGCCCTCTTCCTCTCTCCTAATTTTTGCGTGCCCGACAGGGTCCATATTGAACTTTAATTTTTTTATACCATCTCTGTAACATAATGGAATGCAATAAAAAATTGAGTATTGAGTATTGAGCTAGATTGTTACGTAAAATTCGCAAGCTACTGCAACGTTCCGGTCTGGGAGAAGTCTTCGGCTGCTTATTTCTTTACGAAACATATCTGTCTGGTACAGTGTCTGATTGGATTTCATTGTAATTCATTAATGAGAGATCTTTTGTCTGATAACTGATATTTTGCAAGTTTGTTACGACTGTCTCACATTTTAACTACCTCGTTGGTCTCGTTAGCGCCACTGCTGTGGGCAAGAGGTCCTTATTTCGAATCCCGGGTCGGGCAAATTGTTATTGGGCTTTTCATCAGGAATTTTTCAGTAGCAGCCAGGAGCCCCGAGTCTCGATGTGTGCCCGGTTGATGACAATAGGCTCGCCCCTTATTATATGGGACGTAAACATAACTGGCTGAATGTGTATTTTTATTATAATATATTTATTGACATTATGTTATTTTAAATTATGTGTGCATGGTATTTGACCTTATTTTGGTTTAATTATATTATATTTATTTTTAAAATCTTAACCAACCTATTATTTTAAAATTTCTAATTTATTATATTGTATATTGTTTTTAATGTATTCTTATTAATGACGCCAATATTATGTTTCATGGTGTATGTATTCGAAAACAATGTAAATTGTTACTGAATAAATTGAATTGAAAAAAATAAAAAATAAATCTAATGCCTCGCAGGCCCCTGGTTCCTCTTAAATATGACCACTCTTTGCTGAAACATGCTGTATAGGTCACCCATACCATTATTTTAAACACGATAATCGTTATTATTATTTTAATCTAGTATAATTTCATGAAGTGATTAAATGCTTATAGGTTCCATTACAGATGAAAATAATAATGAGAAGCATTTATCATTAAATTAATGGTGTGCAGTACCGTTTTGTATGTAACGTAATGCCCAGTGCCTATTAGCCATTTTATAGCACATTGCTCGGATAAAACTTATTAGTTTTGACTTTGCCCTATTACCATCAACCATAATATCACGCTAATGTTCCCAGTAAAGGGTTGACAGGTGTATATGTAATCCCCGAAGGGTTGGGAAGATTTGTGCCTAACAAGTACGTGTACACACATTTCGCCAGTTTTGTTTAAGTCCCATGTAATAGGGGGCGAGCCTATAGACATCAACTGGGTACAAATCCAGACTGCGTGGCTGTCTACTAGAAATTAATGATGGAAAACCACAATAACAGTTTGCCCGACTCAGGACTCAAACCCAGGACTTCATGCTTGGCAATCACATTGCGATCACTACACCAGCGAGCTTCCGCCGAATTACGGTAACACCTAATCCCATTCCTAGGGGCGGCCCGTAGCAGTTGCGCACCAACAAAATGGGTTAACCCATAATTTTGAATAGAACTGTGACATGTGGTATTAATTATCACTTGCTTCGGTGCAGGAAAACATCGTGAGGAAACCAGCTTGCCTGAGAGATATTTCTCGACGGCATGTAAAGCCAAGTCAGAGGCCCATGGGCGTCATAAAAACTCTGACACCAGGTTAGGCACTAACCACACGATAAAGAAGAAGAACTGCGACCAAACATGCGCGAGCCGAGCGAGCGTAGCGATCGGCCCCGCAGCAGCGGTCAGTGAGCGATAAATCCAAGTTGGTTGCATCAAATCACCAATAAAATGGAGGCTGGAGGATGAGAGGGAAACTAGGTCTAGTTTTGGCTGAATCAAACCGGTTACACCTAGTCGTGAATAAACATCTAGCTTTAATCTATATCTATACTAATATTATAAAGCTTAAGAGTTTGTTTGGTTGAACGCGCTAATCTCAGGAACTACTGGTTCGAATTAAAACATTCTTACTATAGACTATATTGCTATATAACATCACGATGCGACCAATAGGAACGGAGCATTAATCAAAAATGTAACGCAGACGAATTTGCGCGGGTCAGCTAGTATATAATATAGCTGTAACATAATATAACACTCCCCGCCAATCCAACTGTGTCTCGAAAAAATCAATCGTTTGGCGATTCGAATGCAAGTCCTTACGTACGGCAGTCACACTTAAAACCACGAACCACACAGTCCCTTTAATATTATTTACTAACAAAAACTAGAGTAAACCACGTAACAAAAATTCCTTTAATACCACTTAACATAGATAAGTAATGCCTCTATACTTGGCAAAGCGGAACGCTGCAAGACGTTTTGCAATGAGCCAGTAATCCTACCAGCCCTGTAACACAAACCTGATGTTCGTTCACTTAATATGCGCATACACATAACATCACACCTGTTATCTTCGAGGAGTTGGGCTGAGGTGTAGCTAATAATACATCCATATTTCACTAGGGTGGTAGGGACATCGACGCGAAAACGGGCACCACTTACTCAAAACTGCTGCTGTTTCATCCGTTTTGACCGTGTAGGTATTGCAATCTTGCAGGAAAAAGCAGATTTGTTTAAAAAAAAAAACGAAACAAAAAAAAATTGGTCTGGAACGCGCTAAATTAGAAAATCTGAAAACAAAATGGCTGTCAAAAGAACGGAAGTACTATTTAAAGTCAGACTAAATTGCTCACTATGTAGTCATTAGCAATTCTTCTTCTTATGGTGTGGTTAGTGCCTAACCTGGTGTCAGAGTTTTTATGCCGCCCAAGGGCCTCTTGGCTTTGACAAACCGTTGAGAAATATCTCTATTAGTAATTATTATAATTATGGTGCTCGTATTTCGGAAGATTTATATGTATTAGTTTTATTTATCTGTATAATATATAGGTATATGTATTAGTATGAACCTATTTATGTATATTAGTTTATGTTAGGTAACAAAATGGTATTTTTTCTCATTTATTTTTTTGTATTCTATCACAATTCTATCCTATTTGACCCAAAGGTTGACTGGTAGATAATGCCTTGTGGCATTAAGTCCGCCTATGTACAACTCGTGTACATGAAGTTTAAATAAATAAAAATTTCGATGTGGGTGGTTAGAAAGATGTACTGAGTACAGTCACAAGCACCAATACCACTTTCTTAAGTTTTAAAGCAATTTTTGCGAGAAATAACGATTGTAACTTGGAGATAGGATGTATTTCATAAAAACGTGAGTTCCAAAATGAAACAACGTGAAATTTTAATCAGAACAGTAGGAGAAAATCACTTTTAAAAGTTGCTAAGTGTTTACATACTGGTGCTCGTGACTGTGTATGTACATGAAGTTTAAATAAATAAAAATTTCGATGTTTCGCGGGGGTTTAGAATGTTGTAATGAGTACGTGGTAACCATTTTCGCGTCGGTGTTGTCCTTCCGTTCTGTTCTTAATTTTAGGTCTCATGTAATAGGTGGCGGGTATACCTATATTGCTATCGACGGGACAGAAATCCAGACTACGCGACTGCTTCTGAGCAATTCCTGAAAAACCCAACAATAATGTGTTCTCGGCACACGCGCTTGCGACCACTAGAACTTAATAAAGCCTTGACAAAAAATGTGAGCGATCATTCAGTAAAAATCTTTGCATTTCCGGCATCCCAGTAAGTAGCAATTAAAAAACATGAGCGGATAATTTTCAGCGTGATATCGGAATAACCGACGGGTTATTTACGAAAGATGTGAAACCATGAAACTGTTTTTTTGTCTCGCGTCGCAAGCGCGACTGCTGAGCAAGAGGTCCTGGATTCGACTCCCAAGTCGGGTAAAGTGTTATTGAGTTTTTTCTATCAGGTATTTTTCAGGATTTGTGGCCGAATGATGGCAAAGGCTCGCCCGCTATTACATGGGACCGTGGCAAAATGTGGATGTACTATTAGATACACTTCTGCCTAACCCTTCGGGGGTTTTCAATGATAGTATTTTTTACTTCTATTTAAAAAAAAACTTGTGAAAAAGTTGGGACGTGTCCTATATATATTATCCGGGACTAAATGGTTCCCAGGTATGGTCCAGAACCGAATAAATGATCGCAGTGACTGGGAGAACAAAACGTGTGCCTATGGGCTTCTACAAGGACGTGTTGCTTTGCATCCTCGTCAAATTCAAGGAGGTAACTATGCTAATGATTCTCGACCCGAATCAATAATAAAATGGGTAGGTATTTTTTAAATTTTTTTCTTATTATCGGAAATCGATAAGTGTACACCACCCGTATTAAAACGCGGCCCGTCTAATACTAGCCCTATAACCGCGCTTTCACACACACAAACAAACGCAGGCGTTTATTCGATAAACGGGTGATTCTCCTCTTTTGAAAAGGGCTTCATTCTGAAATAGTGTCAAATTAAAACAACAAAAAAAGCAGCGCTTATTATTATGTACCGTAATTTATATTGATTATTACCGTCTTCTATGACAACCTCCTGAATTTTGATGAGGTTGCAAAACTACACCTTATATAAGGCAATTTTTTCACCCATTATATTATAGCAATAAATATGTATAAATTGGAAGGGCCTTGTTTACGAAATAATACCGTTTGGCAATTAAAAGTGCTACATATGGTAAACACAACATAATTATTTGTTAAACTTATTAAATTTGTTTCACTAATTGCAGTTGCTTAGTGTATAAATTAAATTATGCTTTCATTGTAACTATTGCAACTTTCCTGTTGACCCAGCTTGCGCCTGCGACTATTGGGTTCGATTCTGAGGTTGATTAAAGTGTTTTTCAGGTCTGTGTTCGTCAAGAATTGCTCAGTCCTAATTTTTCGCCCAAATCCCCGGGTAATAGGGCCGCCCTCTTATAGATAGGACTCTGGAGAAATATAATAACCCCTAGTCCAATCGTTCGGGAAAAGCAGGCCTGATGTTATAGCAAATAAAATAATATATATTATATTAATAATAAATATTAATATATTATAAATATATATTTTTAATTTGCTTTTACTTTTAAATTCTGTATGTTGATTTTCCACAGGCAATCTAAATTCGCGGATCGGATAATTAGGTAAATGTAATTGGTTTCAACACAATATTTGACACAAGTTTTGATGAAAATGATGATGATATTGGAAGCATCTTCTTCTTTCTTTTTCGGGTGGATAGTGAGTAACCTGGTGTCAGAGTTTTTATGCCGCCCATGGGCCTCTGACTTGGCTTAACATGCCGTCGAGAAATATCACATGATTCGGAAAAATCAGAGGTGCATGTCTTGGGTTCGAACTCGAGACATATGACCTGGCAGTCCGAAGGTCACACAACTAGACTATCAATGCCTAATTGACACATACTTAGGTTATACGCATGACTAGCTGTTGCAATGGAAGGATATCTTTACGAAACCAATAATACAAAGTTACGAAGAATGATATTTGGCAACTAACTGCAAGTAATTTGTTACATCGTGATGGCAAAAGGTAAAATAAAGCCATTAGGTGGGTACCTACTTAAAAAATTAAGGTTGTCGTATTTATTTTTTTGAATAATTTATAATTCCATTCACTCTCAGACAATTTGTAAAACAAAATAATTTTATTTAAAAGTTCACGCTTTGACCTCAGGGTTGGTCTGAAAAACTAAAAATGAAAAATTCATAGGTTTGCAGTTACAGATGAAATCATGTTTATTTAACACTAATAATAACTTTATTATTCTGAGGAACAACAACAACGCTACCCAAGGTTCCAAAATAATGACTAAAATCGACCTCTTGGTGCGAAAAAGTACTAGGCTTGCATACATACAAGGAGTTGTTAATTCAAACAATTTCGGGGAGGTTTCAGGTAGGCATCTACTATACAAGGTGTAGTTTTGCAACCTCGTCAAAATTCAGGAGGTTGTCATAGAAGACGTAAATAATTAATGTAAATTACGGTACCTGGTCAATAATAAAAAAGGCTGCTTTTTTTCGTTGTTTGAATTTGACACTATTTCAGAATGAAGCCCTTTTCAAAAGAGGAGAATCACCCGTTTATCGAATAAACGTCTGCGTTTGTTTGTGTGTGTGAAAGCGCGGTTATAGGGCTAGTATTAGATGGGCCGCGTTTTAATACGGGTGGTGTACAGTTAACGAATTCCGATATTAAGAAAAAAAAATACCTACCCATTTTATTATTGATTCGGGTCGAGAATCATTAACATAGTTACCTCCTTGAATTTGAGGAGAATGCAAAACTATACCTTATATAAGTGGGTAGAGGCATAGGAGCACCTAATCTCCAATGTCTTTACTATATTATGATTCAAAGTTAAACATTTTATTTTGCATTCCTACCTACCATAATATAACATCAAGTCAATGTAATCACTGTCTAGTGGTCGCAATCGCGACTGCTGAACATGAGGTGCTGGATTCGATTCCCGGGTCGGCAAATGTTTTATTGGGTTTTTGAATTAGGAATTTCTCAGTAGCAGCCACGGAGTCTGGATTTGTGCCCGGTTGATGGCAATAGACTCGCCCCCTACTACATGGGACTTAAACATAACCGGCAAACTGTGGGTGTATTAGGTGCATCTCTGTCTGAACCTTTGCGGATTACAAGCGTGATGTTATTTTTATGTTTTCCTCGAAAGTTTAGGCAGACGTGTACCTGATACTACAGCCATATTTCGACAGTTATGTTAAAGTCCCATAGTAATACGAGGCGAGAAGATTATCATCCCTGACTGCTACTGAGATATTCTTGATGATCCTGAAACACCCAATAACACTTTGTCCGACCTAGGAATCGAACCCAGGATCGCATGGTCGGCTGTCTCTTGCGATTTCTTTGCAATAGGAGAATAATCATCATCTGCCTAGCCTTTGCCCAACTATGCCAGGGTCGGCTTCCAGTCTAACCGGATGCAGCTGAATACCAGTATTTTACATGGAGCTACTGCCTATCTGACCTTCACAGCCCAGTTAGTACTGGGTAATACGATACCCCTTCGTAAGGCTGGTTGTCACACTTTCGGGCCACTGACTACCTGTAACGACTGTCAAAGATCTACAATTGACAGCCGGGACCAACGGCTCAGGACAATAATATTTATGAATATTTGGTATGTTTTTTTTTTAAGAACGTGGTTTTTTTCTGGAAAATTCTACTACTCTCAGCCGACCTTGGCAGTCATAACCACCTTTTCACAACACCCTTGCAAGCAGGCCATTTATATTTACCCAAACCACACCTTTATACTCACATGAATAATTAAATGATTTCATTACAAATGACTTTAGGCTTTAGCCCCTTCTTATGACGGCACTTCATTTGGTGTATGCCAACATTTTCGCGTTATTTGATCAATACAAACTCTTCTTTATTTCTATTGCGATAAAGTTCACTTTGCATTAATGATATCAGGCGACTTACTGGACTTTACGCCTTAGCCCTCTTTTTGCACGTCGGTTGCGAAAATATTAGGAGCGCGGCGCTTACGCTGTGTTCGCGACAGTTGGACTAAGTGCATAGGAGCGATGTGGTGGTTTCTAGTGTTCTGTGTTGTTGGTGTTATTGGACAAAATGTTACGGAGAAAGGTAAGTTTGTCACAAAAATATGCGGTGACACAATTACTGTTGGACTTAGGGTAATCTATTTTTAACCAACTTGCAAAAGGAGATTTTTTTTTGTGCTTTCAAAAACATTCTTTTGGGCGTTTTGTAAATCTGAAAGGGTTTAGGTATATCTTAATATTTTTTACAGGTATTTAAAGAAATTTTATATTCACATTTTTTTTAACGAAATGCAGTGAGAATTCAATTGTACTTTTTTTTGTTTTGTTTTAATGGTTATTAACTCTGAAAATCTGCTGACTATGACAAATAATCATTTTAATCTTCCAAGGGTATCTATCTACAACATTATCTAGGATACTACCCTCCTACCCAGCCTCGGACTGTTGTGAAAATATTAGAAGTGCGGCGCTTACGCGAGTTCCGTGACAGTAGTTTAAATAAGTCTTGTGCATAGGACGCCTAAGCGGCTATAGTGACAATATTAGTTGAATTAAATTTTGTGTGCAGGAAAGAAATGTGGTGGTTCACGGTGTTTTTCGTTGTTAGTGTTTTTGCACAGAATGTTACCAATAGAGGTAGGTTATAATTTGACTGAAGATTTACGCGAATAATGTTCAAAATTTTGACAGTTTCTTCACTAACTTTATTTCACTGATATTATTATGGTTTTGGTAAAATGAAACCTTAGAAGACTTGATAGAAAAAAATCAGAGGCCAAAAAGTAGGAAACATTGAAAAAAATCTTTGTCTCCAAATATTTAATACGAAATCAACCACTTCTGAAAAATCTGTGTATATCTGAGACACAATTGTTCATGGTTTTATCTTTTAACACATAAGCTGTTTCTGTAATTATTATATGGGGTGGAAGGGACACCGACGCGAAAACGGAAACCACATACCTGAGTATGTGGTGCAGAATGAAGTACTGATACTTCATTCTGCACCCCTCGACATAGAAATTTTTCATCGGTTATTAAGAAAAAAAAAATCAGCTGTTTCCTACAAAAGTGCAATACCTACACGGTCAAAATGTATGGAACAGCTGATTTTTTTTTATAGCCGCCGAAAAATTTCTATGGGTGCAGAATGATTTACGTTTTCGTGACGTAGATATGTTTTTTAATGTGTGCCTTGTTACATATTGTTCGATTTAATAATAGCAAAGAAACCTATTGTGATTAATTTAATTGTGACCATTGCACGTAACGTGTGACCAGCAATTGTTAATACTTTTTTTAATCGGCCAACATACATAATGTCACCAACTGTGGCATATTTCTATAAATATATATAAAATAAGTGGGTCTTAAAAAGGGCCTCTCGCGATTATTCGCGGCATTTTACGGCACGGTTGGCGCAGTGGCTGAGCGATAGACTGCTGCGCTGCGTGTCGCTGGTTCGGTCCCCGCACGGAACAAATATTTCTATGACCTAGGTACCTAGGTAGTTGTTCCGGGTCTCGATGTTTGTGTATGTCAGTTTAAATGTTTGTAAACGCACCCACGATGCAGGAGAAATTCCTAGTGTGGGGAACGTTCTTAAAAAAAAATAACTTTGAAAACTTCCATACAAGTTATTTGAGTGGGAAAGTGATGGCGCTACACAGCTGTCTAGCGCCATCTCTTACCCACTCTCGGAATAATACATAAACATTCCCGCACTAACAGATCATGGTAACCCACTCGTCCGGCCAAAGCCTTTCGTTTTAGGTCACAGATTAACAAAACAGTCTCCCATTCATTTTATAAACGGTACAAAATTTTAGAGGTAACTCATCCCAGTTTTCATGTTATTTACCGTGCTGTGTCGAAATTCAATATAAATAGAATAGAATGGATAAGAAACGCAATTAGATAGAATATAGAGAGAGGATTTTTTTTTGTTACCCTTTATTGTCTCGCTCCTGGCAAAGGCATCGCTCCATTAATTCCTCTTCACTCGATGTTGCACCTCTTCTTGCCAATTAATGAGGAAGTCTGCCACAACCCCGCCTAGCTGTCTCAAGGCTCCAGTTTTGCGATATACGGTAAACATGGCCCGCCCATTCATTTTAGTTTTAAAGGAAACCAACAAAAAATTATCTGGTATACTGTGCCTGAACTGTCACATCACCGAGATATTTGGAGGTTTTCGTGCAGCAATCTTTGTGTACAGATTTCGAACTAGTGACCATTCTAAAAAGTATTGATCAACGAACTATGCAACAATGTACCAAACTGGCACTTTGAATACTTATTTTTTTTTTTTGACGATGCTATTGTTGCCGGCCTGTAATTTATTTTTCTTCTTTTTATGATTTAGTGAATGACTCAATGTAGTAATTATTTTGTAAGCTTTACACGAGAAATGCTCTGAAAGTGTGTTGTAAAACAATTAATTCGTTGATTTTGTCACCGTTTATTAGGTTTTGTTATTTCAGAATTCTGTAGGAACAGAATCAAAGAAATGTCGTTTTATAATATTAGTCAGTAGTATTTTCTTAGTATGGTTGTTTTTTTTTTAATTAATACTTATACAATTGTGGTTTTTTAATGCTCGAAATTTTATTTTTTCAATAATTTACTTATTCCATTCACTAATTGCCAATTTTATTAATTCAGTCAAAGTGATTGAATTACTAATAAAATATGAATTTATTAATTTCTATTGTTGCAAATCTTACAAAATATGGACAAAAATAGTCTGAATAAACAGATTTAATTTAATTTATTATTTATTAAAACTCTGAAATGGGTATAAATTTGTACTCATATTCGAATAATCGTGTAATGTAATTCGGGCGATGTGTTGAAAAATGTATGGGATCCGACTGAATAAATTATTAAGTCTTTATTCAGAATTAATTATTTATTCCGATTTTGAAAGAATGATCGCAGACGTATAGGGTGTAAATAGACCCATAACGAAAACGAAAGTCATTTTGGAAACGGAGATATTGGTTGTCAAAGTTCCAACTTTTTCAAAAGTTTTTATCTAAATACTAGTTTTTAAGGTTATAACTTTACATTAAATACCTCCCTGACCTGTTTACTATTCAATGCAACTATCAGCGCAATTTTTTGAGTGCGTTACATTGAGTTTTACCGTAAAACGTGATTTACCACCCAAAAAAAAATGGTCGTTTCTCAGCAACAATTTTTGCGTAGGGTTACTTAGAATGTATAAACTTTGATATGGAACTTGAAAAATGTGAGTTTTTACCTCAGCCTTACCTTTCGAATTGGCATTGCAGGCTTGATACAGGCATGATGGCGTGATGCTGTGTATTTTCCTACAAAGTCCTGGTGGCCTGTACTAGGCCACCAGGACTTTGAGAGAGAGAGAGATGGGGCTAGACCGCTGTTTAGCGCCATCACTCTCTCTCTCTCTCTCTCTCTCCCTCAAAATAGAACTAAAACGTTCCTGCATTAAGACACCATGGTAACCCCCCTGGGGGCCTAAAATGGCCGATTTAGCGGAATCTTATTAGGAAAATAATATGAATTACGTTACAATTAGTAAAATAGTGTCAATTCATAATAATAATCCTTTTTAAGAATTTTAACGTGATTTATATTATTATCCTACTAGCTTATCCCCGCGACTTCGCCCGCGTGGAGTTTGATTATTGTTCCACGGGATCGTACTACCGGGATAAAAAGTAGCCTATGTGTTAATCCAGGTTATGAACTATCTGTATGCCAAGTTTCATGCAAATCCGTTCAGTAATTTTTGCGTGAAAGAGTAACAAACATCCACACATACAAACCTTCGCGTTTATAATATTAGTAAGGATTATTATTCCGCTAAAGCGGCATTTTAGGGCCCCTGTACCGTCTGTTTAGACAAAAAAAATGCAAAAGACGTCTATCATCACAATGTCAAGATGTGAATAGAATAGACTAGAATAGAATTTTATTTTGCAAATATGGGTATTAAACAACTGTTGTTAAATAAATATAAAAGCTCAGCCATATTTTACCATTTGGCATGCAAACATTAACATTATTATAAATGTGTACCAAATCCTTCCAGAAAACACTATTGTGTATTACCAAACATGACTGCTTACAAATTCGCCTTGTACCATATTTTGCAATATGTACTTAACTACTAAAATAATTTCGTAACTATTTATATTATAATATTCACATAACACAGCTAGCCTCGTGGTATATTCATTACAAACATAGAATTATAATCTGTCGTCATGGTACTATTCCTTTTATATTTTACAATAAAATGTCAGCCATTTTATCATAATCGGCTTAATGTTGTCAAAAGTTAGAGATGAAAAATACTATGGCCACACCTCTATGTTAGCTGTATGTCTCTGTTTACTTAAAATGCCCTGGCCTACGTAATAGTACAGGTTTGTCTATAAAAGTGTTCCCAAAACATTAGTTGAATGAGGTTCTACCGCGCTAACTAAGGGTTGACCACTTTTCAACCTTATAACTCAGAGCATAAAGGTGAAAAGTGCGCGGTATTACCTACGTGAATCCCCTCTGAGGTTGATTTTTAGGAACGAAATTGAACGCGATCAATACATTAGAACTGCGTCCAGGAGCTGTCAATGAATAAATTGAGATAGGCAGTTCCTGAACGCCAATTAGATGCACTGTAAGCGGTGAGCTTCATTGATGAAATTGTGTCTGAGTCATGCCCTTATCCCAATTTATTTGGGGTCGGCGCAGAATGTCTCTGAATATTGTATCATCATCATTATCTGCATAGCGTTATTCTAACTAGGTTGGGGTCGGCTTCCAGACTTACTTTATTTTACATGAAGCGACTGCCTATCTGACCTCCACAACCCAGTTCTTCTTTCTTTATCGTGTGGTTAGTGCCTAACCTGCTGTCAGAATTTTTATGCCGCCCAAGGGCCTCTGACTTGGCTTTACATGCCGTCGAGAAACATCTCTCAGGCATGCTGGTTTCCTCACGATTCGATTTGCGAAATAATAATATTATTAAAAAATGTCGATTCGCACATTTCGTGCGAATCATCCAGTAACCCGAGTTTTTGATAGAGAAGAATAAAACCAAAATGTTTTAAAACATATTTTTATTTGAGATTCATAATATTGTAATCCTAGTACAAACAGCTGATGAGTTTTGCTTAGGTAAAGTCAAACGTACAACTATGGTAACACTTGCACTACAAAAAATATAAGTTAGGCTGTTCTCACGCGACACCGCTCGTCCGCGCGGAGAGGCGGTGTGCGCCGCTCGTCCGGTTGGGCAGTGTAAGTGTACTAGGCATCAACGGATTTCATACAAGCCAATGCGACGCGAGATCCACTTCACCGAACGACCGCGCGGGCGAGCGGTGTCGTGTGAGAATCACCTTAAAGACATAGCCTTAAGGTGCTGTCAATGCAATTTGTTTACCAGTCATGTTTGGTTTCTGGTACAGGAATGTGGTGATTGGCACAAGAAAAGAGAGGCCTATAACCAGCAGTAGGTGAAGTCAGACTGCGGATGATGATGATGAACTTTGTTTGACTGTACATTGAAAATGTAAAATTATTTGAGTTTTGAATGTCACAATGTTATGTTTCAAGTTTTTTTTTTTTGTGTTTTGTTAACATTTTATAAGCAAATCAATAACCTTATTAAAATATAATAATATCCAGTTTGTGTCTCCGGAAAACCTGCAGTTGGTTTTTTTTCCAGTGTCAAGCACAACTTCAATGCTTAAAATGAGTGTTATAACATTTAAATACGTCACACATTACTTTAACATCTTGCAAGTTTGACCAAAAATTGACCGGAGGTAAGCATGACACAAATGAGAAGCTTCTCATTGGGGGGTGGAAAAACACTGACAATGTTGATGATGAAAACACAAAAAATCCCAACATCACAGTCCCTTCAAAACTCACACAAACCACAGTCCAAATCACTTAATAACTATAAGTCCTTGGGTCATAACCTTTTCCAACGACCTTGTCATCGATCCAATCCCTTAGTACGGAGACATCCACGTAAACCCCAGGAGTACCATCCTCACCACAGCCTATACCCCAAGCTACAATACCACTTTGAACGTAGCGGTCTTTTTCATAGTCTATAGGACAGGACAAAGGGGCACCGCCGTCTCCTCTACAAGTATCCTTGCCTGGCTCTCCGCCTGCACACATGAATGTCGAATGCAATAGGAAATGTTTGCCAAGACGCGTTCTTCGTAGGGCCGCCTGACATTCATCATGTTCCACCACAGGCAATTCAACCTTCTTCAACATAACTTGGTACCGCCCTTCTTTGCCAAACTTGTCTTTGCCCCAACCTGTAGCTATGCATCTAGTGTTCTCCCTTTGAGGAATACGGGCGGGTGCTAAACAGGCGACTCCAACATTCGGTGCTAAATCCATAGGTTTATTTAAGAAGAGAACTGCGATATCGTAGAAATTGTTTCCTTTGTTGAAGTCTTTGTGTGTTTCGACTGACACAACATCTCGTTCTTGGTAAGGAAAAGGCTCCGAGGTAATCTGTGTGTCCCATTCTCCTGCCCTGATCTTGAGAGGTCCTGAACTGTCAACATAGTGAGCGACTGTTAGTACCACGCTTGGGTGGATTAAGGAACCCCCTCCAACATAGATCATTTGTCTTCTTCCTTTTGGTTCATCATAACTTAACGGTTCAATTTTGAGCACAGCAACCATCCATGGGAACTCGCCGAAATTCGTATATTCGTTGCTGGGGCTTATAATTTTTGGATCAAGACCGCCAGGATTAGCCCAGCCACATCCCTCACGTACACCAGGTTTGAATACTGGTTTAGGAGGTTGATAAGGAGAAATTTTCTCAGATGTTTGACAACAGACGTCGAGATACGAGTGGCAATTGCTGCTTGGGTTGTGCAAATCAATGACTTTATTGCCGCTATTGTGAGCGTTGAGATCACTGTTTCTGCATTGGTGGTAGGGAACACATTCTCCCGTCTGGCCATTAGGCATCGTGCAATCTATGACATCTCTAGTAATTCCGGTCACAGTTTCAATAGAAGACACGACAGGGTTCCTACCCTGAGGTTTCCCTCGAACTTGAATATTCTCAACCGGTTGTTTAGGGCCATACATGAGAGTCAACGCAATAAGGTCATCAGTGCTCTGGCAATGGGCTAACACCACCAGTGGGAGTACAAATAGTGTTTTCAGCATCTTAACATCCAAGAATAGTCTTTAAATGCACTGTTATATCACAATATTTCACTAAAACTATCACAAGCTGTTGTCTGGCAGCAGGTCTTTTTTTGTATTTTCGAACTTATTATCCTCGTTTAACGAGTTTGTGTGTCGCGATGGTCAACTCTCGTTGTAAACTGGATGCGATTCTGCGAAGCCGTTGGACCTTATATTAGCACTCTTTATTTTTATACAAATAATAGCTTAGGTTTTGTCTGTGGCTTTGCCCGCATGGAGGTCGGAAAACAAGAAGTATCCTGCAGTAACGTACTAACGGATTCAAGATTCAAAGTATCCTATGACCCAGGTTAAGTTAATCGAAATCCATTTAACTGTTACACAGAGTTGAGTTTTGCATGTACAGTATGTAGTATGTTTGGATTTGCAACCCCCTCCCAATGCTTTGCAATGGCGAAATATGAAACAATCAAGATTTCTGAGCTTTAACAAAGTTAAAATATAGTATTATACACAAACCTTCAACAATAAATTGAATCCTCAAAATGATGGTGGAAAAGGAACCGAGAAGTGTTTCAGAAAAAAGGGGGCCCCTTTTTTTCATGATCAGCATATCAGCCCGGAATCACGCACGGGCTGACATGATGATCATGGTGGAAACCGCATCAAATCCATTGTGTACTTTAGGAGATGTAAGCGATCACACAGACGGACTCAAAGACTGCAATATATGTATATTTTAAGTAACTGACATTTTGTCTTGTGGTCGCCGGAGCAACCGCTGAATTTAAATTTCAAGGTTCTATCAATATACTTGACAATGTTTGGGTTTTTCTATCAGGTATATCTGAGTAACAGCTCTAAGTCTGGATATGTGCACGAATCATGATGATAGCAGAGGTAAACTGTGGTGTATATTAAATAACATTACATCACGCCTGTAATTCCCGAAGAACTAGGCAGAGTTGTATCTAATAGAATACGGCACAGCCGCTCTCGCAGACTCCTCTCTGCGCCCAAAAGTAAGATCGTCATTAGGCTATGCTGTATGTCTCTTGAGCAAAATCTTCAGATGTACCGGTTCTTAAACATGGTCTGCATGCGTATCTATAGTACTAAGAAATATAATAAGGTAATTAATCAAAACTTTAACGTTTTTTTAACGTTTTTAAATGGCTTGGTTGGGTTTTTAAATGAGATTCGAATCTAGTGTTCGCCGCGGAGGCGCTGTTTAATGTCGAAAAGCGGCGCACTAGGCCAATCATACATGTTACTGGAGTAGTGAAGTTACGCTTCATAATTCGGCCGGTGCACCTCGCAGTAGGCGGGACTGCTCGTCCCCTTTTCATTTACTTCACCCCCTCAAATGCATAAAAGTCGTCTATTCACAGCGTCTTAATGGCTCGATTTCCTGAATGTAGTACAAAATCTCAACTTAGCTTTTGTAGTTGCTTGGCGGCCGGTCAACCGTCAAATCAATTTACATTTAAAAAAATTTAGAACTAGCCTTTACCCTTTGGATTTAGAGTAGACTTCGGGACTGGGGATTTTGTAAATCATCCATCCTCCAAGCATCATCTTCCCTCTGCTCATATCCTGAGCATATCTTTTGGCTAAACATGATTGTCTTCTTCTTTCAAACTTCTTAGTGGTCACCCCTCTTTTCCGGGTATCGACGGCGAAGTGCCAATAACACCTAACTGCCAAAATCCAAATTTTACACAAACTGAAAAAAAAGGTTCATTTCTTGAGAAGTTAAAAATTTGTTAGTTTATTTATTTATTTTGAATAATAATTGTGTGGAATTTATATATTATGCTGAGTTCGTATATTTTATCATAGTGTAGTAGGTATTCGGTTAGATAGGAGGTATTAACTTTGTATTTATTCTTTTATGTGATAATGTTATGATATTTAGAAGATTATGGATTTAACAAAACACCAATACACTTGGAGATTTCACTGAAACATGCGAATAACACCTTTAAATTCAAAACGATAAAATATAGTGAATTTCTCAAAAAATGTCAGTTAGGATGTATTGGCACTTCGCCGTCGTTATATTATCTGTTAAACAACTAAAATTTTTTAGATGGAAACAAACACAAACTGCAGATTTTTAATCAATTTTAATTCAATTCTACAATTTACAACAAATATACAACAATTTCTCTGTAGAGGGCCTGGAATAAAAGATTATGATATTATTAATGTTCATACAGAAAACAACATTATAAGTTTTGACCACAAAGGTAGAATAATCATTCTATCGTATCAGCAATAAAAATGATGAAAAAGTAAAAAAAAAATGGCACAAACTACCAAAAAGTTTGTGCCAACGCTGTTGATCAAATTGCTGAAAACACTTTGAAGACGTTTGTCTTTGCCCAAAGATTCTTTGAAAGTTTAATCACTGGGTTAGGCCAAATATATCAACTTTTATTTTTAAAGCCTCGAGAACTCACTATAGCATTTTGTCAGATTCTGGACAGCAGACATCGAGAAACGAAGGGCAGTTCGTTTCATCGGTCACATCATCTCTAGATTTGCAGAGATAGTAAACAATACAGTCTCCTTTTGAACCATCGGTTAGAGAGCATGGCTTATAAAGCTTATCATATTTCTCCGTTGTCTGTTTGGTGCAGCTTCACGTTTGTTCGGACCGTGATTTATGGACGCCTCAGGGCCGTAGACTTCATCTGTTATTGGGTCCAGTTCATCTCCACAGTAGACTATTCCTGCCAATAGGAGAATGAGCAGTACTTTGAACATATTGCTGGCTGGACTTCAAACTTTCACTTATATTTCACAACACTTATTATAGTATTAATATTTTTAAGCGTCAGTTTTAAATGTATTTCTGGTTTTATTCTCCTTGTTATCTGTCAACTATGAGCGTAAACTGGTTGGAATTGTCCGATGCTGTTAGTTTTATAGAATTGTTTTACATAAATATTAATTTATAATTAACTCGTTAATGGCAAGCTATTCTGTTGAGAATTTCCTACGTCAAGCAAAGTGTTTTTTTAATGTTTTTCCAGACTCAGGGTAAAACTCGATTGGGTTTTCAGTTTTTCCTTCGACGTATCAGAGGTCATAGGGTGCACATTCTCTCTCTTGATTATAAACAGGGGCGCATTCCATATCTCCATTAGTTGCTCTTTTAGTCCTGATTGAAGTCTGAGTATTATCCTAGTCCTCAACGCCCGAAGAAAGTCCAAAGAGTTCTGTCAGTATTTCATATAGATCTTTATCATATGAAATCTCCTGTTCTATTGGCCGTAAGTTTGTTAAGCAATAATTCTAATACTGCATCGAGATCCTTGGAGTAATCCTCCCACCAATGTAAGGATGCAAAGTATTTTAAACATTTTCAAGTTCAGGCATGCACTATTATAACACAGATAATCATATTATAGTTAATTAATTTGTATTCTATTCTTTTTTATTACTAGTTGGTTTGCTGTTGGCTCTCGATGCACACTAAATATGCTCAAAGCATTAAGTCCGCCTTTGTACAGATTTTACTTGTGCATAAAGTTTTAATAAATAAATAAATATGGCTCAGCGATGAATTTTATTACGTAGCTGCAATTTTATTATTATTCATAAATCTTACACATTTTTACATACTTTATTCATTTTTCTTATATATAAATTATATTTTTAAATATTCGTACTAACTAAATTGTATAAACAAAATATTAGCCCATCGAAACCGGGAACAGGGTCCAAGCTACCGGTGGTCAGGGCTCTTGAGAGAGGAACCTCCTAACAATACGCGCCGTGTCCAGAATTACTGCTTTCTGAATCAAGCCAGCTGTAATTTTTTAAACTTTTATCAACAATCATTGCGCGACGCTCCAATCGATCTATCACCACAATGTCAGGCTTATTGGCAACAATAGTCCTGTCAGTGACGATAGGTCGATCCCAATACGACGTGATATTACCATCTTCGAGAAGAGGGCGCATACTTATAGTTACATACTTTATTTTAAGGCATCAAAATGCAGTAAAAATCATTTCTATGCACCGTAGTTTCCAGTACACATAATATTAAAGAAAAATATACGGAAGATATTTTTCTTAAAATATTAGAAACGGCTTCTATAAAGATTTCTAATGGTGAAAATATTTTAAGGTTTATGAAACAGATAAACTTTCAAGAAGATTGCTACCATTGAAATGCGATATGGCTTCGATATTTGTAAGTACTGGAAGCTAGTGGTTGCAATTTTTGCTCGATACGCCCGTAAAGTGGATTTAAAATGAGGGGCTCGTTAGCCGCGAGACGCTCTTCTACATTTATCAACCGCACGGTTCGATCGATCAAAGGTTAAAATACGATTCTCGAGGTTGGTCCGTAGATGGGTGACCATCGATTATAAAGTCAAAATCAACTACTGATTTCAATTATGCCAATAAAAGCCCTCCTTTCAAGTCAAACTTACATAGATATACCTGTCTTTGCTTCGGAAAGCACGTTTTTCTGGTGGCTCCGGCTGTCATTCGTAAATCATTGACAGTAACGGGTTTTCCCAACTATGTTGGGGTCGGCTTCCTGTCTTACCAGATGCAGGTCATTGATGATGCAGGTCATTGATGATGCTGATGTTAGTGAGATAAATCGTTATTGGCTTATTTAGTTTGGACTTCCTTGTTGGTCTAGTTGTTGCAAGCGCGACTGCTGAGCATGAGGGTCTGGGTTTAATTCCCAGGTCGAGCAAAGTGTTATTGGGTTTTTCCATCAAGAATTTCTCAGTAGCAGCCACCGAGTCTGGATTCGTGCCCGGTTGACGGCAATAAGCTCGGCCCTTATTACATGGCACTTAAAAATAACTGGCAAAATGTGGGTGTATAGGTACACCTTTGCTTAACCCTTCGGTATTACATGCGTGATGTTATGTTAGTTTGAATAATTACTTTTACCTTTTTTCTTCCCCAGATGAACCACCAGAATCAATATTCGACTACCACTCTATGCCGGCGCTGTCCGACCTGGATGACTTCGACCTGTGCTTGAAGAATCCTGACGCCGTCTACTGCATAGTAGACCTGGTGCTTCTGGAAGATGAGACGCCGCTGTATCAGTTCATTAAGGTATGTTTAAAAAGAAATGCTACTCTTGAACGTCTTCTGGCTTAACTTCGTTTAAGGCCGCGTCTTAACCGAAATAATGTTCGCGTGAACACGCGAGCTTGCGTTAATTTAGTCCGATAAAATCGAACACATGGTCGCTGACAGAGGGCGTGTTTTGTTGTCGAACGAATGACATGAACGATACAATTTAGTTTCG
Organism: Standfussiana lucernea; assembly: GCA_964057025.1. NCBI lineage: Eukaryota > Metazoa > Arthropoda > Insecta > Lepidoptera > Noctuidae > Standfussiana > Standfussiana lucernea. Next base: position 11,955,364 of record OZ059808.1, on the reverse strand, counting down.
TGTGACCAATCGCTTCGGTTAGAACGCATGGCAAGAACTTACACCAATTCTACTTGCACTTACAAAGGAGAAGGGGGAGGCAGTTTATCATACATTATGGCATACATTTTTGCTTGACTTTGAAACACAATAAAAAAAAAACGCTACTCCGGTGAGTGAAATTTTGCTAAGTGTACACTTTCTATATTAAGTTACGTAAAATTTTAACAAAAAACTTAAGAATGCTTTGTCTTCACAATGCATTAGTTTATCTCATAATAGAAGTTATCAACCAACAAATCCGGCAAACAGAGAAAATATAAACACACAAATACTGTGTCAAGGCAATGTTTTGCAAGCTTACTGAGCAATTGAAGCAACCTAGCCACACAAATTAAGTGCCTAGGTGTTGTGGTGTTTGCCTTAGGCCTTAAAGCACTGATGACCATATCTCTATGAAACACAGGATAGGACAGAAGGACGGCTCCATACAACGAGTGAAACCGCACGCACACATGGACACGCTACACGTACAGCGAGTGCAAGCGCACTCGCGACTATCGTTTGTTTGAGGTCGCACGTGTCTATGTGTGTGTGTATCTGTTTTCCTTTGTTGAATGGAGCTGATCTTCTGTAATATTTTGTATGGACATCTTGATCGCGATCGCTGCAAAGAGCAAATTTAGCGATTAGACATTGCGGAGATCTGTGTTTTAAGTAAACGTTTTTAACGACTTCAAAAAAGGAGGAGGTTCTCAATTCGATTGTATGTTTTTTTTGTGTTTGGTACCTCATATCTCCGTCATTTATGAACCGATTTGAAAAATTCTTCTTTTATCTGAATGGATCTACTTCCCGATTGGTCCCATAGAAATTTCATCAAAATCGGTTCAGCAGTTTGGTTTTGAAATCAAAATAGCTGGAAAAAATGTCATCCAAGTAAAAGAAATTGCGAAATTGATACTTGACAAGGATTTGTGTGTGATACGATAACTAAAAAAAACCGGTCAAGTGCGAGTTGGACTCGCGCACCGAGGGTTCCGTACAAACCTGTGGGTATATAACTTTTTTTTATATGACGAAACTAAAAATTTACGGTTTTCGTAATTTTTCCTATATCTGTACTATAAGACGTGACTTCGTACAAAATTTCAAGATTCTAAGTTCACGGGAAGTACCCTGTAGGTTTTGATTCCCGTGCGAGTTTCGAAAATTTGCGGAAATTTGCGGCCTAAGTGGCTGTATCTTTTGATTGCGTTGACTTAGAAGGTTGATTTTTCTACAGCTTCCAGGGACAGTAGAACTAAGTATCATATAGAAATTTCAGTTTGATACCTCCACGCGTTCCTGAGAAAAACGATCTTGACAGACGGACGGACGGACGGACAACAAAGTGATCTTATAAGGGTTCCGTTTTTTCCTTTTGAGGTACGGAACCCTAAAAAGGGTAAAATAAAAACTTTTTTGCAAAAAAAAACCGACTTCCAAAAAAAACACAAAAAAGTGGAAAATAACTTTACTTTCGGAAGTCGGTGGCAAAAAATTCAATGAAACAAGCAATAGTCACCGACTTCCGAAAGTAAAGTTATTTTCCACTTTTTTGTGTTTTTTTTGGAAGTCGGTTTTTTTTTTTGCAAAAAAGTTTTTTGTTTATACAGTGAATCTAGCTTAGCGCAAAGCGATGAGATTTATTTTAATAGGTCATGTAAGTTTTTCTGTCAAAATTCTATTTTCAGTGAAAAAAAAGGAGCTAACCTCATGACAAAAGCCTACTCCAAATGATTCAAATAATTCCAGGCACTATTGTTCCACAAGCCTTCATGAAGGCACAGAAAAATACAGCAGTTTATTCAGTGCAAGGTAACTAATGTTCCATCTGTTTTCCATCCAGAATTTCTCCTCACTGTACTACAGGAACTACGAGCATTCGAAACTGCATCGAGGAGTGTGTGGCTCCAAGCATTGTGGTATGAACACCAGTCATGCTGACGGTGGGGAGTCGACTGCCGAAGCCTTGAAGAACTGCCTGAACGCCACCATACATCAAGGGTATGGACTGCAGGTATGAAGTATAAAATCTGGTTCTTTAGACAGATGTGACGCTGAGGAGTTTCTCCCAGCTAAAGCACTAAGAAATGCGGTTGTTTTGAAGTTTTGTACTATGTCATTTTTGAAGCTCAAATTTTTTTTCTTCTCTCGTTTCGATACGAAAGATATATGAATAGTTCACGGAGCGTATTCCCGTTCGAAAGGGTGGGTATACACAGGTTGTAAAAGGACACATCACAAATCCGTCAACCAAGCATTCTGTAGATCAAACTAAGTAACGATAAACTGAGAAATGACTTTTATTTCTGAAAATACTAAAAGGGGTAAATAAGTACCAAGTTGCAATGTTTTATGCTCCTAGTTTCGGCAATTATTGGTTTAAATTACGACTTGCATCTGTTACTAATAGCGCTGAACCGATTAAAACACTTTTAACTTAGATATTCAGAATTTTCGGAAATGGAAAACGTTTCTTCCATTGTGTTAAGTATTTTCCTTTAAATATTTATTTTATTTCATTCGAAAGGGCATAACGTTTTAAAATAATCAATGCAAATATTATAAAGACTGCACTGCATTCCAATAGTCAGAATCAATGGATATTGAAAATATTGAGAGTTGACAATACAAGTTTTATTCATTCACATTACCAAAGCGTTCAAATTGGATCTGCATTTATAGCCATAAAGCTTTTTTTTTTGTTACTACTGCATTGTATTTTTTATGAATACTAAAAATGCATGCAATAAACAGCAACCGCCAATTTTTTATATAAGCATAGCATTCAAATAATTTGGAAAACAAATAAATGGATGAAAAATAAATTATAAACATACTAGCGACCCGCCTCGGCTTCGCACGGGTATTAGTGCGTAACATGCACTGTTACCCGTGCGACTTGACTTTTTCCGACATTTCCAACAACTATCGTCATATTTCAATAAAAATATATATATATATTTGAACCCTCCTCATGAATCTCTATCTATTAGTGAAAACTGCAAAAAAATCTGTTCAGTACTTTTTGAGACTTTGTTTTATAATATGTAGTGATTTAGTAGTGTCTGGAATTACGTCCGCAAATTGGCCGTACCGGTTTTTATTTATTGACGCCATTTTTGTGGTGCAACTGTGGCGCAACCAACACGCTACAAAGATCTCCCGTTAACTTTTTAATCCTTTCCTTAAACCAGGTGGATTCTCTCTCAGTTCGATACTGCAAGACCCAAGACGACTACATACCACCTGATGTCTTGGATTACGTTATTGGTGTTCTTCTGCTAGGATTACTGCTGGTCAACTTGGGTTGCTCGGCGTATTACTTCTTGTGGCCCGTGGAGAAAGGAGAAGGTAAGATTTGTAATTCTTATTTGACTTTTGTTTAAACTAAGTTGGTTTGCGTTTGTCCGCAATAACCCTGATGTGAAACGATGATTGGCCTAGAGTGGAGCACGCTTGCCTAGAAGAACCCGATTCACTCGAACTTTGAATAGATCCGGATTATATAGATCAGGGAACAGAGAAGCAAGAAGGGAAGTCCACAGACTCGCGGTTCGCACAGTAAATGTGGAAGTATAGCGCTATGTTCCGGTCCAGGGAACTTTAACCATGACATGTTGACGCTTCGCCGTATCTCTGCTCGTCCTCTGATAGTTTTTAACTTTATCATTTTAGCCTTGTAGCGTAGCATAGGATGTCCCCAACTGGAGGACCTTACTAAGGTGGTTAGGATAGATTGGATATGGACGATGGGAACCGTGTTGTGGCGCAGCGAATCACATCATTAGTTTTGAACGGAGCGGTACTATTAGTACCCTGGACTTAAGCGTCTTTTTTTGTTTTAAATTTTATACTAGTTTCTATGAACGGTTTCGCGGTAGGTACGCGGGTTAAAAGTAGCATATGCCTATATCCATCCGAAATAATGCACCTTTCAAATTATGACAAAAAAAAATCAAATAGGTGGTGGTTCCGGAGATTATTCTCCGAATTCCTATATTATGCGCAATCTCTCTTTAAAAAATAGTATAGATAAGTCGTAAGGTCAAAACTGAAGCCGGATTTAGTACTGTGGCTAATAATAAACTTATCATCTTGCGTGGCAAATGGCGTTCAAATTATGATATCTAGCTTCCACCATCTTGAATTTCCTGTGACATTAGAAAAACCACATTCTTGTTTATGTAGTGATTAACATCAAACCCAATGAAATTCCTATGGTAAACTGTTTCCTAACTTACTAATGAGAATTTTTGTTGCAGCTAATAAATTCATGCTGGCTTTCTGCGTACAAAAGAACTGGAAAGCTTTGAAACATGGAGGCAGCGCTGAAGGTGGACTATTCAAGTGTTTCCAGGCGTTGAGGTAAGTTTTATCATAATATATCAACTCAATTTTCCATCATTCTCAGTTTAACGTGCGCCTTTGGAACTACAGGTTCAATTTATTAATGGGTTGTATGGCTCTTTGTAGAATTGAATCATTATCCACTGCGTGGGCCCAGTGCGGGTTGGTCGATGTTATAAATGTCTTCAAATTTTTTGTTTTATAATAAGTAGTTTTGGGGATCAAAGAAATTACACCAAGTCAAGTGCTTGCTCGTATTCGAAACCACAAGCTACAATTTGTAAGTCGTTGCTGATCACACTGATCAATCATTTTCTCTCTCACAAACTTTAATTTTTCTATTATTATTGGGAAGACATGATATTCTCTCAAATAAGCCATCGTATAAAAGTTATATTAGTCATCATCTGCCCAGCCTTTTCCCAACTATGTTGGGGTCGGCTTCCAGTCTAACCGGATGCAGCTGAATACCAGTATTTTACATGGAGCGACTGCCTATCTGACCTCTACAACCTAGTTCGTACTGGGTAATACAATACCCCTTGGCAAGACTGGTTGTCAGACTTTCGGGCCACTGACTACCTGTAACGAGTGTCATCTAGAAAGGACAGCCGGCCTGTAACGATTGTCAAAGATCTTCAAATGACAGCCGGGACCAACGGCTTAACGTGCTTTCCGAGGCACGAAGGAAACTCGATATGTAATGGGTGGTCACCCATCCACGGACCAACCCAGGCAAGCGCGGCTTAACCTGACGATCGACCCGAGCGGCTGTTATTATTTAGCCACGAGCTCAAACGAACGAAACGTTATATTAATGATACGTCGAATACCAACTAACCGCAATATATAGCCGCAGAGCAATCATCTCCATTTTAATCGCGAGGGAATATTCGTCAGTGTTTCTTGCACGATTTTAATCACGGAGGAGACTGGTGACTGATTGAGGTGGCAAGAATCATAGTTATAAGTAGGCTGAGGTATAGACTCCGATAGATTGTTGTAAAAGTACTTTGCAAACACAGGAAAAACATGATAATTATAACCATTGCAAGTGATAATGATATGGGATGTCGTGGCTCAGTAATAACGGCCCAGGAGTTGTCTGAAACCTGCCAGGCCCTTTATTTGGTGGAACTTATAAGATAGCATCATCAATCCATCATCTGCCCTTTCCAAACTATGTTGAGGTCGTCTTCCAGTCTAACTAAATTCAGCTAAACACTTGTATTAGTTACGTGGAGAGACTGCCATCTGACCTCTACAACCCAGTTAATGGAAAATGCGATTCCCCTTGGTAAAATTGGTTGTCAGACTTTCAAAGATCTACAAACGGAAGCTGCTGCCAACAGTTTAACGTGTTTTTTTGGCACGTTGGGTCTCAATATTTAATTGATGATCACCCATCTCCGGACTGACCTCATAATTATCTCGTTGAAGATAAACATCGTGAGGAAACCGTCATGTCATCAAACCTGTGCTTCTTCCAACAATAGTAATATTACCAACGCAAGCCGTTGGTAATGTTTCATTGTTGAATACGATAGCGTTTCATGAGATCGAAGTAATCAACTTCAAAATATACATGGAAGGTTTAGACAAACGTGTTTTAGAATCGTATTTGCACTGCAGTGATTGTGGTTAGCCGCTAGTATTCGATGCATTCTCGATACATACACAAATAGGTACAAAAGCTCAACTCCATACAACGCAACGAGCGAAAACGCACGCACAGACACGCTTCACGCACAGCGAGTGCAAGCGCTCTCGCGGCCGTCATTTGTTTGAGATCGCCGTACGTACACGTTTATGTGTGTGTGCACCTGTTTTCGCTTGTTGCATGGAGTCAACCTTCGATGTCAATCTGTTTTGTGATGGTACGGTGGGTAGGAAAGTACTGCCCGTTATACGTGGCTTGCCATGCGCGAAAATGTACGGGAAACGGTTAAGTAATTGCAAATTGGGTGTGCAGTTCCTGGCAATAAGGCTCTTGTATAGTTGACTGATTAAGGGCAATTAAAAATAATACAGAAACCTTAATTAAGCGTAAGACTTTATTTTTATTTTTGTTTATTGATGTGATTTTTTCTTCTGATAGTTAACATAACATAACATCGAATCCTTATTGCAAAGGTGCTAGTTAATACTTTTATTCCCGTGTAAAAGGAGTCGGCCCCATACACCATACCATACCATAACCGTACTATGAACGTATCAGGCACGGAAAATAACTTGGCGCGGATTATTGTCTGTGTTACCTAAGCAATTATTATCTATCTGTTATAACTGTTGGTTCTGCTATCTATAAATAAATATGCCCACTAGAACGAATCGACAGCGTATCATACCCGTTTATTACGGTTTAAACCCTATATTCTTTGTTTTGAAAAATATGAGACTATGGCCACTAGACTGTTCCGTCTTCGTCGCGTGTCATGCACGGAGCGTCAACAATTGCCACCGAAAATATTTTGCCGGTGCCGATACGCTACGTGCATGGCACGCGGCGGCTTTGGTCGGTGATAGAACGGTCTAGTAGGCAGTCTTATAGTTATAATACTTTTCAATACAAAGAATATTTACGTTCATGGTATGGTGCGATGTTGAGGGCAGCTTCCTTAATAAGCGGGTCCAACCTGTCCTAAAGTCAGACTAAAGGACAGACTAGATTAGTCTGCGTGTTACACGATCTGATAGATTCTACTGAAAGAATCAAACTTCCATTCATTTGGATACGCCAAGAGGAAAACTTCGGGTTAGTCCCTGAGTACCCCGATCCCTGAGGCACCCGTACCGGAGGACTCCGAATTCAATAAATATGATTACATTTCTTTCTTTTGTTTTTTCTATTGTTTTCAACTTGTACGTTTGACAGAAAAAGTGCTGAAATGTATGTGTTTGAAATACATAAGAAGAAAGTAATTTATTTGAAAGAAGATCGGAATTTTGGGGCATTTTTAATTTCAAAAGCGTTCTTCAATGAAAGTATGTACATTATATGAAGAAATCACGGGGCTTTTCTTTCCATATAATATCTTTAATACAATAAAAAAAGATTCTGACGATTGTGTTTTTTTTCAGATTCTACACAATGGTGATGATTCTCGGTCTTCACTCAATGATCTTCATTGGCTATGGATACACGGCTAACCCTGAGTTTATTGAGAATGTAAGTTTTAATTATAATTATTCCTAGCATACATAAATCAGCCTATAATAACGTTAAGACTACGAGAGTGGGCTGTAATGTAGTTATTTTTGCGCGGGGTATTATTGCGATTTATTTTTCACTAGCGACCTGCCCCGGCTTCGCACGGGTAGTAGAGCTTATTAGGCGGCTTGACTTATTCCGACACTTCCAACAATTATCGTCATATTTCAACAAATTTACACAAAACCTTGACAAATTGCATACCTAAACCTTCCTCTTGAATCACTCTATCTATTAAAAAACCGCATCAAAATCCGTTGCGTAGTTTTAAAGATCTAAGCATACATAGGTACAGACAGCGGGAAGCGACTTTGTTTTATACTATGTTGATAGTGAAGTTTACTTTAAAAACTACTTTAATTTATTGGTTTTTGGGATACACTGCATGCGGTACTCCGTTTCGTTGATCCTGCGGCTCCGGGTTCGATTCACAGGTCGGGCAAAGTGTTATTCAGTTTTTCCATCAGGAATTTCTCAGTAGCAATCATGGAGTCTGGATTTGTGCGTGGTTGATGGCAATAGGCTCGTCCCCTAATACATGGGGCTGAGCATGAAGCATGAAGTCCTGGGTTCAATTCCCGGGACGGGGCAAAGCGCTATTGAGTTTCTCCATCAGAACTTTTTCTTATTCACAAGTCTGTTAAATATGTTGTCACTCTTTCTCACAAAGCCAACGTTTCCACAAAAGAACTTCCAAACCGACTATTTAAGGTTAAATACGTGTCACGAACCTCTGACATGGAAAACCGCGGAATGTCACCGATTGAACAAAACATTAATTGAATGAATCCGTATCGGAGCCATTAATAACCGATGACGTGATTAATTGAATTGCAATTGCTTTGTAATTCATTGAGGGTGATAAATAGTAATATCTATTATTGGGCCGGTGGTCATTGAACTAAACTGAAAATAGGGCGTACAATAGAGACAAAACAGTATTGTCTATGATTCTGAGCGTTCTCACATTCTTATATAAAATACTAGGGTATGCCCGCGACTTCGCCCGCGTGGAGTTCGGTTATTGTCCCATAGGATCGTACTACCGGGATAAAAAGTAACCTATGTATTAATCCTGGTTATGAACTATTTGTATGCCAAGTTTCATCCAAATCTGTTTAGTAGTTTTTGCGTGAAAGAGTAACAAACATTCATACACCCAAATATACAAACTTTCACGTTTATAATATTAGTAAGGATAAGTAAGGATTGTACTTAAAAAAAAAAACTTTTTTGCAAAAAAACCGACTTCCAAAAAAACAGTGAAAAATAACTTTACTTTCGGAAGTCGCTGCCTATTGTTTCATTCACTTTTTTGCCACCGACTTCCGAAAGTAAAGTTATTTTCCACTCTTTTTGTGTTTTTTTTGGAAGTCGGTTTTTTTTTGCAAAAAAGTTTTTATTTTATCCTTTTTAGTTATCGTATCACACACAAATCCCTGTCAAGCATCAATTTCGTAACTTCTTTTACTTGGATGACATATTTTTTCCAGCTATTTTGATTTCAAAACCAAACTGCTGAACCGATTTTGATGGAATTTCTATGGGACCAATCGGGAAGTAGATCCATTCAGATAAAAGAAGAATTTTTCAAATCGGTTCATAAATGACGAAGATATGAGGTAATAAAACACAAAAAAAAATACAACCGAATTGACAACCTCCTCCTTTTTTTGAAGTCGGCTAAAAAAACTAAAAAACACGCTGTAAAGATGTAAAATTTATTTGGAAGTTTGTATGTAGGAGGTAATCTTCGGAACTACTGATCCGATTCTGAAATTTCCACTGGTCCGATTCTAAAATTAAATTTATATCATGCTTATTAGCCGAGCTATCACAATTATTATTTTTGCGGACGAAGTCGCGAGCGAAGTGCTAGTTCTTATATAAAATGTTATAGCTGTTGAATAACATACTTTACATTGATTTTATATTTTATTTCTCGCTCTTCTCAGCGAACCCTTTTATTTGATACCCATATCACAGAAAAAAAAAAACTAGTCCGCCATCTTTAGGAGTCCACCATATTGGATCTAGAATAACGTCAGTATGCTAACCGTGCATTGTCGACCAAACTAAACAGGTACGCAAAATTTCAGCTCAATCGGAAACCTGCAAGTGATTTAAATTTAACTTCCAAGATTTTTTACGTAGTTACTTATTCAAAGGCGAAATTAATAAGAGCGTGTTAAAATACGTGTAAAGGTAACCATTACAAAACGATCAAAATCATCCACTTACCGGTTAAAGATTTCGCAATAATACGAGATACCTACTGAGTTTAACAAACTAAACCAATGTTAAAGTACATAAGTAAATATTTCACAACTCAAGTGCATTAACTGCGCTATAATAAAGTTGCATTTAGTTCTATTCCTCTCAGTTAACTCAGTTGTGTAACTTTAATGCCTTGTATAAAATGGATAGAGTAAATGCCAAAGAGTGATTGTTGTACTGTACTTACATCGTTGGCGGCGAAGCCATGCCATAATTACTAGAATATACATCACTAGATGTGTGAGGAGCTCGTGGTTAAATAATAACAGCCGCTCGGGTCGATCGCCAGGTTAAGCCGCGCTTGCCTGGGTTGGTCCGTGGATGAGTGACCACCCATACATACCGAGTTTCCTCCGTGCCTCAGAAAGCACGCTAAGCCGTTGGTCCCGGGTGTCAATTTAAGATCTTTGACAGTCGTTACAGGTAGTCAGTGACCCGAAAGTCTGACAACCAGCCTTACCAAGGGGCGTATTACCTAGTACTAACTGGGTTGTGGAGGTCAGATAGGCAGTAGCTCTATGTAAAATACTGGTATTCAGCTGCATCCGGTTAGACTGGAAGCCGACCCCAACATAGTTGGGAAAAGGCTAGGCAGATGATGATGACATCACTAGATGTGTCTATAGTGTACGATGACCCTTTTGCTGAACTGAAGAAAACCAAAACCTTTGGGGAAGCCTATATCCTCTGAATTTTTAAGGATTTTGCCTTTATTTCTATTTCACCTAATTTTCCACGCTTGCTAGGGTTGGTTCGTGGATGGGTGACCACCCATTACATACCGAGTTTCCTCCGTGCCTCGGAAAGCACGTTAAGCCCTTGGTCCCAGCTGTCAATTGTAGATCTTTGACAGGATCTGACTCCGGTTAGACTGCAAGCCGACCCTTACGTAGTTGGGAAAAGGCTAGGCATATGATGAGATAGTCATCATCTGCCCAGATAGATAGATATAAACGATGATGAGACCGGCTTGCCTTAAAAGTAACTTTCACTCACTACAAGACTTATTGGCTTCCGAGAAAAAAATTGGAATGATTATTTTCAAATAAAATAATGCTTCCTCTTAATAAGTAGATAGCGTTTTAAGCACAGTCAGCATGATTATAATATTTACTCTCACTGCCGCGACAAGCCTCTTATCTGTTACGCTCTCAGACGTAATGGGGTGGTTTTACACCTCACTCCCTCCCGGGGCGAGGCCCGCAGATCAAGCGGGCCGGCACTTGTCCGGGGCAGTAGAAGTCGCATTAGATCCCGCTGCCCCCGGCGCAAATGTGCGAGGAAACACCGCTGTGGTTTTAGTTAGTACGAATATGACAGACCTCTCCGCTCTCCCCAGGGCGGAGGGCATCCATTGAGGATCTCCAAATCGACCGGCCCTTTTATCGGTGAGAGAGAGTGGGCCATAATCCATTACAACAGCCCAGTGCGGGATAGTGGATCTGTACCGACACTTATTTGCAACTCGTTTCATAAAACCTAAGTAAACATAGAGTCGTGTAAACTATTCCAAACACTAAGTTGGCTAAGTAAAACAGGTTATACCGCTCGTATGCAATAGTGCAACGTACCATTTAACAGTGTTGCGTTAAACCGACAGGTTTCTGGCCGCCTAGTACTAGGTTTTCCTTTTGCCAGGTGTAATTTCCTAGACCTGTGGGTATGTACCTCGTTGGTCTAGTGGTTCTGACCATGAGGTCCTGGATTCGATTCCCGGGTCGGGTAAAGTGTTATTGGGTTTTTCCATCAGGAATTTAATCTCAGCTGCCATGGAGTCTGGATTTGTGCCCGGTTTATGGCGATAGGCTCGCTGGTCCAGTCACTTTGACGCATAGATATACATAATCCTATGGTTTGACGGAACGGTATGGGAGTTCATTTTTAACCGACTTCAAAAAAAGGAGGAGGTTCTCAATTCGGTTGTATGTTTTTTTTTTGTTTTTTGTGTTTGTTACCTCATAACTCCGTCATTTATGAACCGATTTGAAAAATTCTTCTTTTATCTACTTCCCGATTGGTCCCATAGAAATTTCATTAAAATTGGTTCAGCAGTTTGGTTTTAAAATCAAAATAGCTGGAAAATATGTCATCCAAGTAAAAGAAATTGCGAAATTGATACTTGACAAGGATTTGTGTGTGATACGATAACTAAAAAGGGTAAAATAAAAACTTTTTTGCAAAAAAAAAACCGACTTCCACTTTTTTAGTGTTTTTTTTGGAAGTCGGTTTTTTTTTTAACTTACAATGTCACTTACGGCATATCTGCCGTGATTTTCAATTATTGTAAGCTCCCGGTGTTTCGACGCCGTTGTAAGTTCCGTGAAATTTTTAAAAGATTAAAATCACGGAGGATGACCCGTAATAAAATTGATAGTGTAAGTTTAGTTTTAAACCGTGAACGTTTAAAACATAGTTCTCGAATCGGAATTTCGTTAAAGTTCAAAGCAAGTCAAGCAACCCACAAGTAATTAAAACTGCTACGAAATTCATAAACATTTAAATCGTAGGTAGGTACCAACATACGTCGACGTGCCACCCATGACCCATTTTACCACTCATATAAAAATCAAAATAAACAAACTCACTTGTCACGTAACATAACCGCGAAAACTGTTGACCTAGACAAGTCAATGATCTCTTGCGTAACGAATCCGGTTACAGCCGGATTCGGAATGAGTGTTTATTTTTGTTTGGCGAGTTGGCAACATAATTAACAGGTTTAGATATTTTTTTGGCTATGAATTATTTTTGATGACCGATTGTTTCTTCTTAGGGATCCGTGTGTCCGATTGTTCCCAACCAGTCACACTGTTACTCGATAGGACAACTTTTTGTGTTTATTTGATGTAGAAATTACGTATGATAGTTACTTGTTGGCCCCACAACAAAGAGAAATGAACATTAAATATAATAAAGGATACTTTTTTTATAATAAGGCATAGTCAACGTAGCCCCTGCTTCGCGGGGCTCCTATTCCTGTCTGCAGGGTTTAAAGTAACCTAACATGAAGGGGATGGCGGAGTCTATTTCGCTCGCTAGACCCCACCATCCCCTTCAAACCTAACCTGTCCGAGTCGGGGTGCCTCAAGTCCCGAGCTGGCTTCGCTCGCTCTTGCTTTTTACATTAACTATCTTCCACATGGTGTGTGATCCGTTGGGAATAAACACAAAAAGTTGGCCTATCGAGTAACAGTGTGAGTGGTTGGGATTTTTATTCACAATATTTCGCAACGAGTCACACTGTGACATGTTACAGTGTGACTCGCGAACAAGAGCGTATGTCCGACATAAAAAAAACTAAACCCTTGGAGGAATAACTCGTGTGTCTGCATCTCTGTCTGTCCCTCTGTCGGTCAATTTGCTGGTCGATTTTTTTTTTATTTCCGAATCTACTGCACCGTTTAAGTTGAAGTTTAGTACACAATATGAATTTCTGTGACCCCTATACCGACGGGTAACGTAAATAAATAAATCACATAAATAAAATCACGCCTGTAATTCCCAAACAGTTAGGCAGAGGTGTATCATGTACCTAATAGTAAATAAATACATTTTGAATATAAGGGCCACTTATTCCCCCCTACAAGTGGCCCCTATATCCAAACAGAAAATTAATAAAAAGATTGGCAAACTGTGCCATGTAAGATAATATGAAATGATATGGCATTGACCACCAGCAAAACAGAACCGAATTATTGTTCGTTGGCAAATGCTAATATAAAAAACTTGTTTGCAAAAAAAAACCGACTTCCAAGAAAAACACTAAAAAAGTGGAAAATAACTTTACTTTCGGAAGTCGGTGCCAAAAAAAACTTTTTTGCAAAAAAAACCGACTTCCAAAAAAACACAAAAAAGTGGAAAATAACTTTACTTTCGGAAGTCGGTGACTATTGTTTGTTTCATTGACTTTTTTGCCAAAAAAGTTTTTATTTTACCCTTTTTAGTTATCGTATCACACACAAATCGTTGTCAAGTATCAATTTCGCAATTTCTTTTACTTGGATGACATTTTTTCCAGTTATTTTGATTTCAAAACCAAACTGCTGAACCTATTTTGATGAAATTTCTATGGGACCAATCGAGAAGTAGATCCATTCAGATAAAAGAAGAATTTTTCAAATCGGTTCAGAAATGACGAAGATATGAGGTAACAAACACAAAAAAAAAAAAAAAAAACATACAACCGAATTGAGAACCTCCTCCTTTTTTTGAAGTCGGTTAATAAACGGTCCCTATATTTCAAAATGGAACAATTGCCTCTTGTTTCTTTTAAGTTGATTTTGGTGTTTCTCACACATTTTATTTAATAGTTAGGTCTCATTCATGTAACAGCCCATTCACACGGCTTCCGTCATTGACGATCCGTCATAAAACAAGTGATCGCAAGCGCGACTGCTGAGCATGATGTCCTGGGTTCGATTCCCGATTCGGGCGGAAAAGTTATTGGGTTTTTCTATCAGGATTTTTTCAGTAGCAGCCACGGAGTCTGGATTTATGCCCGGTTGATGGCATAAGGCTCGCCCCCTATTAACTTGGGGCACCCCAACTCGGACAGGTTAGGTTTGAAGGGGATGGTGGGGTCTAGTGAGCGTACTAGACTCCGCCATCCCCATCATGTTAGGTTATTTTAAACATAACTGGCGAAATGTGGGTGTACTATTAGGTACAGCTCGGACTAACCCACCGGTAATTACAGGCGTGATGTTATGTTATATTATTATACTAAAAGCCAAAAGTTAATAAGCAACAACTACCATTCTCAACACCACATTAAAAACTTAACTGCAATCAATTACAATAACTACTTGACGCAAGTACCCACTTAGTAAAAGTGGTGGAGTAACCGCAAAATCGCAATCATTTAACAAAGTGGATTGCTTCCGTTCTGCGCGTGAGCCGCCGTTGGTCAGAATGGCTCCATCCCGTTTCGTAACTTCCCCGTTTGGACAACTAAACAAAATACGATCACAAAAGTGCCGTTTCGTAACTACACACATCAAAAGTATATAGGGATCAACATATATTTTTGCAATAACTTTTCTCCTGATTGATATTAATTAAAATTTTCTTTAAGGATTCATCAAATAAAGTGTTTTCGTTTGTCACAGTAACGATAAACCAAGTCACCTTTGCATTAATAAAGAAATTTGCCATTTTCCTAATAAAGGGATTTTTGACATTTGAACCACTAACATTAAAGTTCGAAAAAAAGACTGAAATAACAGTTTTCTTTAAAATTTTATTGGGTAACTTAAACAATTAATAATCCGTGTTTCTACCGCGAACACTAACAACACAAGAACATCGGTTTGGCATACTCAAAATGAGTTCATCCAAATCACGCTGTGGAATGGCCGCCCATGTTCGTTGCAACAACAAAAAAAGGTCTTCTTGCGACTGGATACCCTCCATATTCGGCAGAGCTCTTCTCTGTAGCATATCCCATGCATGCTCAATCGGGTTCAAGTCTGGCGACTGAGCAGGCCAGGGCAGGACATTGATGTTAGCTGCGGCGAGAGTCTGTCTTACAACTCTTGCAGTGTGCGGTCGTGCATTATCATGCATTAACTGAAATAAGGGACCGATTTGCACTTGTAGAGGAACGATGACGTCTGATACAATCGTCTCAGCATAAATTTGAGCGTTGAGGTTGCCTCTGATCCAAATCAACTCAGTTCTTCCGCCGATCCAAATACCCGCCCATACCATGATGGTTCCACCACTATAAGGATGGACTTCCTGGCAGGATTTTAATCGCTGTTGGCGTCCAGGGGTTCTCCAGTGTCGTATACGTCTTGTATCCGGTCTCATACCAAAACGAGACTCATCAGAAAAGCACACGAAACGCCATTGTTCTTCTGCCCAATTTCTGTGTTCAAGAGCCCATTGATATCGAATCCTACGATTGTGCATTGCTATAGGTGGTACCCGTAGCGGTCTTCGGGAATGAAGGTTCACTTCATGCAAGCGGTTTCTGACTGTTTGGTCGCTAATTAAGTTCCCTGAAGAGTGATGAAGCCTCACGGCTAACATCATGGCGGTTATTGTTGGAGCTCTTCGAGTTAAGATTTGAATGTATCGGTCTTGTCTCCGTGTGGTGCAGCGATACCGTCCTCCATGGCGCTCAGCCACGGTACCAGTGCTTCGGTAACGTGTCCAAAGTCGACTGATAACACTCTGACTTGTATTCAGAGCTAAAGCCACAGTACGTTGCCGGGAACCAGCTTCTATCATTCCCACGGCTCTGAGCATTTCTTCCCTGCTTAAATGACGTCGCCGCTCCATAATAACGTTGGTTTTAATCAGTAGTAGGGAAACAGTAGCACTAATAATGTCTTCAATGCGTTGTATGTTTTTATAGGGAAAATATTGACAGCTTATTTTCATCTTTTACTCGAATTTGATTGAGAGTTCCTGATTCAAATTATGAAATGCACCAAAAAGGATCCATATAAATTTATAAAATCATAAATTTATTACAAAGCCACATCTCAATCTCAAGAAATCCGCATAAAAATGCTTGATCCCTAGACACTTTTGATGTGTGTATTTTGATCTTCATACATTGAGTCTCGTTTCGTAAACTTTTGAGTGCGCGTGTATTAATTCCCGTTTGGTAAACTTCTGTTCGGCAAGTACAGTTAAGACCCAGGAGAACTACTAAGAAATACCACAATTAATATTCTGTACACTATTTTTTTTTAACTTACCGTTAATATCCAAACAAGGTAGGTACACACATAAATAAAATAAAAGATCTTAGTTAATTTTTACGGTATTATTGCAGACGGTGGCACCAACATCTACTTCATCATTCTGTTCTCCTAGTATCTACTTTCTTTTCAAATTCTAAACTCAGTTCGCTCGTAACAAACCTTAGTGTGCCAGAGAGAGACAAAATATAGCAACATCAACAGAAAGTTTCCTTAAAACTTTGGGAGCTGACTATACCGTACAAAAAAAAAAACAGTTGAAATTTATGGTTGGCGAAACGGGACTCGATGTATGATGATTAAAGTATTTACGAAAGGGCACTGTTTTTCACTTGTTTTGCAGGTCTTTTGTTTAGTTGTCCAAACGGGAAGGTTACCAAACGGGATGTACCCGTCAGAATGTACAGTCAAGTGTCCTGCACTATCTGGTTCATCTTCCTCTATTCTGCTTTGTAAGATGGGTAAGATAAGGCAGGGCACTGACCGTACTGTCGCAAGCACTAAAATATGTCTACACGAAGCCACTTTTAAAAGTACCATATTCTCCTATAACTGTGTTGATGAAAGTATTACGTTTTCTCGAACATAGTATTTGGAACTCGTACTGTTACTACGAAATGGATCTTATCTCAAAGTAGGAACTACTATTTCACGAGAAAATCCCTTTCGAATTTTGATAAGTGTGTACATATCAGTGCCCATGAGGAGCTCGTGGCTAAGTAATAACAGCCGCTCGGGTCGATAGTCAGGTTAAGCCGCGCTTGCCTAGGTTGGTCTGCGGATGAGTGACCACCCGTTACATACCGAGTTTCCTCCGTGCCTCGGAAAGCACGTTAAGCCGTTGGTCCCGGCTTTCATTTGTAGATCTTTGACAGTCGTTACAGGTAGTCAGTGGCCCGAAAGTCTGACAACCAGTCTTACTAAGGGGTATCGTATTAGGCAGTCGCTCCAGGTAAAATACTGGTATTCAGCTACATCAGGTTGGACTGGAAGCCGACCCCAACATAGTTGGGAAAAGGCCAAGCAGATGATGATGTAAATATTAGTGCTCATGACTGTACGGGAAAGTAATTCCATTGATATTTGAAGTAAGAGAATTTTTCAATTCGAACCAGTATTACCTGAGATTAGCGCGTTCAACCAAACAAACTCTTTAGCTTTATAATATTTGTATAGATACGTAGTACCTATTATGCAAGGTGTAAACGGACCCTTCACGAAGCCGTCGTCGAAGTAAATGATAAATGATTTTTGGTGTAAAAAATCACGTTTTACGATAGGACTCAATGTAACGCACTCAAAACATTGTGCTGGTGGATGCATTATACGGTGGTCGTGGAGGTAGTTTTAACATTTAAAACTTGTATTAAAAAAAAACTTGTGAAAAAGTTAGAATTTTGACCCCCAATATCTTCGTAACTAGAAGGTTTCCAGGTATGGTCCAGAACAAAAAAAAAAAGATCGTAATGACAGGGAAAACAAGTGTCTTTCAGCTTCATTAAGAGTTAGTTAAGAGGACTTTTGCACCCATCATTATGAACACCTGTCAAAATCAAAATCAAACATTTATTTCAAGTAGGCCAATTATAGGCACTTTTGAATTATCGAAACCAAAAACAACAATAAAAAATGAAGCTACAGTCCCAAGATATAATAACTGTGAAAGTACTGTAGTTGCCCATTCCAAAGCGAAGATCTCTATGGAGAAGAATGGGCAAGAAACTCCATTGACACTCTTTTAAATCATAATGTTGTTACAAAAACCTTGGATACATCATTCTTGTTGAGATGGTACATTATGTGAGAATGATGTAGCAAGACGTGCACGTCAAAAGAGTCCACAGTACAAACAAAAAAAAAATCAAAAACTAAATAATTCGTTCAAAAAAGGTGGCAACTAAGAGATGACCAGTCACAACCGACAGCGCCCGTTCACAAACATGACGCATGGATCAGCCATCATTCTACTCAACCGTTTTGAAGGGAACTAAATGACCCGACACACACGCTACCATCAGCGAGACATTTGAGTGAGCATGACATACTCTCAACCGCCAGAGCACATTCAAGTCTTCAACATAATAACTTTATCAACCATCAACCACCATTTTAAAAACATTTCTGCAATCAATTATTCTACTAACTCGTACACTGTAAATTGACGCAAGTTACCACTGTGTACTCGTAAGTGTTGCATATCGCAATCATATAATAAAATGGTTGGCTTCCGTTATGCGCGTGCGCTGGTTAGTCAGTGCGTTGGGGAAAATCATTGCGGTTTTATCTATACAAATATTACAAAGGGGTCAATTTTGTGTTTATATGTAATCTTTAGAGCTACAGGGGGCCTACAATGGCTGCTTTAGTCGAATGAATACATGAAACACGTTAAAATTCTTAAAATGGTCACAGACGCAGTTAATATTATGAATTGATATTGTGTGATCATTTTACGAATTGTAACCTAATCCATATTATAATTCTGCTAAAACGGTCATTTTAGACCCCCTGATCTAATTCCAATTATTATTTTCACTAATGGAAAACGACATTATCCCCAGAATTAAAAGGCATACGTTGTCTTCAAAACGTTACCACGGGAATATTTCCGACCATAACGCGAACGAGACCGCGAGCAAATCTAGTTAGAAGAATAAAATACGAAAGGCGATTAACAAAAAGTATTTACAAGGCAGAGGTGAATGAACGCCGTGCTTGAAGGGAAACTCCTAGGAGGACATACACTGGCCTTATTGGTAGTACGTACCACTAAGGTCAGTGCATGTACTCATGTCTGACGTGCGCGTATGACCAGCGGCCCTACCATGACGTCTCAATAGGATAAGATAATATTTATTTGCTAAAACATATGTCGTACATACAAGAATTTGTGTCATACATACGTACAAGAAAAGATGTGCATGCAAGATTGTAACAAAATTATTAGGTACAGACGTACAGATGTTTGCCACATGATGTGACGTGCAAATGCCAAGAAATACAATAAATTCAGTAATTAAAGAAAAGTAATATAAAATTTACAAAAAATCAAACAGAACATCAAAAACAAAAATAAGTTATTAAGACTTTTATACAATCTGCAACTGGATTGTGGAGGTCAGACAGGCAGTCGCTCCATATAAAATACTGGTATTCAGCTGCATCCGGTTAGACTGGAAGCCGACCCCAACATAGTTGGGAAAAGGATAGGCAGACGATGATGGTAGGGCCACTGATATTTGAACGTGTACGAAGCAAAAGGAATAATTATGTGAGGATTGTAGCAGGTAGCGTTCTGCCTACCCCAAAGGGATAAAGGCTTGACTTTATGTATGTATTTTAAGCATAGTAGACCGCTCACCATGTGGCCAAAGGGTTCCTAAGAACTAGGACATGAGGCGCTGGTAGTCCGACACAGAAGTGTCTCTTAAAGGTGTGTCCACATCTGGCGAATTCACCGCTCGCGAGTCACCTACGACCTGCGCGCGTGCATTTAGATGTGCACCAAACGTAGGCAGTAACCGCACGCGAGCAGCGAGCGTGCAGGTCGCAAGTGGCTCGCGAGCGGTCCAAGATACGCACCTCTGAGTTTTCGGATTCATGTGCATATTGCACATAGCACTTGCTTCGGTGAAGGAAATCATCGTGAGGAAACCAAACCAGCATGCCTGAGAGATATTTCTCGACGGCTTGTAAAGCCAAGTCACAGGCCCATGGGCGGCATAAAAAACCACAAGAGAAAGAAAGAAGAAGTTTTAAAACCAAACCCCTCTTTTATTTTTTCCACTTAACTTAAAATTTAATCAGGAATGACATTCGATACCGAACTGTATTCGGTGCACCCTGGAAAGTCAGTGCCGCTACCAACCTACACTGAAATAATCTTACGAACTCTTCATCGTCTTCTTTCTCTTGTCCCGTTCCACTTGGGGTCGGCGCAACACGTTTTCTTCTTTAATTCTCCCCTGTCAGACGTCACGGCATCATTTACTCCTTTCTCTTTCAATTTTACGAACTCTTGTGAAATAAAAAACGACCAAGTAATCATAATCATTCGTCGGTCCACGAAAAATATTGCAAATCAAATAAAACAAACAAATCAATGCATTATGACGTCATATTATTGCATAATAACGCAATGTTCTTTGTAAAACCATTAACCGTAAAGAAGGTTGGTAAAATACAAGTTTTTTTTTTGGCTTTAATCGGTTGATCGATCTGTTCGTATATTTGTTTTGCGCCATGTTTAGAGAATTATCATAATAGATCCAACAAATATTGTTTTTGTGATAATATTTTATTGAGAAATCTGGCTACTTTAAATATGAATAATTCTCCTTTGCTGGCATAAAAGTCAATTGGTCGCCAACTGTTTTGCAACATTCTTAGAAGGAGATGAGCACTCAGACCTTATTTCATTCTTATTTTGCTAAGATCCATTTAGCATCGAGTGTTATTTTCATTACCATTTGGTCTCCCGAAGGCAATAAAAGTCAGTTATTTCAGAAGCTGTGATTTAAGTGATGTAAACCTTGTTAAAATACTACAAAGAAAAAAAATTGCTCGCGGATTTGCTCCCGTTATGTAAGGAAATTAACCCACGGGGATGTAGCTTAGGAGACACTTGGGGATAATGTAGCTTCCCGATGGTGACAGAATTTTTGGGATCGGGTCAGCAGTTGCGAAGATTACCTCCTACATACAAACTTACAAATAAATTTTACCTCTTTACAATATAAGTATAGATAAAAAGACCTTACAATCATAAAGAAAAAAAAATACTAAATAGGCTTGCGTTTGGCTGCAACCTACGTGATATGAAGCGATGATGCGGCATAGGGTGGAGCACGCTTGAGTAGAAGAAATAATTATTATTATTGCCAGCTATTTAAACAGTATGATGATAGACAGTTTGGCATCCGATCAACCGAACATCAGTACTTTAAATGGAGCAACTGCTTATTTGGCCACCATAACCCAGTTACTGGCGAGCAGGATGCCCCTTGGAGCAAGCTCCTAATAAACAAATCACTAATTGTATTTCTCTTTTCAGTCTTACGACGACTTCTTCAAGTCTCTTCTCTTCAATGCCCGCGTGATTGTTCAGATCTTCTTCGTAATGGGAGGGTTTCTCATGGCTTACAAGATGCTGGTGTATGCTGAGACACATCAGTTCACGCTGAAGACTGTTCCTATGGCCCTGGTGAATAGGTGGCTCAGGTAAGAGTTTTGAAAGAACTTTAATATGACACTCATAGAGTACCAGAAAACCATTCTATAATACTAAAGAATTTTTTAAACAAAAGCATTAGCATATTCAGCCAAATGTTCTCACTAACTGGACACAGGGTACCTCTCTGTGAGTGAGAGTAGATATAATCTACCACCATAATCATTCACCTGCCCACCTTATTTGAGGTCGGCGCAGCATGTCTTCTTCCAAACTTCTCTATTACTCGTTATATCATCCGACACCTCCTTTCTTGTCATACCATCCTTCACACAGTTCATCCATCGCTTCTTTGGTCTTCCTCTACTCTTAGACCCATCCACATTCATACTCAAAACTTTCCTCACGTCATTTTTCTCCTTTTTCCGCATCATGACTGGTGGACGGAATAGAAAAAAGGCATTTATTCATCAGTGCGACAGTACTAGCTAATAATAATGATGATGTTGATGGTGGTGGTGGTGGTGAAAACATAAGCCTATAGTGACCTTTAACCAATTCATGAAAAATATGTTCCTATAAAAAAACATTCTTTCACAGATTAATGCCAGCAGTCCTTGTTGTGATGGGTCTGGCGATGACCTGGGTACCTCATCTGGGCTCTGGACCCATGTGGGACGCAGTGGTGAGGAGAGAACGTGACATGTGCCGTATGAACTGGTGGCAGCTGGTCATCTTGAGTCCCAATCTGTTCCCGTTTGAGAACCTGTGTTTGCCTCAGGCTTGGTGAGTTCCAATACAAACTACTGTTGACCGCGACCTTTGTCCGCGTGAAATTATTATAAAATTTTACTTCCCTATTTGATATTTTTTCATCGGATTTAGATAACAATTTCAAGGGTTTAATTTTTTTGCACTGAACCCTTATCCTTTTTCTAAAATGAAAGTAAGCCTACGTTACTCCTTATAACATCAGCTCTCTGCCAGTGAAAGTCCAGTCAAAACCTCCAGACACAGACAGACAAACAGAAAGACCGACATAAAAAAACGTTCCCCTGGGTCTGAAAACCAGTTTTACCCAGAGGTAACGTTACTCAATACTATGTTGTGGAGTTCAAATAGGCAGTCACTCCAAGCCGTACATTATTATCTTGAAAAGGGCATCTACTGACAAAACGCAATACGGCCGGCCTACAAAGTAAAGCAGCCATAAAAACTTATTTTACATTAATTAACTCCAACCATAATAAAACTAAGCAGGTGCTTAGAACTTTAAACAAACAATTAATTCTAAAGGAAAAGGGAAACGCTTATCATATTCAGAGATGCGTAAACTGCAAGTGTGGCAATTTATTCGCTGTGTCCATGAAATAGTTGGGTTTAATGCAATCGCAATGACGCATGACCGAGGGACTGGTTTTTTTGGCCCAATTACTTACTTAAGTAACTTGCCAAATACATTATTAAATATATATATAGTTGTTGAGCTCGTAGCTAAATAATAATAACTAGCACTTCGCTCGCGACTTCGCCCGCGTCTAAATTTTGATAACTTGGTTAATAAGCATGATATAAATAATTATAATGTATATAACCTATAGCACCCACGAATAATGTAGCTTTCTACCAAAAAATAAATTTTAAAAATTACAACTGCTACCCTACATACAAACTTACAAACAAATTCTACCTCTTTATATATTATTAGTATAGATAATAAGCCGCGCTCGCCAATGTTGGTCCGTGGATGGGTTACCAGCCAATAAATACCGAGTGCCCCTTCATGTCTCGCAAAGTAAATTGAACTGTTGGTACCGGCTGTCATCTATAGCAGATCAGAAGCCTGAAGCTCTTACAACCAGTTTTACCAAGGGGTTTCGTCTTGTCAAGATGGGCTGACGACATTGTTGCCATCGCGGGAATATCCTGGATGAGGCTGGCACAAAAACTTGGAGCTTGGTACAAGCAAAGAAAGGCCTATTACCTAGTTGAGTTTAATGCAATCGCAATGACGCGTAACGGAGGGACTGGTATTTTAAAGCCCAATTACTTAGTAAGTGGTAAAATTTTAATTTAGTTGTGGTGTTAAATTACGACAGTAAATGACTTAATGTTGTTTTATTGTTAGCGTCTATTGTTTTTTAAGAATTCCGAGACGGTAAAGCGGCTTGGAGTTTTTACTTGACCGCAAGCATTTTTGACCGTTCAGGATGTTTGCTGGATGCTGATTTCTTGCTCTACGATGGCTTGAAGTGACGTTCTGACTTGTTCGTGACCAGCTTAATCAAGCAGAGTCATTGAAAAACATCTCACCATGCATTTTGGCATTTGTTAAGTAAGCTGAAGTGGCAATGGGCCGGCTATATTAGCCGTAGAACAGATGACCGTTGGGGTAGACGTGTTCTTGAGTGGAGACCGCGAATCGGCAAACGTTAGGGGGGGCGCCCTCAGGCTCGGTGGAGCAACGATCTTCGCAGGGTGGCTGGTAGCAACTGGATGAGAGTTGCCGAGAATCTACTTAGTTGAGTGGCGTGAGATCGAGGAGTCCTATGTCCACCAGTGGACTAGGCTGATGATGTATTTCGGCTATCATCAATTCATTGTTACATTTCACCACACTATGCTTTTTGGCATCACCATTTCATTGTTGAATTTCACCACACCGTGAATTTTGCTATCATCAATTCCTCATCATATTAAAGGTTTTCTTTTGAGTTCCTTGAGTCTACACGATAGCTGACAAATGCTTGCACTGACTGGACAAGTCCACTCAGGTGTGGTTCTTTCTTCAAAAGACCATCATTCTCAGATACTTATCTGCATGGTCCTCATGACACTTGACCATGATTATGTCTGGACCTTTAAAGACCTATGACCTCTGGGTTTGTTTCGGCTGTTTCTTCTTATGGCAGTCAGAGTACGAAACACAATTCTCCTCAAGTAATAAAAAAAATGACGTGTAAAGGAGTCTGTAAAAACCTATTTGCAAATAATTTTCATTCATTAATTCACTCTATTCTGTTCAGTTTAAAAAAACTAAAAGTACTAAAGGCCAGTAGCGCAGGCACGCAATAAGCCGATTCCTGTCGGCTTCCCTTTGGAAATCCAAGTCAGTAGGGTATAATAATGAAGGTATTTAATACACCCTACAATTTAAATATTATGTATTACAAAACGCCTGCCAAAATTACAATTTTTGTCAATAAATTCCAAAAAGACAACATGTTGCTCCTAAATAACTCGTAGGCGTCCCGGCTTTTTCCTTCTAAAATGTCTATACAAATCTATGTCGTCATGACGTCACTTAGAGCCACGTGACACGCGTTATCTTAGGAGTCGGTAAGCCGGAATAATGCGGGTTATAGGCAAGAACTGTTTGCGAGTAAACGAGATGCGTATATCGGAGAGAGGAGACGCATGTACTGGCGCGGGCGCCGTACTCGGTTCGATTCGTAAAATTTCGTAATGCTTCGGGCTCGGCGCTCGAGAATTTGTAAACAAATGCATTGCATTCGTATTTTTCATGTGCATGAATGTAAAGTACTTAATGGCTTTTATTTTGTTTTAGATAGGTAATTTGCAATTTGTTCGTTGTATTAATTGAATTGATTAGTGTATCAATTAGAAATTAGTTTGTGCGTGTATTGTGTAGTGAAAATAAAGTATAAAAGTACGTTGAAATTAGGTATTTGGGTAAGTAGATAGTTTATCAAGTTGAAATTTCTTACCTATTTAGAGTAGATTTAAAAATTAATTAGAATTAGGATGGCATTGATCGCTTTAGACTGCTGTCTCACAGATTATTTGCTTTGCGAAGAAACTAGTTTTTCAAGGTTAAGTTTTGAGAATAAAAAACATGTTATAAAACTCGGGCGGGCGCGTCCAAATATGGCAATTAATTATCAACGAAAAGATGGTTTTGTGAAACATTTTAATGTTTCTCTATACGATAAATATCAATGGCTGACTGGCAGCTGTAAATTAAATAAAATGTATTGTTTCCCGTGCCTACTTTTCTCAGATTCTAGTAGCCTTTGGAATAAAGGGGGTTTTACGGATATTAATAATCTGACGAATTCCTCGAAAAAACATGTTCAAACTGAAAAGCATATTCGCAGCTGTTTAGATTTACACGAGTTCGGGTGTAGTAGAATAGAATCATTTTTCGCTAATTCGCATGAAGCTCATAATAGAAAAGTAGATCGAAATAGGAATCTTCTTTCTATAGAGAAACATTTGTTACTTAAAATTAAGAATAATCCCGGCTTTTATGATAATGTCTTAGCGCACTTTGTAAGAAAGAATAGACGAATAGCTTTAGAGTATAAGTAGTTATTATAAGTAGAATAAGTGAGTAGAGTAGTCTTGTTGTTAAGTAGTAGTAGTAGTTTTGCCTAGTATAGTAGACATCATACGTCATCAGTTCATCACACCACAACCGGCTTTTTTCAAAGCCACTTTTATTATACTTGCAAGACACTGTTTCAATCTATCAGTCAGTGCTTACACGTATAGTAAGGGTGGACTGAGAAATATGTACGCCCTACCTACGCCCCCCCCCCTGGACTACGCCTGGCCTTGGTAAGTTTTTTTTTTGTTTTTTTTTTTTTGCTGCGGCTTCCCTCCTTCATGAAATCACCCGTCGCCACTGCTAAAGGCTTTAATTAAATTATGTGCATTGCTAGCAAACTACCTAACATTTAGTGCTGCTATGGTAAGCGCCAGATAAACGTGGAATAACGGTCATTGACCCACATACATTTATTGACATACTTAATTCCGAAAACAATAATAATGACATAAAGCTGTGTTAAATCGACATCTATCGTGATCCTTCCCTTTTTGTAGTAATGAAAAACGATTCATAATTTATTGTCCGCGTACCTACGCAGAGAAATTAAGGAAAGGGCAATGAACTTTATTCCACGTTTATCTGGCGCTTACTATAGTCTTTGCATTGATGGATGTGTTCCTTCCTGCCTCGCCGACGATTCAACATGAATTATGCAGTTACTTGTAGGTACATAGCTAGATTGCTATGTGCTATCTATTCAATAGTGTGCCTTGCCTACGTGGAAAAAATAATACTCACTTGAAATCATGTAAAAAGTTTTCATTAATAGAATTATTGTTAGCGTTTATAGAAAGACTAGTGCCTAGGAGAGGAGCTCGTGGCTAGATAACAACAGCCACTCGGGTCGATCTTAAGGTTAAGCCGCGCTTGCCTAGGTTGGTCCGTGGATGGGTGACCACCCATTACTTACCGAGTTTCCCCCGTGCCTCGGAACGCACGTTATGCCATTGGTCCCGGTCATTTGTAGAACTTTGACAGTCGTTACAGGTAGTCAGTGGCCCGAAAGTCTGACAACCAGTCTTACCAAGCGGTATCATATTACGCAATACTAATTGGTTGATGACAATAGGATCGCCACTATTGCATAGGACTAATACAACAGGAGGGAGCTGGCAATGGGCAGGCACCTTCATGTACACTAAGAAATCAAAATGTTGACCTTTATTTCGATGTAAATTACCTTCAGATCTAACTTTCAGTAATAGGTACCTATCAGTTATTTTAGTTAGCAAAAATGTCAGTAATTATTTTGCTCTTTGAACGTTCCCTGCTCAACTTACTGTCTAATTCGTCTCCGTCTAGACAAATTGACCTTCGAAGCGTTTTGACCAAAACCTATTAGTGAAGAGACATCGCTTATCCAACATAATATTACTATCGCTTTTCTTATGTTAATATTATTATTTTCGTTGTTAAGGCTCGGGGAAATCTAGAAGATATTAATTTGGTAATCCAACATAGTATATATCAGTAAAAGTTTGTAACATATTGTGGACTTTGATTATATAATGTCTAGATAGAGCGTCGCCCTACAATCGTATCAAAGAAAACGAGTCAACATTTTCAAGTATGTGTGCGTGCAGGCGTCGTTTTACACTATGCGTCTATGTCTTTGTGTGCGTAAATAATGATACCAGCTACTACAATTCTCTCATAAATCACATTAAAAAATAGACTTATTAAATAAGATAAGTTTTAGGTGTATGACACGATCTGCACTGATTGGCGGGCAAGCACTTGTGAACCAATAGTTGGTTGACACTTTTTGACACGTTTGCGCGCACTTGACGCTCCATCTAGACATTATATAATCAAAGATTGTGGAAATACGCATCATTTACCGGATAAATGAAATGAGAACTAAGTTGTGTTGTGACTGCCGGTCTAGTGGTCACAGGCCTGACTGCTGAGTATTGGGGTCCTGGGTTCGATTCTCGGGTCGAGTAAAGATTTATTGGGTTTTTCCATCAGGATTTTCTGAGTAACGGCCACGGAGTCTATATTTGTGCCCGATTGATGGGAAAATGTGGGTGTTCTATAATTAGGCACACATCTGTCTAACCCTTTGAAGATTACAAGCGTGATGTTGCATAAAACGTAAGAAAAATTGAATTTTGTCTTATTTATTTTTTAGATAAAAGCTGAAAGTATGTGACGATTGAAAAGTCACCAAAATGCAAACAATTAAAAACATAGGAAATTCCAACTGTTTCTCTGCACAGAATTCTTTACGCAAAACAAACGAGACAATTAATAATGACCTAAATTATTCAGCTTTGATTTGTTTTCTTAACTTTTTTCTATGACCAACAAACACTTTGAAGGCTAATCCGCTTTCCACCAATATCACTCGACCTCCAAACATTGAATCCAGCAAGCGTTTTTCGTACAAATATTTAATTTCACATACATAAAGCAAATAGTAAAAATCGCTCTTATTGCGTAAGCAACAAGGTTTGTGTTACCATTGCGTAATTCAGGGTAAATATTGTCTTAGTACAAACCAACAAACCTTGGTTTCGTTGCATTCGTAATTGCAGTTGAGAAATTTTAAGAAAGAGGGTATCTTGGTCTTAATCGTGCTATGTTGTCGGATAAGCAATAAAAGTAATGGCTTTTCCTTGACATAGTTGACAGTAAGCGGTGACAATAGTTTTATTACCCACAAAGAGTATGGTAAAAAAGTTGGAATTTGTGACTTGAAAATTAGACCAATATCCGAACTTGTACCACCTACTAGCGGATACCCGACATGTGCTACTACGCGATGGAGCCTAGTGCATTGTTTTAGTGGTCTAAAAGCACATATTTGATCCAACTTCCATCTACCTAATTATGCCGTTGTTTCCGGCTGTCATATATGTACATAATATTTTTGATTTTCGTAATAGTAGCCCTGATGCAATTGTTATCATGAGTAGTGCCTTAGTTTAACACGTTGCGGGACAGATCGCCTTTTGACGTTATCTCGGTACATCGTTACGTGACAGTACGTCTAAGGGCGGTGAAATTTATTTCATGTCATTTGGCAAACCGTGCATAGCCGTTGCTTGCCCATAACATTCCTAGGAAGCACATGATCTAGTGTCACAACACGCAACTTCATTTGTTTGTGGGTGTCACGGCAAACTCTTTTCGAGTCACTTTTCAACACACACATACCCAGTGCTTATGCAGCAAAACAAAACATTCACACCGCCGACAGGCGTAGATTGAGCCGTACAAGTACAGCGATGTTGATATTTAGTGTCACAGCGTGTGCGCCAATGGCGTTTCATCGCATCACTGGGTGATTTGTGATTTATACCTATAAGCGTCAACGTCTAAGGCCGTATTTGTCGTATCAAAAATTTAAAAATATTATCTAATATGATAGTACGGCTGTAGACGGTATGATAAAATGTATGGGATTTTGAAGTGTCATTTGCAAAATATTCAAGTGTCCCGCAATGTGTTAAAATAATACCCATGACTTCAATTGCACCCTGTATAGACCCTTATAGTCGTAACAAATAATCCGAAAGTCTGGCAAGCAGTCTTACCAAATGGCACCTTATTACCCAGTAACTGGCGTATAGAGGTCAAACAGGCAGTCGCTCCATGTAAAATACTGGTACTTAACTGCATGTTTTGGACTGAAAGCCGATCCCACCATAGTTGGGAAAAGCTTAGCCAGTGATTAACTTTGAGAAATATTATTTTTTCTCCTTCCAGGTACCTCGGCACAGACACCCAGCTCTTCCTCATCACTCTGGTAGTCCTACTCATCATCTGGAGATGGCCCAAGAGCGGGGTCCCTGTGCTGACAGCTGTCATGATCATCAGTCTGCTGATACCGTTCCTGCAGAGCTACTTCATGAATCTACTGCCAATTAGAGTCAGCATATTCCCTGAGTAAGTATACACTTTACGGTGCCTTATTAAGTATTTTTTCAACTCCAACACGCGGTTTGCAATATTCAATTATATATATTATCTTTGATTATATAATGCCTAGATAGAGCGTCGCCCTACAATCGTATCAAAGAAAACGAGTCAACATTTTCAAGTATGTGTGCGTGCAGGCGTCGTTTTACACTATGCGTCTATGTCTTTGTGTGCGTAAATAATGATACCAGCTACTACAATTCTCTCATAAATCACATTAAAAAATAGACTTATTAAATAAGATAAGTTTTAGGTGTATGACACGATCTGCACTGATTGGCGGGCAAGCACTTGTGAACCAATAGTTGGTTGACACTTTTTGACACGTTTGCGCGCACTTGACGCTCCATCTAGACATTATATAATCAAAGTATATTATATAAAATATACTCTACTACGAATACTCAAGATTTTTCGTAATCGTGACCGCTGACCATGAGGTTCTGGGTTCGATTCCAGGGTCGGACAAATTGTTATTGGGTTTTTCCATCAGGAATTTCTCAGTAGCAGCTACGGAGTGTGTTTTTTTGCCCGGTCGATGGCAATTACTAGGCTCGCCCCCTATTTCATGGGAATTATGGGACATATATATATATTATATATTTCCACTTCCCTCCATATCATCAGGAGACAGAACAAAACAAGTCCAATAAGCACAAAGGGACGTATACAACCGGGAACCGGTTTACTGGGTTTACTATTGCAGTAGTTGCCTCGATACCAAAGTCGTTGGATGTCGGAGATTTGCGTAGCGTTGTGTATGAAGCGCCTAAGGCATCGGTTACATTGGCATTCGGTGAAATAGACAGTTTAACATTCCGTTTTCAAGTTTAATTCTACGTTTGTCGAGAAGGCTAACTAAATCAAAAATAAATAAAAGCAAATATTGAAGGCAGCATTTACAGCTGGGCCCAGAAAAGCCGTCCTTCTTTTTATTCTTTAGTTGAAATACTTGGTGGTATCAAATTGCTACTTGGTGGTGGCAGAGAGGGGTGGCAAATGCGACTACACCACCAGTGGTGGTAGACGAGAAAAATAGTTGCGATTGCCACCAGGTAGCAAACTGGTGGTGGCAGTTGGGAATAAAACTTCGCGTGGTTGCCCGTCTTAAGCATTTTATACTTAACGTGGCTATTATCGCAGCAAGCCAATTTGTTTAAAACAAAATCGTCACAACTCAAGAACTTAATTCTAGACATTTAAAGAACGAAAACGTAGTCAGTCTATTTTGTATCGTAACTTGTTTGTATAGTATCGAAATAGTGCTCATCACATCAGATTAGGTAGTCAAAAATGTAGTCGCTTGGTTTTCATACGGATCGTGATACTTGCGTTATCTATATCTGTGATACTAGTAATGAGGATTGCGACGCAGTAAAGTTATTTTTTTTATATGCTCGTATTTTTCCATTGTACATGTAAAGGACCTACCAATTAAATTAATTAAAATTAATTACTTATATTATCAACGCGGCAGCCCCAGAAGGCGATGGCGGGACGAACTCGATTCTTTCTACAAGGATTGGCGATTAACAGCACTCGATTAATATATTAATTAATTATTAAATACCTGTCAATTGAAGATCTTTGACAGTCGTTACAGGTAGTCAGTGACCCGAAAGTCTGATAACCGGTCTTAACAAAGGGTATCGTATTACCCAGTACTAACTGGGTTGTGGAGGTCAGATAGGCAGTCGCTCCATGTAAAATACTGGTATTCAGGTGCATCTGGTTAGACTGGAAGCCGACCCCAGCTGATAAAAGGCTAGGCAGATGATGATGTAAAGGACCTACCAACTCCTGTTACACTTCTTTTTGTCTAGAACTGCTGAAACCACATTAAATTGTCAGATACGCATCATTGCTGCATGTCGCACGAAGGTCGAGTAACTTGCAACATAGGATCACGAAATCTGCTATGCGCAGCGGATTAACTATAGCTGTAGTTTTTGTTTGTAGCAGCCACATTATTACTAGCTTCGTTACGCAAAATAAAGGAAAATGTCCAATAACCATTTGGCTACATCCACACTAATATTACGAGTATAAATGCGAAAGTTTGGATGGATTGACGTTTGTTACTCAATCACGCCAGAACGGCTGAACGGAGCTGGATGAAATTTGGCACAGAGATAGATTATAGTCTGGAATAGCACATAGGATACTTTTTTTTTCTCATACTTACACATCAAAATTTCCACGCGAACGAAGTCGCAGGCAACAACTAGTATACCATAAAATCAGCTCAATTCATCTTTCGAATAAGTCTTATTGGTCCGAAGTTTCATGTTATACTTACTTTATTAGTTAGTATAGGTATTAGTTGTAAGTATAAATTAAGTTATTATTAATTAAGGCGCATTTATCGCATTGGGTTAGCCTGTAATGATAAATGTAAGTAGATAAATAAATAAATACTTTTACACTTTACATACTTTAAAAAAATGTTGATCACGAAATCAAGAAACGCAGCTCTGATTTCTCAGATTCACGTGCGTATTGTATTTATCACTTGCTTCGGTGATGGAAAACATCGTGAGGAAACCAGCATGCCTGAGAGATATTTCTAGTCGGCATGTATAGTCAACTCAGCGGCCCATAGCCAGCATAAAAACTCTGACACCAGGTTAGGCACTAATCACACGATAAAGAAAAACGCAAAATAATCAACAACAGCAAAATCTTCAGCACCGTCACGCACACTAAAAGAAAGTGAATAAGCCTCACACTTCAAAAACACAGTTCACACTAATATACTTACGGTACTTGAATCTCTGCTTATCCCATAATAGAAATCGTGACACACATTACTCTTGTACGTGACTTCGAACGATATCCAAAAATTTTCTCATAACTTGCCCCATATCTCAAGCCAAAAACATCGGAAGCACCAATTTTTTTCCCATTCAATTTCTGTCTGTGTTTGCTGGATTATAAGACATAATTTCGGGTACAATATCACGTTTTACCATACACACTTGCCCAAAATCGCAAATCAAAAGATCGCAACAACCATTTTTTTTTCTCATGCAAATTTTCTATGTATTTCCAGGTCGATAAGAGATATATTCGGCTACAATGACACGTTCTACCACGCGTATGTGTCCGCTCAGGGTAACTGGGCTGGTTATCATCTTGGAGTGCTGACTGCCTATTTCTATCACAAAGCACAACAGAAGAAATGGGATCTAAGGGAATCTATCGTAAGTTTGATATTATGTTGCAAACACAGCGCTATGTTTCCACATTTACTGTGCGAGTCTATAGAATTCGCTGCCGGCTTCTCGGTACCCTGATAATCTGGAACTATTCAAAGTTCAAGTGAACCGATTTCTTCTGGGCAAGCGTGCTCCACCCTAGGCCGCATCATCAGTTCATATCAGGCGAGTTGCGGCCATACGCAAGACTATTTAGGAAAAAAAAAATTGAATTTAGTCTAGTGTATGGTATCGTTAACTTTTGAAATCCTGAACCCTTGGCCACGTACTATACGACCAAGTGACAACGCGTGTTGCAAAAGAATCTTTGTTAAGAGCATGCTAGTTGAAGCGACTCGACATGCGTTAACCCCTCACAAAAAGAAACAAGCAAAAAGTGACACATGTGTGTTGCTTGACCCAAGACGGCAGGAGGCATCGCCTGCACCACAAACAGGTATCAAATGTAGTCTAATCAGCCAATAATGTGCCTACAGCTGGAACCAATAGTGGTAACGTGTGAGGAAGAACGAGTTGTTCCAGATGGTTACCGTGCTGCAAGGTTATTTTGACGCTTGAATGACAATGATGATGTTTAGTGCCAAGGTTAGACTACATTGTATTGACATAACATGATGGCGTCGTTAAGCTCCAATTTATCACGCAAAAGATCTGTGTACATTTTTTCACTTAGCTATCAAGCTAAGGCAACTTTCCTCTTGAGTTGATCCTCAAGAGCAAGAAAATCAACAATGACATATTCTATTTTCCAGGTGCTGAAACTCCTCTTCCTGTCCTCAATTCCCATCGCAGCCGGAACAGTCCTCATGGGCTGGGATCTTCATCATCGTGAGGCTTCAGCGTTCGAATCAGCAGTTTTCAACGCTTTGAACCAGAACTTCTTTGCTCTAGCCATCTGTGTGTTCATCATTGGATACTTCTACAAGTGCAACAGTAAGTAGAAAATTTGTAACAACTAATAAACTAAAATTAAACTTAGAACTTGCGCAAAATCAGAAATTGGCCTTTGTAACCTTGGTCTCGATTTCTGGCCTTGTCCCATTTTACTTGGGGTCATAGGTAACCTAGGTGATAACGAGGTGGCCAACCATGAGACCACTTGGATTGGTTCAGTATAAAATATGTAGGTGATACCCAAAAACGAAGCATAACTATATATTTATCCCTTTTTTTTTTTCGGATGGGAAATCATCAAAACCCACCCATGTTACTTCATCGAAGTAACATGGGTAACTTTTTTCTTTTATTTTTTTGGTTCAGTATAAAATATATTTATCCCTGGCGATGAGATGAAATGGGCATATTGTAACCTTGATAAAGGCCATTTAGCATATTATTATTAAAGAGTCATTCAGAAATATCAGCACCTTGTAACCTCGACGATAGTCAAACCTTCACAATAACCTGGTAAATGGTGGTCAACAGGAATTGAGCAATCGAAAACAGCGTTAAACAGAAATGATGGCTATTTAGACCATCGCAATGATCGCTGATGGACGCTACTGAAGGCTCCAAACTACTGGCTCAGTTCTGGGCCGACGCAATTTAGATTGCCATGGATACGTTAAGAAGAAGATCAGAACATCATGATGCATGCGCAATAGAAAAGGAGCGTTTTAGTATTAAAATTCACATTTCCCTGCGTACCTCGTGCAGAGAGCCTAGAAAAATGATAATTATTGCTTTAATAGCGTTTCGTATTTTCTCGGTAGTTTTTATGAAAAGCCAATACATTTTTGACTTGTTAAAGTGATTTATCACTTTGTTATCATCATCTGCCTAGCCTTTTCCCAACTATGTTGGGGTCGGCTTCCAGTCTAACCGGATGCAGCCAAATACCAGTATTTTACATGGAGCGACTGCCTATCGTAGTACCGGGTAATACGATACGATACCCTTAGGACTGGTTGTCAGACTTTCGGGCCACTGACTACTTATAACGACTGTCAAAGATCTTCAAATGACAGCCGGGACCAACGGCTTAACGTGCTTTTCGAGGCACGGAGGAAACTCGGTATATTATGGGTGGCAAGCGCGGCTTAACTTGAAGATTGATCCGAGCGGCTGTTTTTATTTTAGCCACGAGCTCCACCGAGATTTATCATTTTGTCTAAGCTCCTAAATGTTTCCTGGAACTTTGTCGATATCGTTTATCCAAAAAGGACTCTTGGGCGTTTTGGACGTATACTTTGCTTCTCTGATAAAAATACTAAGAATTACAAGCAGTGATAGCCTAGTGATGTGACCGTTTGACTACCAAGTGGTCTCGGGTTCGAACCCAAGACACGCACCTCTAATTTTTTGAAATCATGTGTGTATTGTATAATCATCACTTGCTTCGGTGAAGGAAAACATCGTAAGGAAACCAGCATGCCTGAGAGATATTTCTTGATAGCATTTAAAGCCAAGTCAGGCGCCCATGGGCGGCATAAAAACTCTGATACCAGGTTAGGCACTAACCACACGATAATGAAGAAGACTAAGAATTGCGTTTTCTTGCAGGAATCTACGTAGGTTCAGTAGAATGGGGTCCTCTGCAGCCTCTAGGCAGAATGTCTTACTGCGCTATGTTGCTCCATGCCACGGTCCTGAGGACTTACGGAGGTCAGATGAGGAGGTCCTTCTATGCTACTGATTATACTGCTGTGAGTATCTAATATACGTTTACACAATCATTACCTCACACCTGAAATCTCCGAAAGGATAGGCACAAATGTACCTTATAGTACACCTATATTTCTCCGTTTAGGTTTATGTCCCATGTAATAGTGGGCGAGCCTATTGCCGTCAACCGAACTCCGTGGCTGCTACTGAAAAATACCTGACGGAAAAAGTTCAATAAAACTTTTTCTGACCTGGAAAACCTAAGACTCACACAATTCCAGACTCCGTGGCTGATACTACTATTATGTATTCTGTGCTGTCACTAAGAAAATTCCTGATGGAAAAACCCAATAACACTTTACCTGACCAGGGAATTCAACCCAGGTCATGCTCAGCAGTCGTGCTTATCGACCAACGAGGCAGTCGTTCAAATAACTATATTTAATTTTCCAGATTATGTTATACGCCGGTATCGTAAGCACTACGTACCTCTTTGCTTTACCTCTATATCTCTTCGTGGAAGCCCCGGCCTGTCAGCTCCAAAAACTTCTCCTGGGCCCGAAGAGGAGGCCCGAAGGTAGGAACGAGAAGGAAGACACTAACGCCAACCACGTCAAGCCTGGGATCTCTAATGTTTCCGTGAATACTGTTTCTACTCATATTTAGATCAACATTGTACATTTGTACAATGCCCTTAGGAAAACGTTGACCACATTAAGACTCTGTCAGATTCGTTATTTGTCAATTTATGTAGCCGTTTTGAAAGTTCGGACATTTCACAGCGTGCGCTGGTCGTTAAAATCGCACGATAAACAGTAAACGCTATCATACAAGTCTATTATGATATCGAAACGCGCGACCGGCGCACGCAACGCGCGCTGAAGCAGTTTCTAATATTTTAAGAAAAATATATTCAGTATGTTTTTCTATACAGGATGGTAGAAACACCGACGCGAAAACAGTTACCACGTACTCAGTACGTCATCATTATAAACTCCCGCACATTGAAATTTTTCATAGGTTAATTTAAAAAAAATCTGCGGTTTCCTACAAAAGTGCCCACCTTAGGTACACTTTTGTTGGAAACAGTACGGTCAAAATGTTACAGCTGATTTTTTAATTACCGATGAACCGTTTTCGCGCGTTGTCACTTCCAGCCTGAATGACAGTAGATTGTATTTAATATGGCAAAGTAAATGTGGTCAAAGTTTTCATAGGCCGTAAGTTGATATGCAGTTGAGGCCCAAGAGTCTATACACTGTCACTTTCTACTGTATTATAATATTTTTA
Source organism: Standfussiana lucernea (assembly GCA_964057025.1). Taxonomy (NCBI): domain Eukaryota; kingdom Metazoa; phylum Arthropoda; class Insecta; order Lepidoptera; family Noctuidae; genus Standfussiana; species Standfussiana lucernea. The sequence goes on along the minus strand of OZ059808.1, from coordinate 11,918,226 downwards.
AGGATGAAAGGGATAAACTTGAGATTTTAGCTATTTAAACATAAGAAAGCATAGAAATTGCGATTTGGACTGGTATTATAAACTAACAGTAAACAAAATAACTTAATATCAGTATTAAGTCAAATGAATCGCAACCGTTGCTCAATTTTAAATCTAAGTCGTATTTATCTTTAGACAAGATCCAGTTTACCAAACTGACAAGTAATTTCATTTAAGGTGAAAGCACCCAGGCTGGGAATTTCAAATTTTCTTACGTTTTTTGCAATTTGCCGGTCAGTTTCGGGTTGTATGTTGATTAAAATATGATTTGCGACCGTAACATATATGGCTTTAAAGAGTTACAATCATTAAAATTATCAATATAACCCTCTAAGTTCATTTCAAAAACATTAACAAAAACCAATGAAAATTTCAATTTCGCGGACCACCCTCGCTTTCCCCATTAAATTCAAATGCGTTATACTATCCTGAGTTAAATTCTTTAAGCTTTTCAGTGTCTGGTCTCATAAGGCCGCAGCTTGTGTCCCATACATCACACTTCATGGGTAATAGCTTGAGCGCTAGGGCCCGTACACACTGTAAATATCCTACGTGGCTCATTTTTCACATCTTATGAAAATTCTCCTTTCGGGCTAGGCCGACCTTAACGCCAAGAAACCGATGTCAAACGCTTCACTTTTTATTAATTTTTGCTTTTCATTTGACGTATTTCACTGAAAGTGAAAAGTTTGCACAAAAAATGAGTTAATAGTGAAAATAAATCATTGGTGAACCGGTGGCCTACCATAACATCTTAAAGCAGGAATGTTTAAGTATTATTCGAGTGTGGGAAAGAGATGGCGCTACAGACCCTGTATAGGTCTGTCTCTTTCCTACACTGGTATGACATTAACACATTCTTGCTTTACGACGTCATGGTAGGCCAACTGATCGGTGAGACTTCGCCACTCCACAGGTGACTACAGAATGGAAAAACAAATGAAAAGAGCAGATTAACGTTAATTTCTATGTATTATTTGTCGGTGTAGTGCGAACATGGAATGAAATATAAAATGAACATACATATGTATACTCACAAGTTCACTTAAGTGAATCTTTTGATATCAGTTTAATCAGTGTGTTTTCGCCCTTACGATGGCGACAGATGTTTGTCATCCTGTACATACGAATATTGGTGTATTCTATCATAGATGTTAGGAAAATGTATTACAGTTAAAAGATAAAACATGACTTTGTACATAGTGTTAAATTTTAGTTTACATGATATATTTTTGTAATAAATGTTTTTATACAAAAGGTTTTTTTTTAATCAAAGACAAGACATGATTGTGCTGTATGTTGCTTAAACTCTCTTATGGGACGGATTTGAGAAGACACCAAGAAATGCTGGCGTGACGATTTGGATTCGTTCCTGACTGATTGGCCAGAGAAGACAAAACACCGGGAGAGTTGGAAAGGAATGGGGAGGCCTTTGCCCAGCAGTGGGACAGAACAAACAAAAAAAAAATGGGTCGGATTTGGGGATTCAGATAAGGATTCGTGCGTGCCTCGGAAAGCCGTTGGTGCTGTCATTTGTAGATCTTTGGCAGTCGTTGCAGGTAGTCAGTGGCCCGAAAGTTTGACAACCAGTCTTCCCAAGGGGTACCGTATTGTGGAGGTCAGCTGTATACGGTTAGCCTGAAAGCCGACCTCAACGTAGTCTGAAAAAGGCTAGTCAGATGATGGAGATCAAACAAAACGACCGGTTAAAGACAAGGTGGAAGGGACATTGATGCACAAACGGATACCAGCCTTAAAATTCAAATTCTAACTCTAGCACACTTATCTCTTGAGGTCCCCGAAGCGTCCGCGAGACCTCTTCAAAGCTTGTAGAATAGAAACTAATCTCACGAACAACCCTGGTTACATTCCTGGACAATACTTACCTAACTTGCACATCATCGAAATATCCACCTACACTTAATTGGTCCAAGGTTGTATGTCCATCGGCAAGGTGTCAGGGCGAAGCCTGAACACTACATATCGATTATCGGGACGGCGATTAAGTATGTCACTTGCATAGGATTTGCCTAATTCACAGTGCATGTGTCGACGCGTCCGTCTGTGGGGTGGCGTGTGATATGGGTTGCCTTTACACCGGAGCGTAATAAAAGGAAACAAACAGTACCTAATTTAAAAAAAATTGTACTTACCTAACTTTTCAATCTGCCGCTGCCTAAGCCGTCAAACAATTACCTATAAACAAATACCTATATTCATATCAAACAATTACCTATATTCATGTCGTTTCGAGTGTTTCTCGTAGCATTATGTAAAATTCTCGGCAACGCTCACTTTTTTTTCGTGTGATTGCTTACCGTTTAACAAATTTTGTTAAACGGTAAGTTGCAATTAGTATCATCTGTATAAGCTCCGTAGCCAACTACAAGTCACCAAGGGCCTCTTATACTCCTACTTTCTTCACCACTCCGGTGTGACAGTCATCCTCTATAACCCCACAACACTGTAGAAGCGACAATCAATCGATCACAGCTGTTGCTACTATATTATCGAGAAGATCCCGTCTCGTGGCAGCTTACATGGTTACATTTCATAATGATCATTATTACAATACCAGTAAGGTTGGAGTTAGATCGCTGCAGCTTACAGGGTTAGGTTTCGGTTCTCTTAATCGAGTTATCAATTCTTATAATTATTAACATGACATCACAGTATAAATATATACAGTACGGAAACTAAACCTAGTTGAGGACATAATTACCTACGCTCTATTGAAGCAATAGGGAAGTAACTTTTAATGTTTTTGATATTGTTTTTTTTTACATTTTTGTTCTGTAGTGATCAATCAGTCATCATCAATCAAAAAAATACTGTCCCATTTTATTAAATTTATCAGCTTTAAATATCCTCAAAACCACTGCATTCTGGATTTACAAATAAATTCACGAATACGATAACGATTATAACAATAAATCAATCTTACCTTTCAAAATAAGCAGGAAGTTTAAAACACGATAGCTCCGGTTTTGATGAAGCCAAGTTCAAACAGCCGTATACTACGCAATACGTTTGTGGCATTTTTAAAAAGATGGCGCTGATAAACCTAAACGTGTCCACTGGTCTTGACGCGGCACTCACTACTGAGAGCACCACGAGCGCTTAGGAGTCTCGCGCATGTTTGTGAGAGTGTGCCGTTTCGAGCGTTTTTAGGTAGTTTCCGTACTGTCCATATGTATATTGTGACTCGATACAGCCTTAGATCGACAGGAAGGTGAAATAAAGAACCATAGCACCTTTGTAAAACTGGTTGTCAGACTTTCGGGTTTCTAACTAAAATACTAGAAGTAGTATACTAGTTAAATATACAGCGTGGAAGGGACACCGACGCACAAACGCTTACCGCGTACCCAGTACATCATTCTGAAACCCTCACATGGAAATTCACATTTTTCACAGGTAATTTAAAAATAAAATGCTGTTTCATACAGAAGTTCAATATCTACACGGTCAAAATTGGCGTGATGTTATGTTATGTGAATAAAATGTAAGCTGAATACAATAGAATGACGTACCTACTATGAAGACAAAAAAGACGTAATAGCATGACGTAATAAGGGAAAAAATAACCGACTTCCAAAAAAAACACAAAAAATGGAAAATAACTTTACTTTAGGAAGTCGGTGACTATTGTTTGTTTCATTGACTTTATTGCCACCGACTTTCGAACGTAAAATTATTTTTTACCCTTTTAGTGTTTTTATTAGAAATCGGTTATTATTTTTGCAAAAATTGATTTTGTTATATTATATCTTCTTTGCACCAACGTTTAGAAAATTTATTCCTAAAGTCAATACGATCGGATTTGTTGGATAGCCCAACTCTTGAGGAAGGTTATGGGTATATTTAACATCACGCCACGACCCTCAGGACCCAAACAAAATAAGAAACGGCAAATGAAACAACTAGAACTTTACATTTTATTTTCTGGAATACCATCACTACAGATACAATGATTTGGCTACTTATACTCAACATGTCCACACTTGTCAACCAAAGTTGACATAGTAGGACACTCTCGAGCCTATTATCATCTTTGCAGTGGCAAAATCATAGTGCCAAGTCATAGGTCTCGAGTTCGAACCCAGGACACGTACCTCTGATTTTTCGGAATCATGTGCGTATTGAATAATTATCACTTGCTTCGGTGAAGGAAAACATCTTGAGGAAACCAGCATACCTGAGAGATATTTCTACGGCATGTAAAACCAAGTCAGGGGCCCTTGGGCGGCATAAAAACTCTGACACCAGGTTAGGCACTAACCACACGATAAGGAAGGAAGTGGCAAAATTAATTTATCTGCTGCTTTTGAATCCAAAATAGTACTCAGTGAAGAGAATCAGTATAATTTGAATATTACAGATAATAATCTGACTCATACCCAGATCAATGTGAGGTTTGATTCGAACGCTACTGCCATTTTGGTAAGTTACTATTACTGTGTTACAGCCCGTTCACACGACGACGTATCGTTTTTAGGGTTCCGTACCTCAAAAGGAAAAAACGGAACCCTTATAAGATCACTTTGTTGTCCGTCCGTCCGTCCGTCCGTCCGTCCGTCCGTCCGTCCGTCCGTCTGTCAAGACCGTTTTTCTCAGGAACGCGTGGAGGTATCAAACTGAAATTTCTATATGATACTTAGTTCTACTGTCCCTGGAAGCTGTAGAAAAATCAACCTTCTAAGTCAACGCAATCAAAAGATACAGCCACTTAGGCCGCAAATTTCCGCAAATTTTCGAAACTCGCACGGGAATCAAAACCTACAGGGTACTTCCCGTGAACTTAGAATCTTGAAATTTTGTACGAAGTCACGTCTTATAGTACAGATATAGGAAAAATTACGAAAACCGTAAATTTTTAGTTTCGTCATATAAAAAAAAGTTATATACCCACAGGTTTGTACGGAACCCTCGGTGCGCGAGTCCAACTCGCACTTGACCGGTTTTTTTTTTTGATGTATTGTCTTTTTTCACGATCCGTGATTTTTTTTGACGGCGCCAATGCTTTTCACACGCATCACGAGTCGTGAAAAATGACGGACATGCGTTAAATCACTTAACGTCTTTTAAAAATGAGGTACGTCTAAAAACACGGATCGTGATTTTTTTTTGTGACGGCTTCGCCTATGCTTTCGCTCCCGAAAAATCAAGGAACTAATGTGAACACAAATTTGCGGGCCCGGTGCGGGTTGGTTCAGATGTCACATCACTCCGAATTTTTGCCTTTAGGACATGTCGGTTTCCGGGCGTTGTTTTATTTCACCGTTTTGGTAGCAGCGGTGATGAAATGAATTACGCGAAGCAATTCATCTGCCTGGATTCGAACCCATGTTCCATAACTCGTAAGTCAATCAAAAAGAATCACCTCAATCGGCCCACACAAAAGATGACGGTCGAAAACTTAACAACCCATTGATCTGTTTGAAGAGTAACCCATTATTCTTTCATCAGAAACCCAACTTCAACAAGTTTTGTTGTGGATTGGCTAACGGTAAGCAAGCGTTATAAAAAATATTACACCATGGACCCAACATTGAAAATCCAGGTTTTTCACCAACTCGACACGAGAGACTGGACACATATGTGTCCAGTTGGTGAAATTCAAAATTAGTATCACTTATTATTTTGTCATCTGGACACGCCAAGATTTTTACACGTGTCCACGTATTAAAACTTAAATTAAATCACTTTTTATGTTTTCTGCCGTCTGTAGGTGTGTTGAATTCAATTAGAATACTAGTACTTAAAATATTGTACTTATTTGGGGAGTGAAATGAGTACACATTATGCGCTTAAACTGGTAACCATTACCCAAACACACCGTTTAATCACTTCAATACACCAAAATACAGCAATAAGAGGATTAAATAAAGAGCCATACAAAGCAATATTTGGTTTTGTTATTACATGAATAGAGAGTGAGTTTATACACGTAAACATTAAATATTGATAAACGCCTGCTTAAATTATTATAGCAAACTGTTGTAAACGGTTGTAATGAACTTATTGAATAATATATGAAGGCGCCTTCTTTACAAAATACATATATTAGCATTTTTCCAGCTTAGCTAGGCAGCATAGGTATAGATATACCTAGAGGCTAGGGTGCACAGGAATAAATATATTTACATAAATAACGCAAGTATCGGTATGAAAACTAGCGTGACATTTTTTGACTACCTATTATGACGTCATAAGCACTACAATACTTACATACTATACAAACAAGTTACTATACAAAATAGACTACGTTTTTAACCGACTTCAAAAAAGGAGGAGGTTCTCTATTTTTTTTGTGATTGTTTTCTTCGTCATTTATAATTCGATTTGAAAAATTCTTCTTGGTCCGATAGAGATTTTATCAAAATCGGTTCAGTAGTTTGGTTTTTATAAATAAAAATATCTGTTAAAAATGTTATCCAAGTAAAAGATATTGCGAAATTAATAGTTCACAAAGCTTTGCATGTGATACGATAACTAAAAACGGTAAAATAAAAACTTTTTTGCAAAAAATTAACCGACTTCCAAAAAACACAAAAAAAAAAATACTTTACTTTCGTCAGTGGCAAAAAAAGACAATGAAACAAACAATAGTCACCGACTTCCGAAAATAAAGTTATTTCTAATTTTTTTTTTGTGTTTGTTTTGGAAGTCGGTTATTGTTTTGCAAAAAAGTTTTTTTTGTTCTTTAAATGTCTAGAATTAAATCCTTGAGTTGTTGTTGCAAACAAATTAGCTTGCTGCGACAGTAGCCACGTTAAGGATAAAATAATTAAGCCAGATACGTGAAGTAGGTGCTTTTGCGTTATCTAGTTAATTTTCTATATCTGTGCTAGGGAGCGAGTCGCAAAAATAAGGTACACAGAAATTGCTGAAATGTATTTTTATATGAAGTTTTTTTAGATAGATCGGTCTTGAAGCAGTGATGGCACCGTAGTAACTGCCGCGACCAATAATTAGGTTGTGGGTTCGAATCTAGGCTAGCACTTCACTGTGTGAAAACTATTTCATCACCACTGCTTTTAAAACGGTTCCAGAAAACCGTATTTAATAATGTGCTGGATTTATAATAATAGTTTTTTAATCCGAAAATAACCGTCTGAAATCATCGCATCGCAGGTTTGCCAAAGTCATCATTATCTACCTAGCCTTTCTAGTTCTCGCGTCGCAAAATCGACAAGGATCTGGATCTAGTCTTTTTCCAACTATGTTGGGGTTGGCTTATAATCTAACCGGATGCAGCTGATTACCACACAGCACATGACATGGACATGGACATGGATTTACATGGAGCGACTGCCTATCTGACCTCCACCACCCAGTTAGTACCGGGTAATACAATTTCCTCTGGTAAGACTGGTTGTCAGACTTTCGGGCCACTAACTACCTGTAACGATTGTCATCTAGAAAGGACAGCCGGCCTGTAACGATTGTCAAAGATCTTCAAATGACAGCTGGGACCAACGGCTTAATGTGCTTTCCGAGGTACGGAGGAAACCCTGTATGTGGTGGTCATTCATCCACAGCCAAGCGCGGCTTAACCTAAAGATTGATGTTATTATTTAGCCACGAGCTTCTCCATGGTGCATCTTCGAGCAACTTTGCCATATAATTATGCTTACCCATTTCTTTCCGAAAAGTGTACACACACATACTCCATTCTGTAATGAAGCTCCTAAAGAGGTCACTTTTAATAAGCTAAGCTAGCTTTCGCAAGCAGTGATAGCCTAGTGGTGTGACCGTTAGACTGCCAAGTCATTAAGTCTCGAGTTCGAACTCAAGACACGCACCTCTGATTTTTCGGAATCATGTGCGTATTGTATAATTATCACTTGCTTCGGTGAAGGAAAACATCGTGGGGAAACCAGCGTGCCTGAGAGATATTTCTCGACGGCAAATAAAGCCAAGTCAGGGGCCCATGGGCGGCATAAAAACTCTGACACCAGGTTAGGCACTAACAACATGAAAAAGAAAACTTTTAACAAAACGTAAACAATCCAATCTAAAGTTGTAACATTTTTCTAAAAAGGTACATTGTTATGTAAACGATATCCTTCACCAAACTTTTGAAGAGTAATGTTGCCACATTAAAAGTTTTATTACGAAATATATTGGTGAGACGACCGTTTTCTTTTCTTTAAAAGTGACTTTCGTTGGTTAATGGTTTTAAATAGCACGTCTACTTATGTGGTACTGGTAATTTATTGCTATTATTTATTTATGAAGCCAGGTTAGAGGTAGTCAGTGGCCCGAAAGTCTGACAACCAGTCTTACGCAGGGGTATCGTATTACCCTGTACTAACTGGGTTGTGGAGGTCAGATAGGCAGTCGCTCCATTTTAAACACGGGTATTCAGCTGCATCTGGTTAGACTTTTAAGCCGACCTTAACATAGTTGGGAAAAGGCTAGGCAGAAGATGATTTAGTTTTCGTGTTGTTAACTTTACTTAAAAAGGTGTGTTGAAACAAAAATTCAAGTTACTGTTGTTGCAGTCGTTAATCCAAAACATTATATATTATTTTTCTAATTGTTTTATTATGTTTGAATATTGATAAGTTTATCTTTAACGTCTGCTGATTTTAATCGACTTAAAAACACTTTTTTGCAAAAAAATAACCGACTTTTTTTGAAGTCGGTTATTTTTTTACTTTAACTTGGATAATATATTTTTAAAAGATATTTTGATTTCAAAATCAAACTACTAAACCGATTTTGATAAAACTTCTATGGGACCAATCGGAAAGTATATCCTTTCAGACAAAAGAACAATGTTTCAAAGCGGTTCATAAATGACCAAGATATATGGTAAAAAATACAACCGAATTGAGAACCTCCTCATATAAAACAGGTGTATGTTGAATGTATATTGATTGGAATTGTACGATATTATTCGAATAGATACTTATGACGGCTTCTTAAAAAAACTAGAACTTCTAGAAATCTAATTGTTTGTTTTTTTGGAGTAAAAATTATTCAGCTTCGGTAATTATAGTGCAAGTTTCATCAAAATCTTTTCAGTTAAAGCAATGGAAAAAAAATCGAAACTTTTTTTGGTGTGAACGGGAATTTATTCATCTAATAAAATGTTATACACAAGTAAAACTGCACAAGGGCGGACTTAATGCCTTGGGCATTTTCTACCAGTCTACCTAAGGATGATGCAGCGACAATATACACTAAGTGCCATAACAGAAAAAAATACCAGAAAATATTTGTAACTATAAGAATAAATTCTTATATTCAAACATAAAACAAAATATATAAACCTAAGAGAGATAAACAAGAAAAAACTACTGCAACATAATTCTGAAACGAATCTGCCAACTAAAACAAGAATGGAAAATAAAATAGGGTAAATAAAAAATAAAAAATAATAGGATGAAAATTATAACAAAAATAAAAAAATAATGCTCTAGTTTTATTTTCCGGGAAGAAAACATGGAAATATGTTTGTGACGGCTAAGAGCCACTAGCCTATCCTCTCATGCTGACCAAACGCAGTTAGCCATCGAAGTAGGTGCTCATCAATCTTGGTACCGCCACCGGTCGCAGAGCGTATCCAGGCGCTACGAAACCAGTTTAGTATTAAATACGTTACTAGGGTGCGATCATAGACCTATGGTACGGGAGCTAATGTGCAATTCTTGCGATTCATCCTTTACCGAATGAAATTTATTTCTAGAAGCACCTAGTTTAATATCCATTAATTTTTCAAATGTAAGCAATGATAGTGTAGGTCTCGAATTCAAACCCAAGACGATCATCTCTGATTTTTCGGAATCATGTGCTTATTGTATAATTATCAGTTGCTTCGGTGAAGGAAAACATCGTGAGGAAACCAGCATGCCTGAGAGATATTTCTCGACGGCATGTAAAAGCTAAGACAGAGGCCCAAGGGCGGCATAAAAACTCTGACATCAGGTTAGGCACATCTAAGTTATACTCAAAGACATGTGCATTCTTCCTACCCTTTCAACTATTAAACTAACAAAACATCAAAAGTCCGCACTCGGGATCTGTCAGCGAGCAATGGAGCGTAGTATCTTGGGAGTTAACCTTACTGATTGCATTTGGAACTTGATATTGAGTTCAAAAACTCAAATTATTAATGTAGGTCACACGGCTACTTAAATTGAACAGGGCTGGTCACATCTGTCACATGCCGGAAGAGCTATGGGTTAAAGTGACCACACTGTAGGCCCCAAGGTCCCAAACAACAGTAAACATTTATGCGGCAGGCCTAGAAGGAGATGGCGGTACGAACTCGACTCAGTTCTCGAAGATTGCACAATAACAGCTATGGATAGGTATAAATGGAAGAAGGGAAGAGAAGCCTTTGCCTAGCTGTGGGGCACAAATGGCTGAAAATACTAAAAAATATGCTCTATAAAGATAAAATATGTGTCTCCAAAAATTTTGGCATCCCTTTGGATTCACCCATCTTTCGAGCAGCTGTCACACAGATCCCTGTTTTACTATGGTTAAACAATTACATATTTGATATGATATTCAACCGGTATAAAAATACTTGTTCAGATTACCGACTTCTCCTATACTATTTACCCTCCCCGACCATTCTTCACCCCGCGGCCATCCAGGTGATGCTTCTGGACCTCGATAACTAGTCTTAAACTGACTTGGAAGTGTAACGATTGTATACGATATAGTATTTTTAATAATAAAATAGAAAATTTTGTGTTTTTATTAAAACATCGAACTGGGGTGAGTGATGTGACTGTGTTTTTGTTTAGACTTTAGTGTGGGACGATTTTTTTGCGAAATCCCATCTTCTAAGCTCGTCGTACTTTGTTGGCTCTGACCGCAAGCGGGGCGGCTTCTAGTGGCAGCTTTTACGGTTTATTACTAAACTTACACGGGTACTTACGGGATATTTTGCGTGATTATTAATATTGTTGTTCCCGCGATCATGGCGCTTGCCCCTATATAGAAATTCTTCGTCGGTTATTAAAAAAAAACTGATGTTCTATACATTATGACTGTGTAGGTATTGCACTTTTGTAGGAAACAGCAGTTTTTTTTTTTTAATAACCGACGAAAAATTTCTATGAGGGGGGTGCAGAATGATGTACTGAGTATGTGGTTTCCGTTTTCGAGTCGGTGGCCCTTCCACCCTGTATACAGGGAGTCCAGTCATAGCAGAAAAAATATGTAGGTCAACCTCGGATTGAGAGAATAGGCTGTAAACTAGTTTAAACCTTCATTTTGGTGTTCTAAAAGTTGTCTCAAAAGTCTCATAAAATATCGTGTCTGCGCCGTTAGTTATTCAATGTCAAAAGTCACAAAAATCTGTTTTTCGCGATTAGCTCGGTTTCTATAGCTCCAATGAATGATGTTAAAATTTTTAAAAATTGTAGAGCAGAAAAATTTGCGACAAATTTTGTCAATTTTTTTTTTTTTATTCGGTCAACTGTTGTTGAACTAATAAATAATACAAATTATTTATTGTTCATAATATTTCAATAATTTAACAACTTTATACAACTTTATTCATTGAGATTCACGGTCGATCTTGCATTACAGCGAGTTTGGCTGAGCGCTGCGGGCTCTCTGCCCTCTATCTCAAAAACAGTTTGGCGTATGAAAAAATTTTTGGAACAAAATTTGTCGTAAATTTTATGTTCTGCAATTCTTATAACATGTTAACATCATTGGAGCTATAGAAGCCGAGATAATCGCGAAAAACTGTTTTTGTGACCTTCGACCTTGAATAACTTACGACGCAGACATGAGATTTTATGAGACTTTTGAGACAACTTTTAGAATACCAAAATGAAGGTGTAAACGAGTTTACAGCTTAGTATCTCTCATTATGAGGTGAAACCTCTAATAGGTCTGGACAAAGGGTGGAAGGTGGTTACCACGTATTCAGATTTTTTTTTATTTGTCTTTGAAAATTTTCTATGTGGGGGGGTACAGAGTGATGTACTACTGTACTGTTCTGTACTGTACTACTGTACAACTGTGCTGTACTGTACTGTACAACTGTTCCACCCTGTATAGCTAGATTATTTAGTTAGAGCTAAAGTGAAATTAATGACAAGTTATCACAATTATTCGTCTTCATTTTCAGAGTTCCTTCATAACTTAAACAATGATTTGGCTGCTTCTGATCCTTTTGATGCCTGGTGGATTAAATTATATATACGCAGCAGACATACTGTACAAAGAGTTCGAACCGTGCGACGATACCAACATAACTGCTCGAATTTATCGGCATCAATTATTAGAAGAACAAAAGAATCAATACTTTTTGCTTATACCAATACCAGCTGAGGCTAGACATTTGGTTTTGAAATTTGATTCGGCGATAACAATTAAGTTGGTAAAGGTAAGTCTCACACGACACCGCTCGTTCGCTATTATTAAATGACCGTGGCATCACTTTGGGCCCTATCAGAATACCAGCGCTGTGACTTTTTCTAATGTTACAGCACCATGCTGAGATAGGTGCCTTTTGGCCTCATACAGGACCAGTTTAGTTAGTTTTATTTTAATCTGTTTTTAAGTTTTCTTTTTTTTTTAATCTTCGTTTTATTGTCGAAATACCACTTTGTTTTGTCCAGTGCGAGACGAATAAATACTTTTTCTTTCTTTCTTTCTTTTTTTTCGCGCGGTCGGGCGGTAAAGCGAATCTCACGTCGCGCGTCGCATTGGCCTGTAAGTAATCTGTTGATTACACGACACCGCCGAACCGCGCGGCGCTTGATTTCCGGGGATAGGTGGGGAAATGGTCAATTTTATCTATTTTCTTCAAAACTATTTATTTAAAAAAAATATTTACAGGTTGGTCCAAATCTTAAAAAAAATATTACATGCATTTATGTTTTTCAATTTTTCAGTTTTTTTTTAGCCTTTACTGTCCCACAGCTGGGCAAAGGCCTCCCAAAATTATTTCCATAAGCTCTTGTCCCGTGCCTCCTTGAACCAGCCCTCACGATACGCGTCCAGATCGTCTCGCCACTTCTTTCTGGGCCGGCCTCTGTGGCGCCGTGGTTATATTTTTTTTTTCTTGAAAATGCCGTAGGCACCGCTTTTAATATTGATTATCGATTATAAATTTGAATATTGTTTGAGTCTGTATCACTCGTACGTAAATTCCAACTAACAATAATAATATAATCCTATCCTATACAAAAAATTATGGTCGAAACATTTTTTTGTATCTTTCATTACGATAGGATTATTTTATGTCTGAAAGAAAATTCCCTAGGAATGAAAATTGCAATAAATTAATGTGAAAAAGCCGTATAAACATAAAAAGAGTTTTTTTTTTAAAAGCGGTTCCCTTGAACTTGTTTGCCATTTTATTTTAATTTCAAAATAACGACCACGCACAATACTACTAGTCAATATAAACAATTATTGTAATACAAACAAGTATTGTATTGTAAAAGTGGCAAAATCTTTTAAAGCATCACATTTCCAAAATTTAAGCTATCAAAGGTAGCACAACTTTGACAGCTTAAATTTTGGAAATGTTGGCGAAGATTGTAATTTTGATGGCTTATAACTCGGGAACTTGGCGCTTTAGAAAATCTTCTGAAAATTCAAAATCCTACATTTCGTAGATCTCCAGAAAACTTCTGTTACAGACGGATAAGAAAGTTAGATTACACGGGTTCTCATTTTCTTTTGTTCGAATCCTTATAAAAGGTGAGATACATAACATAACATTACGCCTGTAATCCCCGAAGGGTTGGGCAGTGGTGCACCTAATAGTACAACGCTCATTTTGTCAGTTATGTTGAAGTCCCATGTAATAGGAGGCGAGCCTATTGCCATCAACCGGGCACAAATCCAGACTCCGGGGCTTTTACTGAGAAATCCTGATCGAAAAACCCAATAACACTTTGTCCGACTCGAAAATCGAACCCAGGACTTAAAACGGGACACTTCCGGATTTTTCTTCAGTAACTCTATAATTTTTTCATACAAAAACGATTTTATTCGACGAATAAAAGATATATGTCTGAGTGAAGTCAGCTCCTAATATTTTTTGTTCCAGCCTGGAAGAAGAATTCTTTTATCGCGGCTCACAAGTTTAAATAACGACTACAGTATTAGATTTCTTCGAGAGCCCGAAGATAAAGTATTAAATTGCACGGTTATGGGACACAAAGGCGAAGTCATACCTTATATCCGAAGCATTTTCCTGGATCAACGCGAACTTTGTAATAATCCCAAAACTGTAAGTACATTTAACCTATACGAGTAAGGAGGAGCTCAAGCCTAAATAACAAATGCCACACGGGTCGATCTTAAACTCGCTTTCTCTTTCTTCTGCTCTTGCCAAAGTCGGTCCGTGGATGAGTTGACCTGACCATCCCTTGAATACCGAGTTTTCTCCGTGCCTCGGAAAGCTCTTTAAACCGTTGATCCCGGCTGTCATTTGTAGATCTTTGGCAGTCGTCACAGGTCAGTGTGCTGAAAGTCTTACAACCAGTCTTACCAAGGGGAATCGTATCACCCAGTACTAGCTGGGTTGTTGAGGTGATTCATGTGATCTGTATCATCCCACTGCTGGGCAAAGGCTTTTCCCCATGACTTCCAAATTCTTCGATCCAGGGCTAAGGTGGACATGGCATAAAACTGTGGCACTGCATCTGGAGCATATGAGCAGTAGCTTTAAACGGTTTAGATTGCAGAAAAACTGGTAAAAGTACAGGTTACCAGTTTAGCTGGCGGCGGAAGAACGATTGCATCAGCAATCGTCAACGGCGGCAACCAGAGGTCGAGCTAGAAGGCTAACTGTGCATCCACCAACCCATATCAGACAAGCGTAGTGGGTTTATTGTCTACATTCCTCCTTATGATAAATACAAATCCAACGACCAGTGGTCCACCTTAGCCATATGATTTAGACCAATAATTTACTGGGTTATCAAAGTCCTACCCCCAGTCCACAGCCAGTCCAGAGCTCGAGTCAGTCTGATTGACAGCAAGTTAACAGAACTTATGCATTTCAGGGCTACTTCGACGATTTTATCGAAAAAAATAATACAGCTGATTACGTTTCTTCTATTGATTTGATTTTGAATAACAAACTTTTCTTAAGCGAAAAGACTGATAAACCTAGCCTACTTTTCGCAAACGAATCGGATGATGCACCTAGCTCACTTTTCACAAACGAAAAAGATGATGCACCTAGCTCACTTTTCACAAACGAAAAAGATGATGCACCTAGCGCACTTTTCACAAATGAAAGGCATGAAACACCTAGCGTACTTTTAACAAACGATAAGACTGGTAAACCTAGCAAACTTTTCACAAACGAAAATACTGGTAAACCTAGCTCTCTTTTCACAAACGAAAGGGATGAAGCACCTAGCTCACTTTTCACAAACAAAAAGACTGGTGCACCTAGCTCACTTTTTACAAACGAAAAGGATGATGCAACTAGCTCACTTTTTACAAATGATGAGGATGATACTCCTAGCCCAATTTTTACAAACAAAAAGACTGTTGCACCTAGCTTACTTTTTACAAACGAAGAGGATGATACACCTAGCTCACTTTTCACGGCATCAAATACAACTAAATACGAAACAAACGAAGAAAGAGATGATGCGATTAAGAAGTTAGTTTCCAAGATGTCAAATAGAACAGAAGATAAAACTACACCAGACATGGTATTTTCTACACGTCCAAGTCCACTTCTTCTTACTTTACCATCAAATGATTCACAAAAAGACCTAAGGCCTAGCCTAGAACAAATTTGTGGAAGACCAAAAGCAATGCACACTGAGCTGATAGTTCATGGACAATCTACTAAGTCTGGATTCTGGCCGTGGCATGTGGCTATATTTAGAATAGAAAACTCTTCTCTTCGGTATATTTGTGGAGGAACTTTGCTGTCGAAGACTTTGGTTCTAACAGGTAAACGACTCAGTTTTTTGTTGTGCTGTGAAATCATAAATTACAAGGAATTTACCTTCCGCTCACAATTTCGTCCCTGTGTTTAAAATCCTATGAAACTTAGCAATTGCGTACGTTTCTATCAACGGTTACTTGCAATCGGATCCGTACTCAGAGATTATGTTTTACAAACTTATGACAAATAATTTTAACATTTAAAAGATTTGTGTACAAATATTTACATATTTATTTATTTTCGTTATATTTTTCCTTCCAGCCGCTCACTGTGCTACTAAAGGGGGTAGTGCAGTTATACCGGAAGCTTTTAGAGTTGATCTTGGGAAGCTCAATCTTTTTGGTGGAGATGTAGGAACACAGGAGAGGGAGGCAAGTATACTGTTGGTTCTAGCAATAGTTAAAAAGTTGTGTGTAAAACGAACTTGTTTTCCCCGTCACAATCTTTTTCCTTCTAGACCATACCTGGGAACCTTCTAGTTAAGGAGATCAAAGTTTTATCTTTTTTTACTACTTCAAAAAAAATACTAATGTTCGTTACTTGACATACCTAGGCCCTTGTAGATTTACATCCATCAGCACAATGTTTTGAGTGCGTTACATTGAGTCGTACCGTAAAAATTGATTAATCACCCCAGAAAAAAGTGATTTCCCAGCAATTTTTTTTCCTTAAGCTACTTAGTGTACAGAATGCTTGGTTGACGACTTCGTGAAGGGTCCGTTTACACCTTGTATTTCCATTTAGTCACCTCAAACGCTATAGTTATTGCATTTGTTTTTTAGGTCTTTCAAGTAATTATCCATCCCAAATTCGATGTGTTAACAGTGAACAATGACATAGCTTTATTGAAGCTGAAGTCTGAAGTGGATTTTACTCATTATGTTCGACCAGCGTGCTTGTGGCATGAGCAGGCTAGTGTGAAGCTTCCTCATCACGCCGTTTTTGGAACGGTAAATAATTAATTTGCTTATCTATACTGCTTTGTTCTTACTTGGGGTGGTCCGTTCGCGAATAAGCGACCATCATTTTGGTGGAGATGTAGGAACACAGGAAAGGGAGGAATTTTGCCATTGCCTCCATAACCTGATTATATAAGACCAAGAAAGCTATGAAATACCAAGTTGTATTCGGGATAATTATTTTCGTTTACCGCTGTTGTGATATTTCGGAATAGATATCTAAAGACACACTGCAATATACAGAGTTTTTAACCGACTTCAAAAGGAGGAGGTCCTCAATTCGGTTGCATTTTTTTGTTGTGTTTGTTACCTCACATTTTCTGGACCGATTTGAAAAATTCTTCTTTTAACTGATATACTTATAAATAAATAAATAAACTTCTCGATTCCATACAATTCTTATCAAAATCGGTTCAGTATATTGGTTCCTTTTGCAAGGAAAAATTTGCAAAGGCAAGGTAAAATATCTGATAAAAATATATTATCCAAGTAAAGAAATTGCGAAATTGATACTTGACAAGGCTTTGTGTGTGTTGCGATATCTAAAAAGGGTAAAATAAAAACGTTTTTGCAAAAAAATAACCGACTTCCAAAAAAATTGAAAATAACTTTACTTTCGGAAGTCGGTGGCAAAAAAAGTCAATGAAACAAACTATAGTCACCGACTTCCAAAAGTAAAGTTATTTTCCATTTTTTTTGTGTTTTTTTTTTGGAAGTCAGTTATTTTTTTCTTGTTATAACCACAGCTCCTATTGTAACTTTTCTAAATAACTTTTCAGGTGGTAGGTTGGGGATATAACCACAAAGACACTTTGTCTGCCACTCTGCAGAAGGCAACCATGCCTATTCTATCAGAGCTGGTATGTTTGAAGAGTAACCCAACATTCTATTCACAGAAACTGAATAAGAACAAGTTTTGTGCTGGATTTGGTAACGGTATGTATGCATTGTAAAATTATTTGAACTTACTTTGAACAGCACACTTCACCCACAGCAACACCAAAAATTTTTTTTTTATTTTTCTTCGTGATATCACATGAGTGTCCAAGATGGTCTTTTGAAAGAAGAACCACACAGATTTGAGTGGACCTGTCCAGTCAGTGCAAGCATTTATCAGTGATCGTGCAGCTCGACTCACAATTTAAGGAGCTCAACGACACAAACCAAACCAAATGAATCTAACCAAATAAATTAAAATCACTTATTTCAGACAAAAAAGTCCTTAGGCAAGGTTGTTAGTTACAAAAATACTGCTCATAACTAATGTTAGTAATTAAAAAGTATAAAGAACGAAACTAGAAATACCGACTACCCCTACAAAGTAGAGTCATGTCTCGCAACACATAGAGGTCATTGAATCTACAGAGCCGATCAGGCAGGATCGGTTCTCTCGCGCATCATCCTTAGGATGCTATCCAGGCTACCTCCCCCCCCCCTCCGTCGTACATACCGTCTCGTACTCGTCGCACCGCCGATTCAACTTTTTTTACGCATAATTGCGTAGAAGTCATCTACGCTATTATGGATGCCACTGTATTTTTAGAACAGTTTAATTTAGTTATTTATAGTTTGACGCTAAAACAATTATGGTAATTACAAGATACATACATTGAAGAGTTTTAAATCTAAACTTATATACATGACTACCACACAATTTATATATTACATATTATATTATTCTTAACAAAATCACTACACAATACTCATACAAAATTCTTGTTCAGCGAGCAATTTGCTGACATTATAAAATGCTGTATGCATTAAAAAGCTTCGGAGCATGTTTTTGAACAATGATAGCGACAATTCTTTCCTTTGCTTGCTCTTGAAATTTATTTCGGATGGAGTTTCTGGAAACTAATTGAATGAAGCCTTATTCCGTGAAACCAAAATTGTTTGGATATCGGCGGCACACCCCCACAATACAATACCGTGCGACATCACAATATGAAAATAGATAAACCAGCCTCTTTAAATAAGTTAAGTTTCGATTGTTTAAAGGCAAATGCTTGATTATATTTCGAGAGTTTTTCAAACATCATAGGTCTCGAATTCGAACCCAAGACACGCACCTCTGATTTTTCGGATTCATGTGCGTATTGTATAATAATCACTTGCTTCCAAACCAGCATACCTGAGATATATTTACTGACGGCATTTAAGTCAAGTTACAGGTCCATGGGCTGCATAAAAACACTGAAACCAGATTAGGCACTAATCACACGACAAAAAGAAAGAAGATTTTTTTATCTCGTTATGATGCAGGTTATTGCCATTAAACCAGTTTAAATTGCTTTTGCAAGGGCGCTATTTATATCGTCGGTAACCAGTTGCTGCTGACGATGAGTTATGTTTGCGTTAATTCGTTATAACTTGACATCGGTAAATAATTATGTACCATCAAAATGCTATTTGTTATTTGAATTAACATTTATAATCTTCAAATGTTAATTATATTAATAATCAGTTGCAATTCTTGTAACAATACACGATCAAATATTTTTCTACAGCAAATTTGTGACGTTTGTCACTCAATATCAATTTGTAGGCTGAAAATGACGATGCCATTTGTGTTAACACTGTATGCAATGGGTGGTTACGCATCCACGAACCAACCTAGGCATGCGCGGCTTAACCTGAAGATTGATCCGAGCGACTGTTATTATTTAGCAACAAGCTCCTCCGCTCATGCTCGGAGATTCAAATTTTCTGCAGAACCAAATTAATTGTCACAGCCTGTGGAATTAGCGAAACTTAGTAGGCCTCCGCAGTAGAAAATATAAATCTAACTACGATCGTGGCTATTTCACACTTTTTCGAAGTCCGAAGTAAAATTGCCTAAAAAGATTAATTTACTGACCGTCTCGTTAGTCTAGTGGTTGGGGTCCTGGGTTCGATTCCAGGGCCTGGCAAAGCGTTATTGGGTTTTTCCATCAGAACTTTCTCAGTAGCAGCCACTGAGTCTGGATCTGTGCCCAGTTGATGGCAATATGCTCGCCCCCTATTACATGGGACTTGAACAACATAACTGGCGTAATGTGGGGGTACTATTAGGTACACCCCTTCGGTGGTTACAGGCGTGATGTTATGTCTCTATTGTATGTAATTTCGTACGACGACACGGTTGGCGCAGTGGCTGAGCGATTGACTGCTGCGCTGCGTGTCGCGGGTTCGATCCCCGCACGGAACAAATATTTGTATGGCCTACAGATAGTTGTTCCGGGTCTGGTTGTCTGTGTATGTGAGTTTAAATGTTTGTAAACGCACCCGCGATACAGGAGAAATTCCTAGTGTGGGGCAACGTTTAAAAAAAAAAATTATATATAAAAATAGTAATAGATAAATAGTAGTATAGTGGTAGTGGTGGTGGTGGTGTAGTGTGGTAGTATAGTGGTAGTAATATATAATAATAATAATATTATACATCATTTTCTTATTTCAGGAACCTCAGCCTGTAACGGTGACAGCGGTGGTGGTCTCATGGTCTTTGTGCCAGACACGCCAGGTACAGCGTCAGGCGCCTGGTACGTCCGTGGCATAGTATCCATTGCTCCCAGTAGATATGATGCAAATAATATCTGCGATCCGTATGAGTACACGATCTTAACAGACGTAGAGAAGTATCGAGACTGGGTGCTGGAATATTTAAATTGAAACGAATTAAATAAAAAAGACGAATTTAAATAATGGACTATATTCAGTATTTTTATTTTGTGAATGCCGAGGGGATGTGTGGTGTTATGCGAGTGGATAAAATAAGAAATGAGTACATAAGAGGAAGTCTGGAAGTGGCGCCGCCGGTGACTGAAAAATTGTGTGGTAATCGAATGGCTTGGTGCGGGCATGTGATGCGGAGGAATGAAGAAAATATCGTGAGGAATGTTTTGAGTATTAATGTGGATGGGTATAAGAGTAGAGGAAGACCAAAGAAACGATGGATAGACTGTGTGAAAGATATGGCAAGAAAGGAGGTGTTTGATAAGATGGCGAGTAATAGAGAAGTATGGAAGAAAAAGAGACGATGCGCCGACCTCAAGTAAATTGGGATAAGGGCAGGAGAATGATGATGATGATTAAGTATTTTTATTATTCATCTATCGCAGCTAGTAGGCAAAGTGCATGCGACCCTTCAAGAAGCAGAAAACGAAGCATTCTGTACATCAAACTAAGCAACTCTAAGCAAAATTAAAATTCTTGAAAACTGTTACACGTGTGGAAGCCTAACTAGTAAAATTTACAAGGTGGAAGGAACGCATTCTGAATCCCCCGACCAGATAGAAATGTATCATCAGCTGTTCCATACATTTTGCCCGTGTAGGTATTACAGTTTTGTCGGAAACAGCTGTTTTTTTTTAATAATCGACGAAAAATTTCTATGTGCGGGGTTCACAATGATGCACTGAATACGTGGTAACGGTTTGAGCGTCAGTATCCCTTCCATCCTGAATTAAAATGGACAAAGCACCAGCCTTCGTTTCCCATTAATACTCTTCTCTACTCATCCCGAATATCCTCGAACCTAACTTTTTCAAAAACCCCTACTACACCCCGCTCATCTCTTGATAAAGTGCGGGACATAAAACTGGGGCATAACGACTGTACTGTCAAGAGCAAGGGGGCAATTTATATTTTTTTTCACCCCTCTCGGGTTGTCCTCAGAAAAATTATACTGCCTCTCTTTATTAGACGTGAGTAATTTTGACGTTGTAATGTCACCAAGTGAGATATTTGTTGGAGGATTAATTTGCTGCGTGTCTGTTTTGGGTGTTTTTGTGAGGTCGAATGAAGTGAAGTTTTTGTTTTCTGGGGGTGATAAGGGGCGTAGGGGTTATTGGTAGTTGTAAGACTGGCTGTTAGACTATCTGACTTTCTGACTCCGCGTAACATTGACTATCCTAGGTTCACTTTATTGCCCGGCTACGATAAAGCTAAAAGGAAGGGTAATGATTTCAAGGGATTGATTCGACTTCTGAGTATGAGGTACTGGGATCGATTCCCGGTTTAGGCAAAGTGTTCTTAGGTTTTTTCATAAATAATTTCTCAGTAGCATCCACGGAGTTTGGATTTGCGGCCGGTTGATAGCAATAGGCTCGCCCCCAATTACATGGGACTTAAACATAACTGACGAAAATGTGGTTGTACTATTAGCTACACCTCTCTTTGACCCTTCGGAGATTACAAGCGTGAGGTTATGTTACGTAAAGATTGAGGACTGGAAGCCTAGTGGTAACGGTCCTGATCTCCGAGTTGCAGGTCGTAGGTGCGAGCCAGGAGAGGTGCATTACTTTGTGTAATTAATTTCATCATCACTGCTTTCAAAACGGTGAAGGAAAACATCGTAAAGAAACCGGCATGACCTAGACGAAAATTCGATGAAATGCGGTAGCTACCAACCCGCGTGGATAACAGCCAATTCCCTCACTTATAGACGACGCGCGACGGCTGCTGTCCAGCAGTCAGAACGATGGGCTAATTTTGCATACAGTGATGTTTCTGTATGCAAACATAACATTTTCTGGTTAATTAGGTACAAGCACATGAGTGATTAACAAAGACAGTCAGATATTTACAAGCGACTAACTTTTTAAATCCCTTTGGTTGGGAACAAGTCATCATTTGCCTAGCCTTTTCCCAACTATGTTGGGGTCGGCTTCTAGTCTAACCGGATGCAGCTGAATACCGGTATTTTACATGGAGTGACTGCCTATCTGACCTCCACGACCCAGTCAATACCCCAGTACTGAGTGGGGTATCGTATCATCCATAATACGATACTCTTTGGTATAAATGGTTATTGGTTGGTTGTAAACAAGAATGCATAGTTTAGTTTGACACTACCACGTCATCACGTCTGTGGACGGGTGATCATCCATTTAGATAATCGAGTTACCTCTGAGCCTCTGAAAGCACGTTGCTATCATTTGTAGATCTTTGACAGTCGTTACAGGTAGTCAGTGGCCCGAAAGTCTGACAACCAGTCTTACCATGGGGTAACGTGAAATAAAATCATCGTCAACGCAAGAACATTTTAATAATAAAATAATGTTTTTTAACTGACTTCTAAAAAGGAGGAGTTTCTCAATTCGGTTGTATTTTTTTATGTTTGTTAAGATATGAATCTTCGTCATTTATGAACCGATTTGAAAAAATCTTCTTTTGTCTGAAAGGATATACTTCCTGATTGCTTCCATAGAATTTTTATCAAAATCGGTTCTGTAGTTTGGTTTTTAAATCAAAATACTAAAAAATATGGTATCCAAGTAAAAGAAATTGCGAAATTGATAATTGACAAGGCTTAGTGTGTGATACGATAGCTAGAAAGGGTAAAATAAAAACTTTTTTGCAAGAAAATAACCGACTTCCAAAAAAGTCAATGAAACAATAGTCACCAACTTCCGAAAATAAATAATTTTCAATTTTTTTTGTTTTTTTTTGGGAAGTCGGTTATTTTTGTTTCCCGTTATTGAATCGTTTGATCTAAAACAAACTCAACACTGACGCATAATATACCATTTTTCAATGCAGTCAGTTTGTTTATTTTTCATTAGAACCTTTTAATATAGGAAGGGTTCTCCTTTCACGTAGGCTATTTATTTTTAAATGTAAACTTATAATTTTAATGGGTTTTTAATTAAAAGAAAACATGATGGTTTTGTTAGCTAGTGATGTATGTTCGGGAATAGTAATTACTACCGTCAAACGGTGAATAGAGACAAAATTTTGAAAGGGATTTAAACGTTGAATAATCATATGATATGTTACTGTAGGGGACGCTACAAACGGCGGAATGTAAACTTGACATTTTTTTCTCCTGAATTTTTGGTCGACTTACCACAGATTAAATGTGGTCACAGAGAGGTAAATGTTATAGAGAACGCAGTGGTACCTGATGGTATTCGCTACGCTACTAAGTTTCTTACTAAGTTTTGGAGCATTTTTCAGCAATATACAGTTATAAATAAGAGCTCATTCACACGGCTTCCGTCATTGACGACTCGTCATAAAATTCGACACGTTATGACGGATGGACGGAATCGCGTTTTGTCACGATCCGGCAAAAAAAAAACGAATTGGTGTTCACATTAGTTCCGTGATATTTCGGGAGCGAACGCATCAGCGAATCCGTCACAAAAAAATACACGATTCGTGTTTTTTGACGTACTTAATTTTTAAAAGACGATACGTGTTTTATTACGTTTCCGTCATTTTTCCAGAATCGTGGTGCGTGTGAACACGGGTATTTAAAAAGCATTGCCGCCGTCAAAAACAATGACGGATCGTGAAAAAAGACGATACGTCATAAAAAACGAGACGTCGTCGTGTGAACGGGCTATAACACAGTAACACAACAATAATAATAACTTAATATTAACTAATAATAGTACCGTACCAAAATGGCAGTAGCATACGAATCAAAACTCACATTGAACCGGGTATGAGTCTAATTATTATCTGTAATATTCAAATTATACTGATTCTCTTCACTGAGTAGTATTTTGGATTCAAAAGCAGCTGATAAATTTGTTTTACCACTGCCGATACGTTAAAAAAACACCAATAGTCGTCGTGTGAACGGGCTGTAAGGTTTATTGCTGGGAAAATGACGGAAATGAATGCACCCGTTATGCACTGAGCTCGAGCGCGCTTAGTGCGGCTGTATTGTATCGCTAGGTCAGCAAAACGTGGTCGATTGCAATTATTGCATCGAACAGTTACCAACAATTACTCTATTTCATCTTAATTATACTTGATTACTTCTGTAAATAATCAAGTAAATAGGTTTCTGCCTATTTTAGTAACATACGATATTAATTCAACATTAAAATCCTTTTCAAAGTTTTGTCTCGATTCACCCTTGCGTTTCTATTCACCCCGTTTGAATGTGGTGTCATTTTACTGGGGTTGTTCCCGCGTCGCAAAATCGACAGGATCTTTTTCCAACTATGTAAGCATACCTACGGACAAACAGCGGTAAGCGACTTTGTTTTATATGTAGTGATATTATATTTTATATGTAGTGATAAATATACTTTTCGCCTTACGCCAATCTTACAGCAATATTATTTTTAGAAGGAATAGAGATAGTATACTGTAGTAGGCAGCGCAGTTCGATCTTCTAAGCTAAGCAGCGCTTGCTGGGGTTGGTCTGTCGATGGGTGACCATCCATTACATACCAAGTTCCATCCTAATAAAGAGTTGCCTAACTCTTTCCCAACTAAGGTGGGATCGGCATTTAGTCTAATCAGATGCAGCTGACCAGTATTGTACGTGGAACGACTGCCAATCTGAGCGACACAACTCAGTTACTGGGTAATACGATACCCCTTGGTAAGACTGGTTGTAAGACATTCGAGCTTCTGACTACGCGTTATCATCATCTGCCTAGCCTTTTCATTATTTTTTTATTTATTTAAGATAGGTTTGCTCTGGACTCTAGTCTAGGTCAGAGGTGACAGAAACAGAGTCGACGATGGAGCGAGCTTACCCAGAAGAAGCCTGTTTACTCTAACTTTGGAGAGATTAGGGTTAAATGCGTTCGGAAACACAGACGCAGGCAGAGAGTTCCACTCCTTTGCTGTGCGCATAATAAAAGACGTTTGGAAACGCTTAGTGCGAATTGGCGGAATATCAACAAGGTAGAGAAAATATAAAATATAATCATAAAAAAAACCTACTTCCCAAAAAGAAAACAAAAAAAAGGGAAAGTTACTTTATTTTTGGAAGTCGGTGACTATTGTTTGTTTCATTGACTTCTTGCCACCGATTTCCGAAAGTAATTCATACATTTTCCACTTTTTTTTGTGTTTTTTTTGGAAGTCGGATTTTTTTTTTGCAAAACAGTTTTTATTTTACCCTTTTTAGTTATCGTATCACACACAAATCCTTGTCAAGTATCAATTTCGCAATTTCGTTTACTTGGATGACATTTTTTCCAGCTATTTTGATTTCAAAACCAAACTGCTGAACTGATTTTGATGAAATTTCTATGGGACCAATCGGGAAGTATATCCATTCAGATAAAAGTAGAATTTTTTAAATCGATTCATAAATGACGGAGATATGAGGTAACAAACACAAAAAAAAAACATACAACCGAATTAAGAACCTCTTCCTTTTTTTGAAGTCGGTTAAAAATTGGGGTCAGCTTCCAGCTTCTCACTACCCATGATGTCTGTCAAAAGTCGTCAAGATCTACAAAGGACGTTGGTCACAAGCCGTTGCGCTTAACTTGCTTTTCGAGGCACGATATGTTGCTGATCCTCACCCAGGGACAGAGGTGGATAACACCCACATTTTGCCAGTTCTGTAAGTCTCATGGAATAGGGGACAAGGGTGTTGCCATCAACCGGGCACAAATCCAGACTTTATGGCTGATACAGAGAAATTTCTGATGGAAAAACCCAATAACACTTTGCGAGAAACACTAGAGAAGAATAAAACGTTTTTGCAAAAAGTTTTTATTTTACCTTTTTCAGTTATCGCATCACACACAAATCCTTGTCAAGTATCAATTTCGCAATTTCTTTTACTTGGATGACATATTTTTTCCAGCTATTTTGTTTTAAAACCAAACTGCTGAACTGATTTTGATGAAATTTCTATGGGACCAATCGGGAAGTAGATCCATTCAGATAAAAGAAGAATTCTTCAAATCGGTTCATAAATGACGAAGATATGAGTTAACAAACAGTCAACAGTCCTTTTTTTGAAGTCGTTTAACAAGAGAAGAAAGAAAAATATTATTAAAAATCCGACATAGGAATTCAACCTTGTACCTCATGCTCAGCAGTCGCGCTTGCATCCACTAGACCAACGAGGCCGTCAGCAATCCAAACAAACGTACGTTACAAACAAGCATGTCTTTCCTACAAGGCGTAAACGGACCCTTCACGAAGCCGTCAACCAAGCATTCTGTACATCAAATTAAGTAATTCTACGCAAAAAATATTGCTGAGAAACAAAAAAAATCAAATCACGTTTTACGTTAAAACTCAATGTCACGCACTCAAAACATTGTGCTGATGGATGCATTGTATAGTAAACGGGTCACGGATGTATCTAAAGTCAAGTTACAACCTTAAAAAAATTAATAAAATCAAAAACTTGTGAAAAGGTTGGAACTTTGACCTCCAATATCTCCGTAAGTAGAAGGTTCCCAGGTACGGCCCAGAACAAACAAAATATCGCTATGACGACGGGGAGAACAAAAGTGCCTTTCGACTTCATTGAGGATCTATTTACACCTTATAATAGATAAAAACTTCTACTCCGGTGTAGACGTGAGAACCTAGCATGTGTAGTACAGACACTTCACTCTAATGCTCCTGTTCGAACCATTAACTCTTTACCTGTATCTCGAATCTAAGGAACTGGATCTACCAATTTTCTCTGAATTTGTTCGTAGTGCTGAAAGACGTGCGAATCGTTGGAGAAAGATGGTGTTAATCGATGTCATTTATGAAGAAAATTATTGTTTGTCTCACGGCTGCTCCAAATACGCCCAGTTCAGCACAAATACCGAGCAGCAAGACTGTCCGACGCTGGTTTTCAACTGAACCTGAGATGGTGATGTGGCAGACGTTTAACAGGTTCATGCTTTGTGTCAAAGTATATTATGCAAGGTGTAAACGGACCCTTCACGAAACCCTTAACCACACATTCTGTACATCAACCTAAGTGACTCCATGTAAAGCAATCAAAACATTGCGCTGGGTGCTTTAAATAGTACGGGGCTCGCGAAGGTATTAAAAGTAAAGTTATGTAATTAAAAACTTGTATTAAAAAAAAACTTTAACCCCCAATTTCTCCGTAACTAGAAGGTTCCCAGGTACAGTCAAGCACAAAAAAAATGGTTGCCATGACGGGGAAAAATGTGCATTTCGACTTCGATAAGAGTAATTTTTACACCTCTTACTTGAACAGGTACGTAAATAAAACTTCGAAACAAACTCTTCGACTCTCGAAAACCCCTTGTTTAACTGCATCTTGCCGTTTATTTTCACTAGGCCAACTCATACCTATATAAACTTCGAATTCCAAACAATTAACTGCTTATCAAAATATTTGAAAACAATATATTTTTATTCCAGTAAATTCCCATAAGCACCTTTCAAAACCTTGACAATTAAGAAATCTCACGGCTCAATTCACGAATGAAATCTTTGACAAATTCAATCTCTCACTGCAAAATGCTTTGCGAAATTTCACGGAAATTACGTCAACCTTCCCCGTTTGTTATTTGGTTGGACAATTCCGGAAGGGTGCTGATTTCTAACGAAAAGCCTCTCATCGAAATTTTGTTAATGATCTCCCAAATTTTATTCGTGAAAAAAAAAATGTTTTTCCTATTGGGAAGAGTTGAATGGTGTGTCGGATGTTCTTCTTTCATATTAAAGTAAGCCTCGAAGATGTTAAATTCAAATTGATAAAGTCTGTAACTAATTTTATTCTGAGTTTCACTGCGACAAGTGTTTATATTTAAGTTTCATATCAATGCATAAACCTTGTGGCAAAAGCATATTGTAGCATTAAAGTTAACTATGGAATCTTCTTTTTTTATCGTTTGCTTAGTGCCTAGACTAGTTTCAGAGTTTTTTGGCACCCATGGGCCTCTGACTTGGCTTTACATGCCGTCAAGAAATATCTCTCAGGCATGCTGGTTTCCCCACGATGTCAAGAGATGTCAGCATAGGGAAGGGGCCCGCAAGGGCCGATGCCTGCCGGGTGCTGCGGGTTGTTCGAAAGAGATACCGCGGCCCCGGAACACAAAGGGTGATGAAGGAACATGGATGGTTTTTAGTCAGTAAAAGTCTGACACTCCCTCCCGCTCAGCCCAGAGCGGGAGAAGTCATTTGATGATTTCGAAAAAGGCATGCTGGTTTCCCCACGATGTTTTCCTTCACCGAAGCAAGTTTTTATTATGGAGTTAAGAGGAACTACTGCTGTTAAGCAACAAAATATTCAATGGGGTAATAGACTGTAGCGAATTACTAGGTAAGCTATGTATGAACGCAGAAAGAGCAGCTACAAAAAGGATTTGTTGGACTCACACAGGACAAACATTAAACATCATCATCTTTTCCCAAAGTTATTGGTGTCTGCTTCCAGTCTAACCGCATGCAGCTGAATACCAGTATTTTACATGGAACGACTACCCATCTGAAATCCACAACCCAGTTAGTACTGGGTAATACGATACCGTTTGGTAAGACTGGTTGTCAGACTTTCGGGCCACTAGCTACCTGTAACCACTGTCAAAGATCTACAAATGAAAGCGGGACCAACGGTTTAATGTGCTTTCCAAGGCACGGAGGCAACTCGGTATGTACGCGTCTCGATGTGTAACCAAGTTAATGTCAAGCAATTAAAAGTGATGTCTACACTATAAGCCCTTTCATCTTCAACTTTCTATTCAACTTTCGTTTGGCGCATTTAATAATTCAATGCGTCAACGAACGCGACGCCGATGTTCATAAGCGAACCACGGTGAATGATATAAGTCATCTGATCCAGCGCCACTCTTTTTCGTGAAAACTTTCTGATGCTCTTTGGAAAAATATGATCGAAGACTTTTTATCTTTTTTTTAACTCCATCGATGTCCATATTATATTTAGTAGCCAAAACTTGCAATCCATCGTTTCTATTTACTTTTTTTTGTGTAAAGTTTATTATTTGGATCCCTAAGTTGTGGAAAATTTCTGTAATCTTCAATAAAATTCAATGTCATTTATTTTTCTTCGCCCACTATCTTGTTGTTGGACGCTTTGTGGCACAGAAATTCACCCGACGCGCGACGTGGAAATAAAATTCAATGTCATTTATTTTTCTTCGCCCACTATCTTGTTGTTGGACGCTTTGTGGCACAGAAATTCACCCGACGCGCGACGTGGAAATAAAATTCAATGTCATTTATTTTTCTTCGCTCACTATCTTGTTGTTGGACGCTTTGTGGCACAGAAATTCACCCGACGCGCGACGTGGAAATAAAATTCAATGTCATTTATTTTTCTTCGCCCACTATCTTGTTGTTGGACGATTTGTGGCACAGAAATTCACCCGACGCGCGACGTGGAAAGACGAGTAAAATCTTCTCTTGTAACTGGTTACGTAAGTTTAGTTACCAAAGTGGACGAAGGGATCACAGCGCGCTACGCTTACAGCTGTCATAGCGCATGCATCAAGAGCATGCCTCACGTGCGCAGTTGATTGCGCTGTGATGCATGCGCTTAATGAACCAAAAATGGCACAACGTGGACATAAACTCAAACTCAAAGCATTTATTTAAATTAGACCATTGGGTACAGGCACTTTTGAATGTCAAAACACAAAAAATAAACTAAGCTATAGTCCCTGTCACAGGGCATAATAACTTGTGAAAGTACTGCAGTTGCCCATTCGAAAGCGTAGATCCTATGGAGAAGAATGGGCAAGAAACTCCATGGACACTCTTTTAAATCAATATGTTTTTACAAAATCTTGATTACATCATTCATGTCGAGATTATACATACATATGAGAACGATGTAGAAAGACGTGTGAGTAAGAGCGTCAAGAGTAAAAAGATAAAATCAACAATTACATAGCTAAACGAGCTCATCCAGTACACCTAAATCCATGTGAAAGTCTAGTCACTATCTTTCTCATTACTACTTGTCTATAACCAGACTGCTACAAAACGGGGCACTTTCGAATCTCTTAATTCCTTTTTCTTAGAGCTCCTTGCTACTGCTTAAGAGTTTTAATCTTGCTTTAATACCTTTATTAGTTCTAGATTCGTTTAGTTTCTTGAGAAAAACTGTTTTGTATTTTGTTTAAAAAACAAACATATAGGTGAGCTTGCTTTGAGATGAACCTGTAAGACATTTGACTGATCGTGATCTACCTTTTCCCAACTATGTTGGGGTCGACTTCCAGTCTAACCGGAAACAGCTGAATACCAGTACTTTACATTGAGCGACTGCATCTCGGACCTCCACAACCCAGTTAGTACTGGGTTATACGATACCCCTTGGTAAGACTGGTTGGCAGACTTTCGGGCCACTGACTAGCTGTAACGACTGTCAAAGATGATCGCCGGGACCAACGGCTAAACGTGCTTTCCGAGGCACGGAGGAAACTCGGTATGTATGGGTGGTCACTCATCCACGGACCAACCCAGCCAAGCGCGGCTTAACCAGACAATCGACCCGAGCGGCTGTTATTATAATTATTAGTGGGACATACAAGGTTACTAAAATAATACTCTCTCCCTGTCGATATAAACTGTTTTAACCGAAATTCGGTCTGGACCGTATTTTTATGAGCAACAACACAACAATGAAGAAATAAAAACGTTTTTAAATAACTTTACTTTCGGAAGTCGGTGCTAAAAAAGTCAATGAAACAAACAATAGTCATCGACTTCCGAAAGTAAAGTTATTTTCCACTTTTTTTGTTTTTTTTTTGGAAGTCGGTTATTTTTTTGCAAAAACATTTTTATTTTACCATTTTTAGTTATCGCATCACAAACAAATCCATGTCAAGCATCAATTTCGCAATTTCTGTTACTTGGATGACATTTTTTTTTCAGCTATTTTGATTTAAAAACCAAACTGCTGAACCGATTTTGATGAAATTTCTATGGGATCAATCGGGAAGTAGATCCATTCAGATAAAAGAAGAATTTTTCAAATCGGTTCATAAATGACGGAGATATGAGGTAACAAACACAAAAAAAAACATACAACCGAATTGAGGACCTCCTCCTTTTTTTGAAGTCGGTTAAAAATACAACCGAACTGAGAACATCCTCCTGTTTTTGAAGTCGGTTAAAAATATCCTTCGCTCAACAAACCGGATCTACCACTTTGCCCGATTCACCAAACTATTTGATTTAATTCCCATTGAGGACCGGAATTCCTATCGGATAGGAAACCCTTTACCCAAACTATTATAGTCAATAGGAACCGTCCCATGGAGCTAGGGGCTGGTTGCCCTTTTGTATGACCCGATTGTGGTCTGAGATATCGGCTGAGGTTGAAGTGATGTCTTTACGGGTAAGAATATTTTAATATGGTTGGTTTGGAATGTCGGGAGGAGCTCGTGGCTAAATAATAACAGCCGCTAGGAACAAACTTCAGGCTAAGCCTTGCCTAGGTTGGTCTGTAGATGGGTGACCACCCATTTCATACCGAGTTTCCTCCGTGCCTCGGAAAGCACGTTAAGCCGTTGATCAGGGCTGTCATTTCTAGATTTTTGACTGTCGTTACAGTAGTCAGTGGCTCGAAAGTCTGGCAACCAGCCTTACCAAGGAGTATCGTATTACCCTGTACTAACTGGGTTGGGTTTATATTAAATACTGGAATTCAGCTGCATTCCAGTATTTAATATAAACCCATCAGTTAGACTGGATGCATCAGTTAGACTGGAAGGCTAGATGATGACGATGGTTTGGAATGTCAGTCAAGGTATTTTCGTGGGATGGAGTTGAATGCAAGCATTTTTGTTTCAACTGTTTTCGTTATACTCTGTAAGGTATTCAATGTCTTGAGGGTACAAAGTGACATCCTATCAGTGGTAACGGTGATGGTAAAGTCAATACATTAAACTAGCGACCCGGCCCGGCTTCGCACGCGTAGTAGAGCATAATTATAAAGCGGCTTGACTTTTTCCGACACTTCCAACAATTATCGTCATATTTCAACCAATTTACATAAAACTTATAGAAGAAATAATATACCTTCCTCATGAATCAGTCTATCTATTGGTAAAAACCGTATTTTTGAGTTAATCGCGAACTGACAGACTAGACAGCAGACGCAACGAAGGACTTCGTTTTATAATATGTAGTGATACAATAAAAAAATAAAAAAATGATAAAATAAGAAACGAATATTTAAACAGCACGGTTGTCGCAGTGACTGAGCGATCGACTGCTGCACAGCGTGCCGCGGATTCGATTCCCGCACGGAACTAATATTTGTATGGCCTACAGGTAGTTGTTTGTGTACATATGTGAGTTTAAATGTTTGTAAACGGACTCACGATACAGGATCTACTAGTGTGGAGCAACGTTTGAAAAAATCCGTGGTACTTGTAAAGTCGAAACGATACATGAAAACCTTAGATAAAACCGCTTGCGCGGACATGTTATGAGGCGAGATGGTGACCTTACTACTAATAGTCATAAATACATAAAATGGAAAAACAGACCACCAATGATCTGGCTACGAAAAATAACGGACTTCTAAAAAAAAAACACAGAAAAAATGTAAAATAACTTTACTTTCGGAAGTCGGTGACTATTGTTTCATTCAATTTTTTGGAAACCAAACACTACACCGATTTTGATAAAATTTCTATGGAACCAATCGGAAAGTATATCCTTTCAGATAAAAGAAGAATTTTTCAAATCGGTTCATTAATGAGGAAGATAAGAGGTAACAAACACAAAAAAAATACGACCGAATCGAGAATCCTTTTTTTGAAGTCGGTTAACAATACAGAAAGATATGATAGTGAGCACCACAACGAAAGGGACAACCCAACTAACCGTACGGTGTGGTGGAAAAGTACTAGGAGGGCTGTCCCCAAATAAATTGAGATACTAGCAAGGACAAAGAAGATTAGAGCTGTAACTGAGAACTATATCTGTCTTTAAAAAACTAGTCAAAGAACATTACCTCTCTTTTATACTTGGATTCTGTATTTATATTATAGGTATATATATATATTTTTAACCGACTTCAAAAAAAGGAGGAAGTTCTCAATTCGGTTGTATGTTTTTTTTTGTGTTTGTTACCTCATATCTCCGTCATTTATGAACCGATTTGATTTTTTTTTCTTTTATCTGAATGGATCTACTTTCCGATTGGTCCCACAGAAATTTCATCAAAATCAGTTCAGCAGTTTGGTTTTGAAATCAAAATAGCTGGAAAAAATGTCATCCAAGTAAAAGAAATTGCGAAATTGATACTTGACAAGGATTTGTGTGTGATACGATAACTAAAAAGGGTAAAATAAAAACTTTTTTGCAAAAAAAAACCGACTTCCAAAAAAAACACTAAAAAAGTGGAAAATAACTTTACTTTCGGAAGTCGGTGACTATTGTTTGTTTCATTGACTTTTTTGCCACCGAAAGTAGATCCATTCAGATAAAAGAAAAAAAAATCAAATCGGTTCATAAATGACGGAGATATGAGGTAACAAACACAAAAAAAAAAACATACAACCGAATTGAGAACTTCCTCCTTTTTTTGAAGTCGGTTAAAAATATATATATATACCTATAATATAAATACAGAATCCAAGTATAAAAGAGAGGTAATGTTCTTTGACTAGTTTTTTAAAGACAGATATTTATAGTTCTCAGTTACAGCTCTAATCTTCTTTGTCCTTGCTAGTATCTCAATTTATTTGGGGACAGCCCTCCTAGTACTTTTCCACCACACCGTACGGTTAGTTGGGTTGTCCCTTTCGTTGTGGTGCTCACTATCATATATTTCTGTATTGTTAACCGACTTCAAAAAAAGGATTCTCGATTCGGTCGTATTTTTTTTGTGTTTGTTACCTCTTATCTTCCTCATTAATGAACCGATTTGAAATCGGTGTAGTGTTTGGTTTCCAAAAAATTGAATGAAACAATAGTCACCGACTTCTTAAAGTAAAGTTATTTTACATTTTTTTCGTGTTTTTTTTAGTTGAGGAAAATAACTTTACTTTCGGAAGTCGGTGCTAAAAAAGTCAATGAAACAAACAATAGTCACCGACTTCCGAAAGTAAAGTTATTTTCCACTTTTTTTGTTTTTTTTTGGAAGTCGGTTATTTTTTTGCAAAAACGTTTTTATTTTACCATTTATAGTTATCGCATCACAAACAAATCCTTGTCAAGCATCAATTTCGCAATTTCTGTTACTTGGATGACATTTTTTTTCAGCTATTTTGTATGAGACCTATCGGGAAGTAGATCCATTCAGATAAAAGAAGAATTTTTCAAATCGGTTCATAAATGACGAAGATTTGAGGTAACAAACACAAAAAAAAATACCTACAACTGAATTGAAACAACAACTGAATATTCAATTATGATCGTTTAAGTTATTAATTTTGGAGTTAATTTATTCTTCTTACACACTATGTCTACGTTTTTTTTTATATCTATCCTCTCACAGGTCCGCTGGAAGAGATTTCTAAATGAAATAAGCGGTACCTTTGTGCTCTTTTGTCTTTGTGTATTTTTCCTGTAAAGTGTTTCGTGTGTACATAAATAAATAAATAATAGAGAAGAACCACAAACTAAAATATATTCTTCATCTTTATCGTGTGGTTAGTGCCTTACCTAATGTCAGATTTTTTATGGCACCCATGGGCCTCTCATGCCGTCGAAAAATATCGGGATCAAGCAAGTGATAATTATGCATATATGTACAATACGCACATGAATCCGAAAAATCAGAGGTGCGTGCGACTTGGTGACTTGGCGACTTGGCACTCCGACGGTCATACCACTAGACTAATCACTGCTTATTATATTGACAATAATTGACTATTTTAAAATTTTGTGAAAAGAATAAAAGTAGCAGTGACAACCCGGAATCAGGTCTTGAGATCTCAGGCCTGTTGATGGCAGTAAGCTCGCCCCCTATTACATGAGACGTAAATAATGCTGGTGAAATGTTCGTATGATATTATGTACATCATCTGTCTAGCCTTTTCCCAACTAGGCTTCCAGTCTAACCGGATGCAGCTGAATACCAGTATTTTACTTGGAGCGACTGCCTATCTGACCTAAACAACCCAGTTAGTTCTTAGACTTTTTATTTAGCCACGAGCTCCTCCTGGCATACTCCTGGTATAATATTTTATGATGTTAAAAATAGTATTTATGAGTAATTTTACAAATTTAAAAATAGTTGAACAATTTACAGATCAATTGTGAGTGTTCAAATAATAAAAATCTTTTTACAAATAAAATAATTATATAACCCATCCACATTTCCAAAGAAAATCCTCAGCGACAAAACTGCCAATGCCAAGAAAACTTGGTTGGACCTTTCGTGGATCTGTGAAGCGAAAATCAAACGGTTGGATACACCTGAACTCGTAAGAGAATCTATTGAAAATCTAACTAAGCAAGTGGACGAAATGGTCGGACGAACTGCGAAATTTTCTTTAAAGATTTCCAAGCTGTTGGAGCGCAACAATCTTTCGAATGACTGTACAATAGTTGGCATGAGTTCGCTGGTTATTTGAATGGGGGGAGTGAGTTTAAGGTATGTTTTGAAGTAAGGTATAAAAAGTATGCAGTATAGGTACTTATGTATTTTTTGCGATGTTTTTAAATTTTTTATTAATTTTCACATTGTTACAGCCTGTATTAGAAATTTGTGGTTATACAAGGTGTTGCTTTGCATCCTCGTCAAATTCAAGGCGGTAACTATGCTAATGATTCTCGACACGAATCAATAATAAAATGGGTAGGTATTTATTTTATATTTTTTTCTTAATATTGGAAATCGATAGGTTTACACCACCCGTATTAAAACGCGGCCCGTCTAATACTAGCCCTATAACCGCGCTTTCACACACACAAACAAACGCAGACATTTATTCGATAAACGGGTGATTCTCCTCTTTTGAAAAGGGCTTCATTCTGAAATAGTGTCAAATTAAAACAAAAAAAAGCAACGTTTATTATTATTGACCAAGTATCGTAATTTATATTGATTATTTACGACTTCTATGACAACCTCCTGAATTTTTACGAGGATGCAAAACTACACCTTTTATTTAAAGGAGTGAATAACACGAAGTTAACAGAAAGTTGTCCATTTGACTAATGGACAACTTTCTGTTTGAGACCAACGTCGTAAATGCAAAAAAAATATTCAGTCGTCCCATTCATTTCTTTTATCGTGTGGTTAGTGGCCTAACCTGGTGTCAGAGTATTTATGCCACCCATAGGCCTCAGACTTGGCTTTACATGCCGTCGAGAAAAATCTCTTAGGCATGCTGGTTTACTCACGATGTTTTCCTTCACCGAAGCAAAGATTCCAAAAAATCAGAGATGCGGATCTTGGGTTCGAACTTGAGACCTATGCTGTCACTGCTTATTTGTCCCATACAATACTTCAACACATACTCGACCAAAAAGTATGGGAGCAAAAAGTATGGTAATATTTCTGATACATAATTTATGTCTTACACACGTGGTGTGTGGTGTGACAAGAATGGATAAAGTTAGGAATGAATATATTACAGGAACATTGAAAGATGCGTTAGTTACAGAAAAGTCGGATGACAATCACTTCATGGTTAGATAAGTGACATCATTCTAAATCCAATATGGCGGACTCCCAAAGATGGCGGACTAGTTACTTTTTATGCATTACCATGTTATGGAAATCAAAGCAAACAATTTTTAGAGAAAAATAGGAGAAATAAAATGACGTCACTCTAAAGCGTGTTCTTTTAGTTTTCTTTACAATACCATAGGATAATCAACGACCTCAAAGCAGACAACGTCACGTGCAAAAGCTAGTTACCCTATAAATAATCCATAAGAGACCCGACTAAGTTATATGAGTTGGAAAATTAACTTACCCCTTAGTTATAGTCAATCAAAACTATATTTTACGGCTCTGTCGTCCTACCTGAGTGTTTGTATTAATTAATTTACTATTTTAAATACTAGTGAAGTGCCTCAGCTTTGCTCGAGTTGAATATCATTGTTTTACTGACCGGCTTTAGAATTGTGACGATGAGAACTTGTCAAAAACTAGCCGTTGCTAATGGATCCCCCCTCTAGGGTCGCCCCCTATTACATGGGACTTAAACATAACTGGCAAAATATGCGTGTACTATTAGTACACTTTTCTTAGCCTTTCTGGGATTGGAGGCGTGATGTTATGTTATACATTTAGGTCGAGTAGGTATTGAAGTTTAGTAAAGGACAGCTGATTATTTATACCGCACCACTTATGACCACACCTTTCTGACACGCTGTATAATCCAGCTATTTCTTCTCAATCAGTCTCGTCAACATCATAGATAAAAACTTTTTTGCAAAAAAAAAACCGACTTCCAAAAAAAACACTAAAAAAGTGGAAAATAACTTTACTTTCGAAAGTCGGTGACTATTGTTTGTTTCATTGACTTTTTTGCCATCGACTTCCGAAAGTAAAGTTATTTTCCATTTTTTAACCGACTTCTAAAAAAGGAGGAGGTTCTCAATTCGGTTGTATGTTTTTTTTTTGTGTTTGTTACCTCATATCTCCGTCATTTATGAACCGATTTGAAAAATTCTTCTTTTATCTGAATGGATCTACTTCCCGATTGGTCCCATAGAAATTTCATCAAAATCAGTTCAGCAGTTTGGTTTTGAAATCAAAATAGCTGGAAAAAATTTCATCCAAGTAAAAGAAATTGCGAAATTGATACTTGACAAGGATTTGTGTGTGATACTATAACTAAAAAGGGTAAAATAAAAACTTTTTTGCAAAAAAAAAACCGACTTCCAAAAAAACACGTATGAAGTTTCATTAAAATCGGTTCAGTCATATCGAAAAATAAGGACTTGAAAATTTGTATGAAACGCCGTACGGCGTACACGCTCTTAACAGATGTGGTGATCGTGTGCACGGAGTTTTGTTTTAAAACTGAGCAAACGCAGTTTTCGTCGACTGTACCTACAATACACAGGTGCATTGTAGGTAGGTATGCTACATATGTTTATGTCCCATATCACGTCATGGTACTAAAATTGTATACTAATATTTTACATGAAGCGACTGCTTAGCGAACTTCCTCAACAAAGTTCCTGGCCAACAAAATATGCTTTGGTAAGACTAAACGAGATCGTCAGACATGACTGTGAAAGATCTTCATAATATGACAGTCGAGGTTGGTCCCACAGTAAAAGTTGATCATATTGATGAGTACGGGGTTAAGGGGTCACTACCCCTTAAGATATTTAGTGAATGAACAGATATATCTTATCTAAGTAGACCTACGTTAAAAATATACAGCCATGTTCTATCTTGAAAATAAATACTCATTTCTCCAAATCCTACCCGAAAAGATACTAACATCTGATGTAATATAATGTTACTTTTCTTTTATTACTAAATCAACGTGGATAGAAATATTTGTAAATAAATTGGCATAATAAAATTTTACGATACATACTACTCATAATAAACGGGTTGTAGGGATGGGATATCGAAAATGTTATTTTGGGATCTCACTTTTCTTTAATCACTACATAGTATAAAACAAAGTCGCTTCCCGGTGTCTGTCGGTGCCCATGTATGCTTAGATCTTTAAAACTACGCAACGGATTTTGATGCGGTTTTTTTATAGATAGAGTGATTCAGGAGGAAGGTTTATATGTATATTTAGTACCAGCATTGCACCCGCGCGAAGACGGCGTGGGTCGCTAATTAAGATATAAAAACGTAAAAGAAACTATGTGAAGGATGTTATGGCTAGAAAGGAGGTAACTGCTGAGATGACGAGTAATAGAGAAGTATGGAAGAAGAAGACATGCCGCGCCGACCCTAAATAGGTTGGGATAAGGGCAGGAGATTGAAGATGTTGACTTTTGTTTAAGATACACACGTTTTTCGGGCAATTGATCATAAGTTAAGCAACGTTTACCGAGGACGGTTCGTGGATGGATGAACTTCCATTTCATACCGAGACCCCGGCTGTCATTCGTAGACATTTGACAGTCATTACAGTTAGTCAGGAGCTCGAAAGTCTGATGAGTGTACCAAGGATACCCGTTGGTAAGAGTGGTTGGTGGTTACCTGGTTGTGTCACACAGTAAGAGGGTTGAGGAGGTTGATTTGGCAGTCGCTCTAAGTAAACTACTGGTATTCAGCTGCATCCGGATAGACCGGAATAGTTGGGATAAGGCTAGGCAGATGATGATGACAAATACTTCGTAACTGGAATAAAGCGACGCTGCTTGGTAGCAGAAATAGTTACACATAGGAAGCTTTACATTTTATAAAAAAACTTTTTTGCAAAAAAAAACCGACTTCCAAAAAAAACACTAAGAAAGTGGAAAATAACTTTACTTTCGGAAGTCGGTGACTATTGTTTGTTTCATTGTCTTTTTTGCCACCGACTTCCGAAAGTAGTTATTTTCCACTTTTTTTAGTGTTTTTTTTGGAAGTCGGTTTTTTTTGCAAAAAAGTTTTAATTTTACCCTTTTTAGTTATCGTATCACACACAAATCCTTGTCAAGTATCAATTTCGCAATTTCCTTTACTTGGATGACATTTTTTCCAGCTATTTTCAAACTGCTGAACCGATTTTGATGAAATTTCTATGGGACCAATCGGGAAGTAGATCCATTCAGATAAAAGAAAATTTTTTCAAATCGGTTCATAAATTACGGAGATATGAGGTAACAAACACAAAAAAAAAAAACTTTTTTTTGAAGTCGGTTAAAAATACAACATTTTTAAATTAAAATTCGTTTAATAACATTAAAGCAAGAAACTAGTTCCCTCGTTAGCAAATATACAGCTACTTCTCCAAGAAAGATACTAGTACTAATTACAGCCACTTCGAAAAGGAATAAAAACTCGGGAACTTTATCATCCCGTGCCACCCGGAACATTCAAATCCCGCGTCGGGATTACGTGCAGCCCAACTCTAGTTTCATTGCTATAATAAATAAGAATCGGCCTGCTGAATTTCAGTGTATTTTTTACAGTTACTGCTTTACAACCCTGGGTCTTGTGAACGAGATTTTTACGTTGTAAATATGAAAGAAATATCGAGGATAACTCATGGTTTTCTTGTGACACGTGTAAGTAGAAATAAAAAAGAAAGTTATTGACTTGTAACATATTTGAAATGTTTAAAAAAAATACATAGAAAGAGATCAGTATAACTTTGTCTTTTGCTCTTTAGCTTGCGTTTTGTTGAAAAATGGATATCCCAATTTACTAGTTTCCCCAGTAATGTACCTAAAAAAAATATGGCATAGGAATCTCGCTTGGCAAATTGACAAATCATGCTACCCATCTATTTGGCATAATATTACCTACATCACTTCACACCTATAATCCCCTTAGGGGTTAGGCCGAGGTGCACCTAATAGTACCCCCACATTTCGCTAGTTATGTTTAAGTCCCATGTAATAAGGGCGAGCCTATTGCCGTCCAACGGACAGGCATCCAGATTCCATAACAGCTGCTACTGAGAAATTCAAGATGGAAAAACACGAGTTGGCGCAGATTTTCGCTAAGAGCGATGGCGTTAAACAATTCGTGCAGCGAGCAAACAACATCTATTGTCCCATATTTTGTGGATCAACACCTCATTAACACTCCAAGGCCGTAACCCGTTCACTAATTAGGACCAAGTCCAAAAATAGCCAGTATTAAATAAATAAACCCGTATATTTCACAGGCCAAAACACTTCTCAACTAACCTCAATAGATGTACGACCATAATTTCGAATTTGAATAACGTTCCGTAGTAAATTTGAATTCGCCAGTCAGACGTGCCTCAAATATCTCGTTAGTGCGTATTGTTGGCCTCAGACCACGTGGGGAGGCCACTAGCCGCCATTTTGTAAGGCCAAGCCACGCCAGGCCACGGTTGATTCAAATCGCTAGGATATTTAGATTGCGGTAAGGCAATCAATTCTGACCTCACAAACCAAAAAGAGGTATCTAAAAAATTATTTTATTTGGTTTTTCTGTTCATCTTAAAGATTGACGCATCAAATTGAATAATTTAACTATCTGTATCCTTACTGAAATATTTAAAAAAAACTTGCGGTCGTTTTTGTACTGGGTAAATGAAAACTATTTTCATATTTTTTCCCGTTTTCTAGAAATGTGGATTTGTTGAGTTACCGCTTTTTGGCTTACGGCAGTAAAATTTGTAGGCCACTTTTTTTGAGCTTTGACATATCAAATCATTTTTGCAATAAAAAAAATTTGATGCCAGGCCACGTTTGATTTATGGCATGGGGGGTTAAAAAACGACTTTTGCAGTGAAAATCTTCGACATAAAAACGGAAGCAACTCGACTTTATTTTTAACTAGCGACCCACCCCTGCTTCGCACGACATTTCTTATAATATGAATCTAGCTGACCCGCGCAACTTCGTCTGCGTAACAATTTTTATTGATGCTCCGCTCCTATTGGTCGCAGCGTGATGTTATAAAACCTATAGAATTAGTTGATAAACGGCCTTTTTTAATTCGAATCATTAGTTTCTGAGATTAGCGCGTTCAAACAAACAAACCAAAGTCTTCAACTTTATAATATTAGTATAGATAAGCATTTCATTCTGGATCGCTTACTACAAAAAATAAATTCTATAAATGATAGTGAAAACTACTTGCAAATTAATTGTTAAATTGAAAAAAAAAACCGGTCAAGTGCGAGTTGGACTCGCGCACCGAGGGTTCCGTACAAACCTGTGGGTATATAACTTTTTTTTATATGACGAAACTAAAAATTTACGGTTTTCGTAATTTTTCCTATATCTGTACTATAAGACGTGACTTCGTACAAAATTTCAAGATTCTAAGTTCACGGGAAGTACCCTGTAGGTTTTGATTCCCGTGCGAGTTTCGAAAATTTGCGGAAATTTGCGGCCTAAGTGGCTGTATCTTTTGATTGCGTTGACTTAGAAGGTTGATTTTTCTACAGCTTCCAGGGACAGTAGAACTAAGTATCATATAGAAATTTCAGTTTTTTGATACCTCCACGCGTTCCTGAGAAAAACGGTCTTGACAGACGGACGGACGGACGGACGGACGGACAACAAAGTGATCTTATAAGGGTTCCGTTTTTTCCTTTTGAGGTACGGAACCCTAAAAAGACACAAAAAGTGACTTTGTTTTATAGAATTGTCTAATAAATATAAATTAAATCTCCGTAGCAACGCAAACTATTTATAAACTTATCAAGAAGATACAATAATTACAGTTAAGCCAGCGACTGTTCAAAAAACTCCTCAGTAGGCAGTTAGGATCGGAAACTTGATTTTGTGAACGAGTTTAAAAATGCATTCAGATGAAGAATTATATATAAAACATACAATTCTTCATAGGAATGCATAGAATTTCACACTGCCCTTTCTGCTACAAATATAATAAAGGGAAATTCGATTACCAAAAGCAGTTGTACCATTGAGGACGTAATGAATGCCACTGATGCTGATTACTAGACTAAAAATAAGAAGTTTACAATACAGTGAACACCACAGATATAGATTTATATACCAAGATAACGCAAGAGCACCTACTTCGCGTGTTTTGCTTAACGTGGCTACTGTCGCAGCAAGCTAATTTGCTCAAAACTACCAACGTTACAAGCTCAAGAACTTAATTCTAGGCTTTTAAAAAACAAAAACGTAGTCTATTTTTAACCTTTTTTTTCGAAAAAGGAGGAGGTTCTCAATTCGGTTATATATAAATATTATTATTTTTTGTGTTTGTTACCTCATGTCTTCGTCATTTATGAACCGATTTGAAAAAATGTTTTTATATATTTTTCGATTGGTCCCATAGAAATTTCATCAAAATCGGTTAAGTTGTTTGGTTTTTTAAATCAAAATGGCTGGAAAAAATATGTCATCCAAGTAAAAGAAATTGCAAAATTGATACTTGACAAGTATTTGTGTGTGATAAGATAACTAAAGAGGGTAAAATACTTTTTTTTTGCAAACAAGTTCTATAAAAAAATAACCGACTACCAAAAAAAACCCAAAAAAAAGTGAAAAATAACTTTACTTTCGGAAGTCAGTGGCAAAAAAGTCAATGAAACAAACAATCGTCGCCGACTTCCGAAAGTGAGGTTATTTTCCAATTTTTTTTTTGGAAGTCGGTTATTTTTTATATAGTAACTTGTTTGTTTAATAAGTTAATAGTGCTTATGACGTCATATTAACTAATTAAAAAATCTAGTTTTCATACGGATCGTGATACCTGCATTATCTAGGTATTTCTATGTCTGTGGTGAAAACTTATTTTAAAGCTATCAAATTGAAGGACCTTAAAACTGTCCATGAGCCATTCCTAAAAATCGATTTGGTGTAGGATTCACTTCTAGTACCTTTGAGAAAAAGCTAGAATTTTACTCCATATTGGTTTTAAACAACGGGAACAACAGTAAAATCGAAATCCAAAAGCCAGGCCGATGTTTAGTCCAAAACCCTTAACGTGGGCATTGTGTTTGCTCGCCTCACAGTGAGCCAAAGTGTAGAAACAATACGAATAGATTTTGTAAGGGCTTCGGACTGTCTATCAACCTCTTTTTAGTTCGGGTCAACGAGGCACGTAAACAAGGTTTTCCGAAAAGAAATTCTATCGATTTGAATTTGAATTTGGAACTGAACTTGAGACTAGAGATTCGAAATTCAACAATCTACAGACGCCAGAACATCAAACTACCCGAAACTAAAAAACCCAATCAACCTTGAACCTAATTCTTTAACGATAATGTTGAAAATCTAATTAAGAAATTTGACAGTTTGTTGTAGCTTGATGAGCTGGCATCACGCGTCAGTACCATTCATACTTAATATTATAAATGCGAAAGTCACTCTGTTTGTTTGTTTG
Organism: Standfussiana lucernea; assembly: GCA_964057025.1. Classification (NCBI taxonomy): domain Eukaryota; kingdom Metazoa; phylum Arthropoda; class Insecta; order Lepidoptera; family Noctuidae; genus Standfussiana; species Standfussiana lucernea. The sequence goes on along the minus strand of OZ059808.1, from coordinate 11,873,744 downwards.
CTGCCTTTTCACGATCAAACGGCTGATCGGATCGTAATGAAATTTGGTACGGATATAGATTTTAGTCTGGAAAAGGACATAGGCTATATATTATTACGGTAATTACCATGGGGGATGAGCAATATTCCATTATGTCCACATTTGTCAACTGTTTGACAACAGACAACTGTCAAGACGTGCGTTAGAATAGAACGGCTATTTTATTAGACGAATTATCACCGAAGTAAGTAGCCTGGTGGCACAACGACCACCCTGTTCAAACTATCCGTCTCAAGTTCTAATCCCAGCCAAGTACCTGTTTCACTTTTTGTGATTATTTGGATTTTTTGCATGTTGGAAGATTTTTTCCATAAACATACCTACGGTCTACAACAATATAATGCTCTTCCGAAAAATATAGAAAATAGTAAAAACAAAAGCATTAAATAAACAAAAAACTATTGACTGCCCCGTTGGTCTAGGTATCGCAAAAATGACTGCTAAGCATGAGTCCTGGGTTCGATTCACAGGTCGGGCAAAGTGTTGTTTTGTTTTCCATGAGGGATTTCTCAGTAGCAACAACGCTGTCTGGATTTGTACCCGGTTGATGGCAATAAGCTCGCCCCCTATTACATGGGACTTAACATAAGTGGCGAAATGTGGGTGTACCATTACAAACACCTCTGCCTATCCCTTCGGGGATTACAGGCGCGATGTTATGTAATGTAAGTACACAATTATAAGATCCCAAAGGTTAACTCAACAGTACGTAAAAGCATTACTGCCAAGTCCTATATATTTTCAAGAAAGGTCCAATTTTCTAAGGTCATATTGTGCGCCATGTCAAAGGTGTGCGTTGAAGCATGCCATTATTGTCCAGCCCTTTTGTGGCTAAATACCAGACTGCACTTAGGTACGTTCGGATCCAAGTACTTTATTATATTACGTATAGTACCCCTTGCACGAACGTGTAACCGCTTGCTCATAAGCTGCAGTACTTTCACATTTATTTTGTCTTTGGGAACAGCAACCCAGTTTTTTCACTCTCCTGTAAAATTGCCATAAATTTTGACTTAGGTACCTACGTTGTGACGACGATTTAAGTTACATAAATGGTGAAAACAACTAGGTACCCCACAGCATTTTGGTTCTTATGTTTTGAAGCACTAAGGTCATAATAATTTATCATCCATAGATAATGAGTGACATGTTTTAACGCGTGTGACTAAAAGAGTGATGTATGAATGTTGACGAATGGAGAGGGCGAGGAAGACCAAAAGAAAAGATGGATGTATTGTGTGAAAGAGAAAGGAGTAAATGATGCCGTGAAATCAGCTGAGAGGGAAGACTAGAAGAATAAAACGTGTTGCGAAGACCCCAAGTAAATTGGGACAGGGAGATGATATTTATCATTGAAATCGTTCCGTTTTACGTTACGTTTACTCCGCGCCTTCGTACTAGGCTCACAGACATTGAAATTGAAGCAATTATAGATTTTATTACAGTATTATCGACGCTGTCTATAATTTTGAGACCCTGTGATGCGTAACAATTAAATTATGAACTCGAGCTTTGAACGTCTAGAAATCTGTAACCTATTTGATACTTAATGTTTATTTACAATTTACAAAATAAACAAAAAATAAACAAATATTTGAAAAAGACCTTTACAGTTAAAAATCTCATGAAAATAAGAGAATACAGAGAATCGTAACTATTTGATGACTGATTTATGGAAACTTTTTTAAAATTTGTTTTTGCATCAAACGTTTTTTTTTCATGCATGTTTACTGATTTCTCCGTGACTGCTGGTTCGATTTACGTGATTTTTTTGGTAGAGGAAGCCCGCGCGTTGGATCCTTATAAATTTTACCAACTTTGCTTTGGCACTTTATGAGTTTTCCTCTATAATACGCATTTTTCTTCTTTGCCTATGAGGATGATGTGTTAATAAATTCTAGTTATACTTGACTAGTATTGGTGTGAGATACCACCAATAGAAAGGGTAAAATAAAAACTTCTTAGTCACATGCGATTCGTGCAGTCATTACGCAACTACCCCGCAGGACAATAATATCACTACTATGTAAATGCAAATCGGGACAGACTGACAACCCATCATGCATTGCAAGTAGCATATGTAGGTCCATATGATATCTATATGGCATAATTAAGTTATTGTTGGGGAAGGCATAGATTACTAATTAAGTCTGCCTTGGTGGTCCAGTGGTCGCAAGCGCGACTGCTGAGCAACAGGTATTGGGTTCGATTCCCAGCTCGGGCAAAGTGTTATTGGGTTTTTCCATCAGGAGTTTAAGAAAAAAAGAAAAACGTTTATTGGCACACGCCACAAGTACACAATATAAAAAAGCAAATCTATACTTAATATTATAAAGTTAAGGAGTTTGTTTGGTTGAACGCGCTAATCTCAGGAAATGCTGGTGCGAATTGAAAAATTCTTTTAGTGTTCTCTGTCTTACCCTTTGCGGATTACAGGCGTGTTGAAATGTTAGAAATATTATTTCATTGCAAACTCTAAAAGCCCGTTTCACATCCCACAGACGATATCCGCTCACATTTTCCCCCAACATTGTCCAACTACCGTCGACTTATAAAAAATAATTTCTGCACACATACCCTCGTATTAACATTCCGACCTTTGCTCAAGGTTGGAATTTTTCAAATAAATTCTCTGTACTAAATTTTGACGGTCCCATCAAGGGTACAGATCATCTTTCATGAGTTTATGTCGGTAGATGTCCGGGGTCGACGTGACGTCATTATGTCGGACGTGCACACTAACTAACTTAGGCTTGCTTTAGAATGCTGCCGGGTGCTGCGGGTTGTTCGAAAGAGATACCGCGGCCCCGGAACACAAAGGGCGATGAAGGAACATGGGTGGGTTTTAGTCAGTAAAAGTCTGACACTCCCTCCCGCTCAGCCCAGAGCGGGAGAAGTCATTTGATGATTTCCCATCCGAAAAAAAAAAAAAAAAACATTTGGTTTAGAATGCTGCCTTACTTAGCACAAAAGCGGTATCTCAAAAAACAAAAAAAAAAGTAGATTTTGATGGCATCGGATAGCTTAAATAAATACGCATCTAATTAACTTAGATAAAAAGCAGTATCTATTTCGAAACAAAAAAAAAAAACTAATAAGCAAAAAAACGAATCCGTAAAGTGTTGACCAAAATATATCTACAAAACTTAAATTTTCTCGAAACTTGCTTTCTCTGAGATACCGTTTTTGCGTTTAGCACGGTAGAATGGTTGTGCTATGACTCGGTTAGAACTATTTTTAACCGACTTCAAAAAAAGGAGGAGGTTCTCAATTCGGTTGTATGTTTTTTTTTTTCTTTTTTTTTGTGTTTGTTACCTCATATCTCCGTCATTTATAAACCGATTTAAAAAAATCTTCTTTTATCTGAATGGATCTACTTCCCGATTGGTCCCATAGAAATTTCATCAAAATCGGTTCAGCAGTTTGGTTTTGAAATCAAAATAACTAGAAAAAATGTCATCCAAGTAAAAGAAATTGCGAAATTGATACTTGACAAGGATTTGTGTGTGATACCATAACTAAAAAGGGTAAAATAAAAACTTTTTTGCAAAAAAAAACCGACTTCCAAAGAAAACACTAAAAAGTGGAAAATAACTTTACTTTCGGAAGTCGGTGGCAAAAAAGTCAATGAAACAAACAATAGTCACCGACTTCGAAGTCGGCTTTTTTTGCAAAAAAGTTTTGCTAAGCAGCGATAGCCTAGTGGTGTGACCGTTGGACTGACAAGTCATAGATCTCGAGTTCGAACCCAAGACACGCACCTCTGATTTTTCGGAATTTTGATTTGATTGTTATATTTTTTTTGTTTGTTAATTTATAAAGACAGTTTAATTATTTTTGGATTGTATAAAGGTCTTAGTAACTTATTTCTGTTTTTGATGTTCAGCTAGATTTTTATTATTTTAAATTTATTGCAATGTTGTTATTATTCTTTAATTACTTATTTAATTTTAAGATAATGTTTTAATTATTAATATTTCTTGACATTTGCACGTCACATCATGTGGCAAACATGTCCGTATCCAATAATGTTGTAACCATCTTGCATGCACGTCTTTTCTTGTATGTATGACACATGTTTAAGCAAATAAATATTATTTTATATTATCTTATCATATGCGTATTGTTAATTAATAATTTGATTCGGTGAAGGAAAACATCGTGAGGAAACCAGCATGCCTGAAAGACATTTCTCAACGGCATGTAAAGCCAAGTCAGAGGCCCATGGGCGGCATAAAAACTCTGACACCAGGTTAGGCACTAACCACACGATAAAAAAGAAAGAGCTATTTTAGATACTGGTGTAAGCTACACCTTAAATTTTTCTGGTTGATACGGTGTCATTTGAGGAGCTCGTGGCTAAATAATAACAGCCAAACGGGTCGAGATTCAAAGTTAAGCAGTGCTTGCCTATTTTTGTCCGTAGATGGGTGAACATCCATTACATACCGGGTTTCCTCCGTGCCTTGGAAAGCACGATAAGCCGTTGGTCCCGGCTGTCAATTATAGGTCACGTAGACATTTGACAGTCGTTACAGGTAGTTAGTCCGACAACCAGTCTTACCAAGGGGTATCGTATTAACCAGTACTAACTGGATTGTGTCCATTTTAAATACTGGAATTCAGCTGCATCCAGTTAGACCAGAAGCCGACCTCAACATAGTTGGGAAAAGGCTAAGCAGATGATGATGGTGTTCTTACAAAGTCGAATCATTTCCATGGGTCCCGTTTTTCAGTGTGGGTCCATTGTAGGTATATTTTGGGCGACGAGAGTTGTTAAGACTGACTTGAGAAGCTAGCAGTCCTAATATTATTTTTGGCACAGATGAGCATATCAAAATCAATTTGGTTTTCAATTATACTACCCATACCTTCACCATTTTTGAAATTTCCAAGGAACAATATATTAAAACAATACCTACCCATTTGGGAGGGGGGAAAGTTGAAAAGGTAATTCCATATTCTACCCCTGGGCAGGAATTCCTCTTATGCAAAAACACTATATCTGACCCCAGGATTAAATACAGGTCCACATCGCACGTTCTCAAAAAAACCGTCGTAACACAAAAAAAAACAATTTTGAGATATACAAATTTAAAGTTTTTTTGTGACCGGCCGATGATATCCGTAAAAACATTCGCGTGTGTCATTCGATGATTTAATTATTTTCGCAGAACCTATACTTTTGGAGTTTATTTTTTCAATTATAGATCAAGGAGAATTGAAATTGAGAAGGGTATTATCTAAAAACCAAACATTTTTGTGCTATGACAGTTTTGTAGAGGACATGCGACATGCTCAGCAGTTTTCAACCACCGACAAAGCAAGGCAGTGAGATTTTTATCCCGTCTGTCTTTAAACCACATTGTAGACCGGCCCTAATTTAGTTAGACAGTCGCAACGCTCTACGATAATGTAATTCAGTACAAATATCAGATGATATTGTCCAACTAGCTTAATGCCTATTCTGCCGTGCTAATTAGAAACGCAGTAAGGAAGGATTTTTGGTAAATTGAGTTGTTCATAGATTCGGAATCCTCGTAATGAGCTCTGTATAGTGATTTAATCCTTATTTTAATAGCTGTCCCGGAAGTGGGACTTTTAATAAGCCAAACCGCAGTATGTTTCTTGCTGAGAAGTAAATTACTAAGTACAACTGCAGTAAGACACATTACTGCTCTTTGCCTTCCAGTATTTGTTTGAACATAATTTATTTCACTAGTAAGAAGCGCAGTAACGAACACTTGCTGCTGTTATGATTTGTTAATAATGTTTAGTGAATATTTAAAGGATACTACTTAAAAATGCAGTAACATTGTATACTGCACTTTTTCTTAGCGCTCCATTTCAATTGAAACAAGAGACAATACTTATTTAAAATGCAGCAAGATGTGTTACTGCGTTTATCCTTAGTTTTTGTATGTAAAGAACCTATTATGAGATACTAACTAGAAATGCAGTATGCTTTATTACTGCGCTACTATTTAGAATCCGTACCTTATAGATTTTTCTAAAATGCATAGGATATTAGCAGTAATATTTCTAACTGCGTTATTATTTAGCAAAAGACAATTTTAAACATGTCCAAGTACGAAGAAAGTCCGCAGTAAAGTTAGACTTCAGTTAGTAAACTGGGAGTTAGCGGGGGTATTATAATCACAGCCAAGTATTATGGCACCACATTATGTTGAGATCAAAATCATAGATTAATATTTAATTACCTGTGTCGACGAGGACTTATAACTATCACCACTGAACTAATAAAATCTAGTAACAATATAATTATAAAGTCTCAAAATCTAGGAATATTAATAACAAATAGGTATCAACTTCACCCAAACTTCTTTCCTTATTTCGAACATTTAAGGTATCTTAATCACAGCTTAATAATTATTCATGTCTATGGCAAATAAGGAGATCAATCAATAATTATTCGCACGTACTTAACATTAAAAAGATCTATCAGACTTCTTAGGTTTAACAAAACAATTTAAATATTTAAAAAGTAACTATCAGACCTCTTCGATATCAGTTTCATTATTACTATTTACGGGCAAATTCAGCCAAAATTCCTTCCTTGTATCGGGCACTAGATTTAAAAGCTTATCAATTATGACTGATTTAGTTCTCGCCTTTATACCCCTAGGGGCGTGTTTTTGTGTAGCCCCAGGCAAACTTTTTCATAAATTTTATCTGAAGAAAATTAAGAATTCGGTTGTTTTATTATCTAACGTGTTTGTGCCCCTTTTTGCTACAATAACCACGATATCTTTAAAGTAAACATTTATGATTACATTTTTAAGTATACATTTATGTCTGCTAACAGTCTTCATCACAGAGTCGAGCAATTTTTACAAAAGAAAGGAAAAGTTTACGACTTTAACGATTTTATTGATGCAGTGAAACAAGCTCAAAAACCTGTCGACGTTAAAATCATGGAAGTATCCGATTTTAATTCTTATTCTAATCTTTCTTCAATTCACAAAGTACGTAAAATTAGTCCAAGAGTTTACTTAAAAGATATCGTGGTTGTTTTAGCAAAAAGGGGCACAAACACGTTAGATTATAAAACAAGCCACGATGAAAATGAGTACCAAATTCTATATTTTCTTCAGATAAAATTTATGAAAACTCAAAGTTTGCTTGGGGCTACACAAAAACACGCCCCTAGGGGTATAAAGGCGAGAACTAAATCAGTCATAATTGATAAGCTTTTAAATCTAGTGCCCGATACAAGGAAGGAATTTTGGCTGAATTTGCCCGTAAATAGTAATAATGAAACTGATATCGAAGAGGTCTGATAGTTACTTTTTAAATATTTAAATTGTTTTGTTAAACCTAAGAAGTCTGATAGATCTTTTTAATGTTAAGTACGTGCGAATAATTATTGTTTGATCTCCTTATTTGACATAGACATGAATAATTATGAAGCTGTGATTAGGATACCTTAAATGTTCGAAATAAGGAAATAAGTTTGGCTGAAGTTGATACCTATTTGGTTTTAATATTCCTCGATTTTGGGACTTTATAATAATATTGTTACTAGATTTTATTAGTTCAGTGTAACTGGTGATAGTTATAAGTCCTCGTCGACGCAGGTAATTAAATATTAATCTATGATTTTGATCTCAACATAATGTGGTGCCATAATACTTGGCTGTGATTATAATAATTTTGTGTTTTAAGATTTATTTTGAATATTTTTTTTTATTAAAATACTTGCATCATTTACCTCTTCTTGATATATTATAGATATATCCAAGTTATTGTGGTTTTTATGTTTTTATACTAATTAAAAAAGCTATAAGTCACTCTTTTACTGCAGTTATGGTTTGTAGGCAGTCTAAGCATAGCTATAAGAAAATATTATGTTACTAATAAAAAATGCATTAATTGTGTATGATTAAGATACTTTTATTTGTCATTTAAAATAACGTATTTTTATAATATTTATATCGTTATATTTAATTAGGACATGGTTAGGATAAATATAACCAAATAAGCGTGCTTTTCATACTTAAATACTATTTTTAATGGCTTTTTCTAACCAGTGCACTGCGTTTTTAATTTGTAGTCGAAGTGATAATAATAACTGAATTAAATGAAATAAGCGCAGTAATCTGCATTTGCTAGTAGAAAGCGCAGTAACTCCAAACTTACTGCTGTTTTAGCTTGTAATACTGGGTTTAGTCATGAAGATCCTGCTAAGCATAAATAGTTTTTTTTGTTTTAAAATAGTTGTATTAAACTTATAGAAAATAGGGTTAGTCCTTACGAAACAATGCATATTCAGCTATACATGTAACTCAAAACCATTATGCAAAACTTTAAAATTATACCTAAAACAGACAAATAAAAGTAAAAATTTTTAGGCGCCATTTACTCGAAACTACTAATAACCTCCTTACTGCACTTCTAATTAGCACGGCAGTATTACACAGTGTAATGTGCGTTCTGTATGTATGTATGTGAGTGTGTGTGTGTGTGACTGTAATATCTGTTGTCTAGACTGTTATCGTGCTAATGTCAGTCGAGTTAATAGCATGATGGTTACACTGTGAGCTATTAGTTACTTGGGTAAACTTGATAATTACATATAACATCGCGCCTGTAATCCCAGCAGGGTTAGGCAGAGGTGTACCTAATAGTACACTCATATTTCTGTCCACTCATGTTTAAGTCCCACGTAATAGGGGGCGAGCCTATTGCCATAAGCCGGCCATGAATCCAGATTTCGTGGCTGCTACTGAAAAATACCTGATGGAAAAACCAAATAGCACTTTGCCCGACCTGGGAATCGAATTGAGAACCTCACGGTCAGCAGTCACGCTTGCGGCTACTGGACCAACGAGACAGTATAATAGTCTCATAGTAATAAGAAGTTGTTCAGTAATTTTACCTCCCGAAATTCTTTCTTTCTTTATCGCGTGGTTAGAGCCTAATCTGGTGTCAGTTTTCATGCCGCCCATGGGCCTCTGATTTGCTGGACCTCTCAGACATGCTGGTTTCTCACGATGTTTTCCTTCACCGACGCAAATATCCGATAATAGGTCCATCCCGTTTGGTAACTTTCCCGTTTGGACGACTAAACAAAAGACGTGCAAAACAAGTGAAAAACGGTGCCCTTTCGTAACTATTTTAATCTTCATACATTGAGTGCCGTTTCGCCAACCATAAATTTCAACTGTTTTTTGTACGGTACAGTCTGCTCCCAAAGTTACAAGGAAACTTCTTATAGTTGTTGTTATTTTTTGTCTCCCTCTGGCACACTAAGGTTTGTTACGAGAGAACTCAATTTGGAAAGACGGTCGTGCCACTGAAATCGTCTTTTTAATGAATACCCAACAAAAAGTACCAGGAGAACAGAACCATGAAGGAGATGTTGGTGCCGTTATGTAATCCGAAAAATCAGAGGTGCGTGTCTTGGGTTCGAACTTGAGACCTATGACTTGCATGCTTGACAAACCACTAGGCTATCACTGCTTACTGTTGCTGTTATTTATTTTAAAATTTATATTTTAAAAATAAAGGGGGCATAATCTACTCCAAAGTTTTTAATTAAACTTCCAGCCCAAGCCCAGCAAAAGACACCATAAATACTAGAGAACCATTAAAAACACCATTAACACAATTAATAGCCTATCAGTCGTTCCGGTAGCCTCAATACCCCTACACCCCATTATTTACCCCCAGACCAGTACTATCAAGCAGTTTTTACACCCCTTTCCGATTTTATGAGTTTACCTGGCCGTAAAATCTATCTCGCCAGTGTTGTTTGAACCCAACTGTTTACTATGCGGTGGGGTGTTTGGGGGTGAAAAAAATGAATAAATAAAGTTTACGTAGGGTTTATTTTTGTAGTTTGACTTTGATTTCTCCGTAGAGGTGTCTGGATTTTTAAGTATTAATGAAGATGCGATATATTTTTTTTCATAACGCACGTCCTCAAAAAAACCGTCGTAACACAAAAAAATCAGTTTTGAGATATTATACTTTAAAGTTTTTTGTGTCCGGCCGATGATATCCGTAAAAAACATTCGCTTGTGTCATTCTGTGATTTCATTATTTTCGCTGAACCTACACTTTTGGAGTTTTTTTTTTCAATTATAGATCAAGGAGAATTGACATTGAGATGGGTGTTACCTAAAAACCTAAAATTTTTGTGTTATGACAGTTTTTTAGAGGACGTGCGACAAGTATTTAATTTTTTATACATTAAATGAAATATCAAGACGAAAATTTGTCTCTAGGTACCTAATTAATTCTGAAGTTTTACCTAAATACGTATTCTTCTTTCTTTATTCAGTGGTTAGTGCCTAACCTGGTGTCAGAATTTTTATGCCGCCCATGTGCCTCTGACTTGGCTTGACATACCGTCGAGAAATATCTCTCAGGTATGCTGGTTTCCTCACGATGTTTTCCTTCACCGAAGCAAGTGATAAATATACAATACGCACATGAATCCGAAAAATCAGAGGTGCGCGTCTTGGTTTCGAACTTGAGATCGACTTGGCAGTCCGACAGTCACACCACTTACAATAATAATATGTAATAATGTTTGAACTGTGTGTATTTTAGTGTTGGATAGCTCATTTATCGGGGAAGGTTATAGGCTATAAAACATCACGATGCGACCAATAGGAGCGGAGCATTAATCTAAAATGTTACGCAGACGAAGTTGCATCGGTTAGCTAGTTCTCTAAACAACTGTCATACTGTCATTTTACATATCAAAACAGCTTGAACTCATTCGCCAGATTGGGACACTAGCTATGGACATGCCATTTAGAATGACCTTCCCCACTAAAAGTTATGTAACCAAAGTATCAAACCTTCTTTTTTCGAAACTATAAAATATGGCATAAGACCCTGTCTTTCCCAGACTTTTAAAGTCAACATAGATCAACTAAAACTGGTCTCAATCTGTCTTCCAATCCCATGATTACTCAGATATCTCTTTGTTTTATTACACGTTTGGCGGAAACGATTTATAGGTACGAGACATAAACACGGGTATGTGGGGGAAACATGGAAGGGATCAGCTGATTATCTTGTTCGTGGTCATAAAAGGAGCTTAGTGATGGACTGGAAACAAAAGATTGACGTTTTATGAAAAAACTTGCTATTTATTATCTGCGACTTTTTCTGCGTGTTTTATTTTTTAAAACATTATACACACAAAGCCTTGTCAACTATCAATTTTGCAATTTCTTTTACTTGGATACCATATTTTTACCAGATATTTTGATTTTAAAACCGAACTACTAAACCGATTTTGATAAAGTTTCTATAGAGCCAATCGGGAAGTACCTATATCCTTTCAGACAAAAGAAGAATTTTTCAAATCGGTTCATAAATGACGAAGATATGAGGTAACAAAGACAAAAAATATATATTATATAAATATACAACCGAATTGAGAACCTCCTCCTTTTTTTGAAGTCGGTTAAAAAATTCAGGATGGAACATGCCTTTATCTTTTTAAAGGTACCAGGCTATTTATGTGAGACAGTAGACCTGCCAGACCTTCATTTTTATAAGTGTCGTTAATGATCTTTGCTTCTTAATTACTATTATAGTTTATTTTAGCAATTACTGGTATGGTAATAAAAATGTTTCTAAAGAAATTGTATAGCCAATGCTGCCTGTTTTTTGGGTACGCTTTAATTAAATTATTTTTCAATACACTTCCTCGAAAACAGGCTATTATCGCACTACGATTAGGTTCAACATGCTATGAATTTCACCCTCGTGGTGTTCTACTTTTATTCCCGCATTATAGTGCGGAAATAAAAGTTCCACAGCCAGGCGGCTCGCCCCCCACTGTCATTTTTATTTTTCATTTTTTTTTCTATTCCATTGAATCAGTTTGGACTTTGAACAAATTTGGACTAAAAACTAAAACCAAGAAACTAAAAGTGTTTTGAAAAACATCGTTTGATACACGTGGGCATTTGTTACAGCAGTTCTCGGCTCCATAACACCCTCGCCTGCGGCTCGTGTGTGTATTTCGCCTCGGCCGCAATAACAAACTTTCCCCACTTATATCAAAATGTACTATAGTTGAGTTCCTAGTGTAAATGGTACATAAGCTGTGTACATAATATTGTTAAATCAAGTATATTAATTTGGTTAGATCCTCCATGCCTCTTGTTGGTCCCGGCTGTCATTTGTAGATCTTTGACAGTCGTTACAGGTAGTCAGTGGCCCAAAAGTCTGACAACTAGTCTTAACAACGGGTATCGTGTTATTCAGTACTAACTGGGTTGTGGAGGTCAGATAAGCAGTCGGTCCGTGTAAAATACTGGTATTCAGCTGCATCCGATTAGACGGGAAGCCGACCCCAACATATTTGGGAAAACGTTATGAGTAATATGATACTCCCTTGGTAAGACTGGTTGTCAGACTTTCGGGCCACTGACTACCTGTAACGACTGTCAAAGATCTACAAATGACAGCCGAGGCCAACAGCTTAACGTGATTTCCGAAGCGCGAAAGAAACTCGGTATGTAATGGGTGGTTACCCATCCACGGACAAGCCTTGGTAAGCACGGCTTAACTTGAAGATCGATCCGAGTGGCATTTATTATTTAGCCACGAGCTCCTGTAGTAAACTCCAGTCAACCATAAAATATAACAACAAAAACAAAGTCCCATGTATATCCAGAGCTACACATCATACGCTGTGGTTTCAGCTTAAAACCTTTGCCGAATTTCGATTCACTAGGATTAGTGCGGCGACCACACTGAGTTCGGATATATCTGCGGCTGCGGATATTCTAGTGATTTGGGGCGGATATTGATGTGATATATTGATATTTAGCCGCATCTAGTTTTACAGTGGAATCTGCTGGGATTATAACTGAAATTATTGTTTGATTTATTATGGTTTCGTTTTGGTTTAGTTTGTTGAATTTGTTATTAACGGTGTTGCTAGCTGTGTTTTGGTTCTGAAACGCCTTCTATCTAATATAATCTCTAATCTAATCTGGTATAATAAAAAATTATACCAATGTTCAACCCGTATCAAAGCGTTTTACATTTACATATTGTATAAATGTATTTTTCGGTACTTTTTTTAAATCAATTACTTAATGAGAGAACGAAGCTACGATTTACATGTTTTTGCTATCACTAAACCTAAAATTATTATGAATCAAAGACGTATTTCGTGATAATCCGCGTGACTGCGTTTTTTTCTTTTCTTTATTTATTTATTTATTGACATTTGATTATAATCGCAATCCGTATGTCAGTACTTAAAAAGTACTTGTATGAATTTGATTTGACCGTTAGATAATTAGATGCCAATCGGTACCAATAGTACAACCCTACTTTGCTTGTACAGCACTACATGTGCATCAATGTAGCGATCGCTCCCAAACTACATACAGTGCCATCGGAAAACCTACCCTAAAGAGGACTGGAAGAGGCCCGTTTATTCCTGTGGCTGTTGCCCCAATCAATCCCAAACTTGTGGCTAAAAGCTTCAGAAAACGCCGGATTTACCTAGGTTGAGCCGTGGATGGGTGACCACCAAGTACATACCAAGTTTCCTCCGTGCATTGGCAAGCACGTTAAGTCGTTGGTGACAGCTGTCATTTGTCGATCTTTGACAGTCGTAACAGGTAGTCAGTGGCCCGAAAGTCTGACAACCAGCAGGTATCGTATTATCGAGTACTATCTGGGTTGTGGAGGTTAGAAAGGCAGTCGCTCCATGTAAAATGATGGTACTCAGCTCCATCTGGTTAGACTGGTAACCGACCAGAACATAGTTGGGAAAACTAACTAACAATTTTATACACAGAGGCTTTTCTAGCAACAACTAATTCGTTGTTAATGGACCGTCGTCAAGACGGTCCATTGAATTCGAAACAGAATATCGATCCCCACAAATCTACGTTTGAACTTGCTCATGCAGGTTCTACCTTTCAGAGAAATAGACCTTCTGGAGGAATTCGTGTTATTCGCCTAATCCATAAAAAGCGAAGATAAGGTCTTTATTTTTGTCTGTTATCTTTCCGCACCCAGTTGAACGGTTCATATTATCTGCTTCATCTTTGTCTTATAAAGGTTGATTGGAAATTGGGTGCAGCCCTTGAAATGATTAACTTTTTATTGTGAGAAATCAACGCCGTGCAGGATGTTAAACCGATACTTTTCTGATAGCTCATGAACGAATGAATCCTTCGAAAAACAATTTGTCAAAAAAGTACATTTGACTTTGGAAATTAAGCGAAATGACATATGTATATTGAAACTTCCCTTGTTTTCGAGGCGAAGTTCTCAAAATAAATGTATGACACTTGTCGTGCAAATTACAGGAACGACGTCTTTATTTCATAAGCTTTCTAAAATGGTGCCAAAGTGTAAGTGCCGTACGGCGTACGCGCTCTTAATTGTGTTTAGGTCAGTGTAGCATAAAATAGTATGTCTTTCTCAAACGTATTGCTAGCTATCATTATTTAAATGGCCTTATCTAGCAGAATTCCTGAACAGCATGCCTGAGAGATATTTCTCGACGGCATGTAAAGCCGAGTCAGAGGCCCATGGGCGGCATAAAAACTTTGACACCAGGTTAGGCACTATTCACGCGTCAGAGAAGATATTTTTTTTGCCGAATATTACCATGTTTTACATAAATTTTATCCATCTTTCAAAAGGTAGATATTTCTATTTCATTCCGCTCTTTTGATGGCTATACAAAAATATGCAATGGCAATATGGAAAATAAATATAATGAACCTTATTTAAAGTAATGTAAAAATATGAAATCGTTTGGTATTCGTTACGGTGCGGTGCTCCAAATTTAAATATTAACATAAGCCACTATTGCTTAAGAAATGTTCTGGGCTTATTCTGTTGCCATATTTCAATATTTTCTAAGTGGAGCTATGTCATCATTCTAACCTAATTTATGTGCGCAGCATGTCTTCTTCTTCCATATTTCTCTGTTACTTATCATTACATCAGACACCTACTTTCTTGCCATATCAACCTTCACACAGTCCATCCGTCGTTTCTTTTACCAACCTCTACCTACTCTTGAACCAATCCACATTAATTCTCAAATCTTTCCTCTCGACATTTTCCACATTCCTCCGCATCACATGCTTATACCACAACAACCGATTACCACACAACTTTTCAGTCACCGGCGCCACTTTCAGACTTCCACTTATGTACTCATTTCTTTTTTTATTAATTCGTTTAACACCACACACACCACCACCTGCCAGCCACATGCAAATACCTTTCATTCATCCCTTTTGTGGCCCAACATTAAGGAGAACTATCCAGATACTTAATATTTGATTTCATTCACGATGATCGAACAGTTCGACAGTCAAGCTAACGAAATATGGTTATCTCCATTGGCGCAACAGGATTCTGCAATAGCATTTAAGCTGCTTAGGATTCGGCATTTCTGTAACTGCTTTATGAAAAAAAAAACATAGCGTGATTGTTTCCGGGTATATATTATGTATATGGGCCACCAGACAAAACATCTTTGTACAGCGATTATATTGCAGTATTTTTAAGCTATTCAATTACTCCACTAACAACAACCCTGTAAGCTACTCGTAATGAAGTTACGGCGACGCGTTACCGTTATAAGGTTGAAGTTCCGTGAACCCGAACAGAGCGCTATGCTACCATATTTACTGTGCTAACTGCCAGTCTGAGGTATTCACTGCCAGCTTCTCTGTTCTCTGATCGTTATAATCTGGATCTCTTCAAAGTTCGAGTGAATCGGTTTCTTCTAAGCAAGCGTGCTCCACCCTAGGCCGCATCACCGCTTCACACCAAACGCAAAACTACTTTAAAAAAAAAATTGTTGTTAGTTCAAAGAAAAGAAAATTTAGGATTCCACCTCAATGTTTGCACCTATCTATTTAAGCTTAAAATCTAATATTCTTGCCCCTAAACATGCAGAAAACACGTGCCCACACGTTGCACCTAGAAAAGAATTTCCTCATTTCTTTAAAAACCACAGCGAAATAAAAATGGATGTTTATTCACTCTACTCCAGAATACGTCTGCACTTAACACGGTCTACGTTTTACACGTTCACATACATTATGCAGTATCTATGTATGTATGTAGGTACAGCTTCCGGCGTATACTAGGTTTGATAGCAGATGGATTGAGAGCTATTTATACATATTAAGGTTTATTTTTCAACTGAGACCCTTTTACACGTGTGTTGAGAAGCAGTTGCAACATGTCATTCGTAGATCTTTGACAGTCTTCCAGGTGGCACCGGTCATCTTTGACAGTCTGACCAACTAGAAAGTTAGGAATGTCTCCAGTCCAGTCTAACCGGATACAGCTGAATACCAGTATTTTACATGGAGCGACTGCCTATCTGACTTCCACAACCCAGTCAGTACTGGGTAATACGATACCACGGGCCACTGACTACAGTAACGACTGTCAAAGATCTACAAGCGACAGCCGGGATCAACAGCTTAATGTACTTTTTGCGGCATTGATGAAACTCGCTATGTAATCAGTGGTCACCTATCCACGGACCAACCTATGCAAGCGTGGCTGAACCTGTAGATCGACCCGAGCGGCTGCAGATTCAACTGTTTCTATTCTAATTACGAAATAGTTTTTCTATCTTTTTTATTTATAACTTTCTGACCCGCGCAACTTCGTCTGCGTCACATTGGAGCAAGAAAGGGTTTGGTTATTTTGTATTGATACTCCACTTCTATTGGTCGTAGCTTGATGTTATGCTTGTTGTTTAACCTTCCTCGATAAATCGGCAATCATCATCATCATCTGCCTAGCTTTTTCCTATGCTGGGGTCGGCTTTCAGTCTAACCGGATACAGCTGAATACCAGTATTTTACATGGAGCGACTGCCTATCTGACCCACCAGTTAGTACAGGGTAATACGATACCCCTTGGTAAGAGTGGTTGTTAGACTTTCGGGCCATTGACTACATATAACGACTGTCAAAGATCTTCAAATGACAGCCAGGACCAACGGATTAACGTGCTTTCCGAGGCACGGAGAAAACTTGTTATGTAATGGGTCGTCTCCCATCCACAGACCAACCTATGCAAGCGCGGCTTAATCTAAAGATTGATAGGCAATCTAACACTTAAATATTTTTTCAACTCGAACCAGTAGTTCCTGAGACTAGTGCGTTCAACCAAAAAAACTCTTCAGCTTTATAATATTAAAAAGTATAGATGTGCCAGACATAATTCTTATACCTATTACCATAAAGGTTATAGTACTTACTATAAATACTTTACACCCGGCTACTGTACGTACAGCAATGTGTGTGCAGTGTGTCGCCGTGAGATAGTCGAGAGTCTGTAGACACTAGGGATTTCCTTTAACCCTGGTCTAAGCTTTGTTCATACATCTCGCCTTATATCATTCAATGTATCTTTGTGTTGTGAGTTTGGTGGGTACATTCTTTGTTTTAATTTTTAACACTATTTCACAATGAAGCTCTTTTCAAACGAGGAGAATCACCCGTTTATCGAATAAACGTCTGCGTTTGTTTGTGTGTGAAAGCGCGTTTATATGGCTAGTATTAGACGGGCCACGTTTTAATATGGGTGGTGTACACTTATCGATTTCCGATATTAAGAAAAAATTATAAAAGTTATCTACCCATTTTATTGTTGATTCGGGTCGAGAATCATTAACATAGTTACCTCCTTGAATTTGACGAGGATGCAAAGCAACACCTTGTATTGTACTATACCTAGTTATGTATACCAAATCAATAGTGTTGTGACACCGAGTTGCCGTGTCTGGCATACCACTGTTAAATCCGCGATGGTTTGTGTGGGTATGTTTATGTTATCTTCAAATGGCTTGTAAAAAAATGTAATACACGAAAAGGCTCTGTACCTAAATAAAATATATTTCACTGATGTGTCTTAAAGCATAATATATATTTTTTTTCAATAAATTTCACAATTACTCACCAACAGCGCTCACAATATGACAAAGGTATTCGACAGCCCATTGAACCTTGTATCGCTATGCGAAGATTCCTTGATTATTCCAGTAGGTATTCCTGACAGGTCATTCTTTTTTCAGTTACAAAAGAACTTTTCTGACTTTATTCAATTTGGCCAGTTGCCAAGTTAAACGCACAAATTAGATCCTTTGTAGCCAGTTAGCGTATTCTATTTCTTTGTTTTTTCCAAGTTGGAACTAAAAGTTTCAATAGATTGTTTTGCCGTCTTAGTATTTTTTTTTGCTGTCTACTGCAGTACATGTAATCACAATGTGTAAATTCATCATATCATTTTTTTTTTTCATAATCAAATAATTTTTTTTATTCTACTTTGCATAAAAATTCCAATGTAAAATCAAAATCAAAAGTCATTTCTTCAAATTAGGCTGATAATCAGCACTTTTCGAACGTCGAGTTTACAAGAGGCAGTCCCCCAAAACGACCGCCCTTCGCCACTTTCTAGTGTTTTAGCTGGGAAGAAGAAGTGGCGGACCAAACTCCCCAGCAACACATCAGTCTGTTAAGTGAGAAGAACCAGATTCTATACAATATCGTGTAAAATATATAAACAAAGAATCAATTGCATTCGATAATTGTGACATGTCAGCTAGCACACACCAATAATAAAATAAAACATTAACCTATTATATATATATATATATTATATGAAGGGCGTGCCCGCTTACACGTGCAATATTGGGATAAAGATATAGCAGTAATTTGAAGTCACAAATGATAAACTAAGTAGGACCATAGTGCAGGAAACGAAAAGAAACTAAAATAAAAAACGAATTACTAATAACAGTAACAAAAACCTGGTCAACAAGACGACCAA
The DNA here is from genome assembly GCA_964057025.1 of Standfussiana lucernea. Lineage (NCBI taxonomy): Eukaryota > Metazoa > Arthropoda > Insecta > Lepidoptera > Noctuidae > Standfussiana > Standfussiana lucernea. The sequence goes on along the minus strand of OZ059808.1, from coordinate 11,854,874 downwards.
TCACCACAAGCAGCACCCGTGTAAGTTACATGGTGTAAAGGACATCTCGTCATTAAACTTTTTCCATGAATTCAGTACACGATTTCAAACCATCCAAAAAATAAATCATCAGTTCCATACATTTTGACCGTGTAGGTCGCTTCATTGCACTTTTGTATGAAACATCATGATTAATAACATCAAAAACTCATCAACTGGGGTCTAGAATGCCGTCAACCGTGTATGGAAGCTTCTTTGGAAAGGTTTTAATAATTTCCTGGTTTTCAAAGCAAACAAAGATAATATAACATGACATCACATCTGTAATCACCGAAGGGTTAGGCAGAGGTGTACCTAATACACCCACACTTCGCCAGTTATGTGTAGTGCCATGTAATATGGAGCAAGCCTTTGTCATCAACCGGGCACAAATCCGTGACTGCTACAGAGAAATTCCTGATGGAAAACCCCAATAACAATATGCCCGATCCGCAGTCGAACCCAGGACGTCACGCTCGGCAGTCTCGCTAGACTAGAACAACAGCAAATAGAGATAATACTGCAAACTCCATTCCATTTTACCGTGCATATAAATATTACTGAACGCAATCTTCTTTCAGTTCTAATCTCACAAAAGTATGACATTCCAGTTTGAATTTACATTCTCCCGCAATAAGATAACACCAGGATGAAAAGTAGCATGACTGGAGGTACTGTCCATGTAACCTTACATTTAGAGAGTAGTTCTATTCAAACATTGTAATCTTCTGCTCCGTTCAAGACCTCGGGCGATGCGACCGGTGAAAATGGAAGAAAAAAAACCGCGTTGCACCGGCCCCAAGTAATATGGGACAAGGGCATTCCTGCCCTTATGTTATGATTTCAATCATCATCTTCCGATGATGATGAAATGGCTCGCGCATAATTCCGTTCTGTCTGAACGACATCTTTCATTTACAACCATACAGAGATTGAGGCCTTTTGGCCTCTTACAGGACCAATTTTAGTTTAGCGTTTTTATTAGAGGAAGGCCAAAGAAAATATGAATGAACTGTTTGAGGAATTATATGAAAGAGATAAAAGTGAATGATGCCGTGGCGTCTGACAGGGGAGAATGGAAGAAGGAAACTTGTTGCGCCGACCCCAAGTACTCGTAGAATGGGACAACGGCAGGAAGATGATGTATGTCTTATTTTTCAGTTTTTCTCAAGTTTACTTTTGATATAATTTTGTTTTATTGTTAATTTTGATCTTTTTTTTTGTCCTGCGCGAGACAATTAAATACTTTTTCTTCTTTCTTTTCTTACATTTGTTTCCTACGTAGTGGCTGTCGCAACACGTTTGTCGCTAGTACTGTGTAACTTGTGGCTCGGGGGTTAGAGTAGCTCTATTCAAACGTCGTACTATCTATATAGAATGTATCTCTCAGGACTGAGCTAGAAGTTTACGAAATGTAGATTTCATGTTTCAGCCGTTTTCCGAGAAAACGAAGAAGGTTTACTCAAGATGGAAGCACACAAACCTGGGGGGTTACCATGATCTGTTAGTACAGGAATGTTTTAGTATTATTCCGAGAGTGGGTAAGAGATGGCGCTAGACATCTGTCTAGCGCTGTCCCTTTCCCGCACGTAACCGTAACGTAGTATCTTTATTATGTCTTACCAAGTAATAACTACAAAGACCTTTCGTGAATGAAGAACTTACATAAAATCACACCTTTTTCCCTTGGGTCCCTACCCTCAAGGGAAAAAGGTGGTGAAATTTACGGTCTTACCAAGGCGTATCGTATTACTCAGTAGTAACTGGGTTGTGGCGGTCAGATAGGCAGTCGCTCCATTTAAAATACTGGTAGTGAGCTGCATCCGGTTAGACTGGAAGCTGACGCAAATATTCTATGGAAAAGGAGAAGAAGTTGATGGTAGGCAAAACCTATTGAACGTCGGGTCACTTGCTATTTTATTTATATATGTTTTATGCATAATTTGGCCATTCTGGCACACACGGTTAAAAGTATTAAATTAAAGGAAGTATTGTTTTTTTGCGAATTACCTAGTTAGTCTAATGGTCGCAAAACATGAGGTTCTGGATTCGATTCCTGAGTCGGGCAAATTTTTACTTGATATTTGCCTCCAGGAAACTGCCCGCAAGTGTACCCCGCACTGACAATAAACGGGGTGAGCCTATTGTAGTACATAACTGGCGAAATATAGGAGAACTATAGGGTACACCTTTGCTTAACCATTAGGGGTTTATAGGTGTGATGTAACGTTATACAAGGTGTAGTTTTGCATCCTCGTCAAATTCAAGGAGGTAACTATGCTAATGATTCTCGACCCGAATCAATAATAAAATTCTTAGGTATTTTTTTATATTTTTTCTTATTATCGCAAATCGATAAGTGTACACCACCCGTATTAAAACGCGGCCCGTCTAATACTAGCCCTATACCCGCGCTTTCCCACACACAAACAAACGCAGACGTTTATTCGATAAACGGGTGATTCTCGTCTTTTGAATAGGGCTTCATTCTGAAATAGTGTCAAATTAAAACAACTAAAAACAGCAGCGTTTATTATTATTAACCAGGTACCGTAATTTATATTGATTATTTACGTCTTCTATGACAACCTCCTGAATTTTGACGAGGTTGCAAAACTACACCTTGTAGGTATATTTTATAGAGCATGAAAACAGCACCTTTGTACTCTTCTGTCTTAATGTAATGAGTTAAGCATTTTGTGTTTGCATAAATAAATTAATAAAATAATGCGCGATTAATATAAACATTAATCGCGGAAGATATCCCGTAAGTGATAGTGTAAGTTCAGTTATAAACCGTGAAAGCTTAAAACAGTGAATTTCAGTTACATTCACAACTTTTATTTCAAAATAACACAACAGGGAACTTTCAACATCGCTTCCAAATATTTTATCCAACGTATTTAACAAAATACCTTCATACAGCTTCAACCTGTTGCCTTTTAGTTTACCAATAAACGCTAAACAACATCATTTAGCTATTGACGGAACTCCTGAACGCTGTTTATTAAAACTGTTTTGAGTTCATATTTTCATTAAACCATTTGTGTGCGATGAAATACTCAACTTCAAACTTTTTGTGGGACGGAAACCAGTTACTGGGATGTTTGAAACATGGACGTGCGCTGGATTTTTTATAAACTGCGTCATCTCTTCTATTAATTAGGAATCATCATTTAGTCATATTAAATGTAGCTGTTTTCGTCATCTGCCTGGTATTTTTTTAGGAGCCGACCCCAATATTTTTTTTGTTATATACTGAACTAGCTGCGCCCCGCGGTTTTACCCGCGTAAGTTCCGATTGCGTGGGAATATTGGGATAAAAAGTAACAGCTACATATAGGTAACAGCTATGTATATTCTGGGATCATAAATCGATTGGCACGTCAACGATTGTATTTGCCTGCACGGTACTGCGCGTACACATACATACGTGTGTGAGTGATTTCAACGCAAACATTTACCCGTCCGACAAAGTGATAGTATGTGGGGTCAATACTAGACAAAGATAACAATATAATTATGTTTTCTTCATATTAGTGTACGCACCGAGCCGATCCGAAACTAAAGCTAAAATTTAAACTCATTATTGAAAGTTTATGGTTGAGTGCAGCAAGGTTATGATATGGAAACGAGTGCCTGTCGGTTCTGTACTTTTTTAGTAATAACAACATTTTTATATTTAAATGAATATTATAAATAAATATTATTATTTCGTAATATATAGTTTAAAGTTAATTGATACAACTAACTTTAAACCGAAAATTACAAAAAGGAATCAATTATAAAGGAATACCCACCTAATATTTTAGCGACAAATTATACCCTCCAGGACATTTTTTATAGGTAATAGTAAGTACTTTAATCATATAGAACATAACTTTTATTTATCATTAATAGTTTTCTCAGCGTACGCCAAATAATGAATTTAATTGGCAACATTTTGCTACTTTGGGTTACATTATTGCAGTTTTTAACAAGAAAAACTACAACGACTTAATTCTGAGACGAATCTGCCAACTTCTTGTGTATGTGCAAACTCAAACTCAAAGCATTTATTTCAATTAGACCATTAGGTACAGGCACTTTTGAATGTCACAACACAAAAAAAAAACTAAGCTACAGTCCCAGTCAGAGGGCATAATAGCTTGTGAAAGTACTGTAGTCGCCCATTCGAAAGTGTTGATCCTATGGAGAAGAATGGGCAAGAAACTCCATGGACATTCTTTTAAATCAATATGTTGTTACAAAATCTTGGTTACATTGTGTTCTCGAGATTTCACTTTGCATGTGGACCGACTGGTTACCGTCCTGATGTTCTGAGGGAGCGCATTTCAAAGGAAGACCGCCTGGACTTTATGCGGCCTACCCGGTCCTATCTTTGGTATTGTTCATCTTATCGTTGATCTCCTTGGGTTATGAGTCGAGCTACACGATCACTGACAAATGCTTGCACTGACTGGACAGGTCCACTCAAATCTGTGCGGTTCTTTCTTCAAAAGACCATCACTAATCTGCAACGTCCTTATATGACTCGACCAATGTCTGGACTAGAGACAGTGACCTGTGAGTTTGTTTCGGTTGTTTCTTCTCAGAGTAGTCAGGTACCTACGAAACACCGGCCCCATCTAGTTTTAAAACATAACATGATGTGACGTGTAAAAGTGTTTTTTTAAAACCATACCGTTTGATTCATATACCATCATCACTATCACTGATAGGCGGTCACTTTACCTGGGGCGTCAGGCTATTTTAGGTCCGCAACTCAAATGATTAAAACTACCACCTCCAATCAACCCAGCTCCTAACCATCAATTGAGCCGCCTTATCTTTGTACCGCCAGCCTCCTAATTCCAATGGCGAAAGTTATTCGTTCAGCAACGACGTAACAATACGACGCCATTTTGTGCTTACCCCGAAAACTTTTATATCCGGTACGGAAAATACGGTACGATTGTATTCAATAAAGATAACTGGGTGTGAGTCAGTCGTTGGGACCAGAGAGTTTTGTTGTGGTGCGATCGTCTTTTGTCTTGCTGGATTGCCATAATGGTCTAGTGGGCGACTGCTGAGCATGAGGCCTTGCCTTCGATTCCCTTGTAGGGCGAAGTGTTAGTAGGTTTTTCCATCAGAGATTTCGTAGTAGCAGCCACGGAGTCTGGATTTCTTGTTCGGTTGATGGCAATAGGCTCGCCACCTATTACATCGGACTTAAACATAACAGGTGAAATATGGGTGTACTATTAGGCACACCTCTGCCGAACCCCTCGGGGAAACAGGTTTGATGTTATAAGTGTCTTTGGTCCTTTTAATTTGGCTCTCTTTATTTTATGGCACGAATACATTTCAAGATCTTGATTATTCCAGCTGCCTCCTCCCCTTAAAATCACCCCCCATTTTCAGAAATACTTATCCAAAAATCACCCCTAGGCTGAGAGGAATAATGGGAATATGGATATTCGGTATTGGCAACGGAGTAAACCGGAAGAAATAAAATATCCATATTTCAAAGATTTATTAATTTCACATATAAATAATATCCTCTAGACCTGTGATTTTAGGACCAAGAATCCCCTTTTAGGGGAGGTAACTGGACTCGTTTAAACCGCGTATTTACTCAGAAAAGCCCCAGGTCGAAAAGTTTCACTAGGAATACTTTTATTCCTTAACTAGAAAACGTTCACAGTAAGGAAACCAATATGGCATTCAGAAAACATAAAACTGCATTGCCTTTTAAACCGTCGCCTGCGAAGCGATCCTTTCTCGAATCCAGGGACGAATCTAGGGTGGGTGTGAAAAAAAGTCTGCCTTAAACGGAGTTGCTGCATATAAGCGTTACTCGTTTTTTAACATGTTATATTGTATGATCAGAATTACCATACGATAGAACTTTCTTATTGAGGCTATGATCAAAACAAGCGATAAGAAATGATGAATCGAAATAGACAGTCTATGGGTACTCCCAAAGACCGTAAATTTCAACGAGGACTACCCTGTATTTCGATTAAGTACCTTTACCATTGATTATAATTATTGTAGGGATAATTATAATGGCTTTAGCTTTGTTTAAAATCATATAAAAAAAAACCAAAGGCACTTTTAATCATCTATAACGACCATTTATTGTATGCAAGGAATGTTGGTAACTCTTAACACTTTCCACTTGTTGAAACCTCGTGTACCAATAAACACCACACAATTTCTCTTTTATAGTTATTTAGCATTTTTCACTTCCGTTTATCTTTTAGTCAATCTTACCGATTTGAAAGTTTAATTTAATAATCGCACCTCTAATTGGCCTCAGTCCGACCCTGTAATCCGTCCAATTTAAATATTTCACAGCTCAAGATCGAGCGATCCCGTTCCGCTATTGATAAGAAAAGAAAGAGAAACAAGAAAAGATACTGATTTTCCAATCTAGTGGCAAAAGAAAACATAGCCTTTGTGACAATATGTAAGTACGAGTATTTAAAAAAGAAATACTACCTAAGAATAATGAGGATAAAATATTATTTGTTTGCACGATACGCTGTTGTCGAATGTAATTGACAAGGTTGGCAGATAAATTAGTAATTTTAGCATGGCCATATAGCAGGTGGCTGGGGTAGACTGGATGCGTAAGGCGGAGGACATGGTGTTAATTGTTATGGCGCAGCAAGGGGCTACGTCCAGCCACTGCTGTCACCAGTATCACTCTCTCATGGCAAGCTCTAAGCAGTTTCCTTCATTTTCTTGCTACACACGTGCCACATGAAAGTTAAGTTCATGGCAAAGTGGTGAGAAAAATGCTACTATAACCATATTGTTACCTCGGCTGCTTTACGAGAACATTCTAGATTACGTTCGAGTCTAGAATGTTCCACTATGGAACTTTGAAGAAGATTTGAGAACAATCCTAGAATGTTCAATTACTAAAGTTGTGGAACTTTCTCGAAGGATGGGGTCGGCCATATAAATAGCCGGCGGGTTTGTGACAGCAGTCAGTCTGATTTTGGCTAAACATCGAAGCGAATCGAAGTGAACTACAAGTACTATATCTAAGTGAAAAAAATTAGTGATTAATAAAGACATTTGGTGTTTAATTGGTAGTGTTTCAAATTTTCCCATACCAAGCACGTAACAACATCTTTACAAGCCCAGAAACAGACATAAAACTACAACCAATTAATTAAAATCCATCTGAAACTCCATTTAGTGCGCTCATTCCGGAGACACTAAACCAGCTAATACTAGAAAGGTTTAGTACGGCAATGAAGAACCTGAACGTTTATGAGCACATGAATCTTACGTATTACCTGCTACACTTTACTTTGTTGTCGGTTTATCTGAAGACGAAGACAAGGGGTAAAATGGGTGATTTATGTGGGGACAAGCCGTGTCTTTGATGGGATTTGCTATGGTAAAAAATTAAGAACGTTCATACAAAATGTCATCTCGTAATTAATTCCTTTAGAAGCTTATTTTTCAAAATATCCCTCCATCGTGCCCAATATCCTTGAATAAGGAACTCTATTGCAAGATGTCATGATTTTAAACCGAATTCTAAAAGCATATCTAAGTCTGTTAGTGAATTCATTCAAGACCTTATTAACCCCTCATTACATAGTGGTTGTAAAGTTAAAAAAAAACTGATTTGAATGCGTGTTGAAATTAGTTTTCTTTAAATCTCCTAACATCGACCTATAAGGACCACAAAAATATCAAAAGTGTTCCACGTTGCTTGTTGACCAACACGCTCAATCGACACAAGTCTGGCAACAGCGACCACAGAGTAAACAAATGAATGAAGTTTTTTAGAGCATACCATGAGCCACATCGACGCAACTACCGGAGCGGCAGTACCTGCGAAGGATGGAGGTGATGCACACACACAAAGCAACCTTGTTTTGTGCCGAGAGAGGGTGTGTGAACCTAGGAGGAACCTACTAGATGCCATCATCATTTCAGCCCGGAATACCACCACAGTTAAATGTAGGGCTCCTCTTTCTACTGTCATTCTTCTCTGTTATGTGCGTCTCTTTATCCATCTGTTTCCCCGCGATTTTGACGATAATTATTGTCAATGCTCAGTTCTACACCGCTTTCTCCCGTCGATATTTTGGTTTTCTTGGAAACTACTTGTATAACAGAATTATTCTCTACCAAAAAACCATTGCAAAACTAAAGTCTCAACATGGTTGCAAAAATTAGACTATGTCACTACAGAGCAGATGCTACTCGTACCCTCATAATATTTATATAATAATCAAATACTATGTTATGACTGTATCACCCAATACATTTACGCCCACACCATCATCCCACCTGTCCCCCACACCTCACTTGCACACATCACCTACTCACTACACTGCATTCTACTTCACACGCATTACATTACACTATACCTTAACTAATTTACATTTTATTTTATCTTTTACGTCATTAATTTAAATATATCTACTTTTTTTCCTTCCACAAATTAACTATTAGCTATTATATTATTAGTTAACTACGTTAAATTCGAGGTGAGAGCCTGGAGATCCGTCACACAGGGTATCCTAGTATGGACGCCAGTCTCTCACAAAGGAACATATTATACATTTTATTAAAATGTTAATCTTAGACTTATATTTATTAGATCTACATATGTGAACCTTTGCGAGGAGAGAAAATAAAGATATTGTATTGTAATGCAACCCAGCTAGACGCCATACACAAAAAAAAAAATCTCTTAGCACAAGTCGTAACGCCCGAGACCGTGAACGGGGTCTTCAACGAAACTGTTTCACACTAAATCGTATGTGGAATTTATCAGACATTTCAGAAAGCGTCGTTTGTTTATGTTTTTGCCAATATACAGTCCTAGAAATAACAAAACAGCTTACTCCAAGAATCTTAACCCACAAAAAAGTACTAGGGCAGCAGAAATATCAAGAGACCTCAGGCCCCGGTCGTACGCAACAAAATAAACCACCAACGACGGAGTTTCATTGCTCCAATAAATTTCTTTGAAAACTAAATAGAGACCATTATTTAACATGGTCCTATAGCAGGCTTGGACTCTTTTATATTGGCTTTAGAAATGGCTAGGTTAGTCTTTAGCGTTTCATGGCTGACTTGATGTGTAAACGGACTCGTATTTTTCATTTTAGCACAGAGCCGCTAAAAGCGGATTCGTGCACTTTGCTAGGATGGTATTTATAGGATTTTGACTGAAGTATTCTAATGACGATAACTTAGATATAACTTAACATTAAGCCTGTAAACCTGGAACGTTTAGGCAAGGGTGTACAGTTGTAAATAGGTGTTTTTCTATACAAATAAATAAAATTTTAAAAAAATACATGAGAAAAGTATTTTGCGATTTCTGACTTTTTTGTACTCCAATCTTGGTTGATCTAATACAAGTTTTTGATCAGTATTAGAAACAGGATCGATTAGCATAAAAAAAACTTTTTTGCAAAAAAAACCGACTTCCAAAAAAAACACAAAAAAAAAGTGGAAAATAACATTACTTTCGGAAGTCGGTGACTATGGTTTGTTTCATTGACTTTTTTGGCACCGACTTCCGAAAGTAATGTTATTTTCCACTTTTTTTTGTTTTTTTTTTGGAAGTCGGTTTTTTTTTTGCAAAAAAGTTTTTATTTTACCCTTTTTAACCGACTTCAAAAAAAGGAGGAGGTTCTCAATTCGGTTGTATGTTTTTTTTTTTTTTGTGTTTGTTACCTCATATCTCCGTCATTTCTGAACCGATTTGAAAAATTCTTCTTTTATCTGAATGGATCTACTTCTCGATTGGTCCCATAGAAATTTCATCAAAATCGGTTCAGCAGTTTGGTTTTGAAATCAAAATAACTGGAAAAAATGTCATCTGTCACTGAAAAAGCGGAAAATAACTTTCGGAAGTCGGTGGCAAAAAAGTCAATGAAACAAACAATAGTCACCGACTTCGGAAAGTTATTTTCCACTTTTTCAGTGTTTTTTTTTTGGAAGTCGGTTTTTTTTTTTGCAAAAAAGTTTTTTAGTTATAGTATCACACACAAATCCTTGTCAAGTATCAATTTCGCAATTTCTTTTACTTGGATGACATTTTTTCCAGCTATTTTGATTTAAAAACCAAACTGCTGAACCGATTTTGATGAAATTTCTATGGGACCAATCGGGAAGTAGATCCATTCAGATAAAAGAAGAATTTTTCAAATCGGTTCATAAATGACGGAGATATGAGGTAACAAACAAAAAAAAAACACAACCGAATTGAGAACCTCCTCCTTTTTTTGAAGTCGGTTAAAAAGTGTAAAATGGCCATTTTTTGCCTAACTGTATTTTTTTTTTTTAATCGATGGATTATGGATTGTCTCCTAAGACCATTTTCGTGTAGCTGCATCGGTTATGGCAGTTCCCCTGACTGTCCCGCTGAAAGTTTCCACCCTTTATAACAGAAGACGAGATCAAAAGTATGAAGATTTTGTTACACTTCCTGCCATCTCCCATGGGAAAATGGTATAAGTTTATTGACCTATGCTGTTCAAACAACGGAAGTCACCAAGTACACCAAAGCGTAAATTCTTCCTCAAAAGCCCACCACTAAAGGCCCACAGCTGGCCTTAAATCATTGCAAATAAACTAGACAAAGATAAGTCCCTGTACGCTGAATTTATATCCCACAGTAAAAAATGTGATCCCTTTGCGTCGGTTAAACGGAGATACATTGTGCTAGGATTTTATATTGTCCTTCTTTTCTTATCTTCAGGGTTGTAAAGCTTGGGGTGTGAGTAGGTTTGTAGGGTGGTGCGAATTTTGTGGCGACACGTCTTTGAAAAGATTTGACGATTCGTTTTCGAAAAAGCAATCGACAATGCTTTCAAAACTAAATATTTTATAATGCTTTGCGTGAACAAGATTGAGAGGCCAATAATTTGCTCAGGACTGACAGAAAGAGTTGGAAAGAATTGGCACCTTGAAATAAAATAACATAACATGACGCCTGTAATCCCCGAAGGGTTACGCAGAGGTGTACTTATTAGTACACCCACATTTCACCAGTAATGTTTTAAGTCCCATATCATAGGGGGCCGCCGGGCACAAATCCAGACTCCGTGGCTGCTACTGAGAGATTTTGATGGAAAAACCTAATAACACTTTGCCGGACCTGGGAATCAAACCCAGAACCTGATGGTCAGCAGTCACGCTTACGACCACTCGACCAACAAGGCAGTCTTGAAAAAAAAATATGTAACTATTTTCGAAATTAGTAAACCTAACATGAGTTAAGTGCCTGGACGTCACCGAACCCAAATGGGAATTACTACAACCTCGTATAAAGTGGAGGTTTTTTCAACGAAACAGCTGCAAGGTTTAAATATGGAGTTCTGTCGCGAACTAGGTTCCGTCTCTTATCCTGGGTTCGGTGCGCCAAAATATGCAAACCTGCCTCTGTGTTGAGCTTGATGACACCGCGCCGTGGCGATGGTGGCGAAGATTTGAGGCAGCAAAATCTTCTTATTCTTGGCGTGTCGATAGCAATCTAAATTGTGTCGGCCCAGAACTGAGCTACTAGTTTGGCGCCTTCAGAAGCGTCGATCAGTTCCTTTAATGAACAAACAATAGGACACGCAGGACATGACATTAAGTGCCTAATCGTTTGCGGAACAACACCGCATTTACACTCCAGGGCAGTCATTAATGAATCTCCACCTCAGCAGGTTTCTCTTGCTGCGACCAACCTGGGTCCGGAGTCTATTTAAAGACTTCCAGGTCAGCCATGGCAACTCATGTCCAGGTGGGAGATTTTTAGCAGGTGGAACGAATAGCTTAGGTAAGGATGCACTACTCGCCACAGCTTTAGTCTTTCCGTAGACCGCTCGCCAGTGAGCCACCAAAATTAGAAATGCTACCTGTCGTGCCAGCGTCACGAAGTAGAAGAAGATTAATAAAAATATTAACCAACTTACTATAAAAATAACCAGGACCTAATTTCATACTGTCAATTGGCAGTCACAAAGAACGGAAGTACAATAAGCTATAATACATTTACCCCCTATGAGGAAAATATATTTTTTTTTGCTATCAAAACTGATTCTTTTTCAGTCCGAAGCTTTTAAATTTCTCCCAAAATCACCATCGCTTCCGAGAGAGGTGTTTCAACTGCCAGCGTTGTATCCTCTAATTTATAGGAAGGCGCGAATCAAAACAATATCAGACCAACACTGTCCTTTGGTCCGATGAAGCGGTAAATTGAACTCCGTAACTTGGAGTTAGATTGTGTTTTTCCCTAAGATTTGAATCGTTAGATTGGCCGTACCGCTTTAAATGATCACCTTTCATTTTTTTAAAGCTTTAACTCAACTTGCTATGTCTGTATGTTTGTTTTGGTCAAATCTTGCAACTGAATTTTAAAACGGTTATCCCCAACTGATTGAACTGAAATTTTGCATACACGTTTAGTTTGAATGACCATGCATGGTTAGCTAAGTGACAACATTCCAAATCCAATATGGCGGACTCCCAAAGATGGCGCACTAGTTATTTTGTATGCACTCCCATAATATGGGCATTAATTAAAAGGGTTTGCAGAGAAGACTACGAAAAGAAACGATGGCACACATAATAAACCCTATTTAAAAGCTTTTTTTTTTTAACATAAGCTTATTTATAATGACATTTGAATAGTATTGTATCGCACATTCATACCGAAAATTGTAACTATCGTTCCATACAGGATGTGCAAAAAGACAAAGTCCTATTACGGGTGTGATATACAGACTGCTACACTAAACAACTAATCAGCTGCCTCACAGACTTGGGTCGACGAGGTATTGTTTTCTATGTGCCAGCTCATTATTTTTATCATTCATTCAAAACATTAATTCGACTGTCCTTTGGTCCGATGAAGCTGTAAATTGAACTCCGTAACTTGAAGTTAGATGGGGTCGGTCCATGAAAGCTTAGGCAGTTAGTACTGTATTATTCTTGAAATTACGGGCTTCAGATGCCCTATCGGAAAGATACAGAGTTATAAAGGATGTCTAGCGCCATGTCTTTCCCACATTGGACACTGGAGAACTAAAACATTCCTGCACTAAGACGCCATGGCACGCCACCAGGACTCGTTACATTTTTAAACTAAGATTTATTATATACATAGTTACATGCTAAATAACACAACCCAATAGTACCCAAAGTAACCCAATAGAGTACTCATTATTTTTGATCCATCAGAATATCATTCCGCTTTTGTGAAAGACAACTTCTCTGCCATTGAGAACTATGTTTCCAGTTACCATATTGATCAAAGGAACTGACTGAAAATCAAAGGTTAAACCTGAATACCACACAAAAGTATTACGTTTCACAATAAGACAAACAAGGTGCTTTTTTAGAGTTCCGTTGCCAAATGGCAAAAACAGAACCCTTATAGATTCACCCTGTCCGTCTGCCTGTCTGTCTGTCAGGCTGTCTGTCTGTCCTTATGTCACAGCCATTTTACTCCGAGACTATTAGTACCACACAGTTGAAATTTGAAGAGTATATCTAGGTATGTTCCCATGATCCCCGGTGCAAGTGTGTGAAGGGAATACCGGGGTGGTTTTTAGTCTGTTCGAGTCTGACAGACCCCTCCGCCTACCCCAGGGCAAAGAACATCCGACAACAAAAAAAAAGGTCAACGAGTTGGATTGGGTTAGCAATTTAGGTTAGGTCAGCGATTTAGGTTATCCGGGGCAGCGGAAGTCGCATTAGTTCCCGCTGCCCCTCGACGCAAGTGTGCGAGGGAACACCGGTGTGGTTTTATTCAGTACGAGTCTGACAGACCCCTCCGCCCTCTCCAGGGCGGAGGACATCCATTGAGGGAAGCGATTTAGGTTAGATCATCGAGTTAGGTTAGGTCAGCGAGTTAAGTTAGGTCAGCGAGTTCGGTGGGGGACCCCCCACAGAGCATACGTCCACGTCGTGTCCCCTGGAAACAGCCCAGTTCTGACCACCGTAACGGAGTGGCAGACTGGGACTGGCCAAAGTGCTCTGTGATCTCGTAGCGAATTTTTAACCCTTATTGCCTTGCCTTGCGTTCGTCTACGATGCCTGCAACACCCTCGCGGGACGCCTGCGGGCGGTTTTTAAAATCAAAAGGCCCTTCTCAGGGCCAACCCAAAGGCCCTTCTCAGGGCCAACCCAAAGGCCCTTCTCAGGGCCAACCCAAAGGCCCTTCTCAGGGCCAACCAAAAGGCCCTTCTCAGGGCCACCCCGACGCACCAGCGTCAGAGTCTAGCCGCGCGCCGTCTGCGGCTAGCTATTTCGGAGGGGCGGAGTCGTCCGACAACGACTCGCTTGTTGGTGCGTCGGACGCGAGAGGCTCGCGGTCGCGGAAGCGGGCCTTCCTGAGTTGTGGGTCCGAGAGCTCTTCGGCTTCGGGGACCAAGCCGTTGTCGAAGGCTAAAAAGCCGACGGCGACGGCCGCGGATACCCACGTCGTTGGGCTCGCGGACGCCCAGCGACAGTTGGACCTGGCACGGAAGGTGCAGCTCCAGCAAGAGCTGGAGGAGCGGGTTGCCGCCAAAGAGAAGCGTGCGTACGTCGCCCGGGCCAAGTCCGGGTACGGTGCGTCCCGGGTTGTGTACGCGGACCACTCTTTGGCGGAACTGGAAAGGATGGCGGAGGAGGACGAGGAGGAGATTGTCGAGGTCGCCTCTAAGTCCTCCAACCTGAAGGGCACCTTCCAAAAGGCCCTGAAGTGTCGGGCCGCGAGCATGCGCGGTGTCGTCGCTGAACTCGTTCAGCGGACGGCCTGCGACGAGACGCGGCAACTGCAGGCGAGGGTGGATCGCCTGCAGTCAGAGGTCAACCAGCTTCGTCAGAAGCTGGCTGAAGCCACGGCCCGGCCTCAACAGGCCGAGGCGAGCCCTGTGGCAGAGGGCCTTGCCTCGGCCCAGCCATCACGGGCTAAGGCGAGCCCGGCACTAGAGGGCCCCTCCTCCAACCTTGAGGATATCATCCGCAAGGTAGTAATGGAGGAGAGGGCCTTCACGAGAGCCTGCCTGGCAGGCATCGAGGACCGGCTCCTGCCGGAAAAAAGCCTCCGGCCGCCGCTTGCGGCGGATAAGAGGCAAAGCCGGCCGGGGCCGTCCTCCTCCACCCAGGTGGAAGACGTGGCCCTTCTCCCGGCCACCACTCCGTCCAACGAGTGGACGAAAGTGGGCCGGGGGGGGAAGGGTAAAGGCAAGGGCAAAAAGTCGGCAGCGGCCGTCCCTGCCATCCCTGCCGTCCCCACCACCCCCGCACCCAGCCAGTCGCAGACGACCGGCAAGGGCAAGGGGAAAGGGAAAGGGAGAGTAGGAAGGGGGCAGTTGGTCCCCCCTAACACTGCGGCCGTCGTGGTGACGCTCACCGCGGAGGCTGCAGGGCGGGGGGAGACTTACGCCTCCATCTTGTCGCGGGCGCGGGGCAATGCCGATCCCACTCAACTGGGGATCGGCAGTGTGTCGTGCCGGCGGACGCAGGCCGGGGCTCGAATCTTCGAGTTCCCGGGGGCCGAGGGGGGCGCCCGCGCTGACCTCTTTGCAGCCAAGCTGCAGGAGGTCATCGCGGACTCTGCCAAGGTGGCCCGGCCGGTCAAGTCGGCGGCCTTCGAAGTGACGGAGTTGGATGACTCCGTCACCAAGGAGGAGGTGGTGGCGGCGGTCGCAGCGGTAGGGGGCTGTGGGGCCGCGGCGGTCCAAGGCCGGGACATAAGGCCCGGCCGCGGCGGAATGGGCACCATCCGCCTCGAGTGCCCAGTCGCAGCTGCCAAAGCCGTCCTTGCGAAAGGACGGCTTCAAGTCGGGTTCAGCTCGGGCGCAGTCCGGGCACTCGAGGACCAGCCTATGCGGTGTTTCCGGTGCTTCGGCATCGGCCACACCCGGCCTCTGTGTCCGTCCAAGGTTGACAGGACGGACACATGCTACCGCTGCGGCAAGGAGGGCCACAAAGCCGCCTCCTGCCAGGCCGCCACGCCGCACTGCGCGGTGTGTGCCGCCAGTGGCCGCCGGGCAGGCCACGTCATGAAGGGGAGGAAGTGCAATCCCCCCCCTAAGCGTGGCAAAGCGCAGGCGCCGACCGGGCCTGCACCTGCTGCTGCCGCTGATGCCGCCGTTCCTGCGGCGGCTGCGGAGGAGGTTGCGATGTCCGACTGATGGCCACGGTCGAACATCGCATCCTTCAGGCGAACACCAACCACTGCAGGACGGCCCAGGATCTGCTGATGCAGACCATGGCTGAGTGGTTGGTGGACTTGGCGGTGGTCGCCGAACCCTACTCGGTCCCTGGCCGTTGGCTGGGCGACCGGGACGGCTTGGTGGCGTTGGTGGCGCGGTCTTCCACAGACTCCCCTCCCCTCTCGCTCTTAGAGAGGGGACCGGGATACGTGGCCGCCGCGTGGGGAGAGATAGCAACGGTGGGGGTGTATTTCTCCCCAAACCGCCCTCTCTCGGACTTTGAGGATTTCCTCGAGATCCTCACTGCTGTCGTAGGGAGGGCGGCACCACGCCAGGTCATGGTGCTGGGCGACCTAAACGCCAAGTCGGTGGCCTGGGGCAACTCGGTCGCCGGGTGCAACGTCCGGGGACGCGCCGTCGAGTTTTGGGCGGCCTCGTGCGGTGTGTCCCTCCTCAACAGGGGGGCGGTCCACACGTGTGTGCGGCAACAGGGCGGGTCGGTGGTGGACGTCTCGTTCGCCACCCCCGCGCTTGCCGCCCGCGTCGTGAACTGGCGGGTGGAGCTGGTGGAGACCTTGTCGGACCACCGTTATGTGCGGTTCGACATCTCCACACAGCGGGGAGGGGGGACGGCCCGCGCTGGGCAATCTCCCTTCCCGCGGTGGGCACTCACCCGCCTGGACCGGGAGGCGGCCAAGGAGGCCGCCTTCCTCCAGGACTGGCTGTCGCCTCCCCCTGACGAGGAGGTCCCGGACGTGGACGCCGCAGCGGTCCGGCTGCGGGGGTCCTTGACCGAGGTGTGCAACTCCAGCATGCCTCGGTCTCGCCGTCCGCCTCCCCGTCGCGCCGTGTACTGGTGGACGGAGGAGCTGGCGGGGCTCCGGGCCACCTGCGTGGCGGCCAGAAGGGCCTACGCGCGGAGCCGACGGCGCAGCGCCCAAAACCGAGTCCGGGCAGAGGAGGACCGCCTGTACGCCTCTTACCGAGAGGCTACGGTGGCCCTCAAGTCTGCGATGGGCGCTGCGCAAGACTCGGCGAGGGCCGAGATGCTGGAGGGTCTCGACAGAGATCCCTATGGGAGGCCATATAAGGCGGCGCGGAACCAGCTCCGCCCCTATGGTCCCCCACTGTCGGAGACCCTCGAGCCAGCGTTGCTGGATGGGGTGGTCCAGTCCCTGTTTCCGCGCAGGACCGACTTCACCCCTCCAGCGATGGATCCCCCGCAAGGGGCGGCTCCACCGGAGGCGGAGGTGCCCCCGGTCACGGCGGCGGAATTCTACGCGGGGGTTCTGAGCCTCCGCGCGAAGAAGACCGCCCCCGGACCGGACGGCGTCCCCGCACGGGTGGTGGCGATCGCCGCGACCCAAATGGAGGACAGGTTTCGGGACCTCTTCAGCGCGTGTTTTACGGCTGGGAGGTTCCCGAAACTGTGGAAGGAGGGGCAGCTGTGCCTCCTCCGAAAGGAGGGTCGCCCGGTGGACTCCCCCTCGGCATACCGGCCAATCGTTCTGCTCGATGAGGTCGGTAAACTGTTCGAGGGGATCGTCGCCGGGAGGCTGGAGAGCCACCTGCGGGGGGTAGGGCCGGATCTGTCGGACGCCCAATTCGGTTTCCGTCGTGGGCGTTCGACGATCGACGCGCTGGCCCTACTCAAGGGCCAGGTGAAGGAGGCGGTGGAGGCGGGGGACGGAGTGCTGGCGGTGTCATTCGACATTGCCAACGCCTTCAACTCCGTCCCCTACTCGACGATATTGGAGGCGCTCCGGTATCACGGAGTGCCCCAATACCTGCGGAACCTACTGGCCGACTACTTGGAGGGCCGAGAGGTCCTCCTCGTCGACAAGTCGGCCACGGTGAGGCGGTACGGCGCAGAGTCCGGTGTTCCACAGGGGTCGGTGCTAGGCCCCCCCTTGTGGAACATCGGGTTCGACTGGCTGTTGCGGGGTGCCCTCCTCCCGGGCACGAGTGTCATCTGCTACGCGGATGACACTCTGCTCACTGCCCGGGGGAGGAACTTTGCCGACGCGGCCATTCTGGCCTCGGCTGGCGGGTCCTTGGTGGCAGAAAGGATCCGCCGCCTGGGATTGAGGGTGGCGCTGCACAAAACGGAGGCCGTGTTCTTTCGCGGTCCCCGGCAGCGCTGCCCTGCCGACGCCCACATCGTCGTGGAGGGCGTCCGTATAGGGGTCCAGCCCCAGATGAAATATCTGGGACTGGTGCTGGACGACAGGTGGCGCTTCGGCCCGCATTTCAGCGGGCTGTCGACGCGCCTGCTGAAGGCCGCGGACGCCCTCTCATGGCTCCTCCCAAACCTGGGGGGACCAAAGGCAAAGTGCCGGCGTCTCTATGCCGGCATTTTGCGGAGCATGGCCCTCTACGGGGCTCCCATCTGGGCGGACTCCCTCCATAGGAGGGAGAATGCTACCGCCATCCGCAGGCCCCAGCGGGCTATTGCACAGCGGGTGGCGAGGGCCTACCGCTCAGTGGGCTTTTCGGCGGCGTGCGCTCTGGCCGGCACCCCTCCTTGGGAGCTGGAGGCGTGGGTGCTCGCCAGAGTGTACGAGTGGACGGCGCGCCGAAAGGCGCTCGGGGAGCGCCCCACGGGCGAAGAGCGGGAGGCGGTGCGGCGAGAGGCGAAGGACGCCATCGTCCTCCATTGGACGGAGGACCTCGCCAGCGCCGCCTTTGGCCGCCGGACGTTGGACGCGCTCGGTCCGGTCCTGAAGGGCTGGCTCGAGCGGTCCCACGGTTTCCTCTCTTTCCGTCTGGTGCAGGTGTTATCCGGACATGGCTGTTTCGGATCGCACCTACACCGGATCGGGAGGGAGGAGACCCCGGCGTGCCACGACTGCGGCGCGGTGGAGGACACGGCGCAGCACACCCTCGAGGTGTGCCCGGCGTGGTCCGAGCTGCGCCGCGGTCTGACCGCGGTGGTCGGACCAGACCTCTCGCTTCCCGGCGTGGTCGACGCCATGCTGGGGAGTGAGGAGGCCTGGTCGGCGGTAGCCTCCTTTTGCGAGGACGTGATGTCGCAAAAGGAGGAGGCGGAGCGCGCGCGGGAGTGCGACCCTCTCGCTGCGCCGCTCCGCAGACGAAGAAGGGGGAGAAGGCGTCGTGCCCCCCCTCCTCATGGTGACGGGCGGGCGACAGGCGCGGGGGTGCCTTCGCCCGCATTGCACCCGTCACCTTCGTCGGTCATTCCCGACCCCCCACACCCGTGAGGGTGTGAGGGGGTCTGCCTGGCAATCGTCGGCGGAGGACTGGAAGTAAAGGCTGTGCCGGTTTCCCAGTCCCCCGCCACTGTGACGAAGCGGGAATGCGCTGGAAAAAAAAAAAAAAAAAGGTCAGCGAGTTCGGTTAGGTAAGTGTGTAGTCCATCATGAGAAGACGATCTTGGACACTAATTTTCATGATTCTAGTATTATTATAACCTCTTATTCTTATTGTTTATTGCACGCAAAATTAAAAGATATACATACAAATTGCAATACAAAGCTTATGTACGACGGCGAACTTAACCCAGAATTGACCTCTCATATTGTTTCGTATTTCTTCTAAACGTACTCGGACAGGAAACATCGACCTCATCTAGTTCTCAAAATATATTTTTTGCAAGTGTTTTTCAAGAACAAACATCATTTATTGTTGCATGGAGTCGATTTTTTAGCTACGATATCCATCCCATGTCTGTGTGCTTTGATTTGTCCAAATTCGAAGAATTCCCCCAGATATTTTCTCGTTACGCTTAATCTCGCTTTCTGTGCTCAAAGACCACTGACATCCCTTTGATAAAAATCTTAGAACGACAAATTACGTTATTTATCGTCAACGGATACACATTTTTAAATCACATTTTTTATTTATTTATCTACCATAAGTAATTGCCATAGAAATCATTCTTTTATTTGCGGCCTTGGTCATATACACTAATAGTAAAAGATGTTGCTAGGTGACTGTTCAGGAGATATCTATCCTTTAACAGTTATCCACCGTTGCAACGACGACACACGCTTGCGTCTTCTTGCTTGAAAGTCATACGTACGCGTTTCAGCAACAATCGCGGACGCTCTGCAGAACCCCGCAACCGCAACAACATTCTGAAGAAGTGAGGACGTTATTATATTTCCAGTTATAAATTGTGTGCAAATTGACATCCAATAAATTGAATTACCACAAATCAATCCATAATGAATTCTCAAATCACCTGAAATTGCTGTATGTCCCATATTTACATTGCAACGTTTAATAATATTGTTCCAATATAACTATACGTAGAACAGAATCAAATTGGCAACGATTCCGGATTAAACCGCAACGGATCACTGAACTATACCAATCTAGATTTCGATAACGCGATACAATTACGCACGTTTTGGTAAAGTTATGCATAGAATATAAGCAGAGATAGCCTTGGATTACCAAGTCATAGGCCTCGAGATGGAACCCAAGACACGCACCTCTGATTTTTCAGAATCATGTGCGTATTGTATAATTATCACTTTCTTCGGTGAATGAAAGAATTGTGAGGAAACCAGCAAGTCTGAGAGCTACTTCTCGACGGCGTGTAAAGCCAAGTCAGAAAGAGGCCCTTGACACCAGGTAAGCACTAACCAAACGATAAAGAAAGATGCATAGAATTGTGTAGACAGATATTTAGGTTGTATGCATTAGGAAGAAGAAGTTACAGTTATGTCTAAGCGTAGGTGCCTACACATAATGTATATCATCATCTGCCAGACTTTTCCTAACTATATCGGCTTCCAGTGTAATGGGATGCAGCTGAATACCAGTATTTTGCATAGAACGACTACTTATCTGATCCCCACAACCCTGTCAGTATTGGTAAGACTGGTTGTCAGACTTTCGGGCCGCTGACTACCTGTAACGACTGTCAAAGATCTACAAATGACAGCCGGGACCAACGGTTTAAAGTGTTTTCCGAGGCACGGAGGAAACTCGGTATGTAATGGATGATTAGGTCAACCCATCCACGGACCGGCCTTGGCAAGCGCGGCTTAACCTTGAACATCGTCCCGTGTGGCTCCTCACTCGGATAGGTAGGCACTATGTGTACAAGTAATTGCAATAGTGTTTTAAGCTTTCATCGTTTTTATCTAAACATTCACTATCTGGAGTTCGATATAAACATTAATCGCGGAAGATATCCCGTAAGTGATAGTGAAAGTTGTTTAACTGCAAGAGTTTTACATTATTTTAAACTATCTACTTTTCTTCAGCTTATCTAGTGAATGACCAGAAATCAACGGCTGTTCCTGACAATGCAGTATTTTAAGGTCAAAATTGTTGCAAATTAGGTCCAGTATCACCCATCTCAAAAAATGCCTTCAATTACCAATAACCCAGTATACAGGTACATACAAACGATGTAAATATAATAAGCAATGTTTAACTTTGAAACATTTAATTAATGAAACACCAAAGTATCCCAGAAATAGCTTCCCAATTTTCGACCCGAAACCCTGCAAACCAAAATCTTCAGTTAACTCTTTAATTACAGTTTAACAATACATTTCAGAGACCGGATGAAACCGGCGCAGCTTCAATGAGCTGGGCCAATCTTGATGAAGATAACATTTCATATTATTGTACGCGTTTTGTATAAAGTCGGGTTGCATTGTATAAAGGGATTTGGTTTGGTGTATAGTTTTTTTTAATGCTAAGAGTAGGCTTGCGTTTGGCCGCAACTCGCGCGATGATGCGGCCTAGGGTGGAGCACGCTTGTTTAGAAGAAACAGATTCACTCGAACTTTGAAGATGTCTAGATTGCAATGATCGGGAAACAAAGAACCCGGCAGTAAATTCCACAGACTGGCGGTTCGCAAAATAAATTTGGAAGCATAGCCCTTTGTTCTATGATTCGTTTATATTCGGTGTAATGGTTCAAGGTCGGGTTGAGGATCGGTGATTACCATTACATGCTGGGAACCCTCCGTGCCTCGGCGCTCTCTTGGTCATCAGAACTAATTTCATCAACACTGCTCTCAAAACGACTGCTTCCCCACCGACCAACTGGCTGGCATAGTTGTGCAGTCGGGAACGCTTTTGCAAGATGCTTCCCCACGGCACAACCAGTTGTGTAGTTTTATATTTTTATAGAACTAATGCTTTATTGGGGCCCTTCCCAACAACTACTCCAGTAGGAGGTGTTCCACCCAGCGCACACAAAAAGTGTGATTAAAATTAGAGAGCTACGCATTGACTATTGAAAAAGAACGATGAATATTCATCCTAGTGGATGTGGTATGCCATCAAACAAGAAAGCAGCACCACAGAATAAAGAGAGAATGAAAAAAAAACTGTTATCAAAAAACAATTGATTGCACATTGGAAACAATTGCCAATTTAGAGAATCACTGCAACATTGTACATCAGCCTTATCGGTAATCCCAGCGAATCCCAATCCGATGGTAAACCACAGCGTTCGCTATATTATCCATTCAGATACATTCGCACTGAATTATATTCCTCGCAAGTGATGTCATCAATGTTTATGGGACAAGCAGTTCTGGGATGATTGCTGATTTAAATTATATTATTTTATGATTCCTAAAATAAGTAATTTATGACAAACTTACGCCTGCAATCCCCGAAGGGTTAAGCAGAGGTGTATACCTAATAGTACACCCACTTTTGGTCGGTTATGTTTAAGTCCCATATAGTAGAGGATGCGCCTATTGCCATCAACCTGGCTCTCACCCTGAATCCGTATCTGCTACAGAGAAATTCCTGAAGGTAAAATCCAATCCATCCATTTCGTGTGGTAAGTGCCTCACCTGGTGTTAGAGTTTCTATGTCGTCCATGGGCCCTCTGACTTGACTTTTACATGCCTTCGAGAAATATATCTCAGGCATGGTTGGTGTCCTTACTATGTTTTCCTTCACCGAAGCTAATGATAATTATACAATACGCACATCCGAAAAATCACAAGTGCGTGCCTTGGGTTCGAACTCGTAACCTATGACTTGGCGGTCCGACGGTCACACCACTAGGCTATCACTGCTAATAACACTTTGCCTGTCCTAGGAACCGTACCCAGGACATCATGCTTAGCAGTAGCGCGTACGAACACTGGACCAAAGAGACGTGTAAATTCATTTAGATACAGCATAGAAATCTCGACGTTAGACATATCACCTTTGCACCCGTGCCAAGTAGGGGCACATCACTAGTTTTTCTAAAACCAACATAACAATATTTTGTAACAGTAATAATTACTAAAATGAGTCAAATAATTAGAAACCCCATTCACTGATTTTATAATAATCAATAACTACCTTCCACCTGCGACTTCGCCCGCGTATATTCATTAGTTTACAACATGATTGCTCTATAAATTATAATCTATGTGTGAACTATCTTACTGTTAAGTTTCATCCAAATCCATCTAGCCGTTTTAGCGTGGAGGAGTAACAAACACACAAACTATCGCATTTATAAAATTTAGCGTTATGTCTGAATTTACAATTTCTAAATAATTATTTGTGTGGTTGAATAGACAAATAATTTAATTATTGATGGAACTGCGATATTAATTTAGATTCCGTGTCAGATTTCATTGCATAGCAATTAATTTATTTCTAATGATTTGGCACTAATCGCCTGATTTACGTTCCATTTCAGTTCTGCACAATGTTGGTATTAATTCTCATTTCAGTTGGTTTAAATTCAACCAAGGCTGCGATTTCTTTCTTTTCTATGTAGGTTAATAAGGATCGTATTCATACAGCGTTCTGTGGTTTCTACGTACCCCAATGGGAAAAAGCCATGAGTTTATGCCATCAATTAGTATCCTCCCAGCGCTGGGCAAGGCAAGGTAACATTTTGTATGTCTGTCTTTTTGTTCCGGATAATGTCCGAAACGGCTTTACCGATTTTGACCGGACTTTTACTGGCAAATAGCTGATGTTATAAGGAGTAACTGAAGCAAATTTTATTTTAGAAAAATAAAAAAATCTTAAAAATAAAACCGACGTTTTATTTTTTGCAAAAAAGTTTTTTATTTTTCCATTTTAAGTTGTAATATCCTGTACAAATATTTGCCATGCATTTATTTTACATTGATAACAATACATGTCTTGGTAGGTAATAGGCAAGGCTTATCCCCATTACCATGGAACTTAGCATCATACCTGTCGAAATTTGGGTGTACTGTACACATCTGCGTACCCCCTCATAGCATACAGGCCCGATGTGATGTTATGGTGAACTGGTGTAAACAATAGACAGACATGAAATTTCAGCAATCCCAGTCCATTTACTATCATTTATTGAGGAGTTCCGTTGAACCTCTTCACCAAATTGAAATGGGACCACTCCGAGAAAGTACTCTTCCAAAAACTACCCAAATTGCTTCAAGTGTGCCTATAAAATTTGAAGAGTTCTCTCTACTTCTTCAGGATGGGATCCTCATCAGATCCTGACTTGATGATCATGGGACCACCTGGAAAGTATACCCTTTCAAACAAAAAAAAATCGGTCCAACCATCTTCGAGTAATCGGGGAACATACATAAAAAAAATTTAAAAAAGGTTCCGACGAATTGAGAACCTCCTCCTTTTTAAAGTCGATTAAAAAAGGAATAGGGTTCCGTGCAAAAAAAATATACCCCTTGTAATTGTTAACAAAGTCCGATTTAGATAGGGAAGTAGTATTTTAATAATAAAATCACGCGGACGAAGGTGGTGGGGCACAGCTTTTAGATTTACACATACTGTTTGTCTCCACAATGCCTATGACAATAAATCCGCCTATGTAGGCCTATGCTTGAAGTGTTAAATAAATAAATGAAATTTAATATAGCAAGAATACATATAGATTTCTTTGAATAGAAAATAAACGTTTGTTAAAAGGCCATTTCTTTCGTTCTAACATTCTCAATAGGTGAACAGTCAATGGTCCGGATGGCACGCTAGGAATTTAATTTAGTGTGGATGTGCTAAGGGTGTGGTTAGTCTAGTTTATAGGTACTTTAGGTCCGTGGCTAGTAGCTGGGAAGTTATTTATACGATTTGGTGGAAGTTAGTCTGGTGAATTTTGATTCGATGCGGGTTTTATGATAGAAGTATTGATTCACTTCTGCAGCCGAGAACTACCAGCGGTTTGTAATTTGATCTCTGCGAAAAGGTTTTATCACAAGGCTCTTTTTTATTCCTCTGGATTGGCACTCCTATTGGACTTTCGCATGATCGACCGATATAGACAGAGGCTGAAAGAAATTAGAAGCCCCTTGCCAGAGGCCTTGATGGGCTGTTATGGCATGCAAATACACAAGGTTGCAAAAAATGGGGCAAAATATGGACATTTTGATTTCAAATTACATTTCTAAATGTATTCGAGGCAAGAAGTAGGTAGGTAGGTAATTCGACCAAGTAACTCCTGTACTGAAGCAATTCTAACCTCTCCAAGGTAGGGTGCTAAAATTAACCCTTACAAATCCGTTTTTCCTTCCGCCCATCTGCCCCCCATGGATCGAGAGCTTCCACCAACCGAAATTCTCAACTACCCTCTTGCTGTCATAAAATAATTTCATTCAAAGGTAAACACGGGTTCCGCAAACACGAACTACCCCCTGTTTAGCATTCAACCGTCGTAATTGAATATAAATTTGCCAATTTGATTACAAACTTGTCAACGCTGTAGGAATTTAATAAAAAATAAATTGTTAGCGGGAGCTCTGTTTTGATGTTGTGGTTCTGTAGGAGAGGTGGAAAGTTCTGACTTGTTTTGGCACTTACAGGTAAACAGGCCTAAGAGGGATGCGGCAGGATGGCACGTGAAATTATATTTTTTTTTTAGTTATTTGCAATTTGCAGGACAGTTTTAAAATATGATTTTTTACGTGTGTAGTTACAGAATTATGTTCATACGAATCATCAATACAACCCCTAAGTTAATGTACCCACTCAACAACTATTTTATGAAAAAGTAATTCAATGGAATTAAATGAACTTGGAGGGTTGTATTGAAGATTTTAATGGCTCTATAAAGCCATTTTTTACGTTCGCAAATCATAATTTCAAACAACATACAACCCGACTCTGACCTGCAGATTGCAAAAAACGTAAGAAAATTTGAATTTTGCGGACTACCCTGGCGCTTACACCTTGACAGGGTGATGTGGCGTGCAACAAGCTGAGTTGATTGTTGAAGTAAGGTTGGTACTAAATACATCATCATTTGCCTAGCCTTTTCCCAACTATTTTGGGATCGGCTACCAGTCTAACTGGATGCAGCTGAATACCAGTATTTTACATGGAGCGACTGCCTATCTGACCTCTACAACCCTGTTAGTACTGGGTAATACGATACCCCTTGGTAAGACTGGTTGTCAGACTTTCGGATCACTAACTACCTGTAACGACTGTCAAAGTTCTACAATTGACAACCGGGACCAACGGCTTAACATACTTTCCGAGGCACGGAGAAAACTCGGTATGTATGGGTGGGTACTAAATACAATATCTTAAAATAATTAACATAGCCGTATGCGGCGTCTCCCCACAGACAAATACCCCACCTCAAACCTTTCCATCTTGCACCGCATTCGCTGTCACTTGCGCACTTGACGACCTTATTACTACTTCAGTGAGCGATGTCTGCGTACCTGGTTTTGGGGCCAAAGATTCACTAAGAAGAACAAGATTAACAT
This sequence comes from Standfussiana lucernea, assembly GCA_964057025.1. Classification (NCBI taxonomy): domain Eukaryota; kingdom Metazoa; phylum Arthropoda; class Insecta; order Lepidoptera; family Noctuidae; genus Standfussiana; species Standfussiana lucernea. Next base: position 11,828,020 of record OZ059808.1, on the reverse strand, counting down.
GACTGTATTACCTATGAATTTATTTATTTGTAAGAAAATAGTGTTACAATTGTAAGAGTGAGAATCAGTCTATAAAGTGCAGTCATTTGAGTTTTCCAGCTTGGTCACTGAGAAGCAACGCACCGGTGATGTAAACACTGCCATTAAAAATAACCTAGATTACAGACATCTTAAGATACATTAATGTTCTCTGAAGATGATAGTATACTGCATTACCACCCTTGCTTTCCCTCGTCTTCTTTTAATGACAGACTAGGTTCTGTGTCGAAGCAAATCTTATGGGAATTGGTAATTGTGCAGTTTTTTTTACATTTCCCCACACTAGGAATTTTTCCTGTATCTTAAGTGCGTTTACAAACATTTAAACTTACATACACAAACAGCCAGATCCGGAACAACTACCTATAGGCCATACAAATATTGCTCCGTGCGGGAATCGGACCCGCGACACTCAACGCAGCAGTCAGTCCCTCAGCCACTGCGCCAACCGTGTCGTCCATCAGAGACAGAATTTCTGAAATAGCATGACTATATTCGGAGTTAACCAATGTATACTATAGTGTAGATCAAATGATCGGACAATCAATAAAGCTGGACCCTGACTGCACTGGTTCGTGATTTTTAGCGACACATTTTTTTTTTCTGAAAACCGTAAGGAATCCTAAAACAAAAGCCAACTTGTTTTCATGCGTCACAAGCTAATTTGAAAGCAAACAAAAAAGTTATCCGTAAACACTGGCCGTTTCCTAGAAATAATATCTTATTGTCATTAATCAATTTGGAGCATGTTTTTCTTTTGAAATTTTCATGATTTTTATTAGTAAAATGACATGTTTAGACTGAGTGATTGGATTTATTGAGTGTTATTGGCAGGTTTGGGAAGGTCATTGACTTTAACTGGTACCGCTATCACTAGTAGATACATCAGTATACCTTCGAATCTGATGTTGGTATACGATGCGTAGCGGAAACGGTATTGACATGGTGTCAGCGCCTTAGCTGTACAAAATCTGTCAAGCCTTGTTCCCAACTTTCTTGGGGTCGGCTTCCAGTCTTACCGAATGCAGCTGAATACCAGTACTTTACATGGAGCGACTGCCTATCTGACCTCCACAACCCAGTTAGTACTGGGTAATACGGTGCCCGTTGGTAAGACTGGTTGTCAGACTTTCGGCCACTGACTACCAAAACTACTGTCAAAGATCTAAAATGGACAGCCGGGACCAACGGTTCCGGAAACTCGATATGTAATGATGGTCACCCATCCACAGACCGACCTTGGCAAGCGCGGCTTAACCTTGAAGAGCGACCCGTGCGGTTGTTGTTATTTAGGCACGAACTCCTCGAAAAGAAAAATCTGCTGTACACAAAACAAGTAACGCGCGTGTGACCGTGAACAAGTTAATAAAAAATATCCAACTTCCAAAAAAAAAACACAAAAAAAAGTGGAAAATAACTTTACTTTCGGACGTCGGTGACTATTGTTTGTTTCATTGACTTTTGTGCCACCGACTAGTAAAGTTATTTTCCACGTTTTTTTTGTTTCTTTTGGAAGTTGGTTATTTTTTTTTGCAAAAACTTTTTTTTATTTTACCCTTTTTTTAGTTATCGCATCACACACAAATCCTTCTTTTACTTGGATGACATATTTTTTCCAGCTATATTGATTTAAAAACCAAACTACTTAACCGATTTTGATGAAATTTCTATGGAACCAATCGGAAAGTATATCCTTTCAGAAAAAAGAAGAATTTTTCAAATCGGTTCATAAATGACGAAGATATGAGGTAACAAACACAAAAAAAAAACATACAACCGAATTGAGAACCTCCTCCTTTTTTGTTAGTTAAGTCGGTTAAAAATAGATCTAATACGAGTATTTACTTACATGCAAACATCTTCCTCACAGTTACCCTGTGACGTAGCATCTTACAGGTCGCGAATCCGACCCACATCAGGATCACATTTCCGTATCCCCAGACCCCTATAGCGCAATCCTATCAATCAAAATATTTAATAAGGTAAGCTCTGTCGTCACATGGCAAAAACATTATGTGACAAGAGACCAGAATGATAAATTATGAGTGATGTCACATTCTTTATTTAGATAATGTACGGAGAATTTTGTCGTGGGATCCAAGGTTGAAAATAATTAGCTGTCTAGCCTTTTCTGGGAGATGGCTGTTTGACACCGAAGACTGGTGAAGGTTTCAGAATGAAGCCTACTGTATAATCCGATATCCCGTTAGAGGTAAAATTTGTTTATATGTTGGGTAACAATTCTTTCACTTACGAGAAGCTACATTATCTCCGAGATTCATAGGCTACATTTGAAATGTTCCCGTGGGTTAATTTTCGTACTTAATGGAAGCGAAACCATGAGCAAAAGCTATATAGTATCTCTATAAAGTCGGTCAAATAGTTGCAAAGGATTTATTCCAGAAATCCATCCAGAAAAGGCGCGCTCATACGCGCCTACACGCACTACACGCCTTAAAAAAAACTAGCTGAAGTAGGTACGCTAATCTGTTTTTTTTTTTTCTGTATCGTGGGTAAGTTAATAGACATTTAAACTCACATACACAAACAGCCAGACCCAGAACAACTACATGTAGGTCATACAAATGTTTTTTTAGTGCGGGGACCAAACCCGTGACACGCAGCGCAGCAGCCAATCGCTCAGCCAGTGCGGCAACCGTGCCGAAGAAACGACCCTCAAAGCCAATCCAATACACTTCAATTAAAGTCTTGAAAGGTTTTCCGATCCATATGCAGACATCGCCTCATTAAAATTTACATGCAGAAATAGATATCCCATCCCCCCCAAAACAAGTATTTGCCAATCCAAACAACACATCTATACATATTTTGATCCTCTTATATCAAGTCCCTCTCGACTGCGAACCCACTCCGCTCGAGAACCAGAAGAGTGTTGAAGGTTACTCTTTACATTTCAGATATTCGGTTATTTCGGATGAAAGTTATCCTAGACTTTGCTTTATGACGTTGGTTAAAAGAGGTTTGATTTAATTTTTCATAAAAGCTCATCGCCATTTTATTTATTTTTTTGCAAAAGAAGAATGGCATCTTCGTCGTGTTTTGGTGACTTGCTTGAAAGCTTCGGTCTCGATTTTGAGCTTCCTAATATCACTGGTAACCGATGCTAAAAGCGTATATGCTATGACCCTTAAGGCCAATCCAGTCTATTCAATTCTAATCTTGGGAGACGGTTAGATATAACTCCTTCATTGGTCTACTGGTTGCAAGCGTAACAGCTGAGCATGAGGTCCTGGGTTCAATTCCCAGGTTGGGCAAAGTGTTATTGGGTTATTCCATCAGGTATTTCTCAATAGCAGCCACGGAGTCTGGATTTGTGGCCCGGTTGATGACAATTTGCTCGCCCTCTATTACATGGGACTTAAACTTAACATGTGGGTGTACTAATGGGTACACCAAGTCAGAGGCCCATGGGCGGCATAAAAACTCTGACACCAGGTTAGGCACTAACCACACGATAAAGAAGAAGAAGAATGGGTACAGCTCTGCCTAATCTTTCGGGGATTACACGCATGACGTTATGTTATGGTTCCATAAGCAGACATTGTCAACTCATTAAAATTTTATTACCAGCACAAAAGAAATATGTATCCTCGCCAAATCAAACACAGACCAATCTAAAGAAAACTTCCATACGTTTGATCCTCTCATATCAAGACCCTCGACTGCCAGTCCACTCCGGTTGAGCACCCTTCATCTGGCCGGCAACTTGGAGAGGGTACGAGTGTCTCTTGTAAGCAAATAAAGGACAAACAGTACAATATGTGGTTTCTAAGGAATCTGCGGTTTATTATCATAGTGTGGCAGTTGTGTTTTATTGCTGGCTGGCGTAGGGTGCGGAGTGAGGTAAGAGGGTGAAGCGATTTATTTATAATTTTAGCGTTTTTTTTTTAATTGTTTAGTTTGGTATTTGTGTTGTTTAGGATATTAACCTTTAGCTACTGACGTGATTTTACGTCGCAGTTTTTACGTACACTGTGACGATGTGTTGTTGTAGGACCGTAAACAAGATAGTGGAACTTCGTCTTCGGTTGATGAAGAAACTGAACGAGGACCACTCTGGGAATAGTCGACATGTTCGTATCGCTCAGGAACAAAATAATGTATCTTCGAGGTTTTCTGCCTATGAACCACTAGAATCCCCACAATTCAACCAACAAGAAACCGTTGCTTCATAATTATAAATCGTTATTATTCGTCATTTCTCGCTTTTATTGAGGGTTTATACTCTCTACTAGTTTTTGAATAACGTAAATTATTTTTGTTATTCAAGAACTGATGTTCCTGGTTACACTTTATTCTATTTAGCCAACAACTGCAAAAACAAAACAAAAACAAAAAAACGGTAACCAACTGTTTTAAATAGTCACGTAAGTACTGATGACGGGTCAGAGAGGCCCGCAAAAATATTTGCAATGAATTTACTCACAGAAATTGTGGCTGGGCCAGGGCGCCCCCACATCAGCAGTTAAAGGTTAATGATGCATGCAGAAATTGTTGTGATGCCTGTGTATTCATTTTTATCAATATTGTTGGGTATCCCTGAAAAAAAAAATTCTCTACTTTTCTTCTTCTGTCTGCACTAATACCACGAAACTTGGGTTCAGATGCTACCATTAGTAAAACTTAAAAACATTCTTCCAATTTTATCTAGGACTAGCTGACCGACGCAACTTCGTCTCCGTAACATTTTTGATTAATGCTCCGCTCCTTTTGGTTGCAGCGTGATGCTTTGTAGCCTATAGACTTCCTCGATAAATGGGCTATCCAACACTAAAATATTTTTTCAATTCGAATCAGTAGTTTCTGAGATTAGCGCGTTCAATCAAACAAACTCTTTAGCTTTATAATATTAGTATAGATATGTATATTGCGATGTCAATGTTAAATCGAAAAAGAGAAGTGACAATCACTTTCAAAGTATCTCGTGTTTTATCCGTTTAATGGGCGTAACAATCTAGCAATCGGAAAATAATGCCAAATAGGCATAAATATTATTGGTAGACAATAAATTTCGAGTAATTAGTAAGTGATTGATAAGTCTTTTGATAACTTGTGTAAAACAATAGAATAACTAACAGGAACACATTATATAATTATTCAGCTGCAAAATATGGTGGGAGAAATATTCCCTTTGCCTTATAAAGGGTTATACAAGAAGTTGCAACAGAATTGACATACGCTTTCCGATAGTCTATCTATGCAATCCAATTTTTTTTTAACTTTCCCATCCTCGTTATCGATTATAATTTTATTTTGTCAAATGGAAACATTAATTTACTTTAGCATACACTAAGGCTTTCTACAAAAAAAAATAGACTGAACCAAAATTATTTGATCAAACTATGCACCACTTGCTGGAGTGATCCCGTTTACCTGCACTCCCGACGATCTGAATAAAGCCTCTGACGCTGCAATAATAAAATAAATAATAAAATATCAATTCATTTTCTCTACACAATGTTCTTAATGCTAGGTTACAGTGGAGCACGAACATGGAATTAACTTTGCTAGAGACTGGTGCTTGAGGTAGGTCTCTATAAAGACCTGTATTACAAGTCACCAGATAAGGCAATAAACGTGGCCACCTGGGCCCAAACTGTGTCATATTAGATGGAATTAACATCGATGTAACGACAAGACAAAGAAGACAAGAAAAATAAGTGGTACTTTCTAAAGTCTTGAGAAAATTAGAAGATCCATAAAGTCAGCGTACTTCTTACATATTGGACCATCAACATTTCTAGAACGCGCAATTGACCTTCGGTAGTCAGGCCAATAAAAAGGGGTTTTATGCCAGAACTTGGTGGCACATAGTTTTTCTTCTTCGTCTATTTCTTGGGAAAACGACTTAAATCTCGTCCAGACGTTTTTTTATAACATTTGAATATCTGATGAAATCTGATGTCGAATCAAGGGCTTTGGGAAGGAAAATAAAATGGGTTAGAATTTTACTGCATGGAGTTTGGCCATATTTTGAAGTAATATTTTACTTTCTTGTGGCTTAAGCTTAATAATAACAGCCTCTCGGATCGATCATATGTTGGTCCGTGAATAGGTGACCACCCATTACATACTGAGCTTCGTCTGTGCCTCGGAAAGCACGTTAACCCGTTGGTCCCGGCTGTCATTTGTAGATCTTTGACAGTCGTTACAGGTAGTCAGTGACCCGAAAGTATGACAGCCATAATTCTTACAAGGGGTATCATATTACCCAGTAGGTACTTACTAGCCTGTGGTGGTCAGATTGGCAGTCGCTGTATGTAAAAGACTGGTATTCAACAGCATGCGGTTAGACTGGAAGCGGACCCCAACATATAATAGTTGGGAAATGGCTAGGCAGATGATGATGCACTATCATGTTCACTGACTGTCGACCACTTTCATCCTTGTGTCGTGAGTGATAAGGTGGAAAAGTGGTCAACGGTTAGTGAACGTTAGTGCATAAGGCATAACAAAAATCTGACCTACAAAAAAGCCTTTTCCCTGTCTCAGATCAATACTAAACAGTTTGTCCAATATTAGGCACAGTACGGGTTATTAAATATTTTTAACAGTCCAATTTTACGGTATAACACATAAAATGTTCGTCTGTCCGTCACGAAATTGCGTTTTGGCATAAATTCAGTTGTTTATTGTCAACATAAAGTGGGATCGTTTCAATTGTATAACGTTTTATTGGTATACCTGTTGTTGGGTGTGACTTTGCTTGTGTTAAAGAACAGTTTATGGAACAGAAAAACAGTAAAAGAAAAGCAGTGACAGTCCAGTGGTGTGATCGTCGTACTGCCAAGTCCTAGGTCCCAAGTTCGAACCCAAGACACGCTTTTCTGATTTTTCGGATTCATGTGCGTATTGCATAATTATCAGTTGCTTCGGTGAAGGAAAACATCGTGAGGAAAGCAGCATGCCTGAGAGTTATTTCTCGACGGCATGTAAAGCCAAGTCAGAGGCCTATGGGTGGCATAAAAACTCTGACATCAGGTTAGGCACTAACCGCACGATAAAGGAAAAGTAAAAGAAAACTGTTGAAATTGTATTGGATGAGCTTTGTAGAGGTAGACGGGAGGAGGCGTGAAAGATTTTATCCGTCACTGTAGAGGACGCAATAAGAGTGAGATTGCAACCAATGTGATTGGACGATACCCAGATGTCTCCTCTCCGCTCTACTCGTCTCCACTTTAATGGAAACCGGACCTTACTGACGTCCCTGATGTCGTTCCTCAATTTCTTTCCAGTTTGTTCGCTCTTCAAAAGTCTGAGAGACTTCACTGCGGATTGCAGCTGATCTGAAACAGCGAACAAGCAAAGGGTGGAAGAAGACATCGACGCACTAACGGTTACCATGAGTACAGTACCCACATCAGTATCAGTATCATAGGTCTCGACTTCTGGAGTTCGAACCCAAGACACGCACCACTGATTTTTCGGAATTATGTGCGTATTGTATAATTAACACTTGCTTCGGTGAAGGAAACCAGCATGCCTAAGAGATCAGAGAACCAGATAAGTCAGAAGCCCATGGGTGGCATAAAAACTCTGATACCAGGTTAGGCACTAACCACACGATAAAGAAGAAGTACCAACATCATCCCGAACCCTGCCATATAGAAATTTTTCATCGGTTATCTTTAACAAATCAGCTGGACATTTTGACCCTGTAGGTATTTCCATAGGAAACAGCAGATTTTTTTTAAATTACCGAAAAAAGAAATCTACGTGGGGGTGTTCGGAATAATGTATTGAATACGTGGAAACCATTAGCGCCTCGATGTCCCTTCGAACCTGTCTAGTTTGCGCAAGAAATGACAAGACGTTTTTGACTGGTATTCACTTATCTTTATTCATCGTGTGGTTAGTGCCTAACCTGGAGGTCTACTCTCTAAGCATGAAACCCGTAGTTGCGGCCGAAGAGACGGGCGTTTCCTATTCCGTAACACTTACGGACATACGATTAGTGAGGGACCCGAACTAAAAACGAATGACAACACGATTGGACGGTTGTCCCTATTCCCGATGTATTTTCAAAACTCATGAATCCGAAAATAACAGGGCGTAGGGTTCATTTGGAAGTTTCGATCTACTTTCTTACGGACCCGTATCTTCGTTGACGGACTTAGAGAGTAGACCCCCTGGTGTTAGAGTTTTTACTGCGCCCATGGGCCCCTGACTTGGCATTATATGCCGTTGAGAAATATCTCTAAGGCATGCCTGGTTTCCTCACGATGTTTTCCTTCATTGAAGCTGGTGATAATTAGCTATACAACACGCACATGAATCCGAAAAATCAGAGGTGCGTGACTTGATATTCACTGATGTAACGGACAGACAAATAAACATCCTTATAAGCAAATAACAAGCGATAAAATATAAATGTATTTAGGCTATATTTGAGCAGTTAAACACGGCAACTTGTACAATTGCCTATCAAGTGCCTTTACGACTATTTTACAATCATTTCTAATTGTTCCTATAATTGTCTGAAGCTGATCTGGGAATAATTGACGATTTTAAGGAAATTAATTGAAGTTTTAATTAATGACTATAACCTACTGTTTTTGAAACGAGGTTCTTTGGAGGAGCTCGTGGCTAAATAATATCTGCCGCTCGGGTCGATGTTTAGGTTAGGCCGCGTTTGCCTAGGTTTCCTCCGTCCCTCGGAAAGCACGTTAAGCCGTTGTTGGTCCCGACTGTCATTTGTAGATCTTTGACGGTCGTTACAGGTAGTCAGTGGCCCGAAAGTGGACAACCAGTTAAGACTTGCTGTCAGACTTTCGGGCCATTGACTACCAAGTGGTATCGTATTACCCAGTACTAACTGGGAAATACGACACCCCTTGTAAAATAATGGTATGAAGCTGCATCCGGTTAGACTGGAAGCCGACCCCAACATAGTTGAGAAAAGGCTAGACAGATGATGACCTACTGTTTTGAAAGATACTAGTGAGCTACTACTTACCGTGTTCAGGTCAAAATCAAACCTTTCTGATGATAATATTTATTTTTCTAAGTTTCTAATTTCTTCAGAGGTCAAAAAAACCGCCAAAAGAACTTTAATAAAATTAGAACAGTGCCATCTGCCGACTTTTGCCTGTACTGTTTACTCAGGTACGTTTACAACGTGCCAAGCGTGTTATTAGTACTGTTTCGTGTTACTAGATGGCGCTAAGTGAAAAAAGAAAAATTTCAAGTTTGGTTGGATGTTTATTAAATTTAAACCTTCAACTTTACCGTTTTTGTAATAATACGTTCATCTGATACTAGATGGCGCTGTTTTCAATTTAGAATGTGTCAATTTGAAACAACATTCGCAATTGACAGCAATTGCTTTGAAAGTGGAGAGTAGGTATGTTAAAAATCCATGGAAAATGCCTCAGGCAGTCTCAATCATATCACAGGGATCTTGTCTGTGATATAGGTAACACATCTTTCAAGTTGATAATATAAGACAAATGGGAGCTTTCAGGCAGCAGATATAACTTTTATTTGAAGAACATAATATATGACTGTTTAAGTGCTTCTATATTTATAGAAAATAGTTATGGCAAACTTAATCGTGGATGATCGGTAGTGGCCATAAATTTTATCGATGCGGCTTGAGTCGGTCATGTCTTATCGTCTGTCGCATTATTCGGGCGCACTGTCAAGTCGTGTCGTCCGAACCGAAATGAAGCGAATTGATGTATCTTTCCGATAAGCTCAAACCGATTCCACGTCTAAAGGGTGTAAAAATACCCTTCTTAATTCTAATCCGCGTCATTGCAATCTTTGTTTTTTGTTCTGGACCATACCTGGGAACCTTCTAGTTACGGAGATGTTGGAGGTCAAAGTTTTTATTTAAAGGTTATAACTTTACATTAAATACCTCCACGACCCCCGTGCTATTCAATTCATCCATCAGCACAATGTTTTGAGTGCGTTCAATTGAGTCCTACCGTAAAACGTGATTTTGACTCCAAAAAAAAAGTCGTTCAGCAATAATTTTTGCGTAGAGTTACTTAGTTTGATGTACAGAATGCTTGGTTGACCGCTTCGTGAAGGGTCCGTTTACACCCTGTATTCTGATCGAATTTTCAACCTCACTTCACCAAATTCTTATCTTAATTCCAAAAAAACCCGCACCTGCATCTACCTTCCAAATTCCCGTTACCGTCATCGCATTGCACACTACAACACGAGCCCACAATGCCTCTTTATTTCCAGTATCTCACAGAGAAGTCGTGCATACGGCCGGGCAGATAACAAGCTACCAATATGGATGCCGTAATGAGCAGTTGGAGTCCTTATGTGGATGTACTGTGGGAATACAGATAGGGTGGAGAGGTGGATGGGTTGGTGAATTGTTTTGGGCGATTAAAGTGTTCTATGGTAAAAGATGAGTAAAGCTTTTTAAAAATATTTTGGGCAAAAAATAAAGTTATGTAAAATACTGGTATTCAGCTGCATCCGGTTAGACTGCTACAATGACCCTAACACGGTTGGGAAAAGCCGAGGCAGATGATGATGACATATCTACAGTGTCTGACGAAGACTGGTACTGAAAATGGCGATATATTCAATTTCAGCTTTAACAGTAATCGAAGAGAGACTCATTTGGAAGTGACATTGCATTTTCCTACCTCCACTTATGAACGACTAAAGAAGAAACGAATGATATGAAAGAAAATGAAGTAAATGATAGCGTGACGGCTGACAGAGGAGAATGGAAGAAAAAAACTTGTTGCGCCGACCCCAGGTAACATGGGACAAGGACAGGAAGAAGATGAGTGAAGAGTGAGAACGACCAAAGACAACATCCTGAGATAACTCTTCGGTCAATAGTCAATCATTGCCGTCACGCAAAGAGCAATTATTGGAAGCCTAGTGATGCCTCCTCACCTTTGCACTTCGATCCAAAATAGAACTTAATATTTGACCTATTGAACGCCAATTGCCAAGGCCTTGCAAACCCTTACCAATATACTCTATTAATGTTTAATTTCTCAGAAAGTATTAAGTATACCATTTTCCATAAACTTATCATGACGGATAAGACAGAGGTACCAATAGTTACAGAGATTATGTCTGGACCTTAAAAGAGACTATGACCTCTGAGTTTGTTTCGGCTGTTTCTTCTCAGAGTAGTCAGATACGAAACACCGACCTCATCTAGTTTTAAAAAAGGAGACGTGTAAAAGTGTTTGTAACAACCTATTTGCAAAATAAACATCATTTATCATTTAGTACATTCACATTTAAAAAAAAAACGTTTTTGAAAAAAAAATGACCGACTTCCAAAAAAAACACCTTTTTTATTTTACCCTTTTTTAGTTATCGCATCACACACAAATCCTTGTCATGTATCAATTTCGCAATTTCTTTTACTTGGATAACATATTTTTTCCAGCTATTTTGATTTAAAAACCAAACTGCTGAACCGATTTTGATGAAATTTCTATGGGACCAATCGGGAATTAGATCCATTCAGATAAAAGAAGAATTTTTCAAATCGGTTCATAAATGACGAAGATATGAGGTAACAAACACAAAAAAAAACGAATTGAGAACCTCCTCCTTTTTTTGAAGTCGGTTAAAAAGGTTGCCCAAAGAAGGTGCGTATCTGGGTGTGAACCCACGGCCTACACCACACTTAATTCGAGACCAGACCTCTGGACAACCAGAGACTGCTATTCCACTTTTTCACACCAACTGAAAGTTATTTATCCTATGTCTGTATCCAGATTCCAGCTTACAGTGTAGGTAATCTTAATTTCGCGAGCCATTTTGATAGCCAATAAACGTAGTACTCTATTCTATCGATGTATGCGGTAGTTGACATACGAAGAGGTTGATGACCTCTTATATCAGTGGGCTTAAAATCTACTAGTAGATGCACGCGTATCACACTGTTGTTTATGTAGACCTACGCGTAAGAGCTCATTCACACGGCTTCCGTCATTGACGATCCGTCATGACGGATGGTCGTTCACATTGCATACGGAATCGTGTTTTATCACGATCCGGCAAAAAAAAACGAATTGATGTTCACATTAGTTCCGTGATTTTTTAACATTCACGATTCGTGTTTTTTGACGTACCTGATTTTTAAAAGACGGATGTTTCCGTAATTTTTCACGATTCGTAATGCGTGTGAACACGGGCATTTAAAAAGCATTGCTGCCGTCGAAAAAAATGTCGGATCGTGAAAAAGACGACACGTAAAAAAAAAACGAATCGTCGTCTTGTGAACGGGCTGTTATTTGGGTACTTGAAGAAAAACAAATAGGTATTTAGTGCCTCATTGGTCTAGTCTAGGTCGCAACCTCGATTGCTGAACATGTGGTCCTGGGTTTAATTCCCTCGTCGGGCAAAGTGACACTGGGTTCTTCCATCAGGAATATCTCAGTAGCTGCCACAGAGTCTGTATTGGTGCTCAGTTGATGACAATAGGCTCGCCCCTATTACATGGGCCACATTCTGTCACAAAGAACTTTACGACCTAGGTACCTACAATAAAATGTCTCTTTCCTAAAAACAACAACCACAGCGACAAGATAAAATACTTCAAGCAACAAAAGTTTTTAATGTTCACAAATAAGGGTTGTTTTTCCGTTTGTTTCAACAAAGTTCAGCGTTGCATTCTCACAGCTGGCACGATAGACTTGCGAACTACTTGGGAAGTGTTTTAAGTTCTTGTGCGCAGTTAGGTGTAAGGGTAAACTTTGGTACTGTCATAAAAACAATATCTACCTTCCCTTTACCGACTTTGATGGGTTCGGTTACCAGTCTAACTATATGCGGCTGAATTTCAATATTAAATTTTTTACTCAATACATTTTTCATTTTTTTTTTATAGTTTCTAACTAATAAATTACGTATATAATTGATAACATAACATCACACCTTTAATCTCAATTGTTTGGAGATAATATAAACCCACATTTTGCCAGTTATGTTTAAGTCCCATGTAATGGGGCGAGCCTATTGCCATCAAACGGGCACAAATCCAGACTCCATGGCTGCTACTGAGAAATTTCTAATGGAAAACACTATAACACTTTGCCCGACCCGGGAATCGAACCCAGGACTTCATACTCAGCAGTCGCGCTTGCGAAAACAAACTGAAATTAATACGTAATTAAAACTTATCTTTCAACTGGTTAATGTAAGTCGCAAATTAAAATACATTGTTAGGAAAACACTTACGACTCATCCCGTAGTTTAATTTTATTTTTCTTGAATATTTCAGGTAGTTCCCAGTCTCAGTGCTCTCAAGCCAGTTAATCACGAACTTAGACCACGCGAAGTGCTGAACAAAAATATAAGTAGATAAAACTTGATAATGACTACAACTTGTGTCTTAAGGTGGGTGGACCATGGAAGGCCATGCTCCTTCGAAGGCCAATTATTAAAATTTCGTAGTTATTGCCATGTGATGACAAATTCCTTCTATCTACATAAACATCCATCGAACTAGAAATCACAGACGTGGCGTTGAATCGCTCGCGCCACTATTTTGGCAGTAGGGTCCCTTGCTTCATTGATGTCGGAAATCGGCGACGTTAAAATAAGGTGGGTGTACCATAGAAGACCACTCTAACAAATAAATAGTTATTATTCGTTTATTTACTGGATAAATGAAACTAACAAATATTTAAGTAATACTTTGTTTTATTACGTAATATATAAACCACTTCTTTTTATTGTAGATTTAATGGCTATTTATTAACTTTTAGTGTTAAATGACTGATTTATTATAGTGGCCTTCTAAGGAGCCTTGTTCCTAGCAAGGCCATTTTTAAGAGTTCAATGAAACTTAAGTTTAATCAATATTGATCAAATCTGAAATTTAAAAAAGTGGTTTATATTTTACGGAATAAAACAAAGTATTACTTAAATATTCGTTCGTTTCATTTATCCAGTATATGAACGAATAATAACTGTTTATTTACTAGAGTGGCCTTACATGGTACACCCACCTTATAATATATTACAAAGAACTACTACTTACTGCACTTCTACGATAAAACAACAAGTAGGTAAGGCTATGTAAGTTTACTAAGTGAAGTTACATAGCTATTAACAGCATTCATAATTTATGGAGACTCAGTGAAAATGGTTAAAAGAACCGTCTTTTAACCATTTTCAGTGAGTCTCAAGTGCAAATAGTTTACACAAAATAAACCGTTACTTTGTGTAAACTATTTCGGCAACACAGCTTTCAAAACGGTGAAGGAATCCATCGTAAGAAAACCAGCACGATTGTCCTAGTACAGCCAAAAATTTGAAGACAGGTGATATCTACCAATCCGCACTGGGCCGGCATGGTGGATCCTGCCCACTCCCTCTCATAGTATCAACAGTGGCGACCACCACAAAAGCGCCGAGATAATGAAGCTCGACGAAGTCCCAGAGAAACAATTCAACTGTCTTGGATCTCGCAACGAAATTAATCAGAAAGAGAATAGCGGATGAGTAGGAAAAACATAATTTCCACTTCCCTCCATATCAGCAGGAGACAGAAACGATGGCACAAAGGAACGTTTACAAGTGGGACAAGCCCAGTTGCCGCTGGGCAACACTGGCAATATTTAGGTGTGGTGCTGACCACACATAAATATTAATGGGTCATAAATTGTGAGCTGTTATATTTGATCCCCATAATATGTAGGTTTATTGAATTTATTTATTTATTTAAATAACATGAGAGACTTACAGCTAAAACAAACGGATCAAGGACAGTAAAATAGTTCGAAAGCCAATTACAGGTCTCCACTTATAAAATACAGAGAAAAAAAGTAGATTCTACGGACATTCACACCAAGTTACTAAATAATACAGCATAATTACTATGTTGCTCATACTGCATAACAATCATCATAACAAAATTAACTACATGAATAGCATTATCGTCCTCATTTACCCCGATTTACTCAACTACATTGAGGTCGGCTTCCAGCCATGCAAGTAATTTACATGGAGCGACTGCCTAGCTGACCTCCACAGCCCAATAACTGCGTAACACGATACCCCTTGGTAAGACTGGTTGTCAGACTTTCGGGCTCCCGACTAACCCGTTATGAATGTACACTGCCTCACTGTGTGACAGCCGGGACCAGCAACGGCTTAACGTGCTCGCGTATGCGTGGTTTTAATTGCGAACAGTTTTACCACTTCGAATTTCAATTTACTGTCCGTAAACATACCGTCCGTTCCCACAAGTTTTGGGGTTTTTACGTACCAGATAACTCGCAAAATAATTCCGTAAAAGTGTAAATGGGTCGCGCAGATTTTATTTAAAAAGGTCCGTTTACATGTAGCCGGCAGAAGAGAAAGTTTGAGGGAAATCATTACTTTATTTTTGTATCTCGGTATGTTAGCTCCAAAAACATAGAAATGACAGAATAATTACGAACCAAATTCTATACAATACATAAACAGCACAATTACAATTATTTAAGTACAGTGTTAGCTTGTTGGCGTCACGGGAATATTTTTTAAACCGAGGTTTCAACATGTGTGCGTGTACGGGAACCAACTTCAAAATCAATTGCTTTGTCGCTCTTATCACCATGAATGTAAATACTAACGAAGCTGATTATTAAAATTGGCTATTTCAAATTGCATTGTTTGTAATTTCCGAAGGGCTAGGGTCACCCACATTTCGCCAGATAATTTTAAGTCTTATTGTAATAGGGGTAGAGCCTATTGCAATAAACAGGGACAGAAATTCGAACTCCGGGTTGCTAATGAAAAATTCTTGAAGGAACAACGATATAACACTTTATCCAACCTGGGAATTGAACTCAAGACCTCATTCTAAACACTAGCCCTTGAGACCACCACGCCAAACGGGCTTTAAAACAAACCTATCCTATCCTATTCGATTCATATCTTAATTCAAACAAGACCTATCGATAGGCACCCTACACAGTTTTGTGCGTGGATATTTTTTCGTCAACTCCCAGTAATATGCACCTATGGAGGGCCACCCTAAATATATTTTTTTATAATTTCACATCATATTTTTATAGCAGTTCATAAAAGGCATATACTCTCCAAATTTCAACAGCATGGTGCCAGCAGTCTCGGAGTAAAATGGCTGTGACATACGGACGGACAGACAGACAGGGCGACTCTATAATGGTTCCGTTTTAGCCATTTGGCTACGGCACCCTAAAAAATTAATTATCTAAGCACAGCGCTACCAAATTAATATCCACATAATTATCCAACAGCCTCTCCTAAAGCTCAAATGTAGACTACACAAAGAACCCATCGATCTTCAACTGTCCGACCCAAATACCATATAAGCCGAACTTTACACTCTTTTATTTTTCCTGTCGGTCCCGGATTGCGAAACACCTTGGCTCAAGACTCAAAAGGTAATATTTTTTGTTCGGCAAGAATTATGGGTTTAAGTTTTTTGGATGTCTGTGTCTTCATTTTTGGCTTAGTTTATAGGTTAAGCTAATTCTACAAAAACGTGTCAGATAATATTTACCCGACTAGCAGTGATAGCCTAGTGGTGTGGTCGTCTGAATGCCAAATCATAGGTCTCAAGTTCGAACCTAAGACACGCACCTGTGAATTTTCGGATTAATGTGCGTTTTGTATAGTTATCACTAGGTTCGGTGAAGGAAAACATCGTGAGAAATCATCATGCCTGAGAGATATTACTGAACGGCATGAAAAGCCAAGTCAGAGGCCCACGAGCGGCATAAAAACTCTGACACCCAGTTAGGCACTATAATGTACACACTATAAAGAAGATGAGCCCGACTGTGGGAGAGCCCAAAGAAGGGTTATGTTTTCAAAGCCTTCCTGTGGATTTGTAAAATATCTTTAGAGAATAGAAGAAGATATGCTGTGCCGACCCTAAATAATTTGTAATAACTTCTGTCAGGAATTTCTGACTACAATCGGTTAGTGTTTGATGGCAATATACGAGGTGTTGCTTTGCATCCTCGTCAAATTCAAGGAGGTAACTATGCTAATGATTCTCGACCCAAATCAAATGGGTAGTTAATTTTTTACATTTTTTTCTTAATATAATTCGTAAATCGGTAAGTGACACAACCCGTATTAAAACGCGGCCCGTCTAATACTAGCCCTATAACCGCAGTTTCACACACACAAAACGCAGACGTATATTCGATAAACGAGTTATTCTCCTCTTTTGAGAAGAGCTTCATTCTGAAATAGTGTCAAATTAAAACAACAAAAAAACGCAGCATTTATTATTATAGACCGGGTACCGTAATTTATATTGATTATTTACGTCTTCTATGACAACCTCTTGAATTTTGACGGGGATGCAAAACTACACCTTGTGTCATTCGACGCAGAAAAATAAAACCACTCAATATCGACCAATATGTCGTTTTAGCCATTTTACCTTTCCAATGTCGAATTATATATATAAACCTCTGCTTCACCAATCTGGTAATCAGGAATGATGTTTTGTATTTTATGTACTTAACTCAATTAAAATTGATGTGTATGTCCAACAGCATATTTCAGTCATCGTTCTTCAATACTTGAGTTTAAAATTTCAAGTCGGGAAAAACAAATGCCATTTTTTTGGTTTTCGAATGACGACTGTTTTACCGTCGAGCAACAGTGTTTCCACAAAACAAAAATACAAAAATTCAATGGATCTACGACATTTGCCCTGAGCTATGCTATGGAAGGTACATATTTTTTCGAAGATTTGTTATTTATAAATTAACATAGTTATTCCATTGTGTTCGCAGTTTGCAAAGAAAGACATTCCTTAGCCTAGATTTTTGAACAGCAGTTCCGCGAAAAAATCGCAACCTAAATACTTATCCATTGAACTTTTTGAATACCCCGTTGGTCGAGTGGTCGCGAGCGCAACTGCTGATCATGACGTCCTGGGTTCGATTCCCGGGTCGGGCAAACCGTATTGGGTTTATCCATCAGGAATCTCTCAGTAGCAGCCATGGAGTCTGAATTTGCGTGTGGTTGATGGCAATAGGAACTTAAAACGTAACTCGCGAAATGTTGGCGTACTATTATGTACACCTCTGCTAAACTGTTGGGGTATAACAGGCGTGATGTTATGTCTTCTTCTTTATCGTGTGGTTAGTGCCTAACCTGGTGTCAGAGTTTTTATGCCGCCCATGGGCCCCTGACTTGGCTTTACGTGCCGTCGAGAAATATCTCTCAGGCATACTGGTTTCCTCACGATGTTTTCCTTCACCGAAGCAAGTGATAATTATAGGTACAATACGCACGTCATAATGATGATGATGATGATCATGATGTTATGTTATGTTATCCATTAAAGAAATAAAGTTGGTCGCCAGGCTACACCTTTAATTATCTGATCCCGTGTCGTGTCGAATTGCTGTCCGAACGAACTAAGAGAGTGAGGGGTTAGGGGAGTGAGGGGGGTGTGCCCTTGTGTCAGTAAACACAATTAAATCCTAAAAAAAATCCGTGTATTTGGCTAGTTGTTTCGTAATTCCTGCATTCTTTCTTTCTTCTCGAATCGACGACTCAGATTTTGTCCGACCAGTACGTAGCGACCTAAACAGGTGTCGTTTGCTTCATTCAAGTCCAGGATGGTACCATTAATTGTGCACGACGTGTAGGAGAGAAGTTGTGGCATATCCTGAGATGAGGCTCTACACTCGTATTCTCGCATATGTTAATTAGTAATGGTGTTCATTTTATTCTATTTTTGTATAGTTTACAGCTCGACTGATTGCTGTGATCAACATTGGGTTAGGAGGATATTATTTTGCGTAGGGAAGGGGCAACAGACATCTCTCAGCTACAGAATCACACATAAATCTACAACGCCTACAACCTACCGTAATCTATATACATATAATAAAATTGTAACAGGCCGA
Organism: Standfussiana lucernea; assembly: GCA_964057025.1. Taxonomy (NCBI): domain Eukaryota; kingdom Metazoa; phylum Arthropoda; class Insecta; order Lepidoptera; family Noctuidae; genus Standfussiana; species Standfussiana lucernea. The sequence continues at coordinate 11,809,103 of OZ059808.1, read as the reverse complement.
TGTCTGTACATTGAAGATATTGAAAAATAAAATGTATGGAGGTCTTTATTAGAGTAACAGAAGCCAAAACAACAGTTTTTACAATTTTTGTTTGTCTGTCTGTCTGTCTGGATGTTTGTACGCGCATCACGCAAAAACTACTGCATGGATTTGAACGCAGTTTTCGCCGCTCTACTGCTAGATACCTAACTTAAAATATAGGCTACATTTTACCACAGAAATGATCTTTTTTTTTTTGATTCTGTGTACCACACGTACGAAGTCGCGGGCAAAGGCTAGTTAACAATATAATAGTAACCTAAACTGAAAATAAATCGCCATTGTAACTGTAAACTCTTGAATGAAGAGCCAATAATATCCCGTTCAGTTAATCTAGATCTATGTGAAGTGTTAGCGGCACGCTATCTGTCTGGATTGTGGTTTTGTACTTACTTTCTTAAATTTTTTGAGTGATGAACGATTTGTTTTTCTCATTCAACTTTCATGAATAGCCAGACAACAATGTTTAGGTATAAAACTCGAATATCATCAGTTCCTCTAAAGATACCATTGTTTAACCGATTATAGATGGTTGCTACTGCGTACTAACACCAGTATCTATAAACAAGTCAAAGTGAATACTTGAGCAAAATTAATACCTTAAGATACGATTTTTATTCTCTAAACTCAAACTCAAACTCAAAGCATTTATTTCAATTAGACCATTACAGGCACTTTTGAATGTCAAAACACAAAAAACAAACTAAGCTACAGTCCCAGTCACAGGGCATAATAACTTGTGAAAGTACTGTAGTTGCCCATTCGAAAGCGTAGATCTCTATGGAGAAGAATGGGCAAGAAACTCCATGGACACTCTTTTAAATCATTGTTGTTACAAAGTCTCGGTTACATCATTCATGTTGAGATTAAACATACATGTGAGAACGAAGTAGTAAGTCTAGTTTAGTAAGTTTAAGTTTGAAGTTACAACTGTCTAAAGTTATAATTTTTAGCTTTGCTTTCTATGACGGTATTCTATGGTAATACTAATATTATAAAGCTAAAGAGTTTGTTTGGTTGAACGCGCTAATCTCAGGAACTACTGGTTCGAATTGAAAAATTATTTTAGTGTTGGATAGCCCATTTATCGAGGAAGGCTATAGGTTATTAAACATCACGCTGCGACTAATAGGAGTGGAGAATTAATCAAAAATGTTACGCAGACGAAGTTGCGCGGGTCAGCTAGTTATAGTATAATTCTTGTCTGTAGCATAAAAATGGTTGCTTATGTCTTATAACTTATTATATATCTTATTCACTTATCCTCGAAGAACTATGAATCAGCTTAACAACTTCCACGAGCCTACCAAAACTATTAAACGGTTACAGCAAGACACATAACTAACCCCACCAGAAACATAATCCGACGCCATCTTTATCTAATTACAAACACCATTAAAATAAAGACACCTTTAATTACAGTTACCAAGGAAGGCATATCGCGTGACAATATAAATATGGGTAGGACACTGAATGTCAAGGCTAAAATAGATACACGCTAGGAACATGAAATATTGGTGACAAAGTTTGTTAATTTTTATAAAGGGTGTAAATTGACCCTTAAAAAGGCAAAAGGCACTTTGTTCTCCCGTCTCGCGTCATTGCGATATTTTTTTTTTGTTCTGGACCATACCTGGGAACCTTCTAGTTACGGAGATATTGGAGGTCAAAGTTGCAAAATTTTCACTTTTTTTTTAAAAATGCCTACTACTTTTGAAGGTTACAACTGTACTTTAAATTCAAAAATCTTTATTTCGAGCGGAGGCTCATAGAGGGTTAGTAATATAGTGCTTAAAAACTAGTGTTAGTACACAACACGATACGGTGACACATGTAACTGACAGCAGTGAACCACATATGGACAGTTCACTCTGCCAGCAATCATTTGTAGAACCCTGTTAGGGCTGGCAATGACGCGAGCCACCATCGATGCTGCACGCTTGCGCATTATTGTGTAAAAATAACACTACACTCACTCATTCACTACTTTAAATACATACATCCATGACCCGTGAACTATTCAATGCATTTACCAGCATAATGTTTTGAGTGCGTTAAATTGAGTTTTATCGTGAAAAGTAATTTATCACCCAAAAAAAAGTCGTTTTCGGCAATAATTTTTGCGTAGGGTTACTTATTTTGATGCACAGAATGCTTGGTTGACGGCTTCGTGAAGGGTCCGTTTACACCTTGTATATTCTGGGAGTATGGAATAGTAGGTGTTCTTTTGTTTGAGGTTAACGCCCTGGTTGGTAGAAAGTGTCATCAGACTTTAGACTCTATTGCTTATGAGCAGTTTATCTGATGATAAATAAAAGGTGTTGCATGCAAGGCTGTTCATTTCATGTTCTTAAATGTTGTAGTAAGTAGTTGTTTTTTTAATAAACATAACATCATGCCTATAATCCCCAAAGGGTTAGGGGGTTAGGTAGAGGGGTACCTAAAAGTACACCCACATTTCGCCAGTTACATTCAAGTCCCATGTAATAAGGGGGGGGCGAGCCTCTTGCCATTAACCAGGCACTAATCTAGACTGCGTGGCTGCTACTGAGAAATTCCTGATGGAAAAACCCAATAACACTTTGCCCGACCCGGACATCGAACCCGGGACCACATGCTCGGCAGTCGCGATTGAGCAACCTGTCACTGACTGTCAATTTGCAAAAAAGCATTTCATGAGATATTCTGGCACTTCCACCTTAAACAGATGCAGCTAAGTGCCATTTTTGTACATGGAGCGACTCCAAGTCTTACCTCGACAATCCAGTATCTTTGTAGAGCGATATGCCTTTGTAAGACAAGCCGTTACATTTTCGGGCTTCTAATATGCCGAAATAAAGTTCCTTAATTTAGAACAGATGGATGGATTGTGTGAGGAATGATATGAAAGAGAAAGGAGTAAATGATGCCGTGACGTCTGACAGGGGAGAGTGAAAGAAGAAAATGTGTTGCGCCGACCCCAGTAGAATGGGACAAGGGCAGGAAGTTGATGATGAATTTAAAAGGATCAACCCGGATTTGCCCAAGAAGCGTGTTCTTTTTTGTGCGTGCTGTTCTTAACGACGTTAGTTATAGGCACCTGTAGTTGTGCAAACATCTTTTGGGGCTCCTACGATGATGGCAGAGGGGCGCAGTTGTCCAACAATAATTTGTTTTGCTAGATTTTTAAAAGACAAGATGGCGCCTTTAGTTCCCATTTTTCAAGTGCAAATTATTCGTAATTGTTCGGAAGCGTGTGAGTGTTTGTGAATAAGGAAGACTGACCTGCCGTGATACAGTTTCACTAGTACGGAAGTCGGTGTGAATCAAGATCAAACAATCGCATAACGTACACGAGTATTTATGACTACATTCGTTATGCTGACACCCCCCATAGTAATTTTTCGTCGGTTATTAAAAAAAAACGGCTGTTTCCTACAAAAGTGCAATACCTACACGGTCAAAATGTATGGAACAGCTGTTTTTGTTTTAAATTATCGATGAAAAATTTATATGTGGGGGGTTCAGAATGATGTACTACGTTCGTGGTTTCTGTTTTCGGTACGGTGTCCCTTCCACCCTGTATTTGTTTTAGTAGACACAAATCGCAGGATTGCTGGGTTTTGTATGTAAGGTGTTTTAAAATAACATCACAACACATTCATATTTTCAATGGAACCACCATAGTGTGACCGCCAACAACCATTACGTACCACCATGACATTCAGAAAACAAATCTAAAGTTACTAAATTAGAAGTCGACGATAGCTAATTATGTTTTAACACGGAACGCGTTAATTATATTGTCATAATCTTCACGCTGGTGACTTTTTAGGTAAGTAAAAGTTAAGAATTAAAAACGAAATCTAGACATAAACATTGGACTAGAAAATACTGATTCACTGAATGACTCTTTTCTCAGCGGCACTGGTCTTTTGACGGCTGAGTGTCCTGGGTCAGTCAGTTTTATTTTACTTTTACTTAGTCTAGGCTTCTACTCAACTACACTTCATAAAATATGATAGCTTGATCTCTGTGACTGCTGTCAGTAATATCAGGCCTATGAAGTCCTGAATTTCATAATAGTACAGACAGTACTTGTCAATGTCATAGTTTATGGGCATGCCGACCTAATTAGTGATGGGCGATGATTAATCGCGACCACAGACTATAAACTATCGATATTTTAAATAAAACTTAATTTAAAATTAATTTTATCTTTTAATTTTATTGTATCTTTTATTATCAAAACGTTATTTACATTTGTAATAAATTTACAAGATTTTTCTAGCGATTCAGAAACTGATTCAGATATGGATTTGGGGTGTACTCGTTTAAGAGAATAAATGCATTTAATAATTATTAAAATATTCGTTTAATTTTGTAATTTTTGTAATTAAATTAAACGCAATTATGTTACATTAGCATCAATAATAGTAAGAAACGTCGATAATTTCTATCGACCATTTTTTATATCCTGACAACCATAGGAATGTCAATTTGACATAAATGTCGCAGACATCAAACTACCTTTTATGTAGTATAGAGGCAACAGGCTCGCCACTCGTAGAAGTCTAACACTCTCGTCTCTTCTTTGTTCCATTATTATTATAATGAATCAAAATAATAAAAGTTTTTCTTATTTGTATTTTGCTACTAATAACGCCATCTCTTGTGCAATGTAGACACTATATTGTTTTTTTTTTTGTTTTTTTTTTTTTATGTACCCCGAAGGGAAGGCTATAGTCTTTTGACCATATTGCCTGGTCTTACGTCCTTACACTATATTGTAATAAGTATATTTATGGTACTGGGCTAACTTTAGAAGAAAAAAAATTGTATGATTGCCTATGCATACTTTAAAAATAAAACCAGTCTATTAGCGACTTTCACATGTTTCATTATAATTATTAATTTGGATCTATTCAAGATTAGAGTGAATCGGTTTCTTCTAGGCAAGCGTGCTCCACCCTAGGACGCGTCATCGCTTCACATCAGGCGAGTTGCCGCCAAACGCAAGCCTATTTAGTATTAAAAAATTAAAACTTTTGAATCGTGAGCGTTTCCTATACTCTCTGCCCACTTCTCCGTTAGGCAATATGGGCGTAATGTTATCATGGACAGGCCATTTTTCAGAAAGACTAGGATCAATTTCGGAATACTGTACTTACTGTACTGTACTGTACTACAAAGAGATTTAAAAGACTTATAGAGCGGACATTGGGAATATTTTCATACAAAAATTTTGATCGCGAACATTTTCGATTCTGACACATGCATACGCTACCTGACAAGCGGCCGTATGACACTAGACAGAACGATTTCCCACCCAGTTGTAACAAGTATTGGATTACAATATTCTACGTCTTGTCCCGACTATCACTCGATAATATTTGAATGTCTTTGACTTACTATAACTTTGCAGCGGCACTATAAAAAGTACTACAGCGCCATCTATGGCACAAATGAAGAACTAACGTTAAATCCCTGAATCGCGCCATCAGTTAAGCGACGCGACTTAAGAAGATACAAAAAAACAAGACAACAGCTGACGGGCAGTAGTCTACCAGACAACAACCATCTGGTCGGAGTATCCTTTCTTTTCTATGAGGGTTGAAGAACTTTACACCCTGTTCTTCACAACCTAGAACTCAATGTAACGGTCTCAAAACATTGTGTCGATGGATGCATCGAATAATACAAGGTTCTTTATGGTATTTAAAGTAAAAATATTACATTAATTTGTATTTTTTAAATAAACTTGTAAGTACTTGTACTTTAAAATAAAATTGTAACTTAGTCCCCCAATATAAGGTTTCGTCTAGAACAAAATAAAAACTTTTTTGCAAAAAAAAACCGACTTCCAAAAAAAACACAAAAAAAAAGTGGGAAATAACATTACTTTCGGAAGTCGGTGACTATGGTTTGTTTCATTGACTTTTTTGGCACGGACTTCCGAAAGTAATGTTATTTTCCACTTTTTTTAGTGTTTTTTTTGGAAGTCGGTTTTTTTTGCAAAAAAGTTTTTATTTTACCCTTTTTAGTTATAGTATCACACACAAATCCTTGTCAAGTATCAATTTCGCAATTTCTTTTACTTGGATGACATTTTTTTCCAGCTATTTTGATTTCAAAACCAAACTGCTGAACCGATTTTGATGAAATTTCTATGGGACCAATCGGGAAGTAGATCCATTCAGATAAAAGAAGAATTTTTCAAATCGGTTCATAAATGACGGAGATATGAGGTAACAAACACAAAAAAAAATATACAACCGAATTGAGAACCTCCTCCTTTTTTTGAAGTCGGTTAAAGAAATGATCGCATTGACGGGGAGAAGTAGTGCTTTTACAGCCATCTTCTTCTTTATCGTGTGGGTAGTGCCTAACCCAGTGTCAGAGTTTTTATGCCGCCCAAGGGCCTCTGACTTAACTTTACATGCCGTCGAGAAATATCTCTCAGGCATGCTCGTTTCCTCACAATATTTTCCTACACCGAAGCAAGTGATAATTACAGGTACAATACGCACATAATTCCGAAAAATCAGAGGTCCTTGTCTTGGCTTCGAACTCGAGACCTATGACTCGGCAGTCCAACTGTCACACCACTAGATTTTCACTGCTCACACACCACACCACTAACTAACTATACTATACAATTTTGAATATTCCAAGTGACAAAAGTCTTCGGTCTAACTCAGAAACTAAGCTACTGCAAAATCAAAAGAACTAGTGCAGAAAACTTTATAATCGCCCCGTACACCGACAAAGTTTATATTTATTCTAACGTTTTCAAGCTAATTAGAAGTTATCGTGTTCTACCGCGATTAGCCATAACGTGCGGTAGACAAAGTTTTTAGTGCTAAATTTAGATTTAGCTGAAGAATGGAATGAATTTTCAGGACAGGTGTCTGGCAGTAAGTTGATTAAAATATGATTCGTAACACGTATTGTATTTACAGAATTACATACATTAAAATCATCAATACAACCTTCTACGTTCATTTAATCCGATAGAATGACTATATCATGAAAAAAAAAACATTTTTATCAAAGGGATTCAGTGACACTGACCTGCAAATTGCAAAAAAAACATAAGAAAAGTTGAATTTCGCGACCTATCCTAGCCAGCCTTCACTTGCCTTAACTTTATTACACAAAAATACAATAAACAAGACAGGTAGCTTCCCAATTTATATTATACCTGAAATAATAAAATCTATATTTGTCTTTGATAATATGACAAACAAACAGCCTATTGTCTATTGACTTTCTATCTTATATGTATTCTTGTCATATCGAAAGTTATACGATCGGAAGAACATTAACATAGGACACAGTATTTCTGTTGTTTACAGTTTTGGTAAAAGCAAAAAAAAATAGAGTATACCTACATACTCTATTTTTTTTTTTGCTTTTACCAAAACTGTAAACAAATGCGTGTCTGGTTTCTTGTATATTCGAAAATGTGTTGCATCTTGATTAGTGGTAATAAATAACAAATAACATCACGCCTGTAATCACCGAAGGGTGAGGCAGAGGTGTACCTAATAGTATGCCCATATTTCCGGGCACAAATCCAGAATCCGTGGCTGCTACTGAGAAATTCCCAATAAATCTTTTCCCGACCTGGGAATCGAACCCAAGACCACTAGACCAACGAGCCAGTCTGAAAATCTATACTAATATTATAAATGCGAAAGTTTGGATGGATGGATGAATGTTTGTTACTCAATCACGCCAGAACGGCTGAACGGATCTGGATGAAATTTGACACAGAGATAGATTATAGTTTGGAATAGCACATAGGCTACTTTTCATCCCGGTAGGACGATCCCGTGGGTCAATTATCGAACTCCACGCGGGCGAAGCCGCTAGCATAAGCTAGTATATATAAATTATTTAAATATATATATAGTATTATAAATGCGAAACTTTGGATGGATGGATGTTTATTACTCAATCACGCCAGAACGGCTGAACGGATCTGGATGAAATTTGACGCAAAGATACATTATAGTCTGGAATAGCACATAGGATACTTTTTTCTCACACTTACACATTAAAATTTCCACGCGAATGAAGGCGCGGACAAGATCTAGTAAAGGTCTAAATTTTCTTTTGTTTACAAAGTCGGCAAAGCGGAAAAAATAAGCAATACGAGAAAGATTTTTATCTCCAAACTAGAAGTCAATAAATACTAGCAACATATTCTTTCTAACATATTCGTGTTATCTTCAAATGTGTTTGTGTTTCAGAATCAAGTGTGGGCCATCCACAAAGTTACCACAGGTATAGGTTCGCGAGTTTGAACCTTGTGATTGTAGTGATAGGGTTAAAGTAAACGCATTGAAGAATTGCTTTTCATAGACTTTTGGCATTACATTTATATGATTTAGCGAAGTAGTCGTTTTTATACCTATTTATAGGTGGTTGTCTATTGGAGGTAAAACAGAAACTCACGGTTTGGTTATAGGAACTGGGTTCTATTTTGAGGTCCCTTAACCAAAACTTAAATTGTGTAAGTACGGGGTGCAATCAAGCAGACTCCGACTTGGCTTTACATGCCGTCGAGAAATATCTCTCAGGCATGCTGGTTTCCTCACGTTTTCCTTCACTGAAGAAAGTGATAATTATACAGTAAGTACGCCCATGAATCCGAAAAATCAGAGGTCCTGGACCCAAGACCTATGACTTGGCAGTCCGACGGTCACACCACTAAGCTATCACAGCTGATGGAGGAATATTCAAATTCAAATTATTTCAGGTAACACATAACCCACATTAGAAATCCTCTCTCACAATTTTAGCTCAAGGTCAACAATTCCGTCATTCCCAAACCTTGTTTTAATACCCCTTGTAATGGCGTTACATTTTGTCATAAACGGTGACATAATTATCTAAATGTTTGACCAGGTCTTGGCATAGTTAGGAGGTAGAGTCGGGCATTTTACTATGTTTTTTTTATGGTTTAGTGACATCGTTTCACACCTGGATAATGCCACCACAATATGCTTAAATACTGTGGGTTGGTTTCCAGTGCTTTGACCATCTACTGGTTGGTAAAGTGTAGGAAAGGTACATACATTAGTCTCATGTAATAGGTTGCGAGATTATTGACATCAACCAGGCACAAATCCAGATTTCGTGACTGCTACTGAGAGATTCCTGATGAAAAAACCTAATAACACTTTGCCCGACCTGGGAAACGACCCCAGGGCCTCATGCTCAGCAGTTGAGCTTGCGACTACTGGACCAACGGGGCACTCAACCACATAAAAAGAAACCAAAAATAGACCTTCCACCATTACGAACACTCCAAAACTTTTACTCAAAGCATCCCAACAACAAAGACTACGGAATACAGACAAACACTTTTTCTTTCTAAAACAAAGATTCTCGCACAAAATAAACGCTCCGTTCTGAACAGCGCCGCGGTTACTAATTAGCAGAAGCCACCTTTAGATAATGTACCGGGAACCATAGACCTGTTAATAGATTTAAATAGGGAATTTTCATAAATAATATCCTCCACCGCGTAAGTAATTTTTTGGCGGTTTTGACATTTTCATGCCGTTTGCTAGAGAATCGGAAGATGCCTTGTTTCAGCCAATCAGAAACAGGCAACGTCTTTATCTAATTTGAAGTGAACACAAATTATAAAACGGTATATCATTACCTAGGTACAATAATGCAGATTTTTCACTCTCTTGTAAAGTTGCTATTTTTATCTATGTTTTTATGTTGTTGGCTGACCTCAACATAATTTAGGCTAGACATATGGTGATTATTTACTGATGACGAAACAAGAGTAGGTTCCAGTTTTCAGTTCGGCCAGAAAAAAAGCAACAAAAACAACATCAAACATTCAAATATTTACGAGCGATAGACACAGCGAAAAAATCGTGATCTAATATTTGTTACTACTTAGTAACAAATCGTTTTGTCTAATGTCATACCCCCGCTTGTCAGGGAACATTCAAGTGTCAAAATCGAAAATGTTTGGGATCAAAATTATTTGTATGAAAATAGTCCCAATGTCCGCTCTATATTTTTTTGAAATCTCTTTGAACAAGAAGCAATAAAAATTGAAACAGCACCATAGTAGGAATTTAGTTGTATTTTTAAGCAGGAAATACGTTACTATAGATAACGCAAGGATATGCGAGAATGCAAGGTATACAAAGAATTACGTGTATGTATCTTAATCTCCGCCCAGTTGAATTATTACTTTTTCTTTTTAAGAAATTATATCTAGACTTTCATTAAGAAAATATTATGACTTGAAAGGCATGGACAAAGATTGTTTTATCAATCTGTACAAACACCAGGTTTTTTAAAGAGAATACAAATCAATCATGTAGGTATATAATATAGTGAATGGAAGTACTTATGTAATGAAGAGATAACGTTTGCAAATTCGGATGTAGAAGGTAATCTCCGAAAGTACTCCTCCGATTTCAAAAAAATCTTTTACTAATAAAAAGCTACACCACTATCGAATGCCATACCACAGTTAATATAATACTACGTAGCCATACATTACGATATGTTACTTTGACGCGGGCCAAGTCGCAGGCAGAAGATAGTCTAGGATAAGTCACTATGTTGACTCACAGGCATCTATACTAATATTATGAACAAGTTTTTGTTTGTAAGTTTGTACGTAGGGGGTAATCTTCGGATCTACTGATCTGATTCAGAAAATCCTTTCACTAAAAGCTACATTATCTCCGAGTGTTATAAGTATTTAAAACGTTCCCGTGGGTTGACTTCCGTACATAACGAGAGCGAAGCCGCGAGAGAAAGCTGGTATTAAATAAACCAGGATAAAACTCAACTTATGACAACATCTCCAAAGAATGTTGCAACAACATCAGTAACCTTTCATACTAAAACCACTCACAAAGTTATTTAAATAAATTATTCATTTAAATCTTCTCTGTGCCTTCCAAGTGTAAGACAGACTAATATTATTGTACCTTTTACTTTTCGTTTCTTAGAAGTGTTAGCATACGCGCTTGTGTTGTAAGGTGGGGATGTACCGGGCTTTCGTTTTTGTTGAGTCATGAAAATCAAAATCCAAAGTCATCAGCACTTTTTGAACATCAAAGTTTACAAGAGACAGTCCCCCAAAACGCCCACCCTTCGCCACTTCCTAGTGTTTTAGCTGGGAAGAAGAAGACAGTGGCGGAACAAACTCCCCAGCAACACATCTGTCTGTTAGGTTAGAAGAACCAGATTTTTGTACAATAGTGTACAAGTTTATATAAAAAAGAATCCATTTTCAGTTGACCACTACTGCTCATAGAAGAACTAATTTATGAAGGAATGGTTTCAACCCATTAGTCCAGAGCACAGTTACTGGGTAACACGATACCCCTCGGCAAGACGACTGAAGACAGGCTTCTATGTGGCAACTGAGATCTACCTGTTAACGTACTGTCTCCCCTTCTGTTCATCGGAAAGTACGTTAACAGGCGGTGACAGTACACATCTTGTCTCCTCAGTCCTAACTGCTATGCACATCTCCACACAGCTGCGGTGGATACACTCTGGCTCTCTACCTCTCAACAGTGTTGTCCGACCAGAGAACAGTTTTCTTTTTTTCTTTTTTTAGCTTTGAAATTATTGTGATGACGCTGGTACAATGACGAGCTACTAGCTGCACTAAAGTGTATCCACTGAAGTGAGGAGAGGACCACCGGAGGTGCACCGCTCACCGCAAGCCGCTCACAACACACCGCTCACGTCTCTTCTCGTGTCCGCTGTGCGCCTGGCCGCCGAGTGCGAAGGCTGGCCTCGTCAATTACGAGACATCTCCTGTATGTATATCAGAATTCTTAAGGAACCATTGGTAACGAACGTTGCAAATGACGGACTAATTAACTTACTAAGAACTGAATTAAATATGAAAGTTATACGAAGTTTGTTCACATTAACTTAATCGGGAACCATTTGAACTCACGATTTTTGTGTTAGCCTCATCGCCACCTCCTCTTGTCCTCTCTGCTCAACCGTTAGCACTAAAGCTAAACGGAGACGAGAAGTGTATGTAAATAACGAAATTCTGTTGGTGGTTTACAACACATCTCTTCTCGTCTCGTCTCTGCTTCGGTCGAGTCCGGCCCCAAGACATGCGGTCTTTTGCAGGGTGGACCGCTCGGTACATACTGCCTCCAACAACTTTTTTAATCGCGTCCATCTTTGAAAGTTTCTTACAAAACTCTTAAATAAAATACATGTTTCCGTGTATGTCGCCAACCTAACAAGAGTTACCTTTTGCCACAATGTAAAGAAGTTGCAAATGCTCAGTTCCTTTTATTTTCAATGTGCTAACCTTTTCGTTTTTAGATAAATTTATTTTAACACTAAATGAGGAAGGAGTATACTTCGCAGTTCAGAACGAAAATTTAATTCAGAATATTATAATGTAGATTACTGAGAATGTATGATAGAATCCCCAAAGGGTTTGGAAGAGGTGTACTTACACCCACATTTCGCCAGTTATGTTTAAGTCCCATGTAATAAGGGGCGAGCCAATTGCTATCAACTGAGCATAAATCCAGTCTCCGTGGCTTTTACTGAAAAATTCCCAACGGAAAAACCCAATAACACATTGCCTGATCTGGGTATCGAGCCCAGGACTTCATGCTGCTGCAGAAAACTAAACCAACAAGGCAGTTGATATAAATATAATAATTGCATAGAACCATTTCTTAATAATGTTGAGATCTTTCAGATGAACTAAATGCGGTCAAAAGCCAGAACCTATGGTTCAGTAAGTGACTGACTTTTGGCTTGACCTGTCCTAGGCCAGTAACTGGGGCATTCCAATAATTTAAGGTAAGAAAAAAACGAAAAAAAATGCAGAGCCGTTGTTCCGCTTGTGTCGAATGGCATAATTAAGTTTTCAAATCGTTTCGCATACAAAAAATGCTTGTCCGGCAATAGAGGTTTATCATATCATTCTGTTGAAGGTTTCAAACGGCTTTGACCAAAAATCAGCCAGCATGCAAAAATACGACCCTTGAAAATCTCTTCAAATCGTTCCTCTTGCTTGCACAGTTTGTGAGGTCACCTTTGTATTAGTGTTGCTAACCAGTTACCTACTCCTTTAAGCAATAATGATCGTGAGCTATGGATTCGGTTCGTTTTGCATAGCAACGAGCAGCATAATGATTAGATAGCAGCATCTCGTAAAACTTCGGCTAAACTCGACTATCCTCGGCTGTCAGTTTCCCTCACACCGGCATTAACTATCACATTATCTAAAAATAGCGCCACCACAACAAACACAAAACAATTTCTTTTTTTAAATAACGAAAAAAAAAACCGACAACTTTTTTTACAAAACCGTTGCACTTGCACATCTCATCATACGACTTAGCTATTGTTAAACGGGTTTTTAGCGGGAGTCGAATGCAATATATCTGTCTCTTTTACTCCTACGTCCAATTGTATTTCCTTCTCTCTCGCTCGCGGTGTCGTGTTAAGGATGGAGGCACAGGAGACGTTTTTTTATTTAAATTTGAATAAATTTACACTTTTAAAGAAAGGTTTTGAGTTTATATAGGGTTTTTGAACTCTTGCGCAGCCCGTCACTATGTGGTGCGATTATAAAATCAATGTTATGGTGTTAAAACAGTTATGCCGTTACTGTATAGTTTTATTGGCGTTCTGTGATTGGCACTTTGATATTGATTATTAGTATGACAGTAAATCTTTTATAAAGGTTTCGGAAACTCGTTTTATATATGATTTGAGGAGGAAAGGAATGTCTTTTAGCTGTTGAAGAACTTGACTTATGAGATATTGATTTTATGATTGATTTGATGGTCGTGAACGGTTTAGTGATTTAGCTATTTTTGTTCTTGATTGCTTTTTTTCTCTCTAGAGTGACAGACATAGACTAAATGACCTAAGAGTATCACCGGAAGTGAAGTTAAAAGCTGCAGGAAAACACATTTATTGTGGTAACATATATCCTGTGTATATCTTATAATATGGATCTTGTGATATCTGAATTAAATGAATTTATTATTACACCCCCTGTAATGCCTAGCCTTTTCCCAACTATGTTGGGGTCGGCTTCCAGTCAAACTGAATGCAGCTGAATACCAGTATTTTACATGGAGCGACTGCCTATCTGACCTCCACAACCTAGTTAGTACTGGGTAATACAATACCTTTTTTTTCCAAAGCCAAAAATATTTTCTTGGCTTTGGAATTCAAACTCATATTGACAGTTCTTTCATTATTTTTTTAGTCTGATTACATATTTAATCCTTTTAAAATAATGTGCAATTCCTGTTTTTCGTCTAAATCGTACTCAAGACATCTAAAATTGACAGTTGTACTCAGTAAGTACCGGCAGAATTAGGAGGAAAATTTACCACACCATAAAAGACATGCAAAAGGAACAAAGTGAAAGAAAGATTTATTTTCGGTTTGAAAACATTTATTTTCTCTCTTTCTTTGAAACAAAATGCTGTAGTTTTGATAGCATGATTTGTGGGGTCCCTAATCAAAGTCTTGGTTTTTCTTTTAACATTTTTAATTACTTTTTATTTTACTTTGTGAATGTTCACATGGTCTTTTAAAAGGAGGAGATCGTGATCAAATTTTTGCAGGTTTTTGACCTTTTGCGCTAATTTAAAGTTGTCAATCAACTGCTTGACATTTTGCGTTACCTACTGTGTGATCAATAAATCTACGTCTTATAAGTATTTTGACATTAGTCAAACCAGAGGCGTTTAGAAATTAAAAAAAAAGATATGTGGCCTGCTTGGTTCGTCTAGCGGCCGCAAGTGTTACTCACAGCATGAGGTCCTGTTTTCGATTGCCAGATCGGTCAAAAATTTTATTGGGTTTTTCCATCAGAAATTTCTCAGTGACAGCCCGGAGTCTTAGTTTATGCCCGGTTTATGGCTAAATAATTGCCGCCTTTTATGTGGGGTTTAAATATTACCAGCAAAATTTGGGCGTGCATAGGACAGCCTTCGCCTGATTTTTTGGGGAAAAACAGATGTGATATTATGTTAGATTGGATGGTTCCGTTTATGGCTACAAAGAGGGTGACTACTGAGTTAACGGCAAAAAGAGATGGAATGTCTACTTTGGGAAGTAGGTTTCTTGGACTTTTAAGCAAAATAAATCGGGTTAAAGACAGCAGTCTCCAGATAGTGGACGCTAAAGATGATTATCACCCCGAAACCATCCTAGGAAGAGGCACTTAGACGCGTACCTCAAGGGCTGGTTTAAGGATGCTCAGGAAAATGACACCTGGAAAAAATAGGGGGGCTTGATCCAGAAGTCGGCTGAGTCAGCAAAATAAGCCCAAGAGGATGATAATAATGATGTATGGGATATTTCTTACCTTTCAACCTTTCCAATAAAGATTTAAAAACCTTTCTCTGGCCGTATCTCTAAATCTTTTAAAACCGTAATTCAAACATACATTAATAAGGCAGGTACGGATCGTAATATTATTAAAACACCGCGTGTACCAGTAAATCTTTTACCGAATCGTCTTACAGTATGTATGCCACCGAATAGAGAGATACAGAAGGTCGGTTTTTTGTCGCCGAGTGAACAACGAGTTGAAACGCACGCACACATACGTAGATACGCACGTACGGATCACAAATTATGATGTGCTAAGTTGAACGTAATTAGAGATGTTTCTCCCTACGCCATATTTGAGAACTTGGCTGATTTTTTTAATATTTTAGGCTTTTATTCCATACAAAATCAGTAATCAATTTTATTTAAAAAATCAGCCCTAAGTCGGCTAAGTATTATTGCCGTCGATAAAGTATAACTGTCAAACTACAAGAAAAAAATAAATAAAAATAAAGTAGTTTGCATCTTCATGTAAAAAATATGGTTTACAATAAAAATAGGTCCCAAGGTAAGTAGAGTTGTATGTTAGAGTACAGCCAATACCAAAGCTAAGATACCTTAATATCTTGTGATTATAGAGAACAAATTAAAGACGGATACATATTTATCTCTGCTGATTAAGAAACTTTAGTGATGCGAGGAGAACTCACATAATTCTCAGAGAAATGATTTGCTAAGACCACACACAAATGTCAATCGCAACGATCACAAGTACGCTTGCACTCGCTGTACGTGAAGCGTATCTATGTGTGCGTGCATTATCACTCGTTGTATAGAGCTGACCTTCTGTCTATCTCTTTAGTATCGCGCGTGTGCACTCAGACTAATTAAATACCTTACATTCAGGTTCAAAAACCCGAAACTGAATCATTTCATTTGAGAATGTTTCCGAGAAGGCGATTGGTTGCTTCGTTGTTTTGTTTTTTAAACGAGGAAGCGTATGAATGTGGCCAGTAATTCGGATTGGAATTAATTCTTCTTTATTGTAACCACAATATTGAGCTACATTAAACTATCTGGAAAAAACTGGAGCTGCCAACATAGTAAGAGCCAACATGATTAAATTCTAAAAGCTAAACAGCACCTAGCATTTCAAAGGCCTGCTTTGTATGGAAGGGACCGGCCTAATGTCTTCGATCTTTTGGTTCTGGGACAACCGCTGGGCTGAACCGATTTGGATGAAATTTCTATGGGACCAATCGGGAAGTGTATCCATTCATATAAAAGAAGAATTTTTCAAATCGGTACATAAATGACGATGATATGAGGTAACAATTACAAAAAAAAATACAACCGAATTGAAACCTCCTCCTTTTTTTGAAATCGGTTAAAAATCAGATTTTTCTGACGACAATTCTTTGGTCCTTTTAGTTAAAAACTTATTTCTGGTTGTTTATGATTCATATTGTAATGAACTGTTCTAAGAAGGCGAATTGATTTTCATTTATTTTTATTAGAATTCGGAGTTCTTTTAAATCAGGTTTTAATTTCGTCACCAAAAGTCAGGGTTCAAAGTCCCGTGTGCCTGCAATTTTCTTAGCACCCATAATATCAACCCGGAACAAGGCAAGGTTGCTTGGTGGCAGAAATAGGTATGATGGTAGTGCTTCCCCGGGAACACTGATTTTCTTATGTTTTTAGGTGTTCCGGGAGTGATTTCATCATTTTACAATTAATAATAATCGGACTAATTGGAAAAATAACTGAATCATTTAGCATTATTTCTTGGAAGATCAGTTTGTTCTTGTAAACGGCGTATACGTAAATCCAGTTTGTGTGACCGTGTATTGTGATGTGAATTCCCCAGTGGCTTTTCACCGCAATTAGGAGATGGTTGTGTCCAGCAGCAGGCAAAATATTCCAGGGGTCCGTCACATCGAGGATATTTATTTATACCAAGGAAACTCCAGCTCAACCTCAAAAATATGTGAAGCATCAATGGTAAACTCATAATATTATCAGCATCAAATTCATCTGCCTAACCTTTTCCCAACTATGTTGGGGTCGGCTTCTCATTTACTCTTTATCAAAACGGGCATTTTCAACTCGTAATATAAATATATTTGCCCAAGCTTTTTGGGGTCGGCTGTGGCATCTTGTCGAACCAAAAGCATCTAGCAAACTCCGAATTGAACAAGACCGTCTGACCTCTACAGGCTCCATAGCGCACCTAATGCGCATACCAGCATCCTTAGGTAAGATTAAAGGTTCTACACCATCTTGAATCTCAATTATTGATTAGTTTTTTCATAGTTTGGTTATAAAAAAACGTTTATTATTGAAGATGACCCGCAGAACTTCTATTGTCTTTTTTCTCGATTATACAAAAACGAATCTGAACTTTTACATTTATTGCGAACTGGTTTTGCAACGTGGTTTCACTTGTTACCTCTTCTTAATTGTGAAAAGTCAAGCTAGACATCCAAGTAGGTTGTTTTCTATGGTAGCGACAGCCGAGAGCCCAGAGTATGGAAGTCACCTTTACAGTCATGATATTTAAAGTTCAGTTTTATTATAATTAGGTGCCTCCATGTTAAGCTATTCTAGCGATTCTTAGGAGATATTCTTTTGGGGAACAAAAACTTCTTTCAACAGATTTTTTTTTCTGTTTGCGATTTTCCTATGCAACCTCGTCAAAATTCAGGAGGTTGTCATAGAAGACGTAAATAATCACTATTGATTATTGAAATTACGGTACCTGGTCAATAATAAAAAACCTTGCTTTTTTTTGTTGTTTCAATTTTACACTATTTTAGAATGAAATATCCCTTCTCAAAAGAGGAGAATAACCGTTTTTCGAATAAACGTCTGCGTTTGTTTGTGTGTCAAAGCGCGGTTACAGGGCTAGTATTAGACGGGCCGCGTTTTAATACCGGTAGTGTACACTTACCGATATCCGATGTTAAGAAAAAAATATCAAAAATAAACTACTTATTTTATTATTGATTCGAGTCGAGAATTATTAGCATAGTTACCTCCTTGAATTTGACGAGGATGCAAAACTACACCTTGTATAATGAGAAGTAATAGGCATCATACATTTATTTCTTTCTTTCTTATAACAGGTACAATAGGATATTTATCTTTTGTCTTTAAGGTCACCGGTGTATTAGCAATTCCCTTGATATTTGCCTATGATATTAACTTTTTCCATTTGCATCCTCATTTTAAACAAACAAACTCGCAATCAATCATAATTATATTTCTATACATAAGAATCTTTTTACTAACACTTCTTATCATACTTCGTGACCTAATAAAAGAAACCTCTTAGTTAATGATAAAAGAAATCTAGTAGCTATAGAACAAAAAACTAGTTGCGGCATCATTTAGCCTGGCATATTGCACATCCGGTTGGTAATTTTTGGAAAAAAATGGGCAATGAGAGTTTTTTTATGTGAAAATTGTAAGAGAACTAAAAATGTAGGGCAACTTTGGCAGCTATTTAAAACGTTATACATGTGACTTTTACATTGAGGAAAAAATTACGTGGTTGTCGTTGATTTTCCTGTACCTAAAAACAGAAGAACCGAGCAGGTATACCGGGTGAGTTTTTGAGATAACAAAAATCCTAAACCCAATTACCAAGGTACTTCATTTTTTTTCCCTATCCTGCTCTGTCCCACGCCAGGGCAAAGGCCTCTCTCCACTTCTTCCATATCTCGCGAACCCGCGCGCCCTTCTTCTAGTTCTGAAGGAACCTGTTCAGTTTGTCCCGCCATCTTCTTCTGAACTACTACTAAATATGAAACTACCTACCTTTAAATCCCTCGATATTTGAACTCTGAGCCATCATCAGTTTTATGAACTGAAGCAATTTATTGAATCATGTCATCTTCTTCCAAATTTCTCTTTAAGTCGTCTTTCACAGATAACTAAATGAAATAGTTTCAGTTTTTTCGTCTTTCAGTAGTCAGCTGCTGTCTTCTGAGCCTAACTCATTAATTTGTCTGAGTTTTGTTTATTTTATTGATCCGATATTTTTACTAACTTGGGTTTTAAAACAATACTGTCTACAAAAGGAGCTCCAGATTTATAATCGGCATCAGTTTCCAATATTAAAACTCAACTAATAGCCTAAAAGTTACATCAACAACTATTAAAGTAGGTACCTCGTGAGCAGTGATAGTCTAGTAGTGTGACCGTAGGATTGCCAAGTCATAGGTCTCGAGTTAGAACCCAAGACACGCACCTCTGATTTTTCGGAATTATGTGCGTATTGTACCTATAATTATCACTTGCTTCGGTGAAGGAAAACATCGTGAGGAAACCAGCATGCGTGAGAGATATTTCTCTACGGCATGTAAAGCCAAGTCAGAGGTCCATGGGCGGCATAAAAACTCTGACACCAGGTTAGGCACTAACCACACGATAAAGAAAGAAAGTAGGTACCTCGCTCTTCTTTCAAAAACATTAAACCCACCAACACCTCTACTCAATCTCAAAACGCAGCACACCTCGATAATAGTCACAAAACCAAAAAAAACTTCTCCACACTGAAGTGCGAGTGGGACCAAAAAGAAAAAAAAAAGCACCACTTTTGCCTAAAGCAAACCGGTTTACAGCCAACTTCACTCCGCTGCGTTTGATTATGCGAAGGTCAGGCATTTTGCCAGATGCGAACCAACACTCAGGGAGACCGCACGTCTCTCCCCGCTCCGCGATAAAAAAACTTTTACGTACCAAAAAATAAAACGAACAACTAATTTTGAACAAAAAACGCGCGTTTGCTAACTAAAATACGAGTTTGAGCAGTCGTTTTTGTTATAATTTCTAGTGCATTTGTGTTTTTAAAAGTTGTTGAGCCAGAGTAGAAAGTTACATTGCATTGACAGGAATCTTAGTGGTTTCTCATGTGTTTTAAAGTTCTGTGTTTTGTGTCTGTGTTTTAAACTGAGGAAGTTTCGCTGTTTCGGTAAGTTTTGACACTTTAATTTGGCGTTTATCTTTTTTTTATACACCTATAACTTTATTTTCAGCCTGTATTGTATTGTGCCTCTTTTGTAGTCTAGGCAATTGTTATAAAACCTATTTATATAACTGATTGATAGTGTAAAGACTTATAGGATAGGTTTATTGGGACACATTTTAACTTAATTAAGTAATTCTTATGTAATAGTTTTATTTTTAGACCAAAAGGTATCTTTAATTTAGTAGCTATAAGCGCTAGAATGATAGCTATTTTGGATAAAAGAAAGTTTCTTTTCAAGCCAACCCCTGAGAACTGAACAAATATCTACCTTCCTATGTATAAGTAAAAACTTGATACAACTTCAAAGCCATATAAGTAAGGTACCAATCAACTCTACCGTATTCAAGTTCAGGAAGTAAATAAAAAATGCAAAATATCGAAGATCGTCATCTTCGATATTTTGCATTTTTTAAGTTTCTTTGATTTTTTTTTAAAGACATCTGTTGTTAATAATATTGATTTAACTAATATAGATTTCTTCGTCTGTCCAGTTATCGCAATTACTAACTACTGGGCATGAAGTCCAGGATTCGATCGTCGGGCAAAATGGTACTGGGTTTTTCCAGTCTGCATTCCCGTTACTGGCAGTGGCAATAGGCTCTACCATATTACATGAACGCCTTACACGGAATATACTAACAGAATATTTCTGAATGTAAATCTGAAAAATCTTTGCTTAATTTGGAAATCGAACTAGGGTACTCCAAGCTCAGCAGTCACTTGCAATTATTAGACTAACAAGGCAGAGCGTCAATTCTAGTTTAAAAAAAAAAAAAAAAAACGTTTATTTCAATTACTTAATTAATTAATTGTTTTTTTTTAAAGTTCAGCTTCAAAAGTGTCTCGTTGGGTTAGTGGTCGCAAGCGCGACTGCTGAGCAAGAAGTTCCTGGGTTCGATTCCCGGGTCGGGCAGTATTGTTGGGTTTTTCCATCAAGAATTTCTCTGAAGCAGCCACGGAGTCTGGATCTGTGTGCCCGGTTGATGGCAATAGGTGCGCTCCCCTTTTATGTGGGACTTTAACATAACTGGCAAAAGGTGGATGTACTATTTATTAGGTACCCCTCGGCTTAACCCTTCTGTTATTACAGCCGTAATTATGTAATGATATCTATGTATGATTATCTTATAGTTGTTGTAAAGATGACATTGCAAACTAGATTTTGATCGTTTTAATTTAATAACAAGAATTAGCTAAAAGAAACAAAACTTTCGTAGAAGAGAGGTTATCCTAAAGTTACTTTATAGTCTTGAGTTTTTCTAACTTAATCCTAGAAATAGCTTTTGCAGTTTAAGACTAGTTTTAAAATCACCAACTAGTTTGGCAGGTATGGTGATGATGAGCAAGTATCTGTTTCGGTAATAACCTGTCCCCAAAAACATAAGAAACGAGGTATATTATATATTTTTATTCATTTTCAAAAAAGGAGGAGGTTCTCAATTCGGTTGTATTTTTATTTGTGTTTGTTATCTCATATTTTAGTCGTTTATGAACCGATTTGAAAAATTCTTCTTTTATCTGAAAGGATACACTTCCCGATTGGTCCCATAGAAATTTCATGAAGCTCGGTGCAGTAGTTTGGTTTTTAAATCAAAATAGCTGGAAAAAATATGTCATCCAAGTAAAAGAAATTGCGAAATTGAAACTGCACAAGAATTTTTGTGTGATACGATAACTAAAAACGGTAAAATAAAAACGTTTCGGCAAAAAAAAATAAAACACAAAAATAGTGGATAATAAGTTAACTTTCGGAAGTCGGTGGCAAAAAAGTAAATGAAACAAACAATAATCACTAAAACACACTGCTAAGGCTTGCCCTTTTTCCCATTGAGTTTTCTCCACTATTTTAATAACTGTAGCCAATTTTTCCCTTATAAATGCGTTGATAAAAAACACGTCGATGATTTGTTATTTAGTAAAAAAAAACCGACAATTCTCGAATTACTAGAGAAATCATTTCATTACTAGAAAAAAATCGACGAAACTGACAAATTCTGGAAACTGTCGAGTTGACGGAACTGTGGCATTCACATACCTGTCCAATCAGCGAAACTGACTAATCAACGAAACTGTCGAATTAAATAAACTGACGAGTGAGGTAAACTGACCAGTGTTACGCGGACTCAAATTTATATTATGAAATGGCTAGAAAGGAATGGAAGAAGACATACCTAATATAAGTCTGCAAGAAAAATTAATGAGAGTCAAAAAGGAGAGTGATGGAATGGATGAAGAAAGACT
Source organism: Standfussiana lucernea (assembly GCA_964057025.1). Classification (NCBI taxonomy): domain Eukaryota; kingdom Metazoa; phylum Arthropoda; class Insecta; order Lepidoptera; family Noctuidae; genus Standfussiana; species Standfussiana lucernea. The sequence continues at coordinate 11,786,467 of OZ059808.1, read as the reverse complement.
CAGTTAATAATGAATAAATTGAACGTTCAATAATGGAGAAGCACAGAAGAAGCAATGTTTCACATATTATTTGATTCAAGATCTGACAAGGTTTGTGACACTTGTCTTATCTTGTCACGTTGCTTGGTTTGAGGCTATTATAAATTGCACTGGTGCCACGCTGCAGCTGACGGGTGACTTATTTCAGTTTTTTTGAAACCGGTTTCGAACTACACAAATTCTTTGTCAACATTTTTGGGTGTATGGTCAACTTTATTTAGATAAATCAAGTTTGTTGATTTAGTTAGGTAATTTACGACGTTTTTTGAAACTTTTGAAGCAGAAATTTGTTTATTTTTCATTCCATCTAAACTTGAAGGTTTTCTGTTGAAAATGCCCGTATGATATAAGACCTCCCACTTAATAAATAAGAATAAAAATTATATTCCAATAAACATGAAGTTTAAAAAATCCTGCAACATAAAAATATCCAACATGGTAACGCAAAACCGCAAAAACTTAAACAAAAGACGACTATTTAATTGAAATAAAAAACAACCAAACAAAACATACATTAGTATTACGCATTCGAACTTGACATCAACATTCGAAATTTGAATAAAATACGAAAAATAAATGAACAGTTTAAAGGTTGACGGTCACCAAACTAGTTTCGTTTCGCGTCTTTGCTTTCCTTGGTACAGATACGTCTGTCAAACTGTCTGACTTTTCAATATAAGCTTGCTTGTACCCGTTTCGGATATTGAATATTGCTTTAAGTGCTTTTTTACTGTTAACGAGTTTTTTTCCTTAATTTTTCAGTAAGTAAATTTACTTCCAACAATGTAAGAAATTTAATACTACTAAATTATCACCATAGACAGGCAATATAGTCCATAGGTACAAGCATTATTCCTCTTTTCATCTCTGGATACGTCAAAAAATATTTGAAGTCTATGCAAAAATGAAAGAGTTTCCATATAAAAGCTAGAGGAAGCTGTAGGTGGTGCTTGACATCTTTACATCCCTTTCAGAGGATATGCAAGAGGGAAACTTCTTATCGACACCCTTGACCGGCAAGATAATCAAGATACGAAGGAAGGTATAATACCTCCTTCACGGGGTGAAAGCTCTCATAAACAATATTCAGAAAAAATTTAGGGAGTTACAACCAGTCTCACCAAGGGGTATCATTATTAGTTACTGGGTTACGGAGGTCCGATAGGCTCCTTGTAAAATACTGGTATTCAGCTGCATCCAGTTAGACTGGAAGCCGACTCCAACATGTTGGGAAAAGGCTAGGCAGATGATGATGAACCACTTCAAGTATTTCGTGAAAAAAAAACTCGTTTTGTGATGTTAAAAGTAACTTAAGAAATAATAATACGAGACACACAGACACAATAATTTTTAAACATTTTATTCCAATCTAGACCGGCCAGTATTTTAAAAGTTGTTTGGATAAGGTTCCAAACTTGAAATATCGAACTCTAGCCTTGACGGTTTGCATTTAGTGACGTCATACTGTCACATTATATTTATTAAGGTTTTTAAACTTCACCTGCATAGTCTGCACCTTGCTATTGGTCGACGATAGTGATGCACGATCCGTTCCTATCTGTGGTTCCTATACTTTACAGTATCGATATAACAGGAAGAAAATGCTTGGATCGATACAAAAGTATCGGTATCGGAATAAATGGAGTATATTGTGCCACATTCTCATAAATTGCATGATCAGACAAATTCGTCGATTACAAAAAAAAATTACTAAATTCTTAAAGGGAACTTTGTCTTGCCAGAGGAAGAGGACGACGCGATCCGATATATGGGTAATCGGGGAGAAGCCATTTCATACTTATTATAACAAATGGCTTTGTTTGTTTACGAGAATGACTGACTCCTAAATCACAGGCCTACATCTAGTTTAGGAGTCAGAGTATCTAAATATTATTGTGACCTAGTAATAAGCTTTAAATGTACTTAGTTTTATTGATATTTTAAAATGTGATAGCTTGTGGTGAAAAATTTATTTATTATTTACAAGAATCGTATCGCATAGTGGCGATCCGAAGTATCGATATATGCATATGCAAGCATCATGATTACATCCCTAGTCGACGGCGCTCTGACGTCACATTGGTAGATAGTGATGGCTGCCAGAGTGCACGCTTTACCGGTTTTTGAGACTGAAAGGGTGATCAAGACTTTGAGCGGTAAGTCTAGTGTCAAATGTTATGTTACGTTGTCTTTGACGAAATCATTTGAGTTGATTTGAAATTATAATTGCTAAAAGAGTTATACTTAGCTTTTTCTCAACTGTTCTATGTTGGAGTCGGCTTCCAGCCTAACCGGCTGCAGCTAAATTCCAGCATTGTACATGGAGCGACTGCCTATCTGACCATCACAATTCAGTTACTGGGTAACGCTCTTGACAAGACTGGTTGTTGGAATCGGGACGAAATACAAACCGATAAAAATATAAAACTTTTCTTGTTATTCTTAATAGTTGCTTTTTGTTTGATCTATCAAAATGGCTGTCATTAAACAGGGCCAGTGGGGATTTCTGGAAAAAAAAATAACGATCCCCACTGGTGGGGATTCGTCGGTGGGGATTTCTGGAATAAACCCATTTCACGGCTAGTCCCATAGTCAACGTTGTTATTTTTCATGACTGTTAGTTACATTTAATACTTCCTTAAAATATTATTCTAGCTATATGTACTTTGTGGAAATCTTGGACAATAAATGTTATGTAACAAAACGAAGCGTGAATTCATGCGGAATTAAACCTTTAAATATAATCAAACTACACAACACGCATGGCCACTTCAGTATCTAAGTTCTTGTATTGCAGTGAACATACATAATCGGCCCAATGTATCCATTGCTGGGACACACCTCCACCAGGAAGTGGGCCGTTATCCACCACGTGAGCCAACATGTCACATGTCTCCGTATCAAGTGGACCATGACACTCTTAAAACCTTAAAAAAATATCGAATGTTTTGGTAAATAATACCGCCCTTGGATAAATAGGTGAAAACGCAAACACAAGGTTTGCGTTTAGCGGATAAGATATCCAATATTTATCAGATACGTAAAGATAGACAGACTAATTTTTTATATCTTATTTACATACATGACCTTCAGGGTATATCCTTGAAGAGATTGCAAAGGGGTGCCTAGAGGAGTTTTTTAAAAGAAACTCGATAATTCCGATTACAGAGTATTCGAATTCATAATTCTATATTAATATCTCTACTAATATTATAAAGCTGAAGAGTTGGTTTGGTTGAACGCGCTAATCTTACAAACTACTGATTTGAATTGAAAATTTATTTTAGTGTTGGATAGTCTATTTATCGAGGAAGGCTCTAGGCTATATAACATCACGCTGCGACCAATAGGAGCGGAGCATTTATCAAAAATGTTACGCAGACGAAGTTGCGCGGGTCAGCTAGTTATAAAATAATGCGAAAGTAACAATGTTTGTTTGTCTGTTGCCTTACCACGACTAAACGGTTGATCGGATCGTAATAAACTTTGGCAAGGAGATAGATTATATCCTGCGGTAAAACATAGGCTGTCTCCTTTTTTTTTTTTTTCTCAGATACACATCAAAATTTGTATGCGAACGAAGTCGCGGGCAACAGCTAGTCCGGAATAAAGCGAACAGAAAGAAAACCAAAGTAGTCGATATAATTCACAAAATGAGCAAGCTGTAGTAGATTGCGCCCGGAATAGTCGTAGAACTGATGATGTTGGGGTAGACGATACTGATACTGCTAGCCTGCGTCATCCCACGGCTGGGCAAAAGCCCTCTCGCCATGACTTGATTGACTTGACATGGTTATAGTGTGGACTACTGGTCGTATTGAGGTAGACGACCGTAACCAAAATTCAAGCTCGAATTCAAAATATTTCGTTCAATTTCAGGCACTTTTCAAGTGTTAAGAGACTCCTTGACTGACCGATCGAGCTGTCAAGAAAATTAAGCCAGCTGCCTATTCCAAAGCTTGTAAGCCCTTGAGTATGTAAGCACGCGATTAAAAACCTAATAGCAATGAGATTATAATATCCGTGATTTTGATCAAATCATAGATAAAATACCAGCCTATACTGTCCCACTGCTGGGCAAAGGCCTCTTCTCATACAGAGAAGGCACGAGCATTGATCACCACGCTTGCTCAAGACGGGTTGGAGATTTCAGACTTATATAAATTATAAGTCCAGTTTTCCTCACATGTATCCCTTCACCGATGTCAGTGATGTCCAAGATAAACCTAGAAAAAATCTGATGTATAATCAATATAAATTTTACACGTGTATAATATGCATTATCTGTATAATAATAGCACATAACTATTATTTTCCTTATTAACTAAACTGGACAATTTATTCACTGAACTGATAAAAGGCGCGTCGATAATAGCATTATTATTCGCCGGTCATATCCTTTTAGATAATAAATAATAGCGAATGCAGAACAATTCTCAGTGTTAGCGATAAGCTTTGACTTGTGCTACCAGCTGAGATAAGATGCTGACTCAGAATGGCGTTGTTCTTTGAAGAGAATGGAGCTTAGACCAACCCAGTTCCATAGAAATAACAAGCAACATCATCAGCTCATGAGCAGTGATAGCTTAGTGGTGTGACCCGCGGACTGCCAAGTATAGGTTTCAAGTTCAAACCCAAAACACGCACCTCTGTTTTTTTCGGATTCACGTGCGTATTGTATAATTATCACTTGCTTCGGTGAAGGAAAAAATCGTGAGGAAACCATGCATGCCTGAGAGATATTTCTCGACGGCACGTAAAGCAAAGTCAGAGGCCCATGGGCGGCATGAAAACTCTGACACCAGGTTAGGCACTAACCACACGATAAAGAAGAAAGATAGAAGTAACCCTTCAGAATTCCAAAACAAATGATAATCGTTTTCAAAGCGATTCGTATTTCTACAACTTGGGGACTCGCGCAAATGACGACTTTTGGCCTTGGGGGCCTCTAGGGACTTGTTAAATACAAGTTTAAGATGTGTGATAACTTTACTTTGAACCCTCTACTATTCAATGCAACCATCATCACAATATTTTGAGTGCGTTGCTTTGACTCCTACCGTAAAACGTGATTTTTCACCCCAAAAAAAAAAAAATTGTGCGTTGATGTCGCCACACTGTATACGCAACTTTATCATTCACTCCAAGATTAACAATGACACAAAATAACAGTAACAGATTTCCATTCTTCATTTGTATCAATTAATACATACAAAAACCAGTTAAGTGACTTAATCAATTCAACAGAAATGCTTTAACTTGAACAGATTGACCTCCTTAGTCCTTTACGGATTGTATAAAGTTGAGTAGAAAGCAAATAATTATGACAAATTAATCGTAATCGAATTGACAATGACCTAATGATTAATTTAATACGATTTTGATTTGGCAGTTGGATTGGTCGTGAAATTAAACTTAATGATGGATTTTTTCGAAGGACAAGTTAGGCTTAAAATTTACTGGTTTTTGATGAAGAATAGCGCATGCTCTCGGTTAAATAATATTCTAGAAAAAGTAGAAAAACGGTTTACGGTTTAGTTAACGGACATATTATTTCCCAACTTATTATATTTATAACTGACTGACGGAAACATAAACTATAAAGGAAACTTCTGTAGACACGTTGAAAACTCTGCATGTCTTATTTATACTACACAATAAAATATTTCACGTTGCCGAAGATTAAAAGGATCTGTTCGGCATTTGCCCCTTTTCTGATTTTGTCTACAATTTAACATACCCATAGAAATTGTAGATATTTGCACCCTTTTTGGAATAATTTAATTTTTATTTGCTTTTCGCCCTTTTCGTTGCTTGCCCCCTTTTCTAATGAAATAATAAAATGTTAGTGTTTGGTACGAAATTTGAACGTTTGCTTTTGTCTTTAGTTGTTTGTACACTTTGTGAACAGTCAAGTACAAAGTTCCAATAAATATTCATAAGTACATAGGTACTTTTATGATAACACAGGGTGGGTTAAAATACATACATATTGACCTAAGAGACATCTGCTTATTTATGTTTTATGTTGTCAATATTTGTCATTAAAATGCCTCTTAAATTTTATTCACCACAAATAATAATATTGTGGGCAGTATCAAACTCATTTAGTTATTTTCTTCCAGTTTCCTTTGTCAATTGCTTTCCTGTTCAATCATCCACTTTCTTCCATCACCCTCATCTTCCTGTGCTCGTTTCATTCTACTTGGGGTCGGCGCAACACGTTTTCTTCTTCCATTCTCCCCTGTCAGACGTCACGGCATCTTTTACTCCTTTCTCTTTCATATCGTTCCTCACACAATCCATCTATGTTTGCTTCATCCACTTTCTCCCGAAACACCAAATATCTATAACTATTTCAATACAAGCAAAACTTAGAACCATGATGTAGTATAATAGTTTAGCCAATTAGCTTAATGCGAAGATCGTAACAGTTAGAGATTGTTTTGTTAACCTAAGCCGAAAACTTCACACACTATGTTTGAATATGTAATAAAACTGCCTCATTTCACAGGTTTGGCCTAGTGGAGACACCGAAACGCTGACTCTAAAAATAAAAGGACTGTTTCAGTCACAATAAGAGCTCGTGGATAAAAAATAACCGCCGCTCGGGTCGATCGTTACTTTAAGCCTAGGTTATTTTGTCTAGGTTGGTACGTGGATGGCCACATACCAAGTTTCCTCCGTGCCTCGAAAAGCATGTTAAGCCGTCGGTCCCGGCTGTCATTTGTATATCTTTGACAGTCGTTACAGGTACTCAGTGGCCCGAACATCTGACAACCAGTCGTACCAAGGGGTATCGTATTACCCAGTACTAACTGGGTTGTGGAGGTCAGATAGCCAGTCGCTCCATGTAAAATACTGGTATTCAGCTGCATCTGTTATACTGGAAGCCGACCCCAACATAGTTGGGTAAAGGCTATGGTGTTGTCACAGGGGTATGTAAGAGAATACAAGGAAACGACGGATGGACTGTGTGAAGGATGATATGGCTAGAAAAGAGGTGACTGCTGAGATGACGAGCAATAGAGATGTATGGAAGAAGAAGAGATGCTGCGCCGACTCCGAATACATTGGGATAAGGGCTGGAGACTCATGATGGAGGTCAGAAAGGATGTAACTCCTATTAAATATTGGTATTCAGCTACATCCGGTGAGACTGGAAGCTGTCCTCAACGTAGTTGGGAAAAAACTAGGCAGATAAAACACTGGGCGTGAATCTTCTAGCTGGAGAATGATGGTATTGCCACAAGGAACGAAGAAGTTGTCAGTTATAATTTCTGGTTTTTCTGTCAGTAGCGAATGATTTGTCCAAACACGATGATGTTACTTATTTGGGTCCAATTTATTTGCGAATTTTAGAACAGAGGGTAAAATCAGCATGTCTTCTTCTTCCATGCTTCTACTTTTAGTTAATCGTCGTCTCATCAGACACCTCCTAGAAAATCTACCATGGGTTGATTATATATTGGAGATGATAAAATTCAAGCCTGTTAACTACTATCTCAAAAACAAACCCCTCCCATACATTACATACTGAATATTAAGAGCGTTTTGGGAGATCAAATCGTCATTCAAAATTTCATGACGTCGAAATTCTATATTTTTAACCGACTTCTAAAAAGGAAACGAATTTGTTTTCGACCAGCATCTTATTTTTTCATGTATGTACACCGATTTGTTACTTTCCGAAGTCGGTGGAAAAAAACTAATGAAACAAACAAGTCACCGACATCCGAAAGTAAAGTCATTTTCATTGTTTTTGTGGGAAGTCCGTCATCCTTCACAGTTAGTACCTAGTTTTCAAGTTTAACTTGCATAATAACTTTGATCTTGACACATTCACACTTATTGAAATCGAAGAAGAACCAGCACATGCACGCATTGCATGCCATAACATAAACGATTTAAGATCTTGAACTTGTTAAAACACGCAAACATTTCCTACCAGAAAAATACATTAAATCCTTGAACTATACCAAAAATAAGGTGCCGTGACGAAAAAACAATTGAAGCACTTAGTAAAAACACTTTAGCTTCTGATGAACCTAAAACGTAAAGGTAAAAATGAACATCTTACGCTCCGTTCACGACCTCAGGTAATGCGACTTGCGACACGACTTATGATGCGACTTGTGACGCGACTTGCGACACGACTTGCGACAAGATTCGCGACGTGTTTGCGACGCGATATGCATCAAAGCATTAAAAAACACTCGTGAACTGAAACTGGTTTCCTTCGCGTGTGTTACATCGTGTCAAAATCGCAAGTCCCGTCGCAATCGCATGTCTTGTCGCAATCGCAAGTCGCGTCACGATCATAACTCGCGTCGCGGTGTCTCCTGGCATGCTATTTTTGCTCACACTCAATTTCATGAATTTGTTTCTTACGCATTCGCTGTCGTGGCAAGTATCTCGTGGCCACGGCCTAAAAAAGCATGAACATCTTAAAATAATGCTCATTCAAAACAATTGCTTGAATGAGGAAGTCGGTCAAATTGGTCAAGGCAAGAGCCATGCATATTCATATACCTAATGATATACATAGCAATTTTCATTGTTTTACATAAACGGTACTTCGAAATGAACTTTACGGGTTATTTGTAATTTAAATTTTATTTTTGCGGATATTCTGAGAGAGTATGTAACGGTATCCGTTTTGGGTTACTGTGGCTTGGTTCTTATGTAAAAAAGGCGTAATTATTTTCAGTTTGTATCATCGAAGTAAGATGAGAGAATGAGAAGACCAAAGACACGATGGATGGACTGTGTGAAGGATGATATGGCAAGAAAGGAGGTGTCTGATGAGATGACGAGTAATAGAGAAGTATGGAAGAAGAAGACATGCTGCGCCGACCCCAAATGAATTGGGATACTGGCTTACTTGTTTGAAGTCCAATTTATTGAATGCGTTCCTCTTTGCGGCATATCATTTAAAACAGCCATAAATAAGCTGCAAGTGTTCAATAGGCTTAGCAAGTAGTCTGTAAGGGATTTAAGATCAAAAAGGCCCCCGGGGGTTTTGACTGGTTTAAGCCGATTCCGCGTTTTCCGTTTTCCTCGCGATTTTATATGTTGGGGGAGGGCCCAACGTATACAATTTCCATCATGGTCAGAATGGATGTACTGAATACGTGTTAAGCGTCTGTGGGTCGATGTCTCTTCCACCTTGTATAGGTATGTCTATAAACGACTATGCCGGGTCAACCTCTGACATTTTGTTGTCACGATATTGTTCTCCAAATCTCCATCAAACAATCCTATTTCAGCTTTCCATTCATTTCGAACCTCATTATTCGCTTCAACCTCTTCAAAGAATTAAATATTTTTCGTAAGAATATTAATATTAGTACTTGACCCAACTCATGTAGTTCTATTTGCACGACTTCACGCTTCCCATATCATATACTCATCGGTTCTTGTCTTAGGCATGTAAACACCTCATCTTCTTATGCTAATCCAATATCCGTATTTAAAAACCATACATACACTGGAATGACTAATATTTTTCAGTCACGAATCTACCTAGAAACTTTGAGGTCAAGAATACCTGAGGTCTGTAATGGCGTCATTGAGGTTTCGATATTGGAATCACTAGGATTTTTTTTTGTAATTATTCTGCGTATATTCCGTAGAAATCCTCTTAATAAGGGTTTTTTCTTGGCTGATTTGCGCGAAGCAAAGATATATTTTGTTCTTAATTCGTGAGGTGATTCATAGTATGATTGCTACTACAGTGTTATAAGTTCTAATGCGCCTTGTGTCTTAGCATTTCCACAATCATAGAAGACAACTTAGTATTCCTGGTCTTCAATTGAAGATCTCTATATCCTAATGAGTACTGTGGGTCTTTTCAAATAACGAGAAAATAACACCTGCCACCTGTGTACGTGATGACTACATCAGTGCGCCCAATTCGAGAAGCTGAATTTTGGGCCAAATATATTTGAACGTTCCAGCAATAAAACAACGATTGATAAGATGAACGATCTGTACCAACGAATGTAGGAACGGATAATATCAGCATGCAGACTGCCCCGTTGCTGTATTGGTCGCAAGTGCGCCTGCTGAGCATGAGGTCCTGGGGTCGATACACAGGTCGGGCAAAGTGTTTTGGGTTTTTCCGTAAAGTATTTCTCAGTAGCAGCTCCGGAGTCTGGATTTATGCCCGATTAATGGCAGTGGGGTCGCCCCCTATTAAATGGGAATTAAACATAACTAGCGAAATGTGGGTATACTATTAGACACACCTTTGCCTGTTTATGTCTTTCTTCAAATGAAGAAGAAGACTTTGCCGTGCACTGATTACAACTTCACACCACACTAAGTATGACCTCTGTGTGAAGTTGTAATCAGTGCACCACGCAAGCCCAGTGCGGCTGAATGTCAATTGTCTTTGAATTTTTGGTTCTACGACAAGCCAGATTCCTTACGATATTTGATTTCACCGTTTTGCAGTGGTGATGAAATAAATTATACAAATTAAGTTACTTGATCGTAAAGGGAGCGCGATACTGCGTTCCAAAACTCTAATTGCCGATGTCGGTCTCATGGCTGCCAAGTTAAAGTGGAACTGGGCTGGCCACATCTGTCGCATGCCGGAGGAGCTATGGGCTAAGGTAACCACACAATGGGTCCCAAACAGCAGCAAACGGCAACGCGGCAGGCTCAGAAGGAGACAGCGGGACGAAGTGGAGTCTTCTCACAAGGATTGGCGATTAACAGCACTCGATAGGGATACGTGGAAGAAGGGAACGGAGACCTTTGCCCTGCAGTGGGACACAAATGGCTGATAATAATAATAAGGTACCTGCCTGGATTTACCAGTACTCCACCACAGCCCGAAGGACTTCATTATAGTCCACAAGCTAGAATCAAGGATCAAGGCTGTCATAAGGAAGACACTTAGTGATAACATTTCATTTTTCGGCCTATCGTAAACTCCTAATCTTGGACAAAACAATACAATGAAAGGATTCTTAGAAACTGATTAGATATTAAAAACAATCGATCAACGATCGATGCTAGAAAGGTTCTGGAATCTTCGATAGTTGTCAAAAGGAATTTTGTAATGATTGTAAATCAGATGACTCAGACTTTGGACATTCCTTTATTATCTTTAGGCTTATGACGAGAACTATGATTAAATGGTAAAATACCGAGCATTTTGCGGTAGGGCAGAAATATCTTGAAAATAATGCTGCTCCTGTAAATACCTACTTGCGGAAATAGACTAAGTATACCGTCTCCTTGGTGTATTAGTTTAACAATATGCAAATGTCATACCTACACTACTAGTTTTCGACTTCTCTTTGGGTCTCTGCTACATCTTCTGGAATAGTTTAATTTAATTCTAGCACAGATGAGACAAAAATGTACTTTATGGTAACTTAACATACGTATACTATACTTTATCCTTAGTCAGTTACTCCGGATGATAAATAATATGATTTCTATATTATATTACATCTTCAATTGCTATTTTGCTACTCAATATTGAATTTTCGAAACAAGATGGGACCAATAATTGAACCCACCATAATTAGATTTAATAATCCTACAGATTTCTTAACCTCAAAAATCGTGCTCCCTTTAAAATTACAGACATCGTGGTTCAGAATTACATAAGAGCGGCATTATAGAACAACGTTAGGAATGGCCTTTTGAGGAAGGAGCCTTTGGAATGACCCGACAGCAAGCATGCATCAAAGTGCAATATGGGTTGTGTCCTTTACTTGCTTTGGAAACAATGCCTTTAAGGAAGTTCCTTTGAATCGAGTATCACGCTTGCGTTTTCTAAGGGATTAAGCGGTGCTGGTACACATATTTCGTCGGTTATGTTTAAGTCTCATGTTATTGGCGCTAGCAATTACCTTGAAACGGGCACATATCCAAATTCCGTACTCCAGGCATTGAGAAATTCCTTGCCATTGGCCCTTCGACAAATATGGCCAGCTTACTGCCACTTCAGATTATTAACTCTGCAAGTCATGGCTTACTATGGTAATATATATGGTCGGAGGGGCAACGACGCCAAAATCTTTCATCGGTTATTTTAAAAAAAATCTTTCCTGCAAAAGTGCAATACCTACACGGTCAAAACGTATGGAACAGCAGATTTTTTTTTACTGACTTCAAAAAAAGGAGCAGGTTATAATTTTTTTTTGGTGTTTGTTACCTCATATCTTCGTCATTTATGAACCGATTTGAAAAATTCTGAAAGGATATACTTTCCGATTGGTCCCATAGAAATTTCATCAAAATCGGTTCAGTAGTTGATGAAATCAACGAAACGTTAACCAAATTGATACTTGACAAGGATTTGTGTGTGATACGATAACTAAAAAAAAAGGGTAAAATAAAAACTAAATCTTTTTTTTGCAAAAAAATAACCGACTTCCAAAAAAAACACCAAAAAAACGTGGAAAATAACAATACTTTCGGAAGTCGGTGACAAAAAAATCAATGAAACAAACAATAGTCACAGACTTCCGAAAGTAAAGTTATTTTCCACTTTTTTTTGGTGTTTTTTTTGGAAGTAGGTTATTTTTTTTTAAATTACCGATGAAAAATTTCGATGTGTGGAAGCTCGGAAAGATGTACTAAATACGTGTCAATCGTTTACGCGTCGGTGTCCTTAACACCCTGTGTAGTGTAACTGTATCATATTTATGGATATTCCTTTGAAGGCTTTGTTTAATAACAGTTTGACATCACAAGGTTTCTACCCATTTAACTTTGAACTTAATGCACTAACTATCGATTTTTGATACCGTGGTAGGTGCGTCTTTGTACGGAAATACTATTATATTATTAGATACTTAGTTCAAAGGCCAATTGCTTTGAATCCTTCACTTTATTCTGTAGGCTTTTAAGTATCACTGCAGTTTTGTCACATGCTATTGCAGCCTGTATATCTTCAATATTAAGGTTTGTTTCGCTTTGCCTTTTGTCCGTGTATTCAAGATTTGTGTCATTGCAAATGTTCATAGTAATATGAGATTTTTGTCAATATTGTGTGCTTCATAATCTTTAGAAGTTTATTATTAGTATGAATCATTTTGATTGGTCTAAGTATGAACACCTACCTACAAACTTGTTTTTATTATAAAATCCAAGGATTGTCGATGATATAATTTGCAGTTTTATACACTAATTGATTTCTATAGAGCGTGTTGTCGGTTTGTCTTTGTAGGTTGCTAATAAATTTTACAATTGTGTGCCGTAAATTTAACTGTACAGGGCACAAAATGCAATACCTATACGGTCAATATGTATGTAACGGCTATTTTCTTTACATTACCGATGTAAAATTTCGATGAGGTGTTCAGAATTTTGTACTGAACACGTGGTAAGCGTTTGTGCGTCGATGTCCCTCCCACCCTGTATTAAACCTAAAAAAAAGTGACATTATTTGAGCGAAAACACTGAGCTACCGAATAGTTAACATCAATCTTTTTTTTTTCTGTGTCTTCGCACGGTTTGTGCATTTAGCCAATGTCACGTTTAGAACATCAATCTTGTTGAAAGTTTTCGTATTTTTTTTTTTAAATGATATGTACTAATAAGAGGCAGTACCCTTTGACTTCCCTATTAATAATGTGTGTGTGATGAAATATATTTTTTTTATTTGTTAGTTCTCCTGATTTATTTATATTATTATATTTTAGTCAAGATCCTGACTTGAGCCAATCTTCAGTAGCCAGAACGGTACTTGTTTCGCTTCGAATTTGAAACCGAAGACCAAACAAATGGTTATTTTATTTCAAATCCATCAAAATTTTATCGCGGTCCAATCTGATTTTATGTACTTACTTCGTCGCAATCGAAATCATAAAACGTCAGATTTCAATTAGGTCATTTTGTAAGTTTATGAGCTTCCTATCGACTGATAAGGTTCCTATCGACTATAACATGTGCTCCAATTTAAGTTCTTGACATTTATTGCACTTGACGTCTTGTGGTCGCAAGCGCGACTGCTGACCATGAGGTCTGGGTTCGATTCCTAGGTCGGGCAAAGTGTTATTGGGTTCTTCCATGAGAAATCTCTCAGTATCAGCCACGGAGTCTGGATTTGTGCCCACTTGCCGGCAATAAGCTCGTTCCCTGTTACATCTGACTTCAACATGACGAAATGTGGGTGTACTGTTAGGAGTATCAGGTACGCGTCTGTCTAACCCTCCAAGGATTACAGGCGTTATATTATGTTCAATTATGTCATTTGTCAGTTTACGAGCACTGATACGGTTCGTATCGGCGACATCTTGTGACCCAATATGAGTACTTGACATTTATGACGTTACGCTTTTTATAAGTACACTTTGAAATGTAACATGCGTGAATTGCGTGACGTCGAACAAACACATGTTTTTTTTTAAGGTGAGGTTGTAGTGAAACTCATTGTACACATGACATACGAGTATAAAACGCCTGTATTTCACTGTGGGGTTAGACAACTATTTCCTACCACGTACGTCCACATTTATTAGTTTTTCTTTAAGCGACTATCTGTCTGATGCCCAAAAGCCAGATACTGGAGAAATGTACTCTACACTCAACACTACACTCTACCAAAAAAAAACTCATGTCGAGATACGTTACGACGCGACGTAGAGATCGAGCAAGCGCTCATACTTGTCGGATTTCTGAATTTTGGACTGATAAACAAAAAATAAAGACTTCATCTACATTTTTTCTTCTATAAAAATGATTTAATAAATACATAATAAGATTACTGAGGCACGAAGACATATCGACGACGACATCACGAAAAAAAAAATCAGCAAGATTGATTGCCTATTAACTTGTTTTTGTTTATTTACAACCCAACAAAATAACAAATATAAGCTGTTCTTCGGGAGCGCTGGTTCCGACACGACCCGTTTTCATAAATTCCCGGTTATCCTTAGCAACTGGATAACAGATCAATAGTCCTGAAGAATTTGCATGCCTGGATCGTTGCTACTTATGTCAGGTCACCAACCCCAGCCAGCGTGGTGGATGATGGCCCATTGCCTCCCATTGAGAAGAGGCCTGAGACCCAGTGGTGAGAAAGTTATTAGCTGATGTATGGAAGCTTCGTTGGTTTTGTTACTGAGCATGAGGTCGTTGATTTACTTCCCGGGGTGGGCAGAGTGGTATTGGGTTTTTCCACGTTTTTCAGTACCAGCCATGAAGTCTAGATTGATGGCAATAGGCTCGCCCCCTATTGCATGAGACTTAACCTTTTGAACGCCAGAGCATAAACACACGCCCTCCACGCCAAGCCACAATTTCATCGCATCCAAATTAGACGTGTCATGCCGTCTGTGGCGTCGTGAGCACTTTTTGATTTGGCGTCCATAGGCTTCCGTGGCGGTCAAAAGATTAAACATAACTGGCGATATGTGGATGTTCTAGTAGGAACTGGCGAAATAGGGGTGTGCTATTAGGACTACATCTCGGCCTAAACCCTCGAGGATAACAATCTTGATGTTATGTTATGTATGTATGTCGGGTCAAAATGTCGGGGTGAGCTAGGATAGTAAATACCTGTTTAGCTAGTCTAGAGACAGAAGGTTGAAATTACGAAATTGTCATACTTACATTGTGGTGTGGTAATAGATTTAATTTGCAAGTATATGAGACTTTTCACCGTTAAATTCATGGTCGAAAAACTCGAAAACTCATCGCAAAGACACCGACGCTAAAATGTTTAACACGTGTTCAGTGCTTCAATCTGATGGTAATAAAAAAAAAATACTGATGTTTACACCCTGCTGAACACCTTCAAAATGTATGTAACTTTAGTCGATTGGCACAGCAAAGCCATATATAATGAATGGCTTTCTGTATGTGGAGAAAAATTAAGTCATATTACTGCAAAAATGATATACCTTCCCAAAAAACTTCAAAAAATAAAACTCCGCTAAAAATATTCACTCAAGTCAAAGTCATCAAAACATCACCTCCTTTCCGACATCGAATCTAAACGACTATCTAACCATCAGTTAACTTTAACCACTCAGTCACGTACAACTTGACCCACTTCAGTTAAAAATAAACTGTGCGAGAATTTAATTATAAAGTATCGATAGTGCGCCTATTTTGTGGCTAGACGGTTTTGCGTTTACGGTTATACGGTGTTTTTTTTTGAGATTCGAATCTGTGTGGTGCCGGTTTTTGGTGCGTTTTCGCTTGTTTTTTTTTTGGTTCAGTTATTTAGTGCATCTAGAGAAATGGACGATGAAAAAGGTGTATGTAAGGAACTTAGCAGGTGGCATTCTGTAGTGTATGTGAATAAGTCAGCAGTTTTTTTTTTGAAGCCTTTGATCCGCACAAGAATTTTCTCCTGCACAATACAGAAGGTGCGTTTGCAAAACTTAAAACTCACATACACAAACAGCCAGACCGTGAACAACCATTGGGTGGGTTATTTCATCACCAACTCCCCTAAAGCGACTCTCTGACCCACTACTGCTCTCAAAACGGTTTAGGAAATCAACTTTTGGAAACCGGCATAACCTAGATCCAAAAATTTCATTACCCACCAATCCCCACGGGGCCCATGTGGTGGGTTACAGCACACTCCCTCTCAAAGAATTAATTGTTATTATGAATCATCGTCATTCTCCTGCCCTTTTCCCAATAAATAAATAAATGTAGCAGTGATAGTCTAGTGGTGTGACCGTTGGACAGCCGAGTCATAGGTCTCAGGTTCGAACCCAAGACACGCACCTCTGATTTTTTGGAATCATGTGCGTATTGTACCTGTAATTATCACTTGCTACGGTGAAGGAAAACATCGTGAAGAAACCAGCATGCCTGAGGCCCTTGGGCGGCATAAAAACTCTGTCACCAGGTTAGGCACTAACCACACGATAAAGAAAGAAGATCCCAATAAATAATATTTGGGGTCGGCGCAGCATGTCTTCGTCTTATCAGATACCTCCTTTCTTGCCATATCATCCTTCACACAGTCCATCCATCAGGTGGTCTACCCTAACTTAATGCTGGAATGTTTTAGTTATATTCCAGTGTGGGAAAGAGACAGAGTTATACAGGATATCTAGCGACATCTCTTTCCCACACTGGAATAGAATTAAAACATTCCTGCATTAAGACGTCATGGTAGACCACTAGGTTTATTACCTACGCATGAAGGCTAATCACGGCATAGTATAAAACAAAGTCGCTTCTCGCTGTCTGTCAGTCGCTATGTATGCTTAGATCTTTAAAACTACGCAACAGATTTTGATGCGGTTTTTTTAATAGATAGCGTGATTGAAGAGGAAGGTTTATATGTATAATACATGCATATTATATCCATTTTACATGCATTTTATATTTAGTAGATAAAACATTAGTATCTACATTGCACCCGTGCGAAGCCGGGGCGGGTCGCTAGTATACTAAAACAACCCTTTACAATCGACTTAATGACAGTTAACAACCGTATAATAAAAATATAATAGAAACATTATAACACAATTAATTTCTGACAGCAATTGTTGCACAACCGTTGCAAAAAAAAACGCAATTAAGTCTCGATCGGTCAGCCCAATTAACAGGTGTTTCACTATAAATAAACTTAATTTTGGTATTTCGTTTTTATTGAGGATAATTGCGACGGTTGGGCAACTGTACTGCGACCAGTTGTTTTAAAACCTTTTGAACTATAAACCTTTGGGTATTTAAAATATGTAGAAAGTCGTGAAATTATTTTATAAAAAAAAATGTGTCTGTCTTAAAATGTCATGTGACCGTGTATGCTGTACTACTTATTTTCAAAATTTATTGCCCTATCACACCAATTATTAATATAGGGTGCCGAGATGGGAAGGTGCCCAGATGGGACTACACCAGTCTGACAATCAGTCTCACCAAAGGGTATCGTGGTACCCAGTAACTGTGATGTGGAGGTCAGATCAGCAGTCGCTTCATGTAAAATACTGGTACGAGTATAAAGCTGCATCCAGTGAGACTGGACGCCGACCCAAACATAGTTGGGAATACATAACCTCTCCTTTTTTAGAAGTCGGTTAAAACGCTAGGCCGATGATGATGACCTCCTTAAAGCACTAAGCTACCCATCTGCTAAAGTACGATGCCAGGATTTGTATGAACTCTGCTCCCACCCTCCAATAGCTATGTGTAATAATTTTTTTATAGGTCTTTTTAAGCTGAGCAAAAGTTATATGGCGCAAGGTCCAAATCTTAGTCCGTTCAGAGTACTAGCTGACCGGCGCAACTTCGTGATGTTTTATAGCCTATAGCCTTCCTCGAAAAATGGGCTATCCAACACTAAAAGAAATTTTAAATTGAATTCGAACCAGTAGTTCCTGAGATTAGCGCGTTCAACCAAACAAACAAACTCTTTAGCTTTATAATATTAGTTTAAATTAAACAGTATGAATTGTACGTGCTAGCGTGTGTGTCGGAAGTGAATGTGACCACGTAAGAGCCAAGCATCCTCGCCAAAATCAGATAAATCCTCCAGTTCAGCTTCTCGGTATATTTCTATTTTATCCAATTCATTTTGTTAATGTTCGTTGCAGCAAGACTTTGCCAACTTCAATTGATAGGTTCCCAAAGGTAATAAAACGATTTGTTCTTCACTAGATCTCCGTAAATCCAAATCATTTGCTTCTAATCTTGTAAAATCAGCCCTTCTACTGTTTAAACGGTTCCTTTCCACGTAGTCGAATAAAATATTAGGTGTGTGTATCTTCTGCCTTATTTCGTTGATGAAAACTTCTGCGTATTGACTGTCTCCAATTGATGTATGGAAGGTAAAAAGGTTTATGGCCGAACGACCCGGATGACTAAAGATTAGTAACTACTACGTGTATTATGCACAAAAAAGCATTATTTGGCTATTGCTTAATCTGCCATGTTTAATAAAGCATAGCGCTGAACGGACTAAGATTTAAAACTTGCTGCCGTAGTAACTTTTGTTCAGGTCAAAAATACTTATCCAACGACGTATTACATGTAACTATTGGGGGGTAGGACCAACATGTTCATCATTCTTTCTTCAAAATCTGTGTAGTAGTTTCGCAGTAAAGATGTAACACACAAACAAACATGAACTTTTTTGTACGAACAGATAGGTTCTATTTTGTTTTTCTGTTGGCTAAAACCATTAAAAAACTAAAACCACTTTCTGATATCGAATTCAACGTGACTATATCTTTTTTAGGTTCTAATATTTTTATTAGGAGCTAGTCTAGATTTTATATTCGCCGTGACATTTAGATGTGTAATTAAAAAACACTTAAAATAAAAATATTACTAGCTTAACATTTTAAATTCCAACGTTATTCGTAAGTGTATCTATACTATAATAATCTATATTAATATTATAATGCTAAAGAGTTTGATTGTTTGGTTGAACGCACTAATCTCAGGAACTACTGGTTCGAAATGAAAAAACTATTTTAGTGTTGGATAGTCCATTTATCGAGGAAGGCTATAGGCTATATAACATCACGCTGCGACCAATAGGAGCGGAGCATTCATCAAAAATGTTACGCAGACGAAGTTGCCAACGGAAATCGTAAGTGTATCGTTAAATGTTATTAGTGAAAATAAATCTAATCTCAAGCGTTATCATTGTGAGAAATGATAAAAATAATTCATGCTTCGTTTAAGGGGACGAGTAACTTGATCATGATTTAAATTGGTGATTAATAAGTTTTTTTTTAGGAAAAACAGGGCACCCAGTTAACTGAGCTGTTATTTTCAGCTTGTCAGTCCATCAGTCTTATGTCTACTTTGTACGCTTGTTTGACTCCAAACATCGTTAAAAAAGGTTTAAAATAATGAAACGAAACAGTTTTATTTCCGGTGTTTTGTGTATGTTTCGTAATAATAAGTTGTAAAGTACTGACGAAACTTAAAGAAGAAGTTGAATGTATCACCAATTCATCATACATTAATATCACCATCAATCCGAATGATTAATAAAATAATAGAAGATCTACGAACACTTCATTGTACCCAAACAATTCGCAATATTATAAAAGTGCTGTGTTACTCTGTTGATGTACACTATATTATGTTTTATCTATCTATTCTTGCAACTGTTGAGGGCCCGGCTTCGACTGCCAGGTCGGGCAAAGTGTTATTGGGGTTTTACATTAGGGATTTCTCAGTATCAACCATGGATTCTGGATTTGTGCCCAGTTGATGGAAATAACTGGTGGGTGTACTAAAAGGTACACCTCTGCATGCTGTTATGTCATGTATATTCAAATAAATAGCAGACTATCCCGTTAAAAAAAAAATGAATGATCATTTCACAACTCGCGTGATTCATAAACTCCATAGATATCGCACAATTCATTTTAATTCGTCACACTCCAGTAACATAAAAATCGACAGTGCACTGTACTGTCCGACACTTTCGTATCAAACGAGGCACGAATGTCCAATTGACGTATAGATAGCCTGATTTTGTATTGATAACAATGTTTACATTATATATAAATCAGCACATGCGAAAGTGTACATTTTAAGCACTTGACCGTAATCTAGTTTTCATGTAGGTGACCTATTATTTGCTAAATCGAACGGTGTTTTTATGGTGTTGCGCAATGGTGTCACTTAGTTTACGATTAAAATTTAAAAAATAATAACATAACAACATAACATCACGCCAGTTATCCCCAAAGGGTGGCAAAGGTGTACCTAATAGTACAGCCACATTTCGACGGTAATTTTAGGTCAAATGTAAAAGGGGCCAGCCAATTGCCATAAACTGGGCACAAATCCAGACTCCGTGGCTGCTACTGAGCAATTCCTGATTGAAAAACCGAATAACAATTTGCCTGACCTGGGAGTCGAACCCGGGATCTCGTTAGTCGCGATTGCGCCCCTGAAATCAACATTACCATAATTTCCCAATTACGTAATTCCAGAAAAAAAAATATCTTTCACCATTTTCTCACCCGTCGAGACGTCAAAGTCCTCAAAGAATTTGGTTATCGAATACCGTTAATCAAATTCACCCCCCGACTAAAGCGCACCTGTTGGGCATTACCTATAATACCCTCGAGAAATGCAAGGAGTCCTTAACGGTAATACAACCAATCAATTCAGGAGGCAGGTTAATTACTGGCGTAAAGACCAAACATTAGCTATTAATCACTTGTGCCGAGTATTCTGCTGTGTATTCGCCGGTAGAAGCAGGTAATTTGTGTAATGTGAGTAATTTTAAAATGGATAGGTAAATTGTTAAGATTATTGTGGGCCTGTGATTGGTCGTAATCAAATGATTATTATTAAGTAAATTAGCTTCATTAAAAGTTTGTAGTCTTGTCATGATAAATCAGCAACTATCTACGTGAAAATGTCTACTCATCTGCCTAGCCGGTCGGCTTCCAGTCAAACCGGATGCAGCTGAATACCAGTATTTTACATGGAGCGACCGCCTATCTGACCTCCACAACCCAGTTAGTACTGAGTAATACGATACCCTTTGGTAAGACTGGTTGTCAGACTTTCAGGTCACTGACTACCTGTCACAGTTGTGGCAGTTGCCAAACATCTACGAATGACAGCCGGGACAGCAACTTAACGTGCTTCCCGAGGCACGGAGGAAACTCGGTATGTAATGGGTGGTCACTCATCCGCGGACCAACCTAGGCAAACGCGGCTTAACCTGAAGATCGACCCGAACATCTGTTATAATTTATTTATTACATTTGGGAAAACAAACAGTAGTATTTATTAAGCATAAACAATTCTGCCTTAAAATAAAACTTAAAGAATATACTACCCACAACATTTTCCACAGATTACCTACTATATTATATTAAAAAAAAAAAAAAAAACTGTTAGCAAACGTTAACTGTATCTGTATCAGGGCAAACTTAATGAAAAAGAAGTTAAGTATAAGAAAATAAAAAGGTAAACAATATTCTATAAAAGATGTACAAAAAGAACAAATAATAATAATAATTCATGCGTGATATATCAAACAGGTCCCTATCCTATAAATAACTATACCTACACTTTGTAAAACTTATGGAGCCACGACATAATCCTTATGTAAGGTACATTTAGTATAATAATTTCGATGCAGTTCAACATAACAAGCTTACTCAAGACACAGTGAGCATCAGATCATCTATTGAGTGCAATCTAATACTGATATCACGTCTGTCCGTCACGGTGATGTAACTGTGCTGCAATGTACCTTTGTGTAGGTACTAGTAGGTAAGTTGCAGAAGGTTCATTTTCCTTATCACTACTCTCTCAAAAAAAAACCTAAATGTACACGGTTGTCAATGACACATCAGAAGGTGTCTTTAAAAATAACCGACTTCCAAAAACGCTAAAAGGTGGAGAATAACACTTTACTTTCGGTAGCCTGACTTTTTTTTTGGATCGGTGAACATGGTCGAATACTTAACCTACTCCTTTTTTAGAATTCGGTTAAAAATAATCTGTTCTGATTGACTAAAAACAAATTCGAACTTATACCGACTATTTATTGAGTTGTTTTAAACGCGAGCAATGCACGTTCCAAATTCTTTTCCTGAAAAACAATGGCTATCACGAGCATTGAAAAGCGCTCTCAATTCAAAATTGTTATTTTATTTTACGTCTACCATGAAAATGAGTATCATAGTTTTCTCATATTTTTAAATATTTTCACAAACGAAAAGATGTTTTTTTTTTTAAATTTTTCTGTCAACACACTAGAGACGAAATGTGCATTCGCTCGTTTGGCTCAATCAAAATCAAAGCATTTATTTCAAGTAGGTTCACAAATACACAGGCACTTTGAACTATCGAAGCAGAGACAACCATAAAATGAAGCTACAGTCCCAGCCGCAAGGCATAATAACTGTAAAAGTACTGTAGTTGCCCATTCTAAATCATAGATCTCTATAGAGAAGAATGGGCAAGAAACTCCATGGACAACCTTTTAAATCAAACCCATCTCTAGTGACTTAATCTTCTGCTTACACTACATATCGTCAAAGCATTTCGAAGTGGGCGATACCTCGTCGTTTGTTTACAAAAGAATGCGGAGTACACTCTTCGATAGTTATGTAATGAATCAGAGTATAGGTACTAACGACATTGTTCATCATTCACTGAGACGATTGTTTTTTTAAACAAACCGTATCAATTTCATAATATGAAGTGACTAATGACGTATGTGTTTTGTAAAATGTAAAGAAGGCAGGAAGTATACAGTGTGTACCAGACAATAATTGTGATCATATTTGAGGGTGTGGTGCAAATCATTAAACTATAAAACTTTCCCCATAGGACCGTTGCTGTTCCCATAGATAAAGATTTATCGCAAAAAAATCAACTGTCCCATGTATTTTGGTCAAGTAGGTATTGAAATTTTGTGGATGGGGGGATATATTGGATAGGTGTATTGTATGTATATATTTTTTTCGCGATTACGTTGATATACGCGTGGAGGAATCTTATCGGTTTGATGGTCTATACCACATCTACTTTTTTCGAGACACTAAGTATCTAGACACCTAATTAACTTAATAACTTATATGGTTTCCTGCTTTTGTCAACACTCTGTTATTAAACCACTGTGCCGTGAAGAAGACCAATACTATGAGTTTAAAAAAACCCTGTCCGATTTGAAGGGTATTATTAGGTATCGAGATTAGATTCTATTTATGTAATCCTTTTTGCATAACAAAAAATATCGAATCGGCTTCTAAGGTGCCTTCGGGCCTGCCAAATTCATGTTTGTCTTTAGCAGACGAAAAAGATGTAAACAGAACTATGTTCCAAGTAGACAAGAAGACGCATATGTACCTAACTGTTGAAGCCTTGAAATGGTATGAAACCACCAACCATACACTATTCACCAATCATCATCTTTTCCCAACTTTGTTGGGGTCGGCTTCCAGTCTAAACGGATGCAGCTGAATACCAGTATTTTACATGGAACGACTGTCAAAGATCTACAAATGACAGCCGTGACCAACGGCTTAACGGGCTTTCCGAGGCACGAACGAAACTCGAGAAAGATCGATCGAAGAAGATCGACCCGAGCGACTGATATTATTTAACCACGAGCTCCTCTAAACACTCTTCACCAATAAGGTCTCTTAAAATGCCTAAAGCATATTCCATTTAAGGCATCCATCTTAAAAACACCTTTGTTTACAAATCACCATTCCTATTCTAGCATAAAAACAGCTACTATTTTTGGCTTTCACCGTTACATCAAACAAATAAATCTTCAAACGAATAAGAATGATGACATTTACGATAAGAAAGTCAATTCATACGAAATTATCTTCTTGTAGTGAATCTATAAGATCGTAAATCTTGAAAAGGCGGTGTCTACTTATGACCTTTCGCTACTGATGTTTCGGTTTTGAGTAAGGAGTTGTTGCTTCATAAGGTTTGAAGGTGTTAAGTTATTTGAGATTTTGTCTTTACATTTATTGACTACAGAGAAGTTAGCCGACAGCTAACAGTAAGTATAGGTTGTTCATCCTCTGACATTTGCAGTTAAAAAGCAACCTTATTGTGACAAAGATAAAAATTACTTTAGTTTTGACAAACTTGTCTGTTAGTGATAGCAACCTATGAACATACAACCTTATTTCTTACGAGCATAAAGGTCACAGTGATTTTGACAACGATGCAAGGCCGGAGGTAAAACGTCTGTAAGAGGACCGTATAGTCAACTCTTAAGAACCACTTTAATTTGACAATTTCTATTGAACTGAAATTTCATTAAGGTTGAAAGTACCAAACCGTACCTGCACGTAGACTAATATACCTATCATTTTATAATATGCAACTGATATTCAACCATAATGTGTTAAAGCAATTACGAAGCCAACTTCATAATTGGAACATAAATCTTTTAAATACTCTAAAGTTATCTACAGCTCTAATGTAAAAGATCTAGCTGTAACAGACTAAATTCCGTCTACATCAACTATGACATCACCTAATGTAACAAGGAGACATTAAGAGTGAGGAAACGATGATATGATTCGAATGTTAGTAAATTGGGTGAGAAAAAAAATAAACACATCCTCAATGACTGACTAACTGATACAATGTAAGTACACCAAAACACCATCTCAATCAATGAAAATGACGTGAGGAATGTTCAATTTAGTAAGAGTAGAGGAAGACCAAAGAAATGACGGATGGACTGTGTGAAGGATGATATGGCAAGAAAGGAGGTGTCTGATGAGATGACGAGTAATAGAGAAGTATCGAAGAAGAAGACATGCTGCGCCGACCCCAAATAAATTTTGATAAGAGCAGTGGAATGACGACGATGAATACGAAATACATTTATGCAAGAACCAAATAAAACCAAACATAAGTAAGTACAAGCACATAAGAAAAAAAAGACACCAAACAATCATCTCGCAACCATTTGGCATAACACGACGAACGGACACGCTTTTGATTTCAATCATCGATATGAAACCTTCTTTTTGTTCATTCTTATCAACACACGTGAGTTATTGTGAAGGTTATAACATAGAATTGATTCGTTTTGCGATATAATCAATACACCCAGTTCATAACCATGTAGGACAGGCAATGCAATAATGTCTTTCAAAGAATCCAATTGGACGATTATGGAAACTGAATAGAATTAGAACGAAGAAATGGCGCTTTATTTGTTAAGAAACGAGCATTTGCTCGTTTCTTTTTAAAAATCGATTTGTGGGGGTTTAGAACGATGTGCTGAGTACATGGTTACCATTTTCGCGTCAGTGTCACTTCCACCCTGTATTTTGCTATTCAATCAAATCAAATGATTTTTTTATCAAAATAATGTAAGTACTTTTAGTTGGGTCCGCTTCGTATCCTCTTCGGCCTTAGTATAATAAAGATTAACGATTGAGAAATCCTTTAAACCTTTTGTCTATCCAAAAAATTCTTCGATCCGCGTAACCCATAATCAATCCCCAAAATTAAACCCAATGACTATTATTTTTTTTTATCACATTGGAAATAATATTTCTCATTATTAGACAATGGTTAAGGCCAAATGAGATCATTCGCATGTTCATCCATCATTCACCATCATACATTTCGATACATCAATCAATTTGTCTGTTCCATACATTTATCCTTGAACGTATCAAACGCCCACTTGTATGGAGCATTGTTTATTTTTGTTATTAAAAATGTTATTAATATTATATTGGTTTGTTTGTGATTTATAGTTGGCTGTTTGTCCTACAGGCCTAGTTGGGTTGATTACAAGGCTTGGTCTTGCATTG
Organism: Standfussiana lucernea; assembly: GCA_964057025.1. Classification (NCBI taxonomy): domain Eukaryota; kingdom Metazoa; phylum Arthropoda; class Insecta; order Lepidoptera; family Noctuidae; genus Standfussiana; species Standfussiana lucernea. The sequence goes on along the minus strand of OZ059808.1, from coordinate 11,760,191 downwards.
GACGAAGAATTTGATTGATCCGACTTAGAAAGGCATTCTGAACAAACGAGAAAAGAAATCTCACTGGTTCAGTTAACTGAACTGGTCAACTGAACTAGTGGGAATAGAAGATTTATTGAGTATATTAATTTTTTTGAGAACCAATCTTATCAGGGGTTTCGTATTACCCACTACAAACTGGGTTGTGGAGGTCAGATAGGCAGTTGCTCCATGTAAAGTACTGGTATTCAGCTGCTTCCGGTAAGGCTCGACCTTATTACTTGAGATTCAACATAACTATCGAAAAGTGGATGTACTATAAGTACACCTCTGCTCAACCCTACGGGAATTACAGGCGTAGTGTTATGTTCAGTTACGCATTTCAAATAAGCAAAATATCTTCGACCTAACTTCCTTTCGTCTCCAACAAAGGACTTAACTCTACCATTGCACAATTTCAAAGTTGTCAATCAAGTCTTAAATTATTGGAACTCCGAAGGGCCATAAATATCGAACAAAACGACAGGCAGACAATCCATCCAAAACGGTTTCCAAGAAAACTGGCAACATTCATAACAAAATGGTAACAAATTGGCAAAAATATATCTTGGGCTGACGGTTTCTTTATTAAAGCTGTCTGGTATGGACTGAAGCAATACATGGTCAAGCTCAACAGCGACCTGTTGAGCTTGATCATTTTTGTAAGCCCCTTTTCACACAAACGATATTCAGCACCAGTTATCTGGATGGGTAAGTGATAGGTACCCGGATAGAAAACGACGGATCCTCGGTGGCTGATTCGTAAGGGTAATGCCAGAATTCTGAGCGTTTATTTTTTTATTAGATGCTGTTACTTATAATATCAATATATCTATTGACACACATACATGCATACATAAACTCACGCCTTTTCCCATGGGGTAGGTAGAAACCGCAGAACGCCACCTGCTGCGATCCTTACGTATACACCTTTTGCCTCGTCCACGTTCATACATCAGGTCATACACTCACGCCGGTTGCGTTTATAACCAGAGATACATCTGATTGAAACGTATAATATGTTAAAAAAAAAACATTTTTCAAAATTTTTAGACTGAAACGAATAAAAATTTGTTAATAGTGTTTGGCTTTTACCCTTTATTCTCAACTCTTCGATTTTCTGAGTTTAAATCTTCCATAAATATAGTAACGTTTGTGTCTATTTGATTGATTTCGTATTACTTCTTCATCATTTTCACAACACAAAAAACACGTTTCTTCCAAAATGTCGTTCAAATCTGGTTTCCATTTTCACTCGTTGCTACCGCGTTAAAGATTACGTTTCTTTAAACGAAAGTATTTTGAAGTGAAAGTTATAGTTTTCCATTTCTACGGTGATGGTGGAACGCTGTTCCCATTGTTTAGTGGGTAGGCAGCGGCCGTGGTTCCGGTTTCGACTAACTAGTTTGTGTACGCTTTTCTTTATAATAGTGAAAAGTTTTGCGTTGGGTCACTTGGGTGATCATTTTCTGTGGTGTAAGATTTTTCATTTTTACATTAATAACGAAATCATATCATGTAATATTATTAACTTAACAACACGACTGTTATCCCCGAAGGGTTAAGCAGAGGTTTATTTATAGTTCACCCACAATTCGCAATTCTTCTTCAAACCACACATCGATTTTAAGAAAACTAAAATCAAACAGCCAATTCTTTTTATCCAAGAATCCGTGAAAAACAAAAACCTACTACCGTATAACATAATGTGTTTGGGAAAAAACCTCTTTTTATTTATAGTCGTAATTATATTAATAGTATTTCCTACTCCTTGATTGACGAATCGTGATTTTGTGGAATGATGGACCTAAGTATTGACTACTTAAGCTTTGGCCTTCGTACATAATTGCATAACTTCGCTTTTGTTTGTAAAAAAAAGGATTTTAAATGATGATTGTTTTTATTAATTTTTCATGGAGATTTTTATTTACTCTTAAAGACTTCCTTGTGAATTTCAATTTTGGTTTTTGACTTTTGAATCAAATTATGGCCACCGTTTTTAATATTTTAAGGCCATTTTAAACTGTGGAAACCCTGATGGAAAGAAATACAGTATTATTCCTATTTCACACCCTAATATTACTTACTTATCACGTGGTTACTCCCACGCGGGTAGGCCGGAAATTATGCCAGGGAAAAGCACCATCAAAAAATAATTACCTTATGTCCCAACACACGACCAGAACTACCATGAGTGGGCCAATTCAATCCAAATCCATTCAGCCGTTAAGGTGTCAAATGGGAGCAGACGGACAATCAGCTACTTGCACATTTAATCAAGGTGTAAACGGGCCTTTCACGAAGCCGTCAACCAAGCATTATGTACATCAAACTGAGTAAATCTACGCAAAAAATATTGCTGGGAGGCGATTATTTTTTTGTGTGGTTTTACGTTAGGACTCAATGTAACGCACTCAAAACATGTGCTGATGGATGCATTGAACAGTACAGGGGAAATGGAAGTATTTATAATAAAGTTATAAATTTACTAGCTGTCCCGGCGAACTTCGTACCGCCTAACAGTCGATGAATCCTACCCCGCCTACCCTACCTGCCCCACCTACCCTACCTACTCTACCCACCCTACCTACGTCTAAAAAATAAAAAATAAAATTTAGGGGTGAACTACCCCTAACATTTAGGGGGATGAAAAATAGATGTTGGCCGATTCTCATAGATACCGGATAAGCACAAAAAATTTCATCAAAATCGGTCAAGCCGTTTCGGAGGAGTATGGCAACGAAAACTGTGACACGAGAATTTTATATATTAGATAACATTTAAAAACTGTATTAAAAAAAAAAAAACTTGTTGGAAAGTTGGAACTTTGACCCCCAATATCTCCGTAACTAGAAGGTTCCCAGATATGGCGTACAGAAATATCGCAATGGCGGAACAAGGGCCTTCTGGCTTTTGTTCAGGGCACTTTCACACCCATCGGATAGTAATTACTGAATGAATGGCCTAACACTTCATAATATCGCTCTCCTTACAATATTTGTGACGTATACGGGAAACAATACAATATGTTATAAACTTATTATTTTTATAAACACCATTAATACGTAATATTAACAATATTAGTTACGCTCTAAGACTCAATGGAATTCCGATCTTACTTCATAAAACTTAACAACATCATTATTATAACACAATGCATTCCTTGCCGGTCTAATCTAGGCATAAATATGGCTAATTTATTATGATATCATAGACAATCGATCTAGATTCTTGATTGTCGATTACAAGGTGCCTGGGAGTTAGTCATGTATGGAAATATGTGGCAAAGAGGAGAGCAACTTGTTGCGAAGGGTGTAATGCAAAGATATTTTCTTTTGTTAGCCTCTCGTGTGTCCCACGGCTGGGCAAAGGTCTCCCCTTTCTCCTTCCAAACCTTTCTATCTTGTGCGATATCCGCCTCGCAAACAAGATCAGATCGATGATTTTAAAAACAAAAATTCCTGCTTTTGTAACGTAGACAATGTTGAATAGGGTTGTCTCGCTCACTCTTACTGAAAATTGTATGTCGTTAGATGAGTTATGTGCTCACTCTTCTCAGTGTAAAGACTTATATGCGTCAGCTGAGTGCGGAGAGGGCATTTGTTATGATTTAATTTTTGTTTGAAAACAATTATTTCTTCAAAAGACCATCTCAGACACTATCTAAATCGTCCTCATGTGACTTGGACTTCAAAAGAAACTAAGACCTCTGAGTTTGTTTCGGCTGTTTCTTCTCAGAGCAGTTAAGTACCAAACACTGGCCCCATATGGTTAAAATAAAATGACGGTGTAAAAGTGTTTGTAAAAACCTATTCGCAAAATAAACATTATTTATCATTAATTGTGTGGCATGACTCTTATATTGTAACATTACTGTTGATTTTGTAACACGTTCAATAAAGGAAAAATGAGGATTTTAAAATAGCAATATTCATTTTATGTCGACGTAAAATTTTCAATACAATGTCGAGAACATTCGCGGTGCATTTTATGTAGATTAAAAAAAGTTGAATCTATCGTTATACAGGCTTACAAAAAAGCTCATCCGTGTACCTTACAAATCTTGTAACATACACGGTTCCAATTTGTCGTTCAAAATGATTCTATGAATTCATAAGAAAAAAAATAAACACCTCATCAATAACAATTACGTATCAATTACTTAGTAAAAACTATCAAACAATGCGACCCATCTTTAACCTTCAAAACTTATGACTACCTATCATTTTTTTCACAATTTAATAATCACTATTAAGTAACCATTTTTTTTTGTCCCAAGTCTTTGGTTTCCGCATCGTCAATGCGTGATGTTTAAAAAACTTTTAGCTAAAATCGAACGCATGACTAAATACTTTTTTTTGAAAATTCTAGTGGCAACATTGATGCGTCAGATGACGTCGTGATTGATGTTTTAGGTTATACGGAAGTATTATCATCACGCCAGTCATCCCCAAAGGGTTAGGCAGAGGCACTATAGTACCACTTTTGCAATCAACCGGGCACATATCCAGACTCCATGGCTGCTACTGAGAAATTCCTTTTTTTTTTTTTTCTTAAATATTAATAGGGGGTTTTTATCCACATGGATACGTCAACCCCATTGTACCTTATCACTACCATTACACCACTAAAATTAAAATATAAAAACAATATTCTTATAGTCCTAATTAATTAGCAAATTTAGCTATTCATTGATTAAGCTGTTGTACTAGACCACACAATTTTTTTGCAACATTTGATTTAGGATTCGCTAAAATAGTGAAAATAAGCCAAAGATCTAAAATATTCAAACCAAACTCCCTAATTAATGAATCTCTTTCATTTTTGTTCTTAACGCACTCCATCAGCAAATGTTGAGAAATTCCTGATGAAAAAACCCAATAACTCATTGTCCGACCTGAGAAACGAATCGAGGACCGAATGCTTAGCACTAATGTTTGCAACCACTGGACCGTCGAGGCTGTAGCATCAGATCATTACCATCTGCCCAACCGTTTGGGGTCAAACGGGCAGCTGAGACAGTGTCTGCCTATCTGACCCCTTTTCTTTTCCGGATGGGAAATCATCAAATGACTTCTCCCGCTCTGGGCTGAGCGGGAGGGAGTGTCAGACTTTTACTGACTAAAATCCACCCATGTTCCTTCGTCGCCTTTTGTGTTCCGGGGCCGCGGTATCTCTTTCGAACAACCCGCAGCACCCGGCAGGCATCGGCCCTTGCGGGCCCCTTCCCTATGCTGACATCTCTTTGAGGCGCGCGTGGAACACGAACGCGCCGTCGACACGGCCTGTCGTCCTAAGACGGAGGGACGGCGAGCTAGCCCATAGCTCACCGTCCACAGGCCCGCGGCCTATCTGACCCCTACAACCCAGTTAGTCTTCTATAATAATATTGACTGACAGCTTCTATCTACCTGCAATAACCGTCAAAGATCTACAAATGACGGCCGAGACCAACGGCCTAACGTGCTTTCTGAACTACGGAGGGAACTCAGTATGTAATTAGTGGTCACCCATCCACACACCGACCTTAGCGAGCGCTGCTTAACCTCAAAGGTGTACCGTGCGTCTGTTTCTATAAAGCCACGAACTCCACAGATGACGTCATTGTTTATGTTCGATGTTATACGGAAGCATTTATAGTAATTGGGTTATTTAAGAAGCTGTTTTAGTGGAGAAGTCACGCCTATGCCATTAATTCGTGGATTCTGCTAAAAGGCTGATAATGGGTGGACTTATTAGGAGGTAATTTATTGCTGTTGAAAAACAACACACAATTATTATGGGTAGTGGAATCGATGTTTTTAGGGCCTCTTCTTGGGTCGCTGGATGAAGGCCTTAGTTTTTAAGTAGGTACTTGGAAAAAGACATGGAAATTGAAGCAGCCTTCGAGCAGTTTTTACTTGGAAGCAAACACAAATAATGCAAGTTCCAATAAGACTTTTTGTTAATTTTCCATAGGCAAAAGTAACGAACTTTCATACTAAGTGACATCCTATATGTAATCTCCTTGAGGAATACTTTATCAAAAACTAGCGACCCGCCCCGGCTTCGCACGGGTGCAATGTAGATACTATGTTTTCTCTACTATAATATGCATGTATTATACATAATTATAAACCTTCCTCGTGAATCACACTATCTATTAAAAATAGCGTAGTTTTAAAGATCTAAGCATACATAGGGACAGACAGACAGGCAGCGGGAAGAGACTTTGTTTTATACTAAGTAGTGATACTTCCTTAGCACACCTTTGTTATAATGACGTATAAAGAATTCTTGTGTAAAATTACATGTTTCTAGACCCAATAGTATAGGCTTTGCGTTGTTTTTCTGGAATTAACGAATTTATGATATTTATTGAGTTATTACCCCTGTGACTAGGACAATGACCATACAATAATGTAAGACGCTTTGTGAAACTGAAATTAGTTTATTTTCGTATTCTACGAGTATAACTACGTTAGGAACGTTTCGCTTTATTTATTTAATTTGAAAGAAAGCTTACAGACTAATAACAATATTTAATATCATGCATAAGTAAGGACATTTGCTAATTACAAGCTTCCACATGTATATATCTACTTAGTTACGCGTTATTTGCGTGGTTTAAACTGTAGTTTGACAAAAAAACTATAATTAGGTAGGTACATACCTAGAATTGAGGCAGGTATTTAGGGTCAAATTTAAGTAAGTCTGATTGTACTATACATTTTTATTAATTTTCTTCGCTTTTTTTTTACATTCAAAAGTGCCTGTAATGGTCTAGTTGCATTAAATTCTTTGAGTTTGAGTAGATGAATGAAGCATGATGATCAATACTTCTCATTCACTATACAAGGTGTTGCTTTGCATCTTCGTCAAATTCAAGGAGGTAATTATGCTAATGACTCTGAACCCGAATCAATAATAAAATGGGTAGTTCATTTTTTATTTTATTTTTCTTAATATCGGAAATCGATAACTGTACACCACCCGTATTAAAACGCGGCCCGTCTAATGCTAGACTACAACCGCGCTTTCACACACACAAACAAACGCAGACGATTATTCGGTAAACGGGTGATTCTCCTCTTTTGAAAAGGGCTTCATTCTGAAATAGTGTCAAATTAAAACAACTAAAAACCGCGGCATTTATTATTATTGACCAGGTACCGTAATTTATATTGATTATTTACGTCTTCTATGACAACCTCCTGAATTTTGACGAGGATGCAAAACTACACCTTGTATTAAAAGTTTTATCCCTGCAAAATTTTAAAATACTGGCTATTTATTAAAATAGTCGGACAGTCAATGCCAGTAGGTTAATGGCTTTTTTTTCAGTATCTGTTTCACAAAGTTTTCCTGTCTCCCCCCATTCCTTCCACTTGCCTCTCGATATTATACTTCTTCACGTCAATTCATAAGGAAGCCATTCTACTCAAGTAAAACCGCTTTAACTGGCAACATCAATTTTACCGCCAATTTAGAACCCGGTCACGACTGAAGGAAAACTGACCACATAAGTAGGTGATGGCAACATTGCAGCCTCTTATGATGTCACAAGTAACTGATACGGAAGCTCTTGCAGATTCTCATGTGAAATCACGATTTATCGTTACTAGATAAAAACTGGGGACGCCTTACTTGGCATTGTGTTTTTTTTCAGTCGGACAGACATTAGTTACCGATTTAGGCTTATCACGAATATTATTAATTATACCCCAATAGGTTTGGAGGGAAATAACGACTGGCCCTTCATGGCAGCCGTCCACAACATCATCTCATCATCTTCCTTTCCTTGTCCCATTCTCCTCTATCAGCCGTCACGCATTTACTCCTTTTTCTTTCATATCGTTCCTCATACTATTAATTCTACGTTTGTGGAAAAGGCTAACTAACCCGAAAATAAATAAAAGCAAATATTGAAGGCAGCATTACAGCTGGGCCGTAAAAGCCATCCTTCTTTCTATTTGTTAGTTGAAATAGTTGGTGGTGGCAGATAGCTACTTGATCGTCGAGTCTGCCACCATTGTGGCAGAGAGGGGTGGCAAATGCGACTAAATCAGACGCAACCACCACCAGTGGTGGTAGATGAGAACAAATAGTTGCAATTGCCATCAGTGATTGCAGCCTGGTGGTGGCAGTCGGGAATAAACCATTGTTTCCGTGATTAGATCTGTCGTACTTCATGGATCGGAATTCTGGGCTGGTGGTGAGGAAAATACTCGACAGATGATGATGTTGTCCTAATTGTTTTGGCAGATGGAACATTTTTCAAAATTATTTGTGAAATGCTAGATTATTGATTTCGTTCTTAAGATTTCAAAATAAATCATTAAGTTGAACAATCGTTTCTTTTTACTTGAACATGTGCTACATGGGACATTGGACATTGTGACAATGGATACATTAATCACAAATAGAAATTAAACTTTGGAAAATTTTCTATTCTACGTGGTAACCGTTTTAGTGTCGGTATTCCTTCTACCATGTATAAAAAGGCTTGATGAACCAAGGTCCCCAATGCCATGGCACGAAGAATCTGACTAACGCCACTACTGCATCTTCCTATGACGTAACATATACGGAAACATTTAACATAATTGGGTTAGATATTATTATTAAAGGCAATTTGAAAAGTACACACGGAGGCGTGAGATTCTTGCATACTTTAATGGGAATTATTAATGCGTGTGTAATTATATGTTACTTCTAGTATTCGTTTTATGGTTGAGATCATTCTTATACATATTTTGATAGATTTGATGAAGCCGGTTTTTAGCGCTGCAGAAATTGTTCTTAGGTACTGTTTCGGTTGATGATGCATTTTTTAGTTTGTATGCGACATAATGGGAAATTTATTTACGACCAGTTTGTGCGTATCTTTTTAGATTTGTTAAGATCCTCGGAATAGATTCTCGAGACACTTGCACCCTTAAAAGTTTTTTCACCCCAAGCATTCAGTTAAGTCTCCCTGCTGAATGCCTCATTGGTCTAGAGCTGGCATCCTGGGTTCGATTCTAGTCGGGAAAAGTGTTATTGGATTCTTCCATCGGGAATTTCTTAGTAGCAGCCACCGAGTCTGGACTTGTGCCCGGTTGATGGCAATAGGCTTGGCCCCTATTACATGAGACTTAAACGTAACTGGCGAAATGTGGGTGTAATATTAGGTACACTCTGCCTTACCCTTCGGGATTTACAGGCATGAGGTTGTGTTTGATGTCATTCAGTTAAGTCTTATGAAAAATACGAGTGTGCTCATGCAAAATTCTTAAGTCCTACCAATTATTCTGACCCAAGGGTGGATTATTCTGAACCAAGGGTGGGTTCTGGGTTGCCGGGTGCTGCGGGTTGTTCGAAAGAGATACCGCGGCCCCGGAACACAAAGGGCGATGAAGGAACATGGGTGGGTTTTAGTCAGTAAAAGTCTGACACTCCCTCCCGCTCAGCCCAGAGCGGGAGAAGTCATTTGATGATTTCCCATCCGGAAAAAAAAAGGGTTGGTTCTGGGTCCCGCACTTAGCATTTGTTTTTGTAACGGCTGAACCAATAAGGCAGTCTTCTTTTCATTGAGTCAATGGTACTTAGGTAGTCGGTGCTGTTCTTGCCACAGCTGGCTTCTGACTATAACTGGCTTACTGGCTATATGGCAGTCTCACGAAAACTTTGGCAATACTAACACCAACACTCAAATCCAAGTATCCACACTCCAATCTTCAACAAACCAGTAGCACCGCTTCACACCACCATTTCAAGGTCTCAACTATCACGCACATACAATAGGTGGTCCACTATCTCCTAAGGATGTCTGTCAAACCACTGATTAACCTAATTCTGAACCGGTCGAAACAATGGATATTAAAACAATTGATGACGACATTTCTAAAGAGGTTGTTATTAATACTTTGTGGTGATGAAATTGATGGGCTGAACTGGTTTTGGTGATGATTGGAACTTGCGATGTATTGATCGATAGGGATTACTTTCAGCAATAATGATAAGATTTGTCATCACTTATCGGCATGCAACGTTCATATTATTTTCCCTACCAAGTGGACTAGTCCATGTACTTGTATATACATTACTAGCTTATGCTCGCGGCTTTGCCCGCGTGGATTTCGGTTATTGTTTGACCTATCAGTTTGACGGCACGGTTGGCGCAGTGGCTGAGCGATTGACTGCTGCGCTGCGTGTCGTCGCGGGTGCGATCCCCGCACGGAACAAATATTTGTATGGCCTACAGATAGTTGTTCCGGGTCTGGTTGTTTGTGTATGTGACTTTAAATGTTTGTAAACGCACCCACGATACAGGAGAAATTCCTAGTGTGGGGCAACGTTTAAAAAAAAAAAATTGTCCCACGGGATCATATTACAGGGATAAAAAGTATCCTATATGTTAATCCAGGTTATAAACTATCTGTGTACCAAATTTCATCGAAATCCGTTCAGTAGTTTTTGCGTGAAAGAGTAACACTTCCATACATACAAACTTTCGCGTTTATAATATTATATATTAGCTTATGTCGGCGGCTTCGCCCGCGTGGTGTTCGATAATTGATCCGCGCGATCGTCTTACCGGGATAAAAAGTAGCCTATGTGCTATTCCAAACTATAATCAATCTCTGTGCCAAATTTCATCCAGATCCATTAAGCCGTTCTGGCGTGATTGAGTAACAAACATCCATCCATCCAAACTTTCGCATTTATAATATTAGTATAAATATAATGCACAAATGTGTGCACAGTCACAGGTGCACTCTTTGTTCCTCTCATAATCCAACGGCAGTCAAACATGGCCAGGGAGAGATCTGGCGCAAGACTAGTGGCCTACCTTGACGTGACGTCTTAATGCAGGAATGTTTTAGTCCTACTCCTGTGTTGGAAATAGATGGCACTAGACATCCTGTATAACTCTGTCTCTTTCCCACACTGGAATATAACTAAAACATTCCTGCACTAAGATGTCATGATAGCCCAGAGCTGCTAGTGTGGAATTCCGAAGAAAAATTTCAATTACATTTTGTCCGACTTGGAAATCGAACCCAGGACGTCTCACTCAGCAGGAGCGTTTTCGACCACACTGGAATATCAAGTTCAAACGTTGCATACTGAACCTATTTTGTTTTCACTACAATAATTTTGAAGGACATGATTTGATTGGTGGCTTTTTTATTTGTGGGTGTAATAAATATGGTACACCTCTGCCTAACCCTCGTTGATTACAGACGTGGTGTTATGTTATGTAATTATGTTACATTATTTGCTGCTGTCTCAATTACTTGCGTAGTATCACTGAAAATTAAGGACTCAGCAAAAAAAAAACAAGAATTTAATAAGCATACAGAAACCAAATATAAACACCATAACATAATACCAGTTAGCCATTAACCAGAGTCAACCATCTACCGGGTAGACTCTAGACCTCCTTATGAAGAACTCGTGTGGGCGAACTGGAAACGTAATTATTCTTATTGTGTGTACAAACGTATATATACATATTAGTATATATATAGCCATTGTAATGTATTATACGACATACTTAAACTTCGTGTTGTGTTTCTTACTTTCTAATTAGACGCTCAGTAAGAGAAGATATTTTAACTGTCAAACTATCGAGCTAAGGCTTCTTTACACACTGTAAGCAATGATTGCTTTTCAGACTTACTCGAGGCACTCATCAAACGAAACAATAATTGTCACACTACAAAGGAAAACCCACTTCTTATACAGAAACTATAGCGACTCGCTCCGGCTTCGCACGGCTGCAAAGTAGATACTAATGTTTTCTCTACTATATTATGCATGTATTATACATTTATAAACCTTCCTCTTGAATCACTCTATCTATTAAAAAAAACCGCGTCAAAATCCGTTGCGTAGTTTTAAAGATCTAAGCATACATAGGGACAGACAGACAGCGGGAAGCGACTTTGTTTTATACTATGTAGTGTACAAGCGCCTTTCAGCTTCGTGAGGGGTTTTTTACATCCATTATATGTTACCCTAAGTTTCTTCCTCGATATTTTTCTTTCAAGTCAGTTATTATTTAGGGTCATTGAGTGAAAAGAATAAACGAGAGTCGACAATCATGATATTTTTCAACTAACAACAGTTGCCCAAAGTTGTTTATGCGTGGACTTGAAAGTGAAACTGTTTTTTCTGAGTATTATTAACAGAAATATGTAGTTTGGTTGCTAAAGTAAAATAATCTTGAACATCACTACATAGTATAAAACGAAGTCGCTTCCCGCTGTCCGGCCCTATGTATGCTTAGATCTTTAAAACTACGCAACGGATTTTGATGCGGCTTCTTTTAATAGATAGAGTGATTCAAGAGGAAGGTTTTTAATGTATAATACATGCATATTATGGTAGAGAAAACATTAGTATCTACATTGCACCCGAGCGAAGCTAGGGCGGGTCGCTAGTAAAATATAAAAATCCGCATAAGATGTTCACAAAACAATATCCATTCGTTTAGGAACTATGCCACAGACAAACAAACAAAGTATTTTCACCTTGTAAAGACTTCAAAAGTCAGCGACGAATAATATTGGCATTCCTTATCATCACTAACAAAACTTTCTTACCCAAAACATTTCCTCTCCAAACCACAAAAATTCCGATACCCCATTAATTTGTTATTTGTCGAAGCCGTTCTCCCAAATAAGGCTAGGAAAACACTCACTAATATAAACCCTAGTTCTGGACAGTCCAAATTGGTAAGATGTCACTAGGTTACGGTTTTCGACGCCCACTGATCCGCAAGTGTGTAATGAGGTCGATCGTACGTCAGTATAGTGAAGAACTGACCTAATGGCGCATGGGATAGGAAGTTGAGGTGAATACAGATGAGCTGAACTGCTTTAAAAAGGTTGCATTGGACTACAGAATAATAACAGCCGCTCTGATCAATCTTCAGGTTAAACCACGCTTGGGTAGGTTGGTCCGTGGATGGGTGACCACCTATTACATACCGAGTTCCCTCCGTGCCTCGTAAAGCAAGTTAAGCCGTTGGTCCTGGCTGTCATTTGCAGATCTTTGACAGTCGTCACAGGTAGTCAGTGGCCCGAAATCCGGACAACCAGTCTTATCTAGGGGTATCGTATTACCCAGTACTAACTGGGTCGTGGATGTCAGATAGGCAGTCGCTCCATGTAAAATAGTGGTATTCAGATTCATCTGGTTAGACTGGAAGCCGTCCCCAAGATAGTTGGGAAAACGAGGTCGGTCGTACGTTAGTTCAGTGAAGAACTGACCCAATGACGCATGGAATGGGAGGTTAGGTGAATACAGATGAGCTGAACTGCATTTGAAGGTTGCATTTGACTACAGAATCAATGAATACTTGGTATGTGCTTGTTGCTGTCTTTTTCAATGTGTAATTTAGATGCAGTTTGTCCAGTAATTATTTCGTTGATCTACATTTTAAGCTTTAAGTTCATTGTCATTAAGGCGAAAGTCATCCACTGCTGCACTTAGGCTAGTGCAACTGGCAAAAAAGTCAATGAAACAAACAATAGTCACCGACTTCCGAAAGTAAAGTTATTTTCCACGTTTTTTAGTGTTTTATTTGGAAGTCGGTTATTTTTTTGCAAAAAAGTTTTAAAAGTTTTTAAGTAGTTTTTTTTTTTGCTAGTCTATTCTATTTCGCTCCTGGGCAAAAGCCCATCTCCATTCCTTCGGGCCCACATTTCCTCGTAAATTGGAATCGGAGTCTGTCAACTTCGTGCCACTATCTTCTTCCTGGTCTGATTTGAAATGAATCGCCAGAACCAAATGAGTTTGAAAATTTTCTGCTCAATCGATTGGGGGAACTGGTTTAAAATTCAGTTGCATGGTTTGGACCAATACATACTACAACACGGCAAATTAAATGAAAGCTTACAAAAAGAGCTATCTTCTATTTCCTTTATTAGTTCTTAAATAAAGTTCAATCAACTTGGCCTACCATAGATTAATTCAAATTCAAAATTCAAAAATCTTTATTTCGAGCGGTGGCTCATAGAGGGTTAGTAACATAGTGCTTAAAAACTAAGTGTTAGTACACAACACGATGCGGTGACACATGTAACTGACAGCAGTGAACCACATAAATGGACAGTCCACTCTGCCAGCAATCATTTGTAGAACCTGTTAGGGCTGGCCATGACTCGAGCCACCATCGATGCTGCACGCTTGCGCATTATTGTGTAAAAACAATCTACACGCGCCGCCGCAAACATCCCTGATGCACTGCAACGCCATGGCAGCCCCATCAGTTTCCTGAACGCATAATGCCCTTCAAACTTAGTCCACAATACCTTACCTTGTCCTCGTTCTTCTGTATCCCGGTCACACCTTTTTAAAGTCATCGGTCCAAAGTTGATCTTGGGCAAAAATTTAGTCCGAAATTCACTACATATCTTGCCGCGAGCAACATTTTAACAAGCAATAAAACCCAGTCATATCCCCTATAATCTCTCAGTAAAGAAAAGAGATAGTTATTGTGGTAATTGCGTGTCTTTGCCTTCAGTGCGGCACACGATTCCACTCCATTAATAAATGAATGGTCACTTGGGTTTGAGTATGAATGAGCTATACAGCGCTTCATTAAAAGAGTGATTGCAAGCAATCAAGTCATGTCCCAGGCAGGGAAAAGTTTTGATGCTGACAGCTGTTTTTTTTATTTTAGTTTTTGTTGAAAAGCATTAGATAATTATTAATTATGTTATAGTAGCAAGAAGATTTCTTCTCTGTAACATAAAAACAAGCATCCTGACAATATGTCGAAGGTGTGATTCATGTTTGAACATGTACCTCTTAAAACTTCACATGTTGGCTATTGTTGGCATAACCATCGCATTTCGTGAACACAGCAATAGCCCTCCTAGGTACTCCTATATATCTATTACTTGTGCTCGCTTCATCTACTGGTGAAGCTTAGTAACATACTGCTGCCCAAGCTCTAGACATTAATTATCCTTTTCGTAGTCGCTTATTTGTATATCTTTTTCGCTCCAAAACTGAACTACACGAGGCGCTATATAAAAGATTCATACTTGGAGACCTCGACTAACGTTAATTTTAATAAGAGACCTTATTGACCTTAGGGTCTATAGCCATAGTGGTCTTAATAGGAGCTTATGGTTGTTATAATTTGAGGTCAAAAATGTGAACTGGACCCCTTTCTATGGTGAATGTGTGTGGTTTTCGATTTGGAAAATAATTGATAAGAAATTGTTGGTCGGTGCGCTAATATTTGTGAAGCTTTAGTTTGGTTGGTGGGGTAGATAGAAGTAGAGTTTGAATGAGATAATTATTTTATTTATAAAGATTACTGGGCTTGCCTAATATTTAGATACTAACGACCAACCGGCTGCCGGTGCTGTTGTGCCGGCTGCTGACTGGCGCAACTTCGTATGTGTAAAATTTTTGATTAATGCTCCTATTGGCTCCTACAGCGTGATGTTTTATAGCCTTCCTCGATAAATGGGCTATCCAACAATAAAAGAATTTTTCAATTCGAACCAGTAGTTTCTGAGATTAGCGCGTTTAACCAAACAAACTCTTTCGCTTTATAATATTAGTATAGATGTAATTCGTATATCAATAAAGTCTCGTTTGACTAAGTGCATTAGACTAACTATTATGAATGAGAAAACTGAAATTATTTTGGATATCAGTCTAACTAATCTCGAATAAGCCTTGTAATCCTAGAAGGGTTAGGCAGAGGTGTGCTTAAATAATATTACTACTACATTTTGCCAGTTACGTTTAAGTCCCATGTAATAGGGGGCGAGCCTACTGCCATCAACCGGGCACGAATCCAGACTCGGTGGCTGCTACTGAGAAATTCTTGATGGAAAAACCCAATAGCACTTTGCCCGACCCGGCAAACGAAGCCAGGATCTCATGCTCAGTAGCCGCGCTTGCGAGCAATATATCAACGGTGCAGTCCCAATCACAGCAGTACCTACCTATGAATTTAGCACAAAATTAAATGTCTCAATAAATCAAACATTACCCAAGGGCTGAATATCGTTACAAAATAATAATAATAATAATATAATAATATCGCTGGACATTACACACAACGCCATCTAGTGCCACACTAAGCAACGAGGCTTGTGTCGTGGACACTAGATAGTTGATATACTACATAGATACTTTTTGTTTGTAAATACATACTTATTATACATATAAACATCCATGACTCGGTAACAAATGTCTATGCTTAACACACAAACACTTGCTCCTACCGGGATTCGAACCCGGAACCCTATGAACGTAAGGCAGCCTCACTACCGCTGCGCCATTCGGGTCGTCAAAATGCACACACATTATGTTTTTCTAAGCACCTAACCTTACTTATAAACTTATAACTGGTCTAATTTAGAGCACATGCTCTTAATAACCTCACAGCTGTATGTATGTAATCTAACCCGGTTCTTAATATTTGTGAGGCTTGACTGATTGTTACGTAGATGTATAGTTACTAGATGTGCGTATGTAGGTGAGCGTAGTTTGTTCGAAGTTGTGAGCGCACCTTAATTGTTGAGTTTTGGTTAGTTCTGTGGTACTTCTACGGTTTAGATTAAAGAAGAAAGAAAGAAAAAAGGTTTATTTGGAACATGCCAGAAGTTCACTAAACATTAAAAAACCTGAGGACAAAAAGATAATTACTACGTATAATATAGTATTCGTATGGCCGAGACAAAAATTAATACTTTGTAATGCTAGTAATTTTTTAAACCAATAGTTTTTAACACTGGCTCCATTTGACACTTGATTGACTTTTTCAGGAGTTCACTAATGGTAAATATTTGCAAAATTGTCTGAGAAAAAAAAAACAAAATGCCAGGGTTAATTTCGACTATCACGATGCGCCAAAAAACATGCAATACTATAATAACGTAATTATATAAAAGAAGGTTAATGAAAAAAACCGTTTCCTTTGATCTATTACTTGCAAAAAAAGTGAAGTAGAAATTAGTCCATTCATCACCATCTATCAAAACCTAAACCATACAAACGAAATCTTTCTAACACATTTAACTAACTAAATACCAGTTTTTTTTTTATTAACTTTCACTGACAATTTATTTTAAAACGTCAACAACTAGTGGATGTCACTTTCACTGTTTTGGATAAACATTGGATAGTAAGAAGGCTCGCTTTAGGCGGTGATTAGCATAATGGTAAAAAATCAATAAGTAATGGTGTTTTATGGGAGTTCAAATGTGAGAAAAAGTTTTATTTTGCCAGCTGTTCATGATTCAGAGACGTCAACTATTTTTAGAACGTTTTCATAAGTAATTAACGGATTACTAACTATCTGCACTAATATTAGAAGAGCGAAAGTAACTCCATCTGTCTGCCTTTTCACGCATTAACAGCTGAAAAGGATATCTATTTGTTATTCCAGCAGTTCCTCTCATACGATAATTTCTTATATCTACGCTAAAAGATATTGTTTTGTTGCCCATATATTATTTTCCATAGTATAAAAAGGAAAACAATATTTTACTCTTGCTAATAAGAGCAAAGCTGACTTAACTAAGTCAGCTTGAAAAATTTTGGACTGACCAAAAAAGACTAAGATATAGATTTAATAAACTACTTTATTTAAGAGCTTGCAAATTACCTTCTAATTATTATCTTAATAATAACTAGCAAAATATAATACTTACTGAATCATTTAATTTCATCTTAGTCATTAGCGGAAACATCCCAAACTTAACTAAAAACTAAAACAGAAAAAAATCGTTACCACTTCCAGTATAACCTATGCATCTTAAACAAATAATGATCAGTGCGGCTGTCATATCCAGGCCACGTTCACTTTCGATAGCTTAACACTTAGATGCATGACCCTGTACGATTTGTTGAGAGAAAGCCGTTAATATAGGCTTAGGGGGTCATTGGAGTGCATAGTGCGAGCGAGTAAAGACTTTAATATTCTTTGTAAAGAGTTCTCATTTGACCCATTTACCACCAAATCCTACTCTGCACGCACTCGGCTGAACGCTGACTTTTTTAAAAGTGCGTAGTGCTTTCATCTTTTGTATTTTTTTTTCCGTGTATTTAGTGTCTAACCTGGTGTCAGAGTATTTACCGTGCTATTGTACCTTATTATAATTATTTTTACTATTTTTCGTTATTGTGCTTGTTAGTGATCCTAAGATTTCTACAACTTTTTCTGTTTTTACTCGTGAGAACCTGTAATTGGCTCTGTGTTCCTTATGCAATTGTTACCGATTCGTTTTAGCTGTTGGTTCTCCTACTTATAAATAAATAAAATTATTATTTTCCATTAGTGATTATAAAATAAAATCCTGTAATTAAAATCATGATTTTATTGAAATACTGGAGATCATCAAAATAACGTTTTGCTATCTCATCAATTTTAGAAATTCAGGACAAAACAGTATATATTAATGATAACATTGACTGCCACGTTGGTCGAGTGGACGTAAGCGCGACTGCTGAGCGTGAGGTGGTGGATTCAATTCCCGGGTCACGCAAAGTATTATTGCATTTTTCCATCATGAATTTCTCAGTATCAGGCACGAAGTCTGGATTTGTGCCCGTTTGATGGCAATAGGCTCGCCCCTAATTACATGGGACTTAAACATAACTGGCGGAATGTGGGTGTATATACAATTAGGTTACACCACTGCCTTACCTTTCTGGGATTACAGGCGTGATGTTATAATGTTAAGTATTTATACTTTATCATAAAACTCAACTTTACGCCATCTTGTGGACGAATTTTTTGACACCCCGTAATTGTACATATTTTTATTCTTATTTTAGATCTAATATTAGTTTGTCAATAAGGTAAATATTTTGATGGTTTAATAAAAACTTTACGCCCTAAACAAGAAAAGCATTAGCAAACTATGTCACAGGTGTTAATACTTTATTACACTAGTGTAATAAAATAATACCTTAGCATAAACCTTAGCCAAGATTACGGCGCATAAAGTATCTTCTAATCAAATAATAAGCACTTGGGTAGCTATAATGTAGGTTGCGTTCACTTTCAATAGCTCGGGTGACCCTGTACAAGTTAAGAGAAAGCCATTGGTGTGGGATGGGTGAAAGATTGGGTGTGTGACTTTTGTATGATGAAGTTGATGTGTGGATGAGGAAAGATATTAGGTTTTTGTATTTAGAGGTTGGTAAAGTTTATGCTGAATGTGCTAGTTGGTTTTGTCTCTCTTTTTGGAGCGATAATACAATGATCCCATAGCATTTTAGTTGAATTCTTTGCAACAAGCACAATTAGTATCATCCATAGACAAGACAAATAAAAAAAAATATTATAAATTCTTAAAATTAAGAAATACAAGGTATTGCTTTGTATCCTCGTGAAATTCACGGAGGTAACTATGCTAATGATTCTCGACCCGAATCAATAATAAAATGGGTACGTAATTATTTATATTTTTTTCTCTATATCGGAAATCGGTTAGTGTACACCACCCGTATTAAAACGCGGCCCGTCTAATACTAGCCCTATAACCGCGCTTTCACACACACAAACAAACGTAGACGTTTATTCGATAAATGGGTGATTCTCCTCTTTTGAAAAGGGCTTCATTCTGAAATAGTGTCAAATTAAAACAACTAAAAAAAGCAGCGTTTATTATTATTGACCAGGCACCGTAATTTATATTGATTATTTACGTCTTCTATGACAACCTCCTGAATTTTGACGAGGTTGCAAAACTACACCTTGTATTAATATATAATTGTGTGAAACGAGTATAACTTTAAAATCGGCGTATTTACGTTACGTTTACACCACTAGCTCGTGCTAGTGGTGCAGATCTTGGACCTTACATGGTTTTCGGTGTTAAAAATAGTTAGGAACATCAATCATATTTCAGTAAAAGAACTATAAAACCAATCCCAAGATAAAAACTTTTTTGCAAAAAATCAACCGACTTCCAAAAAAATTACAAAAAAAAAGTGGAATGTAGATTTATATATATTTATTTTTCACTTTTTTTGTTTTGTTTTAGAAGCCAGTATTTTTTTGCAAAAAGTTTTTAAGTTACCCTTTGTAGTTATCGTATCACACACAAATCCTTGTCAACTATAAATTTCGCAATTTCATTCACTTGGATGACATATTTTTTCCAGCTATTTTGATTTAAAAACCAAACCACTGAACCGATTTTAATGAAATTTCTATTGGACCAATCGGAAAGTATATCCTTTCAGATAAAAGGAGAATTTTTCAAATAGGTTCATAAATGACGAAGATATGAGGTTACAAACACAATGGGAAAAAAAATACAACCGAATTGAGAACCTTCTTTGAAGTCGGTTGAAATACAACGTACTGTTTCACCGGTATCAGAAGTAAGACGAAGTACCTCAGTCTGTTCAGCAAGCCTTAGTTATAACAAACTGACGTTAAGATTACCCAACATCAATCAAAAACTTCATAAACCAATAAATCCCTTCTAACTTTCATTACCACATTAACACCAAATAACTTAATTTCAAAACACAATTACGTAAGAAAATAATTATGTTCTCAACAATAACATAGTATGAAAAGAATAAAAATGAAGTTATTAAAATAATTTGATATTGTAACCTGTTATTTGGGCGTTTCTCTTATGTAATAGTTTTATATGTACATTGTATATGGTGTAGTGTTGAACTGACTTTCCCTTTGATGGTTATCGCAAAATTATCTTGATTTTATGAGGAAGATATTTATCTTGGTAATAGTGATTTAGAGTGAGAGAGGAGCTCGTGGCTTAAATAATAACAGCCGCTCGGGGTCGATCGTCAGGTTAAGCCGCGCTTGCCTGGGTTGGTCTGTGGATGGGTGACCACCCATTACATACCGAGTTTACCGTTAAACCGTTGGTCCCGGCTGCCAATTGCACATCTTTGACAGTCGTTACAGGTAGTCAGTGGCCCGAAAGTCTGACAACCAGTCTTACCAAGGGTGTCGTATTACCCAGAACTAACTGGGTTGTGGAGGTCTGATAGGCAGTCGCTCCATGTAAAATACTGGTATTTAGCTGCATCCGGTTAGACTGGAAGCCGACCCCAAACATAGTTGGGACGAGGCTAGGCAGATGATGACTATTATATACATAATACTGCACTTTTAATACCCAACAACACGGAAAATGTAATAAACCCATCCATTAATAAGTCAATTAACTCTTTTTTAACCAAATAATCTTTTTTTGTTACAGAACACACCAACATCGTCCCTCGCTCCGATAAGGTATAATTTTGTTATTATTTTTGTAGCCAGTCTTTTGTTCTTACTCGACTGCGCAGAGGGAGGGTTCGTTTCGCACTGGTGGAAACAAAAAACGATCTCAATCTTTGGCTAAATAGTTCTTGAGAATTCCTGGGGTTAATAAGTAGGTTATTATAGCTTTTTGTTGTTTAGGTTTAAATATATTTTGATGGAACCAAGATTAAGGGGATCGAGTTTTTGTTTAGTAATAATATTATGTGCCAAAATAACTTACTAATTTTAGACATAAAAAACACTTATGCGCATGGTCTTTCATACTCGCCCAGAAGATTCGAATTTCAACGAAAATTACGGTATTTTTAACCGACTTCAAAAAAAGGAGGAGGTTCTCAATTCGGTTGTGTTTTTTTTTGTGTTTGTTACCTCAAATCTTCGTCATTTATGAACCGATTTGAAAAATTATTCTTTTATCTGAATGGATCTACTTTCCGAATGGTCCCATAGAAATTTCATGGAAATTGATTTGGAAGAAATTGCGAAATTGATACTTGACAAGGATTTGTGTGTGATGCGATAACTAAAAAGGGTAAAATAAAAACTTTTTTGCAAAAAAAAAACCGACTTCCAAAAAGAAACACTAAAAAAGTTGAAAATAACTTTACTATCGGAAGTCGGTGGCAAAAAAGTCAATGAAACAAACAATAGTCACCGACTTCCGAAAGTAAAGTTATTTTCAACTTTTTTAGTGTTTCTTTTTGGAAGTCGGTTTTTTTTTTGCAAAAAAGTTTTTTGAGAGGGACTATTAAATTCTAAAGAAATAAGAAAGATATACAGCTGCCTCGTTGGTGTAACGGTCGCAAAAGCGACTGTTGAGCAAGAGGTCCTGGGTTCGTTTCATGGGTCGGGCAGTGTTGTTGGGTTTTTCCATTAGGAATTTGTCAGTAACAGCCACGGACTCCCCTACCACATGGGACATAAAAACAATACTGGCCAAATGAAGGTGTACAATTACGTACACCTCTGCTTAACCCTTTGGGGTTTACAAGCGTGATCAGTTGCCATTTCTCAACCTTGGCATCATCTCGCTGGCCAAAGATCTCTCACTGAGCTTGATAACAATTTATTTTTACCCGACTGCGCCAGAAGGAGGGTTATGATTTTCGAGAGTAGGTATGCATGAATGTATGTATGCATACATATGTATAATTGTTTGGCACGCTCTGCGGCCTGAACGGCTCGATGGATTTTAGTTTGAGAGGTGTCGTTAGATTCGTATTTACTGTGAGAGTGACACTGGGTATATCAAAATAAAAATGAAAACAAAATGGCGGATTTTTGGCGCCAAATTCAAATATTTTAGGCACGCTCTGCACCCAGCTTCAAAGGTGTCGTTAGATTCGTATTAATTGTGAAAGTGACACCGGGTATAAATTTTGAATCAGAACACAACTTAAGCTGCGAATTTAAAAAAGTTGTAAGCAAGCGGGATGCATTTGAGTTTGAAAATATAAAAATGGAACGGTTCCCGCCTGCTTCCAACTTTTTTAAATTTAAAATGTGCTTGTTCTTAGCTTTTTACCGTTTTCTTTTTTATCTTAAACTCTTTACCGCAGTCGGGGTTTTAGTATTTTTTATTACTTTTTTTTTTATTATGAATCCTTTCAAGATACTATCACATAATTTCAGAGGTACACTGGAAATAAAATGGATATCCTTTTAATAAGCAGCTTAGAGTTTATTGGCACGCCCTTAAAATACAAAATGTGTTACTAAATAATATGTTTTATATACCAGCAACTTCTTGATTCTTAGAATCGCTACACTCTCAACACATCATCCGATGATCGAGACAATACTGCACATGTCACAATATAAAGCAGGCGTGAACATAGAACGAATATGTTACGAGTTACAACACAATGGTGTCTGAATGTCGCGGTGTGACGCGGTTTGATGTGCCGCGCAATTATTATAGCTCATGTCGCGGTGCAAGTGTGGGTGGAAGACTTTTTGGCAAATGTCTAGATGGTTTTGCGTTGTAGTCGATAATTGTACGAAAAAGAATCTGTTGTCGAAATTCAAGTTGTCGATTAAATTGATGTCATGTGCTATATTATGTTTAAACATCTTTTTTTTAAGTTAATTACAATTTTGACTGTCCTGTAATTTTAGACTAATAAACAATACAAAATACACAGTCGTTGGCAAGCACAAAGCGACGACGTACTTACGGACGAGGAAGAAAATAGAGACGATCAAATAACTAAAAGAAAACTATCTATCTTACTTACTAATCTACTTACTTACTCAATAAATTTTCAAAAACCTCAATCTAGATACTTGCATCATAACATAAAATAACATCACGTATGTTATCCCCAAAAGGATAGGCAGAGGCACAACCGGGCACAAATCCAGACACCGTGGCTGCTACTGAGAAATTCCTGAAGGAAAAACCCCATAACACTTCGCCCGACCTGGAAATCAAACCCAGGACCTCATGGTCAGCAGTCGCACTTGCGGCAGCTAGACCAAAAAGGCAGTACTGCATCATAATGATTCATAATTACTAAGGTCGATGGTCTTCAACAACATTTTTAATTTACCTCTTACAAAACTACCGGGATGTTGGAACAGTTTATTGGTATCCCACACAGCGCAGCGTGTAATGGGGCGACGCCTACCAATACTGTAACGATTTCCTACTATTTAATCTACCTTCGTTCGTACAGTCAGCGAAAGAGCTAGGTGTACAGATGGAAAAAAGCACATAAAATGAACTTCAAATCATCATACATACATAAGTCACACTTTCTCTCTTCTAACTTACCCTTCAAGTTTTAAACAAGAAAACGATAGTGCTGTCCAGGTTGGCATAGTGTAGCAAAAAAGCAATGGATTGGTGTGCACAAAAAAAAGAAAAAAAAAGATGGTGTCAAGTAAAACAATAACGAAATCTAGAACTGCTAACATTCTTAATATAACATAACATCCAACAGCCTTTACAGACGTGATGTGTGTGTGTATAGGCACACACACATTTCGCAAAGTTTGTCTAAGTCCCATGTAATAGGGAGCGAGCCTATTGCCATCAACCGGGCACAAATCCAGACTCCGTGGCTGCTACTTAGAAATGCCTGATGGAAAAAACCAACAACAATTTGTTACCGACCTGGGAGAACGAGCTCAGCATTAGCGCTTGTTACCACACGATGACACGACCAATGAGGCAGTCCTTACTATAACTTTTTTAAGTTCACTTTTCTCTCGGAAGATGTTGAAATCTTCAGAGTATTTATTATAGAAATATTTGTATGCTTTCTCTAGTTACTCAGCAAATGCACAACGAGGATTGCACAAGTTGCAAGTTAGCTACCTAGAAACCCATCTCTTTTGTCGACTATACTTTGTAACTCATAATTTTATGTTACTGCGTACTATGAAACTCAAATTAAGTATTCCATATTAACGAGTATAAGCGAATTATGCAACTATACCCCACGTATCCTGCCTGAATAGCTGATTAAGCCTAATCAGTTGCGTTTTTCTCGTCTCCTAGCTTCTACTGAGAAATTACATCTGCCTCGCCTTTTCCCAACTATGTTGGGGTCGGCTTCCAGTCTAACTGGATGCCGCTGAATACCTATATTTTACATGGAGTGACTGCCTATCCGACCCCACAGCTCAGTTAATACTGGGCAATACGATATCCCTTGATAAGACTGTATGTCAGAATTTCGGGTCACTGACTACCTGTAACGACTGTCAAAGATCTACAAATGTCAGCCGGGACCAACGGCTTAACGTGCTTTCCGAGGCACGAGGAAACTCGGTATGTAAAGGGTGGTCAGAAGATAGACCCGAGCGGCTGCAATTATTCAGCCACGAAATTACTGATAGAGAAACGACTTTAAAATTGAAACCAGAAAGAATCTCTTGCTCATCAGTAGCAGATCCTGCGACCACTGGCTACGAGGCAACCTACAGAGTAATCGTGTAGTCTGCACAGAATTATAATTACATTAAATAATTTGAATATTGTTTTTTTCCTTATACAATGCACTGTACTGCGCCTTATGTCATTTTAAAGGTTCTTCCATATAAGTAATGTAATTATTAGTCATCTTTTGGTGACTATAAAAAAATTGTAACCTTTACATTTTCCTAGCCTGTACAGTACGATATTTATTTTCGTAAGTA
Organism: Standfussiana lucernea; assembly: GCA_964057025.1. Lineage (NCBI taxonomy): Eukaryota > Metazoa > Arthropoda > Insecta > Lepidoptera > Noctuidae > Standfussiana > Standfussiana lucernea. Next base: position 11,734,768 of record OZ059808.1, on the reverse strand, counting down.
ATATGAAACTTCCGATTCATAATAACTAATAAGTTTTATACATTACATTTTGTATGTATGTATTCGTAAATGTTATAAATAGGCGCCATAGACTGCACAAAACACCCAATCTTAATGTTTAATGCTTTTAGAATAAGATCTGAATGTCATTTATCTGTGTTGTTTATGTTAAAATAAAGAAATTTCAAAAACCTATCAAATCATTGGTGTTTGATGCAGTTTTGAAACTTGAGGCTTTATCATGTCGTGAAACTATGCGAGACAGGGGCGGATGGCACTAAGGAATTAACCGATACTTACATCACTAAAATCCGAAAAAACAAAGATGCGAACAAAATCACTATTTCAGCTTAACGTTTAAAACTTTATTTCTTATAGTACCAGTAAGTCACAACTTACATAATTGAAATTAATCGTAACAAAAAACTACTCATTCACACTTAAATAATCAATCGATTTATCAATGATTATTCATTAAAACTCTTTGTTATAATTGAATTGTATCATTGAAATGCATTGATTGCATCGGATAAAATATTGGTTACAAGTTACAAAATTTCTGTTATATAATTTTAGCGTAACATAATAAGTTCCTGGCTAGATTATTATCAAGTATAATGAAAACTGCAATCTGCAACAAAAAAAAATAACTTAAAAGGCTTGAATTGCACTCGCAGGTTTCCAGTTAGGTAAAAGGCTCATATAATCAGGGCCGAGCCTATTTGCCTTTGGCAAGGCAGAAATACAGACCCAGAGCTACTAATGTCAAATTGTTGAAGACAAAACCAGAAAAAACTCCACCAGACCTCAATATTTATTCCAGAACCTCATGTCCTGTCCAGCGGTCCCTACCACTAAACCAACATTATCATCATCGTCTGCCTAGCCTTTTCCCAACTATGTTGGGGTCGGCTTCCAGTCGTAACTGAATGCAGCTGAATACCAGTATTTTACATGGAGCGACTGCCTATCTGACCTCCACTATCCAATTTTAGTACTGGGTAATACGATAGCCGTTGGTAAGACTGATTTTCAAAATTTCTGGCCACTGACTATCTGTAACGACTGTCAAAGATCTACAAATGACAGCCGGGACCCATCTATGGACCAACCTATGCAAGCGCGGCTTAACCTGAAGATCGAACCGAGCGGCTGCATAATACATAATCAACCTATTACTTTCCAGGTGCTGTAACACATGCCTGCTCTCAGTGAGAGAGAATGGGATGTCATATATCTTTGAACTAGCTGACCGGTGCACCTTCGTCTGCGACATTGTCGTCTGTAACATTTTTGATTAATGCTCCGTTCCTATTAGTCGCAGCGTGATGTTTTATAGCCTATAGCCTTCCTCGATAAATAGGCTATCCAACACTAAAAGAATTTTCCAATTCGAACCAGTAGTTCCTGAGATTAGCGCGTTCAACCAAACAAACAAACAAACTCTTCAGATTTATAATATTAGTACAGATTTTTGGTTCTAAAACATACCGAGTTCCCTCACGATGGTGTCAAAGTAGCAAGACAGTAAAAAAAGAGAAATTTTTGATTAATAAAAAATTTGAGCTTTTGATATCACTTTCAATTTATGTTACTTCACTTAATTAGCTACTAAGATCAGGTCAACGTTAGGTCATCGGATTGTATATTATCTCGTTGTGCAATCTGACTTCCTTCTATTTTAATGGAATGGAGCTAGAACCTTGGCTGGCCACTGAGATTTATTTTAGAAGATTTGATAAATCAAATCTTCAGCAGAGTTTCGGAGGCGAAGTGAAAGTACCCTTAAAGGTATTTGTACCACATTTACTCGTAAATCACTTTCCGTTACCTAATCTATATTAATATTGTAAAGAGGTTAAGTTTGTTTGTAAGTTTGTATGTAGGGGGTTCTTCGGAACTACTGATCCGATTCTGATTTTTTTTTCAGTGGTAGAAAGCTACGTTATTCGTGGGTGTTATAGGCTAAATTATGTTTATATCATGCTTATTGGCCGAGCTATCACAATTTTTGCGGACGAAGTCGCGGGCGAAGTGCTAGTATATTATAAATACCAAGGTAAGTCTGTCCTGTAGCAGGTTTCATATGCTCAATTCAATTTTGAGGGTAGGTACTTAGAAACCTTTTTCTGGACAGAGTGACATTTCTAAGTTCTACACGATAGTAATGTAGGCGTCAGTTTTACAGCGAAACAAGTAGAAGAATACCATTTTTTTTTAGGTAGCTTTGTAAATAATGTAAAAAAAATAACAATAAAAGCCGCACCAAAAAAAAACTAGGCATTACCCGCAACGTCCGATTCCCCATCTAACTACAACATAATATTAAGCTGGCATACAATTATCGCTAATACCATTGTCTTTATTCATGCTAAGGGGCGTGGCGCGAATGTTACGGAGAAAGTATGACATTTAAAACTATATTGTTTGAGAGTAAGAGTTGTGGGACACCTGGGTTTGTTGGTTGCGTGATGAATTTTATAAGCCAGACATTGTATGTCGCCATCACGAGCTAAAAGCATGGTTAACCTTTTGAACGCCAGAGCATCGCACGCGCGTGCCCTCCACGCCAAGCCACAATTTCACCGCACACACAAAAAAATACCTACAAAAATAATCGGGATTTTAAAACTTTATCGATAAACAATAATATTAAAGGGACAAGATGATAGCTTAAATATTTAAGGTAAGTATACAAACCAAAACACACAAAAGTAATGATTTAATCGTTTATTTCGTGTTATAGTACATCGCATTTTTTGTCATATATTTGTGTATATTTGTTGGCGTACAGGGCACGCGCTAGCTTGTCACTTAAATGCGACAATGGCGTGCAAAAGGTTAAGAAGATATATGACATGACACATGCCAAATGTTTGTTTTTAACCACCGACCAAAGAGAGGGGTGTTATAAGTTTGAAGTGTGTATCTGTGTATCTGTCTGTGGCATCATAGCTCCTAAACGGATGAACAATTAATATCATCTGCTTGACATACTAAACTGTCTACTTAGCGGCCGTCCGACCCGACGGCGGTGCTTGGATTAAAATATTCCACTTATATTAAACGTAAAAGGCTATTATCTGGTTTTTATTTTTATTCATCTCTAGTAAAAGTGTTGTAAACAAATTAATTTAATTTTTAATGCTTCCGTATGTGCGTTTCGCTCGCACGATCATAAAATTCTCTTACAGAAACAGCCAGATCAAAAACACAAATATTTGTTTCGTGCGGGAATCGAACACGTAATAGATTATACGCAAACAACGCTATCCAAAATGGTTGTATTAGAAATATTATCCTATTTACAATAATTCAAAAGATATGCCGTTAAAGATTAAAACTAAATAATTAGGTACACTCCTTATAAGGAACTCGAAAAAAGAACTCTATTACCAAAACTAATAGAATACATTTCGAAATCGCAAATCGAAATGTCAAGGCATTCGAACTACGAATTTTTCGATGTCAATCATTTGACAGATTGTTTTTTTTTCTTCGAAATGAAAAAATGTTGCCATCCACAAGGCAATGAACGCCCGGAGGTGTGGCCAGAATAAATAATTATGGTCGGGAATGATCGTATGTAGTCGTGTCGAGTTCATTATAAGTTTTATTAGTAAGACATTGCATTTTAATAGCTTCTACGAGTACTACTTATAGTTTTAAATGAATATCCGGTGCACCCTAAACAATCAGACCCGAGGGCCTAGTACATAAGGCCTAGAACATAAGGTAAATTGAAACTATTTTAGAATTAAAAATACTATACTATAAAAGTGATGTCAGACATCGGTGAAGGAAAACATCGTGAGGAAACCTGGACTTATAATTAATATAAGTCTGCAATCGCCAACCCGTCTTGAACAAGCGTGGTGATCAATGCTCGTGCCTTCCCTGTTAGAGAACAGTCCTTCGCCCAGCAGTGAGACAGTTACCGGCTGGTATTATTATTATTTATAATATAGTACTGATTTCTATACTGTGCATAGGTACCGATTGGTACTAAAATCGTAAAACGGGATATAAAATATTTATTTTGTAAACAAACGCGATAAATCACAACTTTTCTGTATTTTAGTACCTACTATAGAACAAGATCTCATACAACACAAATTACTTTTGCGCAAGTAAAACCTAACAGACGAAACAGCAAATTCATTCGATATTCAAAAGTAACAGATCAAATACATAACAGCCAACAACGCCGAATATTGTACATACAAAACTGTGTAGAATCCATAATACCATCAACCGATCTCGTCTATCATAAAATGGCAGCTACATCATTCTCGCAACGCAAATACAGGTGCAATTAAGCGGGAGCCGGATCGAGTCATTATATCGATATAGCTTATTACTCGATTATCTTAAGTGAGGTTCTGCATACGTAATCGCGGTGTATCGGTAATATCGATTTAGGAGTCGTGTAGAATCGACTCGAGTAACAATAGGTTATGTGTGCTGGATCCATGACTCCATGTACCGTTCCTCGAGTTTATTTCCTGCTAGTTTATATTGTGGATTAGTGATTCTATAGCCTGTGTAGGATTGAGTTTTAATATAAAATTTATAATCGACTAAAAAGTTTTGATTCGATCTTGGGCACTGGCGATACTAAAGGTTATGTCAAAGTTGCCAAAAAACAAAAAGCGACGCCTTTGAAGCTATACGCAAAGATAGCAAGACATACTGGACCCCTTCATGAGATATTGGATCAATAGCCTTAACAAATGGAAGGAGAGGAGGGAGGTATTTGCCCAGCAGTGGGATAGTATGGGTTGATATAAGAAATAATAATGTTGCCGAATGAAAAAGTTGATAACACAGTCTTATAGACAAATGTTGCCAGGGCTTGATAAAAAAACGATAAAATTCGAACTCAAATTAAGAATACCTGGGCCATTCCAGTACACCATAATCATATGCTAGGGTAGAATGCCCTTAAGGTTTACAGACCAACAATCTCCTCAAGGCTGAAAGCAGCTGAACGAGAGTAGCCGAGGATCGATTCGAATTGTTAGTGATTAGATTGACGTATGTCAATCATTAGGTGTATATAAGCTGATGATGATGCTGAACCAGATGCTTAACAAATGTATTTCCTTAAAATATAAATGATATATAAATCTATAACATAAAATGTAGATCCTTAATACTTGGCTCGTTCATAAGGATCATGCTCATGAATTTTAGTAAACCCATGCTTGCATAATTTCGTTGCGGGATCCAAGACAATAAAATTGCTCCTCTGGGACTTCGTCGAGCTTCATTGTCTCGGAGCTTTTTTGGTGGTCGCCACTGTTGATTCTGGCTTTCAGGAGTTGCAGTGGTTTGGGAATAGCGTGGCAGGATTGTCCAAAAAAAAAACTGCTTAGCAGAAAGAATATTGATTAATATACAGTTAATTGAGGGACACGCAAAAGCCTAGATCGTTTTGAAACAATCCCTTAGCAACTTCTTATAAACGAAGATCCAAGGCTAAACTACTCATCGAGAACTTATTATTCCGAGCTCATAAGAAAGATAAATTACCCCCCCCGATAATCATAATTATACACTTCAGGTAATAAATTAAAATTCACTCAACCCCTTCCGTTGGTATGACTAGTATAAGTACGTATGCAGGGTTGCCAGCTGTAATAATCATTAGTTGTAATGATACTGTTGTTTTGACATACCAAAAAGTTCGAAAACTGTCATGAAGAGGCGAAGCTTGGGGTGTTAAAGTAACAAAAAAAAGTTGAAGATTAGAATAAAAAAGACAAATCACGACTTTTCAACTCGATTTGCCTTTCTATAAGTGGCTCTAACATTATATTTGACACTATGTTTTTGTTCGCGGCATCGCTCCCGTTATGTGTGAATGTACCCACGGGAACGTTTTAAATGTAGCCTATGACTTGATTTGATACCATCTCTACGCCTATCCTCGTAAACAAATTGGAAAAAATAGGTATTAGAGATATCGCACTTGATTTGTTCAAGAACTATCTTTCAAATAGGAAGCAGAGTGTCAAAGTTGGGCAATATATAAGTGATGTCACAGATGTATCATACGGCGTCCCCCAAGGAAGTGTATTAGGTCCAACGCTCTTCTTGGTATATATAAACGACCTGTGTAACATGAAAATTCCTAATGCCAAAGTCCTGTCGTACGCCGATGATACAGCTGTCATCTTCTGTGGTAAGACATGGCACAATGTGCAGCTAAGTGCTGAAACAGGAATGTCCCAGGTTGCGTATTGGCTCAATGCTAATGTTCTCACATTAAATACCTCCAAAACAAATTTTATAAGTTTCAGCATCTGCAATCGTACTCAACCAACCGGCGATTTTCGAATCATTATACACACTTGTGATGGTACTAATGTTGATAATTGTAACTGTTCTAGTATTGGCAAAGTTTCTAGCACTAAATATTTAGGGGTTATGCTGGATCAGAGTTTGTGCTGGTACCCCCATCTTGAGCAAGTTGCCAATAGAGTCCGCAAGCTAAATTGGATTTTTAAGACTCTGCGTCACGTGCTGCCTAGGTCTATACAGAGTAGCAGTAAGCCTGTTAGAAATATGCTCACACAAATATATATTTCTCTTGCGCAATCAATATTGATATACTGTATTCCTATTTGGGGTGGGGCAGCAAAATCTAAATTCATCCAATTGGAGCGAGCACAACGAGCCCTGCTCAAAATAATGTATTTTAAAAAAAGGAGATATTCTACAGAGAACCTCTATAAACTTAGTGATGTATTGTCAGTTAGGAAATTATACATTACTCAAATAATTTTAAAAAAGCACAAAACCTTACCTTACAATGCGGATATACACTCTAGAAGAAGAAAACACGATATAGTCCAAATACCTAAAACTAAGACCAAATTCGGATCTATGCAATTTAGTAAACGTTCAGCTCAATTATATAACAAAATAAATAAAGAAATTTTCGTATATGCAAAATCTTATCATATATGTAAAGAAATGTTGATTGACTGGATAAAACCACTGACATATGAAAATACTGAAGCTCTCCTACAAAACGTTACTTAACACAAGTATACTACCCCCTCACACACACAGAGACTCTCATACCTACACGTACATTCACACACCCATACACATACAACCACACATCCACAACACTCATGTACACTCAACAACACATCCACACTCATGCACACGCACACACACGTTCACATAATTATATTTTGTTTTATTACCCATGTACTGTTTTTATTGTGTTTAAAGTAAGTACTTACTGTTGTGAAGGAGCGGAGTCTTTTAATACAGGCATTATTTGCTTAAATGAAGACCCCAAACCCAATACTATTTGTGTAAAACTTCTGGACACAATAAACGTTATATTATATATTATTATTATTATATTATTATGACACTCGGGGATAATGTGGTTTTCCGTTAGTGAAAGAATTTTCGGAATCGGATCAGAATTTCCGAAGATTACCCCTACATACAAATTTACAAACCACCTCTTTATAATTTTAGTATAGACAAGTGAGACCGATAGGATTTCCAATCGATAAAAGGATAGGAACTCTTGTTCAATATTTCAAACTTCCCAACTTAGAGCGCCTTACCCTCCCGGTTTTTGAACCAAGATTTTATACAAAAAAGCCATACTTTTTATTGATACGATCGGACTTGGAAGTCAATCGATGTTAAATTATAATGTTGACCTTCATTACTTTCATTAACTACCTTACCCCGAATGGAGTTTAATCGAGAGAGATCCTGGCAACCCTGTCCACGGTAATCATATGTAGAAAAAAAAAGAAGATAAAACTCGAACGACGACGCGGCACAAACGAGTATAGTAGCGTCGACAAAAAAATAACGGCGGCGGCGTATAATTATTATCATCCTGTTTAAGAGGCTGATCTTACTCGGTATTATATATTATTTTTTAGTGTCACTGGAACATCCAAGATAGGGTTTCTATATAATCGATCTATGGTTATGTACATTTAGTCACAAAGAAGATGCTGGCCGAATACATAACCACCTCTTTTTTTAGCAGTCGGTTAACAAAAAAACGTAGTATTAATGTTCAAGGAAGAATAAACAAGAGTGATTTACAGCCATCGATAAAACTAGTTACGTCAAACTGTTGTTTCTGAAGTTGTATAAAAGTTTTGGGTCAACCTAGTTTGACACAAATAAACAGTTGTAAAACTTAAGTCTTTATCACAACATCATCACCTGCCTGTCCTTTCCAACAGCCCAGTAACTGGGTAAAACGATACCATTTGATAAGACGTCTGGTTGTCAATCTTTTCGGTCGTATCAGGGCCACTAAAATTGCGCTTTGTCCTTTTAGTACGTCGTTCTGTTTTTTGTATTTTTTTTCTTAGTTTTGGTTTTACCTGTTTTTACTTATTTTTCTAACTTACTAATTACATTTTTAAATATTCCTATATAAAATTATTACCTGTTTTATTATTAAAATAATTTCCTGATTGACCCCCATTAAATAGTTTTTCTTTCTCTCGCCTTGCGTCGAGTACTGCTCCTTAACAAGTCAATACAACATGTACAACGTATTAATCAGATGTGTATACAGTTCATATTACTTGCTTTCAGTTGGATGTGAGATAGTGTCAGTTTTTATATCATTCATTTATTAGTTACATCAGTCCTTATAAGAGCTACTCGACGATTCAAGATTAAATACTACCCGGTTTGACTGCCTTATGGTCTAGTAATTTAGTACTCGCAAGTGCTAATGTTGAGCGTAGAGTGTTGAGTTTGATTGCCAGGTCGGGTAAAGTGTTATTGGGTTCATCCATCAGGAATTTCACACTACCAGGCTGAACCCCGAATTTGTATGTTGATGGTAATAAGAGCATCGAAAAACCCGGCTTTGGTCCCAGAAAAACCCCGAGAAAAACCGAGTTTTACTATGGTACTGAAACCGGGCCCTAATGGTAATAGAATCGTTGCTTATTAGAAACTTTAAAAAAAATTGCGAAATGGGTTCACCTCCGTCTAACCTTACGAGCATTACAGGCTTGAAGTTATGTATTGTTTGGTATTAAAGTTGCAATTTTCCATTAACCTCCCTATTATTTCCTTGAGCGAATATAATTTGCAAACTTCACTAACCGCTGTTCTATTTCTGGCATGAAATAGAACGCAGTATCAGCCACGATCTAAAATTAAGCCAAACTAAAAGTAAACAAGGTTTTAAAGTTAGATACCTGGTTATGATCGTGTATCATGTTGCGTGCGCCGAGACACGCGATTGAGTCGTATGCGTATAGGAGCGGTAAAATTGTGCTGGGTGACGCACTTATTTGTTTTTTTTTTTCTTAGCCTATATTGGCCCTCTGCTGGGCAAACTCCTCCCGCATAAGCTTCCACTCTCCTCTCCGTGCGGTTTTCCCCGGCCAATCTCTCATAAACGCCTCCAAGTCGTCGCACCAGCGCGCAGCAGCGTTTTCCTGGCCCATTTGTATTTTACGTTCTGTAATTTAATTAGAGCTATTATCGGAAAGCACGTTAAGCCGTTGGTCCCGGCTGTCACATGTGGATCTTTAACAATCGTTACAGGTAGTCAATGGCCCGAAAGGCTGACAACCAGACTTACCAAGGGGTATTGTATTACCCAGTACGAACTGGGTTGTGGAAGTCAGATAAGCAGTCGCTACGTGTAAGATACTGGTATTCAGCCGGATCCGGCTAGACTGGAAGCTGACCCCAACATAATTGGGAAAAGGCGAAGCAGATGAAATATTATTTTTTTTAATAAAAAAAAAAATATGCAACATCTTCCTGATAATATTTGAAACATTTCCAAAATTAAAAAATCCTGTATTGTAAATGTCAACGTCAGAATTCACTTTGTCGTTATCCAAGAAATTCGTTAATGTGATTATGGAACACGATTATTCCTCAATAAGTATTATATTTAAACCATAATGTTCCACTGAAAGGCAAATATCTCCTTTACACTTTCACACAGACATCTTTCTTCTGCCATGGCGGACCAGTCGAGTCAAGTTTTCCCTCCATTTCCGTCTTGGGCTGCCATGACATCATTTAGCATTTAAAGGGACTGAATCCATGATTCTTTAAGCCCTAAAATGTTATGTCAAATAACTTAATATGTTTCTAAGCTAGATTTTGTCACCTAGTTCATGCGTTCAGAGCAACATTTTAACGACCCTAGAACTCATACATAGAAAATGCTGTTCATAAAGACGCATTGTAAATCGCTAAGTTTTTATGAGATCACACAATTTATTTATGGTGTTATCCTGTTAATGCGGTTGCTATGGGAACGGGATATGTTTGCGAACCCCGTGGATGTGTTTTTTAAAGCTGGATGAATGAGCTACTGGGGCCAATGTACTTTTCTGTTTCTTTTTTTTTAATACGCTTTTATTAGCTTCACATGGTGATCTATATCGAGAGAGAGAGCGAGAGACGGCTCTAGACCTGTCTAGCGCCATCTCTCTCTCTTTTTCGAAATATAACTAAAACATTCCTGCATTAAGAGGCCATGGTAACCCCATAACTAACTATGTAAAAAAATCTTAGAAGTTGAATTTGACCCACTTCCCGGTTTCCGACTGAGCTGAAATTTTGCATACTTACATTTTTATTTTGGATGACAATGCATGGTTAGTCAAGCGACGTCATTCTAAATCCAATATGGCGGACTAGTAATTTTTAATGTATTCCCATGATATGGGTATCAAATGAAAGGGTTTGATAAGGCTAAGTGTTTTTTTAGTTTTTTTTTTTTAAGTAGGTATTTACATAATATAATATTTTTAATTATGTGATAAATAAAATAATTTCTACTGTCAGTGACGTCACTCGAAATAATTCTACTCACTAATAAACTCTTTCACTCATAAATTCAAACCGTTTATGAAAGGTATTTCTTCTTTTTCTTCAAAATTCATACATCTAGTATATTCGATTCGCCTTGTATTCTTTATAGCTGTCCCTTGTTATGTATTTTAATCGAATAAGTCATAAAATACGAATAAAAAAAGAGATAATTCAGAAGTCGTTAACTTACCCCTTTTTCAGATTGAAACATGTTTTATGATTCACGGAATCATAATAACAAGGTAAGACTTATAGGTATGTAAGTGGGTAGGTATTTTTATGGGGTAAAAAAGCTGTAATCACTGTTTAAGAAGCATTCAAAGATTTAATCAACTTATATAAGGAATGTTCATATCTATAATACTAATCTATACTAATATTATTATTAATATTATAAAGCTAAAGAGTTTGTTTGGTTGAACGCGCTAATCTCAGGAACTTCTGGTTCGAATTGAAAAATTATTTTAGTGTTGGATAGCCCATTTATTGAGGAAGGCTAAAACATCATGCTGCAACTCAAAGGAGCGGAGCATTAATCAAAAATTTTACGCAGACGAAGCTGCGCTGGTCAGCTAGCAATATTATAAAAGAAAAAAAAATTGTATGTAGGGGGTAATCTTCGGAATTACTGATCCGATTCTAGAATTTTTTTTACTGGTACTGAGCTACAATACTCGTGGGTGCTGTAGGTTATGAATTGTATAAATATCACGCTTATTAGCCGAGCTATCACCATTTCTGCGGACGAAATGGCGGGCGTAGTGCTAGTCAAAAAATAAATTTTAGGTCTATGGTTTAATTTTATTTATTAATTTTGACATTTAAATAAATAAAATAAAATAAAAAAGCCTTTTATTTCTTGCTAATGAATTAAAAAATAAAAATAGAAAAAAAACAATAAAATTTAAATAAAAATAACTCATTAAAAATTGGAAATTAAAAATAGGTACAAAATTAGAAAATTAAACATTTTGGAAATTAAAATATAACTTATTTAATATTCAATAAATTTCTATTTAAGTGATAAATTAAACATTTACATGTGCAAGAACCCCTCTCAGGTGAAGGCCTCCTCCAGAGATTGCCATTGCATAATCCATTAATACTAACTCCTCACTTACTCGGTCTTCTCACATAACCACAAACATTCTAACGTTATCGTCTTCCATTCATCAGCAAACAACTCTAAACCAGGGTTGGTCTCCACGAGCGCGTTGACCATCGCAAGCATATGCGGCATAGAGGAGGTGGATCTAGCTAATGTGCGGCAAAATTGAACTTTAAACAATTTATGCTTTCTAGAACGATTATACTTAATTATTTGGAACAAATATTGTCACAGCTCGGCATTTAAACTGCAGGCGAAAAGTTTAAGACCGCACTTAAACAGTATAATTATCTATCAATTGTAATAAAGTCCCATAAGATAAATAAAAGAAATGTACACCTGCATATTCTATTGTTAATGTAGAATATTTAAAGAAGTCATTCTTTTGTTTACTTTCAAGTTATTGGACAATAAACATCTATTGTTTTCAATCACCGACAAACGCTGCGCTAGAGCCAGATGGTAGAGTCCTAATAATATGTTTATTGTGTGCTCATTACTTATTACTTTGCTTTTGTTTGGCATTGGTCAATATTAAGGATTATTTAGCTTCTGAAAACACGTAGTTTCAATTTATTCTTACCTGAGTTTACTTGGGTTGTTCACAAACAATCTCAGTTAGTCTAAACTTGTAAACTAAAATGGGAAAAGCACGCGAAATTAGCAGTGAAGTGCGTTCTGCCATCGTTGTTTTGCATAATGAAGGCAAATCCGAACGTGAGATTGCTTCACAACTGAAGTTATCGAAGACTTGTGTTCATAGCACAATAACTCGATACAGGAAGACAGGCAGTTTTCAAGATCGTCCACGCTCGGGAAGGCCGAGAGCTACCACGTCTAGTGAAGATAATTTCATTGTTGTTACCAGCAAGCGAAATAGACGCTTAACAGCACCAGAAATCTGCGTTGGAGTAAACAAAACCGAGTTAAACCTTTATCATTGACTACAGTAAAACGGCGACTGAGAGATGCAAAGTTGTATGGTCGCGTCGCCGTCCGAAAACCTCTGCTAAGGCCACAAAACAAGAAAAAGCGGATGCAGTGGGCTCTTGCCCATCGAGATTGGACTGAAGAAGATTTTAAAAAAGTTCTTTGGACCGATGAATCCAAGTTTGAACAATTCGGTTGAAAACTAAGAATTTACGTGAGACGCAATGCTTAAGAAAAGATGGTGCCGGACTGTGTAGTCCCAACAGTCAAGCATGGCGGTGGCTCAATTATGGTCTGGGGTTGCTTCTCTAGCCAAGGAACTGGCGATTTGGTCAAAATTGAAGGAATTATGAAAAAGGAACAGTACAAAAACATTTTAGAACAAAATGCCGTTCCTTCCGGGTTGCGATTAATTGGAGACGCATTCATATTCCAACAAGATAATGATCCAAAGCATAGCTCCAAATTATGCAGAGGATATTTAGAAGAGAAAGAGGCGCAAGGGGTGTTAAAAAACATGGTTTGGCCTCCTCAGAGCCCGGATCTCAATCCAATTGAACTTTTGTGGGAAGAGCTTGACAGGAACGTCCGTAATCGTGGCCCATCCTCGCAAGAAGAAATGTGGAATGCTTTATGCGAAAGTTGAGCAATATATCACAAGACATCAACACAAATTGATTGCTCGTATGCCGAGACTTGTGAAAAAAGTCATACAATGTAAAGGAGGATTTTTTGATGAAACATCAGTTTAGTTAACTATAGCCTTTTTTCGCGTGGACTGTTAATATTTCCTTATTTTTTTAAATTACAATTTGTCAATAAACACTAATTAGGGACTAATTGATTAGATAGTTAAACTGGTTAATTAAACATTTAATATTTTATTGGTGTTTTACTTTATTTTCCTACTTCAATTAAGGTGGTCTTAAACTTTTGGCCTGCAGTGTAAATCCGAGGCGTTGGTCAATAGCATTTCTAGAGAAAGAAATATTTTGCTCAGGGAAAAAGGTTTATTTTCTTCGAGAATTTTGCTTCCGGACGTCATTTTTTCTCACTCTTGTCATCATCAAGAGTGTTTTCCACGAGGAATTAGGCAGAAGTGTACACACACATTTCGCCAGTTACCGCTTTACCAATTCATCATTCTCCTGCCCTGATCCCAATTTATTTGGGGTCGGCGCAGCATGCCTTCTTCTTCCGTACTTTTCTATTACTTGTCATCTCATCAGACACCTCCTTTTTTGCCATATCATCCTTCACACAGTCCATCCATCGTTTCTTTGGTCTTCCTCTACTCTTATACCCATCCACATTCATACTTAAAACTTTCGTCACGACTGCCTTACCAATTGTGGTGCAAAATACCCATCACAATTTATCATCAATCCATTATCCCCAAACCTCACTTATTTATTTCAAATTTGACCAGCCATAACAATTTATGACTTAACTACATTCGCCACAGTATTACTATCGAAAATAGTCGCTTATTACATCATACGATATCTCCGTATTTGTTACAGGCTAGTTTTTGCTACAACCGATAAATATCGGTGCAAAAAATCATATAAAATGGTTGAAGTGTTATTGTTATTGCTGAATTGAACTTGTCTCTCTTTTTTGGTGATGATATCACACCATTGCCTGATACGGTGGTCTGTTTTGATCTTTGGGGACTACCGACCGATTCAGTTTTTTGACATCAGACATAAAATGGGTTGGGCAGAGGTGTACCTACAAGTACACCCACATTTCGCCAGTTATGTTTTCCTAATAACCTCATATACTAACATTAAAAGTCACGTTTTTCTAAACAATGGCCTAGATAGTCCGAATAAGGATTATCATAAAGGGTGTAATTATCCCTTAATGAAGCCGAAATGCACGTCTTGTTCTTCACACCATTCATCTGCCTAGCCTTTTCCCAACTATGTTGGGATCGGCTTCCAGTCTCACCGGTTGCAGTTGAATACCAGTATTTTACATGGAGCGACTGCCTAATTGACTTCCACAACCCAGTTAGTACTGGGTAATACGATACCCCTTGGTAAGACTGGTTGTCAGACTTTAGGGCCACTGACTACCTGTAACGACCGCATGTAATGGGTGGTCACCCATCCACGGACCAACCTAAGCAAGCGCGGCTTATCCTGAAGATCAACACGAGCGGCTATAATTATTTAGCCACGAGCTCCTTATAACCGTAAACAAAAATTAAATAAAGTTTTACTAATGAATGGCTTGGATAAGGATTAACAGATTTGGCATATAGCGCATATTCACACAATTAGTTAGGCCCTTAAACTCCCATGTTACCAAGAAAACAATTTCAATTAGCTCGGCTCTTTCAACACAACGTAAACATCTAATAAACAAGCCAAGCAAACATTACAACAATTTAATAGTTATCCAAATGAAATCCCAGCGCCATTGTGTCGCAAACAACAATATATTTTGGAGCTAATTCTGTTGCTGTGAATCATTGGGAATGCGGACTTGATGACAGATAGATATTTTGTGAAATAGGTTACTTAATAAGTTATGAGACGATTTTACAGTAGATCTAACTGTTTGGTAAAGGACTCAAACTCAAACCCAAAGCATTTATTTCAATTAGACCATTACAGGCACTTTTGAATGTCAAAACACAAAAAAAAACTAAGCTACAGTCCCAGTCACAGGGCATAAAAACTCGTGAAAGAACTGTAGATGCCCATTCGAAAGCGTAGATCTCTACCTCGGACCTTTTTCTCATTGGATAGGTCACTAAGAAACTTAATTAACTTAAATCGTTAGCATTGTCCTACCCTTATTCTTTTTTTTTTGGGGTCGGACAGCATTTTTCCATTTTTTTTATCGTCCACAATCATACTAAAAACTTTTTTTATGGTTGCGTATAGCTGCTCTGCGCCTATGCACTTGCACGCCCGTTTTTAATACATTTCTAACAAATTAATTTTATAGAAACTTCCGAATTTTAATTTATTCCTAATTTTAATATATTCCTAATTATAATGTATTCCTAATTTTAATGTATTCCTAATTTCAATGTATTCCTAATTTCAATGTATTCCTAATTTCAATGTATTCCTAATTTCAATGTATTCCTAATTTTAATTTTAATTATGTATTTAGAGCATGTGTACCCGATAATGTGCAAGCTGTGGTTACCTATAATTGAGTGTGCGTTACAGGACAACGTATTCTGTAGTAGTTCTAATTTTATGAATGATAATGTAATGTAACTCGTTGGTAATCATAAATAAATAAACTTAAAATAATAAAACAAATATGGCCATCGATAAAAGAAGGCATTAAAGGGCGTCAAAAAATTCGTCCACATCGCTGTCAGCAGGAATAGTGCTCAGAAGGCTGGCAGCATTGCCACGTTGAATGGCAATGCTGATTCTTTGACCTAAAAATAGGCCAGCCCTCTGGTCACGAGAAGAGTCGACCAACCGCTTGGCGATGTCCCGAAAGACTAGGTGCGCACTCGGACCCCAAGGCCCTTGTCTTTCAACCCCAAACGCCTCAAACACATAGCTACCAATGAGGTTATTGTATTTGTGCCGTTTGAGGTTTTCAGCACAGCCCGCCGTGCAATCATTTCTAACTAATAATTTTATGCGTGACCTTTTTACTTATGTTTTTTTTTCTTTGCAGGTAAGCACCAGCATCTTTCCAAAAGTGATCAGTAAGGCTTCGAGCATTTTGCCAAAATTAAGGTTGGTAAGTTTGACAATCCCTTTTTTGACTGTTGGAACTCGGTAAAATGGCGATCTTTCGACCGTCCCAAAAAAAAAAAAAATTAATTTTTTGCTTCCATAACCTTTCAAACTTGATGACTTGATGTTTCACCAAACCACGATAGGTGGTTTTGTCAACCCGTTTCTTGATTTTTAGGAACCGGTTATTCAATTAAGCTTTATTGACTTCCCTAGCGACAAAACGACACGACACACACATTCTTTCCGCACTAGTAACAAAAGACAGTCAATAAGGTCAACCTGCATTGTTAGCCAATAATCCGAAGTTAATGTAGGCAAAGTCACAGTTGAAGGCGAGCTATAACTGGTTATTACTGGTTGGTAGCGGTAATTACCAGTAATTAGAGAGAATTATGATGTATGGGTATTGTTATCTAGCATTTTTTTTTTAATAGTAAGTTCCACTGCTGGGCAAAGGCCTCTCCCATATCCTTCCAGGTACTCTTCTCCTGCGCCATCTCAGACCAGCCATCGTGAAAACGTATTTAGTATTAATTTATTCGCTGTAAATTCGGAGTTAAGGGCTTCGAAGGGTCCTTTAACAATAATAAATGATCATTCCAATATTATTCATTAGTTTTTACTTGAACACATTAAAGTAAAGATGCTTTCGGCCAATAAACAGAATTCACTGACATTAATTTACCCAAAAAAACTAATAATAAAACTGACGTACACGAAAGCAACATGACGGTTCTAAAACAAAATTCTTGGCGCGAATGCCAAATTACTATTCCCATAAGAAAAAAGAAGGCACCTAATACCGTCTCATTACATGTAAATTGCTGATTTCTGCTTCATTTTATCTTTATTTCTGACTAACTTAGTAACAACCCCGTGTCGGAACCATTGGGCAACGCGCCAATGGCTGACAAACAAAAAATCGATAAAGATAGTGAAACTAATTCAGCCCAAAGTTAAGCCTAATGATATAAAAGAGAATCTGCTTCAGACTATTTTCTTCCACTAGCGTCACAAGAACGACTCATTCTGTTAATGACCTCCTGCCTCGGAGGTGACTGATGTGGAGACATTTGTACCTCCACATAGGAACTACACAGACATTGCAAAGGAGTATAGTGTTACACCGTCACTAGGTTGTAGTGGCCAGATACGCAGTCCCTCCATATATCTTTTTTTATTAAATGGGCCTCACTCTTTACCTCAATCTTGTCCTGACGACAGAGATGAGGTCGACAATGGAACGGGCTAACCTAAACGAAGCCTATTCACTCGCGATTTAAATAGATTGTGGTCATATAGACTCGGGAACATCGACTCAGGCAGGAAATTCCAGTATTTAGCAGTGCGCATAATAAAAGATGTAGCAAAGTGCTTCGTGCAAAAGTATGGAACATCAACAAGGTGTGGGTGATAACCTGCAGTAAGTCTGGACTCCCGATGGAAGAAGGAAGATCGTGGAATGAGCCCGTGGATATAAATACTGGTATTCGGCTACATTTTGTAAAACTGGAAGCTGATCCTAACACACATAGTTGGGAACAGATAAGGCAAGATGATGACGGTGATGCTGGTATTTATGGGCGTGAAAGATAGTCAAGCGCAAACAACACACAACTGAACAAAAAAAAACTTAATAAAATATGCTATATATATGCTAAATAGGCATATTGCCACCAGTTTTCCAAATGAGTGTTTTCGAGACTAAAGACCTAGTTTCACGTAGCGGTCAATATCAAAGAAGAAGTTATGTATTCATATAATTTATAATTATTTCCTTAATGAACTTGAAATCCGTTGATTCTAATATAGACAAAACAAACAATTTATATGCTAATTAGTATTTTTATGAGACATCTAAGATGAATCAACACGTCTCGCCAAAATGAACTAATCTGCGTTCATGATTTTGTTTCCAAACGTGTTAAAAAATATAAATTTGGAAAACAACTTTATTATCCACACATAAAGTTCAGTTTTAGATAGAACTCCAAATAATTTTATGACATTATTAAAGAGTACTAGCCATTGTGAAATTAACTTAATTTATACAAAATCAAAGTTGATATCATTTAAGTGGAAAAAATATCATTGGAAACAAAGATTTGAATAGACTCCAAATAAAAAGTTATTTACGTAACAAAAACATTAACTTAGTAAGAAATTCTATTAAGATTAGTCACTGCTATTATTAATAGTAACTAGTTTACTGAGCCTCATAAATTCAGTGGCAGTTTCTAAGTGTGACTGTAGATTAACTCACAAAGTTCAATTTAGTTTTTCTATCAATTTTTTTTTTAGGGTTCAGAGTCCTATAGCCTGTCATGTAGTCTGTATATGGGTGACCACCCATTACATACCGAGTCTCCTCCGTGCCTCGGAAAGCACGTTAAGCTGTTGGTCCCGGCTTTCATTTGTAGATCTTTGACAGTCGTTACGAGTAGTTCGGAGCCCGAAAGTCTGACAACCAGTCTTACCAAGGGGTATCGTATTACCCAGTACTAACTGGGTTGTGGAGGTCAGATAGGTAGTCGCTCCATGTAAAATACTGGTATTCAGCTGCATCCGGATAGACTGGAAGCCGACCCCAACGTAGTTGGTACAAGGCTGGGCAGATGATGAGAGTCCTATAGCAAGGTTAATTTATTGAGGAATTGTGGTAAAAGTTGCAGCGATCACTTGACCAGTCTACCCACGTTCCAACTGTTAAGGAACACAGGCTTCCTCTGTGTGAGCGTGATGTATTCCACCAAGCGGACCCAGTGCGGGTTTGGGATGTCATAATGTCTACCGATTATTTCTTTTCACGTTATGACGTGAAAAGAAATAATCGGTAGACATTATGACCTTATTCTGGCTTTGACGGAATCAACAAAGAGATGATGATCGTTTTTTTTCAAATATTTATTTTTATACATTACTTGCTGTTGCCCGCGACTACGTCCACGTGAAGTTCGGAATTTATCCCAACGAGATGTTCGTAGCACGTTTAAAAAAAAAAACAAAAACTGTCCAGAGGTTTTATTGACTGGTGTGTGTGAAATTTAAATACATGCAGTCAACGTCATCTGTTTAACACTGCTGCAAAGAATAACATTAAGATATTTCTTCAAGGATCCAATCTCATATATTAGTCACCGCTAATTCAAAAATTATGATTTATTAACTACAATAAAAGGAAGCTTGTCAATGAATCGACACAAATGACAATCCGAGCGGGTCAAGGTGTCACAGCATGTCAGTGTGTCGACATCAATGGAAAACGACAATTTGTGGTGAGTGGTTCAATAAGTAAGCGGAAGCTAAATCCAATAAGAATTTGATTTTGGATTTATCAAATTTACCATTACAGATTTGAATGATTTTGTTTCTAATCCAACTTTTATCAATTTTATTGTTGACATCGATGCTCAACAGCAAAATAATATTGGTTTCTATTATTTTATCTCTATTGGTTCTTCACGTAACTTAGAAGTAACGTGAAGATGACCAATACAATACTAAATTACTTAGCTATTTTTTTTTATTATTTTGTATACACGTCATGTACTGACGACTAATAAAGTCCCATTACTTCACGTGTAACTTTTTGAAATAATTTCCAAACAACCAACTCATGTCACCCACTAGTGTATGGTCTCCTAACTTTTTTGCTATTCATGGATTCACTGTTTCTCTGTAATATATACAGGGTGATTGGTTAAACGTGGACAATAGTTCAAGGAAATAAAATACTCATAAATATGAACTATTTTTATTATGGGACTAACTTAATTTTTTCTAAGTACGCGACCAATAATGTATGGAGCAGCTGATATTTTTTTCGGTCGTTCCCTTAGTTAAAGTTGTTTATTTTCATGAGTGCTACACTCCCTTTAAGTATTGCCATCGTTTAAAAAATCACCCAGTATAGCAGTGGGCTTGAAGCCGTTGACAATCTCTATTGTATAATCTTCTTATACACCGTCAATCTTACACTATACTTCAGTCTCGACGTTCGCTTATACATTGCACCACAACCAACTAATCAGCTTGCGTAACTAACTCAAATTCTTAGCTCAGGTCAGCGCTCAGTTCTAAAATTATCTAAACCATATCTTATTGTTTCAAACACTAATTCATTTCTGATTAGGGTTACCATTTGGCCGAATATGTGTGGACATAACATAACATATCAGATCATGCCTGTAATCCCCGAAGGTTTAGCTAGTGGCGTGCCTAATTGTACATCTACATTTCGCCAGTTATGTTTAAGTCCAATGTAATTTATTCATTTATTTTACAAAAACATGTACAACAAGACACACAAATCCAATAAATTGCACAGCTAAAAGAATAATAATTATTTACAATAAGAAATTATAAAAATATTAAATAAAAGCATATTGCCATCAACCAAACACACACAAAGCCAGACTCCTTGTCTGCTACTGAGAGACTCTTGATGAAAAACCCCAATAACATTTTACCTCACCTGGAACGACCTGGCAGCTAACCAGCTCGTGTCTAAATCATAACAGCCGCACGGGTCAATCGAAGGTAAAGCTATGCTTGTAAATCTTGATCGTTAATTATAATTAATCGGTAGATGGGTGACCATTGCATGATGAGAGCCCTCGGTGGCTCGGAAAGAACGCTAAGCCGTTGGTCCCGGCTGTCATTTGTAGATCTTTAACAGTCGTTGCAGGTAGTCAGTGGCCCGAAAGTCTGACAACCAGCTACCAAGGGGTATCGTATTACCCAATGACTGGGTTGTGGAGGTGACATAGGCAGTCGCTCCATGTAAAACACTGATATTCAGCTGCATCCAGTTAGAAAGAGATCCGGAAATATTCGCCATTTTATAGTAAGTTCTTTATATTTATTTCGAAGCGGTAAACCTAGTCCTAATACTATTGTAATTTGTATGATAATATAATTATAAATTAGACGGTAATTTCGGGTGTCAGGAGTTTAAAATTGTGCATTGGTATGTCGGCGTTTATAATTATCTTATTATTATCTTTGATACGATCTCTTGATCTGATTGTTATTGTATATTATTGATTATTGGAGAGGCAAGGTCATTGAGTTATTAAAATTGCTACTGCATTGAGCCCTAATCTTTAGCACGAACTTTAAACAAAATATTTGAACAGTCACGACTGGTCACGGATAGTTTAGACATCTCAGATATAATCAATAGAATTTATTGTAATTAAATCAAAGAGATCACATAATACTGACAACTGTCTAGTGGCCGCAAGCGCGACTGCTGAGCAGGCTTTGGTTCGATTCCCTGGTCGGGCAAAGTTTTATTGGGTTTTTCTCAGTAGCAGCCAAGTATTACCAAGTACTAACTGGGTTGTGGATGTCAGATAGGCAGTCGCTCCATGTAAAATACTGGTATTAAGCTGCATCCGGTTAGACTTGAAGCTGACCCCAAAATAGTTGGGAAAAGGAAAGGCAGATGATGTTGCGTATGAATTAAATGAAATATCAGTGTAAAAACAAGAGTTTTCGTGATAATCAATACGTCGCTACGTTGTTACTGAACCAACACTTAGGTACACATTTAATTCTCCTCATCACTCTGCGCCCTTATCTCAATTTATTTAGAATCGGCTCAGCATGTCATACTTCTCTTTTCAATTTCAAAATTCTTTATTTTTGGACAACCAGGTCCAAAGGTTAGTGTACAAAAAATTTAATTTTAGAAACTATTGTTAGTACTTAAAGATAATTACAAGGACATCACCCATCTTATTCTATACACAAAATACCCCTGTGTTGAGACACCCCGCCCCGTCAAAATAACCAATAGGATGATACCTCCCTACAGGATCATCAGACGAACGAAATGCCTCAACACAGGTGTACGCACGTCTTCAGCTATAGCTTCAGCTTTTGCTCGTCATCTCAGCAGTCATCTCATTTCTAGCCATATCATCCTTCACACAGTCCATCGTTTCTTTGATCGTCTTCTTTTATACCTATCCACATTCATACTCAAGACTTTTTGTTAACTTACTAAGTGTTCTGGCTTTCTTTCTTTTTCGTGTGCTTAGTGCCTAACCTGGTGTCAGAGTTTTTATGCCGCCCATGGGCCTCTGACATGTCTTAACATGCCGTCGAGAAATATCTTTCAGGCATGCAGGTTTCCTCACGATGTTTTCCTTCACAGAAGCAAGCCATAATTACACAATACGCACAAGATTCCGAAAAATAAGAGGTGCATGTCTTGGGTTCGAACTCGAGACATACGCCTTGGCAGTTCAACGATCACATCACTAGACTATCACTGCTTAGTTGTTAAAAGCTAAAGCTATTCTTATCTCCCCTACCACATCTCCAAGACGTAGCGGGGGTGTATGAAAGCGTTTAATCACAATAATCGCAGCACTTTCAGCTTCTGTTTGTAAGTAGGCCAACACTTTCTAGTTTATTGTCTAAAGTAGAGAAAACTGCGGTGTAGTCGCTACTAGTTTTAGTTTTAAGTACCTTAATGCTGGTGACTTTGTGTTTGTGAACATAGGTAATTATTTCAACGTCCTGTTTTTCGCCTAGTGGTGTGACCGAGTTCGAATTCAAGACACGCACCATGATTTTTCGAATTCATGTACGTATTGTTTGACACTTGCTTCGGTGAAGCAAAACGTCGAGAGGAAACCAGCATGCCTGAGAGATATTTCTCGACGGCATGTAAAGCTAAGTCAGAGGCGCATGGGCGGCATAAAAACTCTGACACCAGGTTAAGCCACTAAGCCCAAGAAAAAGAAAGGAATGTCTCTTAAGCAACAATATTATTGCACAATATCGCTCAATTTCACTGGGGTTGAACTTGGACATTGCCTATTCAAATCATGGCACCCATGTTGTGTTTCATTTGCTTAAATTGCACACTGTTGTGCAACGTTACCAAATACCGAACATCATGCGTTGCGTTTAAATTCATTCCTAGTGAATACTAATAAAAAACCTTGGCAAAAGTTACCACTTTCCATCAGATTTTTTTTAATACTAAACATGTCTGCGTTTGGCCGGAAATCGCCTGATGTGAAGCGATGATGCGGCCTAGGGTAGAGCGCGGTTGCCTAGAAGAAACCGATTCACTCGAACCTTGAATAGATCCAGATTATAATGATCAGGGAACAGAGAAGCCGGCAGTGATTTGACCTGATCTATTTGTTAACCTTACCGCTTACACTCTTGTTCGCGATTTTATTTACAATTGGCAAGTATCCAATTGTAAATAAAATCGCGAACAAGAGTGTCGTCATCATTACAGCCGAAAAATCTTCACTGCTCTTCATATGCTTACCCCACGTGGCACCTCATCAACCGATCTTGTGTTTCTCGCATCCAGATTCCCACAACCTTCGCCATATCATCGTTAAAACTGTACAATATTGATCACCACCCAAGCAAAACTGGAGCAAGACAATAATTTGACATAATTTTCATTAAATAATAATAATAAAAAATTAATAATAATAATTAATAATTAATAAATTAATAATTTTTAATTTTTAATTTTAATTTTTTATTTTTTTTTCATTCAATAGCCGCCCGGGCAGATAGCCCGCTAGTGTGGGCGCTTACGAACCGGACTCGCTCTGTTTTAGTAATTAAGTACTAACATAGGTTAAGTTATTTTGTTATTAACACTATAGACCTTTGTAGTTTGACTAAATAAATATTATTATTATTATTATTATTTGACATACATTTTATGTTCTCGGCTAGCCGGGAAGAGCTGATAATACGGGCCTAAGCCAAGTGATTATCAGTTGGAAGAGATGTACTGTGGTCACGCGTAGAAGATTGTATGGAAGATGGTAGCGTATTTGAGTTTTGATGAAGATTTTCTGGTTCAAATTGCAGAAACTTTCTCACGAGTCTGCATGTATTTAATATCACTGCCTTTTGTAATAGATGGTAGGTATTTGGAGGTAAGTTAAGAGAATTAAGGGATTGGTGAAGTTGTTTCGGTGTTACTCCTGTTGAAGACAATACTATTGGTACTATTATAACTTTTTGCAGACGCCAAAGTCGCGTAATTTCGTCTTTTAGTTCAATGTATTTGGTTAGTTTCTCTGCTATTGTTGTCTGTAGGTTATGTGTATTTGGTACAGCAATATCGATTAAATATCCAATTTTGTTTATCTTGTCTATAAGTGTAATGTCTGGTCTATTGAAGTGAATTGTTCTGTCGGTAAAAATGCCGCGATCAAAATACAGTTTTGTCGAAGGATTTTCTAAAATAATCTCTGGATTGTACTTGTAATATGGTACAACGGAGTCTATGAGTTTGTACTGGTGAGCTAATTTCTGGTGTATGACGTTGGCTACTTGGTCGTGTCTGTGTTTGTAATCTGTTTGGGCTATTGACTTGCAGGCACTTGTGATATGTTGAATTGTTTCGGGAGAACTATGGCATCTTCTACATGTGTCATTATTTAAATTCTTTATAATATATTTTCTGTAATTTTTGGTTTCAATTACCTGATCCTGTATAGCAAGCATGAACCCTTCAGTCTCTGGGAAGAGTTCGCCTCGATTTAACCACGCGTTCGACGCTTCTTTGTCGACATTTATGTGGCATAAGTCTTGGCGATGTCTTCCGTGTAGAGACTTCTGGGTCCATTCTAGGAGCTTAGTTCTTTCGTCGGTAAGTTTTTCATTCTTCTGTTCAGATTTATCTCTTAAATTCAGGGGTGTGAATTGTTGGTCGTTTTGGTTAACAACTTTGTGGAGAATAGAGGTTTCGGATTTTGAAAAAAAGAATTGTCTTAGTGCTTTTATCTGTCTGTTGTGTAGGTTAAGAATGTCAATTAAACCTCTACCTCCCTCTTTCCGCGGCAGTGTTAATCTCTGCAGACATGATCGTGGGTGGTGTTTGCGAAATTTAGTCATAGTGGTGTTAATTTTTCGTTGAAGGTTTTTGAGGTCGGTTTTGGTCCAATTGATTATCCCAAAAGAATATGTAAGAACCGGTATAGCGAAGGTGTTAATAGCTTTAATTGTATTTCGAGAATATAATTGCGTTTTCAGA
Organism: Standfussiana lucernea; assembly: GCA_964057025.1. NCBI lineage: Eukaryota > Metazoa > Arthropoda > Insecta > Lepidoptera > Noctuidae > Standfussiana > Standfussiana lucernea. Next base: position 11,709,108 of record OZ059808.1, on the reverse strand, counting down.
ATTGTGTTTAGTCTGTGTTGAAATTGTTGAGTTAATTTTTGTTTAGTTTCTTTATAGTGAATCTGTCGTGATTGTGTGTACCCTAGGTATTTATAACTATCTTGTTCATCTAATGGTTGTATCTGTTCTCCTGTTCCTAAAGTGTATTGGTGTTGGTAATTCTGCCCTGCTCTAATTGAATTTATTTTACATTTGTCTATGCCGAATTGCATTTTAATATCATTTGAAAATTGTTCTGTCAAGTTCGCTAATTCATGAAGTTGACTCTCACTTTTTGCGTAAAGTTTAATGTCATCCATATACAACAGATGATTTAAATCGATTTTTTGTGCATGACCTTCGGTAGTTGTATCTTTTAATGGGAATCCTAATGTTGAAGCGTTTAATATATTAGATAGAGGGTTTAGGGCAAGACAAAACCACAAAGGGCTAAGCGCATCTCCCTGGAAGATCCCTCTCTGAATTTTTATTGGGCTAGTATCTACTGTTTCAGTGGGGGAACTTAGTCTGAGCACAGTTGTCCAGGTGGTCATCATGGCCTTCAGGAATGTTACTAATGTCGGATGTATTTTGTATATCTCTAAAATTTTTACAAGCCACGAATGGGGGACAGAGTCGTAGGCTTTTTTATAGTCGATGTACATACTAAACAGATCTGTTTTAGTTTTTTTAACCTTTTTAAGAATTACTGAGTCTATGGTTAACTGTTCCTTGCAGCCTTGACTGAACTTTCGGCATCCTTTCTGTTGTTCAGCTAAAATGTTATTAGTATCGATGTGTCGATATATTAGTTCAGATATACAGGATGTAATAATTTTGTACAGGGTCTGCAAGCATGTTATAGGTCTATATTTTGCTGGGTTAGTAAGATCATTACGGTCTTTAGCTATCATAAACGTTGTACCTAATGTTATGTAGGATGGTATAGATTCAGGATCTTGGATGAATGAATTTATGTGATTATATAGAAAACTATGGACTGATGTAAATTTTTTGTACCAATAACTGTGAATATGATCTGAACCGGGAATTTTCCAGTTATGTAACCTAGAAAGTACTCTATGGAAAATTTCTGGGGATATACTGTCAAATGTCATCGCCTGAATATTTGTGTTGCTTGTTGTCAGTTCTGTTTGTATCCAGTCCGCTTGGGCGTTATGTTCGGTTGGCTGTTCCCAAATCCCTGCCCAGAAGTTTTGTAACGTCTCCGGGTCAGGGGTGTTATGATCATCATTTGAGCTGTTATCCAGGACGTTAGATGTTGCCTGTCGAATATTGCGGTAAAAGAGTTTTTCGTTGTGGGTAAATTGCGTGTTTTGTAGTTTTCTTTGTGTACATGCTCTGTATCTTTGTAGGCGACCTGTGACGACTGCAAGTTTTTGTTTAAGTGTGTCTAATGTATGTATTGCTTGTGTATTTGGTTCTTCATGAACAGTATGAATTTTATATTGCTCTACTATCTTATTAACGTGTTTCATTATTTTTCTGCATCTATTACCATTGATGAACTGTGTTATTCTAGCTATTTTTGCTCGTAAATCATTTAATTTTCGTTCTAGTCGTTTCTCCCAGTTGGGTTTATGTTGTTTATTTGCCCTTTGGGTGACTACTCTTGGTTGAAGTGTTATCTTTGCTCCGTTAACTTTGGCTGCAGTCCATGCTGCACAATATATAGTAGTCTGTAAAGTATGGAAATTGGTTTCTTTATTAGCGTTTTCAGGGAGAATTATTTTGTTTAGATAGTTAACTATTTGGGCAAGTCTTTTAGAAGGTTTTTGTTTAGGAATAAAATTTCTGTTTGTAGGGCTAGTTTCTTTGAAATACTGATTATTATTACGCCTCCAAGTCATAGGTCTCGAGTTCGAACCCTGGACACGTACCTCTGATTTTTCGGATTCATTTGCGTATTGTATAATTATCACTTGCTCCGATGAAGAAAAAAATCGTGAGGAAACCAGCATGCCTGACAGATATTTCTTGACGGCCTGCAAAGCTAAGTCAGAGGCCCATGTGCGGCATAAAAACTCTGACATCAGGTTTGGCACTATATAACCACACGATAAAGAAGAAGATAATCCTATATCTTGGAAAATATTGACATTTCATCACCCTGGTTAATCTAGGGCAGTTCGCAAATATACGTATAAAAAAAGGTGACGAATTTTTACCCAACAAGATGAAATTCGTCGCAAAAACTCAAAGTCTGAATCATCTCATTAATATTTTTCACATACGTACTGACGTAAAATCTCTTGTCAAGGCTTTAACGGGCCGCCCAATCAATAACCAAGCCGTTATTATTCGACCGTTGGGTTTAAACTTTAGGGACCCGCAGTTAAAGTTAACAGTTAACTTTTATGTTCGCGTAAAATGATTTTCTTTTATGCTGAGAGACGGATAGGATGTAAATGCATTTCTTGGTAATATGAATCGAATGAATAAGAACCGTTTTAGTTATTTAGCTGTAACTGTCCCACTGAAAGGGCAAAGCCCTATTCTTATAAGGAAGCAGAACGAGAATCTTAATTTTGATAGGATAAATAACGCATCGAGGTAAAATTTGTTTGTAAGTGTGTATGTAGGGGTAATCTTCGAAACTGCTCATCCGATTCCGAAAATTCTTTAACTAACGGAAAGCTACATTGTCCCCAAGTGTAGTAAGTGTAAGTATAGTTGTAGTCATAGGGTATACCTAAAACGATACCGTGGGTAAATTTAACTTTAACTCACATACACAAACAGCCAGATCTAGGACAACTATCTGTAGGCCATTCAAATATTTGTTCCGTGCGGGGATCGGACCCGTGACACGCAGCGCAGCCACTGTGCCAACTATGCCCTCAAACCCCTGCACTGCGATGAAAGGCCTGGAAGTGCTAAAAATTAGGCCAAATAAGAATTGTCCTGCTAGCGAAATGTAAAAGAAGACCAAAAAATGTCGCATTGATCATTGTCGATGGAATAAGACCTAATTGAATTGCTTTAGATTCTGAATTCCTACAGGACCTTAGTTCTAAATAGCCTCATTTTGTGGCCCAGTCTTATTATACGGAATCCTTTCCATAACGACACATGATCTTAAGCTTTCGTCTCACGTTTTACGATCCCAACTTATTTGTTATTCTGATACGATTCGCCGAATGAAATACCGTAAGCATAATAATCACAATCTTAAAACCAATTACTAGTGGAATTTCAACCTTATTGCATAAGAAATAGAGGACGGTATGTGTTCTGGGGACAGTAAATGTTATTTTGTTATTCAATGCGATCTTCGGTTTGTATTGGGTGATTCAAAGTTGAGATATTTTTAAAGGCAAATTGAAGAAAACGGAAATGAGGAATTTTTGACGCTTTTGCTCTTAAAGTCATGTGATTTTGACCAGGAAAAATACCTTACTTTTATACCAGTGGGTGTGAAAAAGGCACCAAACGAAATACCTCCTTTATACTTGACACTTGCAGCAGGCATTTGTGTTATTTATTATTTCAACACTCTACTCTCAAAGCGGTGAAGGAACAAATTGTGAGGAAACTTTCTAGAACCAAAAATTAGAAGACATCTGTCACCCATCACCCTGCACAGATTTGTTGTAGGCTGATATTATAAAATATAAAAACGTTTTTGCAAAAAAATAACCAACTTCTAAAAAAACATTTAAAAAAAAGTGGAAAATAACTTTGCTTTCGGAAGTCGGTGACCATTGTTTGTTTCATTGAATTTTTTAGCACCGACTTCCGAAAGTAAAGTTATTTTCCATTTTTTTTTTTTTTTTTGGAAGTCGTTTATTTCTTTGCATTTTTTATTTTGATTTGTGTATGCGCGTCCACCGCCCCGTTACGAGTTACGATTACGGTACGAGTTTGGCACCTTCAGCGACGTCTGTGCCTGAGGTCTTGAAGTCGATTCTTAGGACAGCAAAGTACGCAAGTAAGTTGAGGGTTTTCCATCAATTTCTTAGAAACTGTCTGCTGGAGTCATTATCGCCCGATTGATGGCAACTGACCTTATTTGCGGTGTTCTTCATGATCAGGCGTGCGTGTATGGCCGGATGTATGAGCGTGGGCAAGGCATAGGGAGAGTGTGTAAGGATCGAGGTACGTGGTGTTCAGTAATATCTGTCTACCCCTTTGGAAAGGGGGCGTGAGTTTTTGCATGTATGTTTGTATGATGGCAATAGGCCAGCCCCCTATTACATCGAACTTAAACATATGGCCAAAATGTGGGCGTATCCATTCATACTAATAATATAAATGCGAAAGTAAGTTTGTTTGTGTGTTTGTGACCTATTCACGACTAAACTACTAATCAGGCCGTAATGAAATTTGGTAAGGAGATAGATTATATCCTGACAAAGGACATGGCTATAATTTTTTAACACAGGTAAGCACTCATCAAAATTTCCACGCGAACGAAGTCGCGGGGAACAGCTAGTTCGACGATATGCAATCATATTTTGAACATCAAATCATAAGAACTAGACACATCAGCGACATTGACCTATAAGATGATTACGTCACTCGTAAACATGACTTGTCATCAACTGATTGTGGAGGTCAAGTCACTCATGATTTGTTTTTACTTAGAAGATTGCTAAAAACTGTTTAGTGTGAAGATTACGACAAAATTTTTTGAGGAATTCAAGTTATTAGAAACGGCAGCTTTATTGCGTAACAAGTCAAAGTTATAATCCTTTTCATTTGGTCGCTTAAACAATATTTCTTCTTTATCGTGTGGTTAGTGCCTAACCTGGTGTCAGAGTTTTTATGTCGCCCATGGGCCTCTGACTGGGCTTAACAATATTAATTGCGTTTAACGTTGATGAAAAGTACTATCATTAAGGAATGAAAGGAATTTAGAAAATGTATTCTATCATTATTGAAGTTGGGGATATTTTTAAAATAAAAAAAAATATTTTGATGGTCTATATTCAATAGAATCTACAAACTTGAGCTCCCAAATCACGTCTCCGTGAGTTTTTGTCTAAACATGCATCGGGAGAATGATTGTTACTGAATAAATTAATAATTTATCTAAAATTCGCTTTATTATCATTGTAGTAGAGGAAACGAACTATTTTGAACAAGTAATTGTTATTTCAAACGACGAACGGATAACATACAATTTCAACGAGGAAACCTTGCAATTTCGCGTTTTTTTTGTAATACGCCTCTTAACAAAAAAAAAAACGGGATATTTTTCATGTTTTGTTGTTTGTTTTTTTTATGTTTATTTTTCATTTCGAGTTCCCGATATAGTAGTAGTATATATAGTTTATCCGTGCTTGCAACAGCGCCGAAATATCAGAAACTCTCGTTTTATGTGTGAATGAAAAATTATACAAGGTGTAGTTTTGCATCCTCGTCAAATTCAAGGAGGTAACTATGCTAATGATTCTCGACCCGAATCAATAATAAAATGGGTAGGTAATTTTTTTTTTAATATTTTTTTCACAATATCGGAAATCGGTAAGTGTACACCACCCGTATTAAAACGCGGCCCGTCTAATACTAGCCCTATAACCGCGCTTTCACACACACAAACAGACGCAGACGTTTATTCGATAAACGGGTGATTCTCCTCTTTTGAGAAGGGCTTCATTCTGAAATAGTGTCAAATTACAACGACAAAAAAGCAACGTTTATTATTATTGACTAGGTACCGTAATTTATATTGATTATTTACGTCTTCTGTGACAACCTCCTGAATTTTGACGAGGATGCAAAACTGCACCTTGTGTAGCAATTCAAAATCTAAATTTTTTTATTTCACATAGGCCTACTTGGGCACTTATAAAACGTCGAGAAAATGTGCATGGTTCGGGTTGGTCGTTTCCGATGGAGAAGAACTGGCCAGAAACTACATGGTTACTCTTTTTTTTTAACATTGACCTACCCTTTGATCTCGATCTTGTCCTGAGAACAGAGATGAAGTCGACGTTGGAACGAGCTCACCCTACAGACGCCTATTAACTCTAACCTATTAAATCACTATCAAAATGAAAAATATTGTTATTTTAAGTGAGTTACGCATTTATTGTGCATTTACGAGCCAGTCGTCACATTAATATAAAATACCATAAATAGTTATAAACAACAGTGCAATTATTTTCATTTTTACCCAAACAGCATTTTTGAAAATCGACAAATCTCCTTCTAAATGCTGACAAGATGATCAAATGACCTCAACGATTCTAACCAAGAAATCCACAGTGGTGACAAAAATCATTTGCGACCGTACTTAATTCTGCACACACAACAAAATATTCCAAACACTAAAAATCACAAACACGAACCTTTTTTCTCTCAGTCACGTTCGCAACGTACCTCTCTGCCCACCCACTCAGAGTAAGAAGGATATTAATCATCATTAAGAATACATCAGCCCTCAACATTCCTTCACACAGCATCCTTGGTAACGAACCGTGAAAACGACAGAATAAAATGTTTTTAGTTTTGAGTTTTGAGATAGGGTTCTGCATATTTAATAATGGATTATTCCTAACCTGACCCGGTAGCGGGATAGGTTAGGAATTTGAAAAAAAAAATTAAATTTATTCCTAACCTAACCCAAATTGCGATATACGGGGTGGGAGGGACACCGTCGCGAAAACGGACACCATGTACTCAGTACATCATTCTGAACCCCCCACATAGAAATCCTTCGTCGTTTAAAAAAAAAAATTGTTGCTCCATACTTTTTGACCGTGTAGGTGTTGCACTTTTATAGGGAACAGATTTTTTTTTTTTAATTTTTTTTTCATTACTTTCTTGCAATTCAGAAGCTCTTCATTCAATGAGGTACCAACTTGAAAGAGAATTTTAACGTGAATAGTTGAATTTTCATTCCACATCGTATGTCCACTGCATGACAATGCGTCAAATGCCCTCATTTCCCACGCTTACCAACAGCAGCACCTCTGTTCACATTATTAGCTAGCATCGATAGCTACCTATGTAGATGAACCTATGTAATGTTTGGATGACAAATTAATATGGCCTCCACATATTTACGATACCTTCATGACTGCATCATCGCGTCACATCAGGCAAGTTGCGGCCAAACGCAAACCTAAAAAAAAAACCGCCACACTTTGGGCGCTGCGCCACCGCCATAGCATAATCAACCTACAATATTCCCATTGGCTGAACAGAACCCCACCTCACAGTGGGGCTCAGGAAGCGAATCGTAATGTAGCAAGCGGGCCCAGCGCAATCAGGCAATTTTATACTACACCAAAGCTTTATAGGACGATTATTGGGTTCACCTTAAACCTAAAAGAAATAGTCAGCTGCATGTAAGTGGTGGATATACGTCAGCCGCGTATTTAAACTTAGAATTTTGGAAGACATACTAGGTTTTTGAAGCTACTTTGCTTTGGTTAAACCCCTATTTGATAAGATTTTCAGCCGGTACTAAGAGACTTTGTCAGATTTACGGTATCTCTCGTGCTAAATAGGGTTGAATGGACACCGACGCGAAAACGGAAACCACGTACTTCAGTACATAAGTTTGAAATTTTTTATCGGTAATAAAAAAAAGCAGCTCTTTCCTACAAAAGTGCAAAATCTACACGGTCAGAATGTATGGAACAGCTGATTTTTTTTTATTACCGGTGCAAATTTTCAATGTTGGTTTGTTGGTTGGTTCAGAACGATGAAGAGAATGTATTATGTGGTTACCGTGTTTGCGTCGTTGTCGCCTTCCACCGCGTATGTATTGTTCGGTCCATACGAGATGTCGACCGTACAAGTTGAAAACAATAGAAAAAACAGAAGAAAAAAATTTAATCATATTTATCGAATTCGGGGTCCTCGGGTACACCCGCCTTAGGGATCGGGGTACTCAGGGACTATCCCCATAAGAAGATATGAAGAAAAACAATTGACAAACGTTTTACAAATGTCATGACGGAACCGCAAATGCGCATCCTTTCTGTAAATTCCACAATTTGTATGCCACAGTTGAAGGATAAGAAGCTAGTGTGTATCATTTTATGATAGTTCGTTGTAAGTTAAGTGACCTATAGTTAAATCTAAACGTGTCATAGGTACAAGGCTGGTTTCAATATCTAACTGACTGGTATTCAAATTCAAAGAGTCCATAAAATAAAGGATGTAAAAACACTCTTAACGAAGTCAAAAGGTACTTATTCTTCCCGTCTTTGCGATATTTTTTTTTGGTTTTGGATCATACCTGAGAACCCTTTAGTTGCAGAGATATTGATGATGATCAAAGTTTCAACTATTAAACAAGATTTTTTTTCAATTAGTACACGTTTAATATTCTAACTTAACTGTAAATACCTCCATGACCCCTATCAACACAATGTTTTGAGTGCGTAACTTCATGCTCAGCAGTCGCGCTTGTGCGACCACCTAGACCGACGGAGGTATTTACTTTCTTCTTTTCTATAAAACCCTTTTAAATACCAAACAAAACCCTGCGCCGGACGAGATGAACTATTCCTATCACTTACCAGAAAAGAATTTCGCCAGACCAGGTAAAAACAGTTAAATATTCGCATAGAAAAATATCCGAGTCTCGTATCCGAGGTAACCGTCAATTCCTTACATCCTCATGCTATCCGTGACATGTAAATTGTGAGCATTATACCAGCTTAGTACCGCCTTAAAGAATGTGTGTAGTGATGTGCTTTGACAGCGGATATTTATCCGAAAATATACGAATTGTTATTAAAATATGGGAGTTAGAATTGGGATTTTATAGCCTTCTTTCTGGTGTTTTTGAGGGTGTTATCTTAACATTAGATCTTATCTATCACAGTGCAAGCTTCTTCCTGCAAGATGTTCCTGAATCATTTTCGAACCCAATTGGGAAGATGTAACTCCAACCTTGTGAAATGGGCCAACCTCAGTACCCCAAAACAAGCTGTCAAAGGGGGACCTTTACGCTGCCACCGACCAAAACAGCGAAGTGTTGGGCCAATTGTTTGTTATGTTATTCTTATTGTTGACATCTAAGGCATCAAACTAATATTAATCCGGGTGAATTAAGTACAGCCTGAGTATCTGACCGTCTTATAATAACTTAGATACACGGCCATATTAAAAATATCCGAAAGAAAGTTTTCGGATACGCACAACCCTAACCTAACACAAAGTCTTCTCGCATAAAATGCGGTATTTAAAATGAAAAATGAGTTACAGAGAATTTAAATTATAACGTTAAACTTCGGTTAACGACATTTTGATGAGGTTTGAGGCACGCGTGCTATGTGTCATAATTCTTGAGTTATGTATGTATGTACTCTTTAGGGTAACGAGAAACCGTTGAAAATTATATGTATAGCATTCTTGAGGCGTGTTCGGGTTTGGCAGCAGTCATAATAATATATTAGTGTACTATTGTAAATGCGTAAGTTTGTAATGATGATTGGACGAATGGATGTTCGTTACTCTGTTACACAAAAACTACTCTACGGATTTGGATGAAGTTTTGCACACACACAGTTCATAACCTGTATTAACACAAAGATTACTTTTTAATCCGGTGGGACACTTACCGAACACCACGCGGGCGAAGCCGCGGGCATAAGGTAGTCGAATATAAATTAAATGCGGAACCCGGTTTCGGTCCCATGGTAAAATCTGTTGTTCAAAAATATTGCCAAATCGAATGTGTCAACCCGAATAAGTGTGTAGCACTCTGAAGAAGATTTTAAGCCAGGATTTTCCGATTGGTATGAGTAATTTTGTCACAAAGATGTCAGTTGTTAACGTATAATGGAGAGTCTAACTTTATTGTTGTTGAAGCTTACAATATGGATCTAAAGTATTGTTGAGATTCATTTGTATTTCAGTATGATAACTGAGGATTCAATAAAGCTTAACGGTAGAAAGACTTCAAACTTAGTGAGTACTGCGTTATACGACTTTTCTTATTTAGATGCAAGAGATTTGTTGTAAAGCAAACAAAACCAGCCATTTGTGTTTGGCCCACACAAAATTTGGTTTGGGACACAAAACCTCCACATACTGAGAGAGTGCGATGTAATACACCAAGCAAGATTCACTTAGGCCATTTCTTTTTTCCGCTTTCCGCAAGCAACTTTAAATGAAATCAAAATTCTTGTCATGAAAAATATTGAAGGATAGGTGGTACATAAAGTCTAGATGTCAAACCACCAATGGGAAATTCGCAAGACTGTAGACCGCTAGTTACTTTGCTGTTAATAAACACGCATTTAACCTGCAGTAGCAGTTCGCCCGAAATTAATAATAAACCCTTTCTTACGACCCCATCAGCTGATACCCTTATTATTAAAAACAAAACGCCGCCATAATGAAATCAAGATTTCGCCCACGTCGCCGCTAGATGGCGCTTTAGGCCGTGCTCTCGCATACTGAGTGCCAGCCCATTGTTGGAAGTACTAGGCTCGCATATTAATAGGGAGATAGTAGTTATTCCTGCAAAGAAAGGGCTATGTTCCCATGATGTCATAGGAAGTTGTAACAAAAGGTTATGGTAGCTCTTTGGCTTCCTTTTTCCTTGGTGACGCTGGCTATTTGTATCGGCGCGTTGTTTCAATGAATACCTCGTTTCATGGCGGAATTTAAAGTCTGTCCGTCTTTCTTTTACATTTTTCTTTCAAAACGAAACACCTAAGTGTGTTTCCGGAACATCTTAATCAGAATTCTTCCCAATGATGTATAGAGTAGAATACTTTATTGTACACCAAAATTAAAACAAAACTGTTTTACAATACTTATACATACGGGGTGGACGGGACACCGACGCGAAAAAAATATTAATAATTTCTATGTGAGGAGCTCAGAATGATGTACTGGGTATGTGGTTTCCGTTTTCGCGTCGGTGTCCCGTCCACCCCGTATACTGGGTGACAGGGAAACACAACCTATTCTTTGAAAGGGGTTAAACTAGAGGTCATTAACAACAAATTAACTCCCGTTAACTAGGGGTAAAAACTGAATGGTCTCCGAGCTGCGTCGGTACTTCGATTTTTTTGAAATTTTCTGATTTGCTACCAAAAAACAATTAATTATGTAAAAACTAATAGGTCGAGTTTCCCTGTCACCCTCTATGAAATTAAACTTAGCAGTTGCAGAATCCTCGAGTGACAGTCTTGTTAAGAAAAAAAAAAACTATTATCATTAAATATTTAATTCCTTACGATTTAATTAAATTTTCTCCGGACTCATTATTTTTGTGTAATTAATGTTCATCAGAGAATGTTACCGTATTAGTGACTTTGGTAACTCTCTTTAATTCATCAGAGCTCGTTTTTCATAAAGAACATTTTTCGAAAGAAAGTAAGTATGGTAAAAGCAATTGACTTTCTTTAAAAAATCTCAAAAGCAAAGAAAAGCAAACCATACAAAGAGCAAGAAAGGTAAAAACTACAAATTAAGAAATCCAAAGGTGTAAAAAGTACCAGGCATCCATAAGCCGTCAAGAGCTTACAGCAAACGCCATCTAATTCACACTAAACGCTAAAGAATGTTCAAACAGGCCTTTTGTACGTGAAAACAAACATTCGTTACGGTTTAAATGGATTCCTCACCTTATGGGCAAACATTACCTTTTGAGTGTAGTCACCTTTTGTTTAAGGAGTGGGGTATAACCAAAATAGAGGGAATATTATGACTTGAACTGCACAGGCTGGAACTACAAGGACCGCAGACCTGAATGGGGAAAGCTGGAGCTGATATTGAGAGGTCATACCTTTCGAATGCCTTATAGATTCCTAGATGATTGTTAACTTTTGTTAATTAACCGATTTCAAGAAAAAGAGGAGGTTCTCAATTTGGTTGTATTTTTTTTCGTGTGTTTGTTACCTAATATCTTCGTCATTTATGAACCGATTTGATAAATTCTAATCCTAGAAATAGCTTTTGCAGTTTAAGACTAGTTTTAAATTCACCAACTAGTTTGGCAGGTATGGTGATGATGAGCAAGTGTCTGTTTCGGTAATAACCTGTCTCCAAAAACATAAGAAACGAGGTATATTGTATATTTTTATTCATTTTCGTCATCATCTACAGTTTTTTAACCGACTTCAAAAAAAGGAGGAGGTTTTTGTTATATCAAATCTTCGTCGTATATGAACCGATTTGAAAAATTCTTCTTTTATCTGAAAGGATACACTTCCCGATTGTTGCCATAGAAATTTCATCAAAATCGATGTAGTAGTTTGGTTTTTAAATCAAAATAGCTGGAAAAAATATGTTAGCGTATAGTTTTTAGTCCAAAGTTCAAAGTCCAAATTGATTCGATGGAATAGAAAAAAAAATAAAAATGCGTGTGCGGGCGAGCCGCCTCACCGCCTGGCTGTGGAACTTTTATTTCCGCACTATAGTGCGGGAATATAAGAAGAAAACCACGAGGGTGAAATCCATAGCATGTTGAACCTAATCGTAGTGCGATAAGAGCCAGTTTTCGAGGAAGTGTATTGAAAAATAATTATTTCAACTTTCTGTAATGGTCCTCACATGGCTTGACCAAGATTATTTCTGAACTTTAAAGAGACTGTGAACCTATGATTTTGTTTCAGTGGTTCTTCTTAGAGTATTAATATATCGATAGGAAACACCGACGTCCTATAGTTTTTACTATTAATTATGTTTTGTGACGTAAAGAGGTTTTATACTTTATTTCTTTGATCTCATGGTATTGTATGTGATTGACAAAAAAAAATGGAACTTTACTAAAATATATATTATTTCTCCTTTAAAACTTTATTTTAATTAATATTTTGACTATCGACTTGTTTAACTTTTTTTTTTCATTTCTCTTATAAATCATCTGCAATACAAAAAATGTATTACCAATTCCCATATTCCCATGCGATGTTCGAGCTTGTAAAAGCAATTTCAATAAACGGCCACCATGTAAACAAAAATACAATTTAAAGTACACGCAGCAGCTGTTTTATTTAATTCCAAGTTCATGCTCGAAGTGAATAAAAAGTGAAATAACTAACAATGCATACATTATCTTTAAAACCGGTTAGGGGTGAGACAGACTCGTAAGGTGAGGGTTCTGTGCCAACAAAACGATAATACTCAACTGTTTTTTCAAATTGTTATAGAACATGCACAGGAAGTCAACCAAGTTGACGTATTAATATTACCGTTTTCATGAATCATTTGAGTCCTAAACAATGTGTCAAAAAGTCAAAATTATATGAGACTGAAATAAACTAAGGAAAAACGTATGTCGATTGCGTTGAAAGTTGTTGCAGAAACACTAAAACGCTTTGAAAACGATTGGACCCTGTCTGAGTACTCAGAGAACAAACTGTTGTTGCCTGAAAAGTTGTATGGTAATGGGTTGGCTTGGTATAGGCAAGGGCATGTGATGCTAACGAATGAGGAAAATGTCGCGAGGTAAGTTTTGAGTATAAATGTGGGTGGCAGAGTAGAGGAAGACCAAAGAAACGATGGATGGACTGTGCGAAGGATGATATGGCTAGAAAGGAGGTAACTGCTGAGATAAATGATGTTCATTTTGCAAACGGGTTTTTACAAACACTTTTACACGTCTTCTTCTCGATGACGAGTAATAGAGAAGTATAGAGAAGAAGACATGCTGCGCTGACCCCAAATAAATTGAGATGAAGGCAGGAGAATGATGTCTTCTTACTGTTATTTGCCAAGGCTATAGAGATCATATTCATAGTAACACGTACTCCACGGAAATGTTGACTGGCTAGTTAGCTGTGACACGCATAGGCTTGGTAAAAAGAGTCCCGTTAACACATCCGAATACGGAACCCTAAAAAACGTAAAATAAGGTAACAACGCACTCATAATCAAAGCGCATCGTCTAGTAACGAGTTAAGGGTGAGTCACACTTGGGTTTATAATCGTGATGTTGACGCTGCGTTTCCTTTGTGGACATAGATCAGTTTTAAGGTTGGCACTTAGTTGGTTTAACTGTTAAATGAAAAACTTTTATGCAAAAAAATAAAACCAACTTCAAAAAAAAAGTGAAAAATAAGTTTAGCTTCAGAAGTCGGTGACTTGTTTGATGGATTCAGTTTTTGGCCACAGACTTCCGAAGCTCGAAGTCGGTTTTATTTTTTGAAAAAAAAAAGGGTTTTTATTTTTCCATTTTTGCCTCTCTCCCTCCTTTTGGAAGTCGGTTAAAAAAGTATTTAGTTAATTAAGTTTACGTTGACGTTGTTGGTATTGTTAGACGTTGGTCTAGTGGCCGCATCCACGAGACTGCTGTGCAAGATCCTGGGTTCGATTATCAGGTCAGACAAAATGTTATTATATTTTACCATCAGGAACTTCTCAGTAGCAGGCACGGAGGATGAATTTGTGCCCGGTTGATGACAATAGGCTCGCCCTCTATTACACGGGACTTTAACATAACTGTCGAAATGTGAGTCTGCTCTTAGGCACTTACACCTTTGTCTTCGGGGATTACACGTGTGGTATTATTGTTAAATATAACTTATTTTCAAGTCAGTCAGTCATGGTTCTTCTTTACATCTACACAAAGATAAGGCATTCTCAATAGGAGCATGTTATGATGTTTTCCCACGCTACATTATAAACAAGAATAACATGTTATTTGCCAAAATCCATGCTGAAATTAGGAACGGTAATTACCACAAATTGTATGTTAACCGTGTGACTATGTGAAGTCAAAGATATTCCGAACACTTATTAAAGGTTACTGTGGCATTAAACCAGGAAGTGATTGCTTTTAATTACAAACTTTTTACAAGCTATTATTTATCTTGCACTGTTCGTATGTATACCTATGTATGTGTGGAAGTTTTCCGCTACGAAATTCGCAAACCAGTTTTCGATCACTTGTTGCTATCCGATTGAGCTGAATTTTTGCATGCATCTTTCGTTTCGGTGGCAATACATATTTATGACGTGACTTGATCCTGCAGCCAGGAGCGTTTCCTAACGAGAGAACTCCTAAACGGTGAATAGCACGAACACGAAATTTTATATACGCGTTCAATGTTTATAGATAGACATAATTTTCTTCTTTTCATTTTTCAAAAGGTTTGGCAGAGATGTACGTAATAGTACGTACACAAGGCGAACCTATTTCCATAAATCGAATCCAAGCACTACGACTTTGAATTCCTGGTGGAATAACACAACAACACTTTGGAAAAGTGTTTTTGTGTTGTCGGGCAAAGTGACTTTGGCCGACCTAGAAATCGAATTCAGGACCACACTCTCATCAATCGTGCTTAAGACCACTAGAGAAAAAAAAAACTATGCCATTAAAAATGCCCCCCCCCCCACACCCCTATCCCTTCGTCTACCAATACTAGTTTTCCAATAAGGCCATTAATATGTGCGCTGGGTAGACATCGGCAGGACATCCGTGCAGTGTGCGCCACCCTTAAAAGGATACGCGTATGCGTCTGCGCATATTAAAGTGGTAGACATTTGTATAAAATGGAGAAATTAAGAATTTATCATGCTACCGCATCTAGCATAGTGGTCGGATCCGATAGCTTTACTTGTTACCTCAGGTTTGATTGCTTCGGCTGGGAATTGAACCCAGGATCTCAAATTCTGCAGCAGAGCATTACCCTGGGTTCGATTACCAAGTCGTTCGAAGTGTAATTGGGTTTTATTTAACATCAGGATTTTTTCGCAGACCAGAGCCGGGACATTTTCATTTCAGTAACAATTTTTACATTGTATCGAAAATTTACACAAAAATTAAAAGAATTACAATAGAAATCATAGAATAACAATATAAATTCATTACTATAACAGTAACCAAAATAAATTAATTAAAAAGTAAAACGTTTGCAAATTTTTAGAATATGGTAAAAAAAGTAAAATAAAAAATATAAAAACAAATTAAGATTTCACCATTACAATTAATGTCAAAAGTATGATAAACTTGGACTTGTGCCCGCTTGATGGGAAAAGGCTCGCCCCCTTTTACATGGAACTTAAACTAGGGACTAACGTAGGACTCAATGTAACGCACTAAGAACATTGTGCTGATGGATTCATGGTTTAGGGCAAAGGTTGCCAACGGGGGCGGTACCGCCCCTATTGGGCGCTGGAGCTTTTCATGAAATACCTCTATTTTCATGAAAAAACATTTTATCTCGCCGTTTAAATGTTTATCTTATAATTATTTTGTAAAAGGGGGCGTTGGATTTTTTTTCTTGTAAAGGGGCGGTAGTCTATAAAAGGTTGGGAACCTATGGTTTAGCGTATATTTCGGTTGACAGAGGAGAATTTTGTGTATGAAGGTGGATGGGTATAAGAGTAGTCTTCTACTCTTATACCAAATATAATAAAAATATAATATAATACTTTATTTGGTCTTCTTAGACCAAATAAACGATGGATGGACTATGTGAACGACTATATGGCAAGATAGAAGGTGTCTCATGAGGTGACAAGTAATAGAGAAGCATGGAAGAAGAAGACATGCTGCGCCGACCCCAAATGAATTGGGATATGGGCAGGAGACTGATGATCAGAGGAAAATGGAAGAAAAAAACGCGTTGTGCCGACTCCAAGTAACATAGGGCGTAGGCAGGAAGGTTATGATGGGTATTTTTACACCCATTCTAATTATGGTGCCCTAGTACTTAGATACGGACACCGCGTGCCAAGGGATACTTAGTCCCTCCCTCTTTCTTATATACTTATCACCCTCTGTCATCCGTTAAACTGAACTACAAGTTATAAATTACGTTTCCTTCACATGCCCATCATTTTCTTTGCGAAAACATCTCATTTTAAAACCCGCATTTCGTCACGGTTAAGTACCCTTCACACAGTCACACCCATAGCAAATTCAACTCTGCTTCACGTCAAATATAATTCAAACTCCCATGTATTCCACTTCAGTTATCATATCCTTGTTTTTCTTCAAGGGAATTTCAACGGTATGACTTAGGTGCTATGATTCTTTTTGAATTGACACAGTAATGTTTTCGCATAGGGTGCCAACCGAAGCGTATCGTCATTTTATTCAGTATAGCTTAACATATGAGCGATTGATATAATTTGTGGGTCAATAAACTATTCAAAGGAAATGCTAATGACATTTGTGGAAAATTATAGAAGTGAGTCATGTTTTAGGAGATGGCCACTAGTGATTATGGGCTGTGCCTAATACCGATGTACCGGAAGACCTTATGAATCGTTTCACAATTGTCATAGATTAAGTATACGGCAGTTCTATGCTGGGTATAAAAAGAAAGAAAAAAATCGGTTGTCTGTAAAGTCGGTTTACTGACGATAGTTGAACGTGACAACGTCACCGATTGTGCCTCTTTGTCGCACGTTCCGCGCTCTCGCTTGCACTTCAAGCCTTAAATGGAACGCCTCAGAGCGAGGTAACGCCGCATTTTTTCGTGCGTGCAGCCGGCTCCATCGAATTATAAGACGTTGTCACGTCAAAAAATAATGTCGCATGAAAATTGAGGTAACAAAAAAAAATACAAAAAGGTTTACTGCAGAACCTTGTACAACTTTTACAGTAAATCTTACCTAGGAACTTTTATACCTGTGCTAGGAGACCCCGCTCTTCAATGGCGAATGATAAAATGCTAAAAAAGGTGTACAAACATTTATAATAACATCACGCTTGATTACAGGCGTGATGTTATGTTATAAAGGATTAAGCAGAAGTGCACCTAAAAATACACCCACATTTGCCAGGTATGTCTAAGTCCCATGTAATAGGGTGTGATCCTAATGCCATCAACCAGGCACAAATCGAACTCAGAAGCTCATGCTTAGCAGTCGTGCTTACGACCACTACTAAAAATAAATAAAAGGAAAACACAGACAAAATAAAACAAATATAAATGAAAACTAACAAATTATTTGTCAGTTGCACTGTCGTGGGCTTCCACACTGCATGATGCTGGCTGTGCTGTGGGGGGTCTAAACACGCGTGTGTACGCACTCTAAAGAAAAAATGGGGTGAACCAAGAAGACATTCGTCGCTGTACCATTTGAAGACATCCATTACCGAGTTGTTGATACTTAAGAGCCTGTACGCCGTACGGCATATCATAAAAAATTTGAAGTCCTTATTTTTCGATATGACTGAACCGATTTCAATGAAACTTCATACCCATAAGCAAGATACATAGGTCTAAAAAGTTAGTAGAAAATATTTTCGCAAAATTGTGTAACTGTTAAATTAGACCGATTTTAAATTTTCAATAGAAACTGAAATTTCCAATTATCTTTTTTCAAATAAGATATTTCGGCAATGTTTTCTACTACCTTTTTAGACCTATATATCCTGCTTATGTGTGTGAAGTTTCATTAAAACCGGTTCAGTCGTTTCAAAAAATAAGGACTTGATAATTTGTATGAAATCCCGTACGGCGTACACGCTCTTAAGACACCATTTTTATATATAAGATGTATTGCCATTCGCCGACATCCGTCACCAGAACAAACAATTGATAGACAGATAATTATTAAAATACTAATTATATATTTCTTTATTTACAGATTTGGATGTGCTGCTCGAGTTACTAGAGGTAAGAGAATCCAATCAAATAACTATAAAATATTAAAATACATAAGGGAACTTGTTCTTCTTCTATCTACTACTCATCATCAGCATTTTCTGGGGTTTTCTTCTTCCATCTGATATTATAATTTCGAAAGGAACCTAGTCTGTCAGTCTGTCTGTTACTTTTTTACACCTCAACGGCTGACCCGATTTCGATGAGGGTTTAGCACATAGTTAGAACTTGACCTGGGTACAGGATATTGTTTATGCCGTTATATCTACCTCGTGTCCTCTAGTTCCCAAATAGTCTTCCTGAATGAATATAATATCCTGAGTGACATTGGGGGAGTCGCAATATGGGGCTGAAATTGCAGGATCCCATCATCACATCCTGATCTGATGGCCATGGGACCACCTGGAAAGTATACCCTTTCAAACAAAAAAATATATTTCCAAATTGGTCCAGGCGTCTTTCAGTAATCGAGGAACGTACATAAAAATAAAAGAATCCGACGAACTGAGAATATGTGATTTTTTTAAGTAGGTTAAAAAAATACCTATTACGACCATAAGCATTAATTTAAGTGCCCAGTTTTCTCATTACATTAAACAAATTATAACTATTACCCCGCAGACAAAAAAAAAAACTATTTGCTATGACACCTTTTTTACGGCTTACCTCAATAAAACATAAAGCAACACCTTCCATTTATAGGTTAATAATAGCGAGAATAATTTATGGTAATATGCTGTAAAAGTTAAATTATCGTTCTAGTAAAGTTATTTCATAACTGGTTCAACTGTTAACCGGGTACAGCAAAATTATCAACTATTAGTCGAGTTTTTGTTTTAGTTTGCAACTTGCTTTTGCCCGCGGCTTCGCCTGCGTGTATGTCGGTAAATATCCCATGGGAACGTACACGAGGAGAATATGTATCTCATTCTAATCCAATAAAGATGACATATGGCTAGACAGGGGAACCCGTCGTTGGATGATGACTAAAATAAAAGTATGGATGAAGAAGACACGCTACGCCAACCAAAAATGAATTGAGATAAGGTCTGGAGAATGAAGCCAACCAAGATCGTGGTCTATATATGTCCCAATGCGATATAAATGACATAATAAACTTTATCTACTATTAAATCTTATTGTCCTAAATGAGACAAGCCGACAAGCCTCGTTAAGCCGGCTGTCATTTGTGATCTTTGATAGTCGTTACAATTAGTCAGTGGCCCTAAAGTCTGACAAACCAGTCATAACAAGGGGTACCATATTACCCAGTACTAACTGGGTTGTGGAGGTCAGATAGGCAGTCGCGCCGTGTAAAATACTGGTATTCAGCTGCATTCGGTTAGACTGGAAGCCGACCCCAACACAGTTGGGAAAAGACTAGGCACATGATAATGATGTCCTAAGGATATCAAATTTAAATAAGAATTCATCCAAAACCGTTCAGCCGATTAGGCGTGAAAGGGACAAGACTGTAAGACAGAGTTATTTTCGCTTTTACTAAATAAATATGGAAGTATGGAAAGGAATATTAACTTTTAATAGACCGTTTATGGTGATTTTAGTTACTATACCAGGGACGTTAAGAGATCTCAAATATGACAGGTAGCAATAGTGATGTTCAGATAACTTGTCGACATAATGAAGAAGTATCGATAAAAAATGACAAGTCATGTCGTTTTGTTCGGAAATTGTCCATCCTTTTAAAGAGGAATTACCATAATTAAACAAATGAGCGACATTTCATAATGTTACTTGCTATATTAAAACTACAGCTTTCATAAATTACGTACTCCGTAATGCCATTCATTAGAAACTTTCGCTATTTCCTGCTACCCGGTTATGTCTCTTAAAATTACTATGAGTTTTCTATAATCAGCGACGTAATATGTACTAGAAAAACTAGTGTTTTTTCTAAAAAACATGTTACATTACTGTCAAAGGAGAAATTAAACGCTGTAACTTATGTAAATGTTGTATGTAGCAAGGAGGTCTGTATGTACCATTGAAATAAGGTCGATGTATGTAGATCATTGTCCACTAGTTACTGTAGAGTAATTAATAGTTTTACATACATCTGTGTGTGTTTATGTGTTTTGTTTATGTGCGTGTGTGTGTGTGTGTGTGTGTGACGATATCATACTACCTTTCCAAACTACTGAACCAATTGTTATGATTGTCATTATTTAACAAATGGGAAACCTGGGATCTGTTGGAGGACGTAAGTCTAAGGTTTCGTTTCATTGTAGACTGCAGAAGAAGTCAAGAACAACAGCTAGTATTTTATAAATATCCTATATCTTTACAAATATACTTACTAAACATATTGAAAAAAATCGCTTGCCCAGAAAACACATAAATGCTTACATATGAAGCAGTGAAGTTTTTTTTCTCCGTTTAAACATAAGTTTTTAATTTCTGCTTTAAAACGTAAGCTTTATAGTCCGACTAAAACATCCATACAAAAATAAATCATCGCAAAATGCATTCAACTGAAAAAGTTGATACAAAATACGGGGTGGAAGGGACACCCAGTACATCAACCCCCCACATACAAATTTTTCGTCGGTTATTAAAAAAAAACAGCTGTTTCCTACAAAAGTTGCAATACCGACACGGTCAAAATGTATGGAACAGCTGTTTTTTCATTAAATTACCAATGAAAAATTTCTATGTTGGTATGTTGGTTTCAGAATGATGTACTAAGTATGTGGTTTCCGTTTTCGATACGGTGTACCTTCCACCCTGTATGGTATTTTTACGACTTTTAAAAGACTATTTGGTACTATTAGAGCGTCATAAAATATCTGATATAACTAAAAGAATATGGCTATCGGGAGTTTAGTACTTAAATTGTCAATGACGAAGATCTTACAATGTATCTTTTCGATTTTATTATGGGTTTAAATAGAATTTCTTAGTTGGTGGTCTTATTTTTCAACATTGTCACATAGGTTGCTAGGTTATCTTTATGAGCAAAAGTTATAGGGTGCCCATCTATACGTTTTATAAATTAATGTCGCCATATTGTGGCAGTCTGACAACTTTGCAAAGGATTTTGATGCGGTTTTCACCATCATTCGGAAGAATATGTTCGTTTTGTCAAGTTATCAAAAGCTAGCTGCGATGGCTTTCAAGTATCAAGTAGTTAATATTATTTGTCATTATAACCTGTATATTGGCTATTGTACCTTGACGAATTTTTATATTCTTAATCACAATTACTCCTGAACTCTGAAGGTAACACGGTGGACACATTTTTTTCCATGAATTCAATACTTACATTATTTTAGATCTACCAGAGACGATTTTTTTCTAGTGTGTGTAAAACAATTTTGTGTCGATGAAACTTTTTGTCCATACTTTTTGTATCTACAAAAAGTTTCATCGATCGATTCAAATGTAATGCATCAATCCATAATAAAAGTTTGTTCAACGATGTACCTTTCACCGTGCATAATATTAATGACAATACCAAGTATTTAACTAACCAAAAGTTTAAACAGTAATCACGATACTTGTAAACAGAAATCAATGGTATCTCAGATAAAAGATCTTGTCATACATCTGCTAATGTAGTATCCAGTCAATCAATATTAATAATTCATATTTGACACAAATTATTATCAGGGATTACTCGTGAATTCGTGAGTTCACACATGCATGACTTGTATCATTATCATTAGTTAATGATTGCCTACCGCATTTCGAAAACCTGTGACATTCAATGTCACAGATTTTCGATTGGTATTCTGCAGACACAATAAATTTTATCGTATCTGCAGAATACCAATCGGTTCCTAGTATCGTAGACAGCACATTCAGTGTAAAAACTAGCATAAGCTGGCCATTTAATTCATTGAAACTCCATACTCCCTTAGGCCAGCTCAACGTCAAAGTGTGAACAAAGATGTACTGCCCAAATCTGTGATCAATTCTGCCAGAGACTTTTAATCTCTTCCAAATGTCATGTGTGATTTTAAAACCTACTAAAAGAAATAAATTTCACATAGGGCTATATTAGTGAAACCGCAACTCACTGTTGGCAATCAGTCCCTCCGATTATCTGGTCATCAGCATCTGCCAAGCCTTTTCCCAACTATGTCGAGGTCGGCTACCAGTCTTACCGGATGCACCTGAATATTAGTTTTTACATGGAGTGACTGCCAATCTGACTTTCATAACCCAGCAACTGGGAAACACCTCCCTTTATAAGAGAATCCCTCTGATACTCTCATCCTCATCAAAATGCTATAGTTTTGTTGTACCTAGCGATTCATAAGAAGATACAAACAAAATCACTGACTCTGCACGTAAAGAAGGCTAGGCCACCCATTAATAATTCATTACAAAGATTCCTCGAATCCCAATCAAGTAAACAAACGAGTACCTTGTAATACCAAGTACTGATTACAAAACAGTTGAAGTCTAAATGTCTAGCCTATCCAGGTCATAGACTCAAGGCTATTAGGCTATGACGGAGCGCGAGGAATCTGTGTAGGCGAGATCACGTTGTCACTGACATGTTCGAGCTAATGCGTAGTGATGGGCGATGATATCGATAAAAAATCGATGAATTTGATGTGATCATATTGTAAAACCTGAATTCGCATGAGAGATAATAATGTTATTGATTACAACTGTACTTCTGAAATAAAAATTACGAGAAATTATTACGGAAAACATACATCACATTAACATTACATCTGTAATCTCCGAAACGTTAAACAGATATGTACCTAATACTAAACCTACATAACGTCAGTTATGATTAAGTCCCATGTAATAGGAAATGGACCTATTGCCATCAACCGGCACAAATTCAGACTCCTGCTGAGAAACTCCTGTCGCATATACCCAATAACCCAACCTGGGAAATGAACCCAGGACCTCATACTCACCAGTAACTTTTTGCTTTGCGACCACTAGGACAACGACGTGGAAAAACAGAGACCATGCACCTCGTTATAAAACCACTAAAAATTAAATTAATTCTAAGGTGTCGCAAGCAAAACCTTTCATTACAAGTCCTATTTTATAACCTAATGAAACTTAAAATTTACAATGACAATCAAAACTTCAAAACGTTAGAAAAAAGGCACTTAACTTAAAACTATCGCCAACTAAGCCATAACTTAAGTTAGATATTTTCAAAGACAGCTGACATTATAAATTTAATATCTATTAAAATTTTATAGCCACACATAAAGTCGTAACAATCGTAACGTACGTTTTATAGCCTCTCTAACGTCGACAGTGAAATATCGATAGGATTTTATCGAATGTTCCCATCCCTAGTAAATTGCGTTGACATAAAATATACTAGGTTTTAGCCGTGATTTTGGTTGTGTTGAATAATGTTTTTACCTTAATAAAGGGAGATAGTATAACTCTTATACACACATCAAAAGTATCTAGGGATCAACATATATTTTTGCAATAACTTTTCTCCTGATTGATATTAATTAAAATTTTCTTTAAGGATTCATCAAATAAAGTGTTTTCGTTTGTCACAGTAACGATAAACCAAGTCACCTTTGCATTAATAAAGAAATTTGCCATTTTCATAATAAAGGGATTTTTGACATTTGAACCACTAACATTAAAGTTCGAAAAAAAGACTGAAATAACAGTTTTCTTTAAAATTTTATTGGGTAACTTAAACAATTAATAATCCGTGTTTCTACCGCGAACACTAACAACACAAGAACATCGGTTTGGCATACTCAAAATGAGTTCATCCAAATCACGCTGTGGAATAGCCGCCCATGTTCGTTGCAACAACAAAAAAAGGTCTTCTTGCGACTGGATACCCTCCATATTCGGCAGAGCTCTTCTCTGTAGCATATCCCATGCATGCTCAATCGGGTTCAAGTCTGGCGACTGAGCAGGCCAGGGCAGGACATTGATGTTAGCTGCGGCGAGAGTCTGTCTTACAACTCTTGCGGTGTGCGGTCGTGCATTATCATGCATTAACTGAAATAAGGGACCGATTTGCACTTGTAGAGGAACGATGACGTCTGATACAATCGTCTCAGCATAAATTTGAGCGTTGAGGTTGCCTCTGATCCAAATCAACTCAGTTCTTCCGCCGATCCAAATACCCGCCCATACCATGATGGGTCCACCACTATAAGGATGGACTTCCTGGCAGGATTTTAATCGCTGTTGGCGTCCAGGGGTTCTCCAGTGTCGTATACGTCTTGTATCCGGTCTCATACCAAAACGAGACTCATCAGAAAAGCACACGAAACGCCATTGTTCTTCTGCCCAATTTCTGTGTTCAAGAGCCCATTGATATCGAATCCTACGATTGTGCATTGCTATAGGTGGTACCCGTAGCGGTCTTCGGGAATGAAGGTTCACTTCATGCAAGCGGTTTCTGACTGTTTGGTCGCTAATTAAGTTCCCTGAAGAGTGATGAAGCCTCACGGCTAACATCATGGCGGTTATTGTTGGAGCTCTTCGAGTTAAGATTTGAATGTATCGGTCTTGTCTCCGTGTGGTGCAGCGACACCGTCCTCCATGGCGCTCAGCCACGGTACCAGTGCTTCGGTAACGTGTCCAAAGTCGACTGATAACACTCTGACTTGTATTCAGAGCTAAAGCCACAGTACGTTGCCGGGAACCAGCTTCTATCATTCCCACGGCTCTGAGCATTTCTTCCCTGCTTAAATGACGTCGCCGCTCCATAATAACGTTGGTTTTAATCAGTAGTAGGGAAACAGTAGCACTAATAATGTCTTCAATGCGTTGTATGTTTTTATAGGGAAAATATTGACAGCTTATTTTCATCTTTTACTCGAATTTGATTGAGAGTTCCTGATTCAAATTATGAAATGCACCAAAAGGGATCCATATAAATTTATAAAATCATAAATTTATTACAAAGCCACATCTCAATCTCAAGAAATCCGCATAAAAATGCTTGATCCCTAGACACTTTTGATGTGTGTATTTCGGCACAAATTTTATATGAAGCAACTGAAATCTATGCGACCTTACTAAGCGATTTCGATATTTTTAACTTCAACCAACTCCTCAAAATTAAAATTTTGTTTATTCTTATTACAGCTTAACCCTTGGCTTATTGCAAAATTGTCTTATTCCCCATAATCATCTTCGAAGGCTCTGTAGAGCATCAGGCGGGCCGTACCCTAGTCAAGTAATTTTTTTACAAGCTTTGATTTAACTTGCATTGTTCGTATGTATGTAAGTTATCCGCTTCAAAATTTGCAGGCCATTTTTCGACCACGTGTTGGTATCGGACTGAGCATTAAAATGTTTGTACACACCGCTGGCTCTGGTGACAATACATTTTTATGACAGACATGACTTGATCCTGCAGCCAGGACCTCCTCCTCACGAGAGAACTCCTCAACAGTTAATATCAGGGACACAAAGCGGCATATGCCGCTGCCTTAGATAGTCAACCAAAAGGCGACAGGGCACATTGTCCGGTGTCCCAATAATATCTATCGTCCTTTTTCTAGCTTTGAGTATGTGTGTGGATAAAACTAGCGTTATGCCCAACTCTTCAGTCAACTGATCCCATACAGGTGGGACCTGCGGATCCACTTGACCCAAATCATTCACTGTTCCTTCTCGTCATCGAAAAACAAAAGATCACGATTCACAACTGTTTCAAATATTTTTGTGTTCAATATTGATAGGTGCCTTTACTGGACACACGTGTGTCCAGTCTCTCGTGTCGAGTTGGTGAATAACCACTAGGCTGGGTGCCATTCGCTCAGGTGCTATTCGCCTGGGTGCTCTAGGTGGACTATCTCTCCGATTCGTCATCCGTACATCACAGTGAAGAGAACAAACTATACAATTCATTTTTAAACGACTTCAAAAAAAGGAGGAGGTTCTCAATTCGGTTGTATTTTTTGTGTTTGTTACCTCATATCTTCGTCACTTATGAACCGATTTGAAAAATTCTTCTTTTATCTGAATGGATCTACTTCCCGATTGGTCCCATAGAAATTTGATCAAAATCGGTTCAGCAGTTTGGTTTTTAAATCAAAATAGCTGCAAAAAATATGTCATCCAAGTAAAAGAAATTGCGAAATTGATACTTGACAAGGATTTGTGTGTGATGCGATAGCTAAAAAGGGTAAAATTAAAACGTTTTTGCAAAAAAAATAACCGACTTCCAAAAAAACACTAAAAAAAAGTGGAAAATAACTTTACTTTCGGAAGTCGGTGCCAAAAAAGTCAATGAAACAAACCATAGTCACCGACTTCCGAAAGTAAAGTTATTTTCCACTTTTTTTTGTGTTTTTTGGAAGTCGGTTATTTTTCATAATTATCTTCAAGGTTCGTAGGTAAGAAACATGGTTTTGTTAACATCATCATCCCCTAACAACTACTCTACCAAAATTGATAAGACCGATAAAATAATGGATGGACTGTGTGAAGGATGATATGGCTAGAAAGGAGGTGGCTGCTGAAGTATGGAAGAAGAATACATGCTGCGCCAACTCCAAATAAATTGTGACAGACATACAGACATAAATACGTGCAGACACACAGCCATTCGATTTTATATATATGCCAACATAAACAGTATCATGTGGTGTGTGCTATAAAAGGGAATGCATGTTAAATTAGACATGACAGCATACATTTTTATGCATATCATTATTACCCATAAAGAGATCTTACAAAGTTATAATAATATTTTATGTAAAATTAATTTAGGCTTATCATAATACCACGCCTGTAGTGACCGAAGGGGTAGTCAGAGGTGAAATAGTATGCGAGTATTTTACGTGTGGGGAATCGATTCTACAGATGGGTTTCAGTCAAAGGGTGAGTCCATTGTCACTAAGTGGGCACAAATCTATAGGTACTCCAGGCTGCTAACTACTGAAAAAATGTCTTATGGACAAACTAAATAATTATCTTTTCTTTATCTTTGAAAAAAACGTTGCCCCACACTAGGAATTTCTCCTGTATCGTGGCTGCGTTTAAAAACATTAAAACTCACATACACAAACAGCCTGACTCGGAACAACTACCTACCATACAAATATTTGTTTCGTCCGGGAATCGAACCCGTGGCACGCAGCGCAGCAGCCAATCGCTCAGCCACTGCGCCAACCGTGCTGTCAACTATCACTTTGCCCTATCTAGGAACTGAATCCAGGACCAATGAGACAGTAAAGATATCATCATCTGCCTAGCCTTTTCCCAACTATGTTGGGGTCGGCTTCCAGTCTAACCGGATGCAGCTGAATACCAGTATTTTACATGGAGCGACTGCCTATCTGACCTCCACAACCAAGTTCGTACTGGGTAATACGATACCCCTTGGTAAGACTGGTTGTCAGACTTTTGGGCCACTGACTACCTGTAACGACTGTCAAAGATCTACAAATGATGGCCGGGACCAACGGCTTAACGTGCTTTCCGAGGCACGGAGGCAACTCGGTATGTAACGGGTGGTCACCCATCCACGGACCAACCCAGGCAAGCGCGGCTTAACCTGAGGATCGACCCGAGCGGCTGTTATTATGTAGCCACGAGACTGTAAAGATAATTGGCATGAATTATGTACAGCTAATTAGCTATCCTTACACGTAGAAAATAATCATAAATCTATTTCTTGGCAATCAGACAGCCCAGCTGATGGCGAGATGATACCGTTGGCTATGGACACCTGCAACACATAGGGATTTCCCGATACTTTGCCAACCTTTAAGACAAAGAACATGTAACGCGGGTAATGAGAAACCTGATTGTTCGGACGCTGAACTTACTAAAACTGATTAAGTCACTATCAGCGATAAGACCACCATTGTAACCATAAAATTAATAATATTGTGAAACCGTTGTTTCAATTTTGGTGTACAATAAAGTATATTCTATTCTGTTGTAAGTCAAACCGAACCCAATACATTAGGTAATTAGTTGTCCGAAAAACGTAGATAGGAATTCTATGTAAATATTTATATTCTCTAGGATAGGAAAATGGAAAAAATAAATCGAAATGAATCTATCTTGATCTATCTTTAATCTTGATCTTGATTCTTGAAAAATCTTGATATTATCTATCATGATTTTTTTTTGGGCGGGTCACATTCCAGGACGAGCCAGAATCGTCACACAGCGGGTGCCCGAAGACCGTCGTCGTAACCGAGGCAGGCCGAAGAAACGCTGGCGTGACGATATGGTGACTGATTGGCCAGAGAAGGCACAACACCGGGAGAGTTGGAAAGGAATGAGGGGGGCCTTAGCTTAGCGGTGGGCTAAGGAAACAAAAAAATTATAATTCCTCATTAGCACATCGCCTTTCAGATTCGAAACATTTTGAAATGTGTCGAGTTACACAGATGTGTGTGTGTGTGGTGTGTGTGTGATGTCTGTAGTTAGATGTGTGTGTGTGGTGTGTGTGTGATGTCTGTAGTTAGTTGTGTGTATGTGTGGTGTGTGTGTGGTGTGTGTGTGGTGTGTGTGTGGTGTGTGTGTGATGTCGGTAGTTATTTGTGTGTTAGTAACCTTTTCCATTACAGGGTGAAGTTATAAGAAAAACAACGCTGTTATACTGAGACGTCTAGTAATTAATTAATCAGGTCTCCCAGACGAAGACCTAGTAATTTGTCTGCTAGACTAATTTATAACACGTTTATTTGGCTTCGCTCTAGAGCAGCGCATTTTTGACATACTATGTCCGCTCACTTGAACATCTGATTGACGTATAGATATTTGTAATGGATACCGTAAAAGTGAAATTAGTTTCTGTTGTTGCTGCTGACTTTCCAATAATATCGTTTGGGATTTTGGATGGTCTCAAGTTATTATGACTTTTGTATTAAACTTGTTATCGTTGGGATAAAGTAAAACATTTTTAATAATCTCATGTTATGACTTTTGTATAACTTTAGTCTCTCTTTACTTTTTACTTATTTCTTTCTTTTTTTGTTTTGCTTTTGTTCGTTGTCTTTTTTTGTGTATAACTTTTTATACACATTCGTTGTGGGTATTTAAGGAATATCCGATTTGTTTTTAATTAAACTCAAACAGACCTGTTCTAATTCACTGATATTGTGCAAGTATTGTAACATGAGTTCATGGGTTTGATTCCCGTGTCGGGCAAGTTCTTCTTGGGGTTTTCTATCAGGAAATTCTTAGCCACGGAATCTGGATTTGTGCCCGGTTGATGGCAATAAGCGCGCCCCACTCAAGTGGGACTTAAACATAACTGGCAAAATGTGGGTATACTATTAAGTACACCTCTTTCTAACCCTTCTGGAATTACATGCGTGATGTTATGTTATGAAAATACAGTCCTAAGGGATGATCCGATGGCCCCGTTACTCGTGTAAAGACTTGTAACCTTTGCCAATGTATCACTTAAAAATAAACTACAATAAATATAATGTTATAAGTCTTCATTAACATATTACATCGTCTCATCAGGCAGGCGTCGATTATAAGACAAGGTAGAGCTTTAAAAATAAAACTAGAGTACTGGTTACGGGCTTTTAGAGTTCCGTAGATCTTGAAGGTTAATAAAAATCTATTTGGTTGAAAAAGAAACCATTTGTTTGAAACAATCCATTTGGCTGAAAAAATAAAATATTTGTTAAAAAAAATCCAGTTCGTTGGAAATAAACACAGATATAATAAATACAGGAGATATGGCAAGGAGGCGTGGCGCATGCGAACGCATCTAGCCGCAAAGAGACTTGTTGCCAGTTTCGGCCATTAGTCGAATGTCAACTTGCGACGTCTTCACTGCTTGTGATTTTTTACAAAATGCCGCGTTGTACAGTGGTTGTTTGCAAAAATAACAACTCTATTGTGAATTATACGAAAGATGGCATCTCATTTCACACGTAAGTACTAAAATATGATTGTTTTTCTCTTTAAATTCACTAAAACATTACTTCGTGATACTAGAAACACGATAAAGTACCAAAAGCAATTATTTTCATTAGGAACAACAACCATTGTTTGCTTAATACACATCGATCAATGAATCGGCTGGTCTAATAGTGCAATGGATAAGTGTTTTACTTTTACTCTCACTCACACGATAGTTTCGTGAAGCGGGTGTGTTTTAGGTAGATAATTAGAGAGGTGATGTCACTTTTGTGGTTGTCGATATTTTATACGATCCCTTAGTACGAATGATTACACAAGGGTAAAAATTTAGACTATTTTTGTTACATGGAACTTTATAGCTGTTGTTTACTAATGTGAGGTACTTAATGATAAAAATTATATAATTAATTACTGAAAAATACAATTCATTACTATTTCTTGACTACTCGATTTATCTTTTATTGAATCAAGTATGGGTTTTTAATTTATTGCGGTACTCTTACACATGTATCATTGATATCATCATCACAATTCACACCTTGGTTTTATTTTAACATTTTAGCTATCCGAAGTATCCAAAAATAAAAGAAAAGTGGATAAATGCGACAGGAAAAGGTCCAAACTGGTTTCCCACAAAAAATAACACGATATAACTGAATTTCATCGATACTATTTTTTCTACGATTACCTCTTCACATCACTAGTTGCGATGTGTGTTTATTCTGAGTCCGTAGCTACAGGTAGAAGCCCCGCCCTATGTATGCCTGTGTTCTATTAGTGAGTTTATTAGTGTTGCTGTAAGTTTCTTTGTGTGCGGGAGAAATATGAGCTCGTGTGCCGTTCTTATAGTTTTTGCTTTTGTGTTAGTGAATTAAGTAGGGAGAACACGGCGACATCTGAACACGAATACATTTGTTTACAAATCATATCTCCTGTATTTATTATATATGTGGAAATAAATCTCTTTTCCTTCACCGAAGCAAGTGATAATATCATAAAATGCACATGAATCCGAAAAATCAGAGGTGCGTGTCTTGGGCTCGAACTTGAAACCTATGACTTGGCAGTCCGACGGCCACACCACTAGGCTACACATTGGTAATTGACACAGTGGAAAATATTTTGTAAAAAAAAAACACACAACAACCTCATTAAAAAAAAAAGTTTCATCGTTCGAAAGTTCAAAGAACTTATCGAATCTGGAAAAGTCAATCATAAAACTTCTCCCTGAGTGAAAAAAGTCAATTGGCTTAAGATGATCAATATAACAGAATCTCGCAATAGCGTAAAATATTGGCAAATACTTGACAATGATTCCGCAAAATTGGTGATGCATATTCTGATATTATACTGAGAAGCCTAACGGTTATAAGTAGTTTGTTAGATGGTCACGTAGGCCGTCTCTAATCATGTCATTTGGTTTACCCCAAATTGAATATGGCCAGAAGACTCAACGATACCTAAAAACTATTGATAAAAAGTTTTTTCGTATTAGTCTACTTAAGGAGAAGATTTATAAAACAATGATTAGACCTGTTTTCTTGTATGGATCAGAATTTTGAGCCACAAAGGGATGAATGAAAGGCATTTGCATGTGGGTGAGATGAGAATGTTAGGGGAGATGTGTGGTGTAACGCGGATGGATAAAATAAGAAATGAGTACTTAAGAGGGAGTTTGAAAGTGGCGCCGGTGACTGAAAAGTTGTGTGGTAATCGGTTGGCTTAGTATGGGCATGTGATGCTGAAGAATATGTAAAATGTTTTGAGTATGAATGTTTATGGGTATAAGAGTAGAGGAAGGCAAGGTAACGATGGATGGACTGTGTGAAGGATGATTAGACTAGAAAGGAGGTGACTGCTGAGATGACGAGTAATAGAGATATATGAAGGAAGAAGACATGCTACGCTGACTCCAAATAAATTGGGGAATGATATTTAAGAATGATGACCCAACATGGTTGGGAAAACTCTAGTCAGATGCCCTATTCGGAAACCACAAGTACAACAGAACCTTTTTACATTCCCCCAGTTCGTTCCTAACCGCTACCTCGTGGTTTTTTCCACACCCCACTTGACAACCTACCTGTACGCGTCTGTACGCAATCGTGTACTCATATTACAAATTCGGCGTCATATTGGAGACGGGAGATAAAAATAAAAGTAATTATTGTATTATGTTACCGATTGTACCGGCAACGTCAGTTATACTTGACTAGGGAAAGTCGCCCGTAATGTCAGGAAATAAAGATGCTGTCAATGTCAAAAAGTTACATGGGTATACTGGTACGGAGAGAGGTGTGGGAGAGAAATTATAAAGACGGTTGCGACAGTTAGAAATGTAGGCCTAAAGGAGGTTTACAACAACTTGAAGTTGACCTCTTTTTGACAGCGCTAAGCTGCGCTGTCCCTGAAAGTTCTATCACCATACCTACATATTTCAGTTGCCAAGCAGCATTGCTGTAAGGGCATGTACCCACAGAACATCATGCCTGCAATCCCCATTGGCTTAGGCAGAGGTGCACCTAATAGTACACCCACATTTCGCCAGTTATGTTTAAGTCCCATGTATAGTGAGCGAGCCTATTGCCATCAACTCCGTGGCTGCTACTGAGAAATTTACCAATAATAGTGTGCCCGACCCGGTAATCGAACCCAGGACCAATTAGGCAGTCCATGCACCCTGTCCACAAATACCACATCAGATCATACATCTAGTCATACAAGCACTGCGGTTACGTCAATCTTACTACTATTATAAATGCGAAAATTTGTGAGGATGGATGGATGGATGTTTGTTACTCTTTCACGCAAAATCTACTGAACGGATTTGGATGAAACTTAATATCTATATATAATATCTTATATATTATATCTTGGCATCAAAATAGTTCATAACCTGGATTAACACATAGGCTACTATTTATCCCGGTGGTACGATCCCGTGGGACAATAACCGAACTCCACGCGGGCGAAGCCGCGGGCACAAGCTAGTTATTTACAATACCTAAAATTATTTAAAATTCACATCACTAGTTTTTCAAGACAACACTTCTTAAATTCCCACAAATCTGATATTGTAAATAATTCAAAGAAAAACCTGTTTTTACTATAAATAGCTGATATAATTCGCATTTGAATACTTGCATAATCAATTATTTACATTCATTAAATATATTTGTGAATTATTTAAAAACTTGTAGGTAATTGATTTCAAGCTAATTTGTTACAGAAAACAAATAGAGACGTGTTTGATTTCTGTCATGAATTACCAACTGCTACCAGGCTTGACCGATTTGTGCTAATGGGTTTTCCTTTTTTTTTTTGGGTGGGAAATCATCAAATGACCTCTCCTGCTCTGGGCGGAGCGGGAGGGCGTGTCAGACTCTTATTACTGACTAAAACCCACCCGTGTTCCTTCACTTGCCTATGCCAAGGTGCCAAGGGCCACGGTAACTCTTTCGAACAAATCCGCAACCCTGGCAGGCATCGTTCCTAATGGACCCCGTCAGTTTGTGCTGACATCTCAATGAGGCGCGCGTGGAACACAACGCGCCATCGACCCGGGCCTGGTCCTTACCGGACGGCGAGCTACCCATTGCTCGCCGTCCGTAAGCCCACGCCTACGGTGGCCGGGAAACTGCTTGGGATTCCCGACGCTCGGGGCGTCTCCTGCGGCGGCTAGGGGCGTGAGGGCGCGGAGATTGCCTCTCCCTCACGCGTTCCGCCTCCTCCTTCGCGAGCATTACTGACAGCCTAAAGTCTATTTTTGTCGCACCATAACCTAACACAATTCTTAACCATCTCTGTTTCGCGACGTAACAAATATATTATGTCTTTTTAGAGTTATAATCATAAAAATCACCAATACAACCCTCTGAGTTCATTTAATCCCAATGAATGACTTTTGTATGCAATAGGAGTGACTATTGCATAAAAAGTCATTCAATGGTATAAAAAAAAACGTAAGAAAATTTGAATTTTGCGAACTGTCCTGGTACTTCCCCCGTAAAAAAAATCGCGGGCAAATTTAAAGTCAGTTACATCATCGCTTCACATCAGGCGAGTTGCGGCCACGCAAGCCTATTTAATATAAAAAAAAAGTTCGTACTCATCAATAATTCGATCAATAAAAATCTTCTCACGTTTTATCGACGCACACCATACCGGGACTGAACCGATTCGTTTACCGGTACAACTGCCGGACACCGTTATGTCATAACTTTATATATTAATGTAAATGTTCTTGTGTCAATATTTATAAAGGTTATATATGGCGTTTGTCGCAGTTAACTGTTTGAATCAAGGTTTAAGTACCCCGTGCTTTGTATAAGGGAAGTTTTAAGCCTGTTAAGTGATATTACATAACTTCACGCCTATCCCCGAAGGTTAGGCAGAGGAGTAGCTCATAGTACACCCACATTTCGCGAGTTATGTAAAAGTCCCATGTAAAGGGGGCGAGCCTATTGCCGTCAACCGGGCACAAATCTAGATTCCGTGGTTGCTACTGAGAAATTCCTGATGGAAAAAACCCAATGACAATTTGCACGACTCGGGAATCGAGCCCAGGACCACATACACAGCAGTCGCGTTTGGGACCACTAGACGCAACGAGACCTTGGGAAGAACTTCTTTAGAAAATGTCGTACCTCCCAGAATTCCTCTCTAAGAAATTCTTGAATAACATAACAGTAAACTCCTGTAATCCTAGAAAACCCACATTTCGCCAGTTATGTTTAAGCCCCATAATTATGTTATAAGGGGCGAGCCAATTCCCACCAACGGACACACAACCGGACTACAGGCAATTACTGAGAAGTTCCCAAAAGAAAAACCAGATAACAGTTTTTTCCAATCTGAGGATGGAAACCAGGACTCTGTGCCCTTACGACGAGAGTTTAAGTCAACCCTTGCCTGAGACCACCACCGATAATTTCGTAACTCATTTGTTTTAATTTGCCTTCCGACAGCAGCGATTCAACAAATTACCTCGTAAAAGGTTTCGCGTTACAGGTGAATCTTATCTTCATCTTAATCTACCGTTAGTGTTTAAATCTCCGTTTAACTTAGGCACTAACTGTCGGTAACAGTTATTAATATTTAAGCGGAATATTAACTAAATTAGCTAAATGAGACGCCGTAACGTTACTTTACCATTAATTATTCTGAGGATTCTTAAATGGCGTTTATGTGTTACGCAGAGAGTCGCTCTCCGGGTGAAGCTGCGCTTGTCACGATCGGTCTGTGGATGGGTTGATATGACCGACCATCACATACCGAGTGTCCTCCGTGCCTCTGAAAGCACGTTAAGCCGTTTTTCCCGGTTGTCATTTGATCTTCGACAGTCGTTACAGGTAGTCAGTGGCCCGAAAGTCGGAAAACCAATCTTTCAAAGGGGTATCGTATAGCCCAGTATAAACTGTATTGTGTAAGTCAGATAGGCAGTCGATCCGTGTAAAATACTGATACCAAAATCCTCGAATACCCCACGTCACAATAGCTATGCGTATAGTATGCCTTTGAGCTAGATCCATCCAGTGGTTTGAGCTGTGCATTGATAGATTGTCAGGAGAAACGACTGTATAAGCATGGATAGACAGCAGAGGGCCTAAAATGGCCGCTTTAGACAGAATCTTAATAGGATTTAATATATGAATTACGTCACAATCCGTAAAATGGTCACAAAGTGACAATTCGTAATATTAAGTGCGTCTGTGGCCATTTTAAGATTTTTTTACGTCATCATCATCTGCCTAGCCTTCTCCCAACTATGCTGGGGTCGGCATCCAGTCCAACCAGATGCAGCTGAATACCAGTATTTTACATGGAGCGACTGCCTATCGAAGAAAACAAGAAGAATAAGATGAAGAAGAATTTATTAAGAATTTTAACGTGATTCATATTATAATCATATTATGATTCTGCTAAAACGGCCATTTTACTCAATACTCAAGTCTTTATTGCATTCCATATGTATTACATAGATGGTGTAGACAAGGTAAAAGTTCAATATGGACCCTGTCGGGCACAGCAACATTAGGAGAGAGAGGAAGAGGGCTCAGTAGCAATTCAATAATATTATTATAAATTATTAGATTATTAGGTGTGCATGTGTTGTAATTGAGTGTATAATTATGAATATATACATTATAAATTGTTAGGTTTCTGCATATAGATATAATATTTATATTAGTTGTTTTTTTTTTGTTTGTTTTAGGCCTCCTGTAGTAGTCAGTGGTAATTGTGAGGCCCCAATAAAAACTCAATGTACAGTCTTCAAACATATTTCAATATGCAGATCAAAGCCTCCTCAATAATCCTTCCCCTCCATATCAGCAAGGAAAGTCCGGAATCACTCATCAAACTAATCATTGGTGCCAAATATGGCAGCCATTCCATACGTGAGAAGTGGCACAAACGTTGTTATTAATGTGTCATCGGAAAGGTGATTGACATTGCTTTTAAGCGGTTATATAACTTACTGACTACGAAGGCGACGGATCGTTGAGTTATTGCGAATGACCTAACTTCGGCCGTAGAAAAAAATTAATGACGATCAATGAAGCGATTTTTACTTGACTTCTAAAAAGGACGTTATCGATTCGACCCGTATGTATGTATGTAATATTAACAGAATTGTATGTTTTTTGTATATGTTAGTTAATGCCAGCTTCTAAATACGTGTACCAAGTTTCATTAGTGTATGTATGTCTGTATGTTTGTCCGCGCATATCTCTAAAACTATAAGTTTAATTACAAAAAAAAAATACTTTGACTAAACTTTAGTACAATTTAGGAAGCACAAATTTCATTAAAATCGGTTCAGTAGTTTTTGAGATAGACAGTTAACTGTGTATCAGTAACTAGGAAATCGTGTCGTTGGCTTAACAGCGTAATTCTAAAAAGTAATTGTAAACTCGACAAATTGTCTCTGTCACTCCATTTTATTGAGAGGGGTGAATTATTAACCCCTATTTGTTGTACTAGTTCCACTTTCTACTCGAATATGATATTATTTAATCACCAAATCATAGACAACAATACCTAAACCCTAATCCGAACTGTCTTCCATTTAAGCCATAAAAGCAAACAGCACACATCAGCACTTGGAACATCTGCCTTCTAAGCTCCACTACATGTTATTCCCTCTCACCGCCCGAAGCTCTGCCGACCCCACTTTCAAACAAATGACACACACATTTCACAGAGAAGACTCATCCGTGTAATTTAGCGTTTGACCGGGGCATCGAACCCGTGCCTTCGCGGAACCCATTAGCCCTAAGGCCCCAAAACGGTTAACGGATCTCTAAAATACCAATGGTGCTATCATATTTTTGAACTATAGTAGAATCATATTGAGCTGACAAAACAAATGAATGTGAACTTGTATCAAAAACTCGCAATTGTAAAAGATATTTATCGCTACCCGTACTTACTGTTGCTATACAAGGCATGTTTTATACAAGGTGTAAACGGACCCTTCACGAAGCCGCCAACCAAACATTCTGTACATCAAATTATGTAACTCTACGCAAAAAATATTGCTGGGAAAATATTTTTTTTGGGTCCAAAAATCACGTTTACCGCTATCGCTGTTGGATGCATTGAACAGTGCAAGGGTCAAAGAGATATTTAAAGTAGAGTAACATTAAAAACTTTTATTAAAAAAATAAAACTCGTGAAAAAATTGGAACTTTGACCCCTAATATCACCGTAACTAAAAGGTTCCCAGGTGTATTCCAGAACAACAAATTGATCGCAATGACGGACGGGGGAAAAAGTGGTTTTCCGCTTCTTCAAGAGTATTTTTACACCCATTATAATAGTCGACCTATGTACACACATGGGGCAAAATTGATTTATTAGATTAGATTAGATTTATTTATTTTGTAAAACATGAGTATGGTATAAAGGTCTTATAATTAATGAGGTAGCTACATGTTTTGCCATTTAAGGCGTACAAAATTAGTCGCACTAGACAAACAATGCAAAAAAAAAATATATACGATAAACAAAAAATTACAATCTCAAAAATTAAATGAATTATTATTATTTGAATTTTATTGAATGTAGTTATGTTCTCTGCCGATAGTAAAACTTATATTCACTTTGTCCGCAGTAACAAAACAATATTTTAGTTTGACTAAAGCTAATTACAGCAAATCAGTCAAGAGATATCACAAACAGATATCTTTCGAGCATTACATCACGTAAAGGTACAAACGGACCAATCATAAAGTCGGTACAATTCCGCATTTGTGCTCTAAGCATAACTTTCGCGCGGGTGACGGGTCGGCATCGAACTCGCTACCCACCGCTGATTTACCTTTGCAGAAAGAAAATGGAAAAATATAGGACAGAAGGCTCACTAACTAAAAATTGTAAAATGAAAATTTACCATACACTTATATTCCCAGGTAGGCACAGGTGATCTATGGTAAACTCAAATATCGCCAGATAATACCAGGTGGAAAGGACACCGACGCTGAAACGGTTTCCACGGAGTCAGTACGTCATTCTGAACGGCCACATAGAAAATTTTCATCGGTATTGAAAAAAAACAGCAATGATAAATGAATGATAAATGATGTTTATTTTGCAAATAAGTTTTTTACAAACACTTTCACACGTCTTCTTTTTTAAAACTAGATGAGGCCGCTGTTTCGTGCCTGACTACTCTGAGAAGAAACAGCCGAAACAAACTCAGAGGTCATAGTCTCTTTTAAGGTCCAGACATAATCTTGATAAACTCACATGAGGACTGTGCAGATGAGTGTCTGAGATGGTCTTTTGAAGAAAGAACCACACAGATTTGAGTAGCTGTTTCTGGCTTTACCGTGTAGGTATTGCAGTTTTGTAGGAATCAGCTGGGTTTTTTTTTAATAACCCACGAAAAAAAATTATGTGGGGTGGGTTCAGAATCCGTTTACACGGTAACCGTTTTGTGTCACTTCCACCTTGTATATGTTTAAGGTCCATGTAATAGGGAGCGAGCCTATTGACATAAATTGGGTACGAATCCAGTCTCTGGTCTGCTACTGAAAACTAGAATAACATTAGCACTATCCGATCCGGGAATCGAGTCCAGAACCCAGAACTTTTCCGAACGAGCTTCTGAGCAAAGATGTCATAAGTAACAATTTTTTTGATCTTGTTGAAAAAAGTGATTTGAAGACATAGACACAAAATTGAAAATACGAGTACAACAGCGGGCTTTTATGAAGTTGTTAACTAACATAACATCACGCTAACGCCCGAAGGGCTAGGCAGAGATGTACCTAATAGTACACTCATATTTTACTAGTTATGTTGAAGTCCTATGTAATGCCATCAACCGGTCACAAATCTAGACTCCGTGGCTGCTACTGAGAAAATCCTGGTGGAAAAACCCAATAACACTTTGCCCGACCTGGGAATTGAACCCAGGACCTCATGCTCAGCTGTCGCGACGAGGCAGTTAAGACGCTGTTTTATTATGCCTTTAAAATGTTATTCAAATCTTTCCCAAGACGATATCACCCGTCGTTTCTATCAAACCTTCTGAATTCACCTACTATGCAGCACGAGACATAAATCTCTCGTTTTATCAATCCACCGATGTGTTTATTTCGTCTTCCGCATCTCGGAAACAATAATAGAAATATTTGTTTTGGCACAAGCTGTATATTTTGTGTTGAATAAGATAGCTTGGTGATTGCCTTGTCAGCTTTAAGTTATTGACAAGTACTGATGTAATAATGATAACAAATTATCTTTGTCTTTTTCCATCAGGAATCTCGTCTGCCTAACCCCTCGGAGTAAATAAGCACGATGTTTTACCTCAATTTTATCTAAAATATATGATAACTGTTATAATAGTTGAAGTTGATAGTTGACCCTTCACGAAGCCGCCGCACAGTGGATCCATATTGAAAATTAGTGGACATGGGCAACAAAGTTCCAATATCGATTCGATATTTTTTTATGTGATTCTTCATGATATTCCAGACAACTTTTACTCTTGTGAAATTTCTTCTAAAGTTGATCGTTTGTCTGAAAAAAAATAAATTAGATTTTTTTGTATGGAGCGAATCACGTTTATTTTTTTTTTCTTCAATTGTACGAATATGTTAGGTGTATGGCGTGAGTATATGATAGCTAGGGTCATTCTCTATCCAGGAAAAAATATATCAGCGCCGGCCATCCGCGGCCGCGCGAGTAATCATTCGGTAAAAAAATAATATTTTCTATGATTTTTTTTGCCTTTTAAAATCAATTCAAAGTATATTTTCTGTCTCACTTGGCTGTTTTCACCTTTTTA
Organism: Standfussiana lucernea; assembly: GCA_964057025.1. Lineage (NCBI taxonomy): Eukaryota > Metazoa > Arthropoda > Insecta > Lepidoptera > Noctuidae > Standfussiana > Standfussiana lucernea. Next base: position 11,668,488 of record OZ059808.1, on the reverse strand, counting down.
GTTAAATATATAGTTTTAATAGCACATAGGTACTCACAACTAGTAATTCTGGCAGAGGTTAAGTTATTATTGCATGTTATCGGTGGCACCTGCATTGTGATTGATGACTCATTTGTTTGTGCGCTCAGCTAAATGCATAACAAACGAGTCACCGAAAAATAATTGTCTCTGATTGGTTGTTATTTTTTTAACTACCTGCACATTATCTACTGTTATCGGTAGCACCTGCATTGTGATTGATGACTCATTTGTTTGTGCGCTCGGCTAGAAGCGCATAACTAATGAGTCATCGAAAAATGGTCGTCTCTGATTGGCTGTTATTTTTTTTACTACCTGCACGTTATCTATTGTAAAATAAACATGTAATAAGTTTCTGGGTATACTAATTTTATCAAATATACGTGAAATAGTTTGAATTTTTACGGGCAAGACGTTGATAATCATTATCTACATAATCAAGCGTATGTAAAGTATAGTATAAGTTATCGTACGTATGATCGAAAGGAAATTGTGAAATAATTGTAGCCCTGAAAAGGGCTGTTTGTCATATTCCCAGCCCTGATGGGCTTTTGTGGGAATAGTCCATAGCCGGATCACTTTATTTCTTATTCCAGAAGTGGGTCCGGCAAATTTTCGGACTCTGCTATGAGGCATTCTTCTTCCTCCATAATCTCACTGTCACAGGGAGGCTCGGTAGTCTGTAACAACTGAATTGCTTCAGGCAACAACTCACTATGAACCTGTTTCGTTATTTTAGGCCTTATGTAGGATATGTGAGGATCAGAGCTTATTAGAAGTCCATGGAGGATGTCTTCGTTTGTTGCTATTCTGTCCGTTTTGCGAGTGTGTCTCTCTCTGACGTTTCTGAAGTCCTTATTACGGGCTTCCGAAGCTTCTTCTGATAAGGTACCTAAAAGAAATAAGTACATGCATTTTAATTTCAAAAAGCAATCGAGTCAAATTATACATCAAACTCTATTTATTTTTTACTTACCGATTGGCAAAACACCAAAGTGGTTACAGATGTCTGCACCGTGCATTAGAAGTTTATGTACACTAACTGGCATGTAGTACCACGAATAGTGTTGCACGTATACATCAGCTGTTTTTCTACAGTATCTTCTAAATTTTTCACAGTCAATGTTTTTGCCTGATGATATGGCTTGTAGAATAACGGAAAATCTGAAAATTAGATTTTCGTCAATTCCTGTTATTCTGGATGATGTTTTGTAATCTTGGAAAAAGCGCCTCGCAGTATTCCCGTCATTTGTAGTTCCAAAACCCTGAAATGGGGAAAAAGACTGTAATATACGACACATAGAGATATAATACACAAAAAACATAAAACGAACTAAATACATACCTGTTTGACTATATCAATCAGCATTCCAGTTTGCTCACGAAACTCTTGTTGCGTGGTATTTTTTTTAGCTTGTTTCAAAGCCTTATGTTCGCCTCGAGCTGTCCATCGTTGAAAATCCAGATTATAAGATATATGGAGAAGACATTCCATACACCGAATCTTCATATGCAGTGAAGAAATTCCTTGTTTGTAAATATCTTCACGAAGTGGTCTGGAAGTCAAAGAGTCTAAATTATTCATCTCACTTGGTTTTGCCAAGCAAATGGGGCACGTTGCAAATGATGGTACTTCAGCAATAATATTGGCCACTTTTCCATCAATCATGGTCATATGCAATTCATGTGATACAATAATATTTCCACACTGAGTAGATATTCGTTCATCAATTTGTTTTTTCATCTCCGACTCTTCAGACTTTATAAAATCAGCTGTCTCCGAAGTGAATGTGAACTTCACTGGTCGACAGTACAGAGTTGAGCAAGGTGTGGGGTTCTCCCAAACTATATTTTCATTCCCAGATAATGAGCCAGACACTAGCCGAAGAGTGACGATGCTTATCATGACTACTGATGAATCACCGAACTCTGTAGCTGTGTTTGACGTTTTCTGTTTATAGTTACTCTGCGACGAAGAACCATCAAGCCCCCATTTCCAGGTCAACTTGAGTTCTTCATTTTGAGACCTATCAACAGAATTCACATCTAGTAAAATCCTCTCCACAGTGTGGTCCAATAGCGCTTGCAATTTAATTTGAGCTCCTTTTTCGGTAATCTCCATACTCTCTTGTGGTGGATAACATCTTTTCTTGGCATTAACGAGCTTTGGATAAGATGGAAAGGCAGCACAGTTTTCTTCTTTCAGAAATTGTCGAAGAGCTAAGTACTTCCATCTCGAGAGCGCAAGTGATGTGTAAAGAGCTAAACACTTATCTTCAGAGACAGTACTTAGGCTCTGCTTTTTGAATAGTCGCTCGTGTACTTCGGATAGCGTTTCTGGATTACTGGAAAGGTATTCGACCACTTTTGCCAGATTCGTTTTGCCGTTGTCTTTCAATTTTGTTAAGTACCAGTGCTGCAACTCTTCCTCGGAATTTTCTTCTACTATGGAAGTAGAACGTCTTTTTTTTTGCTTATTACTTAAGTCTTCGAACGGTTTTCTGTGCTCCTTTTCTGTAGATGTTCCCGCTTCCGTAGTACATACTGCAAGATTAGGAACATGGGAATTCATATCCACTGGCTCAGATAAGGCTGTGTCCGAAAAGCCCAACTCACTTCTCAGGTCAACACTGTCACAAACAGGCCAGTTGATGTTTTTTTCCAACCACTTGCGATTATTTACACGGTTCATAAAAGTTTTTTGATTTCTACTTGACTCTATCCACTTTTTATTTAGGCTTACACAAAAAAGCCGACAGAACTCCTTGATTAGGTTTTTGTCTTCTTCAGAAACTGTGGTATTCAAAACAGAAATTATACTTTCACATAGAAACATATAATTTTTCAGATCACCACCACTTCTTAATTTCACAAAAAGATCTAGGTTGGTACAAAATCCAGCCATAGTTCTAAAGTAAATATAAAAATAAAAGTATTTCACTGTGTTCACAAATAAGCGACAAGAGCGAAACTAGAGGGACTTAGTGAATGTCTTTGTATTTATAGTCAGTGTTAATTACTCAAGTAGTGAACATATTAGCATGACTGAAAATTATTCAGCCAATCAGAGACGAGCATTTTTCGATGACTCATTAGTTATGCGCTTAGACGAGCGCACAAACAAATGAGTCATCAATCACAATGCAGGTGCCACCGATAACAATAGATAATGTGCAGGTAGTTAAAAAAATAACAGCCAATCAGAGACAATTATTTTTCGGTGACTCGTTTGTTATGCACTTAACCGAGCGCACAAACAAATATCAATCACAATGCAGGTGCCACCGATAACATGCAATAATAACTTAACCTCTTCCAGAATTACTAGTTGTGAGTACCTATGTGCTATTAAAACTATATATTTAACTAAAAAGGTGAAAACAGCCAAGTGAGACAGAAAATATGACTTTGAATTGATTTTAAAAGGCAAAAAATTTCATAGAAAATATTATTTTTTTACCGAATGATTACTCGCGCGGCCGCGGATGGCCGGCGCTGATATATTTCTTCGTGGATAGAGAATGACCCTAGCTATCATATACTCACGCCATACACCTAACATATTCGTACAATTGAAGAAAAAAAAATAAACGTGATTCGCTCCATACAAAAAATCTAATTTATTTTTTTTCAGACAAACGATCAACTTTAGAAGAAATTTCACAAGAGTAAAAGTTGTCTGGAATATCATGAAGAATCACATAAAAAAATATCGAATCGATATTGGAACTTTGTTGCCCATGTCCACTAATTTTCAATATGGATCCACTGTGCGCCGTCAACCGGGCATTCTGTACATCGGTGTTAATAATATCGACCATTCAAATCATTTGACGATAACGGATGTGACAAAAGATTTAAAATCAGTATAAAAACCCATTTCGGCACCAAGAGGAAGACAACAGACTCCACATACTATTTTCAACATAAAGTTTAACAATGAATGTTCTGTACAATGTTACAGTTATTTCAATTGTGACTGTGAACTCTTAACAATTGCACATACATCCGAAATTCATATTGTTTGAATGTGACCTTAACGAGGTGAGAATTACTTAGAAAAATATACATAGTTGACGTAACCATACAACTTTGGATTGAGCGCTTTAACTCGTGGGCGTTGAATGATGTTCAAAAAATCGCTGACAAATAATATGACTTAAGTTATGTTATTTGTCGGTGATGTGTAATATTTGATTGCTTAATTACTGTGTTAAATGTTACTTAAATATGCAAATGTGATTTAAAGGTGTGATCTTACTAGATAAAAGTATAGCGTATAATATATGTATGTATTTTGTAAAGATAAATATTCAGTAATGAGTTATACTGTGCGGCTATTATAATTTTTTTGTTATAGCAGTATCAGCATGATATTTAATTGTGTCTAAAAATGTATAGATTGAGAATTATGCCCAAAGCCATTAATAGCAAACCACATTGAAATGACTACAATATCAGTTGGAAATTATTTGTGTTAGCTTTTAAATCAACATAATATCGTATTGAATAAAATAAACATAATATTAGCAAGAATTGACGATACGTTTGAATATAATTCATATTGTTGTCAATAACCAACTGACCTTTACACCCCAAGCGCCGCAATTCAACTCGTCAACTTATAGCAACGATGTAGTTGCTAAATATTCAACTGTCAGTTGTCACTTTCGTCATTTTAACAATTGAATGCTTGCGTAACATGACCGTTCGTTGGGTTACGGCTTTTTGTTAAGTATGACTAGATAACTTTGGCCTCTTTTTGATAATTTTGGGAGATGTAAAGGTGAGGGCTTTTGAGGTGTTTACTTAAAATGTATCAAAGGATTAGGTTGGACAGAGAAAAACGAGCTTTTATGCGCATGTTTGTGTTTTTCTTGATGCTTCTTTTCATGGGTTAGATGGCATGGATCATCTGGAAGAAGGCCACTATACGAAGTGATTCCGATACCCTATTTACAGAATAAATAATTTCATATCATTTCGTTTTCTTTGTTTCACTTTTGTTGTCTTATAAGAAAATAAAAATATCATGAATACTAACACAACAGACTACGGACTGTAGTCTTTAATAGAGTGTAATTAAATTTTAATTTATATGGGCACAAGTGCTCTATTAAAAACGGGCTCAACACCATTAAAATCTGACTTATCTCCTTCATTAATCCTAGAAATGCACTGACTGACTATATAGGAATCGTCTTCATATTTTGACTCAAATAATGGGTGTAAAAAAATCCTTAACGAAGCCGAACACTTGTTCTTCCAATTACCCTCGTCATTGCAATCTTTTATTTATTCTAGACCATACCTGGGAAGCTTCTAGTTACGGTTATATTATTATTATATTTTTTTTTATTTTATTCAAAAGGAACAGCTAACAGTTACAATATAAAGTATAAAAAAAAGATACACATAACAATTGAACAATATTGTGGCCCACAACGCTTATCACAGATTAACTGTGAAATATAGTAGACATGTATTAAGTAAGTAAGTAAGTATTAAAAGTACAAAATATTAAAACAAAGTCATGCAGGTGAAACCACTATTAAAATTCAACTCATAACATATAATATTATAATATCAATCATATATCATATTATAACATTACTTTAAGTACCTCCACCCCGTACTATTCAATGCATCCATCAGTACATTTTTTTGTGTACATTACATTGAGCACTACCGTAAAACGTGATTTTTCACCCCAAGAAAAAGTCGATTTCCAGCAATAATTTTTGCGTACTTAGATTGATGTACAGAATGCTTGGTTGACGGTTTCGTGAAGGGTCCGTTTACACCTTGTATTAAATCACCAAACCACTATGGTGATTAATGATCTATCCTATTATGTTTGAGAGGAGGACTCTGCCTTGCACTCGATATTCCAAGATGCTGTTCTTCAAAGGTTCTCACAGCACTCGAGACAGACTGCACAAACACTTAAGTACTTCAGTCTATACCACAATAACATATGCACTTACATACGTATGTGTATAGAATGTATATATTATACGTAAATACTTGACGTGTATAGCTAAACATACATAGTTTCGTAACAGTCAGGGTTATATAAATAAATGAACACTGACCAGGCCTTTGAACTGACCATCCGTTTGTGGCCCAAGTGGTAGGAGATAGCGATTATTGTTGCAAAATGTCTTCTTTAGTAGGTAAACAATTTTAAACATGTCACTTTCATTTTGAATGTTATTTAATAATGCTGAATCATCAATTTGCCGTGTTATAGCGATTCCAAACCACTATCAACGAATCCCGTTTGAGATTAGAATATACAGATTATATAAACTTTAATTTGCTTTTTTTAATTTATTTAGTAATTAATTTCCCTGACCTTACATGCCAGCTATAGACTCATTTCTTAATGTTCTTGAAAGATAGTTATAAATCTTCCAATAATAAAATAAAAAATACTACCTTTTCGTTCTGTTTAAGTCAAGTGAACAACCATGATCTCTTAACACTCAATTTTAATGGATAAATAAATATCCCTTCTTGCTTCCGCTCTTCCCTTGGGCCACACAAAACTTCCCGTTAATGAGACAGTGACCGATATGTAGGCGAAAGGTCATATGTCTGCGTTACCTACCGGTGCCAGCGTGCGATTGTGATACTATCGCGTTAGTGGCTAGGGTGGGTGGGCAGAGGTCTGTTTTATAAGCAAAGACTTGAGTATGGAAGTTGTGCTTAGTCGTAATGAATGCAGGTAAGACGACTCTATGGAAAAAAAATATTATTTATATTAAATCGATACACAATGTGTATTAAAAAGAATATGTCAATGATAATAAAACACGTACAGATATCCATACACTCGAAACCATTACCCTACTTCTGTGATATTCAGATCGTCAACTATGTTGGGGTCGGCTTCCAGTCTAACCGGATTCAACTAAATACCAGTATATATGGAGTATATAATTATGGTATATGACTGCCTATCGGACCTCCACAACCCAGTTCGTACTGGGTAATACGATAACCCTTGGTAAGGCTGGTTGTCAGACTTTCGAGTCTGTAACGACTGTTAAAGATCTACAAATGACAGCCGGGACCAACGGCTTAACGTGCTTTCCGAGGCACGGAGGAAACTCGGTATGTAATGTCACCCATCCACGGAGAGACCCTGCCAAGCGCTGCTAAGCCTTAAAGATCGATCCGTGCGGCTGTTATTTTTTAGTCATGGGCTACTCAATGGACGGATAAAAAATGATTTTATGTGAACGCGTTGATGTCTTTTGACTTCAGCTTCGTCAATTAGCATACTCGAAAATCGCTAAAGAGGATTTTTTCTGTTTTTTATGCTTAAGCTATGTCTGTCACAAGATTCGATCTTATTAACGTACTAACAAAGAACTAGTCGAGTTCTTAGTGACTTTTGTAACAAGTAAGGATTATTTCTTTTATAAAAGTTTAAATCTTAAAGCAAAGTCCTTTTTGAAAATTGAGAACCTTTGCCATTAGTAGACACTGTTGCAAAATCTGAACTGTTTCTATCAAAGACTTCTGAGAACCTTTTGCAATTTAATTTAGGTATTGTCGAGTAAATCGTGTCGAGTCATCTGATTGGCTTTTGTGATTTCAATCCGCCAATGAAAACAGGTTATTTGAAATTTCACAGCAAATTCACTGAGCAAGATCTAAATTCGATACGTGAGGCTCATTGCTAAGTAATAACAGCCGTATGTGTAGATGGAAGGTTGGATGGACCATCTATTTCATGTCGAGGTATGAATAGGTTTGTTCGTTGGACCGTTGACCCTGGCTGTCATTTGTAGATATTCGACAGAAATTAAGGGCTGTCTAAAAGCCTGAGCCTGTCAATTAGTCTTACCAATGGATACCGTGTTACCCAGTGATTTGGCTGTGCAGGTCAGACAGGCAGTCACTCCATGTACAATACTGGTATTCAGCTAAATCTAGCAAGCAAGCAGTGATAGGTTTTTCTGATTCATGTGCGTATTGTATACCGAGTTCATACCGAGTTTCCTCCATGCCTTGGAAAGCAAGTTAAGCCGTTGGTCCTGGCTGACATTTGTAGATCTTTGACAGTCGTTACAGACCCGAAAGTCTGACAACCAGACCTACCAAGGGGTATCGTATTATCCAGTACTATCTGGGTTGTGGAGGTCAGATAGGCAGTCGCTGCATGTAAAGTACTGGTATTCCGCTGCATTCGGTTAGGCTGGAAGCCGACTCCAACCTAGTTGGGAAAAAGGCTTGGCAGATGATGATGATGTGCGTATTGTATAATTATCACTTGCAGTAAAGTAAAATATCGTAAGGAAACTAGCATGTCTGAGAGATATGTATTTCTCGACGGCATGTCAAGCCATGTCAGAGGCCCATGGGCGGCATAAAAACTCTAACACCAGGTTAGACACTAACCACACGAAACAAAGAAGAAATTGGTAAAAAGCTAGACAGATGATGCTTTAAGGTTCCGTCGAACTAGAACAGCCTCCTGCTTCAATCTTCAGTAAATTATCTGCATTAGTCTGGTGTCCAGAGCCCCGTTCGCAATTTCCTCCGTACGAGGCCGACCCTTAAAACCGATGGTTACACTTTAATACTCGCATGATATGCACAAAAATAAAACACGGTATCTGCCCACTGGACTCGCGTAGTAGTTCAAACTCAAACTCAAAGCATTTATTTAAATTAGACCATTACAGGCACTTTTGAATGTCAAAACACAAAGAAAAACTAAACTACAGTCCCAGTCACAGGGCATAATAACTTGTGAAAGTACTGTAGTTGCCCATTCGAAAGCGTAGATCCTATGGAGAAGAATGGGCAAGAAACTCCATGGACACTCTTTTAAATCATTATGTTGTTACAAAGTCTTTATACACAGTCTTATACATATAAATGTGAGAACGATGTAGAAAGACGTGCGAGTAAGAGCGTCCAGAGTAAAAATATTATACTGCAATAGGCTGAAAATGCTATCCCTTCCATGGCAGATTGACCTATTCAAGTCCAAAACCACATCATAAAGTAAAGAAACTAAACAACGCACAATCTAGGCCATTACACGCACGACTGATCAATCAGCAAACCGTTACAAGGCGTTTTTAGCTGATTAAGCGATTCATTAGCGCTTTAAAGCGATTTACATAATGTTATGTAGCTGCTGTTTTGTATGAATATGGTGTGTGATATTTGGGGAATGGTCGGTTCTCTGTCTAAACACTGCTGTCGACGACGATAGGTTGGGTACAGTCAAACTGTTGAAACCTATTGATATCCGTACACTCACCATTTGGGTTCAGTTGAAAACCAGCGTCGGGCACTAGTTGTCCGGCATTTTGCTGAACATATGCCTACCTATTTGGCGCAGCCACTCCTCGAATCTTAGTTCAGCTAGGTAAGCTGGATTACCTGACGCCGAGGATCCTGGTGAAGAAGCTAATACAATTACCATTTTAGCCGTTACCAAATTTAATTTGTACAAAAAACCCGGCTAGGTCCACTAAGTAGTTCTACCAAATAGACTAAGAAAAGGAATTTCTCATTAATGGCTGGTTGATGTCAATAGACTCGCCTCCTACCACATGGGACTAAAACATAACTGCCGAAATCTAGGTGTACCAAAGATCCACTTTGTCCAGCCCTTCGGGGAACACATGCGTGGTTTTTTTGTTTACTAATTTATTGTTTTGATTGTTACAGATTCACTACTCAACAGTAGAAACGTCACTTCCTTCGTGTCTGTTTATAAGGTAAATACTGCTATAGCTAATGCCCGTTTTACACCATCTTCCAAATGAATGCGTATTACACTGTTGCAATTTCAACTCTCGCCGCTGTGCCGATCGCTTAAAATCAAACAGTGCCTTTTTATTCGACCATTGATTTAGGTGTTGACTATTATACTCAAATAAAAATTATTCAATATAATTATGTATTAAGTTACATTATTACAAAAACGAATAAATAAACTAAAATAATAAAACTAAACTAACAACAAACTATAAAAAGGCATCAAACTCCTCCTCAACGCTGTCAGCTGGTAATGTCCCTAAAACACTGGCGGCGTTGCCACGTTGTATGGCAACACTTACACCCGTATCTATAAACAAGTCAAAGTGTTTACTTGAGTAAATGTCATTTTTTAAGATACGATTTTGATTATGTAGTTTAGTAATTGCTTAAAGTTACAACTGTGAAAAGTCAGAAATCTTAGCTTTGCTTTCTTTGACGGTTCTTACTTCATTTAAATTATTGTCTATTGCATAAAAAAATTCACAAGTAATTACTTAAGCTCAAGTAATTACTTTAACTTGACTATAGATCTGGCCAAAGTAAAAGCCAGCCCTTGGGTCACTGGAATCGTCAACTAGACGTTTAGAAATTTCCTTAAACAGGCTGTGAGCACACGGACCTCACGGCCCTAACGTTTCTGCCCCAAACGGCTCGAAAATATAGTTTCCACAGAGGTCACTATATTTGCGTCACTTGAAGTTCTCCGCAGCCAAATCTGTTCGGGTTAGTCCCTGAGTACCCCGATCCCCGAAGCACCCGTACCAGAGGACACCGATTTATTTTTGTCTTGAGAAAGTCAATCAAAAGTCAGTTAAGCTTAAAAGTACCGTCAGCAGATGAAATGTTAAATAAAATTTTATTACGCAAGTCTTGCTTGGTTAAGGTAAATATTTCAACCGGTAATGCGTGATTTGCCTACATACATACAAACTCTAACATCTATGTATGCTTTAAAATTACTCCCATTTCGTTACAGTAGTTCAAACTATACCAACGTTACTCAGCACTAACTAGGGTAACCATTCCGCTTCCGATTGTATAAAGTCCTGACAAAATACGGACATTTAGCGTTTAATCTTTACTTTTTAGTGCTCAGCGAACTATTCATACTATCAAAAATAATCTCCTCAAGTGCAAAATTTCGGACAAAAGACGAAACTAGTCAAAATCCGGATAAATTACAAGTCAGGACCAATTCGGCACACGTGACAAAACCAGCCAAATTTCAAACAAATGACAAGACCGAACAAAGTTACTGTTCGTCCAGGATACTCCGTATACTTACCCCAGTACCAACGTAATAGAACGAATTTCCTAGCCCAAGTATGTAGCAATTAAAGATTAAACCCAGTCTAGAGGTCTACTCTCGGAGGTCTGGTCCGAGGTCCCGTTAAATGAGGGTCAAATTAACTCTGTATTAGACTCGTCTCAATCAATTCCAAGTAGTGCTTTGGTGTGTGGTGCAAGTTAGATGCGAAAAGCGGGGATGGAATTTTAAGTTCTGGAAGAGGTTTAAGAGATGATATGTGCCTACATATCACTTTTGTCTTTGTTAGATTAAAGCTCTAGCCAAACTGAAGCGCATCCCGTAAGAGTAATTCATTCTCGATTGACGTGGTCAATCTGAGGTCCGACTATTTTACCTCTGTTTCTGTCTCACTGGCAAACTTTATTCTCAATGTATTTCTGAATGTCTTAAGAGAGAATCCCATGTACGTTGTTGTACGTATGTGTGTTTCAATGATTTAAGACGACTTCTCGCCAGTTACAGCGCTTACAATTAATTTAGAGTCTTTAGATGACAAAAACGGCGCGACCGAATTTTATCCCGCATCCCGCGGATTTGATTGGCCACAGGTTAAAGCGACACAATCATTAAGATTGTATTTTCGACCAGTTCAGAATTCTAAAACATACGCAAGCTCACTGCTGTTTCTTGATTCCTTAAATAAGTTCAAAACTCCGTAAAACATAAGCTTCTTACATCACCCGGATCTTTTCAAGGCCAGTAAAAAGTCATTTAAACTTTTCTGAATGCAAGATAATTTAATTTAATTGACGCATTCATTTCACTGATCGACACAGGCATTTATGAATGAAATAAATCTACGTTAAGTAAGTATCTAAGTTCCTCGTCTTAGTTTACCAATTTGTTACGGTATTTTAAATCAATTAGTAATAATAAACTCACTACAATTCTACAGCAGATATTTTGATAAAAACACTTGTAAAAATATAGATGAGTCAACTTGAGAACCTGCTTTTTAAAAAAAAGTGTATAAAATTAAAAATGCCTTTAAAACAAGCGTTGCAAATATTTTATTTACGATATTTATACGACTGCTTATTGCATAGTATTAATTTTATAATTATTTTAAATTGTGTTTGTAAAACTAGCTATTCATTACCTTAATTGTATGTAGCCACAAAATATAAATAAGTCGAGCAAGAATAGAATATTTTCTTTAAAAGGTTATTCATTTTTTCTCATTCTTAATACAGTAAATTTTTTCCCCGCGTTATTGGTTTATTGGTTAAGCCGATTTTGGTTCGATCTGTACTAAACTTGCTTGTCCCACCTGTAGTTTAATTTTATTAGTGTATTCGTTCGTTATTAGTATTTTATTCGTTCCCCAGTCAAAAAAAACAACAATAATCACAAAACGCATTTCTCCTTTGCCTTGTACCAAACTTTATCGTTTATCCAGGAAGAAATTAAACCTAGGCAAGCACTTCAGCCCATCTAGATCTGTACTGCATACCGGCTAGGTGTTAGTATGTTCTTGCAAATAAAATAGCTGTAAAACAGGTGAATTTGTTAGCTACAATGTTGTTGCATCGTGAGGAATGAAATCAAGTAATAAGACCGCAAATTGGAGAAAGAAATGTATAATATTATGAGTGTATTTCCCGACAAAAGAGGCATACAGTCACGAGCACCAATATGTATACACTTAGGTACCTAAATTTAAAAGCAACTTTTGAGAAAAATAACGATTGTAACTTGGAGATAGCATCTATTTCATAAAAATATGAGTTCCCAAAATGTTATGTTCGTAACAACATGAAATTTTAATCAAAACAGTAGGAGAAAATCACTTTTAAAAATTGCTAAGTGTTTACATTTTAGTGCTCGTGACTGTACATAAATTCACAACTTTTTCCCGTGGGGGTAGATAGTAGTAGTAAGTAAAGTTATTTTCAACTTTTTTGTGTGTTTTTAAAGTCAGATTTTTTGCAAAAAAAAAATCAACCTTTTTAACCGACTTCAAAAAAAGGAGGAGGTTCTCAATTCGGTTGCATGTTTTTTTTTTTTGTGTTTGTTACCTCATATCTTCGTCATTTATGAACCGATTTGAAAAAATCTTCTTTTATCTGAATGAGACCAATCGGAAAGATCTACTTCCCGATTGGTCCCATAGAAATGTCATCGAAATCGGTTCAGCAGTTTGGTTTTGAAATCAAAATATCTGGAAAAAATATGTCATCCAAGTAAAAGAAATTGCGAAATTGATACTTGACAAGGATTTGTGTGTGATATGATAACTAAAAAGGGTAAAATAAAAACTTTTTTGCAAAAAAAAACCGACTTCCAAAAGAAACACTAAAAAGTGGAAAATAACTTTACAATCGGAAGTCGGTGGCAAAAAAGTCAATGAAACAAACAATAGTCACCGACTTCCGAAAGTAATTTTCCACTTTTTTAGTGTTTTTTTTTTGCAAAAAAGTTTTTATTAAATGTGGTATGATGATATTACACACAAAGTTTTCCATTGATACTAAAACTTACTAGCAGATCATCCACATAGTTTTTGCCTGTATTTTCTACTGCAATAATGATTACAGTATTATGTATTTGTATAAGTTCTGAAACAACATATTATTATTATTAATATTGCAGTTCCTATAATAATATTGGTCAGAGCCAAGAGCCACAACCAATACCTGAAGAGGCTCTCGTTAGGCAGTTGTATCAAGGGCTTTATGCACTTCTGGAGACTGCTCGCATTGTTAGGAGGTCCTTAGAGCCCTGACTTATGGATATACCCCACGTATATGGATATTTTTACAAGCTTTTATTTAACGTGCAATGTTTGCATGTTTGTTTGTAAAATAGTTATCCCCAAACGATGGAGCAGACATTTTGCAAACAGTTTCGATGATAATGCATGGTTAGCTAAGTGACGTCATTCTAAATCCAATATGGCGGACTTGCAAAGATGACGGAGTAGTTATTTGTTATGCACTCCCGCGATATCGGTATCGATTAAAAGGGTTTTCTGAGAAAAAGTCGAAAAAAAAAATGACGTCACAACTAGATTTAAAAGCATGATTTTAATTTTTTTTTTACTATAAGCTTGTTGTTCATAAACAGTGCCATTATTTCTAAGGTAAAATTCGCAGACAGTACTTTGAATTAACTTTGTTAAGGAAAAGAAGCCGTGTATGAAGCTGAATATTATTATTTAGAGCCAAAAGCCGAATTCTACAAAAAGTCCTAGTGATAAATACATATAAAATAAAAAGCTCTCAATACCTAGATCCGTCCGAAAAATGATGGCAATTAAACACTTGATTCACACTCCCGTCGGTAGGTAGGTATCCCTAAGACCATTATTAACACATTAAACGTTTTTTTTGTAACAAACCGAACAAAATCACTGCCAAGAATAAATTATACTGTGAAATTCATAATTGGTCGATTTGATTTTTATTATATTCCTGATTCAACAGGTGAGGATTTTTTGAAAAACCGTGAAAATCGCAAAGTAATAATAACAAAAGCAACTATTTAAATTAGTATAAAAAACCCACCATGAGTAACGTAAATAATTCTTATGTTAGTATCTAAGGTTCACGAAAATTCACGAATAAGATTGAACGCGCTCAGCACATCTTAACCGCGTTCAAGAGATGTCATGGTCAATATATCAGTGATGCCAGTTCATCATCTACCTAGCCTTTTCCCAACTATGTTGGGGTCGGCTTCCACTCTAACCGGATGCAGCTGAATACCAGTATTTTACATGGAGCGACTGCCTATCTGACCACCACAGCCCAGTTAATACTGGGTAAAAGGGTAATACGATACCCCGTGGTAAGACTGGTTATCTGACTTTCGGGCCACTGACTATTTAGTTATTATATTATTTTTCCTTTATTTATTTTTCTCACTTATTTTTACATTTTTAAATATTCTTGTACAAAATTAGTATAAAAAAAACATTTAAAAATATATAAAATAGTAGTCCACCAGCACCGGGAACAGGGTCCGAGCTACCGGTGGTCAGGGCTCTTGAGAGAGGAACCTCCTAACAATACGCGCCGTGTCCAGAAGTACTGCTTTCTGAATCAAGCCCTTGATCCAGCTGCCAAGCGAGAGCCTCTTCAGATGTCGGTCGAGGCTCTTGGCTATTAAACCATTGGCCGATACGACTATCGGCACAATGACTGCCGTATTCACGTCCCACATGTCTACAACCTCGCGAGCAAGATCTAGATATTATTATTATTAACTATTTTATTATTATTTAGCCACGAGTTCTTGAATGCATAAGGTGTTCATCCTAATTATATATTATTTTTAGCACGGCACGATCTTTTTTCATGCGACAGTCGATACGTGGACCCAGAAGTCCGAAATTCTGACAAACTGACAACAGTCAATAGGTTGTACAGATCAGATAGGCAGTCGCTTCATGTAAAAAACTGGTACTGAGCTGCATCCGATTAGAATCGAAGCCGACCCCAACATTGTTGTAAAAAGGCTCCACAAATGATGATTATCCTCATTTAATAATATAGATACCACATAAATTGTACGTATAATCATTAAACTTTTGAAGTCCAAACCTAACCTTGGATCATATGATCATATCCTTGCAGATTACTGTCTTGGCTGGTTTTTTTTTATGAAAGAATCACACAGATTTGAATGGACCTGTCCAGTCAGTGAACAATTTTATGTGTTAACGTGTTGCTCAACTTATTAATCAAGGAGCTCACCGACTGGTATTAGTTCTTATGAGCTATTCTCAGTATGA
Source organism: Standfussiana lucernea (assembly GCA_964057025.1). Taxonomy (NCBI): domain Eukaryota; kingdom Metazoa; phylum Arthropoda; class Insecta; order Lepidoptera; family Noctuidae; genus Standfussiana; species Standfussiana lucernea. Next base: position 11,652,634 of record OZ059808.1, on the reverse strand, counting down.
AAATCATTACCAATACCATTGATATAATCTCCACTATTCATAAACCCAGTATTATTTAATACCCGTGATGTTAACACGGACACACAATTTCGTTACATTAGTCCGTGAATGCAGGACATTCACCCCATCAGAGCGCTGCAAAAAGCTATAATACTTGCCGTACACGTCGGGACATGAGAAAGTGTACAGCCACGGTTTTGTGGCAAAGGGATACTCTTTAGATGGATATGGAGTATTTTTAAATAGGTAAAATATTACAAATGAAAACATTGGTTTTCATGAAACAATTTGAATAAAGATTTACTTTAGTACGTTTTTTTACTACTTTATCAATGTAAATTGCATGTTAAACTTGTTTTACGATTAAAAAAATAAATTACATTTACATACCTAACAGTTTTGAAATAAAAACTCCAGCTCACTGGGCACTGGGAACTTTGCTTGATCCTTCAATATTGATAGGTTTACGAAATAAAATAAAATGACTACGTATGTGCTTTGAAGAAAAACTTTATCGATATTGGAAACCGATAAAATGTAAAAAATAGTGGCCTTCAAAAGACGGTATTAATAAACAATCGTGAAGGAATTTTACCGTTACAACGATTGATGGGAAACTGTTTATTGTAGCATGTTATTATTGATATAAAAAGTATTCTATATTCTGCCCGATTCTCAGGTTTACTGGCAAGCATTTTAATATAAAAAATGTGTGACAGATTAACAATTTACGTCTTACTATTGTTATGTCAAAGCACTGCAATTCTTTGACATAAAACTGCAACTAACTGTTAGACGTCATATAATGGTACCATGTGCTTTTACACAACTACGCCCGATATTTTTTTAAATAAGGATTTTTTTTTAACCTATCTTATTTTTTGTTTACTTAAATCATCATTATAAAGAACCTTTACAATGGGACGAATCCTAAAATCACCTCACCCTATATTTGACCACTTATGTTGGCACAGATGTACGAGACAACAACTTTTTTCTTCATTTATTTTATTCCGATATAAATCACTTTGCTAATAAACTAATCCTGATTGTTAGTCTCTTAGCAAAGTGATTCATAATTATGTGTACATTAACCCCTTTAGAGGTTTAAGGTAAAAAATACCGGTCAAGTGCGAGTTGGACTCGCGCACCGAGGGTTCCGTACAAACCTGTGGGTATATAACTTTTTTTTATATGACGAAACTAAAAATTTACGGTTTTCGTAATTTTTCCTATATCTGTACTATAAGACGTGACTTCGTACAAAATTTCAAGATTCTAAGTTCACGGGAAGTACCCTGTAGGTTTTGATTCCCGTGCGAGTTTCGAAAATTTGCGGAAATTTGCGGCCTAAGTGGCTGTATCTTTTGATTGCGTTGACTTAGAAGGTTGATTTTTCTACAGCTTCCAGGGACAGTAGAACTAAGTATCATATAGAAATTTGAGTTTAATACCTCTACGCGTTCCTGAGAAAAACGGTCTTGACAGACGGACGGACGGACGGACAACAAAGTGATCTTATAAGGGTTCCGTTTTTTCCTTTTGAGGTACGGAACCTTAAAAAATAGGCTTTTACAACAAACAAAAAACGCAAGATAGCGTATCAATATTTTGATTTATTAACATTGTTATTACATAGATAAATGGCCGTAGATAGTATCGACTTGCTAACATTTAAGAGCTTAACTAATGACCAACATAATGACGCACGTGTCTTGTACAAAAAAAAAACTAAGTCAATATATTATAATTAATCAAGATCGTAACATTTGTGTCATGTTTAAAGAGTAACCATAAAGATTTTTACCGGTTATTTTCTGTAGTAATCACTTTCAATCACGTTTTGAACTTCATTACCTTTCATACCGTATTATTTACGTTACGTCGTACTACGTCGTACTTTAAAAAACTTGTTTGTTTTACTAAAAGAAATTTACCAACGTAATACTTTACAGACTTATTAATATTATTTTTTTCCTCACATTCCTCATTTTTAAGTTTTTTTTTTCTATTGCCTAAGGTACAGTAAAAAACCTACGGGCAATAAATTGCATAATTAATTGCTATAGAACATAATTTTGGTTTTAACGCGTCTTAGAAAAACTGCTCTTATAATCTAATATAAAATTTCAAAGAATGAGAAATTAAATCAAAGAAAAAACATGCACTAGTTATATTCAGTGTGTCAGTTACCCGCGCCCGCAGTGTAGGCACCTTGTTATAAATCCTTGAGCATCAAGTCCGACTCAAGCATAACGGTGCGGAGCAGTCGCGTTATTAGCACGTGATACTGCCGACGTGTAAGGGGTAAGCAGGGATACAGGTACCTACTATGTAATGAGAAAAGTACGAAAAAAAAATTCTTTGCTTCGAGCCTGTGAAACAAAATGTCTTCGTTGGTTAATTCTGATTTGCGTACTAATAAGAATGATTCATTCATATTTTAAGAATAGATAACTAAAAATGTCCTTATAAAACGTGACAAAAATCATCATGTGCCTGCACACATGGTTTAGCTGAATACCAGTATTTTACATGGACCGATTGCCTACCTGACCTCCACAACTTAGTTAGTACTAGGTAATACGATACCCCTTGGTAGGACTGGTTGTCAGACTCTCGGGCCACTGACTACCTGTAACGACTGCCAAACATCTACAAATGACAGTAAGAACCAACGGCTTTACATGCTTCCCGAGGCACGGAGGAAACTCGGTATGTGATGGGTGGTCGCTCATCCATGGACCAACATAGGCAAGTGCGGCATAACCTGAAGATCGGCCCGCGTGTCTGTGTCTCTTTAGCCACGACAACTGACCAAAGATTTTTTTCCCAGAAACAAAATTATCTAGCTATTTCTCATGTACCACTTGCCTGACATAGTTAAACCTCTTTATGCAAAAAAAAAAGTATGTAAGTAACTAGCGTAATAGCCGGATGGTTATTAAAACTGCTTCAACATCCTATAGATGTCGCTGTGTGTTCAATAAATAACGGTAAACTGGTATAATTAAATAGTCTTCCTGTGGAAAAACGAAGAACCCTTCTCTTTGGGATTTTGAAAGAAAGAAAGAAATAAAAAGGATTTATTAGTCTCGCACTGGATAAAACAAAATGGTAACTTGACAATAAAACAAGATAGCAAGGAGGCATTATAACTTGAGAAAAACTTTTTTGCAAAAAAAAGCGACTTCCAAAAAAAACACTATAAAAAAGTGGAAAATAACTTTACTTTTGGAAGTCGGTGACTATTTTTTATTTCATTGACTTTTTGCCACCGACTTCCGAAAGTAAAGCTATTTTCCACTTTTTTATAGTGTTTTTTTGGAAGTCGGTTTTTTTTGCAAAAAAGTTTTTATTTTACCCTTTTTAGTTATCGTATCACACACAAATTCTTGTCAAGTATCAATTTCGCAATTTCTTTTACTTGGATGACATATTTTTTCCAGCTATTTTGATTTCAAAACCAAACTGCTGAACCGATTTTGATGCAATTTCTATGGGACCTCTCGGAAAGTAGATCCATTCAGATAAAAGAAGAATTTTTCAAATCGGTTCATAAATGACGAAGATATGAGGTAACAAACACAAAAAAAAAATATACACAACCGAATTGAGAACCTCCTCCTTTTTTTGAAGTCGGTTAAAAAGTGGAAAAGAAAAGAAGTCTCTGTTCGAAAAGGTTTTAACTTTAATATAGGTTCATATATGCTCGCGAAGTATGTATAGCCAGATTCTATAATTTATGCCAAGAATATAGACTTAATACTTAAAAACATGCCATGATGGTTTATTGGTCGCAAGCGCGATTGCTGAGCATGCAGTCCATGGTTCGATTCCCAGGTCGGGCAAAGTGTCATTGGGTTTTTCCATCAGGAATTTCTCAGTAGCAGCCAAGGAGTCTGGATTTGTGCGCGGTCACCAGGGACTTGCACAGAAATAGTGAAGTGTGGGTTTTCCATCACCTCTGCCCAATCTTTCGAGGGAACAGGTGTCATGATACAGATGTTATGTGTAATCTGCTTGAGCATTTGTATGACTGCGTCCATTTAAAAAAAAAGTCAAATTACTCGCTCCATACGTTAATAAAAGAATTTTAAAACGAATACATTACAATTAAATCCCAGAGTTCAGTTCACGGTTGATCGCCTCTCACACTTGACCGTGGTTCTTCATATTAGCGAAGCAGAGCGCATCGAAAACATTCATTCAATCAAACCAATTTTTTTTACCTTTAATTTTACTAACTCTACTTGATTAACAACCTTATGACTTCAGTCACAAGATTGTCATCTTATTTCGTGAAGTTCAAGTTTAACTTTGTCATAAAACAATTACATATTTTCGGCAACGCAAACTTATTGAACTTTCAACTGTATTTCTAAAGAGATTAAGTCGTTTTTCAATTGTTTTGGTATAAAATTGAGTTAGTACGAAAACAATGGGATTCCCTAAATATGAAATAGTTGAGAGAACAATCAACAAAGACGGCCTAGTTTAATGATGTCTTATTAATTAGTGGTTATAGTGAGTCAATTACTTGATAATCTGACTGATATGGTCAGTTAACTCCAACGGTGTTTTTGTACCCAGGTATTAGTCTCGTAAGCCGTCGGTTATTTTAGTAGCAAAAAATAGACTTCGAGGTGCAAATGAAGAGCAAAAATCAGAAAGCGTGTACCAGAAAGATGTAGTAATTCTTTACGTCACTTACGTGACTCGACAATATACAATACTGTGTACCTTTGTCATCGCACGGCTAGGCAAAGGCCTCTCCCCTTGACTTCCAAATCCTTCGATCTGGTGCTAATGTGGACTGGTCGTTGGTTCTGACCAGCTCGTCCCGCCATCTCAAAGCCTGACACAGCCAAATGTAACCTGCCAGGGGGTGTATATGGGATCAAGTGTAGGATCCAATGTAAGGAATCATACAAGATCAAAAATAGATGTGTGTTCTCCTATTAAAAAAAAAAGATGTATGTGTAACAATAAAAGAATTACGGGCGCAGTGGAGATGCACACTGCATTTAAAAAAATACTGGCCAGATAGAACGTTTCGAAGAGTCAGACCTTTAATCTGCCGGGGGTGACTAAACTAGGATAATAGAAACAATGGAAATAGCTTTGTTAATACCTTGTTTATTTTGTCAGTAGCTTCCTTATTTTACTTTAAATATTAAATTACTATGCTCATATTAATGTTTTATTATTTATTATTAATTTGAGATTATTATTGCATTTTTTGTAAAGAAAGTAAATTAAGTTCTGGCCAGATGTCTGGCCTTATTAAAAAAAATGATAAATAAGACACAGCTAGAAGGGACCTCGTAGGATACGGCGGGACGAGCTGACAATATACGGTCAATATATTTTTGTTCATGCACATTTAATTCAAATGAGTCCTCTAATGTTAACAGTCACTATAGAATCTCACAAGGAACACAGCTTGCAACTCTGTAAAAAAGGCAGGCATTGTACTTCGTGTCGTTGAGCTCCTTGACTTATAAGTCGAGCTACACGATAACTGACAAATGCTTGCATTGACTGGACAGGTCTACTCAAATCTGTGTGATTCTTCCTGAGACACAAATCTGCATAGTGCTCATGTGAGTTGATCAAGATTATGTCTGAACCTTAAAAGAGACCTCTGAGTTTGTTTCGGCTGTTTCTTCTGAGAGTATTCAGGTACGAAACACCGGCCCGATTTAGTATTAAAAAAAAAATGATGACATGCAAAAGTGTTTTAAAAAAACCTATTTACAAATTAACATCATATAAAAACACTACAAAAAAAACACATAATAAAAACACCCGTTACATACCCTCCCGTGAAGTCCAGCGCCCGAACATTAACCCATCAGAAGCTAATCATAATAAAACTCATAATTATCACGCTGGACATAAATATGATACCAAATTAGGTACCCAGAGGACAGAGCCAGTTTTAAAACGGCATGGGAAACAAGTTGTAGCGGTCCGTCAGGAGTGTAGTTGAGTATCGGGGCCAGGGGAACAGCGGGAATGAGTGGGAGCGGCTTGCTAAGTTATGCAGATTTTTTGTATAGCGTCCTAAATTTTTCGCCAGTTAAATTTAAGCTGGGCATTAAGGGAGGTTGCAATATCTCGGCTCCGAGACATGGTGTATGTAGTGTTTCACACGTTAGAAAATCAATAAATGAACATAATTGGTGGAATTTCGGCGTGTACGCCTCATTCAGTGATTACAGGCAAAATGTTTTGTTTATTTAACATGCCTCGTAAGGAGACTCCATAATTATATTTACTTATCTATGTATTCGACCGAAGTCACATAAAAAAACAATTCGCCACTTACAGTCTTACCGCTTCCTTCCTAGCCCCGCAACCCGCTCCTTATTTGTCTACAAGCGATCGGGTACAGTTACCCGCAATATTATCCAGACGCTCACAATAGGTTTAATCGTGCCATACGGTCGTGAGCTACAGTCGACGACAAAAGTATTATTTTTGGTATCAGAATCGTGATGATGCAGTAATAGTTGGTTTTTTCGAAAGTTTTTTCTTCGATCATCGGATCGGATGTTTGACTTGAGGAAAAGATGTTGTTGCACTTTGAAGTTTTGATGGTACGGAGATTGTTTTAATAAAAATCTTGTCTTTTTACAAGCTTTTGTTTAACTTGCAATGTTTGTATGTTTGTTTGTTTAGGTCAAATCTTGCAACTGAATTTTAAAACAGTTATCCCGAAACGATTGTGCTGAAATTTTGCATACACGTTTAGTTTGGATGAAAATGCATGGTTAGCTAAGTGACGTCATTCTAAATCCAAAATGGCGGAGTCCCAAAGATGGCGGACTAGTTATTTTTTATCCACCCTTATGACATATAAATTAAAAAGGTTTGCTTAGAGAAATAGGTAAAAAAAAATAACAACACACCTATATTTTAAAGCTTGTTTTTAAAATTGTTTTTTACTATAAGTTTGTGTTAAGTTTCTGTTTCTAAAAATATCTACATCCAATGATTACTTTGGAGATTCATTATTATCTTTAGTTGCCATCAACACAGCACAATCAACTGAGCATAATATGACAGTTCACTCCTATGCATTTAAGAGAGGCAGCTAACGTTTTGCTAAAAATCAAATTGAAACCAGGACTCATGCAATCTTACCCAAATAAAATGTAATTTTTGTACCAAGGGATTCGTTATATCCTGTTACCGAGTTGTGGAGGTCAGATAGGCAGTGCTCCACGTAAAATACTGGTATCCAGCTGCATCCAGTTAGACTGGAAGCCGACCCTAACATAGAAAACGCTAGGCAGATGATGAGTCTTGAAGGTTATTTCAAAAGACCCTGAACTTCAGCAATGATACAGCAGTCTTTAAAAGCGTTCTTATAATCAGTTTCATGATTTGTCCAATCAGATAAGTCCTAACTAGTTAGTGTCGGAACTTCTTTTTAACACAAACTCCTTTTATCTGTCATCTTTGGAAAGTCATCGTCTAGTTCCAATAAGTAGAGGTAAGTTTTGTGCACGCGATTTTTGAACATGACTAACTTGAAGTATTTTTGGACAATCATTTTTAGTTTATTGGTACATACCTACTTCATAATCTGCCTAGCCTTATTCTTATCTAGATTGAGGTCGGCTTTTTTCTAGCCGGATGCAGCTGAATACTAGTGTTTTACATGGAGCGACTGCCTATCTGACCTCCACAACCCAGTTAGTACTGGGTAATACGATACCCCTTGGTAAGACGTAAGTTGTCAGAATGTCCGGCCACTGAGTACCTGTAACGACTGTCAAAGATTTACAAAGGACAGCCGGGACCAACGGCTTAAGGTGCTTTCTGAGGCATGGAGAAAATTCTGGATCTTATGGCTGGTCATATCCACGAACCAGCCTGGGCAAGTGCGGGTTCACCTTAAGATGCTGATATCAGCGTTCTGTCAAAGCAAAACGCCTCTTAACATAATGAGAATGAAAGATTATTATTGATCTCCATAAAACGCTATGTTGTTACGCTGTAAACCTCTTGAAACTCGTTGAGAAATACGAAACACCCTGAAAGGGATTACCACTTCTCTATGCTCTCAGATGCGAAATTGACCCCTTGGGTACGGGAAAATAGTGTTGAAATCGGCCCGAGTTGACACGTCATGTGCACCGGCAGGTCAACGCCTTTGAAGAGAGAAGAAGGTTGCAATTAGATAAACGGGTTGACCTTAAAGCTAGATAACCGACAGCTATACCCTAGAATGTCGTCAATGGTGTTCCGACATGTCCGCTTTGTGCTCGGAGGTTTTCGGCCACAGTTGGATATGCCAGCCACTTGAGAGCACATGAAAGAACAGCACACCAAAGCTCTCGACAACCACGCTAGAAAGCCATCGAATGCAGTCGCTGTGGCCCAAATCGGATAGATAGCATCATTATCACCATGCGCTCAGGATTCCTCTCAAACTCGATTAACTGACAAAATTTTGCATAGTACAAAAATATACATATTTATATCACATAAAATTTTGTCTAATTTTCTACTCACATTACATAACATCATACCTTTAATCCCGAAAGAGTTAAGGTGTACTTAATAGTACATTATTGATGGAAATAGGGTCGCCCCTATAACATGGAACTTTACTATAACTAGCGAAATGTGGGTCGAAATTTAAACTCCGTGGCTGCTACAGAGAAATCCTTGACTAAAAAACCCAATAAAACTTTGCCCGACCCGGGAATCGAAACCGGGGTCTCATGCTCAGCAGTCGAGCTTGCGACTACTCGACAACAAGGCAGTCTACTCGCATTAGTGGTTCAATAAACTTCTAGGCCAGACTTTGCATATCAGCATATGAAATCTCACATTCTTATCTTCATAAAAACTAGGCACTACTTAGTCGTCCTATTAAGCTAACGGTATGTACAGAATTACATAATTAATTGAATGTCAATCATATACAATGCTCATCGCTCCATATAAAATGTTATGGCCGTCATTATGTATTGGCAGGTGCAAATTAATAAAGATGCATACTTACATACATTATAAGAAAGTGGGCAAACCCCGATGGTTAAGGTTTTCTAAGTGAGTAATGTGAGTTTGATAAACATATATTCCATTCAGATACTGCACTTTTCGTTCATTTTTAAATTTATAAATACATTCTTCTTCTTTCTTTATCGTGTGGTGTCAGAGTTTTATGCCGCCCAAGGGCCTCTGACTTGGCTATTACATGCCGTTGAGAAATATCTCTCAGACATGCTGGTTTCCCCGCAATGTTTTCCTTCACCGAAGCAAGTGATAATTATAGGTACAATACGCACATAATTCTGAAAAATCAGAGGTGCGTGTCTGGGCTTCGAACTCGAGACCTATGACTTGGTAGTTTCAACGGTCACACCACTAGACTATCACTGCTCATAAATAAATTTATGAATATGAAAGGGAGATCTTCTGTTACAGGTATCTCCATACTTAAAAGAAGGCCTCTACAATGTATCTATTAAAACCTGTTCGTAACAAACTAAACTGATTATTATTATATTTTTATTTTTGCCTTTCATTCAACATCTTTCACTCGAATGAAATGTCTGTTGAGAAAATGAATCAAAAAGTGAAAAATGAATTTATTAATAGTGCGATCCAACTATGTTGGATTTGGCACTCGGCATTATTTGATAGCTGTCCAGAATCAAAATTCTAAACGAGCTCATCCCAAGGAGCTTACTAGCAATACTAAGTCGTCGTCATCTCAGCCGAAAGACGTGTATTGCTACACTGAGGGTCTAAGTTACCGAAATAGCAAAAAAACTCTATGCTCGACTTACGTGATTTAATCAAAAATAAAGGAAATCCCAGGCGAAACTAGATTTTACCAACATAGCCCGAAAAACCGCTAAACTCGTTAATACTTACTTTGCCACAAAAAAAAAACAAAACACAACACACCACTATAATCTAAAAACCGTTACAATCCGAAAAAACAGTAAGAAACAAACCGAAAACTAATTAAAGAATAACGCATAAAAGTTAAAACAAACAGTATTGCCACAGAATAGATAGATAAAGAAGGTCAGCTCTAAACAGCGAACGAGAACGCACGCACACAAAGACACGCTTCACGTAGTACAGCGAGTGCAAGTCATTTGTTTGAAATCGCCGTACAAACAGCATCAAGCTAAATAGCAAGCCTATTGTAACGAGAATAACGATTACTGTAATTTTCACAGACTTGCCAGTGACAGCAACCGAACAGCAACCTTATCACAATGATAATAAAGATAAATTTGATTTTGATATCGATGCAAAGACAGAGGTGAAATAACTCTGAGTACCCTTTACCGAACTACTGGGGTCGTACAGTATTTTACATGGAGTGACTGCCTATTTGACCTCCACAACCCAGTTATTGCATAAAGCAATACCGCTTAGTAAGACTGGTTGTCCGAAATTCGGGTTTCCAACTACCCGTAGCGACTGTCAAAGATCTACAACTGACAGCTGGGACTAACTGCTTTTCTTTCTATCATTCGTACATAGACGCGTACGTAAAGCGATCAAAAACAAATGACAGTCGCGAGTAAGCTTGCACTCGCTGAACGTGAAGCGTGTGCACGGAGCCTTCTGTATATATCTACTCAGTGGCATTGCCAAGTTTGAGGTCAATGTACACAAACAATGCTCGTTACGCATACGTTACGCGCCGGTAAGCAAGTGCTGCAGCAAGGGCGATTGGTGTAATGTGTTAGGTAATTCTTAACCGATAGCGGAACGGATGGAGCCCGTGAATCTTCTTCTGCGGTCGAGGTTAAGGTGCTTGGAAGTCAGTGTGAGGATGGGTGTGATATTTTTTTCGAAAGGTTTGTGTCCTGAGGCGATGACTATTTTCTTTTTTGCTTCTTATAAGATTTTTATTAAATCGTTATCATCCTTTAGTCTAGAGGTCTCACAAGCGCGACTGGTCCTGGCTTCGATTCCCAGAAGGGGCTAAGTGTTATTGGGTTTTTCCATTAGGAATTTCTCTCTCTTTGCCTCGGACTACCTTTAACGAATGTCAAAGATCTACAAATGACAGCCGAAACGTGCTTTCCGAAGCGCAGGGTAAACTCGATATTATGTAATGGGTGGTCACCCATCCACGAACCAGCCTAGGCAAGCGCGGCATAACCTGAAGATTGACCCGAGCGGCTGTCATTATTTGGCCACGCGCTCCTCAATTGCATCATGAGTACCGTGACATTAATCAAGGGGACTAAAGACTTCGAACTGCTCCTAACAGACAAACCCACAAACATTTTTCTAACCTGGGATCGTACCCAAAACCCCACGTTCAGTAGTCTCGCTTGTGACCACTAAACCGTCTCTAAACCTAGATAGATTAGGTACAAACAGTTATATGTTTATCATCACAACGTACTACCGGGTTCGCTGACGGTCGACCACTTTTCAACCTTATTACTCAGTTCATAAGGGTGGAAAATGGTCGTCAGTACCGTGCTGTAGTTGGCCGGATTTCGGTATCTTCACATGGATGTTAAGATGTGATATGAGGCGTATGTAAAGGCTACTATCAGCCATTGAGAATTCCTTACTTCGGAGAATGATTATATTGTACTGGTATTCGGTCTAAATGGCAACAATCCAGCGGTGTGTTCCTGGGGTGTTTGTTCCGCCACTTCATCATCCCTTGGCTCTGGTCTCGTTGGTCTAGCAGTTGCAATCGCGACCGCTGAGCATGAAGTCCTGGGTTGGATTCCCGGATCGGGCCAATTGTTATTGGGTTTTTCCTTTAGACATTTCTCAGTAGCAGCTACGGAGTCTGGATTTGCAGCCGGTTGATGGAAATAGGGTCGCTCGCTATTACATGGTACTTTACTATAACTAGCGAAATGTGGGTCGAAATCTAAACTCCGTGGCTGCTACTGAGAAATCCTTGACTAAAAAACTCAATAACACTACCCAACCTGGGAATTGAACCCGGAACTTCATGCTCAGCAGTTGCGCTAGCTACTACTTGACCGACGAAGCAGTTTATTCAACAAAAAAGAAAACACAGAAAATCACTGTAAAAGTTTCGTTGAAGGATGTCAGAAGTTTGAAGAATTCCGTGGGCATACCGAAATAATCACTCATTCAGCCATTACCGATGGTCATTGCACAACACCTCACGATAACCTCCTTAAAACCTTATCTACAGAGAAATAGTCTACTCATTGTATCCGAAGTATTTATCGATGAATAACTACACGTATTACATAACGGTGTTTTTATAACCGGCGTTATTGACCGCGCATTTCTTTGTTATACTGTTGGCTAATCGACCGTTTAGAGGTTAGCTTAGGCGCTGGATGCATTGGTCGCGGGATCGCGCGATTCGGGTTCGACAAGTCTATCCCTATCTATAGTCAAGTTAGAGTGATTACTTGAATTTAAGTAATTACTAATGCAACCATTTTTATGCAATAAACAAGAATTTGAACCGTCAAAGAAAGCAAAGCTAAGAATTCTATCTTCAAGCAATTACTACACTACAGAATAAAAGTCGTATCATACGTTAGCACTTTTACTGAAGTAATCACTGTTACTTGTGTATAGATACGGGATGCGTATGTAGAGATATGTAAGTAAAGGGCAATATTTTAGTGTTGTAGATAAAGATAAGACTTCGCTGAAATCTTTGCATTTTTAAATTTATATGAAGATCAAATGGGATCGGGCAGGTCACGTGAGCCGCATGCATGACGACCGCTGGGTAAAGGTCACAACACGATGGGTGCCTTAAATGGCGACATGATCTTGACACGCATGACGGAAACTGGTTAGAAGTGGCGCAGGAGAAGAGTACCTGGAGGGATATGGGGAGGCCTTTGCTCAGCAGTAGGACATAAAAGGCTAATAAAAAATAATAAAATAAAAATAAGATCGAGAAATCAGTACACTGTTAGACATATCTCTGTCCGCCTTACATAATATTCTCAGTTTTAAACATCAAGTCTAAAAAAAAAATTGAACTTCTTGTTTACAAGAATGTGTTTTATTTTGTGTTTTTGTATGCTAAAAACCTGAAATACATAATGTACTTCTTTGATCGCATGGTTCATTACTGTGATTTACAAGCACTTTTATTAAACTTCAGTCATTTGTACATTTTTTTACGGTAAATGATGACAATTCATAACTACAACAAAATGAGTAAGAATAAAAATATGTGTGTACCTTTTTTATGTCAAATACTTAACATAAAAAGTACACAGATAACTGGGTGACCATTTAAGCATACAAATAGCAAATAAATGATCAATGATACCCATGCTACGTAAACCTCTGTTATAGGGGTCATCCATCCGTCCATTATAGATGATATAATAGTCGCTTTCAAATTATTAATGTGCACTTTTGTAAACATAAACTAGACTAGGACAATTTATTTCCAGGATAAGAAACGTGAATAAAAATGCGTCGCGCGATATTTAGCCGCGCCTGTTCGCGTCTTCCCAATCCTTACGCCGCCTTATCCTATGCACACTATAAACAATTTATTGCATCGGTTTACGCACTTGGAGTTGCACGTGATTCTTCTGTAAATGTTTATTGTAAACCTAAGTTTTCCTGTTGGTTTACCGAGGTTTTGTTTTAACGGTTTTGACCGCATACGGTAGAAGTCGTGAGATTTTTATGAGTGTATCACATTTGTCTTTGTATAAGGAAAATTATTACCACGTTATTAAACGGTGACATATGATAAATGTGTTTAATTTTGATCTATCTTATGAAGTATTTTTAAAGTTTTACTCCTCTTTGAAATATACTTTTTTTTTTTTGGATTTCCAAATCAAAGTTCAATTATGGCGTATCTCTAGTATCTATACAAACCAACAGAGCAACTGATTCAAAGTACTTTGTATGCCAAACTGTCATACATCATATCACATTATCCTGTTCAGTCTATTCTCTTCAGCTCCAAAGTCCCTTTTCAATTACAATAATTAACATATCTTTCTCTCTCTTCAACAGATGTGACTAAACCCGCAATGGCAGCCACAGACGGCCAAGTAGTGGCCGCAGCATCGCGCTGGTGTGACGAAGGCAGCTACCTCCGCGAGTTCGCAGTCAAGAACCGCCTCCCAAGCGTCGCCAAGATCATCAAAGGACAATATGGAGGACTCGGTGTCCCCACACTCCCAAGCCCCGGGTTACAATCCACAGCCCTCCTCGTCTCCGTAGGAAAGAGAAAGAAGATCATTGCTCAAGCAATCAAACTTAAAGAAGGGAGACGGATGGTCAGTGTTGGACCGAGAATAGCTATACCTGAAACGTATAAAGGATACTTTGAGTTGTTAAGCGAAGAAGGCAGGGCGGTAAAATGCATTGAATCAGTATCAGAACTGGCTAGAAGGAAGCTTGATGATGGGTGTCTTGTCAGAGAACCAGTTAGGGTTATTTGTGCTAAAATAGACCTAGATGGCAATGTCACAGCTGATGGAGCAAGAAATCTACCTGCTGGAGAAATAATCATGCCTAGAGGAGAAACATTCTTAGGTAAGAATAAGTATTTGAAATGTACAGACTCGAAAGGCGATATGGTTTTATTGAGTCTGGATCAAAGAGGGAAGTTCTCAGCTGTGGCTAAGGAAGAGAATATTAGTGGAGTTCATACAGCTAAGACTCTGTTGACTAAACGTTTGCCTATAACAGTGAGACTAGTGCACGGTACTCCGCCAAGAGGACTGAAAAGTGCCAGCCATTTTGTCCCAGAATTAAGACTGCTGTCCATGTTTGAAGAAGACCATGTTTTCGCTCTTCCTCTTCCTAAAGAAGGCAACGCGTTGGTAGCACTACCTTTGGCAGCGCCACTCAAAATGCAAAGATGCAAAAACGAGGATCAAATAAAGAATTTTATGGAATTCTCTAGACTAGTGGAAAAGTGCAATCGTTTGTTAGTAGATGTTGTAGACAGAATACATGTATTAGATGGGAAGTTGGGTGACCCGAAGAGACTTTTGAATGGGCCCTTACACGCTCCACCATTAGTAAAAACTGGATATTTCCTTCGACGCAGTGCATCTTCAGATACAGCCAATCAACACAAACATATGTCGCGTCACAACCATATCTACAGCAGTCATCGAGACGAGAACAGTATCCCAGACGAATATGATGAAATAGACCAAATTTACGACTACGTTCGAGGCTTTGCTCCCCTCCCTAAGAACATAAAAGCTTCGTATTCGAACGAGCCAACTCCAAGACACGAGTCTGCTCCTGCATCCCCAGCAGCAACTCCTATCCACATGCCTTTAATCACAGAAATAAAGCCAGAACCACCACCGATAGAAACTATACCCACAAAGAAGCCGTTGAACATCCAAAAAGCAGAGAAGAGAACTAGAAAAGCGCCAGCACAAATAAAAGAAACCCCAGTCACAGTTTACAAAGAGAAATGTTCCATAGCGCCAGCACCAAATCTACCCAAACTATACATCAAGAACAGTGTGAATAGCAATAAAAACAGAATGGTTTTCCGCCAGAAAAGTACTTCGCCGACTAAAGAGGCCCCTAGTCCCGTAGCTAGTCCGATTCGACCGATCAAGGGAGACTCTCCGATCTTTAACATACGGTATAAAAGCCTATCGAACATCCACCAAGCTATGGAGCTCGATGGCACTTTAGACTCAAGTCATTCAGGTGGGAGGACGTCGGGAGATTCAGGGAATGGTCCGAAGCTGCCCGAGAAGAGATCAAGGAAGCTAAGCAGACCGAAGTCTTTGACGAATCTGGTTTGGGAGCTAAAGGGATGTCCTGATCCGGACAAACCTAAAACTAGAGTTAAGAATGAAGGCTACAAGAAGATTGGTAATAAATTGTCTTTGGGAGCTCAGAAGAGGGTGCCGACGCTGTATCTTTAATTTTTGGTGAGTTTTTCTTTTTTATACTATCTTACTTTTCAATACCCGCTATGATTTTTAACCGACTTCAAAAAAAGGAGGAGATTCTCAATTCGGTTGTATGTTTTTTTTTTTGTGTTTGTTACCTTATATCTCCCTCATTTATGAACCGATTTGAAAAATTATTCTTTTATCTGAATGGATCTACTTTTCGATTGGTCCCATAGAAATTTCATCAAAATCGGTTCAGCAGTTTGGTTTTGAAATCAAAATAGCTGGAAAAAATGTCATCCAAGTGAAAGAAATTGCGAAATTGATACTTGACAAGGATTTGTGTGTGATACTATAACTAAAAAGGGTAAAACAAAAACTTTTTTGCAAAAAAAAATCGACTTCCAAAAAAAAACACTAAAAAAAGTGGAAAATAACATTACTTTCGGAAGTCGATGCCAAAAAAGTCAATGAAACAAACCATAGTCACCGACTTCCGAAAGTAATGTTATTTTCCACTTTTTTTTGTGTTTTTTTTTTGGAAGTCGGTTTTTTTTTTGCAAAAAAGTTTTTATTAATGCTAACATTACGGGTTGGCAGGAGTTGAGCTAGATAAACAAGTCAATTATCTTGACAAGGTGGTCTTCTTCTTTCAATTCGGTTAGTTCCTACTTGGTGTCAGTTTTTATGCCACCCATGGGCCTATGACTTAGCATAACATGCCGTCGAGAAATATCTCTCAGGCATGTTTGGTTTCCTAACGATGTTTTCCTTCACCGAAGCTAGTGATAATTATACAGGGTTGTCGATACGTTGTCTTACAATGAACTAATGGCTAAGAACCCATCCACTGAACCGTTTCCCCACTTTGATGAGGACGGCTTCCAGTCTAACCGGGTGCAGCTGAATACCAGTATTTTACATGGAGCGCTTAGGTAATACGATACACGACATCAACCAACATTTAATTTTCATGATGCTCTCAGCCTCGCACTATCGAACTGGCTTAAAAAATAATACAAATAATAGCTCGCAACTTTTCATCATAGTTTCAATTACTATCTTAAAAACTCAAACTCAAAGCATTTATTATTTTCAATTACACCAATACAGGCACTTTTGAATGTCAAAACACAAAAAAAAACTAAGCTAAAGTCCCAGTCACAGGGCATAATAACTTGTGAAAGTACTGTAGTCGCCCATATGAAAGCGTAGATCTCTATGGAGAAGAATGGGCAAGAAACTTAGAAGCCCTTAGCCTTAAAAAAAACTAGCATGCCCATTCCATAACCAGTGGGGTTACCATGACGACTTAAAGCAGGAATATTTTAATAACATTCCAGTGTGGGAAAGAGATGGCGCTAGACATCCTGTATAGCTCTGGCCTGCATTAAGACGTCATGGTAGGCCACTAGTAGATAGATTTGATAATAATTTCAAAGAATTTGCTACCTCATTAACAACTATACCAACAGTCGTAACTATAGTGTTTTTCATTAAAGAATTCAAACATGTGTTTTGAAATTCTTCTTAGTTTATGCTGCAAAGTAATTTAAGTTTATACAATAACGTAACTTTTACTATTGTGTAGGCAAGTCAAGGGACATGACCCCACAGTGCAATGAATCTTTAATTTGACCTTTCGTATGTTTGTTTGTTTAGTCAAATTCTATGTAGAAAATAAAGTAGATGTGACATTGATGAGACATTTTCCGATATAAATTAGAACTTGCATTGTCAATGTAGCAATATGAATTTTATTGAACAATGAATTTGTATATTTAGACAGCTTATTTTTCTAAATATTATAATGTTTCCATTAGTACATACAAGAAGTACTGGATTCCATACTAGAAGTTTGGGTTTTGAAACGTCTTCAGAAATACTGTCATTTCATGCACTTAAAGCGTCTTTTTTTAGTCTATCTAATAGGTCAATCGATATAAGATCACCCTCTAGTTAGGGCATATCTTATAAAAACTGTATGACATGCTAGGATGCTAGATAAATGTCTGGATTTTATAAAGAGTAGGTAGGTTTTGCACTTTGATTCTTAACAGGCTCTTGCCCGCTGCTTCGCTCGCGTTATAATCGGAAATTATCACACGGTAACGTTTAAAATATAGCCTATGACACTCAGGTATAATGTAGCTTCATGTTAGTGAATGAATTTATAAAATCGGATCAGTTGTTCTGAAGATTACCCCTACATCGAAATGTACAAACTTATCCTCAGGGTGATTGGTTATTGGATGTGGTCGTTGAAATCCGGGTGATACTAGAGATAATTTGCAACAATAACCCCAATAACTAGGGGTCCAATCTGAGTGGCTTCGGAGTATTCGAAATATTTTTTTTTTATTTGCTTTTTTCGACCAAAAATTGATAATTGTGACAAATCTACGTCGCTCAAAGCGTTGACATCATAATTTTCAGATACTTATATTTCAAGGACTGCACCCAATTACCAATCACCCTGTATATATGTTTTGTTTTTTTTTCCTGCCGAAATCTATTGCTATGCTATACTGAGTATTTTAATACCTTAGCATTTAAAGAAAAAAGTAGATTGTAATCCATTTCCTTATTCAAAATATCCTAACCAATATTGTAATAGGCAGGAAACTTCTTAGTACGAAGGGCCGACGAGGATTCAAATTACAATTAAGATTTTTGTAATCAAAAACAACATAAACATATTACTACACAAACCAATTTACTTAATTACAAATCGAACTTCAACCTACAAGACACAAGAATTCAGAATTACGAAATACTAGAATTAATACCGATGCCCGTTTTCATTTTCACAATTTATAGGAAACTCGTTCGCTGACATATCACGAAGTGGTTACGACATTTTGAAGCTACTAAAACGTTTGCCAACTGTAGCGATTTATGATAGAAATCACATGTGTTTTGTGGGTGAATCGAGTAATTGAATTGGAAATGCTTGTTTTGTATGTAAAGTTTAAGGAGACACACATTTATTCGTGGTATCGTGTTGAAGAATTGTGGTGTTTGCTAGGTTGAGTTGCAGTTAAATACTTAATATTCTGATTAGCAAATGGACAGTTGACACATTATCCAATAATTCCAAGACATTACTACTTAAAAAAAAAGCGGTCAAGTGTGAGTCGGACTCGCCCATGAAGGGTTCCGTAGCAGCAAGTAACATAATATCAAACTCAACAAACACTTGTTGTCAGTGGTGTCTTGGAACTCTAGAATGAAAGGTAAATTGTGGTTTACGATTTATGACGTATTAAAAAAAAACTACTTACTAGATCTCGTTCAAACCAATTTTCGGTGGAAGTTTGCATGGTAATGTACGCAAAAAAAAATTTTTAGTTTTATCATTCTCTTAGTTTAGAAGTTACAGCGGGGACACACATTTTATCACTTTGGAAGTGTCTCTCACGCAAACTATTCAGTTTAGATTTTTTTTTATTAAAAACCTCAATATCATTTTTGAAGACCTATCCATAGATACCCCACACGTATGGGTTTGATGAAAACAAATTTTGAGTTTCAGTTCTAAGTATGGGGAACCCCCAATATTTATTGTTTTTTTTTGTGTAAAAATCTTAATGCGATTCACAGAATACATCTACTTACCAAGTTTCAGCAGTATAGTTCTTCTAGTTTCGTAAAAAAGTGGCTGTGACATACGGACAGACAGACAGACAGACATGACGAATCCATAAGGGTTCCGTTTTTTGCCATTTGGCGACGAAACCCTAAAAACCTTTATTTTAGGACTGCAACCCGATTCAGTTTCAATTAACTGTCTAATTATATTTTAACATAACATCACGCCTGTTATCCCCGAAAGGTTAGGCAACCCAAAAAACCCAATAACACTTTGCCTTACCTGGGAATCGAACCCCGGACATCATGCTCAGCAGTCGTGCTTACGAACATTCGACCAACGAGGAGATTAATTCATCTAGTGCCTATTAATACTATGCAAGGCACTTGAGTAGGTGAGAAACCAGTGACAATCAGATCTGAAGGTATTGAAAAATACTTGCTATTATTTTTCATCCATCTTCTTCACAGTCCAACCACGGTCACCTTTTTACAGTTTTTCAGTAATAATAATAAATAAAAAATAAAATATCAATTTATTTTCTCTACACAAGTTCTTAATGCTAGGTTACAGAGGAGCACGAACATGGAATTAACTTTGTGAGAGACTGGTGCTTGAGGTAGGTCTCTATAAAGACCTGTATTACAAGTCGCCAGTGCCCTCCCGCAGCATATTGACTGCTATGGCCTATGATCTACTTTTATTGCACAGGTTTTGCATAGTAAGAAGAGTGCAGGAAGCTAAGTAAAAATACAAAAACACACTATGTAAAAGCAAAAAAAAAAAAAAAGAATAAAAATGAAATAAAACAAATTGTGGAGATATTAGAGCGCGTGTGTGTACTGGATAGTGTATATGAACAAAGTGTGATTAGGGTGTATGCGTAGGAGGTTGCTTGAGTGGCTGTGGTGCGAAGATGGTTGACAGAATATCTGGTGCGAGCATGATTGAAGGAAACCCGTGGTTCAAGTACAATAGTTTGGAAAGTAATATTTTATTACTCCAACAACAATAAACCCAACGGAGAATTTTAAATTATTTTCTGTCCGCCCCGCCCATGTGGCCACTGGTGGGGACAACGGGAACATTTTTTAATTATTTTAATCAATTCTATTTTTAAACTATCCCCCCCCCCCCACCAATGAGGACACGGGCGGTGGGGACAGCGGGAATACACGGTTTTTTTATGGTGATCAATCGCAAACTTAAGGTATTCGTTCTCAACAAGACAATCAACAAAGGCCATAGTTCAATTGTGTTATTTAACCATTGTGTGCTTAGGAATTCTAGTAATTGTTAACTTTAAGATCTTTTAGTTAGAAGTTTATTTAGGATCTCCAACAAAAGATGTACACAGATCATGGGAAATAAATTATGGACGACAAAGGTTTCACTTAGGTGTACTCCTTCACTTACAGGAGACCACAGCATGCATAATAAGTATGTATTTACAAACAAAAATTATCTATGTAGTATATCAACTATCTGGTGTCCACGACACAAGCCTCGTTGCTTAGTGTGGCACTAGATGGCGCTGTGTGTAATGTCCAGCGATATTTATTTTTTTATTTTATTTTTTTTATAATAGAATAACATCTAAGCTAACAATGTTAAAATACTAATAAAAGACATTTATAAAGTTTACAAGAATTAAAATAAAATAAGAACACATTAGGTAAAATTTTGACATTGAAAATAAAATTTAAAATTAAAAAAAAAAAAAATTAAAAAAAGAAAAAAAAAATACAAGCTATGATTACCAAAATATCGTCACAGGATCTGTAGCTAGGACAAAATAATGGTTGTAAAAGTACCCTTAACTAAGCCGAACGGCATTTATTTTCCCCGTCGTTGCGTTTTTTTTTTTTTTTTGTTCTGGACCGTACCTCGAAACCTTCAACTAGTGTTAAGGGATATCGTATTACCCAGTACTAACTCGGCTTTGGAGGTCAGATAGGCAGTCGCTCCATGTAAAATACTGGTATTCAGCTGCATCCCGTTAGACTGGATGCCGACCCCAACATAGTCGGGAAAAGGCCAAGCAGATGATGATGATGATGATGCAGAGCAATCTAACTCTGGACCATTTCTTCAAAAAGTATACCTTCTCTTTCTAATCCACACATGACAATAGGAATCAAAGTGAGACGGAAAACTAGCTGGTGTCGAGTATACACCCAGTACCTACCTAAATTGTGCGTCATTATTTTAATCACACCTGCATCCAATCTGATGGACTAATAATGTCCTGCGGCGTCGCCCGGTCAATAACTTCACAACAAAAACCTAATCAAGATACTAACTAATAGCTTTTCATCGCACAGTTAGCCAATTAATATTATTAGGCTGATTTTTTTGTATGCAGATTGAAAAATACCGCTTCTTCCGCTTAGCCTGTTTTGTTGTGTGTTATATGGTTGGGTGATGGGTAGGTAAATGTTAATAGAGAGAAATACCAAGTCACCATTCATTTATTTTAATCACTTTAAAAGTATGGAAGTGTCTGACTGTCTGTCACTAACGATTTTCTCTGTAACTAATTGACATATGATCATCTCGTTGGTCTAGTGGTTCGATTCGCAGTTCAGGCAAAGTGACATTGAGTTATGCGATGAACTTCTCAGTAGACAGCCACGGAGTTTAGAATTGTGCCCTGTTGATGGCAATAGGTTCGCCGCCTATTGCATCGGACTTAAAACATAACTGGCGAAATGTGGGTACACTACTGCACTATTAGGTGCACCTCTGCGTAACCCTTCGTGAGTTACAGGCGTGTAGTTATGTTGTACTCAGTAGCAACCCCGTGTTTCAATTTGAGGCTTGTTGATGGCAATAGGCTCGCCCCCTATTACATAGGATTTCAACATAACTGGCGAAAAGTGTGATTAGTTACTATAGATACATCTCTGACTAACCCTTCTGTAGTTACTAGCGTGATGCTATAATATGTTATTTGACAAAAGAATTGAAAATGCACCTAAGTTTATAATGTCTCTAAAGGTCGTTTTTAAAAACCGTTTCCTTTAACACAAATACGATATTTAGTTACAACCAAGGTCAGGGTCATCCCTAATGTTCGTCATTTACATGCCAACTTTTACGCGACTAATTTCTCCGTAATTGGGCCGCTCCTAATGTCAGCCACCGCCCTGTTTTGCCACGAACACCGCGCCTTGGGACATCATATTTTTCATTTGGCTAACTGCTTTAATGGTTTAATAATGGTGGTGATTATTTTTAGCTTGCACGATAGTTTTGCGGTGTTGTTATTCTTGCAAGATGGCGCATTCAATGCTAGTCATGTTTTCTTGCTCATGTTGCAAGCCTTGGGTTAGATCCCCGGGTCAGTCAAACTGATATCGGGTTGTCCTAATTGGAAGACAAAGTCAATCTGACTTCCCTTCTAATATCTACGTGGATCTTTTCCTAAGAAACTATTCATTCGAAATAATCCCAAATTATACAAGGTGTAGTTTTGCAACCTCGTCAAAATTTAGGAGGTTGTCATAGAATACGTAAATAATAATCAATATAAATTACGGTACCTGGTCAATAATAATAAACGCTGCTTTTTTTAGTTGTTTTAATTTGACACTATTTCAGAATGAAGCCCTTTTCAAAAGTGGAGAATCACCCGTTTATCGAATAAACGTCTGCGCTTGTTTGTGTGTGTGAAAGCGTGGTTATAGGGCTAGTATTAGACGGGCCGCGTTTTAATACGGGTGGTGTACACTAATCGATTTCCAATATTAAGAAAAATATATAAAATAACCTACCCATTTTATTATTGATTCGGATCGAGAATCATTAGCACAGTTACTTCCTTGAATTTGACGAGCATGCGAAGCAACACCTTATATTCCAGCAAAACAGGTCAGCCATCTCTGCTAACCGCCATCTAAGAATACAAGCTTGATATCTAAAAGAAACATCACATATCCTTTTTCTGTGAAAGAAAATCAGCCTTTACCAGTTTAGTCTTCCTTTACGATAAGATATGGAATAAAAAGTGGATAGCTAGTTTTTGTGCCTATAATCGTAGCTGGAGCGTATTCAATGTAACTCTATAAATACGACCTGAATTATGTATAGACGTAGCCTTAGAGACGGTGTACACTTTGACGCGGGCGATTATTTAGTGGTGGATACTGGGAATGTTCAAATAACGTTTCAAAAACGACTTTTTCGAATCTTTCTTTTTTATCGTGTGGTTAGTGCCTAACCTGGTCTTAGAGTTTTTATGCCGCCCAAGGGCTTCAAACTTGGCTTTACATGCCGTCGAGAAATAAATCTCAGACATGCTGGTGAGGCAGAGGTTAACCCTATAGCATACGTACATTAGGCCAGTTATGTTTAAGTCCCATGTAATAGGAGGCGAGCCTATTGCCATCAGCCGGGCACAAATCCAGTCTCCGTGGCTGCTACTGAGAAATTGCTGATGGAAAAAATCCATTTACATGCGTACTTATCTCTAATTGATTTCAAATTAAGCTTTTTGTGAATCTCCTAAGTGATCGGCTGTCAATATTTATAAACTATTACTTGCTAACAGATCTTTGAACTCATCACAGTAATTAATTATTACAAATCTATTACAAAGTATGACGTGGTAATTTTTTTATAATCTGTAGCCGTTTTAATGAGAACATGATCTGTACACGCTGACACATCAAGCTATACATTTCCATTATATCATGGCCTCGCTTTGTGTAGATGTCCTATACAATGAGAGATCTGCATAAAGTGGTTTTGTATAGCTTGATTAGTCGTCGCATGTACTTGTTTGTAGTTATAATTTTAATAAGTTTTGGTACAAAAACGTTTAAGGTTAAAGTCTTCTTTACATTGTATAAAACAAAGTCGCTTCCCGCCGTCTGTACGCTTAGATCTTTTAAACTACGCAACGGATTTTAATGAGGTTTCCATCAATAGACAGACTGATTCAGGAGGAAGGTTTATATGTATAATACATGCTGTAGCGAAAATAAAAAATAAAGAATCTTCACTGCAATACATTTTTAATTTTGATTGCAATATAAAAATACAAAAGTTCAAATAAAATATGTTAACAAATTCTTTTTTTTAGTCGCGTTTGTAATATAAATTAGTTATCCGTGTAAATGTAATATGTTATTAAATGTTTTTGAAAGATAAGCAAGGTTAAATTTGAGAATTCACAAGACTTATGATACAATTGCAATGGCAGCTGGAAATTATAATTTTAAATTCGTAAAGAGCTAAATTAGTGGAATAAATTTACACATTTAAACGGAATTCGTATTATAAAATTTTGGTAAGTTAAAAAAAAAAAAAAAAACAAAATAACTAAATAAGGTAACAAAGCAGGCAAATTTGCTAATACCCTCCCTGTCCTGACTCGCTCCGTGTGGCAGCCAACGAACCGCTTTCTCTTGGATAAAAATCCCGAAGCTCTCCGCCTTCAAACTCGCGACAGACAGGCGTCTGGATAGCTCTTTAGATGTATGATGTGGATACTCTTTAGATGTCGTATTATTAGTGGAAATCAGCGGGAAAATAAAAGCCGAAAATGGATTGGCTCTGTCTACTTATTCTTCAACCTAAAACAAATAGAAAAACGGTTTCAGACCAGAGACAAAGATCACTCTTTTGTTATTAGGGGAAGAAATGGCTGAGCAGCATTAATATTGCTGTAGTATAAGAAAATTCACAAAACATCTATACGTACCAAATATTTCTAAACAGGAAACAGATAAGACCATTATTTTCTGGCATTAAAACAGATTTATAACTTCGTCACCACGGCAGTTGCCGGAAAACTATCACAGACTTGAATGTTTTTATAATATCTAATTCATCCATACTAATATTATAAAGGTAAAATTTATTTGTAAGTTTGTATGTAGGGGGTAATCTTCGGAACTACTGATCCGATTCAAAAAAAAAATTCACTAATAGAAAGCTACATTACTCGTGGGTGCTATAGGTTATAAATTATATTTATATCATGCTTATTAGCCGAGCTATCACAATTTTCGCGGAAGAAGTCGCGGGTGAAGTGCTAGTATCAAATAAATGTATACCGTCCTTAACAGGGCAAAACCCTACACTGCCCAGGAGGCCTACCATCAACTTTTAGTTAGCCATTCAATTCCGATGCAATTCAGTTTAAGTACCTAAACTGAATCGCTAAGATTTGTACCATGAAGTACCTTTAACTAAATGGCGTTTGAATCGCTTAGGGAGGAATGAACGTACGAAATTTGTCTGTGGTCCGCGGTGTGAGAAAGAGATGACGCTATACAGTCGTTGCATAAGTCTGTCTCTTTTACTCGAACCATATGCGTTGCGTTTCGAAACCTAGTTGATATAATATTAGCGATTTTTTTGGGTAAAAATTACAACAAATACATTTTCAAATTGCCCTTTTTAGTGTCAAATTATATACCATTAAGCCCTTTTTAGTAATCATTAAATAATACTAATTCTTCTAATTCGTTCAATTCCAAATTAAAGGTTTGCTTCGTGTTGTTTTAAAAATAAATTGATTAAGTTGAGTTTAGAACGCACCCACTCATGTTTGATTTGACAGGAGACGGTTGTTGTTGTTGCGATTTGTTTTGAAAGTTATATTATCTCAAAGTATTCTTATTAGTATTTAAAAGTGTTTTTACGTTTCAATTTGGTAAAATAATCAGTAATACGAATAATGGCGTAAGTATTCTTGTGGAGTTTGTGTAATAATTTTATATTTTCATAAAGTAAACCTTACAAACTTCTTTATCTAAAACGCGTACCCAACTTAAGTACCAAAGTATTTTAAGTGCTTTTTTTACAGTGATGCATCGCGTCGAAGAGTAACATACGGTCAACTTGAGCAGCTTTGGGAATTTTTAAATGAAAATAAAGCCTTAGCAACGGGCTTTAATAAAACTTCCCAAGCTAGAGAATATTCAAAAAATATGTGGAAGAATATAGCCCAAAATTTAAATTCCCATGGTGATGGTGCAATTAAAGATTGGAAAGGATGGTGCAAAGTACGTAAAAAGAATAAAAATAACTAATAATAATTTATTTTTGTTATAAAATATTTCTGTGCAACTTATCAAGATAATATATATTTTCAGTACTGGAATGATTACAAATCAAAAATAAAGAAATTGGCTGCAGCTACTAGAGCATCTCACCAGCAGACTGGAGGAGGTCCGTCACAAATTAAAAAGTTGACGGACATTGAAAAAAAATTTCTGCTGATTTTAGGAGATGACTTTGGTACCGGCCTGCCTGGTATAAGGGTAGAGCCATTTGAACAAGTGAGTATTATTTTTTATACTGGTTCATTGGTTTATATTGTATAAAAATATTTGCACAGTTGCATGTCATTTTAATGATGTAAATAAAGAAAGAAAACTAAATATGATTTGCAGGATATGCAAGAATCAGAGAGTGGTTTGGATATGGACACGCCATTAAATATTGGTACAGGTAGTGTACCCACAGTTCTGGAAGGCGAGGGGGGTTCTGAGAGTATACTGACTCTCTGTCCAGTCCAAGGGATGAGTCCAGAAACCATGGAACCAGGGCCATCAACCAGAGTGACACCCCCTCCACCTGCGTCGCCACCCACTCTCGAGCACACTACCACTCGTGCACCGGACCTGCAGAGCACTCCTCGGCGCTCACCACGCCGCCGACGAAACACGCGACGAGAGCCACCAATGACGCAGGACGCGGCTCGCCGGGCTCTTATTCGCATTTCTGAGAGGAGAGCCAATATAGAGGAGCAAAATAGTGAAACTCTAATGAAATTACTGCAAGAAATTAAGGAAATAAAAGAAATATTGCGGTTGAGGTAAGTTTCTATTTTTATTACACACAGATTGTTATGGTTATTAAAAATTATCCTCTTAACTCACACCTAATTATTATTATTAATTACAAATACAGTACCAATAAACCTCTTATAAACAACCACATCTAAGTTCATACAAAATTATATAATAGAAAGCAAATAATATTTTAAGCATACTATACTATTATCATTATCGCGCATCATGTGTCTTCAAATGTAATTATTCTATAATACTAAATTGTCAAATTATCATTCTAGGTCAGTCGGGCATCCCACAGACGGCGAATGAGGTTGTTTCTGGTGATCACACCACGTTGAAGAGCTTGGTTGTTGCTGCTGACACTTTCATTATGAGTATCAGTCATATTCACCTGCATCTGGGCTTCTTGAAGTATGTCTTCGTTACTTAATTCTGGCACAGGAATGTTAGCCTTATTACAAATGTTATGCAGAATCACACAAGCATTTATAATAGAGGCTGCAACTTTTGGTCTGTAGTGTAACACTCTGTGTACCAGAAGGCAACGAAAACGTGCTTTAAGAAGCCCAATTGTTCTCTCAATTATATTCCTAGTCTGGACATGCATATTTGTGTAATGGCTCTCTGGTGTATCAGGATTTGCATTGATGATGGGTGTCATCATGTAACTTCTCAATGGATATCCCGAATCACCTGCAAATAGGAAAATTTAATTCATGTTAACATATATTTTGTTACTTTAGGATTTCTAAGCCAAATAATTTTATTTAATATAAGACTGAGACAATGCCAAGAATTATATTTTAGTGATTATTTTAGTTATTATGTTAAATATATGACCAATTACAAAGTATTTTGATACCAAGGAAAATTAGAAGAATAATTTATTTAAAACATATTACATTATTATACTACTTTTTGTTGTTGTATTACATTATTATATTTTTTTGCAGTATTATTATAAATTTACTAAATTTATTTTATCTATAGTTGTCGAATTAAAGATTAAAGTGATTAAGTTTATAATTTGTTTAATTTAATAAAAAAATATTCTAACCTTACCTAGTAACCATGTAGATTCATTTATATTTTCTAAATGTGATTTTAATGGGTGTACATTCCAAATGAATGAATCATGTGTTGCTCCACCATAGCTAGCATCTACACTAGTAATTTGCATGTCTGCATCACAAATCTGTAATTTGTAAAATGGTTAATTACATCATAAAGTTGTAATTATTTACTACAATTACTTGCATGTTATTCTGGACATATTTACTACTTTGAAAGTGTTCAATATAATTATGTACTTAACATACAAGTATTGTATAATAACAATGCAGTAACTGCAAAAATTACCAACTGAACATTTAATGAATGATAGTGTTTTCTACAAAAATATCTTTCTTCATTTTCAACTGGTCTAACTATTGCTATTTGTGTGCAGTCTATGCATCCCAGTACACCGGGGATGTTGAATTTTTGATAAAACCTGAAATAAAGTTCCTGTATATAAATTACTATTAAGCAAGTTGTAACATAACAGCCTTACCTTATTCATAGGAAGGAATAAAGATAACAAAATAAATTAACCTTGCCCTTATTTTATTTCTTTCTTCAAAATTTTTGGGAAACTTAATGTATTTTCTTCTCATCTCAGGAGAATCAATGCATGCTGTTACTTTAGCTATTACAGAGGAAACTGTTTGCTGAGCTATAGAGTGAGCACTGATGTCTCCGATGGGTCTCTGATATGACCCTGTCGCATAGAACGACAGTGTAGTTAAAACCTAAAAGAAATGATATTAATTAATGTAACTCTAACAACTTACATAATAATTTATGTGTTAATTTTTTTTAAATTCACTGTTTTTAATGCATTGTAAATATGGGTAGGTAGGTGTATCTAACCAGATAACTTATTATAGTATGTGTTAAAATGTTTTGTGAATAATTTGACTTTTACCTTTGTCTCTACTGATAAATCAGTTGATTTTGATGGATTTTTCAACAATGGCCTCAGCTCATCACACAGTTCTAATACCAATTTTTTAGACAACCGATATCGCTTCATAAATTCTGCATCTTCCAAATAAAAGGGGTCAGATTGTTCCCGTGTTATACGTCTTTTTTGTCGCCGTGTTGTGTTTATTTCATTATCATTTTCCATGAATTCAAAAAGGACTAATTCGTCAGACATCTACAATAAAGAATAGCTCTAGAAATCACTTTTTTACATTAACACATAAGAAAAACTAAATATTGAACTAAAATACTTACTTTCAATTAAGTATATTTGCACTATTTTTAAAGTTATTAACAAAACGATTCACTTCACGCCAAGAAAGTAGCAACTTTTTTTGAATCGCTTACTTTGACAGTTAAGCTATCCAATTTAGGTTGAAATGTCACCTCATGGTACGAAAAATGAACGAACGAAAACAGTTTGCGATTCAATTGCAGACTTGATTTGGTGTCAACTTAGACTGGATAGCTTTAATGACGTCGTGGTATGAAATAGCGAAGCAGTTTATTTTAGGTCGTGAATTGAATCGCAATAATAGTTCATAGTAGGCCTCCAGTTCTTAGGGTTCACTGAACACGTACAAAAAACGTTGCAAAAACGCTTTTAAAGTTCCATATAGATAGAATGGTTTTTAATATGTATTAGTATTGAATATCAGGCAGGTGTGCCGGCGGTTACTGAATTATTTAACATGGGAGCGTATATACATATTATATTTTAGATTTTGAGAAAGTTTTCTGGAATGAAAACTGTGGTTGTGTTGTGTGGAGATGGAATGCGTTATTACATTGCTACTGAGCCCTCTTCCTCTCTCCTAGTGTTGCTGTGCCCGACAGGGTCCATATTGAACTTTTATCTTATTACACCATCTATGTAATACATATGGAATGCAATAAAGACTTGAGTATTAAAGTCGGAATATTAATATTAATAAAAAATTAAATAACTTATTTCGGACAAGGAACATTCATAGAAGGTTAGTAAAAAGAAACTTATAAACTATGTTAGTTACAACTTATTATCTATGTAGACACAAGCTTGGTGTTCCCGAGGGACAAGGGAGGGTCAAGGGAGGTACGACTCCCCGATATTTGGGCCTATTGGCCCAAATATCGGGGAGTCGTACCTCCCTTCAGGATGGAGTATATAGTTGGAGTCGATAGTAATTAGTTTTTGTCTTGAATGAACTGGTTCACTCTAAACTTAGACTGGATCACTCTGAAAGTCTAAACTTTAATCTAATCATAGACGAAACCGCTCCAAAACTCCAAAGTTTAGACGATCTGTCATTATATTGCGATCACCAGTGTGATTTTTACTGAGGTGGGAATCCCACACTCCAGCCCCTCCCTATTCACAAACGCTTCGATTCGAGAAGTCATACGTCTATCTTTTTTTGGCATTACGACAGCGAAGGTGATAGATATACGACTTCCCGATTCGAAATCGTATCAAAGCGTTTGCGAATACGTGGGCTATTTCACATTACGCCCAAAATTTCGGGCACCTATAGATGCTGCCTAAGAAAATAAAACATATATATATACCTCTTCGTTAGTGCAAAATATGCCATAAGTAGTGATAGCCTAGTGGTGTGACCGTTGGACTGCCAAGTCATAGGTCTCGAGTTAGGACCCAAGACACGAGCCTCTGATTTTTCGGGATCATGCGCGTATTGTATAATTATCACTTGCTTCGGTGAAGGAAAACATCGTGAGGAAACCATATGGGTGGCATAAAAACTCTGACACCAGGCTAGGTAATAACCACACGATAAAGAAGAAGAATTCAACATATTATTTCATGCAAGGAGTAAAATTTCCAATCAGTTTTTACCCCGAGCTTCCAAGCTGATCAGGAAAAACTTCTAATGCAATAGCAATAGATGTAAACGTTTATTTTTTTTCTATTCTAAATTCAAGGCGCGATTTTGACAGGTCAACATTTCACCAAGAAAAACACATTCAAATATTACTATTATCCACGACTGCATCTTAGACCAGCCACCATAAACCTACTTTACACCGCCATCTTTCACGATTACAGCAAAAGATTACCCATACATACCAGGACAGCATAAAACTGCAGACATTTAAACTAAAAGCTACCATCCATCACCCCAACCCACCACACTTATCAAAAATAGCGTTAACATAACCATTTATACCCGGCTGAGGTACTAGGCGGGCATAAATTCGAGATGTACTGAGAATACGATGGTATCGCTGGCCGCCAACAAAAATGTTCTAATCTTGGCTACAAATCGCATTATGCAAGCCGATACGGAGATCTGTCTTGAGATATTTGTCGTGTTAAAGGAAAGTGCAGAAAATTCATACAGAAAACAACAGCTTACTTGCTGTCACTTTGTAAGTCTTTGAAAGGTTTATTATACCGATATAGATTATTGTAATAGGTAGGTTTTTGTGAAAATAGAGTGCCTCATAGGTCGCTTAGTCGCAAGCTGGGCTCCCTGCCCGCTAATATAGTTCATACATCATAAACCCACGCCATATTCCATGAGGGTAGTTCAGAACGCCACCTGCAGCGATCCTTACATAGGGACCTGCTCCTTTTGCTTCATACCTCTCCACGGCACGCCGATTGCGAGTGCTACGCACCTAACCTTCCTGATGGACATCACTCCATCTGATATATTTCTCCATCTGATTATTTTGGTTGAACGCGCTAATCTCAGGAACAGTTCGAAGTGAAAAATTCTTATAGTGTTGGATAGTCCATTTATCGAGGAAGGCTATGGGCTATATAACATCACGCTAAGACCAACAGGAGCGGAGCATCAATGAAAAATAGCCTAACCCTCTATCTCTCTTATTTGACGCAGACAAAGTTGCGCGGGTCAGCTAGCCTGATATATTTCGTCATTCCAAAACAAATGAAAGAATCTAGTTGGACATAACAAACATGGTTTGAAGTTGTCATTCTGTTCTATCTTTCCAAGTGTCTTAAGCGGTTTGCTTTAGATTTTTGGTCGGATTTTTTCATCTCTGCACTGATAGTACATTATGGGTGAAATGTCTGCGCATTCTAATATGTACACCGTAACTTTTTGACGGAAAGTCGTAAATCAGGACGTGATTTAGTTATTTAGAGCATTTGAATGACGTCACAGATTTATTTACTTAATAAACATGCTAACATAATTCAACTATGTCTGTGGCACAGCGTTATGTGTGTGCTGATATGCATTATAATTATGTATTTCAATTATTACATCAGCCAGTTTGTTTCCACTCTTGAAGCCTCTTCATGCAGGGAAGGTACAAGCTTTGATCATCACGCAAGCTCACTTTTTGATAGATCTTTTGTTTTCAAATTCAGCACAGTCCAGGCGGTTTCAAAGCATTTCTTATTATCAACAGATTTCAAAAAAAGGAGGAGGTTATGTTTCCCAACAGCGTTTTTTTCTTCAACGTCTTTCATCGGCATTGACATAAATATATAAGCTCAGCATCTTTTACTTTTACGTCAGAGTTATCGATGATAGATTTTCACTTAATGTAGGCCCCAGATTCTTCCACGATCTCCTACTAGGTTTAATCCAAGTCAGTGTTGTTTTTTTTTTAACTATTTGAGTCACGATACGAACCCAGGCCAACATCAACAGCTGGTCCACAGCCAACCCTGTTCACAGACTAATCAATATCCACGACGCGAATCGATGTTTACGTATGAAGGATAACTGGTGCCAATACGGAAGAAGAATAATTAGTACGTACTTTTGCACCTGCGAACTGATGGTTGCTAACTTAGTCTCCACCAAAATCTCATTCCATTTAATTCCTTAGTTCTATCTCACTTAAGTGGGTGATAGATCTACAAGCGATAGGCGTACACTTCTACCAACTTATCTGTGCAAGCGGGGAAACACAGAACATAAATAAATGGACCAAGTTTGAAAAATCCGTGCATATTTGCTTGACAAACAACGCCACCTTGAACTGCACTCTTAAAGTGGTCATAGTATACCTAAGGTTTGACGATATTTTGTACCCCACCTGTCAGTGCCTATGCGAAAGTTTAGGGTGCCAGTACGAACTGGGTTGTGGAGGTCAGATAGGCAGTAGCTCCATGAAAATACTGATATCCAACCGCATCCGTTTAAACTGGAAGCCGGCCCTAACAGAGTTGGGAAGAGGCGAGGCGTGATCATAACTAGAGTCATGCGGGTTTCGGTATCATACTAAAACCGGTTTTTCCCGGGTTTCACTATGGAACCGAAATCGGGTTTCGCATGCCCTAATGTGCAAAAAGGTTATCATGCTTTAAGTATGCCTATTTACTCTTGCGACTTTCGGCGACTTAAGGTAAATTTTCACACAACTTGGTTGGTATATTTAAGAACCTTCCTTTTACTCTGATTTCGACCCCCAGTAATTCACATCCATCTATTAGCATCCACTATTCCGTATATAAGTCACTCCAACACTCCTCCTAGCCCTTGACTACTACAAGTTTTATTAATTCCCCTTTTTTCTCATTCCAGGTCCACGTTGTCTTGACGACAGGCGTGTGCGACCAAAATCACGCGACAAACGACAGCACGACTACGACATTACCGTTACATTTGAATTCACGTCACACTTCGGCTAACTTCGGCTACGTTCGGGAGCGAGGCGGCGATATGATGCAGCAAAGAACGAGATGAACCGATCGGAAGTCCCTAAAGAACTAAATGAAATGAAGAATGGTTTCTCTTCCCGAGCAGAATGGATTCAGGGGTCATTCTATAATATTGAAGTTACAGTATTGAAACTACTCTCGTTCATTTCGGATTTCTAAAATTGACTATCTTGGATGAAGTTAGGCTCGCCCGCTGTTGCTTTGGCCAGGATGAAACTGTACCACAGACTACATAATAGTACAAGGCTATACTACACAAATAGTCCTCGGTCTACTAACCCTTTGAGGCCTACAGGCGTGATATTTTACTGCGTGAAAAAAAAATACATTTGAGAGTCAATAAAAGTTTTGATTTAACTTTCGTTAAACTTAACGTTTCGTTAAAATCTAAACGGCTGTAATTTAGATCGATTTCGATTTTAGTCGGAAAATGAGAGTAGTTGTAACTACTGGCTGAAATTAAAATTAAATACAACGAAGTTAGCGAATAAAACAGAAATAATAAAACCTTTTTCGAAACGAAATAAAAACGATTCCAGTTTTTAAAAAAGTATTGTGTCTTGCTTTTTTTGTAAAATTGTAAAACGAAGTAACGATGTGTAAAGAATAGGCATTAAAAATTGTAATTTTGTGTATAAGGTAACATTTCTTTTCATAATTAAGGCTATATACGCCCATTAAAAAAAAATAAAGGCGTATTTCACTAATGAAACTGAACACATTAAAATGGCGTTCAAGAGCTGTCAGTTTAAATTTTCAGGGTCTTTTAAACGCGGTACATCGCGTTCAGTGTAATTGGTAAAATTCGCTCTAAAAGTGGAATTTTAAGGGGTTATTTTTGGAATAGCATATATTTTATTAAAACTCATGTAAATTACTATTAGAAAGCTAAAAAACTGTATGAAGAGAACTGTTACCAGCTGCACAAAAATGTAAGAGAAATTAATAATTTTTATAACGAAAAAAGAACTTAATTTTGATCTCTTAATGAATAATTATTTATGAATGTAATGCCATATTAAAGTATAATACTTCATTGGTGTTCGTTATTAGATGTAAGTTGGGTCTTTCATCATAAAAATAGGTAACTACATTACTTAAGAATTATACGGGGTGGAAGGGACACCGACGCGAAAACGGAAACCACATACTCAGCACATCATTCTGAACTTTTTCAACGGTAATTTAAAAAAAAAACAGGTTTTTCCTACAAAAGTGCAATACCTACACAGAAAAAATGTATGGAACAGCTGATTTTTATTAAATTATCGATGAAAAATTTGAGATAAGAATGATGTACCGTCCACCCTGTATAATCACCATACTTGGTAGACAAATTGGTGATTAGAGTATAAAATCACCAGTAAAAACAGCTATATCATATTGAACTTTTCAATAAGTTTGCGCCATGACAATCAGCGCCATCTAGGTGTCTAGTTTAAAACTAAGTTTCAAAGATGGCGGATTTCTGAAATGAATTTTTGTGTTTTCTCCTGGAAATGTATAAGAAATACGATGTATAGTGAAATAGATGTTCCATGGAAGACCCGTATTTGGCTCATGATTATGATAACATGGTTATTTTCGAAATAAATAATATCAAATTTCGACATCTTGACAAAGAGAAACAGAATTTGAAAATACACGTAATTTGAATTGTTGCAAGATTTTATAATTAGCAGTTATGTCAAAAAATAACTGCTATAAATTCTCGTGATGATTAAAATCCATTTTCGAATTGGATGCGTGCAGGATCAATTCAATTAAAAACCGGACTTGCGAATTAAACTAGCAATCAAAACCATGAGCCTATTATAATAATTAGTTAAAGATTTCTCTACATTTAACATTTTAAAATTCCTTCTGTGTAATTGTTGATGCAAACCAAAAATGCGAGGTGCCTTAAAAAATGCTTTTTTCGAAAAAAAAATCTTTGTAATATTAATGTTTTAGTATTAAGGGAAATAGTCACAAATATCTTCAATTTTTTTAAGGTTTTTTATAGTTTGTAAGTACCTACCGGTTATGCAATTCTTGGTATGCATTTATTCATTTTTTTTAATAATTTTTACAGTCATAGTTGTCTTAGTGCACTACGAGTTTGCGTTTGAAATAATGCTATGATACATTATATTATAAATGGTGGAATCCCACACCGACGCGAAAACGGTTCCCACTTATTCAGTTATTTCTTCGTTATTAAAAAAAAACAGCTGTTTTCTACAAAGCTAGCCACCTACACGGTCAAAATATATGAATAAGAATACTTTATTTGCTTAAAATACAGGTAAAATCCAATTGTTAAAATTGGTGGTTTAGGCACTAACCATATTTTGTATTTTTAGGGCATGCAAATATAATTTTACATTATTATAAAAACCGTATTTAAAAGGAATATAACAAATATTTCCTTAAGCTAATTTAATTAAAGAAAAATAATTATAAATAAGAAAAAGAAACAACAAAAAAAAAAAAATGAAATAGCTGTTTTTTTTTAGAGATATAGATTAAATTTCTATTGGGGTTCAGAATGATGTACTGGATACGTGGATACACTATATTCGTGTCCCATTTTAACGTCGGTGTCCCTTTCACCTTGTATAAGCCTTTATTGCGTCAATTGACTTGCTGAAAGTTTTATGAACTTAAAACTATCAAAAAGTCGTATTATGCTTATATAAATATAGAATCAATACTAAAGAAAAGGTCCATAATACACTAGAAAAATCGGCACAACTCAAAAAACAAAAAAACTCAAAAATTTAAGAATAAGATGATTTCATTCGCAATACCATTTCGTTCCGAATGAACTCCACGTGGCCTACCATGACGTCTTAAATCTGGAATGTTTCAGTATTATTCCAGTGTGGGAAAGAGATGGCGCTAGACATCCTGTATAGCTCTGTCTCTTTCTCAAACTCAAACTCAAACTCAAACTCAAAGCATTTATTTCAATTAAACCATTACAGGCACTTTTGAATGTCAAAACACAAAAAATAAACTAAGCTACAGTCCCAGTCACAGGGCATAATAACTTGTGAAAGTACTGTAGTTGCCCATTCGAAAGCGTAGATCTCTATGGAGAAGAATGGGCAAGAAACTCCATGGACAGTCTTTTAAATCATTATGTTGTTACAAAGTCTCGGTTACATCATTCATGTCGAGATTAAACATACATGTGAGAACGATGTAGAAAGACGTGCGAGTAAGAGCGTCCAGAATAAAAACATAAAAATAACAATTCAAAAATACAATAATCCATGGCAGCTGCGAGATGACCAGTCACAACTGACAGCGCCCGTTCACGAACATGACGCATGGATCAGCCATCATTCAAATCAACCATTTTGGAGGGAACTAAACGACCCGACACACGCGCCACCATCAGCGAGACATTTGAGTGAGCATGACATTCTCTCAGCCACCAGGGAAAATGCGAGTCAATAAAAGATGTAAATGGTAGCTTTAGCGTACATAGTACTCACACATGTGCTATGCAATTATACAACACTAAGAGATTGAATCTATACAATGCAAAGATATGTTTACAATCTTCTGCAGCTTCCACAATAACTTCCCATGGTAACCAATAAGTTTGCCCCTATGGTTGTGGAGCAGGACCAGCATTGAGCCAAGCATTTTTATCATCAATGTAATCTCCCAACTTATAGTATGCTTGCCTACATAGTGTGCGTTTTATACAAGATTTAAATTTCGTCTCATTCAGTTGTAGAATGCCGGGAGGAATTTTATTGTAACATTTTAAACAGTACCCCATGAAAGATGAGTCTACTTTAGCTAGCCTGAAACCTGGCTGGACTAGATGGTCCCTGGTTCTAGTATTATAGTGGTGTCTGTCGCCTCTTTTACTAAATAAATGCAGATTTTTCCTAACGTACATGATGTTTTCATAGATGTATTGGCAAGGTACTGTCATGATGTTAATTTCCTTAAACAGTTCTCTTAGAGAATCGCGCCTAAATAGATTATATATGGCCCTGATGGCTCTTTTCTGCAGAATAAATATAGACTCGATGTCTGCAGCCCGTCCCCATAATAAAATACCGTAAGACATAATACTATGAAAATAACTAAAATAGACTAGCCTCGCGGTATCTACATCAGTAAATTGACGGATTTTCCTAACAGCATATGCTGCTGAACTCAGCCGTCCTGCAAGAGATGTTAAATGAGGACCCCATTGTAGCCTTGAGTCGAGCGTGATCCCTAAGAAAACAGTTTCATCGACGAATTCTAGTTTCTCTTGATTCAATACTATGTCACAATCACTAGTTTTGACATTTGGTAGGGCAAATCTTATGCACTTAGTTTTTTTCCCATTTAATACTAAATTATTCGCGGTAAACCAATTATGGACTTGCAGTAGGGCGCTATTTACGTCGTCAAGAATTGTGGCACGTCTGTTTATCTTAAATATCAAAGAAGTATCGTCGGCAAACAACACCATTTGAGGTTGGTTTTTAAATAAATGGGGTAGATCATTAATATAGACTAGAAAGAGGAAAGGACCCAATATCGAGCCTTGTGGTACACCCATCCTTACTTTTAAACCCATTGAATTGACACCATTTATTTGTACTTGCTGATGTCTATCGTTTAAATACGATTTCACTAAACTGAGTGCAAGTTTCCCCAAACCGTAATGCTCAAGTTTAAAGAGTAGGGTTTCGTGGCTTACGCAATCAAATGCTTTCGAGAGGTCACAGAAGATTCCTATGGCATCTTGTGCCTCTTCCCACGCAGTGAATATGTGTTTTAATAATGTGACACCGGCGTCAGTCGTACAACGTCCTTTGGTGAAACCATACTGTTTCTCATGTAAGATCTTATTGGTATTAAAGTGGTTAAGCATCTGATTAAGCATTACCTTTTCAAACACCTTGCTGAAAACCGGCAACACGGATACGGGTCTATAATTATTCGTATCTTTACTGTCCCCGGATTTGAAAAGTGGTATTACCTTGCTGTATTTCATAAGGTCCGGGAAGACTCCTTGGTCTACACACAAATTAAATATTAAGGCTAAGTACGGTGCTATAGTCTCAATAATAGCTTGACAAACTTTAATAGACATTCCCCATAGATCTTCCGTTAATTTGATTTTGATTTCCTTAAAGGCTTTAATGACTGCTATGGGGTTTATATGCTTAAATTGAAACTCAACCGGACAGGCTGAAACGTTCGCTCTTAATAAATCAATAGAAAGCGAGGGTGAGGAATTTAAGGTTTCGGTAATTTTAAGTGGGATACTGGTAAAGAAATCTACAAATTCTTGAGCAACTTCGTTTTTAGAGCTTAGAAGACCACGTGAGGTCTCTAGTGTGATATCATTATTATATTTTTTATTTCTATTAGTTTCACTATTGATAATTTTCCAAACCGTCTTTATTTTATTATCGGCGGATTTAATCTTGTTGCTAATGAATAAGGCTTTAGCTACCTTGCAAGTGTTTTTAAAAATTTTTGAGTATGTTGCTACATATTTATTAAAAGTTTCTGAGTTGATGTAAGGCTTAAGGCCGTACAGCTCGAACAATCGCTCCCTACTTTTCCTAATACCCTTAGTTGCCCAGTCACTGAACAAAAACTTTGGGCAAATAGATTTAGTTTTAATTTTTATTGTATTATTAAACTCTGTGTAAACTACCGAAAAGAATTCCTCATAAAATTTATTTACATTTTCAAAAATATATCCCGGAATGCCTAAATTACCAATTAAGTTATTATTAAAATTATTCAAATTGCTGGGTGTTATTTGTCTAGATTTTATCTGGATTTTTTTTAATGGTGTGTATGACTCGAAAACAACGGTTTGACCGCTGTGATCAGAAGGAAGGTAATTTACAATGGATTTATCTAAGTAGTCGCAACAACAAAAAACATTATCAATACATGTAGCAGTATTTTTAGTAATTCGGGTTGGTTCCGAAAACACGTTTAACAAATTAAATGATTTAAAAAGATGTAATAATCTACTGCTATTTGAGTTTTTCTCTAAAATATTAATATTAAAGTCACCACAGATAACTAGTGATTTATTACTAGTTGCAAGTTTTGCTAAAGCATCCTCCATTACTGACTCAAATAAAGAGTAGTTCTGATAATTTGGGGGTCTGTAAACGCACACTATTACATGCTTATCTAGCTCAACACAAGACAGTTCAATATTATGCTCAACCGATAGATCAACAATATCATTACGAGACTTAAATTTAATACAATTTTTAACTAAGATTAATGAACCCCCACGCATCTTAGATTTCCGGTTAAAGCAACTGCCCACACTGTAATTTGCGTAATTAAGTATCATTTCAAAGTCTTTTAACCAATGTTCAGTGAAACAAACAATTTCAAACTTTGTTTTTTCTAAAAACAATTCAATTTCTAATTGCTTTGAAGAGAAGCCTTGAATATTTTGGTGAAATAATTGCATAGAATTCTGCTTAGCCCCTTTTTTACATTTAGTTATTTGAGAGCAAGAAGGTACCTGTGTGTTGTTAGTTAGAGTAACATTTATGTTACTGGTATCTTCTGTTGTCTTACTAACTAGTTTAAATGAGCATCCGGAGTGAGCCCCAAGACTCCTATGCCCTCACAAGACAATGAGACCCTACTACTAGTGGACCCTACTGGAGAATCTTGTACACATGGATCCTCCTTTGTAAAAAAATTGTAAAAATGAATATTAGTATTATTACTAATAGTCGCAGTGTTAATAATAGAACTAAACATAGACATACTACTTATGTCTGAGTGAATATTATATGCTAATAGCCGAGCTATTTTGTGTCTAAAACTAATAGGTAGATACACATTACCCCGTGTCGACCTAAGTTTATCAACAAAACTGTTGACATCCAGATACACAAGTTTGTCACTATAGTGACCTACTAAGAAATCTACATGCTTATTCAGCATGTGAATATAATTGTTT
The DNA here is from genome assembly GCA_964057025.1 of Standfussiana lucernea. Taxonomy (NCBI): domain Eukaryota; kingdom Metazoa; phylum Arthropoda; class Insecta; order Lepidoptera; family Noctuidae; genus Standfussiana; species Standfussiana lucernea. Next base: position 11,611,743 of record OZ059808.1, on the reverse strand, counting down.
TTTCTGTTTGACAATTTTTCAAAATATGGGAAAGCACACAATATTATTTTACGACACTTCAACTTTAACAACTCAGTTACACTGTCTGTGATGTCTTCTTTTTTAATTTTTAAACTATTTCCTATAAATATAGTTATGTCGGTATTACTATTATAAACATTTCTAATTACTGATGCCATTATCTGTTTGTATGTTGCCCCTGGCATACAATGATTTTGATTGGGAAAACTCAGGTTATTACTAACTAATTTACCTACACCTCTTCCTATACTACACTACTTCTCACACTGGAATTACATTAAAACATTCCTGCTTTAAGATGTCAGGGCGGGCCCCCGATGAAATCTGCCAGTTTTAAAACAATTCGTCAATAATAGAGGTAAAGTGACTGTTGAGACGAATAGTAATAGAGAAGTATGGAAGAAGAAGACATGCTGCGCCGACCACAAATAAATTGGAATAAGGGCAGAAGATGATGAGAGTTCGTTCCTCTTGGTCACAGTTCTGACATTTTCTTACCTTGCCATAATTTGACGTTTTAACGGAACACATAAGAGTTACTATAAATGGCATGGCATTATTTGAAGCGCAAATGAAGTCCTTTTAATTAACATCCTGTAGTTTTGTTCTTATTTTCATAGCACCCAAATCACTACCTTCGGTTTCTTAGGGCGACATTCATAAACCGGACTTGTATTGTACCCTTAAGTAGACACAACAGAAGTCACACAAAAAGGGTAATCTGGTGGACATAAGTCTCGTTTCTCATTCTAGGAAGTCTCCTTGGTTGACTTAACAAATGTTTACGACTAATACACGCTCATGCGAGCCGCATTGCCCGATGTCGTGGACCTAAAAAGTTTTTTCTGCGCAATCACAATAATGAACTGGCAGTGTGGTCCCACCAGGTGTCCTACCATGACCTCCTAAAGAAGGAATGTTTTAGTTTTATTCCAGTGTGGAAAAGAGATGGCGCTAGACGTCCTGTATAGCTCTGTCTCTTTCCGACACTGGAATGGCATTAAAACATTCCTGCTCGAACACGTCATGGCAGGCCACCCGGATCTAAAACCAGGCCCACTGTATCAAGAAAAGCTATTAAAATAGAAACAAACCTACAGTTTTTAGAATCTTAGATATTATGTCTACATTATCTTTATGGATAAATCTCTCGGAATTCCGAAATCGATTTCGATATTTCGATACGATTTATCGATTATGAATTTTGTATTCCAAATAATAATTGTTCTCGATAGTATGCTAGGCCACCTTTCATGATTCCTAGGGTATATTTTATTATCTTTAGAGTAAGTTTTCATTCAGTGTTATACGGATATCAATCGATATTGTAATACTTTACGGTAAATAAATGAAATGATATTGAATATTGTTGTTTTTCTTTTGTATACATATACAAGGTGTAGTTTTGCATCCTCGTCAAAATCCAGGAGGTTGTCATAGAAGACGTAAATAATCAATATAAATTACGGTGCCTGGTCTATAATAATAATAATATTACCTTTTTTTAGTTTTTTTTTAATTTGACACTATTTCAGAATGAAGCCCTTTTCAAGAGAGCAGAATCACCCGTTTATCAAATAAACGTCTGCGTTTGTTTATGTGAAAGCGCGGTTATAGGGCTAGTATTAGACGGGCCGTGTTTTAGTACGAATGGTGTACACTTATCGATTTCCGATATTAAGAAAAAAATATAAAAAATTCCCTACCCATTTCATTATTGATTCGGTTCGAGAATCATTAGCATAGTTACCTCCCTGAATTTGACAAGGATGCAAAACTACACCTTGTATAGGTAACCTCCAAAGGATTTTAAGCATAGGTGTATCAAAATCGAAAGATCGGGTACGTAGTACACTCAACCAGCGTGCATCTATGAGCGATGTGGACGAGGCGAAAGGAGAATGTACGGATCGTACCAAAAGGAGGACGGCACAATTGGCACAGTAGCTGTGCGATTGGCTGCTGCGCTGCGTGCCGCGAGTTCGATTTCCGCAAGGAACAAATATTTGTATGGCGGGTACTTGTTCCGGGTCTAGCTGTATGTGTATGCGAGTTTAAATGTTTGTAAACACACCCACGATACAGGAGAAATTACTAGTGTTGGGTAACGTTTTTTTTTAAAAAAAGAACCAAAAACAAAAGTTCTGTAGTTTCTGTATGTATGTACTTAAACTTTGTGTAGGTACCTATGATAAACCCACTTTTCCCAAGTTGTGTTTAAGTCTCATGTAATAGGGGGCGAGCCTATTTTATGCAACTGGGCACCAATTCAGACTCCGAGTTGCTACTGAAAAGTTCCCGATGAAAAATTCGGCCCGACCCCGGAATCGCACCAATTATATCGTGCCCCACAGAAGCGCTAGCGACCACTACAACAACGAGGCGTTTCTCTTCGTCTTAAACTGAATTAAATAAGAAAACGCAATAAAAACGTGCACTGTAATTTATTTATTTATTTATTCACTTCAAACATACAAATATCCTTACAGGCTAGACCCAATGCGATATTGTAGCATACTTAAAAAAAAAAAATAAGTACATAATTCCGCTATTCAACCATAACAAATTTTATAGGTAGCTGTTCTTGTAAATTCACCCAAAGAGCAACAGAATATATCCATGTCATCGGCAATGAGATTGAGAGTGCGGAGCGCGTCTCGCAGTAAGTTAGTACGCTATAGTACGTAATAAAATACTGGAGCCACCATCCTGGCTCAAATAACTCACTTTTGCACCACGTTTTAATGAAACCATACCATAACGAATAAAAAAACAAAAGGGTAAATTGGGCCAAATAGCACATCGTTACACTTTCTTATAAAATTTCGTGAGAAGCAATGTCACTGATAGTTTATTAAATCAAACAGTCACAGTGATTTCCAAATCAGCTGCTAGATGGCGTTGCTTCGCGAATGACTGAACCGCATTCGGTTCATAAGTAGGTTGAATGTCATTACATTCAACCTACATTAGCGATATCTGAAATCTGAATCACGTGGACGTTGCACTTTAGTTCTGTCAGAACATACTAGATGGCACCACTATTTGATGTTGATAATATGTATTAACGGTGTGATTACCTACAAGTCACGGGCTCAATCCCAGCACGGAACAAATAATATTCTGTCAAGTTTAGAGACGGATATTCTAGGTCTGGGTGGTTATGCATAACATAACATCACTCCTATAATAATCCCCAAAGAGTTAGGCAGAGGTGTGCAGTATAATTGAACGAATTACGATAGCGCTTCCTGCTTAAATAAAAAAATAAATAAAAAAATAGGTAAAATAAAAATAAGGTATATGGAGCCTATTAAATAAAAAAAAGGAACATTTTACTCTTGAGTGATATTCAAAGGGCATTGTTGTGCAAGATTTGTGACGTCTTATATAAATAAAAAAATTGGCAAATTTAGTTCCAATTTTGGCCGCACGACAAAAGATCCTTATACAACTGTAGCATAGAACACCGGAGACAGCGGTTGCCTTCATCAACTAGAATAATCCACGTATTAGGCCAAGGTCCAATCACTTTAGTATAAATCCATCATAATAATGTAAAGGTGTAAGTAACTCTGTCTGTCCATCTTTAAAACTAAAGAAGTTCTATGCTGAGAAGAAATATGATGCAGATGCTACCTGTCAGGACAGTCAGCCTACATAACACAACATCACGCCTGTAATACCCGAAGGGTTAGGCAGAAGTGTAAAGTCAAAGATTTATTTGCAGATAAATATGGTTACAAACGTTCTTAAAATGTTAGGTAATATTAGTAGCTTAGCATATTTAATCATAACATAATGACATGCAAATTTTTGTTATAGGTAGGTTGGGTACCTAATAGTACACCAACATTTCGCCAGTTTTATATTTCTATTGTCATCAACCGGGCACAAATCTACTCCGTGGCTGCTACTGAGAAATTCCTGATGGAAAAACCCAATAACAATTTGCCCGACCCGGGAATCGAACCTAAGATCTTCACGTTCAGCAGTCGCGCTTGCGACTACTAGACCAACGAGACAGTCAGCCTATTTGCAATGAAAACCTGACTGGCATGCTTTGATTATATAATGTCTAGATGGAGCGTCAAGTGCGCGCAAACGTGTCAAAAAGTGTCAACCAACTATTGGTTCACAAGTGCTTGCCCGCCAATCAGTGCAGATCGTGTCATACACCTAAAACTTATCTTATTTAATAAGTCTATTTTTTAATGTAATTTATGAGAGAATTGTAGTAGCTGGTATCATTATTTACGCACACAAAGACATAGACGCATAGTGTAAAACGACGCCTGCACGCACACATACTTGAAAATGTTGACTCCTTTTCTTTGATACGATTGTAGGGCGACGCTCTATCTAGACACTATATAATCAAAGCTGGCATGTTACATGAGCCACGTTTTCAATATGGGTTTTTTCTTTTGTATTTTCTCAAATCCTTACTGACTTGGCGCAGTGCACTTACGATACAGGATAAATTACTAGTCTGGTGAAAAGGTTTATTTTTTAAATAATACCTAATGAATAAATGAGAAAGTAACTCTGTCTAACTGTTACGCTTTCGCGCTTAAGCCGCTGAACCGATCGCAAGATAATTTGGATCCGGAGATAGACATAGATTTTTCAAGGTGGATACGCCAGGGTAGCTTGCGAAATTCAAAATGAAAAAGTCATTTAATAGAATTAAATTAACCTAAATGGTTGTATTGATGATTTTAATAATTATAATTCTATAAATACATACGTGTTACGGTCGCGAATCATATATTGTCCAACATACATCCGACACTGACCGTCGGCAAATTGCAAAAAAACGTAAGAATAATTTAATTTCGCGGGATACCCTGGTGCTTCGCCCTGAACCACAAATACAAAATAATGGTCTTCCTGACGGCATTCGGTCCGGGCGACCAATCTCAGATATCAGTGGAGTTTCGCTATCGTGCGCGGATATTATAGTTCACAAGTGTAGGCACAGACACAGGTGCAATATATCTTCCATCACTCTCACACTTCGATGGAAAGTCAAATACAAAATATACGCAGACGAAATCGCACGCAATGGCTAGTATAATATAAAAGTGGCAACACTGATGCAATTTATATCCAAATGCGGGATTACCAACGATAGTTCTTAACCTTCAGCCAAGCAGTTTCGATATAATTATGCTCATCAAAAGAAATGTTGAAATAACCCACGGTTTTACCTACACGGAATGAGTACCGTATCAATTTTACTTGGTTTATAAAGCTGGCCGGTTTTTGCTTGTCTGTTGGCAAATCTTTTTGATTCATAGAATATCTTAAGGGTGTAAATAGATACTTAAGGTGGAAGCGTCAGGGTAGCCCGCGAAATTCAAATTTACTTACGTTTTTTTGCAATTTGCCGGTCATTGTCAGGCTGTACATTGAACAAAATATGATTCGCGGCTGTAATAGGTATTTAGTTACAGAATTATAGTCATTAAAATCAATTAAAAAATAAGTCGTTTCTCAGGAATAATTTTTGCGTAGAGTTACTTAGATGTACAGAATGCTTGGTTGACGGCTTCGTGAAGGGCCCGTTTACACCTTGTATTATGCAAAGAATGAATACGTCCGTTTGTGCAGTGATAAACTTGAGCCTCCCAAGGTTACCTACTACAGTTATCCGTCATCGGGGAATTTCCAATTATCACAAAGTTTGGTAACTAAATTGGTGACTCAAATATGTCCATCCTCTTTTCACAATGTGTGAGTCACTTTCAAGATTTCTACCAAGATATAAAAGAGTCCAAAGGATCCTTCTTTTCCTGGAATTACCGGAAATTGAGAAAATCTAAGTTTCTGGGCCCACATGGAGGATTATGGCGCAGTCCCCCGGGCAGGGTGGGCAGCAGTCCAGCAACAAAAATGGAGGCCGTTTGTGCATGTGTATGGATGCTCCTCGAATTACCGACTATGACCTGAAGATATTGCTATACCCCGAAGAACTGGACTGGCTGAAAAGTAAGTAAAAAAATTGAAACAACAAAAATACTTACAAAAATATAATTATTTCTTTGTGCATTTCTTTACCTACGTTAAATAATAAACCCTATTAACAATAACTAATAAACTGTCTATGGTAGATAAAAATTTAGACCACCTAGATGGCCTTCATCTCTCTTTCTCTGCTGTTCTAGCCTCTCTTCGTCGTTTCCATCAATTCCTAGGCCCAACCTTTCAATCAGCTTCTCCCCTTTGTCTCCATGTAACTCAATAAACTGTCTTCGCCTCTTCAAAGCCACATCAGGATCGAAAATATAGGATTTCTTTTCATGAATGACGGGTTGCCCAACCAAGTTCGCCCGAATGAACCCAGCAATAGGCCCCACGGAATTTTGTGCCTTTGCCGGGCGATAAAGCAGTAAGACGCAGAGTGAAAGCTGAAAAAAAAACTGTCAAATTGAGAAATGGCGCGAAAATGTTGGCGGGAATTTATTGTGTGACGTAAGTTTTGTTGTGCATAAATTAAAGTGAATTTTAATTTTAAATTAACATCTTATTTGCATAACGTACGTTTTATATTTCAATATATATTATGTTTGGTATTTTCAAACACTTCGTTGCATATTATTATCTGGCAGAACAATACTGAATATAAATTGACTGTTGCAACGTGTTCCGTGCAAAAAGACCACCGAACAAGCTTTCCGATGTCACATTAAAACCATTAGTTAATTATTCGTTGGCTCAATACAAATTTATGTAATATTCATTATCATTAGCGCTCGTCGCAAAACTTGTGCCATTGCTTGTTTTAATTTCAATTACACAATAAAATCACCCAATTTTTTTTTGTTTCTGACTGTCGGTCTGTCTGTTACTTCTTCACGCTTTTAAGGCTTTAGATGAAGCTTGGCTTATGGATAAACCATGACTTGGAGGATATAGGATTTCCGTTATACCGATAATCTGTTCCCTTGGAATCATTTTGTGACGCAAACTACGGGCAAGAGCTGGTACTAATTAATGTTCAGGGCACGCAGCACAGTAACTATTATTAGTTCTAGTTTATCATGTCACGATGACACTATAATACAGTTATAAGAGTGATAATGAATAAAAAACAAGATTTCATTCATCCAATTAACTGGTTTTTCCAAGGTCACAAAACGTAAAAACTAAACACCGTTACGTTTTTCAACAAAACAACACAAACCGGAATTATTTATGCACAAAACATATTTAAAAAAAAACCTTTAGATTCCCGCCAAAAAATCTGTCAAAATCAGTAACACGTCCGTTCGGATATTCACACATGAAATGATACTCACTATAATTAATTTATTCATTTTTTTATTAACTTTTTACTGACCAACTCGCGAGGCGCGCGAATGTATACTGGTAGAAACAAGTTAAATACAACTTTTACATATAAAGCAGTTCAGGTTGCTCAACAGATCATAAAGCCCCGAACACGACCACAGCCGAAGCGACTTGAAACGCTTGACTTGTATCAAGCGGCACATTCGTGCTTCACTATTTTCTTTGATTCGATCTAACCTGTCGGTCAGTGGGTCTTCTTACACCGTGTTGTCCTATCCCAGCGAAGCCCTAAGCGCCCGAGGGTCGTACCCCATTAGACGTGCCTTTAGCGTGTAGTCGCTTAGTTTATACTTTTTAATGCCTTTACACTCAAGGCATTCACAGGTTAAGCCCGGTTTAGCAGGCGACAACCTCCTAGTTGAATTGCGAAAACCACTTTACAAAAAAAAATATCAAGTGATTTATTTTTTGTTTCTTTTACGTAAGGACTGTGGCGTCACAAGCCGCGTTGCGACGCGTTGACTCTTGACATGCTCTAATGGAATTTTTTCCTTTGTTTTCTCCGCAATCGTTGCGTGTCGCTTGAGGTGTAGCTTGTGGCCGAGCGGTAATGCTGACGCTGATATCGTTACGTCATTGAGGGTTGAGTAAGGAACTTTTTTTTGTATAGGGTGTGACGTACTGTTGGTGGAATACACTATTATTGGTAATTTATACTTATTGGTAATGTTTTTGCGTACTCCGTGAAGAAAACTTAAAGGACTGTTAAGTACCTTTTTTGTTTACATTTGTGTGGATATAGTTATGGTAAAACCCAATTTGCCAGAAGCAACGGATTTTTAAAATTAAGTATGCTGGTAAATAAAATCACTTGAGCTATAAAACAGAGCCAAGAATTGTGACATTCCTTTTTTGAATTTTTTTTTTAACATTCTTTTCTTTCATAAACTTCATTCATAGTACAGTAATTATCTCGTAGTCATTATGTGTTTAACGTTGCATTTAACAGTAATTTAGTTTTAATTTCGAAACATCTAATTGGATACAAATGGCATTTTGAGACATTCTTGCAACTATTACTAATATTATAAAAAGTTTACGAGGTTGGAGGTCATCATCGATACTCAACCAATCCAATTACAAAAGTTATACTATTATTTTATTACATGGAATGTTTCTTTGCGGGCGAAGTCGCGGTTAGAAGGTAGTAATTTATAAGTCACGATAATAGGGTGTTTCACCCTAAAATAATTGGTTCAAGTCATTGTTATTTCTCGTGTTGTTACACTTGTTACACAGTTCATTCATAAACAGAAGCCTTGAAGTCTCCGTTTGTTTTTTCCCCTAATATGTGTCTAAAATGGCCACTTTAGCGGAACTTAATATGATAATAATATGAATTACGTTACAATTCGTAAAATGGTCACAAAGTGACAATTCATAGTATTAGCTGCGTCTGCGACCATTTTAAGAATTTTAACGTGATTTAGATTATGATCGTTTATGATTCCGCTGAAGCGGCCATTTTAGACCCCCAGATATTATATGAACGTGGACAAGGCGAAAGGAGTACAAAATAATTATGTAGCAGCCAGCGTTCTGTGGTTTCTGCCTATGGGAAAAGGGTCATGAGTTTGTACAATTTATATTGAATAGCTACGTGTCATTCATTAATAATTTATATATTTTTGCATTAATTGCAAAAAAAACATCAGGTAAAATTTAGAGAAACATGCCCAAAATATACACGATCAGCCGATTTTATTTATAAAATATGCATTTTCTTCAAAAAACAGATGCGAATTACGAATGATATCTAAAGTTATTCTAACTATTTTCGATATAACTACGGTAGATTCACATATGTTTATAACATAACACATATTGGTCGACTGAACCACTGTTTTACTTACTGAATTTTGATTAAACTCAAATTATTTCCACGCGCGCCTCAAAGAGATGTCAGCACAAATTGACGGGGTCCACTAGGACCGATGCCTACCAGGGTTGCGGGTTTGTTCGAAAGAGTTACCGTGGCCCTTGGCACAGGCAACTGAAGGAACACGGGTGGGTTTTAGTCAGTAAGAGTCTGACACGCCCTCCCGCTCCACCCAGAGCGGGAGAGGTCATTTGATGATTTCCTAACCCAAAAAAAAAGGTAGTTATCTCGAAAATAGTAAGAATAACTTTAGATATTAGAATAAGTAACTAACCCAAATGCGTAGATATGCAATATGCATTTGCATATAACCCGGTCTCTAGTAAAAAGACTGGCCCTTGTATAAGCAGAACTTTGAAAGAGCCCTCTTACATTTCGACGTTACGCTAATTTAGTTATTTCACGCAAGGATACTTTCTTTCATATCTTTTCACTCGCTCGCACCATGATAGTGAGAGTATGGCGACTAAACGATCTTGATCTTCAGTGATACAAGTTTTCGGAGTTCGGTGGATGGAAAAGCTTTCGATTGACATTTTAAGGTTTTTTTTTATTCTTTTTTTTTTTGGACTTTTATACTACACACATCAAAAGTATCTAGGGATCAACATATATTTTTGCAATAACTTTTCTCTTGATTGATATTAATTAAAATTTTCTTTAAGGATTCATCAAATAAAGTGTTTTCGTTTGTCACAGTAACGATAAACCAAGTCACCTTTGCATTAATAAAGAAATTTGCCATTTTCCTAATAAAGGGATTTTTGACATTTGAACCACTAACATTAAAGTTCGAAAAAAAGACTGAAATAACAGTTTTCTTTAAAATTTTATTGGGTAACTTAAACAATTAATAATCCGTGTTTCTACCGCGAACACTAACAACACAAGAACATTGGTTTGGCATACTCAAAATGAGTTCATCCAAATCACGCTGTGGAATGGCCGCCCATGTTCGTTGCAACAACAAAAAAAGGTCTTCTTGCGACTGGATACCCTCCATATTCGGCAGAGCTCTTCTCTGTAGCATATCCCATGCATGCTCAATCGGGTTCAAGTCTGGCGACTGAGCAGGCCAGGGCAGGACATTGATGTTAGCTGCGGCGAGAGTCTGTCTTACAACTCTTGCGGTGTGCGGTCGTGCATTATCATGCATTAACTGAAATAAGGGACCGATTTGCACTTGTAGAGGAACGATGACGTCTGATACAATCGTCTCAGCATAAATTTGAGCGTTGAGGTTGCCTCTGATCCAAATCAACTCAGTTCTTCCGCCGATCCAAATACCCGCCCATACCATGATGGTTCCACCACTATAAGGATGGACTTCCTGGCAGGATTTTAATCGCTGTTGGCGTCCAGGGGTTCTCCAGTGTCGTATACGTCTTGTATCCGGTCTCATACCAAAACGAGACTCATCAGAAAAGCACACGAAACGCCATTGTTCTTCTGCCCAATTTCTGTGTTCAAGAGCCCATTGATATCGAATCCTACGATTGTGCATTGCTATAGGTGGTACCCGTAGCGGTCTTCGGGAATGAAGGTTCACTTCATGCAAGCGGTTTCTGACTGTTTGGTCACTAATTAAGTTCCCTGAAGAGTGATGAAGCCTCACGGCTAACATCATGGCGGTTATTGTTGGAGCTCTTCGAGTTAAGATTTGAATGTATCGGTCTTGTCTCCGTGTGGTGCAGCGATACCGTCCTCCATGGCGCTCAGCCACGGTACCAGTGCTTCGGTAACGTGTCCAAAGTCGACTGATAACACTCTGACTTGTATTCAGAGCTAAAGCCACAGTACGTTGCCGGGAACCAGCTTCTATCATTCCCACGGCTCTGAGCTTTTCTTCCCTGCTTAAATGACGTCGCCGCTCCATAATAACGTTGGTTTTAATCAGTAGTAGGGAAACAGTAGCACTAATAATGTCTTCAATGCGTTGTATGTTTTTATAGGGAAAATATTGACAGCTTATTTTCATCTTTTACTCGAATTTGATTGAGAGTTCCTGATTCAAATTATGAAATGCACCAAAAAGGATCCATATAAATTTATAAAATCATAAATTTATTACAAAGCCACATCTCAATCTCAAGAAATCCGCATAAAAATGCTTGATCCCTAGACACTTTTGATGTGTGTACATGTATTTTAATGTTATAAATTATAATTTGCTTAGGTATAGGTGTTTTTCATTAGGTATTTAAGGATTAAGATAACGATAATAAGATACGATTAAGCGTAAAAGGAACATCATAGCATTCTACAAGAATTTTCTGTAGTATTGCGCAGTTGTAATGTCCTCATGGCTGATCTTTGACCGCTCACGTTATGTAAATGTAATAGCTACACGACATGGTAAACGCAACAGGTTGTGTTCTATGATTTCTGATTAACCCTCATGGTATAGGAAAGTGAAGTGATATCTTCACTTGAATCGGCTTTGGGATAAGCAGAGATCATCGCCTGCCTAGCCTTTTAACGAGCTCGTGGCTAAATAATAACAGCCGCTCGGGTCGATCGTCGGCTTAAGCCGCGCTTGCCTGGGTTGGTTCGTGGATAGGTGACCACCCATTACATACCGAGTTTCCTCCGTGCCTCGGAAAGCGCGTTAAGCCGTTGGTCCTGGCTGTCAATTGAAGAAGTCTGAAAACCAGTCTTACCAAAGGGTATCGTATTACTCAGTACTAACTGGGTTGTGGAGGTTGGATAGGCAGTCGCTCCATGTAAAATACTGGTATTCAGCTGCATCCGGTTAGACTGGAAGCCGACCCCAACATAGTTGGGAAAACGCTAGGCAGATGATGATCGCCTGCCTATAGCCTTTTCGCAACCAGATTGCTATACGATACCCCTTGGTAAGACTGACTGTCAGACTTTCGGGCCACTGACTACCTGTAAGGACCGTCAAAGATCTACAAATGACAGCCGAGACCAACGGCTTAACTTGATTCCGAGGTAGGTACGGAGGAACCTCGGTATGTAATGGGTGGTCACTTATCTCATACTCAAATGTGTATTTGCAAATATGAACATCATTTGCGAGCGAATGTTATTATTTACCCACGAGCTCCTCCATAAGCAGAGATATCTTTGTTTTATCAATGGAGAGAGATTACTACCCAACTAATATCATAATCACATTCTAATAGTTCCAGATAGAAACTGTTCTGATTGCTGATGATAATCGCGAAAAGGCTTAAATAACAAAAAAAAAAAAAAAATAGGTATGCCGTACTCTGAAATACCTTGGAAACTTTCTTGAAAACCCAGAAAAACATTAAATTGAAATGAAACGATGTGAATATAAATAAGAAAGAATTATTTCTTAATCAATAAGACAAGAACCGTAATTACTTAGAATAAAATGTTATTCAGTTGTTAGTCCCTTACAGTCATATCCCCGTTCCACTTTTCCCGCGTTCCCCAAACCTGTTTTACCGACACTATTTTGACGTTTCGGCGAACCGCTCGCCGGGAAAAATCAATAATTTGAACAACACAGTGAGTGACATTTTTCTTCGCATTGTATGAAGTGAAATATTTATTTATTAATAACAAAATGATGCAAGAATACGACGACGACTTCTTCTTTGAAGAGGACAAGATGTATGTATTGTGGTTTTTTCATTGATATGCATGTTTTATTGTGTTTTTTGTTGAGCCCTACAAAGTTGTTTTCTCGGAGACCGAGAAATGATTTCATAGTAGGTTTTTTATTTGAATTAGGCTTCAGGGTTCAAGCAGCAGTAACCTTTGTGTAGATGATCGTCTAAACTCATCGGAAAAATGATCTTACTTTTAGAGATCATCGATGATCTATGTTTTTTTTTCAGAGATTCAAATCTTAGATTTATTTTCCTGGTTGATATGAGTAGACTAGAGCCTTTCTGGTTTTTAAGGCAATATGTTTCTTTAATTATCGCCCTTTACCCTTTCACTATTGATTTAATACACAAGGTTCTAATAAAACTCTCTTAGAGAAAATTGGTAGCTGCAGTGCTTTACCGTATAAGCTACAGGTGGAAATCAATCTCCATCTTCCTTAGTTGTCTTTTTGCATGATAAATTGATCTGAGAACAGAAATCCAAGGCTTCGTTGAGGTGTATTGCACCTTATAAGATTTCTCCTCGGCTGAAGAATTGTGTAAAACATCATAAGCGTAAAACAGGTTGAAGGCAGTACGATATCAACTAGGCACTAACTTTCTTTTTCAGAAGGATTTTTTCACGCATTCTTCTGTCTTATTTTCTTTCTCGAAAAAAGTATGAAAACTAAGGATAAATGGGCAGAAATACTTTACAAAAGATGCCCTTCGGCCTTTAGCCCGAAGTGCAATACACAGTTAACCACAGACTAAAAACAGTTTGTCTGTACCTCTGCCCGTATCTATCGCAATATCCTCGCTTATCTAACTTCCTTTTTTTGCAGCATGTCATTATCAGTTGTTTGAACGGCTCCAACGTTTGTGTTTTAAGTTTATTTTGTTTTCGTGGCAATGTGGCAACAAAACAGTCAATTTTATATTTTCAATGATTCGAATATCTGCCCGCAGCTTCAAGCCAGCATTATGACTAATCTGTTTGAAGATAAAATGTGTGTATCTAACCTTTTTTCTGTTTTTTTTTAATTTATTTTTTTAGTGTTTAAGTGGCTATGGTGACTCATGATGACTGTTTTATATCCATTGATGATATATTAGTGAAAAAAACAGCTTATTGATAATAAAATTATTGTGTTTAAAAAGAGAAATGGATGGAAAAATGTGTTCCATATGTGTAAATGACTTTAGATTATGTTAACAAAAGCCATTGATGACGTGTATTAAGCGTGTCTATTGCAATTTTTTTATGGACGTTTTTATTTATAATCGCAAAATTGGAGTAATGAATGTTGATTTTTTCGATGTGCTTTATTTGCGACTGGTTTTTTTTTAGGATTGTTTTCAGTAGTTACCTGTATCAACTAATTAAATCGTGATATACTTTTTGGCGCGCAATTTTCTACAACAGACGATTTCAAATAATAATTATAAAAGTGTTGGCGGACTTTTAATTTATCCGTGATTTCAATTGTGTTTTCTTTCTTATTTTTATTTAGCAAATCAAACGGAAAAGTTTCCAACTTGTTACTGCCGATTGAGGAAAAGTGAGTTTAATTAATATTTTGTTTTCTTTGTTTTTGCCTTTTTTTATTTATGTATTTTTTTCATTTTCTTACTTAGTGCTTCCGTTACGGTTGAAGAGATAATGAAGGATGTGTCTGAGATCAAGATATTTGAAGAGTAAGTTTTGTTTTCTTACTTTTTCATACGCAATATTTTCCACACACCGAACTCTACTAAATAAATATTATATATTATTTGTAAAAAAATATTTAGACAGCCGAAGGAAGTAATTCAAGAAACAGAAACAGAATGCATTTTCAACGATTTAAGATTTGAAAGATATGCGATACAACATCAAGATCTTATGTAAGTTAATTCATATTTACTTAAAGTAAGGAGAAAACTGCTGACCGTGAAGAAGTCTCTATTTTAGTCTAGTAAGTTTTTTTATAAAGAAATAATACTAAGTACGTGATTTTTTTAACGTGGGCAATTCTTGAGGGGCTTGTAGTACTCATGGAAATTAACAAATTTTACTATGGGACCAACCATGTAATCGCGAAAATATATCAGTTGCTCCATACATTATTGGTCGCGTAACTCGAAAAAGTTGTAGAACAACAGCATATTTTTAACACTAAAAGTTGCTTCTCCCTTAAAGTGTTGTCCACGTTTAACCAATCACCTTGTATAAGCAACTAAAATCATCATCACCCTGCCCTTGTCCCATTCTACTCGGGGTCGGCGAAACACGTTTTCTTCTTCCATTCTCCCCTGTCAGACGCCACGGCATCATTTACTCCTTTCTCTTTCATATCATTCAACAACTCGAATACTTTTAACAATCAGGAATGATTTACCTTCTTAGAAAATAATGTCACAATTCGCTTGTCTGTTTGACGAGCCACAAATGCAATACAAAAATTACATAACGTAATGATGCACTTTACTTAGTTACCTACTTATAATTCACGCTCTATGTATTGTTTAGTAATTCTCACGCTGCGATATTTTTATTACTAACACTCGTATCCATAGTCAAGTTAAAGTAATTACTTGAGCTTAAGTAATTACTTGTACAATTTTTTTTATTCAATGGACATGTATTTAAACGAAGTAAGAACCGTCAAAGAAAGCAAAGCTAAGAATTCTAACTTTTAACTGTTCTAACTTCAAGCAATTACTAAACTACATATTAAAAATCTTATCTTAAATTAACATTTACTCAAGTAAAAACTTTGACTTGTTTATAGATACGGGTGTGACAACAACCACACATAGGTACAGCTAATGACATAATCTTCTTATTTCGCTAAGCTAATCGGAAAATTTAACTTATATTACGCTATTATTTTCAGAATTTTGATTGTAGATTGCTAGAAGGATAACATGCTCAAGAAGATGCTTATATTTTGAACGATTGTATTTATCGATGAAATAACTAAAAGCTAAACTAAAGCTATGCTGCTAATAGGCTTTATACGCTAAAAAATAAAATCTCTCTAAACGCACCTGTTTTTTTATTTCTCCAAAACCCTTATTCAAAGTGGAAGGGATACCAACGCACAAACGCTTACCACGTATTCAGTACATAATTCTCAACCCCTCCTTCCTCCCTCCCATAGAAATTTGTCATAGGTTATTTAAAAAAAACAATTGTTCCCTACAAAAGGGGCCATCCATAAATTACGTCACACGAATTTCTTGATTATTGGACCCCCCCCTGTCCTTGTCACAGCTGGTCACATTTGTGAGACTCCCTCTCCCTAGTGTGACGTCACATAACTTGCAATTTTGCATGTTCACACTGCTGGAGTTGGAAATATCGTCAAGTTTTTTGTTAATGATTCAAATTTAGTTTTTTAACACATAGATTTTTTAAATGTGACGTCGCGAAATGTAGGACCCACCTACCCCTTGTCACACAGTGTCACACTTCGTCGACCCCTCCCTCCCCCTTAACACGTGACGTAATTTATGGATGGCCCCGAAGTGCAATACCCTACACAGTAAAAATGTATGGAACAGTTTTTTTTTTTAATTACCGATGAAATATTTCTACGGAAATGATGTACTGAATTCTTAGTAACCGTTTGAGCGTCCGTGCGTGAGCGTCCGTCTCTTCCACCCTGAATGTATAATGTTTCTCCACATACATGTAGAGAGAATCACTTTATAATCGTCTGGCTAACTGAAAACACGTACCTATGTAAGTATAGGCATGTATGCTATGCTCTTTTTTCAAACTAATAATAAGTATAATCAGCCTGTAACGATTCCACAGTTGGACACAGACACAGTATAAAGATGGACAGTATGGAAACTAAGCCTAGTTGAGGACATAATTACCTACGCTCCATTGAAGCAATTGGGTTGTAACTTTTAATGTTTTTGATATTGTTTTTTTTTTACTTACATTTTTGTTCTGTAGTGATCAACCAATGGTATTTAAATAACTAACTTACAAATAGAATTTAAATAGGTAATCTCATGGCGTCGGTTAATCTCAGCAAAAGACGATAGTTTAAACACGGAAAACAATTTAATATTAACACACAACAACGTGTAGAACTATAGATCTTTAACTTTGGAAGTTTAAAATACGATAGCTCCGGTTTTGATGAAGCCGAGTTAAAACAACCGTATACTCCGCAATACGTTCGTGGCATTTTTAAAAAGATCGCGGAGATAAACGAGACCACTCGTCTTGACGCGGCACTCAATACTGAGAGCACCGCGCCGGTCACCTATGAGTCGCATGTTTGTGTGAGTGTGCCGTTTCGAGCGTTTGTAGGTAGTTTCCATACTGTCCATATTTATATTGTGACACAGATCTCCTCTTTATGGAACTGAGCCAAATCCACCACGCGGGCCCAGTGTAGTTTTTGGTGGGTGTCACAATATCATGTCTTCGATAAAAAAAAAATTTACATGGTCCATTTTCAGGGGTATGACAGTAACATCGGGTAGTGTGGTGTTAAGCAAAGACGAGAAGAATCTGATTGGCATCAGCATAGGTGGAGGAGCACCGCTATGTCCCTGCTTGTACATCGTACAGGTAATATTGACTCTTTATAAGAACTTAAGTATTCTATCAATTTAAGACAGTTTGTCCTGTATCTTGCCGACTAATCGACAGTTTGTCCATCTAGGAAGATTTTTCTGTCCAATTCAAAATTGGGTAGAAAAATCGGGAAACAGAAAATGATCGGGGTGAGCACAAGTCCTCATTTACTTAGTTAGAATCTGTATTTGGTAGTTTTATATTCAGAGGTGCAAAAGTGCCCGTTGGACTGCCAAGTCATAGGTCTCGAGGCCAAACCCAAGACACGCACCTCTGATTCTTCGGAATCATGTGAAACAAGCATGCGTGAGAGATATTTCTCGACGGCATGTAAAGCCAAGTCAGAGACCCATGGGCGGCATAAAAACTCTGACACCAGGTTATGCACTAACCACGCGATAAAGAAAAATTCGAAGGATGCTAAAGGTACCTTTGACATTTGCGTAGATGACCCGATGATAATTCTAGGGACCCATTTGATACAATAGTGACTCATTTTCCAATTTTTTTACGGTCTTTAAAAAGATATATATGCTTTTTCAGATCTTCGACAACACACCAGCTTCAAAAGATGGTACACTGCAAAGTGGAGATGAGCTGGTCGGAGTTAACGGACAATCTGTCAAGGGGAAGACTAAAGTTGAAGTAGCCAAGATGATTCAGACTGCCAAAGTAGGTCTATACGTAGTAGAAAACAAAAACTAATATGATTTGACTAAGAAATAATTAAATGTTGATGATTGGGCGAGGAGAGATGCATGAAGACCAGATGTACAGACACATCAAGCTACAATAATCAGTGAAATTTCTTTAATAGATTTTCAATTTTATCGTTAAAGAATTAGGTTCAAGGTTGATCGGGAAAATTTGGCAGTTTCGGGTAGTTTGATTTGCTGGCGTCTGTACACATGGTGAGAGGAATGATTTCTTTCATTCTCCCCGAATGGAAAAAGTAAACGTGTTGCAACAACACCATTGAACAAGGCAAAATTTAAAAAAGTTAAATAGGTATACGAAACCACAAGTCAGTTTCTCTTTGTATGTTAACCAATCTATTCGATTTTAATCATTTAAAAGACAGGCAAACGAGTAAGTTTTTGAGACGGCGACGGGTAGTAGTGACTTCTCGAGACCCACTAAAATCTATCTCAAACCACATTTTGGACATAGGCCTTTCACTGTGCCGATTGTCTACCTTTCGCATCCAGACACTCCCAAGTGCAATTTTTAGGTCGCCGATCCATCTAGCCTCCCACGCTAGGCTTTCCTGGCCTGGCCTTGTCTACCATTGGGCAGACATGGCCAGGCCAGGCAAGTATATAAGTAATATCTTTAACATATAAAACGGGATATTTATCATGCGTACTGTCCATTTCGAGCTCCAGATATTTCGGCGCTTTTGCAAGCACCATGATCACGGATAATCCGGTTTATATGTTAACGACAGTGTTAATGACCATGTCAGTTTAAAAACTCACTTATAATTATTGACTAATATAATAATTTCTTCTACTCAGGACGAAGTAACAATAAACTACAACAAACTCCACGCTGACCCCAAACAAGGCAAGTCCTTAGACATTATAATGAAGAAGATGAAGCATCGACTCGTGGAGAATATGTCTTCGGGAGCTGCCGATGCTCTAGGACTCTCCAGAGCTATACTGTGCAATGATACTTTGGTCGCCAAGCTGAATGAGTTGAGGGAGACTGAGACTACGTATAAGAGATTGGTGGAGAATGCTAAAAGGTAATGCATGTATCAGTCTTCTGATCTCAGGTTTCTGTTGGTTTTTCTGATCAGACATCTGATTACTGGCTGATTAGACATCTTGATTACTTGTGGCTGTAGTGGTTGCAAATGTAACTCCTGGATGGGGTTTTGGGTACGATCTTTATAGATCAGTAAATAGAGTTGTTGGGGTTTTTTTCTTATCCAGAATTTTTCAATAGTAACCCGGAATCTGGGGCATTATGGGCAATAATTTCGCTCCATGGCCAAATTTAGGTGTAGTATAGACCTGAACTTTCGGGTTATATGGGTCTCATGTTATGTTGTCTAAATTAATAAAATAACTATTTTAGAGATTAATATCTAAGCTATAAGGTACACATCCAAATGCGACCGTATCCGCAAACTGTGAGTCACTGCCTTCTGTCATATCTATCCTTTATAATTGAACCCATAGCAACACTATTATTTTTAGGTAGTTGTTTTATTCCACTTTCACATTCCCGAAAGTCGGAGAACCAGGGTTACCGAGGGGTATCGCACAGATATATGTATACAGTATGTAGATGATCTATCTATATCTGCGGGGTATCGTATAAACCAGTACTAACTGGGTTGTGGAAGTCAGATAGGCAGTCGCTCCATGTAAAATACTGGTATTCAGCAGCATCCGGTTAGACTGGCAGCCGACTCCAGCATAGTTGGGAAAAGGCTAGGCAGATGATGATGTTTTATTCCACTTACAGAATGCTAAAAGCCTACTTCGATCTTCTACAAACGTACAAGTCAGTTGGAGACATATTTGCCGCTATAGGAGTACGGGAACCTCAAGCCAGGGCTTCGGAAGCCTTCACCAAGTTTGGGCAGTACCACCGACTGCTGGAGAGAGATGGTATCAAGATGTTGAAGGCTTTGAAACCTGTGAGTAGAGTTTGTTCTTCAAGTACCAATTAAAGTTAAATACAAGAGTATTTTGTAGTCTCCTGATTTCTTAATATTTTAGCTTTACGTTGTCTTGCAGTAAAATGATAAGTAATGTTCAAATAAGTCTGATTTTGTACCCACACAATTTTTTTTTTTCATTCTTACATGCATGGCAGAATTTTGTCAAGGGTCGTTTTGTATGAATAACTAGGGGATACCCGGAGTGTGCTGCTACGCTATAGTCCCTAATGCATTGTTTTAGGGGTCTAAAACCATCTACGCATTATTGCCTTTCTAATGAAACCGGTTTTGGGCCACATCGTTTGGAAGGTTTCAAAGTCTATAACGGACTTATGTACTTAGAAACAGTTTTAATGTTTTATTTATTAAAACTTTATGCACAAGTAAAAAACTGTACAAATGCGGACTTAATGCCTTGGGCATATTGGGTTTTATATATATATATAGATTATACATATAATATGTATATATAGATAGCTTCAGCTCGGATCGTCATGGAAACCCGGCTGCATTAAATCCGACCCCAGACTATAAATTTCTTTAAATTACTCTAGAACATCTTCCCTTTCTAGATCCTATCAGACATGGGCACATACCTCAACAAAGCTATCCCGGACACGAAGCTTACCATCCGCAAGTACGCAGACACGAAGTTCGAGTATCTTTCGTACTGCCTGAAGGTGAAAGAGATGGACGATGAAGAGTATGGGTACAACGCATTGCAGGAGCCGCTCTATAGAGTGGAGACTGGCAACTATGAGTACAGGTGAGTTTAGAATTAGAGGCATGAGGAACAAGGTTGAATTGAATGTTCATTGAAAATTACCCTTTCACAAGACGGGCGTTGAGAACGGAGGTCTACTGCCTGGTTTTTGGCGTCGGGCTGTAATTATGAAAAATTATAATTGTGCCGATGCTGTGTAGAGTGGAGACCGACAACTATGAATATAGAAGAGCCTAGGATATGATGCTTGTGGAAGGTTCTAGAGCTAGTGGCTCTGATTCTATTTTGTAGCAAGAAGATTCTGCTTGTTCCTGATATGATCCTGTTATTTAAGATTGGTGCTGGGCTATCTCTTCCGTTGTTCCGTGTCAGCTGTCACTTTGTCAATCATTTCCTTTTCATTCGTATCAGCCAGCGGGTTTTAACGTCTGTAGTATCACACCTCATACCCCCCTCTCCCTTCCCCCCCTCTCCTCCTCTACTCCCCTCATTTCATTTTCTTTGGTCTGCCTCCTCTTTTATTCATCATCTTTTGTCCGTATTACTAAGTCTTAAGAGTATAGTAGAACTATCGCACTCTCGAAGGAAGAAAAGAAAGTCTTTAACGGGTCTCAATTTACGCTGAATTAATAAAATCTCTGAAGTCTTTACTAATGACATCCTCAGAACAATATATTTATTCGTAGCGCTACGACTGTATTATCAAAGTGCAGGTACTTCTAGGATGGCAGTTGAGATGAGGAGGCGGTGGAGCCTCCTGATTATTTGCTACCATACATTAAATCATTGTTAGAGCAGTGATAGTCTAGTGGTGTGACCGTTGGACTGCCAAGTCATTGTTCTTGACTTCGAACCCAACACACACACCTCTGATTTTTCGGAATCATTTGCGTATTGTAAAATTAGCACTTGTTTCGGTGAAGGTAAAAAACGTGAGGAAACCAGCATGCCTGAGAAATATTTCTCGACGGCATGTAAAGCCAAGTCAGAGGCCCATGGGCGGCATAAAAACTCTGACACCAGGTTAGTGGCTAAACACACGATAAAGAAAAATCTTTGTTTTCTTCCAGGCTTATTCTGCGTTGTCGCCAAGACGCCAGGACTCGTTTCGCTCGTCTCCGATCCGATGTGCTGGTGAAGTTAGAACTTCTGGAGAACAAGAAGACCCAAGATGTGGCCTACCAGCTCCGACGGTTCATACAAGGACTTGCTGTTTACCACAAGTAAGTAGCGTAACAGTCAGTAGGAGCTATTATTCCCCATTTTGTTAGATTGGTTGCGCAATCGATTGAATGGTTTGGCCCAACAGATTGGTCGAAGTTGATCTTAAGATGATGTCATTGGCGTGCCTAAGGGCCAACAATACGGCAAGCCCATAAGGCAAGCAGGCTTTTCAGAAACCCTAACATCCTGAAGAGTAGTAAGTTATAAGGACAAACCAATCTATTAGGTTTGTATAAAAGTACTGCCACTAGATGATGTTGTTCAATTTTGGACTTTGACATTTAATAAGTATTCCGTTTATTCAAATCACAACAGACTGTGACTCTCTAGCAGACGTATAAAATGCTGCAACACGGCTTGTTATTGACGATAATAGTGTGTCAACTTGATGAATTAATTGATTAATTTTCCTGGCTGTACGTCGTCGAGGCATAATTTTTGTCATGTGACTAAGAACTAAGTCGAGTTCAGGGTTCCCATAGCTACCGTAAGGGTCAAATGCCTAATTACCTTTTTAAAATTCAAAGCTTCGTCATGTTATCATAAACAAAACTTTAGCTAGTTCCTTGTTTGGAAAGGAACTCATTTTACAATGTTTGAAAAATAAAAACCTTTTCCTACTGAGGAGTTCTACCTTCTTTTTCAGTGAATCAGTGGAACATCTAAATGACAACTCAACGCTGTTCCCGGTTGAAGTTGACCTCTCCCAAAATGCGTTCCAATACAAGTCAACTGCTCAGATAATTCAGGACAGCCAAGAAGATGAGGAAGATCTAGAATTTGGCAAAGAGATACACGAATACCACGACATTTCGGACAGCGATGAAAAGGAGGCCAAACTCGTCAACAGACGCAAAACCAAAGACAATGACGACATAGAATCGTCAGAACAACTGCTTCCTGACTTTGACAACGTTGCCCTTAATTTTGACAAAGTGGACAAATCTGACAACATGGACAAAACTGACAATATGGACAACTTGACTTTGCTGACGGAACTGGGATTGGCTGATACGAATGTCCAAGATGATTTTGGTGATTTCCAGAATGGATTACTTGATGAGTTCCTGCCTAAAACCAGTGATGATAAGAATGATATTTTTGATAAGTTGTTGAGCGATTTAAGTCTTTTAAATAAATAGATTATTTGATGTATTGATGTTTGATTTTAATATTTTTAAAGGTAAAATATCAGTTGTGGGAATTAAACAAAATTTTAAAAAGTAATAATTTATTAGCAAATAAATATTTCTCAAGACATTGGTAATAATCACCAAACATTTCATAAATTAGTATCTACACTTATAATGAAATAATTAGATGGCTAAAATTACACAGTTCTTCATTTTGCCACGAACTTTTATGGCACACTAGCTTTTCACTAGCACTCATTTTTTCACACATTTTAATAAATGACAGCCTCTGTGTTGTTCTGATGTATGCCTATGTTACTGTAAATGTTAATCCAAATCAGACCAGCCGTTTCAGTGTGAAGGAGTAACAAACATACCCACACATACAAACTTTCACGTTTAAAATAGTAGCGCAATTTTATGCTCCTTTCTAGACTAACTGCCTAGTCTAGAAAAAAAAAAACCGTATGGTAGCATTTGAACCAAAAATGATTGGTAGCTGTTCTGATTTGGGAGGAGCCACATAAGTTTGCCCAAATAAATTTGTTTTGGGTCTACATGTCATCTTGAGCGACGAAAACAACACGAGTTACTCTTGTCTGATTCCTCCTACAAAATTTAATCCAAACTCAATTTAAAGCACAAAAGAAGAACTACTTACATCGAAACATATTCAAAAACATTTTTTGGCTACTTTAATCGTAATAATAATGATGCGTAACCCTCACTTTCACAGGCCACGGAGCGATCAGCTTCTTTTCTGGTTGAGCTTTCTTTAACTTAATACTTTGCAAATAGTCCTTGACTTTCTGACTGTACTCTGGAATATTTTCATACGTTTCGACGATCAACTTTCCTTTGTTTTGAATCTTTGGTATGAGATTCAAAATGTCGAGCTTCTGGACTTTTTCAAAGTCTATTGTGTCGGCAAATTGTTGTAGGGAAGAAGTTGCTGTGTCTGTAATGGTTTGGAGTGTGCTTGCGGCTGTGTCTTTTAGTTTTCCCAGGTCTAAGTTGGCCAGATCTAGGCTTGCCAGCTTGTCCAGTGTGGCAGATGTTGAATGGATGACCAGAAGGGCGAGCTGGAACGAAAAATATAATTTTAATAGAATGTAAGGATCATCCTTGAAACTTTGTATTCAATTTCTCCCATTTTTAACTTGGGAAATATGATCCTGATCAAGACCAAATAGCTGTTCTGTTAAGTGCCAAAATTAATCTGTTTCGATCTCAGGTGGTTTACTATGATTTGTTACTGCAGGAATGTTTTAGGACTATTCCGAGAGTGGGAAAGTGACAGTGCTAGACAGCTGTCTAGTACCATCTCTTACCCACTCTCGGAATAATACGGTACTAAAACATTCCTGCACTAACAGATCATGGTAACCCTCCTGATTTGCGAGCTTCACAGGTTTTTTATCAACGACGAGTCAATAACGAGACTATGAAACAGAAGTAAGTTTTGACATCATTCAAATTTTTCTTGACACACAGTAGAGAAGGTGTGATAGAATGATGGTTTGAACCAATTCCGCATCATGATTTTAAAGTTGCCACATTTAATCCATGACCTTCAAATTCGTGCCTACCACATCAACCTTGATTTCATCTAGGTCTTACTTCAGTATCACAGAACGACTTCAAAAATCCGTATCAGCAATTTTGCACTAGCTAAAAAGAACTGGCCACTTTCACACCACCGATTATTAAAACAAATTGACATCGACTAATCACTCACCAGGATATGAGTCTTCATGTTGATCACCAGGTAAGCACTGCAATACTGCTCGTCGCGGATAACAGCCTCTTGATATAAACTAATGGGTTGCACACTTGCACGCCATTAAAATTGACAGCAGGCTTATTCTGATCGGTGAGGTTCATGGGTAGATTCACTTGACTTAAAAAGTCTTGGTGCCTAGTAATTATGGCACGCCTCGAATCTGGGTTAGGCATTTGACGAAGGTTGAAACAGTGGTGACGCCACGTCCGGAGAATGCGCAGCGTCGACGCTACGACTACCAAATCAAAGTTATGCATTATGACTATCTGGTCTGTTTATTTAGTTAAGTAGGTATCACCTTTGCAGTCTCCCCAGATCTCCACCCTAAAACCTAAAAGACCATCTTAAAAACCACCTGTGCTGGTCTGGCCTAGGTAGTCTTTCATGAGGACTTAATGGCCCCGTTCATGTGATTATGGTGACCATCTGGATGGTTTTAGTGAGATAAGTCTTAAACTGGGTTCAAGGCACTCTCAATAATGTATGTTCTAAGGATGAAAATGCGGAATTGACCGATTATATTAGGGCATCACGAAAACCGCGAAAATCATCTTTTTTTGGGGACAAGCCTGCCTACTACGGAACACCAATATCAACAGTACTGAAGCTCGACGAGTCCCGGAGAAATGATTCAACTGTCTTGAATCCCACATTGAAATAAATCAGAAAAGAAAATCGACGGAGTAAGAAAAGAAGATGTAACTTATTCGTCCGTAGTGATATTAAACTTTTATCGATTATCGACCACCAATCGAAAACCAGAATACTCCTCCCGAGGGAAAGTGTCGAATGCTTGTCCCATGCATGTATTATCAAAATTCAACGCACAATATCGCTGATCGCTTTCTGAATGACAAATTAACTCGACGACGTGAAGATTTATAGCTCTTTTATCATTGTGTTGTAATTATGTAATGTTATAGCATTTTTAATATGTTTTGGGTACTAAGTAGGACTAAGTAGGGTGAAGTTTCAAGGTTCAATTTTGATTTATTTATAGAACTACAATGAATATGTAAGTCTTTACATTATGGCATACTTAATGGTAGATATACAGCCGCCATCACCCCGAATATAAGTACAGACATCGGTCTGCAATGTTCAGTCGACGTCGTTACTGCTTTACTAAATAGTTAACAACATTTTTTCCAGAACACTATCTAAGCTGTCACATAGACAAATTCAAACCTTAGGGCCTTAGGAATAAAAGGGACATTCTATTAGCGAAACGGTGATGGAAAAGTAATATGTATTGGATCGATATGAACTACAGAAAATCTTAAGTAAAATGTCAATCCTGTTAAAAACTCGCTGTAGAAAAACGCTGCAGTTTGTGACGTACAAATGACATTTAAGTTTAGGGTGACAACGTAATTACGAGCTCGGAGTGCTCGGACCAGGGGGGGGACAGATGCCTTGAAGTGACATTTCGCAAAGATGGTAGTGCCATCTGTTACTCGGCCCCATAATAATTTCCACATTAGTTCTCAATTCCTTTGTAGATGTCGCTGCGTTGGCTTTTGATAGTAATTAAAAAAAAAAAACAATAAAATAAATTGGTATTACTTTGTTTAAGTAAATATTGAAGACTAATAATCAACACAAAATTGAAGTAAATATTAAATATATTTAAAATATATGTTTATGGTATTACAAGCAATGGGATAACAACACTCTGAATTACCTTTCAGTGTGGTATGTAATAAAAAAAAATACCGCAAGCTAGGTAAAATTAAACTCAAATCGAAATTACAAATTGCCATCGAATAACGGCTACGTTAGTAATAAGTAATAGTTTTAACAATATTTTTTTCTTTTTGATATAAATTCGATATTATCATTATTAATAAACCTTTAAAAAAATATTGTATGATCAATTAATTCTGATTCAATTCCAATTCAAGTATTTTATCTGGTAACACTCTTTAATTAATGTCAAAATCAGTTCGTAAATATTGTTTTTGTCAAAAATGTCAAAAATGTTCTTGCGAGTGCGCATGATTTTAGTTTTCCGTCTATTTTGTATATTTTCGGTTGTTAAATGTCCAGCGGTTAGTGCGTTGAGTCGAGTTTTGTATTCCCCCGCCTTTCTCTTGTGAATTTACTTCTGAAATTCTTCATATTTTGGTGATAGAGACACTTCTTGTGAACATTGTGAGATTTGTGTTTTTGAAACATAAACATTATAAAAATAAAAAGTGACTAATACATAATATTTAAACATTTGTTTTATTTTATCTTCCTTTTATTAAATAATTACTCTTAGTAAACCGATTCTACCTATTTTTCTTGGCGTAAAATTAATTATCGACCCTATAATAGGTACACTGCTTAAATTAGTTTGTTAATTTGTAAGTAAATTATGTTGTAGCGGGTATATTGCTACAATATATTAAACTTACAAATTAACAAACTAATATAAGTAGTGTTCCTATTGTAGGGTCGGTCGTAATATAGGCAAGGAATAATTTCCGGGGCCAATGTCCAGATGTCGCTGGCGTTCAAACAGGTTTGCTCTAAATTGCCTAGAGAGGGCTCTCTTTTCCAATGGGAAAAGATATATAAAGATATATGAATATATTATAATGATATATTACTTTACTCTTTGGCTCGGACCATATAGAAGATAGGCATCGCAGATACACACCCGAAACAAAAATCTGAATAATTTCGTGTGCCTGTGGTCTATAATTACACTAGCAACGTTGCTCTTGACTTCCGCATTAGGCACGTCTGTACTGCCATCTGTGCCCCAAAAAATAAAAACGTTTTTGCGAAAACATAACCGACTTCCAAATACAATGCAAAAAAAAGTGGAAAATTGCTTTACTTTCGGAAGTCGGTGTCTGTTGTGTGTTTCATTGACTTTTTTGGCACCGACTTCCGAAAGTAAAGTTATTTTCCACTTTTTTTTTGTGTTTTTATTTTACCCTTTTTAGTTATCGCATCACACACAAATCCTTGCCAAGTATCAATTTCGCAATTTCTTTTACTTGGATGACATATTTTTTCCAGCTATTGTGATTTAAAAACCAAACTGCTGAACCCATTTTGATGAAATTTCTATGAGACCAATCGGGAAGTGTATCCATTCATATAAAATAAGAAATTTTCAAATCAGTTTATAAATGACGAAGACATGAGGTAACAAACAAACAAAAAAAATATATACAACCGAATTGAGAGCCTCCTCCTTTTTTTGAAGTCGGTTGAAAACAAATAAAAGTAACCTTTACGCTGCCACCTACGACGCAGTGAAATTGGCGAAGTTTTTAGTCAATAAATTTGAAATAATGTAGTGTGCGATACAAAGAAAATACTATCATTAACTCTTATTTGTTTTGACACACCCACCCGCAATAACTTGAGCTTATCCGTGGTCATGGTGCTTGCACCAGGGCCGACATATCGAGACACCAAAAAAAAAAGATGACTTTGAAAGAAAAAAGTGATCATGTCAGTTTAAAAGGAAGAAAATACTCACAGATTGAGGCATCATTCACACCGGAACTCCGCAACATGCTTAGCGACATAAATATTATGTATGATCGTAGTACTGACTTTCCCGGAAGAGATCCTTTACCAACTAGTTACCTAAAAGAGCTCCTTGTGAAATTATTTGTTCGAGCAAGGACCGCTAGGCACCTTTTGCATTACAAATAGACTACGTCATGTTAAAAAATAAATGCTAATAATTCGATTTCGTTGCAGGAGTTTCATTTCTAGACGAAGCTATAGGTACTGGCGACTTATTATAACATCATACTTGTATGTATTTTTAGCAGTGATTGCCTAGTGTGACCGTCGGACTGCCAAGTCATGTCTTGAGTTCGAACCCAAGACATGCATCTCCGATTTTTCGATTTATTTAATTATCACTTGCTTCGGTGAAGGAAAACATCGTGAGGAAACCCCACCAATATGTCTAACTGCCAAGATATCTCTCGGCATGTAAAGCCAAGCCAGAGGCCCATAGGCGGCAAAAAAGCTCTGACATCAGGTTAGGCACTAACCACACGAAAAATAAATACTTGTATTTTTCGAGGAGGTATGCGAAGGATAAAGTTCACTTGCATCATAATAAATCCGTATAACGGGCTGCTGCTCAAAAAATCCTATTGGAAAACTCAAAATCTATGGTATGACCCAGGGCGTGGAATCAAATTATTAAGTCCAGTATCTCATACTCAGTAGTCGCACTAACGATCATTAGACCAACTAATGCCCGGAGGGTAAGGTAAAGGTGTACCTAATAGTACACCCACATTTCGCCAGTTATGTTTAAGTCCCATGTAATAGGGGGCGAGTCTATTGTCATCAACCGGGCACTACTCCAGACTTCATGGCAGCTACTGAAAGAATCCTGATGGAGAAAACCCAATAACACTACAACTAACACAAAATAACAAAATATTTATTATTATTATATTGTATTTATTATATATATGTATTTATATGCATTGTATTTATATTACATGATAAGTAGTAAATAACTTGTATTATATTAAATTTTGTATATTAATTGCAGTACACCACTGACTACCCCCCCTTTTTCTATTTCATGTTCGTACAGTCCATCCAAAGGTTGTCTGGAAGAGATCGCTATCAGCGATAAGACCGCCATTGTAACCATAAAATTAACAATTTTGTAAACCGTTCTGTATCAATTTTGGTGTACAATAAAGTATATTCTATTCTATTCTATTCTAACACTTTGCGCGACCTGGGAATCGAAACCAGGACTCCATGCTCAGCAGTTGCGCTTGGGACTACTAGACCTACAAGGTAGTGTTTGGGGAGTAAATAAAACAATATTATTCTTAAAATAAAATATATTATCGAACCAATGTTACAGCTTAAAAAAATGTACGCTTCAGATAATTAGCTCTAATCCTAGTTTATTATAATTAACAATTAATTCATAACAAAAGTTTTTCATCTAACCTTTGCTACTCTCTAGCACTTATACTGTGCAACCTTGCCTTTAGAATTACATGAACTTTTATTGCAATTTAATCTTTATTTGTAAAACTATAGGTGTTATTTTTTATTTGAAAAGTGATTTTAATTGACAGTAATGAAATAAATAAGGCTTTTGATAATTCGGTTGGGGCCAGAGAAATTTTAGTCGCTTCCGAATGAAAACATAGGAGCGTAATTTAGGTCACGAAAAATGAGTCGCGTAGTTTACGTTTGACTCACAACTCATTTTGCGTTGTAGTATGACACAAACTGGATATTTTAATGCAATTCAACGCAGCGTAAATTACGCGACTCACAAAATTACGCGGGCAAATTTAGACGGCGGTAAATAAGGACCTTTCACCGCCTCGGAAGATTTTGACTTTGAAGTAAATTAAACAATATAAAATGGGGTGACTGCCAGCTTCCATTGAGAAAAGTTCAAACCCCTTAAACGTGGAAGAATATTGTGCTTATTTTGTTTTTTATACCGTGGAAAAATATAGAAATTATGGAGAAAATCTGATTTTGGAAACGTCGCCACCGCATAGCTAGTCGAACCAAACCAATAAATCTGAATGCCATCAGCGTATCTACACCGCGTTCACATGCTGTCAATGTTCCATAGCAACGATGACTGTGACAGCTCATGAACGCAGTTCAAGCCGGCGTCGCTTCCGCATTGGCGACGTCGCGGCGCTAGACGGACAGTTGCCTTGTACAGGGTAATAAAGACAACGACGCACAAACGAATACCACGTTGTCAGTACACTATGCTCCACCTCATATCTTGCCCGCTGAGCCCCAAAACATGCAGTCGGGGCGACCTCTACGCTTGCGCACCGACGTCACCGTGGATGTGTTGAAGTTTGGGGCTAATAAAATATGATGTCGTACACGAAGAAGAACAAATACTTACATCATTCCGACCACGTCCACATATAAATTTTTAATCGGCATTTTTTTTCTTAATCTGCTGTTCTTACAAAAGTGTAATACGGTCAAAACGTATGGATCAGCAGATTTTTTTAAATATTTTTTTTTCATTTTTATTCGTTTGTTCGTCGGTGTCGTTCGTCCACCCCGTGTAAGGCCAGAGAAAAGTGGAACGATACTTAAAGTATCGTTCCACTTTTCCTAAAGGCTAGGTGAAAATCTATGAGGAAAATGCAGCGAATGTTTGCGCCCTTAACTACGTTCCATCGTTAGAATATTCCGAGATTGCTATTTTTGGGCGACAAAAAAACATGAATCGGAAAAGAAGCTCTGTACCTTTAGAGCGGATTTCACAAATGAAACCGATTTCAAGAGCTGTATGTCAATATTCTACAGTATTTATGACAATGACAGCTCTTAAACGCAGTTCAGACGTGCTGTTCACACATTGGTGAAATTCGTCTTTGGTGAAAATTCGCTGCGGTTTTCCCCTAGCTATTTTTTTTCGTGTACTTGTTACGATGTCACCAAAACAGACTCTTTAAAATAATAATTATGTGAAACTGTATATATTGAATGATTCACGAAGAAAATACTTACAATTTAACGAGAAAATGTTACATCAAACTTAAAAAAAATAAAAATAAAAACGAAAACTGCCTCTTTCCGATTTAACCATCAATAATTTGACTAAATATGAAAAAATGTATATATAAGTAAGGCAGAGTGTACATTATTATTTAGTTAAATTTTCTATTGAAATACGAAAGCGAGTTTCTAGTTGACATGCTTTTGATACATAATAATATTTATACAATATTTTGTGTGATGTTTTTGTGGAGAAAACGTATTTTTAACCAACCAATTCTGGATGTAAACTGTTTTGAAATTCAAGTCGCTATGCTGGGTATAAGCACCGTACATCTATCTTTTACCTATATTAAAAGTAATCATTGAGTTTCTTTGAAAGAAATTGCAATCCCTGTCAAAGCGTTTCCTATTTCTACCGTATTGACATGGTTTGATGGCAGCTTATGTCAGTTTCATACATTTTTGAATTTCCAACGCCGTTATCGCGGAAAGAATGAAACGTTGTCTATGCCTTCTAGGAAAATCAGGGCGGAACTTGGACTTGACAAAAATCCAAAAAACCCGGCTGCGGAAAAAAAAACGGAAAGCAAAAAATAAGCACATTTGGAAGCAAGCGGGACGCATTTCATATTTTAATATTCAAATGGGTCCCGTCTGCTTCCAAATGTGCTTGTTGTTTTTTTGCTTTTAACACCCATTATTAATAGTTGACAAACCAGCGAGAAGTTTGACAAACAGAGAACTCGTTTTTAGTTGCTAGCTCTTTTCTGTTCTCGCTTTTCGCCGGCGCGGCGGTAGGACTCGTACCTGAATGTTTTCATTACATTATCTCCACAAAAACGTCTGACAAAGCGGGTAGCTATACAATACCTATGAAATATCACAAACGTACAACTCTTGTGAAAGGTCTCAAGATTATGTGGCCCAGGACTGCAGCTGTGCCAGCTCTTCGTCATCCTCTGAAAAAGTGATAAAACTAAGTATTAGTACAAAGTGTCACTGGATTGACTCAATCAGCTATACGGAGTGATTTTTTTTATGTTGGACAACAGTGGGATACAAATCCACAATCTGTTATGAAAAAAAGTGCCGAATGTTTTCTGGTATCTGTACCAGAAAACATTCGGTTCTTTTTTGATGAAAATAATTTTGGTCACGTGCGAGTTGTCCACAAAAGTGAGTTACTATTTTTTTTTCTTGTCATTCGACTCTGTTACTATTTTTTTTTGTAAGGTTCAGTTCGTTGTATGGGAAGAAAAAAAAACCGACACTGCGGAATTTGGTCAAAATAAGCAAAAAATTAAAAATGTTGTATGGACAAAAAATTAACCTAATCTTTTTTAATGTTTATTGACGCATTTTTATAAAAGGATCATTTCATTATATGGGATGACTTGTCGCATTTTTTTTTATTTTGACTCGCTGCATGTATAATAGAATAAACAAAATAATATAGAAGGCAGTACAATGAAATTAATGAAAAACACGGCGTCACCTGACAAACTTCAGACAATCATGACATTCTTCTGACAAACGTCAGACACTCATGACGTTCCTCTGACAAACGTCAGACACTCATGACATTCTTCTGACAAACGTCAGACACTCATGACATTCTTGTGACAAACGTCAGACACTCATGACATTCTTCTGACAAACGTCAGACACTCATGACATTCTTCTGACAAACGTCAGACACTCATGACATTCTTCTGACAAACGTCAGACACTCATGACATTCTTCTGACAAATGTCAGACATTTACAACATTCTTTTGTCACATAATGTCAGACACTCATGAATAGCACCTTTCACGTCAGGCAAATGATAAGTAGTAATGAAAGTTTTATTTCATGATTCTGGTGTAAATCAAGCTATTTATATACAAATTAAACTACTACTGTCGCCTTATTTAGTACCAACAATAGATCTTATATCTATTCGACATTAGAAATTTGAAGTATCGCAAGGAAAATTAAGCGTGCTGTTGAATTTAAACTACTCAGCGCTGAGCCGAAGGCTGCAAATTGAAGTGCCACTCACCCGTCTGCTTAGACCTGCTGGGCTTGGGCTTGTCGTGCACGAGCTCAGCTGTGGGCACGTCCGGTAGCTGGTCGGTGGGCACGTTGATACCGAGCATTTCCTTGTCCAGGTCCTCCTGTAAAACCATAGCGATAAGGGTTAATATTCCATAACATCTTGCCTGCAATCGACGTAGCACGTCAAACCATTGGTCCCGGCTGTCGTTTGTAGATCTTTGACAGTCGTTACAGGTAGTGACCCGACAGTCTGAGAGCCAGTCTTACTTACAGGTAAGACCGGGTGGTTTAAGGTGCATTCCTAGGTACTGACCCCGAGTCGGTAAGTACTGAATAGGATGGCCACCCATCCACGGCCATCGACGTTGGCAAACGTTGCTTGACCTCCAAGACCGATCCACACGGATGTTACTATTTAGCTACGAGCCCCTCAGTTGATTAAGCAATAATGATTGAAAAATTTCCAAGATCCTGCATTAAAATAGAAGAAAATGGCTAATTCCCATACCTGTTCCAACTCCTCGAGCTCCTTCTCCAGTTCATCCTCGTCGATATCGTTGGGGAAGGCCACATTGTTGCTGATAGCGTCGGTGATCTCTCGGGAGATGTCGTGTTGTTCCGCTATGTCGTCCATTATATCGTGGACTTTGTCTACGTCGCTGTGAAAGAGAGAGATGGAAGGTTAACTTTGAAGCATAATATGACATTTGTCCATTAATCTAATAATAATCTAATTCTATAATTATGGAAGTTTGAAAGTGGCGCCTGTTACAGAAAAGTTGCAAGGAAGTTGTTGTCTTGGTATAGACATGTGGTGAGGAGGGATGAAACGCATGGCACTAAAGGAGTAATAAATGTTAATAGAGGGTAAGGAGGACCAGAGATGTATAAATTGTGTATAAGGAATGATATGAAAAACAGGAGTAAATTATAGCGTGACGGTTGAGACTAGGGCTTTCAATACCGGTATTACGGGATCCCGTAATACCGTAATCACGGATATATTTTGGTCTTTTTTCAATACCGGTACTGACGAGCCAATACCGTGATTACGGTATTACAATCATTTTATAATTTTAATTATTGTGGTTTGTTGTAATAAGTAGCGAAAGTTGTATTAAATAATATAAATAACTATGTGATATTATTCTCACACTTCACACTTGTGTATTAAGCGCCAACTCTTATCTCCAAATCACCAGCTTCTATAACCCATATAGTACAAAAGAAAAGCGATGATCTGAAAAATCAAATAAAAACGCAGTTCAAGACTTTGAAGACTCGTGATCAGGAACGATTTACTTTGACTTTTGAAGAATATACAGCAACTAATAATAAGAGGTACATGAACATTAATGTACATAATAAAGATTTAGAAAGCGGTTACACGAACCTAGGATTAGTCAGGATATCAGGCTCCATGACAGCAGATGTAGGTATCCAATACCTAAACCAACGACTTCAAGAATTTGGCCTTAATTTACATGAAGATATTATAGCTTTTACTACAGATGGTGCCAGTGTGATGACTAAAATGGGAAAAAGTTTTGAAGGCCACCATCAGCTCTGTCTGGTGCATGGCATCCAGCTAGCTGTTATAGACGTGTTGTATAAATACCAATTTCAACAAACCTTTTCTTCTGTTCCACCGCTAAATCCTCACATTGAAACATTAGAAACTGACAGTGAAGGTGACAATTCTGATCATCAAGGCGGTGACGATGCTTTGAATTATGTTGAAGCACAATTGCTCGAAACAGAAAGACCTGAGTACATTACAAAAACCTCATTCATAAAGTAAGAAAAATAGTCAAACTTTTTCGCAAGTCCCCTACAAAGAATGATTTGTTACAAAAATATGTCATTGAAACTCATAAAATGGAAATGACATTAATACTAGATTGAAAGACAAGATGGAGCAGTATGGCTGATATGATTGGACGCTTTTTGAAACTAAAGGATTGTGTTTTAAAAGTTTTAATCGATCTAAAATTAAACTCCGATTTCAAATTAGACGAATTCGATTTGACAATATTAAAAAATATTTACAACAGCCTTTCTGTAGTCAAAGTAACTGTATTAGAAATTTGTAAACGGGATGCCAATTTACTAAAAGCGGATATTGCGCTAAAATTTATATTGACAAAGTTAGATGGTCAAGCTAATGACTTAAGCCAAAATCTTGCAAAAACACTTCGAAGACGCATAAAGGAGCGACGACTTTTAATATCTGGAGTATTACAATATTTGCATGACCCTGAAACTTTTTTCAGTAATGATGATAGCGATGACAACACCTTTATAAAACCCACATCTGATGAAATATTAGATATTATAGTTAATCTACTTACACGTTTAAAATATAATAATAATATAACTTTTAAGTACGTTTGGGTCAGGAATGGGACGGTACTTGTACGGGAGCGGGATGGATTGTCTTCAATTGCTATACGTTCTGGGGAAGATCTTAAAAGGATTGTTATTAGTGAGAGGAAGTGTACTGAAAACCCTGATTCATAGATATATCTATTTTCACATAGTTTGTTTGTATATTTATATTAAGCTCTGTCGTTATTCCTTTTCAAAAATTTTATTTAGCCGGTTTAGAAGTTTAGTTAATGGGTATGTAAGTTTCAAATGTTACACTTATCTCTTGGTCTCACTTATCACTTGGTTGTCAATGCTTTTAATTCAAAAAAAAATCTTACATATTATTCTAGGCTTTCTATGTTTCATCCAATGGAATCTTTTTGTGACATTTAAACAGTTATGTATAATATTAGAAACTACCTTTCAGTACAAACACTGCGGCCAACTTAAACTATTTTGTAATACTTGCTTATCTGTAACTTATTATATAAAATTAGGAATATTGGATACTACCTTGCAGTACAAACACTGCGGCCAACTTAAACTATTTTGTAATACTTGCTTATCTGTAACTTATTATATAAAATTAGGAATATTGGATACTACCTTGCAGTACAAACACTGCGGCCAACTTAAACTATTTTGTAATTCTGGCTTATCTGTAATTTATCATACAATTACTGTAGACAATGGGCTTAAGTATTATTTATTGGGCGGTAAGCGTTACATAATACAAATTTATTATATAACTGTTATTTATGGCTACTAACAACATTACGTTTTACTACCAGAATTGTAGAGGAACTCGTACAAAGTTGCAAACACTGTACATGAACATATTGAGTAATTCTTATGACGTTATCGTGCTAACCGAAACTTGGCTTATTCCTGATATCCGTGATAGTGAATTTATTGATGAACGATATGTTGTCTTTAGATGTGACCGTGACCGTGTCGCGACAAATAAAAGAGATGGAGGAGGTGTTCTAATTGCTGTCCTTCGTGAATTGCGAGCGACGATATTAACAACTCAATTATTTAACTCTGAAATTGAACAAGTATTAGTCCAGTTGCCTGCCACGCAGCAGCACACACGTCATATTGTAGGTGTCGTGTATATACCTCCAGCATCTCGTGCAGAGGTATATGAACAATACTTAGACATGCTACAAGGCTTAGCTAATAATCCCAATTGCAATTCATATCATTTCTTTGGTGACTACAACTTGCCTGAGATTGACTGGGTGCAGCAAGGTAACCATGCCACTGCGCGTCACACGGACTCTACGGGACGTATATTACTTAATTTTATAAACATAATAAATGGTTTACAATTTAACTTTATAAAAAATAGTTTAGGTCGTGTGCTAGACTTGATAATCTCTAACGCGGACCCTCAAACGATGCCCTGCAATATCCTGGTGAATCCCGATAGCCACCACCCCCCCTTTTCTATATTAACTCACCTAGATGTGCGTTTCAAACCAATGAAATGCCATCCGGTTCGAAGGTATAACTTTTACAAAGCAAACTATGATTGCATTAAACGCGACTTAGACAATGTAGATTGGGAAGAGGCACTCTCTCATCATTCTTCTGAGATAGCTGTTGATTTTTTTTATGAAACTTTATATAGAGCTATCAGATCGCATACTCCATTAACTCATACTAAAAACTCAAAATTTCCGGTCTGGTTTTCCCCTTCTCTAATAAAAATATTCAAAACTAAAGAACATGCTTGGATTAAGTGGAAAAAATATGGTAATTACTCTGATTATGTACATTTTTCAAATTATCGCAAATTGTTTCATAGTGAGACCGCTAAATGTTATAAGAGGTACATGACATCAGTTGAGGACAGTATTCCCAAATCTATTAAGTATTTTTGGTCGTATGTCTCTTCCAAGAATGGCAAAGCTAAGTACCCTGCTAATATGTTTTACAAAAATGTTTCTTCCGATGACCCCAAGGAAATATGCAATTTGTTCTCAACTTTCTTTTGTTCGGTGTATGAACCCTCTACCTTTGACCCAGAAATATGGCAACCGTCTAATTACTATGAGGACAATTCGCCATGTATCTCTGACATCTACTTGTCAAAGGAATCTATACGTACAGCACTGAATTCACTGGATTCTTCTAAAGGAGCTGGACCTGATGGCATACCACCCTCCTTCTTCATAAATACAGCTGACCACTTGTCTTCAGCCTTACATTTAATTTTTAATAAATGTTTGAAGGAAGGGGTCTTTCCTACAGTTTGGAAACGAGCCTCTATCACCCCTGTGTACAAGAGTGGCGATAAAAATAATGTAGAGAATTATCGGCCCATTTCCATTCTTTCCACTCTGTCAAAGGTTTTTGAACGACTTGTGCACAGTGCGCTATATCCACATATCCGTCATCTTATCATACCCGAACAACATGGTTTTGTCAAGCGTCGCTCTACCACTACTAACCTCATGACCTTTGTGAACTATCTCTTTGAAAATATGGACCACCGGTTACAGGTTGACGCTGTTTACACGGATTTTCAGAAGGCCTTTGACAAAGTCGATCACACCCTGCTCATGGAAAAAATTGCCTTTAATGGTATACGCGGCAATTTACTCAGATGGTTTGCTTCATATATTTTCAATAGGACTCAAAAGATCGTCATTAATGGGCATGAATCTGACTCTATAGTTGTTAAATCTGGGGTTCCTCAGGGGTCAGTTTTGGGTCCTTTTCTATTTGTATTATTTATTAACGACATTAAACATTGTTTTGTCAACTCAAATTTCTTGATGTATGCAGACGATATGAAAATTTATATTACCTGTAAAAATATTCGCGACTGCCATTATTTACAACAGGACCTTGATAGATTTTATGAATACTGCCTTAAAAATAAACTCTCTCTTAGCCTTCCCAAATGTTACAAAATTTCTTTTACTAAAAATAAAAATCTTATCAAATTTAATTATTTAATAAACAATATAAGTCTTAATGAAGTTCCATCTGTCCGTGACTTGGGTGTTACGCTTGACTCTAGTCTGCATTTTGATACTCATATTGACAATATAGTAAAAAAAGCCTTTCAGATGTACGGAATGGTGATGAGATTTTCAAGCAGCTTTGTACGACCCTCTACATTCTTAATATTATATAAAACCCTGATTCGGTCGCAATTGGAATACGCCGTCCAAATTTGGGATCCTCTTTATGATAAGTACAAAGAAAGGCTAGAAATTGTGCAGAAAAAGTATTTACGTACTATGAATTGGAAATGTTATCGTCCTAAAGTCTCCTATGAGCAATTACTGAAACGTTATAATGTTCTTAGTTTAGAGTCCAGACGATTTCTTCTGGGTGTAATGATGCTGCATGGTATATGCAATAATAGATTCGACTGCATTCCATTATCAAATAGTCTACATTATATAGTACCTAGATCTGTCATGCTTCGTGGGGTGCGTGTGCCTCGACTATTCCACACGAATTCGTGCAGGACTAACGCTGGGGAGCGAGTGCCTCTTCGTCGCCTTGTTGATGCGTACAACGCGCACTTTATGGAGCTTGACATATTTACTCTTTCCAAAGATCGTTTTAAGGCAGGAGCAATAGAGTTGCTACATTTGTAAGTATATAATAATATATACATATAAATATATTTTTTCTCTTTCTTCTTCTTCTTAATAGGCTTTTACGATGCACACTGTTTATCTGTTTTCTTTTAACTTTTTTTTTGTGAATTTGTGGACGATGTTGTGGGTTACATGTGTAGTAACATAAATATGTAATAGATTGTATATAAATGTATTTCTAAGTATTGTGCTAATTTAAGGATCTCTAGTTAAGCATGGCATGTAACTGTTTTTTGTCCCTAACAAATAAAATAAAATAAAAATAAAATAACAAGACAATCTCAAAGAGACAGTGGGAATATGGCTGATATGACGATAGAAGAACCTTCTTCTTCTTCAAGTGGTGAAAATGAAGACACGTCCATACAAAAGCAATTAGAAAGGGAGATTTCTAAATTACCTAAAAGTAAGGATGCTGCCTCGGCTGTAACCACAAGCACTGATTTTAGATCAATAATAAGAGTAGAGATGTGTGTCTTTGAAACTGCTGGGGGTGGACGTGAGATATTTCTATCGGCGGCATACAAATATTTACTGTCTGTTGTACCGACAAGTGTTGAAGCAGAGCGTGCTTGTTCGTCAGCAGGCTATTTATGTAACAGGCTAAGAAGTTCGCTTTCTGATTCGACCTTAAATGCACTTTCTTTTTTGCGATCACACTTTCAAAATAAAAATAAACTAAAATATCTTTTGATTAAAAATGTTTCAATATGATATATTTAAGTTTAGATTTTTACTATTGTTTGTCAGCAAATTTGCAAAATACTATTTGATTTATTTTGTTACTTGTTTAATTTTGGATTTTATGATTGTTTTTTTTTTTAAATAAATATAATAGCATTAGTAAAATGAAAACCTAATGATTGCTGTAATAATAAATATAAGTATAGATCTCATTATCATTGTAATTTGCATATTCTAAGTTAATTGCCTACTGCGATATTACATTTAGTTTGTTTTGATTACGTTTATAAATCCTAGTCCTATAATCAATCAATACCAAATTGTTATGCTATTAAAAGAGAATAAAGACTGATTTGGAAACAAAAATTCGTATTTAAATGGTTTTATTAATGCCCTAATTAAAGTTCTTATGAACCTTAGAAGAATCCCTTAGAAGGGATGACAGTCAAGCGCTAGTTTTTTTTTTTTTAAAAAAGGTTGAAAAACTTGAGTTCAATACCGTGATCACGTGATCACGGTATTGAAATTTCTAATACCGGTACTGATACCGGTATTGAAAAAATCCGGTATTTGAAAGCCCTAGTTGAGACAGAATGGATGAAAAAACGGTGTTACGCCGACCCCAATTGGCTCTTATTTCCACCAACGAACCATGCTGGCGAAAAACCCAACAACACTGCTCGTCCTTGCAAGTGGGAATCGAACCCGAGACTTCACGGTTAGCAGTAGCGCGGAAGACGCGACTCGACTCCGCGTCTAGCTGAATGGCTCAAGCCGTTTCTGCTACGATAAATCTCGACATCAGAAGCATAAGATCGGATGTACATACGACCTTACGGTTCTGAGCATAACGTAGGACGTAAAATACATAGAGTATTGTACATACTTACGACCTTATGCTTCTCATAAGTATGTTCACTCCCTTAGGTCCCCGAATATTATTAAACAGGTATACTAACATATCCTTATGCGCAAGCTTCATAGCGTTGGCCGCATCACGCATGGTGTTCAGTACTTGAGCGTTAGTGTTGGCGCCCTCGAGTGCCTCCCGCTGAGCCTCGATCTGTGTGAGCGTGCCGTCAATCTGTGTCAGCTGCTTCTCGTAGCGCTTCTTGCGCTTTAGAGCGGCGATCGCCGCTGGAAATTGAAAAAAAAGTGGTGTTTCTAATTATACGAAATGAAAAAAAACACTGAAAAAGAAATAAAAAAAAATACATAGTGCTCAACCTGCTTAGGGGACCCCATTCAACCAACTTCGGGGTTGAATTTAACAAAATCCTTTCTTAGCGGATGCCTACGTCACCATAATAGATATCTGTGTGCCTAACCTGATCCGTCCAGTGGTTTGAGCTGTGCGTTGATAGTCAGTCAGGACAAACGATATTATAAGTGACTAGATGACTGATTCAAACTATGAGTATCAAGCGTTCTGAATTCATTCAATAGCATACTAGGGTATAGTTTTGGACATATGTAGAAGTTCTACTCCGCACAAAGTATTAATTCTTTTTTAATTGTTTTTGCGCTAAATAAAAAAAAATTGTTTATTAAATCTCTAACATTTACATAACAAGTTTGAATGAAACAGCCCCAGTAAGTGGTTAATAACACTTGTGTCGGGGTTGTCTCGCTCCTCCGC
Source organism: Standfussiana lucernea (assembly GCA_964057025.1). NCBI lineage: Eukaryota > Metazoa > Arthropoda > Insecta > Lepidoptera > Noctuidae > Standfussiana > Standfussiana lucernea. The sequence continues at coordinate 11,569,930 of OZ059808.1, read as the reverse complement.
TGAATTCGTAGACAAAATAGAGACTATGACAATTAAAATCAAAATTAAAATAAATTAAAAACAATATACAATAAAAATCCATTTTCAAAATTAAATTCAAAACAAAATCAAAAATTAAAATCAGTAAAATTAAATTTAAAAGCAAATTCAAAATCAAAATTAGATCAAATTAAGAAAATTTAATTAAGATCAGATACAAAATTAAATCAAAATCAGAGTTACAATCAAAATTATTATCAAAATCAAAATTAAAAATCGAAATTTAAATAAAAATTAGAATCAAAGTTAAAATAAAAATAAAAATTAAAATAAAATCTAAAATTAAATCAAGAATAAAATCTAAAATAAAATAAAATCAAAATTTCAAAATTAACAACATGTTTTAAGCGCCAACTAAAATTATGAAAAGTGTTTTGTGTTGTGTTTTAAATGGTCATGTGACAATGTGTGTGAGTGTATGTGTGTGTGAGTGTGTGTGATAGTGTGCGTTTGTATTAAAGATAGTGTAAGAAAACATTCAAGCAAGTCTTGCCAAAATCTGCTCTGTTTCGTCGTATGATAGAGATTTTAACCACTCGGTTATTGTTAATTTGCACTTCTGCGAGACCTCGAGGTGAAAATGCAGTTTTGCGTTAATTTTGTTATAAATGTAGGCCGACTGGCATACGTACTGACGCCTCGCAAAAACCGTATGTACCCCTGAGGAGTAAGTCACAATGTCTTTCCGCCTTCTAGATCGTCTTTCAAGGTTAACTGGAATATGCTTATGTAGATAGAGTATACGGTTTAAAAGGTATAGTTTTCTTACTGATAATAGGCCACTAATTCTGTATAAATCTGTTGTGGGAAATCTGAACGGCTTGAAATACATAACCTTCAAAAGTGATCTTTGGGCTCTTTCTAGCTCTAAAAATTTGACTTTGGTGGCTCCTCCCCAAGCTGGTAAGCAGTATGTGATTACCGACTGTGCCAGTGCCTTATAAATGTCGTTGAGTGTCTCTTGAGGCAACAAAATGAATGAAAAAAAAATGAATGAAATTAAATCAAAAATTAAAGTTAATCTCAAAAACTCATTAATTTTCCACACCTGGCAACCTAATGTTGACTGTGTATATGTTGACTATACAACGGGTAGTTCTGCTTATCCTCTAAACATGACCTACTAAAGAGTTCTAGTTCTTCACTGCTACATTAAAAAGGTATTACTATTAAAACAATGGCCGGTATAACGACTTGTCAATTAGTTTATCTATGAGTGAGTGAGCATGAGGTCATCTCGGTGTGATTGACATTTTAGTACTTCATACTAATAGACAAGAATTCAAACGAAGTGAGAACTGTCAAAGAAAGCAAAGCTAAGAATTCTTGTCTATTGCATAAAAAAAATGTGCACAAGTAATTGCTTATGCTAAAGTAATTACTTTAACTTGACTATAGATACGGGGGTAAGTCTTCCTTCGTATTGGTCGTACGTCTTATCACATACAATTCAGCTCCACCGAATTCCTTATCACCTTTGTAGTTTCTACTCTGGAAATCAGATATCGAGCCCCAACTTACATACTAACGGTCTAGTCTGGGGCTCACTAGCAACAACACTCTATGTAAACTAGTTTTAGGTAAAATTTTATGGCATTTATAACGTCTCTAGTGTACATATTAAGTGTTACTGCACTGCATAAACAAAATGTTAAAAAAAAAAGTCTGATCCGTGAAGGTAGTCATTATTAGTTCAAAATTCTAATTTCGAAATCACAAATGTTTTTTATTTGATGTATATACATACTAGTATTCAGCTGCATCTGTTACAACTGGATCCCAACCATAACCTAAGAAGGAGGCTAGGCAGATGATGATGAAATGGGGTTATTTTTATAACCCTTTATTCTTTATATTGATGTTTCAACTACAATTAATTTATGTTAATTAATTAATTTAGGTTAAGCCGCGCTTGCCTAGTTTTTTCTGTGGATGGGTTTACCACCCATTACATACCGAGTTTCTTTCGTGCCTCGGAAAGCATGTTAAGCCGTTGGTCCTAGCTGTCATTTGTAAATCTTTGACAGTCGTTGCAGGTAGTCCAGTGGCCCGACAGTCTGACAATCAGTCTTACCAAGGGATACCGTATTACCCAGTACTTACTGGGTTGTAGAGGTCAGATAAGCAGTAGCTCCATGTAAAATACTGGTATTCACCTACATCAGGTTAGACTGGAAGCCGACTTCAAGATCACTTCAAGATCACACTCATTTCCATCCATGTATACACATGTTTATACAAATAAATGAATGTTTGTCTTTAACATATTTGGGAAAAGGCTAGGCAGATGATGATGATAAATTAAATTATGTCATACAACAGTACTTAATTGGAAAAAGTGGAAAGATATAACATTGAAACCTGAACCTAAACAGGAAACTGCAAACAGTGCAGAACTGTGGAGGATGTGCATCACTTGCTAGTAGAATGTGTCCGTGAACAGAGAAAGAGACGCTTTGATGGCCGAATTAAACACCAACTGGTTAGATCTGGGTGCTTTTCAAAGACATCATCATCATCTGCCTAGCCTTTTCCCAATTAAGTTGGGGTCAGCTTCCAGTCTAATCGGATGCAGCTGAATACGAGAATTTTATAAGTATTGGGTAATATGAAACCCAGCAGTTAAGTATTAAGTATTTGTTAAATATTTTTGTTATCACGTATATGTGTCACAGTGGGCCTGACAGCCAGGTATGTAAGGCCAAAAGCCCATAAATATTGAAGATTAAAAAAAACCTGAACAGGATTTGTTTACATTTATTTCAAAAAGTTTTAGAAAAGTGTTATATGACAAAACTTTTTTGCAAAAAAATAACCGACTTCCAAAAAAAAAACAAAACAAAAAAAAAAGTGTAAAATAACTTGGTGACTATTATTTGTTTCATTGACTTTTTGCTACAGACTTCCGAAGTTATTTTCCATATCATATTTAGAAACCAAACTACTCAACCGATTTTGATGAAATTTCTATGGGACCAATCGGGAAGAAAGAAAGAATCCTTTCAGATAAAAGAAGAATTTTTTAAATTGGGTCATAAATGACGAAGATATGAGGTAACAAACACAAAAAAAAAAAACAATCGAATTGAGGACCTCCGTCTTTTTTTGAAGTTGGTTAAAAAATTCTAACCATAAAGCTGCAATTTTTCTTATTTTTCTAGTCAAAATAATAAAACTACTTTGTTTCCTTAAGTGACTCACAAAGAATTTAAACACATCTCTCAATAATCAGTGCATCATGTTTTATGTAATTTCATCAGCATTTTACCTTCTGCATTATTTGCTTAGCATTAAACAGTGGCTCAAAGGGTCATTTTAGGGTAGGGCTGCTTGTAATAAATGTGAATTGTAAATAAAATACTTTTTTTTTAATGCTGGCAAGAAATCATGTTTATAACTTTGGGTAAATGTATTACCTATACATTTAATAAAATTGTAACGGGCTGATGTCTGTAAATTGAATGTTAAATAGGAGTTTTTTTTAGAGCAACAGAAGCCAAAACAACTGTTTTTAGAATTTTGGTCTGTCTTTCTGTTTGTATGTTTGTATGCGCACCACGCAAAATCTATGCATGGATTTGAACACAGTTTCCACCACTCTACAACTAAATGCCTAACTTAAAATATAGGCTACATTTTACCACAGGAAATGATCTTTTTCCGTTATTTTTTACTAGATTCTAAGTACCATGTACAAAGTCACGGGCAAAAGCTAGTATTGAATTATTTTTCTTGCCGTTAGGTAAAATGTATTATTATGAGTTTATATTTTGCAAACACAACTCAACTTTATTACCTATTTAGAAGAGCCAGCAAAGCCAGAATTTGGTTAATGTGAGCAGAGCATAAAATTTCTCAATTCTGTTCCGATTAATGAAACAACTGAAATGGGACAAATTACCTATTGACCAGAACACATCATTCCAAGCAATGACATATGGCAGCCTTCTTAGGTATTTTCTTTTAAGTGTAACCTTAAACCTGCTTTACGGGGTTGTTTTAGGGTTGGAAATCATGGCATTAAGGTTAACACAGTTACTTGAAATATTATAGGGAGATTGAGGAAAATAATTTCTTTGTATTACTATTGCCATTTGTGTCTCACATGCAATTCTTGAACAAATTATTATAGGAAAGTAATTTTCCTTTTCCATACATTTATTACATGAAGTAGCTGTGATTCAGTTTCAAAAATATGATTAGCTAAAACTCTCAATTACATAGATGTTATAAGGATATACCAACGAAATATCTAATAATTAATTGCAAAACAAGGTCATCTTACTACATGTCAACAAAGAATTGGTTCGTCACTGCAAAAAAGTACAAGCAAGAATACAAACACATTTTAATAGGAAAACTTACCACGCTTATTCTTCGTGCCATGTTTTCTAGCCGTCTGTATTTCTATATCGATTTTCTTTTCTAGAAACTCCTGTTTTTTGAGCAACAACTCCTCGGTTTCACGTAGTTTCTGTATCGCTTCGTGGGTCGACGGACCCTTTTCTTCTTTCTTACCACCGAATAACTTCCCCAGAAAACTCATCTTGGCTATTCTTTAACCTAAATAAATGCTAAATAAACAACTCGATGCAAAGATTATTCACAAATTACGCGTAAAAAGATGAAATTACTTTTTCTGATTCCGATTCTTTTACGGGAGTATGCGTCACTCTGGTGACAATCAAAACACAACATTTGGTTATAGAAATGGGGTGTATCAAAACGGAAATATCGATCAAAAAAGAGGGAATGTATTGCTATCGTATATTTATTTTAATTATTTTAATATTTTGTATAGATTACTTCTACTAACGTTAGCTATAAAGGTTATGAAATCAGTTTTAGTTCCATACCACATTCGAAAAAAAATGTGTCACAAACTCAGTTTCAAAACGCACCATGACTCAAGCTGTTTTCTGTCAAATATTAACACAACCGCAGAGAAGCGTAAAATATTAAAATCTGTATGTGGTCTGTGCAAAATAAGAAAAGCACATTTCAGTTGCATTCTCGCCAATTTTGAGCACTGGAAATTATGAAACGCTATTAATAATTGACAGTCCCTCATTTCTAAACTAATTATGCATTTTTTCTATACTTATGAACTTCGAAGCAATTGCAGTTTCAGAACGTCTCCACTTCTGACAGTTCATTTGTTTTGAACTGATGGCTTTTTTGACAGTTTGATTTGACTAGCAGTTGTCATCATTCGGCATAAAATCCGCCTCATGTGAATAAAACTTACAATTTATTTTAAAATACTATACCACTAGTTTATTTTCTGAATCAAAAACTTCAAGTAAACCATAAACATGGTTCGGGTAATATCTCAAGAGACTTACGATGAGGTCGTCAAGGAAAACATCGACGAATTCGAAATGACTCCGGATGAAGCTATAAAGGAGGCTGTTGCCCAATTTGAGGCACAGGTATGTATCCCAAAACCATTTTATATTATTCATCCTTTTTTTAGAAATATGCTAAGGTCAACTTGGCATAGCTGTTTTTGTCATTGCTCATAAAATCTGGTTAGTCATGACTAAGTATAATTGATTCAGACTGGAAGATTTATACGAGGTGATCTAATCAATGTCCTTTAGATCACGATTCTGTATGTATGCTTATTACGCGAGAACTATTTATAGTCTCCTTGTCAAAGGTTAGTATTTAAATAGAAGTACTTTACATTCTTTTACTTCTGAATTACTTATTACCTTAAAAGATAATTGTTGTTTAGGACACATTCGGCAAGTGATACAAATTGCTCTCAAGTTTATTTACCATATTGTACAGTTTTACCATAATCAATCCTGTCTTCTTTTTCCATACTTCTCTATTACTCGTCATCTCAGCCATCACCCCCCTTTCTGGCCTTATCATTTTAATATCCTTGAATAAAACACAAATGCAATTTCTTTTCAGGGAGTAGATCTATCAAACATTATTAAAGACTTGGCTCTTGGATCTGGAGATAGCCATTTGGTTGTGGACACTGTTACAAAGCTGAAGGAGCTTACTGCTGGGAAGTATGATGCAGATGCTGTTCTCAAGGAATTAGAGGTTTTGAAGGTAATTTGTTTAATGGTGTTTATGCTAAGTATTAAAATTTGGTTTGATTTCGTACCATCATATTGTGAGAGTGGGATCTCCTCTAATAAATCAATCACCTTAAAGAACTTCACATTTAATTTAATTAAATCTCATCACAACCCCATATATTAAAAAACCCATCCATCAAAATAAATTTCTCCAAATTAAAACACATCACCAAATCAAATTTTCTTTTTCACTTAATCAGAGACTTTAAAAGCTGCCAGTAATTCATAGACATAAAATTCTATTTAAACTAATATCACAACACTAAGGTAACCTGTGAAATTCAAATGCTTTTAAGTTTTTTTTTTTTTTTGCAATTTGCAGGTTACACCAGCTCTCGCCTCACTGGAAAGCCAAATAAAACACCATAACTCACCTGCATTGATGATTTAATCTAGGCCATGCTTCAAAGTTGCAACTTCTAAATATTTTCACAAACTTCATTTCAACTGCCAAAAGATCCATGTACAGCTATACTACTAGCTGTTAGCCTATGTTATTCCATTGCTGAGCTAAGGCCTCTCCCCTTAACTTTCAATTCTTTCGATCTAGGCATAATGTGTACCACTGGTTGTTGGTTTTGTTTTGTGGGACTAGGCAGACCAAGTCTGCAGTCTGTGGATAAAACTTACCACAATGAGGAGCCTGGGCTAACGGCAGACCTCACAGGAGATGGCAGGATAAGCTAAACCAAACCAATGATCAGTGTATAGCTATGACTCTAATTTAATCATTTCTTTATTTCAGTCAGAATGCCAGATAGACCTAGCCCACAGAGTCCGAGCGGGTAAGGAGGGCGCTTACAAAATCCTCGTAGACCTCCTTTACTCAAAGTACAGTAAACTATGCCAAGAGCTCAGCGATAAAGATACAAAGTTCATTGTGAGTGTGTTAAATACAATGATAGCACTGATGGATGTGCAGCCCGATTTGTTGGATACTAAGGGTGTGGATTTTATTAAAAAGTGAGTCTGTTTTTACAGTTTTTCTTTCTATTATTTTTGAAACAGACCGCGAGGGATCTGTTGGAAAGAGACAGAGCTAGGATGTCTAGCGTCATCTTTTTCCCACACTGGAGTAGAACTAAAACATTCCTGCATTAAGACGTCATGGTAGGGCCGTATTAAGTCTGTTGCCTACGATGGAACAGGCCACTGTTCCATCGTAGGCTAAATACGACTTGTTTGTTTGTCAAAGTTTTCACCTGCAGTGTGAATAGTCAGTGATCAACTATTAAAATATTTATCTCTTTTACTCCCATCATATGGGACCTACAATGTTTTGTACAATTCGTGAGTGAGAAAATCGTTGATAACTAGTCGCTTCCCTAATGATGGTGAGACGGATGTCTAGAACAAAATGTCTTACCTTTCAAGTTACTTTTTAATAAGCTTTTTTAAAGATTGTAGATTTAACCGCTTTAAAGATGAAGAACATCCAAATTTTTCTGAATCTGTACTACGTTATGTTTGTAATAATTTCATATAAATAATAAATAAAATAAAAAGAATTTTATTTCTAGTGTCAGGTAGTTTACGCACTAGCACTAGGTACTTATTAATAATTAGGTGTTAGTTGAGTCTTTATCTTATCCTAGTTAGTAGTTAGTTTTTGTTAAGGATTGCAGACGTAGCCCAACGTCATTTTAGTGCTGGCGCTTTTGTAAGAGCATCTGTCAGCTTTGTCTTTTTTCTGATGTGCGATTTTCATGAAAAATTCAAATTTCACGAAAAAGTCATTCTATGGGGTTCAATGATCTTTGCGGGTTGTGTTGATGATTTTAATCTCTTTATTTATTTATTAAGTAAAACTTTATTAGTTACCCGCTTTGCCGCGAATCATATTTTAATCCACATACAATCCGACACTGACCTGCAAATTGCAAAAAAACGGGCTTTTACCAGTTTCACCTTAAGTCGCCAATAAATTTAATAGCGAGATTCAGAATTTTGACGTTAGTTCTTCATCTGTGTCATAGATGGCGCTGTAGTACTTTTTGTAGAGCCGCTTGTAGGGATTCTGTTACCGGTCCAGTCCTTTACGGCTGAATAGATTTGGATGAAATTTGCAACAAAAACGAGTAGCAGTTTCTCATGACAACTAATATTTTATAATTAACGTTTCAGTGTTCTAGACAATGTAGAAAACGACGATATACTAATTGCAACACTGAGATGGACCTCTACATGCTGCATCAAACACGAGATGAATCGACAGAAAATCTTCGCTAAGAATATTGCTGAAAACCTCAAACTTTTGCTGAAAGTCAAAGGCAATGGCAAAGTGAGTACAAAATCCATTATTATATAAAATACTAGCTTTTGCCCGCGGCTTCGCCCGCGTTATGGTCGTAAGTTATCTTACAGGAACGTTTTAAATATAGCCTACTACGAGTAGCTGACCCGGCGAACGTCGTACCGCCTAACAGTCAATGAATGTCTTGAAGCTATGTATTTTGCTGCAGGGGGGCGCTCTGGTTGACTCTCCTCAGTGATGCACCTTGTGATATACGTCATACCTACCATACACACCCTACCTACTTACCCTACCTACCTTCCTACTTACCCTACCTACCTTCCTACTTACCCTACCTACCTTCCTACTTACCCTACCTACCTTCCTACTTACCCTACCTACCTTGCTACTTACCCTACCTACCTTCCTACTTACCCTACCTACCTTCCTACTTACCCTACCTACCTACCTACTTACCCTACTTACCTTCCTACTTACCCTACCTATCTTCCTACTTACCCTACCTACCTTGCTACTTATCCTATCTACCTTTCTACTTACCTAACCTACATACCTACATATCCTACCCTCCTAGTACCTTTGTACCTACCTATCCTACACTCCTAGTACCTACCTACCCATCCTACTATTTAAAGTGTAATTTACTTGTCTGTATGTATTTTTCCTTGAAAGGGGTTTGTGTGTACTTTGGGTTAAATTGTTGCAATTTTCTTAGGGATCTCATTTTTTTTTAAATAAATTACAGCCTTTGTTACTTCCTGATAATTTAGCTTTCTATTGGTGAAAAAATGGTTAAAATCAGTCCAGTAGTTTCGGAGCCTATTCGGTACAAACAAACAAACAAAAAATCTTTCCTCTAATGTTCCTCTTTATAATATTAGTATAGATGACACTATGACAAAATGTAGCTAAATTAATGGAAATTATCTTTATCACCAAATTTCTTGCCACTAACATAGTACTTAAAACGTAACTTAAGTTGTTGTTCGAAATAAATAATTATTTGATTTGATTTGATTAATTAAAGAATTTTCGGAATCCGATGAGTAGTTCCCTACATCCAAAATTACAAACACAAAATCTTACAAACTATACCCCCATATAGTAATAGCCTAGAAGTATAAGTAAGGTATAACTGACTGCCTTGTTGGTGTTGTTAGTGAGTGGTCGCAAGCGCAACTGCTGAGCACGGGGTTCTGGGTTCCCGGGTCGGGCAAATTTTTATTGGGTTTTTCCATCAGGAATTTCTCATTAGCAGCCACGGAGTCCGGATTTGTGTCAGATTGATGGCAATAGGAAACCAGCATGCCTGAGAGATATTTCTCGACGGCATGTAAAGCCAAGTCAGAGGCCGGTGGGCGGCACAAAAACTCTGACACCAGGTTAGGCACTAACCACCACGATAAGGAAAGAGGAATACGCATATGAATCCGAAAAATCAGCGGTGCGTGTTTTGGGTTCGAACTTGAGACCTATGACATGGCAGTCCGACGGCGACGGATCATAACGATAGCCTATGGTGATGAATTAATACGAACCCAACCTTCCTCTCATTTCAGCTACTAAGTGAAACTCTGCAAGTGATACGTAAGATGACACTAGACGATGATATTCGAGTGGAGTTCGGACGCGCGCACGATCACGCCAAGGAGTTGGGCGCGCAAATGTTGGAGCCATTGACTAATTTGTTGAAAGGTTAGTTATTTTTAATCATTTACGAAATTAAAAGAGGAGGGTCTTGATCAAAATGGGCGTAATTCCAACAGAACTGAAATGTATATCAAATCATAGCTCTTAATAAGGTGGAAGCGCTAGGATAGCGCGCGAAATTCAAATTTTCTGTATTTTTTTTTTGCTTTTAATCCCATGGTCCAAAATGATCAAAAAATCAAAATCAAAGCATTTATTTCAAGTAGGCCAATTACAGGCACTTTTGAATTGTCGAAACAAAGACAGCAATAAAAAATGAAGCTGCAGTCCCAGTCACAAGACATAACATAATAACTGTGAAAGTACTGTAGTTGCCCATTCCAAAGCGTAGATCTCTATGGAGAAGAATGGGCAAGAAACTCCATGGACACTCTTTTAAATCATAATGTTTTTACAAAAATCTTGGATACATCATTCTTGTAGAGATGGTACATTATGTGCGAACGATGTAGCAAGATGTAGAAGAAATCAAGCTTTGTAAACCTACCCCCTAAGTTCTAAGTTGAAATATTCAGTTTATTTTTTATTACATCATCATCTTCTTGGCCTTATCCAATTCTACTTGGGTTCGGCGCAACACGTTTTCTTCTTCCATTCTCTCCTGTCAGCCGTCACGGCATCGTTTACTCCTTTCTCTTTCATATCATTCCTCACACAATCCATCCATCTTTTCTTTGGCCTTCCTCTCCCTCTCCATCCATCAACATCTGAGGAGGTTAGGAACAAAAAGTGACATTTACGTATTTTGCTCCATTCGTTTTTTTTTTTAATCGGCTCAAAATGTTAAATTCTATCTGTAACTCCCAAGATTTTGTTCAAAAAGTGACTAGTTTTATAGAAAAATCGATCTGAACTGCTGCTTACGGAACAAAAAGTTAATTTTTTATTCAATCACGGTGATTATTAAGACTTGAATTCAAAAAGTGACATATTCTTAGGAAATACGTTACATATAGATTTCAAAGTAATACAGAAGAAAAGGGAATGAATCTCTTAAAGCGGAAAATTAACCTGAGCAATGTTAATTTAGTTGAGAAAGAATTGGGACACTCTATCAAAGATGCTAAAAACAAGGATGTTGAAAGTTTATTAAAATAGCAGTTTGGAGAAGACTGGAAAAATGAGCCTTCATTATAATGGTATTGTCATATTTTGTATGAAAGTAATGTCGGTGAAAATGACAATGAAGATAGTGAAAATCGCTGTGAATGTTTGGAACCTGATTGTGGGGAATTACATGTATAAGAAATAAAATGTTTTGTGTGAATCTATTTTTTTTTTCATACTGAATGTTTCATAAGGTAACATTTTTTTAGACAGTGAGATTCAAATGGTGACATTTTACAAAATTATTGAATCAAAAATAGTGACATTTACAAGCTATTGGATCAGAGGGTGTCATTTGATATGTATTTTATTATTATTTTCCAAATCTCAAAACCAGCAAGATAACCTTATAATACTTTAATTTTTATACAATAATTTACACATAAATGGTTAATAAAAAATAATAAAAATTGCTTAGATCAACTTGAATATTTATTTTCTCAATTTACTCAAAAATTTAAAAACTGTAAATGACACTTTTTGTTCCTAACCTCCTCATTTCACTTTTTTATTAACATTCCTAATTATTTATGTCCACAGAAAACACACAACCTCCTCTAGTATCAGAGCTGATGCTGACCATAGCGAGTCTGCTAGTACGTCACGAGCTATGCAAGATGGTGGCGGACTGCGGTGTCGACTCTCTGTTCACAGTGCTCGCTGATAACTATGATAACGTTGCCGTGGTGCAGCAGGCCGATAAGTTGTGAGTAGAATATCTCACTCTCTCTTCTCTCTCTCTCTTCTCCTCTCTTCTCTTCTCTCTCTCCCTCTCTCTCTTCTCGTCTCTCTCTTTACTCGTCTCTCTCTCTCTATCTCTCTCTTCTCCTATCTCTCTCTCTCTCTCTCTACTCGTCTCTCTCTCTCTATCTCTCTCTTCTCCTCTCTCTCTCTATCTCTTCTCTCTCTCTCTCTATCTCTCTCTTCTCCTCTCTCTCTCTCTCTCTATCTCTTCTCTCTCTCTCTCTCTCTCTTGTAAATTGGATCTCTACGTGGGATATTTATACTAATATTATAAAGAGACTTAACTGCCTCGTTGGTCTAGTAGTTGCAAGCGCGACTGCTGCGAATGAGGTCCTAGGTTTGATTCCCAAGTCGGGCATAGTGAGGAATTTCTCAGTAGCAGTCACGGAGTCTGGATTTGGGTCAGGTTGATGGCAATAGTTTCGCCCCCTATTACATGGGGCATAAATATAACTGGCGAAATGTGTGTGTGTACTATTAGGTTCCCCTCTGCCTAACCTTTCGGGGAATAATATAGTATAAAGAGTTAAAATTCGTTTATAAGTTTGTATGTACGGGGTAATCTTTCACTGGTAGAAAGCTACATTATTCGCGGGTGCTATAATAGGCTATAAATTACTTTTAAATCACGCTTATTAGCCGAGCTATCACAATTTTTACGGACGAAGTCGCGGGCGAAGTGCTAGTAGCGTATAACTTGACATCGATATTGCCTGGTGGAAAGATACGAGTCTACGATTATATTAAGATTCCGTTTACCTTAGTTTGTATTACAGTAAGTGTGTATGTAACGTTAGGGTGTTTGTTTAAAGCAAGTTTGTCAATGTTTCTTTTTCTCGTTTATTTCTTTATATCCTTGCTTGTTACTTTTAACTGGTATTTGAAGCGTGTTATTAGTATTTTGCCTGTATACTGTGAATAACGCTGTGGATTACATAATTGTTAATTTTAAGTTTTAATTATCTATGCCCTATTATGTAATTGTTTGTTGTTCCAAATAAAATAAAATAAAATAAAAATAAAATAAAATAAAGCAGCTTCACTATCAAATTTTACGGAAGTGTAATAAAAATCACAACTATAAAATTGATGGTCAAAAGTGAAACGGCTTATATTTCGGCAATTTGACCTACGGGGTCAAGTTGCTTTAAAAAAATTACGTGACGGACCATATTATTGATTTAAATTCTTGATCTGGAGATACATGGGTACTAAAAGATTACGCATGTTGAGCTCCTTGAGTTATGAGTCGAGCTACACGATAACTGACAAATGCTTGCACTGGCTGGACAGCTCGAATCTGTGTGGTTCTTTCTTCAAAAGACCATCTCAGACACTCATCTGCATAGTCCTCATGTGAGTTTATCAAGATTATGTCCGGACTTTAAAAGAGCGTGTGTATGTCTGATTTTTTTCGGCTGTTTATTCTCTGAGTAGTCAGGTACGAAACACCGGCCTCATATAGTTTTAAAAAAAGACGACGTGTAAAAGTGTTTGTATAAACCTATTTGCAAAATAAAAATCATTTATCATGAAAACAAAGTCGGGTGTTAAATATTTTATTCATTCAAAAAAGTAACATACGTTTATTTATCTAAAACACACTGTGGATACAAACACGACAACACACGGTGCACTTCGAAACTTGCTTTTTCTTGCGACCACTTGGTTTTCAGGAATTTTTCTTTATTACATTATTTCCTTTATTTATTTTTCTAACTTATTTTTACATTTTTAAATATTCCTATACAAAATCTGCATAAAAAAACATTTAAAAATATATAAAATAGTAGCCCACCAGCACCGGGAACAGGGTCCGAGCTACCGGTGATCAGGGCTCTTGAGAGAGGAACCTCCTAACAATACGCGCCGTGTTCAGAAGTACTGCTTTCTGAATCAAGCCCTTGATCCAGCCGCCAAGCGAGAGCCTCTTCAGATGTTGGTCGAGGCTCTTGGCTATTAAATCATTGGCTGATACGACTATCGGCACAATGACTGCTGTATTCACGTCCCACATGTCGACAACCTCGCGAGCAAGATCTAGATACTTGAATTGCTTATCTTTCTCTGCTTTCACGAGGTTCTCGTCATGCGGGACCGTTATATCAACGATCATTGCGCGACGCTCCAATCGATCTATCACCACAATGTCAGGCTTATTAGCAACAATAGTCCTGTCAGTGACGATAGGTCGATCCCAATACAACGTGATATTACCATCACCGAGAACTGGGTTGGGCGCATACCTATAGTATGGCACTTCTGATTCCACACGGTTGTACTTAAAAGCAAGTTGCTGGTGGATAATCCTAGCAACGAGGTTGTGTCTGTGCAAGTACTCTCCGTTAGCCAGACGAAAACACCCAGAAATAATGTGTCGGATCGATTCTCCCGGACGGTGGCATGCCCGACATATTAGTACATTATTTTTATTAGTAATTTCATTTATTTCAGATAATTATAATCCATACAATACATTAAATTAAAATCAATTGATATACACTAACATTACATAAAATTAAATTAAAATTAATTTGCACTATACTGACAGACAAAAATTAAATAATTCACATTAAAATAAAAAAATAAAAATTGTTAGTATACGACAAACAATGTGTTAGTGAGCGCCCAGAACAATGCGCATCCATTTGTTTTAGATAGAGCAATCCGCACGAGATACAATCAATAGTTTACTGTAGTCATTTTCGCCAGGAGTGACACTTATATCTATCTACGCTTAAATTAGACACCGAATACAATCTAGGTGCAGTGAAATTTGTCATAAAATACTCTAAAAACCCCAGAAGTGCCAGTGATTAGGCAATAAACCTGTTTTTTAGCGATAAAGGCTGTTTGAACACCATCTCACTTTAAAACCCGCACATTTTCTCAGCAGACTGATAATGCGATCTCAAGAACAAGCATCTATCATTGTCAAGAAACAACGTCTTCTTCTTCACAATGATCTCGTTCTCGATTAAAGACCGTTCGTGTATTAACTCGGCCCTCAATTTCTCCGTCTGCAAAGAACGCTTTTGCAACAAGCTCATACTATCATTCAGATCCCTTACTTCTTCTATCAATGCAACTAGCGAACCTTCCCTACAATTTTCAACGTTCGGTCTACAGTTCTTAGTGTTCAGTCTCGTTTGAGCGACCTGGATTCTTTGGGAAACCTTCAGCATTTCTTCGTGTAACATCTCTAGAATGTTCTCAGTCTCGACGATTTTCTCTAAAGTCAGTTTCAATTGATTTTCCAATTCGGTCTTCACTTGTTCCGTTCTCGCAATTCGTTCGCTCAATGATTTGTTGACTTTAATGTCTTGGGATCGAAGATCTCTAGAAGTGTTTATGAGGACTGCGTCGACTTTCGCTCGTAATGCTTTCGATTTGTCGATTGCGATTTTGAATTCGTTCAGGGCGTTGATCGTGTGTTGTTCCCAGGATGGGACGTTTGATTGGCCTGGAAAGATATGTTAGGATAAAAAGCTTTAGTTTCGACGGCAGAAAATACAATTCATTGCTTTATGTTTTAAAAATTTGATCATCAAAGATTCTTCTAAAGACCGTATTGGCCCTGCAAAAAAAAAACAAATAATTTTAAAGAAAACTTCGTATACCTTCGGAAAGCCTCGTAGCTCCCGCCGAATCCTTGACATTAACAGCCTTAGTCTCCAAATAAGCATTCTCGCTCTCATACTTAAAAGCCAAATGTTTATCACTCCAGTCTCTTTCCAACCAATTCTTCGACGCCACATTCATATCCAGCTGATATTCTATATCCCTCAGCAAATCACTATGAAGTCTCTTTACATTCTCTATCAAAGCCGATTCAGTGAAGACGTCCTCTTGAGGTTCATCGTAGACTAAATCAGACTGCATTCTATTCCTTCTCA
This sequence comes from Standfussiana lucernea, assembly GCA_964057025.1. Taxonomy (NCBI): domain Eukaryota; kingdom Metazoa; phylum Arthropoda; class Insecta; order Lepidoptera; family Noctuidae; genus Standfussiana; species Standfussiana lucernea. The sequence continues at coordinate 11,554,079 of OZ059808.1, read as the reverse complement.
AATCTAAGCACTCTTCAGTAATATACTCAGGGATCTTTAGAGTATCTTGCGCGTTTTTCAGCTGTTGTCTTAACGATTCTAGTATGTTTATTTCTGCGTCCATATCTCTTATAGCTCTTTCGAGTTCGGCCTTCCAGTAGTTGATATGTCTGACTCTGTGCTTTAGCTGGTCAGTACTGTCGCTGTAGTCTTCGCAAGAAGTTTGATTGACTTTTATAATGCTGTTCTTGGTTATGGCCGTGTTGTTGTCTGTGGTTTTGATGATGTCTCCTTTTAAAACTCTTTGGTTGTGTTCGTGCCAGGCTTTTATCGTTGTTAGGGCGTTGTTTCTGTCTCCGAATGATAGGTAGTCGCCTTTTTCTGCTGTTGTCATTTTCGCACCTTTTCACAGCTTTGAAATGTATGTGTTATTCTTCTTCGAGTGTCGATGGCAATCTAAATTGAGTCGTTCACGTCTCTTGAATAGATCGAGTGCACTAGAAGTAGTCTGCGTTCTTCTTATCCGAACTTTTCTTGAAGATAGTTCCATGTACCGGCGAATTTAAAAAAATCTTTATATTTATGAAATGTGTCCACCAGTCGTCGTCTCCTTTCAAAGGCATGACTTCAGTGGCAATATGGCTATTGCAATTCTATTGAGTAAACTTTGTTGTTGTCATGGTGACGTAGAGTTACTATAGTGATGGCCTACATTTTTGCTGGCGAACCCCTAACATAGGTGTGATTTATTGACACGCCATATTTATGTGCAGTATGAATGATAATTAATATGATGACAGAAATTTTGAATACACACTAGATTTTGCCCGCGGCTTCGCTCGCGTTTTCACGGGCACGATTTAAATATAGCCTATGACACTGAGAGATAACATGGTTTCCCATTAGTGACATAATGGCTTATGAGCCATGGTAAGATCTTCAAACGTTATCGAATGCAAATAAAAGTATGAATATGAATAATTTTCGGAATCGTATCAGTAGTTCCGAAGATTGCTCCTACATCCAAACTAACAAACCTTGCTTCTTTATAATATTGACAATTTGTTATTTATTTTCTGTGACAATTATTAGGCATAAAATAACAGCATAAACCGAGTTTCTTTGCTTAAGTTATTTAATGTAAACCATTGAAGCCTGAATCTATACTTAATATTATAAAGCTGAAGAGTTTGTTTGGTTGAACGCGCTAATCTCAGGAACTACTGGTTCGAATTGAAAAAATCTCTTAGTGTTGGATAGCCCATTTATCGAGGAAGGCTATAGGTACAAAACATCACGCTGCGACCAATAGGAGCGGAGCATTAATCAAAAATGTTACGCAGACAAAGTTGCGCGGGTCAGCTAGTAGTTGAATTTAAACGAAAACTGTCGCTTACGGAATATCTTCCGTGATTATCAATTATTGTGAGCTCCCGATATTTCGACGCTGTTGCAAGCGCCATGATCGCGGGATGACGATGCGGGATCTTTGGTTTCGCGCACTACTGGAACTCGATACAAAGTCACGGCAAAACACACTCACAATATCATTAGGTTTGAATTGAATATTTTGTTGTTTGCAGGATTACAGCGTTGGCAGGCCACGATGACGTGAAGAGAGATCTGGTCAAAAGCGGAATCGTGCCCATCGTAGTATCAATTCTGTCGAGACATTCGGTGAGTTGCTCACGTACTGTAGACTAATCGTACTGTTTTGTTTGCTTTCTGAACACTTAAATGTCACAACTCACTAGCGCGACTGCTAAGCATAAGGCCGTGGGTTGGAATCGCAGGTCGGGCAAAGTGCTATTGGGTTTTTCCATCAGGAATTTCTCCGTAGCAGTCACGGAGTCTGGATTTGTGCCCGGTTGATGGCAATAGGCTTGCCCCTGTTTACATGGGACTTAAACATATCTGGAGAAATGTGGGTGTACTATTAGGTACACCTCTGCCTAACCCTACTGGGATTACAGGCGTGATGTTATGTCATGATCTGAACCATGCTATTATAACAATTTTGTGCCTACCGTATCATACAAATAAATAAATGTCTTCCTCAAAAAATTGGCACATGTCTGTGCCATCTACCAATTTGCACTGGGCCTGCATGGTGTAGAATGGCCTGCTCCTTACAGAAAGTGCTGTGCACTTATGCCCGTAGCTCAGCAGTATTAAAAAAAAAAAACACCGTCTTATCCATGGTACTAAATATCTCTTTAACCCTTTCAGAGTAACGCAGCAGCGACGGCCTTAACCCTCAAATGCATAGCAGCCCTATCGCTCCGCGAGCCAGCGCACGGTCAGCAGTTCATAGACGCTGGGGCTCCCGAGGCTATCATAGAATGCATGAAAGTGCATCCTGAAAATTCTTCAGTACAGGTGAGAAAAAATATAAAAAAAAAACTAAGGGACATGAGCATAATAGGAGTATAAAGAACAGTGTGTAAAGTTCGTCAATACTCCATTGATAAAAACTTTTTTTCAAAAAAAACCGACTTCCAAAAAAAACACTAAAAAAGTGGAAAATAACTTTACTTTCGGAAGTCGGTGACTATTGTTTGTTTCATTGACTTTTTTGCCACCGACTTCCGAAAGTAAAGTTATTTTCCACTTTTTTAGTGTTTTTTTTGGAAGTCGGTTTTTTTTGCAAAAAAGTTTTTATTTTACCCTTTTTAATTATCGTATCAGACACAAATCCTTGTCAAGTATCAATTTCGCAATTTCTTTTACTTGGATGACATTTTTTCCAGCTATTTTGATTTCAAAACCAAAATGCTGAACCGATTTTGATGAAATTTTCATCTTTCATCATTTTAGATCCATTCAGATAAAAGAAGAATTTTTCAAATCGGTTCATAAATGACGGAGATATGAGGTAACAAACAAAAAAAAAACACAACCGAATTGAGAACCTCCTCCTTTTTTTGAAGTCGGTTAAAAAGGGAGCACCCTCCGACCAGATGGGTGTTGTGTCTAGTAAGCTTTTGCCCGACAGTTGTTGTCGGGGTTTCCTATACAAGGTGGAAACATTCAGCGGGGCAGTAAGGGGATCTACCTTAACCGATGCAGCCACACGAAAATGATCTTAGGAGACTATCCATTATTTTTCAGCATTTCAACGAAAATTACAGTTAGCAAAAGAATGGCCATCTTTAACCGACTTCTAAAAAAGGAGGAGGTTCTCAATTCGGTAGTATGTTTTTTTTTTGTGTTTGTTACCTCATATCTTCGTCATTTATGAACCGATTTGAAAAATTCATCTTTTATCTGAATGGATCTGCTTCCCGATTGATCCCATAGAAAGTTCATCAAAATCGGTTCAGTAGTTTGGTTTTTAAATCAAAATAGCTGGAAAAAAATATGTCATCCAAGTAAAAGAAATTGCGAAACTGATACTTGACAAGGATTTGTGTGTGATGCGATAACTAAAAAAGGTAAAATAAAAACGTTTTTCAAAAAAAATAACCGACTTCCAAAAAATTTAACAAACCATAGTCACCGACTTCCGAAAGTAAAGTTATTTTCCACTTTTTTTGTGTTTTTTTTGGAAGTCGGTTATTTTTTTTGCAAAAACGTTTTTACACAATTTGTTTTTTTTTTAATGCCAATCGTTAGTATTGGCATGAAACTTTTACAGAAGAGAAAGTTAAATTAATTTACTAAACTCTAGTACCTATTTCTCGTTCCAGAAAAACGCGTGCTGGGCAATACGAAACATGGTAGCGCGCTGCCGCGACCAGACGGGCAAATTCCACGAATTAGGCGTCGAGAGTATCCTTAACGCTGCTTACGAGAAATTCGCTGAAGATTTCGGTTTCGACATCAAGTCTGCTCTCAGGGATCTCGAATGCGACGTCAAGTTCGACGAGCAGTGGACTGGGAAGGGTGTGCAGATGGATTATTGATAGTAGGTTTAGGTTTATTGGCTAGAAACTGCAAGAATTGGCCATTTTCTCATATCAGCTGTTGGTGTATTTTTTTTTTGTATGGAGCCCGAAATTGACGTTTTGTAAACCACGCTACAAAGATTTAAAGTGTCAAATTAGCCCTACCGAATCAAAAAAACAAAACTCGTTTTTATGTAATTTTTATAGTGAATAGAAACTCTCACTTATACTGGAAATCGTCTATAGTTTCTGGCGGAATATGCGACCTTTAACGATACGGTGAGTGCTAATAAGGGGCCATCCATAAATTACGTCACACGAATCATGCATGATTATTTGACCCTCCCCCGTCCTTGTCACAGCTGGTGACATTTGTGAGACTCCCCCTACCTAGTATGACGTCACATAATTTGCAATGTTCATACAGATGGAGTTGGAAATATTTTCATGTTTTTCCTTAATAGTACAATTTTTTTTTTATACTTAGATTTTTTAATTTTTAAAATGTTACGTCACGAAATTGGGTAGATGGGTCCTAAATTTCGTGACAAGTCACACAATGTCACTCTTCGTCGACCCCTCCCTCCCCCTTAACGTGTGACTTAATTTATGGATGGCCCCTAACTTTTAAATCTTTGGCAACAAAAGTATGAGCTTTAAACGATGAGATTATAATTTAGTTATATTACCAACTCAACCACCAATTGCAATTTTTTTTCATCACCATCGTTTTTGATAACTACGATTAACACACATAAGATACTAATGCTATTAAATGCATAGGTATAGGACCTATTCATAAATATCTAAATACTTATTTATACAAGTAGGAAGTGAGGGACGTAATTTTTTATCGCCATTTTTTTATATTTGCTGTTTCTTTATTATGGAACTGCAATTTTATGTTTAGTTGCCGACGAAAAATTTATATGTGTATTGGAAACGTTGTAGCCCTTTGTGCGTCACTTCCAACCTGTATTTTAAAAAAGATAGTTTTGGTGGATTGGCCTACCAAACCCCTAAGGACGTTCGCTTAACCTTTTGAACGCCAGAACATAAACGCACGCGCGTGCCCTCGACGCCAAGCCACAAATTCACCGCACACATAAAAATTACCTACACAAAGAATAGGGATTTGAAAACTTTATCGATAATCAATAATATTAAAGAGACAAGACAAGAGCTTAAATATTTAAGGTATACAAATCAAAACACACAAAAGTAGTGATTTAATTGTTTATTTCGTGTTATAGTGCATCGCATTTTTTGTCACATATTTGTGTCGTTGGCGTACAGGGCACGCGCTTACTTGTCACGTATATGAGACAATGGCGTTCAAAAGGTTAAACGCGCGCGGATGTACGCTCGCGTGTGTGTATTCAATAATAGTATGAGCGGCGCTGAATAGCGCGAGCGTGTAACAGGTATTCGAAGGAAAATTTTACAGCTCGCACCCGCTCCGTGCAACCGCGCGAGTTCAAGCGGACACCCTAAAGAGTGGCCTGTTATTCACGCTATTTTCTGTGGCTAGTATAGTAGTAGTAATAAAATAAAGTCGACACCAAATAAACGTGCAATAACGGTCATTGACCCCACATACATTTATTGACATACTTAATTCCGAAAACAATAATAACGACATAAAGCTGTCCTGAATCGACATCTATCGTGATCCATTCCTGAAAAACGATTCACCATTTATTATTGTCCTCGTAACTACGCAGAGATAAAGAAAGGGCAATGAACTTTATTGCACGTTTATCTGGCGATTACTATAGTGATATATCGCGCCTTATCAGGTCTCCGCTCAAGCGATACGTCGAGTGTGTTCATGGTCGCCATTCGAGGAGAATGTTAACACGGCCCTCGAGGTTTTGTTTGTAATAGAGATTTTGTAGGCAATGTATTCAAATTTTTTCAATGACTGAACGAAAGGTTTAAGGTACAATTTCTGTAGCTATTGCTAGCGAAAACTGCAGGCCATGTCTGGTTACTATGTCATGTAGAGGCTGGATTATAATTAAATTTAAAATTATCGGTGCCTAGCCCTTTCGCAACTATGTTGGAAGCTTTCCAGTCTAACCAGTTTGATTGACAATATTTAATAACATTAAATTGTTTTATTGTTTAAATTTTAAGACAAGACCAAAAAATATATATATATATCACTGAACCCTGTTTTTAGAGTTACATTACGCTGCCGTCTGCCGATTGCGAGAGGGGCTACCACAGATATAGATAACGCAAGTGACTTCGCGTCTCCAGCTTAAGCATTTTACACTTAACGTGGCTACTGTCGCAGCAAGCTAATTTATTTAAAACAACAACGTTGCAACTGAAAAACTTAATTCTAAACATTTAGAGAACAAAAACGTGGTATATTTTGTATAGCAACTTGTTTGTGTAGTAACTAATAGTACATTATGATATAAGTGCGGTTAGTTGAAAATAACAGCCGAGGCGATATTGCTAGCCCGAGCCGTAGGCGAGGGCTACAAGAAAGCAGAGGTTGTAATTATCAAAGCGCACGTATGTCATACGACGTTTTATAACATATTTGCGAGGAAATAAATAAAACTCGGACTTTCTTAAACGAATAAATCTTTAATCACTTGTTAAAGCAGTTAGAATAATTTTTACTTGCTCACAAATTAGCGATGCGCGCGCATCAGCGCCTTTTTTTTAAGGCAAAGCCACAAATACAGCCAGTATTACTAATAAAGCAAATTTATATTTTTGTGTTTTTGTTACAGATAAATGGTTGTAATTTATTGTCAAAATTAAAGAATTAAATGTTTATTTATAATATTTTATCTCCCAAAGTTAATTTTATTCATGAAATGTTGACCACTTTTCTGACATAAAAACCCTTTGCTAAAATTTAAAAAAGTACCGTTCGTTTTAGACGTCTTGATAAACCGTGCGTTTTACCTTATTAAAAAGAAACTCGTGCGTTTTACATTACAATAACGCACAAGTACGATGAGATACAATACGATATTGAAATTGGTGAAATAAGAGACCCTTTACGAGCAAATGTGTTATAAATAGTGCTTACGACGCGATAGCGGGTAGTAAAAAAAAATGGCACGCTTGGTTTTCACACGGATCGTGATACATGCGTTATCTAGGAATATCTATATTTGTGGGGGTACCTACTCATCTACTAAGTTGTCATGCTGAATACGCTTGTTAAAAAACCGCCTAGGCTGTACCATGGCTGTTGTAATTGCAGTCAGTCATTCACAGTAGTTTATGAGTTTGAATGTCTCAGCCTTCCCGAAACTGGGAGTTAGTCATTCCTGTTGTTTACATTGCCTATAAATTCTAAAGAAAACATACAAACGTAGAAAAAATTTGCTTATTATTTTTGAGCCACGGCAACTATTTCGCTTCTCACGCATTCCCAAACCGTATTTAAGTAACTAATTCAAATATTTGTTTAGTTCTTACGTTTAAATTTTATTCGGTTGTGATAGATTTATTTGATTATGTTTTTTGTATAATTTTGTATGTCTAACTGCTTCACAATATTAACACAGGGTGCTTTAAATAAAACTGCTCATTAAATAAAAAAATATTTATTGTTACAATAACATTCAATGATAATTTCTATTAATACAAACATGTACTTGGAAACGGAAATTAAAACCATATTTTAAATACAGACTATTATTTTAAAATTCCTGTTTTATTAAAATCATATTATTTCTGTGATCGGGTAAAATTAGTTTTATTAACAGATATACAGGGTGTTAGGTTAAATGAGATACTTACATACTTTATTAGTACTCATGGAAATGAACACATTATAATTTGGGAAAAAACTGGCATCTACTGCATACATTTTCATTCGCATAACTTGACAAAATGCTGGAAACCGCTGATTTTTGTTTCCTATTTCAGAGTAAGTACCATGGGAAAAGTTGTTCACCTTAATACTACTCTCCCCTAAAGTGTATCCCTCGTCTAACCTAACCCCTCTGTTAAACATGAAGTTTAAAACTTTAGTTACCTTAAAATTATTAAGTCACTCGAACAATTAAACATAATTTAAAAAAAAATTAAAACAAATCATAAGCATTGATTGATTCTTTCATTTAGGTACAAAAGCGGGAAAAAAAGTATTGAAGTAAAACTACTATTCCAATAAAAGTGAACGCGTTTAGCGCATCTAACCCGCGTTCAAGAGCCGTCAGTATCAGTAACACAGACATCTCTTGAACACCTTTTAAAACATTTTTGGTAGCGGTAGGCGATAACACTCATCTCATGAGATTACATAAAAATATATATAAGGTAAGTATAAAATAATGTAAAATATTTTAACAGTTAGGAAATTGAGGAACTGCTCATTTAAAAAAAATTAAAAAGATACTGGTTTCCTACAGTAATTAAAAATAATACTTTAACAAGCAACAGGTTTGCGATACCGTTTGATGGTTCAATAAAACGATTTTTTAAGTGGTTTAGAGAATCCTTTTCCATAAAATACATTACATTATTTGAAAATCTTAACCCGCGTTGACACCCATGTTCACGTTCTGTTCTGATACTTGTTTTCAACAAGTTGTGAAAACATGTTGTATTCAAAACATGTATTGACTTTGTTTCAGACATGTCTTTATTACTATTTTGTTCACATTTTGACAAGTGTTCACATAATTCTTGTATTCAGTGTAAACAATAAACGAAAACAGTAGACGCAACATGAAAAGTGCATGTTATATGTATAATTAACACGTTATAATACATGTTTTACACAATGAGAGTGATTTGTAACAAATTCCTATACAAACATAAAATCGATCTTAATTCTATAACACTACAATTTAAATAACAGAAAACTATTAGCAAAATTACGAATAATAATATGTTAAGTAACGTAAGTCTTATGCTGAAATCAAATTCATACGAAAATAAACCTTATTCGTAAAAAACAACTGACCATTATCCTATAAGAGACTGATCAACCGTTCTATCCGAATATGAAAATTGACTCAACATAAATAAAGTTCATTTCCGTTTAAAATATAATTCGCAAGCGACTGTGATCAAGCGTTCGTATGAATGTGAACTTTGATTTGACACAAATAAGGTTCATTTGCGTTTGTACATTTCACATGTTATAATTCGTAGTAGCAAACTAAAAATCTAGTGGACATATAAATATAGTCAACACAGATTCGTATCACGTTAATTATCACCAGTGTTATGGTGTCGGTACACTCGCCAAGACGACTCGAGGAAGGCGATTACGAGAGTGTATACAGAGTGATTCTTTTAAGTCGGACAACAGGGAGAAATCTTAAATGAAATTATTCTTACTCAAACAGACGATCAGCAACAAACAAAAATTGGTAAAAATGTATCAACTTCCGTTGTCCCATTTTTTATTATTATAATGCAATGGAATGATCCTCACACGAAACAGACGAAAGGCATGAAAAAAAGTCAGTTTCACTCATTTTATAGACATCTCACACATTTTTATAGACGGCAAAAATAAATAGGTAAGTATGCCAAAATTATTTTCATCAGAATAGAGTTAAAGTTTTCCGGTATCTCTTATTTATTTAAAAATAGTAATTAAGACTGACAACCAGTTACAAGTCCTCACGTATGAAAATAAAAAACTGGTAAAGATGACGCTTGTTTACGCTCGGTGTTGCTCGCTTGGCTGTACTCTCTCGAACTCGCCCTACCTAGGAGTGTATCGGCGAGTGTACACCCACCTTTGCATTTATACATTGCATGTATAATAATAGGATAAATCACTGGTTTATTTTTTACCTATTATAACATTAAAATTAGACAATAATAATTATATACTAAAAGCATTAACACGATGGATGATATTATCCACAAATTTAAATACGCGCGTTTGTGCAACGAGGGGAGACAAGAGTCGCAACCAGGGACCACTCGGTAAGTGGGTTAAGCAGAGGTGTGTCTAATTGCACTCGACTATAAGTTATAGGTATATTTTAAAACCTAATTGAGAATGCATCTAAATAGTAAACACTAACGTTATAAGACCCTTCAAAAATCTCTTGGATCATTTTAAGTTTGTTTTCATTCCACTATTGATATTGGATTGTCAATGCGGTAAAATCCAACTTTTACTTTTAACTGAGCTTTTATTTTTTCGTATTTATCTTGCAGTATAATATGTTTGTTTAGGTCAAATCTTGCAACTGCTTAGACGTTTAGATTTTTCACATCATTCCGAACCAACCCCTCTCCCCCAAATATAAATTTATCATCGGCAATTTAAACTAAAAAAACATCGATCGTGGCACACATAGAACGCCACCCTTCTATGGTTTCTGACTACCCCATCTCTAGATAAGACAACTATTCTAAAACATTTTGGTTTAATTTTTTGTGACAGCACACTTAGTAAGAATCACATGAGAAATAGACATGAGTTCACATCTCCAAACTACATAAATAATTACGTACAAAACTAGTATTTTCAAATCTATAACCATTGTATTTTACGTTACGTTTACTCAGCGAATTCGCCACGGTACTGTGCTTAGCTTATTTCAGTAAATGATGCGAATTAAATATTGTATGTGTCGTGTATTTAATAGGAATATCTAAAATCTAGTTTGTACTGACATAATATTGGTGGTTTGAAAATGACACAATTTTAAATTTTTACACAACAATTTACGCGATTTCTTCATTGGAAAGACAACTAGCCAGCCCTTTTGTCGACACTTCGCGTGACTAGAGGGCTGGCTTTTTATTTTGGCCAAAGAATCAGCATTGCCATACAACGTGGCGTGGTCGTGCCTTACAGCAGTTACGGTTTAAACTAACCTTACACTGTCAGTTGCGGGATATCATCCGTGATTATTAATTATTGTGAGCTGATCTTTCGAAGGTGTTGCAAGCGCCATGATCGCGAGATGAGATCCCTTGATCATGGCGCTTGCAACAGCGACGAAATGAGTGTAGGTTTAGCTGTTATTATTAACTACGAGCTCCTCGTGCATCTGGTCCTTTAACAATTTCTGTGCTAAGCTCAAATAATCCATTTTTACTATTATGCGCGTCATCGACACACTGATAGGTGACAGCTACAGTTTAATAGCGACCTTATTGTCAACACAATAAAGATCACTATAATTAGCTACGTATAGCGACGACTCGGGAGGAGGGTTGTGCGCACACGAACGAAATATTGTTCGACTTACATATATGCTGGGTGCTTGGCACCGAAAGTGTTAATTAATTAATTTTGATTTTCTGTGTAAGATGCCGCGTGGTGAAATCCAACATCGTTGGACTGATTCACTAGTGAATTATTTTTTCAAATAAATTACAAATCCAATGAAAAAATCGCTGAACTAATCGTAACTTAACTACTTACAATTACGAGATATAAAGGCTCGTTTACAAGAGTAGAGTTTTATGCTTCGAACAGCGAAGGACTGTGACTCGTGTGAACAGTACGTACAGACGCCCAGTACATCAAGCTACAACCATGCTACAACAATCTGTCAAATTTCTTTAATAGATTTTCAACTTTATCGTTAAAGAATTAGGTTCAAGGTTGATGGGAAAATTTGTCAGTTTCGGGTAGCTTGATTGTGTTGGCGCGTCTGTACGATATTAGCATAGATAAAGAATTGGCTTTAATTGGAAATAATGCATTATGTGTTCATCGTTTCACTGAAAGGGGTTTGAATACTTTTGTATAGTTGCGACTTCGCTTTTTTTTTTTTATGTCAATAGCTGGCATCAATATAAACAAGTATAGTTAGAGATAAAGTCAATTTAACCCAAAGGTTGACTGGTAGAGAATGCCTTGTGGCATTAAGTCCGCCTATGTACACCCTTGTTCATGAAGTTTAAATAAATAAATAAAAAAACGAGTTCAAAACTTGGAAAATATCAGAATCAAGCCCCTTTGACGTATATGTAGTAAGTTCTATGTTTAAACACACAATAGCGACAATCATCTGGCGAGTCTCAAATAAACATTTTCTCAAAGAAACCCGCCTTATAAATAAGCCTTAACTTTAAAAACGAATATAATACAAAAAATCAATCGTAACTAGAATGTCACGACATTCTATACTGACGTGATTTCTCTAGGAACGTGTTGATGTTCCACTCGCTGTTCTTCATGATTTTCTTTCCGTTCATAATTGTGTGGACCATTACTTTGTCGTTGTAGTTCAGGTCTGGTAGGAGCTGGAAAATAAAGAATGTGTAAACATAACATCACGCCGGTAATGCCCGAAGCGTTAGGCAGAAGTGTACCTAATGGTACACTCACATTTCGCCAGTTATGTTTAAGTCCCATGTAATAGGGGACGAGCCTATTGCCATCAACCGGGCACAAATCCAGACTCCATGGCTGATACTGAGGAATTCCTGATGGAAAAACCCCATAACAAATTGCCCAGACCGGGAATCGAATCCAGTACCTCATGCTCGACAGTCACGCTTGCGACCACTCCACTAAAAAAGCAGCCAGAATCTGTTAATAATTTATTTATTATCAGCCTTGTGTCTCACTTCAGGACAAAGGCCTCCCTTCTGTCTTCCATTTTTTTTTTAGCCTTTAAAGAATCCCTTATGTATCTGTCTGTCCGTCAGCCAATTTACTCCGATTCTACTGGACCAGTGTTTTCTTCACTCCCAAGTCAACGGTCACGCTATCCTGGTTCACGACAACCCCAATTTGTCTATGCTAATCTTATAAAAAGTATTTGTTTGTAAGTTTGTATGTAGGGGGTATTCTTCGGAAATACTGATCCGATTCTAAAAAAAATGTCACTGGCAGAAAGCTACATTATTCGTGGGTGCTATGGGCTATAAATTTTATTTATATCATGCTTATTAGCCGAGCTTTCACATTTTTTGCGGACGAAGTGCTAGTTATCAATATTTTCGCTCTAAAACAACTTACCTTAGGAGTCAACAAGAAGTACTGCGCGTTATCACATTCTGTGGTCACCTTCACCAACAACTCGAACATTTTGCGCTCGTTTATGGGGTCCATGCCTTGATTTATTTCATCCACGCATCTGAAACGAGAATCATTTTAATTTACTTTATTGGGACATAACAGTTACACCTTAAATTTAGACATAGTGAGACAACCCACATCTCATCTGCCTAGCCTCTTCCCTACTATGTTGGGCTCGGCTTCCAGTCTAACCGGATGGAGCTGAATACTAGTACACTCTTTTGCAAAAAAAACGGGCACCTAAGGAAATTTACGTTCTAAGGTCGATTTGAGTTAATTAAATGAAATTTATTTCTTTGACGTAGTCTGTATACTTATAATCGTGAAAATTAATGTGCGTGAAGTGAATTCGGGCAATTAAAAGAAAAAAAACGATGAATTCTTTAAAACCGATGTACACGCCCAAACAATAAGAAGTGGTCGGCAATAAAGACAAGATTTTTTTTTTACTTTTTTTAATTAAATAAAGTTACAAATGTAAAAACCTAATAACGAGTGTGACCTCCTCTTGCCAAAATCACAGCTTGAATCCTTCTGGGCATGCTTTCCAAGATGTTTTTAATAACGTTTTGAGGAATACGTTCCCACTCTTCTGCAATGACTCTTTTTAGCTCCCTGATGTTTTGTGGAGCAGGTTGCACTGATCTTACCCGTCTCTTTAGAACATCCCAGACATACTCAATTGGATTGAGGTCAGGACTTCGAGCTGGCCAATCTAAACGACGGATCCCAACTTCTTGCATGTACGCTTCCACGTCGCCAGAACGGTGCGGGCGAGCATTGTCGTCCATAAAAATGGTATCTTCCCCAAGTGCAGTCAATGTGGGTTGTGCATATGGAATTATGACTTCCATTATGTACCGGTGTGCATTTAATGTTCCATTTTCTATGAAAACTAACTCCGTACGCTCTGTCGAATTAATTGCTGCCCAAAACATAACGGAGCCTCCGCCATAAGGAGTGATTTCTTCGAAACACACTTCCGCATAGCGTTCCCGTGGTCTTCGCAGCACTCGCCGGCGTCGGTCCTCTCCACACAAAGAGATACTAGCTTCATCAGAAAACAATACTTTATTCCAGTCCTCCAGAGTCCATGAAGCACAGTTCCGAGCAAACTGAAGTCGAGCAACACGGTGCTCACGGAGTAATTTAGGGCCCCGAGCTGGGCGGTAACTCCTGATATTGGCAGCCAAAAGCCTCCTCCTGACCGTCCACAAGCTAACTTCTACTCCTCTTACTTCTTCAAGGCTCTTCTTCAGGTCCACACTTGACGCCTTACGATTCCGCAACGCCTGACTCACCAAAAAGCGGTCATCTCTTGGTTCTGTGCATCGTTTTCTTCCCGAAACGGGTCTTCTTTTGACCGAACCGGTCTCTTGATACCGTTGCTAAGTCCTCTGGACAGTTGAACGACTCACATTTAGCCGCTGAGACACTAAAGTTTTCAAACAACCTTCTTCAAGTAGGGCTATAATTTTCCGGCCCTTATCGCTTTATCACTTATATCAAAAAGTGGTATTTAATGTAAAAAGAAAGATTAAATTGTTTAATTTGCAGAAAATACCCAAAAAGTTTTAAAATATCGTAATCAGTTAAAAATCGTTTTAGCAATTCGCGCCATTAGTAAAGCAATTTTAGAATAATCCACAATAATCATCCTATTTTTCTTTTATTAATTTCAAATTTTAAATTTGGAACATAAAGAATCATGCCAGGATGCTTCAAATAACATGCCAATACATCGTCAAATTAATAAAACCTATTTCTTGTTCTTCTTCATTGAAGTAGAGAAAAAAATTTAAAGTGCCCGTTTTTTTTGGAAAAGAGTTTATAAACCCCATAGCTGTCATTAAAGCCTTTAAGGAAATCAAAATCAAATTAACAGAAGATCTATGGGGATGTCTATTAAAGTTTGTCAAGCTATTATTGAGACTATAGCACCGTACTTGGCTTTAATATTTAATTTGTGTGTGGACCAAGGCGTCTTCCCGGACCTTATGAAATACAGCAAGGTAATACCACTTTTCAAATCCGGGGACAGTAAAGACACCAATAACTATAGACCCGTATCCGTGTTGCCAGTTTTCAGCAAGGTGTTTGAGAAGGTAATGCTTAATCAGATGCTTAACCACTTTAACAACAATAAGATCTTACATGAGAAACAATATGGTTTCACCAAAGGACGTTGTACGACTGACGCCGGTGTCACCTTATTAAAACACATATTCACTGCGTGGGAGGAGGCACAAGATGCCATAGGAATCTTCTGTGATCTCTCGAAAGCATTTGATTGCGTGGGCCACGAAACCCTACTCCTTAAACTTGATCATTATGGTTTAGGAAAACTTGCGCTCCGTTTAGTGAAATCGTATTTAGAAAGTACAAATAAATGGTGTCAATTCAATGGGTTTAAAAGTAAGGATGGGTGTACCACAAGGCAATATTAGGTCCTTTCCTCTTTTTAGTCTATATTAATGATCTACCCCATTTATTTAAAAACCAACCACAAATGGTGTTGTTTGCTGACGATACTTCTTTAATATTTAAGATCAACATACGTGCCTCAAATCTTGACGACGTAAATAGCGCCCTACTGCAGGTCCATAATTGGTTTACCGCGAATAATTTAGTATTAAATGGGAAAAAAAACCAAGTGCATAAGATTTACTCTACCAAATGTCAAAAGTAGTGATTGTGACATAGTATTGGATCAAGAGAAACTAAAATTCGTCGATGAAACTGTTTTCTTAGGGATCACGCTCGACTCAAGGCTACAGTGGGGTCCTCATTTAACATCTCTTGCAGGACGGCTGAGTTCTGCAGCATATACTGTTAGAAAAATCCGTCAATTTACTGATGTAGATACCGCGAGGCTAGTCTATTTTAGTTATTTTCATAGTATTATGTCATACGGTATTTTACTATGGGGACGGGCTG
This sequence comes from Standfussiana lucernea, assembly GCA_964057025.1. Classification (NCBI taxonomy): domain Eukaryota; kingdom Metazoa; phylum Arthropoda; class Insecta; order Lepidoptera; family Noctuidae; genus Standfussiana; species Standfussiana lucernea. The sequence goes on along the minus strand of OZ059808.1, from coordinate 11,538,284 downwards.
CAGACATCGAGTCTATATTTATTCTGCAGAAAAGAGCCATCAGAGCCTTATATAATCTACGTAGGCGCGATTCTCTAAGAGAACTGTTTAAGGAAATTAACATTATGACAGTACCTTGCCAATACATCTATGAAAACATAATGTACGTTAGAAAAAATCTGCATTTATTTAGTAAAAGAGGCGACAGACACCACTATAATACTAGAACCAGGGACCAACTAGTTCAGCCAGGTTTCAAGCTAGCTAAAGCAGACTCAAATGTCTCGCTGATGGTGGCGCGTGTGTCGGGTCGTTTAGTTCCCTCCAAAATGGTTGAGTTGAATGATGGCTGATCCATGCGTCATGTTCGTGAACGGGCGCTGTCAATTGTCACTGGTCATCTCGCAGCTGCCATGGATTATTGTATTTTTGAATTGTTAATTTTATCTTTTTATTCTGGACGCTCTTACTCGCACGTCTTTCTACATCGTTCTCACATGTATGTTTAATCTCGTCATGAATGATGTAACCGAGACTTTGTAACAACAATGCTTTAAAAGAGTGTCCATGGAGTTTCTTGCCCATTCTTCTCCATAGAGATCTACGCTTTCGAATGGGCAACTACAGTACTTTCACATGTTATTATGCCCTGTGACTGGGACTGTAGCTTAGTTTATTTTTTGTGTTTTGACATTCAAAAGTGCCTGTAATGGTCTAATTGAAATAAATGCTTTGAGTTTGAGTTTGAGTAATGGGTGGGGCTGCAGTCCAACAGCGACCTTATTGTCAACACAATAAAGATCATGGTTTTGTGCACACGAACGAATTACTGTTCGACCCATATGCTGGGTGCTTCGCACCGATAGTGTTAATAAGGTAATGGTAAGGTAATGATAAATGCTAACGTCTCTCGGACGTACATGTTACCTGAAGGGCACGGTGGTGAGTCTCTGCAGCGCCATGAGGTACATGGCGGTGGACAGGGCACGCTCGCCGCCCGACTGCGCGTGGCGCGTCAGCTGCTGCAGCTGTTCCGACGCGCGGAAGCACACCAGGATCGATACGCCGTACTTGTCGTAGTCTTCCTGCGACAGGAAATATTTAAATTATAGTGTGTCGCTAATCATCTTCTGCAGACATATTCCCATGCAGAAATTCCATCTGCATTTCTTCGATGAATTCGTCCCGTCCTTGAGTACATATTTATTCTGCCTTTCTTTAACATATCTTTTTTTGACATTGTGTTTTTTTTTTATTTGATTCTATGTAGCATAAGAAATAAAAAAAACTGAAATCTATGGCAATTACATTTTTTTCTGCGAAGGAAGGAATCGTAGCAAATGTCTACCCCCCCCCCCCCCCCCCCCGGTGACAACTGAGGAACAGACTTCTCATTTGTCCCCTCTAGTCAGTTTTCAAAGGGAACAGTCGGCATAAATTGTCACCCCGGTGACAACCGGGAAGACAATTCCCAGCTTTCACCCCGGAGGACAGGGCTAGAGGGGACTATTGGGGAATAATTCTTCTGTAAAGACTTTTCCCAACCACCTTGGGGTCGGCTTCCAGTCAAACCGGATGTAGCTGAATGAGGTCATAAAGTCCTGGGTACGATTCCCAAGTCGGGCATAGTGAGGAATTTTTCAGTAGCAGCCACGAAGTCTGGAATTGTGCCCAACTGGTGGCAATAGGCTCGCTCCCATGGGACATAGGACTTAAACATAACTGGCGAAAGGTGGATGTTATGTAGGTACACCTTTGCCTCACCTTTCGGGGCTTTGGACTTGTTTTGTTCTGTCTCCTGCTGATATGGAGGGAAGATTTGGAAATTATGTTTTTCCTACTCCTCCGGTATTCTTTTCACATTAATTTCGATGCGGGAACCAAGACAGTTAATTGTTTCTCTGGGAATTTGTGGAGCTTCATTGTCTCGGCGCTTTTCTGGTGGTCGCCACTGCTGATTCTGGCTGTCAAGAGTTGTAATGGTTTGGGAATAGCGTGGCGGGCTAAACCCTTTGGGGATTACAAGGTGTGATGGTGTTACATGGAGCGACTGCCTATTTGACCTCTAGAACCCAGTTACTGATACCACTAGTTACTATACCCACGAATCAAATTGTTGGCGACAAACGTAGCACCGACGACTGCGACGACCGGAGGGCGACAGCGGCTTGCGGGGAGCGGGAGACGAGGTGCCGAGAGCCGCCGCCGCAGCTAACACGCATCACCATTCACTCATACGACACGGACCACAGGCGCGCGTTCTTATAGTCGAATATACGAACCTACCTATATTTACAGTCCGCTATTTTATTTTTACCACCTCTAAGTATAACCAACAAAATATTAAGAATATGCATACTCACATCACTTCCACCTTTTTCAAGTTTAATTTCGCCAGCGCAGCCTAACTTCGAAAACATATTGCCAAAGCTTTTGTCGATATCACGAAGCAAGTTCTCCAAAGGTGGCAGCCATTTTGACCTGAGAAAGACATTTGTTTTTAACCGACGAAAAAAAAGGAGGAGGTTCTCAATTCGACTCGTATATATTTTTTATGTATCACCACGCGAACTTTTTTCATTTGTCGTCTCAGTTAAGAGTGTTTTTACCCGACTCCGGCAAAGCCAAAGGAAGGGTAATGATTTTAGCAATCAATGTATGTACCTATGTTTGTAATATTTTTATCTTCCACCGAAGCGCCTAAACTACTGAGCCGATTTTGATGAATGAGGTGTCAACTGATACGTTAACAAAATCAATATGGGTACATCGAAAACAGTAGGGGGTCGCTGAATTTTTTTTGCTAACCGTTCAAATGAAAGAGGATAACATTCTGAGTTAATTAATTTAGTACAATATAAAAGAAATACCCCAAAATATAAAGTTGGAAACTTAAACCCAACAAGGACAAGTACAAGACATAGATGTCAGTTATTTTGGTATATGTAACTAGCGACCCGCCCCGGCTTCGCACGGGTGCAATGTAGATACTGATGTTTTCTCTACTATCATATGCATGTATTATAAACCTTCCTCTTGAATCACTCTATCTATAAAAAAATCGCATCGAAATCCGTTGCGTAGTTTTAAAGATCTAAGCATACATAGGGACAGACAGACTTTGTTTTATACTATGCAGTGATAGTGATGCATGACATATTTTGTAATAACGTGTGACATCGGTAGGAAATCCGAATAAAACTAACATCAATGTCTTGTTTATAAATTTTTACTGTGCGTTTTGTCGTAGTTGGACTTTAGTTTTAGGTTTGCGAATGGACGTAGTTTGATAGTTATAAATGAATAGTGTTGTCTTTCTGTGGTTTTCTTCATAAAATCCCTTTACCCTACACACCTTTTTAGAGACACTTTCAGACATAGTTAATAATAAATTACCATTCTGACACTCAAAGCTTATTAATTAAGTAGATATCAATACATATACATGTAGTTTACATCCACTTTCTAATATCAACTACACAAGGTGGAAGAGAAGCCGACGCTAAAACATTAAGCACGTACTCATTACATCATTCGGAACAGCAGTTGCTTTTTTTAATTACCTATGAAAAATTTCAATGTGCCCCACATACAAATTTTTCGTCGGACGATAAAAAAACCATTTGTTTCCCACAAAACTGCAGTAAAGTAATTAAAAAAAATAATTTGCTGTTCCATACATTTTGACCGTGTAGGTATTGCAGTTTTGTAGGAAACAGCTGTTTTTTTTTTAATATCCGACGAAAAATTTCGATGTGCTCCACATACAAATTTTTCGTCGGATGATAAAAGAAACCAGCTGTTTCCCACAAAACTGCAGTAAAGTAATTAAAAAAAATAATCTGCTGTTCCATACATTTTGACCGTGTAGGTATTGCAGTTTTGTAGGAAACAGCTGTTTTTTTTTTTAATATCCGACGAAAAATTTCGATGTGCTCCACATACAAATTTTTCGTCGGATGATAAAAGAAACCAGCTGTTTCCCACAAAATTGCTATAAAGTAATTTAAAAAAAAATCTGTTGTTCCATACATGTTGATCGTGTAGGTATTGCAGTTTTGTAGGAAACAGCTGTTGTTTTTTTTTAATAACCGACGAAAAATTTCAATGTGCTCCACATACAAATTTTTCGTCGGGTGATAAAAGATACCAACTGTTTCCCACAAAACTGCAATAAGGTAATAAAAAAAAACTGCGGTTCCATACATTTTGACCGTGTAGGTATTGCAGTTTTGTAGGAAACAGCTGTTGTTTTTTTTTTAATAACCGACGAAAAATTTCAATGTGCTCCACATACAAAGTTTTCGTCGGATTATAAAAAAAACCAGCTGTTTCCCACAAAACTGTAATAAAGTAATTTTAAAAAATCCGTTGTTCGATACATTTTGACCGTGTAGGTATTGCAGTTTTGTAGGAAACAGCTGTTGTTTTTTTTTAATAACCGACGAAAAATTTCTACACGTGGCGGGTTCAGAATGATGTATTGGATACGCGGTAACCGTTTTAGCTTCGGTAGTAGTAAGAACGTTGCAAGTGGTGCCGTTGCCTGAAAAGTTGTGTGGTAATTATCATGGATCATCATCATCTCCCTAGCCTTTTCCCAACTGGGGGGCCCGGAGATCTGGCTTAGTTTAGACTCCAGATCTCCCACAAATTATATTTTTGTTTTGTCGAAGTAGCTGTCAACTTAATAATGGATAAGAATGTAATTTGTGGAGATGAATAAACGTAATTTTATTTTATAACTATGTTGGGGTCGTCTTCCAGTCTAACCGGATGCATCTGAATACCAGTATTTTACATGGAGCGACTGCCTATCTGACCTCCACAGCCCAGTTACTGGGTAATCCGGTACCCTTTTGTTAAGACTGGTTGTCAGAATTTTGGGCCACTGACTACCTGTAACGACTGTCAAAGATGTACAAATGACAGCCGGGACCAACGGCTTAACGTGCTTTCCGAAGCACGGAGGAAACTCTGTATGTAATGGGTGGTCACCCATCCACGGAACAACCTAGGCAAGCGTGGCTTAACCTAAAGGTCGACCCGAGCGGCTGTTATTATTTAGCCACGAGCTCCTCAACGATAATTATTATGGAGGAATGGGGAAAACGTTTGAAACTTACCCGATTTCCTTCATTTTATGTTCAATTCCCATTTTCATGTTACTGGAACTGTTTAGTTCAGATCTCAGATTTGCTATTTGTTTCTCTCGTTCTTCGTATTGTTTGATCACCTGTTGAGAAAATAAGGAGTTGGATTTTATAAATACAAGATGTTGCTTTGCTTCCTCGTCAAATTCAAAGAGGTAACTATGCTAATGATTCTCGACCCGAATCAATAATAAAATGGGTAGGTAATTTTTTATATTTTTTTCGTCATATCGGAAATCGATAAGTGTACACCACCCGTATTAAAACGTGGCCAGTCTAATACTAGCCCTATAACCGCGCTTTCACACACACAAACAAACGCAGACGTGTATTCGATAAACGGGTGATTCTCCCCTTTTGAAAAGGGCTTCATTCTGAAATAGTGTCAAATTAAAACAGCTAAAAAAAGCAGCTTTTATTATTATTGACCAGGTACCGAAATTTATATTGATTATTTACGTCTTCTATGACAACCTCCTGAATTTTGACGAAGTTGCAAAACTACACCTTGTATAATACGAAGTTTAGTTATTGTATTTGTAAACTTCACATATGCAATAGGTATCGCTGTTTCAACAAGATAATACAGTATTTTATCTTGTACCTTTCTGACCTCCACAATCCAGCCACTGGGTAATATGATACCCGTCGGAGAGGTCTAGGTATGTAATGAATGGTCACCCATGGACGGACCAACCTTGGCAAGCGTTGTTTAACCTTGAAGATCGACCTGTGCAGCTGTTGTTATTTAGCCACGCGCCGACTGTGATATATACAAGGAGTTTTTTTTTTATATCTGACAACTCTAGGGTATGATTGAGAGCATAAATTATCAAAGAATCAACTGACATATGAATTATTTTTCAATTACATTTTAATTTGTTTTAACTTTTCATACAAAATAATTCGACAAAGTCACGATTATTAATCTAAAACACCCTTACGCGAAATATGACAACGCCGCATTTTCTTAACTTCAAATATGAATGATTGGTTTGAATGAAAATGAATTATTCGTTTTTATCAATGAAACTTAGATCAGATGATGATATCTTCGACACAATGCATTTTAAGACCACATATTCTAGGACTTTTGTATTATTTTTACATTTACAATATAACCTAGTTATGGGATATAAAAAAACACGTTGTATATAAAACAGGAATCTTCATGTTTTGGCTACATGTCGCCAGTTCCTTGGAGGGCACTCGTGCTACGCAGGGGCGGATCGCTAGTACTAAATAAATGAATCGACGGTGGAAATTTGAAATGTTGTAAGTGGCATTGAGCAGGCTGTTGAATTTTCAACGTTTTGTTCAGCGTCCAAAGTTGAAAATCGTACGCACGCTCAATTATCCTAATTTATTTGTGGTCGGCGCAGCATGTCTTCTTCTTCCATACTTCTCTATTACTCGTCATCTCAGCAGTCACCTCCTTTCTAACCATATCATCCTTCACACAGTCCATTCCTAGTTTTTTGAAATCGTCCTATACGACATTTTAAAATTTCCACCGTCAAAATGTTGAACGACATCTTACTTGCTCATCCCCTTCGTCCATAAAATCAATCCTGGTCTGCAATTCGTAGTAATGTTCCTGTAATCTGGTGATATCCGAAGGCAGCACATCGAAGTCTGCTTTGTACGGGAAGTCTGGGTCTTGAGGTAATTTGTTGTTACAACTCCTTTTGGCTTCGACCAGTTTCTCTTTGGCGCTCGACTTGGCTCTGGTTAGTTGGTTCTCTATGTTTTCTAGGGTTGCCTGTAATAATAATTATAATATTTTTTTTTAGGCTGAGGTGTACCTAAATAGTACACACATTTCCCCAGTTATGTTTAAGTCCCACGTAATGGGGGGGGGGTAGCCTTTTGCCATCAACCGGCACAAATCCAGAGTCCTTGGCTGCTACTGAGAAATTCCACATAGAAAAACCCAATATCACTTTGCTCGACCTGCGAATCGAAGCCAAAAACCCAAGAGTCCTTGGCTGCTACTGAGAAATTCCACATAAAAAAACCCAATATCACTTTGCCGGACCTGCGAATCGAACCCAAGAACCCAAGAGTCCTTGGCTGCTACTGAGAAATTCCTAATGAAAAAACCAAATAAGTAACGGTAAAAAAATATGAAAATAATATCTTTATAACATTTTCACGCGGACGCGGGTCGCGGGCAACAGCTGGTAATGGTATAAGAACAGAACGTAAAATGAATATTAATTGTCTTTGGTTAGTGAAAAAAAAAATTGTCTTTACCTGAACATTTCTCAATTCATTCTTCAACTCTCGCAATTCATTTTCTTGATCGACGATACCGTTTCTGAAGAACTCCAGTTTCGTCTGTAACCAAACATTTAATAAAATAAATATTACTTTTATTTAACTTAAAGTTTCACTTTCTATACTCGTATAGGAAATTTGGTAGGTACCTGACCTGTCTCAGGTTAGCACAAAAACATTCTCAAGCATTGAGCAACCGAATATTGTAATTTTATGTAATGTAATGTTATTTAATGATTTTAATCATTTAAATAATTATTGAACCAAATTGTATTATTATTATTTATTGATATGGTTTTTGTTTTGATGTTATTAAATTTCATGTACCTTGAGAAACATTTTGGCGGCATAACGGCGGAACATAGATAGTTTCTGAATGTTATACAAGGTGTAGTTTTGCAACCTCGTCACAATTCAAGAGGTTGTCATAGAACACGTAAATAATCAATTTAAACTACGGTACCTGGTCAATAATAATAAACGCTGCTTTTTTTAGTTGTTTTAATTTAACGCAATTTCAGAACGAAGCCCTTTTCAAAAGAGGAGAATCACCCGTTTATCGAATAAACGTCTGCGTTTGATGGTGTGTGTGAAAGCGCGGTTATATGGCTAGTATTAGACGGGCAGCGTTTTAATACGGATGGTGTACACTTATCGATTTCCGATATTAAGAAAAAAAAATTACCTACCCATTTTATTATTAATTCGGGTCGAGACCCACTAGCATAGTTACCCCCTTGAATTTGACGAGGATGCCATGCAACACCTTGTATATTTTACCAACTACTTTTTACTTATATTCACAAAATAAATGAATTTGTATTTGAATAGTCGGAGCGTGGAATAAGCTCCCACCACTCAGATCCAGCCTGTCCCCTTGCTGCCCTCCCCCAGCGACACCTAAGCCGAGGTCCGAGCCCCACAGGGGGTGCCCTTAGCGTGTAGTCGCTTAGTTTGTAAGTTTTTTGCCCTGGCTGGAGGCCTTAAATTCAAGGCATCCACAGGATAGTTCGGTTAAGCAGACGACAACCTCCTAGGTTGAACTGCTAGATGCCATACAAAAAAAAAAAAAAGAATAAGCTCCCAGAAGATTTACAGCCCAAAACTTAAACCATTTTAAAAATCGACTTGATAAACTTACATCACACTGCAAGAAGAACATCTAGTGAGGAACAGCAGGATGCTGGCAGCTATTAGTTATCTCAACTGCCTGCCTGATAATCCTTACTAATATTATAAACGCGTAAGTTTGTATGTATGGATGTTTGTTACTCTTTCACGCAAAAACTACTGAACGGATTTGGCTGAAATTTGGTACACAGATAGTTTATAACCTGGATTAACATATAGGATACTTTTTATCTCTGTAGTACGATCCCGTGGTACAATAACCGAACTCCACGCGGTCAAAGCCGCGGGCATAAGCTAGTAAATAAATACATGTTTTATTAATTTATTGTTTTATTCTAATTTTTAGGGATCCATGTCAAATAGCAAAATCGGAACCCCCTCCCTTATTAATTTTGTCTTCTTTTTGACGAAAAGAAGGTTGCGTACTTCCAAATATTTCACAGCCATTTAACCGTGGACTATGATGAGCACTATACCTTCAAAGGAGGTTATTCAATGAACCATCATCTGCCCAGCCTTTTCCCAACTATGTTGGGGTCGGCTTCCAGTCTAACCGAATACAGCTGAATACTAGTATTTTACATGAACCGACAGCCTATCTGACCTTCACAACCCAGTAACCGGGTAATACGATATCCTTTGGTAAGACTGGTTGTCAGACTTTCCGACTACTCGTAACGACTATCAAAGATCTACAGATGACAACCTCTGGTCCCGACCAACGACTTGACGTGCTTTCCTAGGCACGGAGGAAACTCGGTATGTTATGATGGTCACCCATCCACGGACTAACCTCGGCAAGCACTGCTTAACCTTGAAGATCGATCCGTGCGGCTGTTATTATTTAGCCAAATGGATAAGATACGATAATAGGACGTTATTCTAAACCGCAAACTACAAACTTATTTTTATGACAAAAAAATCTTCTGTTTCCTTTCATGTATGTTTTACTATCTCTTTAATTATGATTGTTTAAGTTATTAATTTTGTAGTTAATTTATTCTTTTTACACACTGTGTTTATTATTTTTATTTTTTCAGATTCAGATTCAGATTCAGATTTATTTATTTGTAAACATAGGTTACAGATACACGTGAGTGTGAGATGTTACATTTTTGTTGGTCCTCTATGCTTTGCCATTAGGCGTACAAATATTAACATTTATTTAATTATTTATCTTACAATATTTAAACAATCAATTACTCATATCAATTAAACTTAATAAGAAATACAATGTCAGAACAAATACCAAACCAATATTTCAAAAATGTCACCACTTAGATAAAACAGGAAAAATGTCAAACTTCAAATAATAAAATGTCAATTATTAAATTAATATAGTAATGTCACAGTAACAAATCAAATAAAAAAATAATGACGTAAAAAACAAAACAAAAGTCAGATGGAAAAAAGAAACAATAATAATAATAACATGTGTCTACGTTTCTTTTATATCTATCCTCTCGGTCCGCTGGAAGAGATTTCTAAATGAAATAAGCGGTACCTTTGTGCTCTTTTGTCTTTATGTATTTTACCTGTAATGTGTTTTGTGTGTACATAAATAAATAAATAAAAGTGCAATACCTACACATCTAATTGTATAGAACAGCAGTATTTTTTCATTACCGATAAAGAATGATGAACTGCCCGAACATGGATACGAAGCTAATCGTATCATGATAAGAGCAGTTTCTCTTAAACATAAAAAGCGAAATGCGAATGTAGGTACACCTCCGCCCACCCTTCGGGGATTAAAAGCGTGATGTTATGAAGTTTGTGTGTAATTTAAACCCACATTTCCGCCTACTCCTTCATAAATATAAGGTATTACGGCAATATTGCAAAATAAAAATATGAAGATTAAAGTCAAAAAGTAAAAAATATTATCCGTACTCCAATCGAAAACCACGTAACTGATGCCAAACCGGTAAATTGGGACAGGCCGACAATTTTGTAACATCATTTTAAAGGCCTGTTCAGACATCAGTTTTGAAAACTCCAAAACCAGAACGATTTAAACAAAATAATTATTATTACTAAAAAACACGCTTTAGACTGACGCTTGACGTCATTTTTTCTCGTATTCTTCTTAACAGACCCTTTCATTTGATACCCATGTCATAGGAATGCATAAAAATAACTAGTCCGCCATCTTCGGGAGTCCGCCATTTGGATTTAGAATGACGTCACTTAGCTAACCATGCACTATCATCCAAACTAAACATGTATGCAAAATTTCAGCTCAATCGAAAACCGGGAATGGGGTCAAATTTAACTTCTAAGATTTTGTATAGGAGAAGCTAATAAAAGCGTATTAAAAATACAGCTCTGTGGCAGACGTTATAGGTAGTCAGTGGCCCGAAAGTCTGACAACCAGTCTTATCAAGGGATATCGTATTACCCAGTACTAACTGAGTTGTGGAGGTCAGATAGGCAGTCGCTCCTTGTAAAATACTGGATTTCAGCTGCATCCGGTTAGATTGGAAGCGGACCCCAACAGTTGGGAAAAGGCTAGGCAGATGATGATGGCACCCTTAGAGCAGAATAAGACTAGAAGAAAACACCAGAAACTTTTTTGAATAAGACCTTTCAAGTCAATTCAATTCCTTGTCATTTATTTTGTGAGCTACTTTAGATTAGACAGAAATATGCAAACCATTGTGGACCCAAGTTGTTAAACACATACAACCTTAGTTTTTGTTTAAGGGTTTATTGTACTTATCTTTATGAACATCTTTTACTACGGGGTTATACTAAAATTGTGAAAAATAAAATCAGCTGTTCCCTACATTTTAACGATAGAACACATTGCATGGGACAACTGTTTCTTTTTTGCCGATTTCATTGTTGGTCCCGTAGTAAAAGTTGTCTATAATGATGACTACTATGAATAATTAAGAAGTTTAAAATAACGTTTTTGCTAAAAAATTTTTTTTGGAAGTCGGTTATTTTTTGCAAAAACGTTTTTATTTTACCCTTTTTAGTTATCGCATCACACACAAATCCTTGTCATTTATCAATTTCGCAATTTCTTTTACTTGGATAACATTTTTTCCAGCTATTTTGATTTAAAACCAAACTGCTGAACCGATTAGGATGAAATTTCTATGGGAACAATCGGGAAGTAGATCCATTCAGATAAAAGAAGAATTTTTCAAATCGGTTCATAAATGACGAAGATATGAGGCAACAAACACAAAAAAAAATACAACCGAATTGAGAACCTCCTCCTTTTTTTGAAGTCGGTTAAGAAGTAAATGATAGCGTGACGGTTGACAGAGGAGAATGGAAGAAAAAAACGTGTTGCGCCGACCCCAAGTAACATGGGACAGGGCAGGAAGAAGATGACAATGATTAACAGGTTTAGGGGTAACAAAAACTAAGCTTGTATAATCTGCGACTATAATGCGAACTCATAAACACAAGCCTTTTTATAATAGGACTGGCTAGCAACATAACGATCGCAAAGATGCTTCTAAATTGCTGTGCAAAGTAGTGTCTGAGCAAACCTTTAAACAATAAATACGACTCGTCGTTCGTTCACTCTTTTCCTTTAAATAACAGTTAACGGACGCATCTTAATAATTAGAAACCAACATGCAATGGAGACAAGACACGGGTCGACGGCAGACGGGAATAAAGATATAAGAATAATTTGAGAAAACAATTAGTCGCAAGTTATGTAAACATGAATATCCCGCCGATTGCACGACAAGTAAGTTTATTTTATATTATTTTAAACGCTTAAAAAAAATGTACGGTATTTTTTTACCTTAAAATATCTTTCATAAATAGTTCAAATAGTCTGTCTACTGATGTATAGGGATTTATGTTTTTTTTACGATCCCAATGTGAGTTTTTTGTGTGTAGTTTTAGTGACTAAATCGCCACCGTGATTGTGATTTTCTCAGTAATTACTATACCATCCACCATACCATTCATACCATCATACCATTGTATTATATTGTGACTGGGTCTGTAGCTTCATTTTTTATTGCTGTCTTTGTTTCGACAGTTCAAAAGTGCCTGTAATTGGCCTACTTGAAATAAATGCTTTGATTTTGATTTTACCGATTTATTCCCCGGCTGCAAAACTTTTTGAAAACTTCAAACGAAGTTTTATTATAATTATTTCACTGATGTTATCAATGTCTTTGCCAAGAAAAAATAACTCTGATTACGTCATCATCATTCTGCTGCCCTTATTCCAATTTATTTGGGGTCGGCGCAGCATGTCATCTTCTTCCTTACTTCTCTATAACTCGATATCTCATCAGACACCTCTTTTCTTGCCATATCATCCTTCACACAGTCCATCCATCGTTTATTTGGTCTTCCTCTACTCTTATACCCATCCACATTCATACTCAAAACTTTCTTCACGACATTTCCCCCTTTCCTCCGCATCACATGTCCATACCACGGCAACCGATTACCACACAAATAACTCTGATAACGTGGCAAATACTAAAACATTTAAAAAATTGTGTGGTCTAGTACAACAGCTTAATCAATGAATAGCTAAATTTGCTAATTAATTAGGACTATAAGAATATTGTTTTTATATTTTAATTTTAGTGGTGTAATGGTAGTGATAAGGTACAATGGGGTTGACGTATCCATGTGGATAAAAACCCCCTATTCATATTTAAGAAAAAAAAAATAACACCTATCCATCTACGTCGATGACCGGAATCAAAAGAATTGGAGACACGTGACGACCACCACCAACCCGCGCTGGGCCCGCGTGGTCGATTACGGCCCACTATCTTTCACAAAGAGGAGGCCTGAGTACCGCAGTTGGAACTTTATACGCTGATTATGCATATTTTACCCAGTTCTGCTTAGTTGCTCCAATGGTCGCAAGCGCGACTGCTAAGCATGAGGTCTGGGTTTGATTCTCAGATCGGGCAAACTGTTATTGGGTTTCTCCATCAGGAATTTCTCAATAGCAGCCTGGACTAAAGCCCTGTTGATAATAATAGCGTCGCCCCATATATGGGGGCCCCATCAGTATACCAGCGCGACGACATCTATTTTTTTTTTATGTCGCACCTTTTGGCCTCATACAGAACCAATAAATTAATAAGTTTAATTCATATTTTAGTTTTACATTATTTTAATTTTTTGATGTTTTTCGTGTGCGAGTCCAATGAATACATTTTCTTTGTTTCTATTACATGGGACTTAAATATCACCGACGAAACGTGGGTGTACTACAGTTCCTCTGCTAACCTTTCGAAGATTACAGGCGTGATGTTCTGATTTTTTGCAGTTCTTAGTGGCGGGGTCAACGCACTTGGCGGCTTTTTCGGCCGGTGGGGTCGTGGCGTACCCCGGGGTTTTGCTACAACAGTTCAAATCTAACGATACCATCATACATTTGGATTTGGACAACGGATCATGGATTGGTATGTTTCATTTACTACCTAGTTAATTTTAGTTTGTTTTTTTTTTTTTACTTTTAAACAATTTATGTAAAGCAAAATTTTATAATACGTGAGTACATTATTTACAAACTATAAATAGATCTAGAATAATAGTAAAATGTGTACAAGTATCAAAATGGAAAAAGAATTACAGGGCGTCAAAAAATTCGTCCACATCGCTGTCAATAGGAAAAGTGTCCAGAAGGCTGGCAGCATTGCCACGTTGCATGGCAATGCTGATTCTACGACGACGAAAAAAGGCCAGCCCTCTGGTCACGTGAAGAGTCGACCAACCGCTTGGCGAAATTAAAATTGGATTTATATTATTTTATTCAAGAATTGAAAACTGTTTGAAAGATTATTAACAGTTACCACAACAAGATACCTACAATAAAATATCATATCGACCTCAAACAACCGGCCGAGTCCGAGTCGGACTCGACGATGGGGAAAACAGTTTAATATAATCAATTTTTTTTGTTTTTTGGGTAAGGTTTGGGTATAACGAGCTGAGGGTCGGTAGGGATCTCACACTCACCTCGTACATATTCAAGGTACTTAGAGGGAGGTACACAATGCGGACATTTTAGGGCAGATAGGTTTGTCTGTTCCGGACAGGTACGTGGGGCGACGTCGACAGCCACGCTTGCTGCGCGCGCGGACCTATCTGTTACGGGAGGCGCCACTGTCGCGTGCGCCCCGCACTCTCAAGCCCATAGCTAGTGACGTTGATATATTTCACTGTTCATTGAGTTCTTAAAAAACGCTTTGTTTGTGATTAGTCACAAAATTTAATAATAAAAAAAGAAAAAATACGGAGAACCCATTAAATTTTGAACTTTATTTTCTTTTTTGTTATAGCGGCTATAATAATACAAACTCAAATAATAAAGTTCAAACTAGTGTGACAGACGGAAGCACAGCGGCAGTTATTAAGTATCGTTGGCACATTTTGTATTCGGAACCCGTATTAGTTGCTAGACAAAGATCGCACTAATTGTACACTGATCGTCTGTGTATGGGTGACCATCATTACATACCGAGTTACTACCGTGCTTCGCAAAACACCTTAAGCCATTTGTCCCGGTTGTCATTTGTAGATCTTTCGACAGTCGTTGCAGGTAGTCAGTGGCCCGAAAGTCTGACAACCAGTCTTACCAAGGGGTACCGTATTACCCAGTATTAATTGGGTTGTGGAGGTCAGATAGGCAGTCGCTCCATGTAAAATACTGGTATTCGGTTGCATCCGGTAAGACTGGAAGCCGCCCCAATAAATTTGGGAAAAGGCTAGGCAGATGATGATGGCAGAGATCGCACTAACGCAGCGATGTCGCGTATTATGTTAAGCTCAACAAGAACGCGGAATTCCCTTCCAAAAATAAAATTAGATTCTAGTAAAATCTTAATAAGATTTATCAATTACTTTTATTCATTTGAAGGATTATCAATTCAATTTTATTGATAATATTTATCGTTTATCAATAGTTGTAATCGGAGTTTTTTAACAAGAGATTACATCATTTTTGGGGCTAAACTTTTAAATATATATTTTATTTTTTGAAGGAATAATAAACAACTACAACATATACATATTTAAAACACATACTATTTAGTTTTGGCAAAATAGTAATGTTGCAGTCAACTGCATTATTCGCAGATAAAACATAATATTTAAAATAAAGATCAGTGGTAGCCACTAGATGAGCATTACCACAGATAACAAATATTATGAAATTAATAAATAAGTTATTATCTTGACTTGGCTCACGAGGTTGTCGACATGTGGGAAGTGGACTCGGCAATCATTGTGCCGATAGTCGTTTCAGAGAATGGCTTAATTGCCAAGAGCATCGACCAATACCTGAGGAGGCTCTCGTTAGGCGGCTGGATCAAGGGCTTGATTCAGAAAGCGGTACTCCTGGACACGGCTCGTATTGTTAGGAGGTACCTCTCTCTGGAGCCCTGACCGCCGGTAGCTTGGACCCTGTTCCCGATACCGGTGGGCTACTATTCTTTATATTTTTAAATGTTTTTATTTTATTTTGAATTTTATATAGGAATATTTAAAAATGTAATTAATAAGTTCGAAAAATAAATAAAGGAAATAACAAGTTACTATAAAGCTAGCTAGATATTAAATGCTAATTCCAGTTTTCGGTGTCATGGTGATCTGTTTATACAGGGTAATTTTTACGTTGGCTCATCGGAGCTAAATTCAAAATGTGTAGTAGAAAGAAACATGACCTTGAATTTGGAGGAGAATAAAAAAGTTATAATCTTTTTGGAAAAAGCTTTTGAGGCATTCTTAATGTGAAGATCCGACATCTTAAAAGAAAAAAAAATGAACTAAACAATATTAATAGGAACTTTCTTTCCAGGTTCCGTCCACGGTCTAGCAGGCATCCCAAGCTTCGTAATGCCTTTCCTCATGCAATACCAAGGGCGGAAGTTTGCCTTCATTCTCAGCTGTATTCTCATCATCATAGGGTGGGTTTTCACTTACGCAGCAAAGAGTATCACCGTACTTATAACAGGAGAATGCTTTCATGGCTTAGGAGGCCATAGCCTACTAGCAGTGAGCTTCTTGGGCCTCTCGGAAATGGTCGAACCGAAGTATCGAAACATATGTTTGCTGCTATACGGTTCGAGCCAAGCTTTTGGCATGTCCATAGTTGGTATTATAGGCAGATATCTGCATTGGAAAACAGCTGGATTGATCATGTGTTGCCCTTGTATACTGGCGTTGGCCATTGGCTTTACTTGGCCCGAATCGCCAGCTTGGTTAGCTTATAAAGGCAGATTTGAAGAGTGCGAGGAGGCGTTTAAAAAACTTCGAAGAACTGATAAAGAATCTATGAAAGAGCTCAACGCTTTGATTAGCGCTCAAAAGGAAAGTTCGGAGGTCGAACCTAGAAAGGAATGGGCCATGGATTTACGTGCAACAGTAACTAGAAAAGACTTTTATCTACCATCTTTATATACATTTGTGTTACTCGGCATTTTCTACTGGTCTGGAGGAGTGGTCGTATTAATTTATTCAAGCGATATTACCCTTAAAGCCACTAGCAATAAGAACGATTATATAAAATTCATTATCGACATGACATTTTTTATAGGATTCTGTTTGACGACTGTTTTAATTAGGTACTTTAGTAACAAAAAGGTTTTGTTGTCGAGTATGTTTGGAGCAACCATTTTTATGAGTTCAGCTGCTTTAACCACATATTTGCAAAGTATAGATATAGTGGACAAAGACTCAATGCTGGGAGCTTACCTAATAGTATGTTTTATGATATTTTCCAGTCTTGGCTCAAGCGGTATAGGATTCACAATGGCCACAGAGCTAATGCCTGTCAAACACAGAGGCATCGGAGGCTGTATTTTCGTCATCTGCACTTGTGTATATCACTCATCGGCTTTAAAAACTTTTCCATACTTGTGTGTCTACGTAAACATGTGGGCGGCTTTCTTAATCTATGGGGTATATACTACGGTCGCTGCTCTCGTTGTAAGTATGTGTGTGCCAGAAACGAAAAACAGAACGTTGTTGGAAATTGAGGAGTACTATAATAATGGTTTTTATAAGGAGAGTGTGAATGTCGATGCTGATCTTACTGTGCGTCAAAGATTTTTGGAGGGAGCGGGGTCGTAGTATTTACATTGCTTTTACTGTCTGTACCTCATTAGAAGTCTGACCACTGAGATATTACAACTAACTATAGATTATATAGATAGACTAGATAGATAACTGAGCGAAATTAGGGTACTTAAGAATAAATAAATATTAATTGTGAACCTTTTTCTTTTTTTTTTACCCGTCTTGTGTACAGAAATGGTTTAATCTAATAATTAAATAAACGAACTAAGTATAAAACATCACTCTGTTTTTGTATTTAAAGTAAAGTTATATAAGTAAAAACTTGTAATTAAAAAAAAAAACAATGAAAAAGTTGTAACTTTGACCTCCAATATCTCCGCAACTAGAAGGTTACCAGGCATGGTTCGGAACAAAAAAAAAATTGCAATGGCGGGAAGAACAAGTGCGTTTCGGCTTCGTTAAGTGTCTTTTTAACCGACTTCTAAAAAAGGAGGAGGTTCTCAATTCGGTTGTATGTTTTTTTCTTTTTTTTTGTGTTTGTTACCTCATATCTCCGTCATTTAAGAACCAATTTGAAAAAATCTTCTTTTATCTGAATGGATCTACTTCCCGATTGGTCCCATAGAAATTTCATCAAAATCGGTTCAGCAGTTTGGTTTTGAAATCAAAATAGCTGGAAATTTTTGTGTTTGTTACCTCATATCTTCGTCATTTATGAACCGATTTGAAAAATTCTTCTTTTATTTGAATGGATCTACTTCCCGATTGGTCCCATAGAAATTTCATCGAAATCGATTCAGTAGTTTGGTTTTGAAATCAAAATAGCTGGAAACAATATGTCATCCAAGTAAAAGAAATTGCGAAATTGATACTTGACAAGGATTTGTGTGTGATGCGATAACTAAAAAGGGTAAAATAAAAACTTTTTTACAAAAAAAAACCGACTTCCAAAAAAAAAAACACTAAAAAAGTGGGAAATAACTTTACTTTCGGAAGTCGGTGGCAAAAAAGTCAATGAAACAAACAATAGTCACCGACTTCCGAAAGTAAAGTTATTTCCCACTTTTTTAGTGTTTTTTTTTTGGAAGTCGGTTTTTTTTTTGCAAAAAAGATTTTTTTGCACCATCTAATTCCCCCATCCCCGTTCTACCATCGGACTAGCAGATATACAGCCAAGCAGCAGTCTGTGGAATTCACTGCCAGCTTCTCTGTTCCCTGATCATTATAATCTGATCTATTCAAGGTTCGAGTGAACCGGTTTCTTGTAGGCGCGCGTGCTCCACCCTAGGCCGCGCCATCGCTTCACATCAGGCGAAACGTTCAAACGCAAGCCTATTTAGTATTAAAAAAAACGTTTTTGCAAAAAAAAAAACCGACTTCCAAAAAAAAACACAAATAAAGTTGAAAATAACTTTACTTTCGGAAGTCGGTGAGTATTGTTTGTTTCATTGACTTTTTTGGCTTGCACTTCCGAAAGTAAAGTTATTTTTCACTTTTTTTTGGAAGTCGGTTATTTCTTTTTTTGCTAAAACGTTTTTATTTTACCCTTTTTAGTTATCGCATCACACACAAATCCTTGTCAAGTATCAATTTCGCAATTTCTTTTACTTGGATGACGTATTTTTCCAGCTATTTTGATTTAAAAACCAAACTGCTGAACCGATTTTGATGAAATTTCTATGGGACCGATGGGGAAGTAGATCCATTCAGATAAAAGAAGAAATTTTCAAATTGGTTCATAAATGACGAAGATATGAGGTAACTAACAAAAAAAAGACAACCGAATTGAGAACCTCCTCCTTTTTTTGAAGTCGGTTAAAAAAAGATACAGTAACAAAATGATCAGCTTACCTTCCAAATATCTGCCTTCATAATTTCCGAACACAAAGTACTGAAGGACTCTTTCAACTCGCCGTGCAGTCTACATTGTTTGAGAACGCAATCTTTCTGCTTCTTTTTAGTCCGTTCTCTTTCCTGCTGTATGTCGAAAGATGGTTCCGTTTCGATGTCCTGAACTTTTTTGTTTTGAATGCGGATTCGGGCGGATATTGTTCGTACCTAAAAGAAAGAAAGAAAGAAAAAGTATTTATTAGTCTCGCACTGGACAAAACAAAGTGGTATTTTGACAATAAAACGAAAATTAAAAAAAAAAAAACTTAAGAACAAATTAAAATAAAACTAACTAAACTGGTCCTGTACGAGGCCAAAAGGCCCCAACACAAAGAAGAAAAAAAACAAGATAGCATTTTTCAAAATCAAAATCACACGGCTGCAGGAGCCATCCATAAATTACGTCACACGGATTTCATGGTTATTTGACCCCTCCCACCCGTCCTTGTCACAGCTGGTAACATTTGTGAGACTCCCACATTCCTAGTATGACGTCCAATATTTTGCAATTTTAGATGTTCATACAGATCATCATCTGCCTAGCCTTTTCCCAAATACGTTGGTGTCGGCTTCCAGTCTAACCGGATGCAGCTGAATACCAGTATTTAACATGGAGCGACTGCCTATCTGACCTCCAAAACCCAGTTAGTACTGGGTAATGCGATACCTCTTGGTAAGACTGGTAGTTGGACTTTCGGACCACTGACTACCTGTAACGACTGTCAAAGATGTACAATTGACAGCCGGGACCAAAGGCTTAACGTGCTTTTAGACGGAGGAAACTCGGTATGTAATGGGTGGTCACCCATCCACGGACCAACCCACGCAAGCGCGGCTTAACCTGACAATCGACCCGAGCGGCTGTTAATATTTAGTTGGAATTATTTTTAAGCTTTTCGTTAATTTTTCAAATTACCAGTTTTCAAACTTTGATTTTGAAATGGGCGTCACAAAATGTACGACCCTCTTACCCCTGGTCACACATCGTCGACTCCCTCCCTCTCATAACGTGTGACGTAATTTATGTATGGCCTTTTACAAGAAACTGTTTGTCGGGACATTCTGTATTTTGTTGGGACTCATATTATGGAATGTCGGGACAATTCAAACGAATCCCGACCATCTGACAAGTCAAGTTAAGATTGTTCGTTTCGACTACTGACTTTAGACTTTACGTTTAGACTGGACCTGGTTTCAGGGTAGTCTTATAACGACTGTAAAAGATCTACAAATGACAGCCGGAACCAACAGTTTACAATGCTTTCCGAGAGGTTTCCATATTGTATGTGATGGTCAGTTCGTCATCCATCAAGCGATTGACCGTGGCAAACGTTGCTTAACCTAGAAGAGATTTGTATTACTTTTACTTACTTTCTCAACGCCTTCGTTGATAGCTTTTCTCTTCATATTTAAATCGTTCAAGTGGCTCTCGAGAGTCGATAATTTTTTGTCAATGCCCTGCATCTTTGTCCTGTGCCCTTGTGCAGTTTGTTCGAATGACGAAAGTCTAAAATTTATAAAAAAAATATTATTATTATTATATATCAGCCATTCGTGTCCCACTGCAGGACAAAGGCCTCCCTTCCCTCCTTCCACTTATCCCTATCGAGTGCTGTTAATCGCCAATCCTTGTGAGAAGACTCGAGTTCGTCCCGCTGTCTCCTTCTGGCCTGCCGCGTTGCCGTTTACTGCTGTTTGGGAACCATTGTGTGGTTACCTTTGCCCATAGCTCCTCCGGCATGCGACAGATGTGGCCAGCCCAGTTCTACTTTAATTTGGCAGCCGTGAGACCGACATCGTCAATTTGAGTTTTGGAACGCAGTATCGAGTTCCTTATACGATCAGAAAGAAAATAAAAATTACATAATAATAATAATTTATAATTCGCTAAAATAGTAAACCGTAGGGTCTAGAACAGTGATTCCCAAAGTGGTCAAGAGACTTGTCGGGGGTCTACGATGGCGTGAAAAATAGGGGGTTCGTAAGTTGACAACGCAAATTTATCTGGTTCCGATAGTGAAGAACAAATATGTTGGCTTGGCTTTACATAGCAATGTAGGCAGATAATAAACCACTCAATAAAATCCAATTTTGGTGATATTGAGACTTTAATAAAAAGCATTTTAAAGCTTTAAGATTCTAATTTTCCGATTTTTTCTCATGTAATAGAGCTATGGTTCTTATGCAATATTAATAAAAAATCCATTGTTAGAACTAATCTTCAAATTTTTTAAAATAAAGTTTGGGAACCTCTGGCTAGAAGAACGAAATTTCGGACTTGAGTTCCAAATTAAATAAATTAGTTAAAGTAATAGATAAACAAAAAACAGATTTTAGCAACTTTCCTATAACTTCTCAATTCATTTGTTGTACCGCGTTTAGGTAACGATACCCATCAATGTTTAGGGGCTACAAACATGTCTGAATCGGCCCGATAAAGCACAGACCGGGCGGCAAAATAGAATGTATACACTGGAAACTACATAGAGTTCTTGTTCCCGAAGGGAAGCCGGCAGGAATCGGCTTCTTAGGTGCCTTCGGGCCTGGTATACAAAGTGTAACAGAACAAGTACAATTCTGATCTTTTCCATACTGGTTGCATCAACCGATGCGATATATTAAATGGGAAGTTTATTTTAGGGTTCCGTTGCTAAATGGCAACGGATCCCTTATAGATTAGTCTTGCCTGTCTGTCCGTATATCACAGCCCTTTTACTCCGACACTGTTGTTATAAAAATTACCCCACATCCAAAGCTTCTTTTTTATAATATTAGTATCGTATAGTAGCAGAAAAACGTCGGAAAAAAATTTTTTTTTTATTTATTTATTTTTATTCAAAATCTCCCTTATAACTATCATTACAGGTAACACTTAAACCTAATGCGATAGTGCGGCTTTTGTTGAAATCTACATCTAGACATACATTACTAACAATAAAAAATAAAAATATAGCTTTAAGAACACAATACATTAAATAAAAAGTTACACAAAACTCATACAAGGTAACATAGATAAACGTGGTCTACCTACACACTATAAATTATAACATAAAATAAATAACAGAATCTTTGAGAATTCACTCCAAGAACATGTATATATATCAATTTTTAAATAAAGTTCGTTAAGTAAACGGATTGCTCGAGTAAGAGGTGTCTTAGCAAGTAAGTTGGTCCTAGCTGTTGGCACGGCCAGCAGTGGCGGACGCCGCCGCCTCCACACATAGCGGTCAGGTACACACAAATTCAATCGCTGCAGCACTCCTGGATTATGCTCTATGCCACGAAGTATTTTAATTAGGTACGCGACTAGTGCGAACTCCCGCCGCACCCTCAGTTGATTGTACCCGACCATACCCAGTACAAATAGCGTGGGGTACATCAATGGGTAAAACGGATATACCCCATAAAGTTTTTTGTACAAGTAGCGCGTAAACTTGTTCTGAACGCGCTCTAACATTACCGAGTACTTAGCCTCATGCGGAGACCATATGACCGCACTATGTTCCAGATGACTCCTGACTAGTGCGTCATACAGGACTCTGACTGTTGCAATATTTGTGAAGTGTTGCGTCTGCCTCAGCACAAAACCTAGATTCCTGAACGCCCTTTTGCAGATGTTAGTTATATGATCACGAAACAGCAGTTCAGGATATAGAATAGAAGTACTCACTGCTTCTTAACATTATCGATTTCCTCCACATCTACGGTGTTGGCACACAACTTGGCCGGTCTGATCTCAATGATGGTGCTCGACTTTTCGCCGCTGTACGCCGACACCCGCACCGAGAATCTGTGGTTCTCTGCGAATAATAACAATTGATACACAGGATGTAAGACGGCAAACTGAGCTTTGCTCAGCTCTGTTTGGTTACGTCACACGTTAAGAGTGGGGAGGGGGTCGACGAATTGCGAAATTGAGTGACAAGGGATGGGTGACAAGTCCTAATTTTCGTGACGTCACACTTCAAAATCTAATATACCTAAAAAAGAAAAAAAAATAAGCAGCTTTGTACTCAAATATTATTATAATGTTATTTCCTGTGTTGTCTTCTGTGTGTACATAAATAGTAAAATAAATAAATAAAAGGATTATATTATGTAGGGTTCATATCCAAGTAGGGTTCTACAGTTTCTGTGTACCCCCATGGGCAAAAGGTATGAGTTTATACATGTATGCGTTTTTTACATAACATAACATCACGCCTGCTATCCCCGAATCCACATTTCGCCAGTTATGTTTAAGTCCCATTTAATAGGGGGCGAGTCTATTGCCATCAACCGGGCACAAATCCGGACTCCATGGCTGCTACTGAGAAATTCCTGATGGAAAAACCCAATAACACTTTTCCCGACCCGGAAATCGAACCCTCATGCTCAGCAGTCGCGCTTGCGACCATTACACCACTGTTTATTCTACTTACCAGTAAAATAGAAAGTAATATTAGCGGGAACTTTTCCACTGTTCTTGAAGGTGTGATCGTTGCCAATCGGTATTCTGTGTACGTTGTACTGCTTGCACAAGTAGTTGAGTATTGCGTCCGGCGCCGATAGCGTGTCTACTAGGTACGTGTAGAAGCCGATGTGGCTGAAATAATATTATATTGTTAATGAGGAATATATATATATATATATGTATATTATTATAGAAGTATGAGGAATAGGGTGCAAGAGCTACTCATACTCCATTAAAAAGGGAAGATCCATTGACCAGACACGGGTACTGTGTCTGGTGGGCTCTTTCTTACGTTGCCACCTATTAACCTCAACTTATTACTGTTAGCCTGTGTCAACCCACTGCTGGGCAAAGGTCTCTCCCCATGACTTCCAAAGCCTTCGATCCAGGGCCAATGTGGACCACTGCTCGTTGGTTCTGTCCAGCTCGTCTCGCCATCTCCTGCGATGTTTACCGCGTTGCCTTCTGGCTGTGTCAGGGCTCCACATCGTAACAGAAGTCGGAGCCGACCTGTCGCTGCCGGCCGTCGCTCATTCGATGTTCGGGAGCGCAGAGTCGTGGGATGCGGTGATCTCCTTCTGTGAAACCGTTATTTCACAGAAGGAGGCTGCGGAAAGGTTGATGGAGGTCGAGACCACTCTCCAGTTCCGCACCAGACGCACCGGGCGTCGGCGGAGGGCGGACAATGCCCTCTTCCAGCCCCCTAAACAGGTCCAGAGGGACGGAGGACTTGGGGACGTCTGCCGCCCCCCATATAACTGAACCCGAGGCGGCGGCGCGTAGTGTTCCGCGCGCGCCCCTATTAGACGTCGCGGGGGGAGTTCTACACCTCACACCTCCCGTTAACTTGAGGAGACCAGCGGACGCGGGTCGGCATTAGCCTAGGATCGTAGAAGGCCCACTAGTTCCCATGATCCCCGGTGCAAGTGTGGGAAGGGAACACCGGGGTGGTTTTAGTCAGTTCGAGTCTGACAGACCCCTCCGCCCACCCTAGGGCGGAAGACATCCGAGGGGATTTTCCACCCCGGCACAAAAAAAAAGGCTCCACATCGTGGTTATTTTGGCCCACAGCTCGTCGGGCATACAGCAGACATGGCCAGCCCAGTCCCACTTCAGCTTAACGGATTTTTGATTAATTGTTGTAAAAATCCAATGATTCAGTTTTATTTCTCAAACGTAGTGCCATCTTCCCCTATAAGACTGTCGTCGTATCAAAAGGGGAGGATGGCACATATCTAGTGTCAACCACCACATCCATAGTTTGCTAAAAAAGGAAAATTTTTGCTGTCTTACCGCAACTGTTCAATATTCTGCGACCTTGGGGGCGTGTTCCCCTGACTGCATATCGCGTTGACCCTCTTCAAACCCAGCTCCGAGCGCACTACAGTCAGGAACCGGTTCATATCGCTAGTCGACTCGAAGGTAAACGCAGCCAAATCTCGACCGGCGACTGTCGATTCAAGGTAACGCGCGAACTTTGGGTCTGTGAATCTTATCTGTGGACAAAAATGTACTTTTATCCAGGTCATGTAAGGTATAGTTTTGCGTGCACGATAGAATCTGCTTTACAACTTCGGTCATCATCTGCATTACCTTTTCCCAACTATGTTGGGGTCGGCTTCCAGTCTAATCGGACGCAGCTGAATACCAGTGTTTTACATGGAGCGACTTCATATCTGACCTCCACAACCCAGCTGCTGGGTACCACAAAACCTTTGATAAGACTTTTGGGTTTCTGAATACACGTAACGACTGTCCGAGATCTACTAATGACAACTAGGGCTAACTGTCAAATCAAATCGTCATGCCATGAGCCTGTATGAAAGATATTCATGGCCAAAAGGTTCTCAAAAAGCCGGATTCTCCCTTTTTATCCGACTGCGCCAGAAGGAGGGTTATGTTTTTCGAGAGTATGTATGTATAATTGTTTCGCTCTGCGGCCTGAACGGCTCGATGGATTTCAGCTTGAGAGGTGCCGTTAGATTTGTATTTACTGTGAGAGTGACACTGGGTATATAAAAAAAAAAAAAAACAATATGGCGGATTTTTGGCGCCAAATTCAAATGTTTGGCACGTTCTGCAGCCTGAACGGCTCGGCGATGAAGGCGGTAAAAATGTTTTTGGCTAATCGTCTGCAAAATCTTTCACATTTGTAAACTAAAAAGTTAACCTTTTGTGCGTCGATATTTCCTCCACCATGTATAATATCCATCAATTAACACTTTCGGTGCTATGCACCCAGCATATGGGCCGAACAATAATTCGTTCGTGTACCCATAACCCCCCTACCGAGTCGTCTTTATACGTAGCTATAGATGACGCGCATACTAGTAAAAAAAAAAAAAATTTAACTTAGCAGCAAAAGTGTAAACCGACTAGGTCAATTATATCAATTAAACTTGAAACTGATTTTCGTTGAGGTAATGCAATTGTTGTCAGTTTATTGTAATAAATGCGGCCAGAATTCAAGATTTTCACCTTATACTGTTGATAAGAAATACTACAATTTAATCAAAACTGCACAATGCTTTCGGGTCATTGGAGTTTCAAGGATTTCTGGGAACATTATCAAGTAATCAACTCGGTACCAAGATATTTTGGCGAGTTGCAGTTACACATTCGTAGATGCTCTGGAGTGTAAGACTGATGGACATGTTAAAAAAAAACCCTGTCCGATCCGAAAGGAGCATAAAGGGTGTAAATAGACCCTTCACGAACTCGAAAGGCACTTGTACTCCCCGTCTGTCTGTGTCTATCTTTTTTTGGCATTACGAAAACGAGCGAGACACGTGACTTTCCGAAATCGAATCGAAGCGTTTTGAATACGGGGGCTTGTATTTATACATACCTCGAGCATCATAGGTTCGTGAACAGGGTGTTGGAACATTTTTTTGTTCTCTCTCAGCCATATAACCGCTTTGTACGCGTCCTCACTGTAAGCGCGTAGCACTTCTAGACGTTTGTTATCTACGTCTTCCAGTTTACGTATTCTGGAAATAAAAATTACATAACATCACGCCTGCGTCTCGAAGGGTAGGGCAGAGGTGTATTGGGAAGAAGTGTGATGTGTGAAACCCATATTTCGCCAGTTATGTTTATGTGCCGCTAGCTTGTGTAATTCGGTAATTGTTCCACGAGATGGCATTACCGGGATAAAAAGTATCCAATGTACTATCTTCTTTTACCGTGAAAAAATTCTGTGTTTTCGGGGGTATTTCAGGGTGCGGTATGATGTATTGAATACGGTATGGTAACCGTTTGTGCGTCGATGTCCCCGTATTATAAGTGTTAACCGGTTCAGTAGTTTATCAAATTTACTATAGGTAGAACCGGATAACCTTTTAACCCGATTACCCGGTCCCTGGTCCCATGTAATAAAACTAAACAAAATTGACGAAAACGGGTGAGCTTTATGCCATAAACTGAGCGAATCCCCAATAAAAATCGGTGCTGCTAATAAAATCAAAAAGGTGCTAATTAAAATCGTGTCAGCAAAAACTAATACTACTTTGTTTGGCCCGGGTCGATCCCAGGTCCTCAAACTTTACAGTTGCGGCTACTGGGCCAAGGAAGCAGTTAGATGATAAATGATTGAATCATAATGTTCCCACTACACTGCTTGTCATTTTAAAATCAACCTTATGTACATACAAAATTAAGTTGATTTTGATAAAAATGCCTAGTTCTGAATTTCTGATACAATGTTTTCACTTCACAA
The DNA here is from genome assembly GCA_964057025.1 of Standfussiana lucernea. Taxonomy (NCBI): domain Eukaryota; kingdom Metazoa; phylum Arthropoda; class Insecta; order Lepidoptera; family Noctuidae; genus Standfussiana; species Standfussiana lucernea. Next base: position 11,510,653 of record OZ059808.1, on the reverse strand, counting down.
CTTCCAGATTTCCATGATTAATAGTTATTTTAAAATTAACCTTATCCACGTTCATATTAAGTAGTATTTAGGAAAACTAACCTGTTCTGATACAGTCTCATCTGGGGCATTACGTTGTTCTCCAGATCATACTGAACTTCTAGCTTTTGCTTCTTCAAATTATCTATGGCTGCGTTAGTTTTCGTTAGTGGCTTGTGTACCTCCGCTAATTCCATTTTCACTTTAGCTTCTGCAAATGTTTTTAAAAGTAACATCGATAAAAACATTTTTGCAAAAAAAAAATAACAGCCTTCCAAAAAAAAAACACTAAAAGTGGAAAATAACTTTACTTTCTGAAGTCGGTCACTTTTGTTTGTTTCAATGACTTTTTTGCCAAAAGGTTTTTATTTTATCCTTTTTAGTTGTGGTACACACTAATCCTTTTAAAGTGCCAATTTTACATTACTAGAAGTTATTAGCACATCACCCACATTGACAAAAAAAAATGCATATTATAGAGGACAACTCATAAAGCGTCGGTTTTTCTGCCACCCAGTATGCAGGGTGTAAACGGACCCTTCACGAAGCCGTCAACCAAGCATTCTGTACATCAAAGTAAGTAACTAACTGTACGCCAAAATTATTGCTGGGAAACGCCTTTTTTTTTGTTGTGAAAAATCACGGTTCACGGTAGCGCTCAAAGTAGCTTACTCAAAACACTGCGCTGATGGATGCATTCAATGGTGCAAGGATCATGGAGGTATATAAAGTAAAGTTGCAACATTTACAATTTGTATTTAAGAAACAACGTGTGAACATGTTGGGACCTTCAATATCTTCGTAACTAGAAGGTACGTAGGTATGGTCCAGATCAAAAAAATAAACACAATTACGGGTTGCAGTAGTGGCTTTCGTCTTCGTTAAAGGTCTTTTTACACCAATAATTGGAGTCGCTAGGCAATGGGTGCCAGAAGGGCGTCGTCGCCGTGGGAGGAAGCTTAGAAAACGCTGGCGTGACGACTTAGAGGCGTTTATAAGAGATTGGCCGGAGAAAACCGCACGGAGAGAAGAGTGGTAGGCTGTGGTGAGGCCTCTACCCAGCAGTGGGACCTAAGGGGCCGTTCAAGTATTACGTAAGTGCTATTGGGGGGGGGGGGGGGGGGTGTGTCTTTGCTTTGATTATTTTTGACGAATACGTCAGCAGTAATTATTTACTTTTTTACACATATGGCAACCCACACATTGTCTATGCTTGAAAACGAAACGCATTTTCGGGGATTCCTACAAATAATGAATACGTTGAGGTACTCGTTTAGAACTGAGTAGGGGAATTACCGCGCGCTATTCACTTGTCTAATTTTTCGTTTTCGTCAATTTATTGTTTTGTTTCGATACGATTGACGATTTGACGTTACAGTCCTCTATGCCAAACCTATTCCTTATAACTGCTGCTTATGAATCAATCAATTGTACCAATGTTTACGTAAGCACGGGGGGAGGCGTAAGAGCTTTGCTTACTTTTGCTGACGAGGGGGAGGGGTGGGTTAATAATTGCAAAAAATCTGCTTACGTAATACTTGAACGGCCCCTAAGGAAAAAAAAATATCGACTCACCATCTCCTACTGTCGCCACCAATCTGCTCTTATCCAAGACCAGCTTTTCCAGCACACACTTAGCCTCCTGCAACTCCCTCTCTCTATTCCTGTGCCGTTCCAGCTTATCTTGATAGGAGCTTGCTATCTCTTTCAGTTTGAAATCTTGAGCGCGAACCGCGTTTATAGTCTCCTTCGCTTGGTCTTTGAGAGCGTATATCTTTCTGTTCTGTAAGCGATAAAAGAAGATTCTTCACATGACATCGCGCTTGGAAATCCACCAAAAATCGGGATGAAGGTTAAAGTGTTTGTAGTTGTGGGTACCTATTTCTTTTATCACTTTATTTGTTTGTATGACTGCCTGGTTGGTCGCAAGCACTACTGTTGAGCATGAGATTCTGGGCTCGATTCCCGGGTCGGGAAAAGTGCTATTGGGCATCAGGAATTTCTTAGTGACAGCCTCTAGTATAGGTTCGTGCCCGGTTGATGGCAACAGGCTCGCCATTTATTACCCGACTGCGTCAGAAGGAGGGTTATTACATAACACTTAAAAACAAAGCTGTCAAAAATGTGGATGTACTATTAGGTGCACGTCTGATTGTGACTGATATTATATTGTGTTAAGACTTGCTGTTGCCCGCTGTTCAATCGCAGCTGAGCTATACAGCGTGTATCGGAAATGTGTGGTCTTCTTTAAGGGTCTAGTACAATTCAAGGAAAGAAAGTTATACACGCAGCAACTTTAAAAAGCGATTTGTACTACTGTATTGTTTAATGTTTTACAAATTCACAAACATACTAGTTTGGAAGCCATTATATTACGAAATATGACTTATTCTTATATCAAAGTAGAAGCCCTTATTTCTCGAGAAAACAACCAGAACTCTGACAACCAGTCTGACCATGGTGTTGTCGAGGTCAGATAGACAGTCGCTCCATGTAAAATACTGGTATTCAGCTGTATCGGATATCGGATGAGACTGGAAGTCGACCACAACATAGTTGGGAAAAAGCTAGGCAGATGAGTCCTTTAAGCTCATAATCTTTAATGGAACAAAATCATATTTTACAAATTGATTGCGTACGTAAATAGCTACATTAGTTACAAGAACTGTGTCGCAGCTATTAACGCCCACCTCCAAGAGGGAGACGACAGCGTTCCAAATTCCAAACATGAAAAAACAGTAGGGGTTATAAAAGAAACAATAACAATATAAAAAAAAGAACAAAATCGAAAAAAAATTAAAATCCTAAAAAAAAATATAATACTAAAGATTGAAATAGGTAAGTGCTCAAATGTTGTGCATGTGGGAGTGTTGTATGTGAGTGTAGTGCATGTCTGTGGGGTGTAAGTGTGGAGTGTGCTTGTGGAACCTCCCTCCGACCACACTCTACGCTACGTGTATTTGGTGTGCGGAAGAAAATTATTTAGCTATTTGCAATTTGCTTGACAATTTTATTTCGCTGTTTGTACTTACCGCAGCCAATTTCTGTTGTTCCATCTTGCCGATATTGCTTCTGGCGGTTTCTATCACTCGTTCCAGAGGCTCCACTTTACTTGTATGTGTTTTCACTATGTTCATTGCGCTTTTCTTATCGTTGTTGTATTCCACGACTTTCTCCCTTAGGTCCTGGTACTCAAGCCACAATTTCTTCTTTTCACAAATCTCGATTTGTTTTTCTATTTCTTTCCTTTGCTGCATTGCGTCTATTTTATCTTTTAGTCTGGAAAGTGAAGCGAAGAAGCATATTATTTTCGTAACATAACATCACGCCCGTAATCCGCGAAGGGTAGGGCAGAGGTGGTGGTGGTGTACCTAATAGTACACTCACATTTCGCCAGTTTTGTTTTAAGTCCCATGTAATAGAGGGCGAGCCTATTGCCATCAACCGGGCACAAAGCCGGATTCCGTGGCGGCTGCTGAGAAATTCCTGATGGAAAAAACCCAATAATGTTTTTGCTCGACCCGGAAATCGAATCCAGGTCCATGCTCAGCAGTCGTGCTGGTGACCACTAAACCAACAAGACAAGCAAGTTTAACTCTTTATAATGTAAACAGTATAGATATTGCGAACATACATACCTCTCATTCAACCGAATGGCGTCCTCCATAATCTGAGCATTGCTCTGTACCTTGGAAGACAGACCTCTCTGCTTCGTCCTGCATTCGATCAGTTCATCTAGCTGATTGACGCTGTCCTGCCCACCCACTGCCGCGAGGGTACTGCGCAATAGTTGCTGGGGATCCATCTTCGAGAAGTCTTGGACTCGATCTTGGGGTAGAAGCTGGCAGAGGTTGTCTACCTAAGGGGGTTGAAATAGATGTATTAAAGATCATCTATGTACAAGTGCATTTACAAGCTTAGTTTTTACTTTCACATAACATCACGCCTGTAAATCCCCGAAAGGTTAGGCAGAGTTGTCCCACATCCATGTAATAGTGGGTGAAAATTTTGCTATTAACTCATAGTTTTTGTCTATCGCTTCTTTATATGTTCTCTGTAAATTGAGAGGTCTGGCTCTTGTGATACAGAGACTCCTGGTACAAGAGCCAGGGCTACACTGATGTATGTCTCGAAGTGCAAAATAAATAAATTATTATTATCTGGGCACAAATCTAGACTCCGTGGCTGCTACTGAGAAATTCCAGACGGTAAGAGCCCCGGGGAACCGAAGCCGGAACCTCATGCTCAACAGTACTTGTGACCTACTAGACCGACGTGGGAGTCAAGCTTAGCTTAGTTTACCCTAAACCTCTTCATGGAGCATTGTAGGTACGTTAGTTAATAGCAGTATGTGATGCGGAGGAATGAGGAAAATGTAGTGAGGATGTTTTTATTATGAATGTGGATGGGTATAGGAGTAGAGGAAGACCAAAGAAACGATGGATGGACTGTGTGATGGATGATATGGCAAGAAAGGAGGTGTCTGATGAGATGACGAGTAACAGAAGTATGGAAGAAGACATGCTGCGTCGACAGCAAATAAATTCGGATAAGGGCAGGAGAATGTTGATGTACGCATGAGCATAAACAACTTTTACTACCGGACCCAACGTCGCGTTGCCATGCACGGCCATGCATCTACAAGTTTAAAACATCAGTTTCTGAGATACGAGAGTAGCTAAATTTGCCTTTAAACAAGTAACTTATGTTAATTCAATTCACATGCAACTGCACAACTAGTTAACACAAATGTAAAATAAAAATCTTTAGATATCATATTCATAATACATAATTTTCACCATAATTAATTTCATTTAGTTTTAAATAAAATTTATATTGTATTCACATTGTAAATTAAGATTAGAGGACTTTATGTCGTTGTCACTACGGTGAATGCTGCGTATACCTGTAATCTGTATCTCGACATGAATGATGTAACCAAGATTTTGTAAAAACATATTGATTTAAAAAGAGTGTCCATGGAGTTTCTTGCCCATTCTTCTCCATAGGATCTACGCTTTCGAATGGGCAACTTACACAAGTACTACTACTACACACATTGTGTTACTTTCACAAGTTATTATGCCCTGTGACAGGGACTGTAGCTTAGTTTATTTTTTGTGTTTTGACATTCAAAAGTGCCTGTAATGGTTTAATTGAAATAAATGCTTTGAGTTTGAGTTTTGAATAGGCATACATACCAGCACTTATTTTTTTTATTGTCTCCTAATAATGTTTAGTATGTAATACTGTTGGTGTACCAAATTGAAAATAATTGTACTTTCGGAAGTCGGTGGCAAAAAAGTCAATGAAACAAACAATAGTCACCGACTTCCGAAAGTAAAGTAATTTTTTTTTTTTTTTGTGTGTTTTTCGGAAGTCGGTTATTTTTTTGCAAAAAAGTTTGTATTTTACGCTTTTTAGTTATCGTATCACACACAAAGCCTTGTCAACTGTCAATTTCGCAATTTCTTTTACTTGAATAACATATTTTTATCAGATATTTTGTTTTAAAAACGAAACTACTAAACCGATTTTGATAAAATTTCTATGAGAATTTTTCAAATCGGTTCATAAATGACGAAGATGTCAGGTTACAAACACAATGAAAAAAAAAAACAACCGAATTGAGAACCTCGTCCTTTTTTTGAAATCGATTAATAAATAACCGGTGTTGGTCGGTGACGGAACGGTTTAATAGGTCTTGTCTCATACTTTTCAATACAAGACTCACGTTCACAGCATAGTCATGGTATGGTACAGCGTAGTTCGTTTTTTCTCGGCTGACCACTGAATACCAGTGCTGTACTATGGGCCCCCCATAGCACAGCATCATGCTGAGACCTGCTTGTCGAAGTCACGACTTGCAAGCTGTCAACTTCTTTGTTCCGTCCCGTTGTTCGTTTATTTTATTTATTTACTAGCTGACCATTATTATACCACCACCAGACCATATATACACACATCAAAAGTATCTAGGGATCAACATATATTTTTGCAATAACTTTTCTCCTGATTGATATTAATTAAAATTTTCTTTAAGGATTCATCAAATAAAGTGTTTTCGTTTGTCACAGTAACGATAAACCAAGTCACCTTTGCATTAATAAAGAAATTTGCCATTTTCCTAATAAAGGGATTTTTGACATTTGAACCACTAACATTAAAGTTCGAAAAAAAGACTGAAATAACAGTTTTCTTTAAAATTTTATTGGGTAACTTAAACAATTAATAATCCGTGTTTCTACCGCGAACACTAACAACACAAGAACATCGGTTTGGCATACTCAAAATGAGTTCATCCAAATCACGCTGTGGAATGGCCGCCCATGTTCGTTGCAACAACAAAAAAAAGGTCTTCTTGCGACTGGATACCCTCCATTTTCGGCAGAGCTCTTCTCTGTAGCATATCCCATGCATGCTCAATCGGGTTCAAGTCTGGCGACTGAGCAGGCCAGGGCAGGACATTGATGTTAGCTGCGGCGAGAGTCTGTCTTACAACTCTTGCGGTGTGCGGTCGTGCATTATCATGCATTAACTGAAATAAGGGACCGATTTGCACTTGTAGAGGAACGATGACGTCTGATACAATCGTCTCAGCATAAATTTGAGCGTTGAGGTTGCCTCTGATCCAAATCAACTCAGTTCTTCCGCCGATCCAAATACCCGCCCATACCATGATGGTTCCACCACTATAAGGATGGACTTCCTGGCAGGATTTTAATCGCTGTTGGCGTCCAGGGGTTCTCCAGTGTCGTATACGTCTTGTATCCGGTCTCATACCAAAACGAGACTCATCAGAAAAGCACACGAAACGCCATTGTTCTTCTGCCCAATTTCTGTGTTCAAGAGCCCATTGATATCGAATCCTACGATTGTGCATTGCTATAGGTGGTACCCGTAGCGGTCTTCGGGAATGAAGGTTCACTTCATGCAAGCGGTTTCTGACTGTTTGGTCGCTAATTAAGTTCCCTGAAGAGTGATGAAGCCTCACGGCTAACATCATGGCGGTTATTGTTGGAGCTCTTCGAGTTAAGATTTGAATGTATCGGTCTTGTCTCCGTGTGGTGCAGCGATACCGTCCTCCATGGCGCTCAGCCACGGTACCAGTGCTTCGGTAACATGTCCAAAGTCGACTGATAACACTCTGACTTGTATTCAGAGCTAAAGCCACAGTACGTTGCCGGGAACCAGCTTCTATCATTCCCACGGCTCTGAGCATTTCTTCCCTGCTTAAATGACGTCGCCGCTCCATAATAACGTTGGTTTTAATCAGTAGTAGGGAAACAGTAGCACTAATAATGTCTTCAATGCGTTATGTTTTTATAGGGAAAATATTGACAGCTTATTTTCATCTTTTACTCGAATTTGATTGAGAGTTCCTGATTCAAATTATGAAATGCACCAAAAAGGATCCATATAAATTTATAAAATCATAAATTTATTACAAAGCCACATCTCAATCTCAAGAAATCCGCATAAAAATGCTTGATCCCTAGACACTTTTGATGTGTGTATTAGCTGATCATTTTTATTAATGCTCCGCTCCCATTGGCCGCAGCATGATGTTTTATAGCCTATAGCCTTCCACGATAAATGGGCTATCCAACACTAAAAGAATTTTTCAATTCGAACCAGTACTTCCTGAGATTACCGCGTTCAACCAAACAAACTTTTCAGCTTTATAATATTAATATAGATGTGACACTTAGGTGTAATATTAACAGATCGTGTTCGAAACACTACACTGCGCTCCAAAATGCAAATCGTTGAGGTGGCTCAAAAGGCTGCCTAACTTAAATGAGACTGGGCAGGAGTCTGTCGCATGCCGAACGAGCTGTGGGCCCGTAAAAATCTCAGGATAGGTGCGCTGAAACAGTGACACGGGGTCACGGCCGACCACGAAGGAGATCTGGCGGGACGAACTGGATGTCTTCCTTGAGAATTGGAAAGAAGTAGCCCAGAATCGTGACCGTTGGAAGGAACGAGGGAGGCCTTTGCCCAGCAGTGGAACAATATGGGCTAGCTATAATAATACTGTCAATAATGCTACAAATATCATCTTACAATCACACCGTAGGATTAGGAAGAAGTGTATCCGCAGTAGTTACTTCAACATTTCGCTAGTACTTAATAGAGGCGAACCTATTACTATTGCGTAATTCTGTAATCGTGATTTGTTTCCGTAACCAAATAATTACTTACCTAATTATCTTGTAAATATATAAATAAATAATTACCTAGGTTGACTTGAAAAGCTCGCTTTTAGCGATTAGACCACTCATTGTGTCGCCCTATGTAAAAAAACTTATCTTTGATGAATGTTACTTGTATTTACATAATAAAGAATATTACCTATATTATATTCTAGGATATCTACATGAAACTATTATAAAATATATTATATAGGTACAAAATACATACATGTATAGCATTCATTATCATTTCCTTAATTGTGTTATATTTCGTTTAACAATTGTTATTATGTATATTTTTACCCTTGTAGATCTTTGACAGTCGTTACAGGTAGTCAGTGGCCCGAAAGTCTGACAACCAGTCTTACCAAGGGGTATCGTATTACCCAGTACTAACTGGGTTGTGGAGGTCCGATAGGCAGTCGCTCCATGTAAAATACTGATATTCAGCTGCATCCGGTTAGACTGGAAGCCGACCCCAACATAGTTGGGAAAAGCACCATGCCAACGTCGATATGAGTCATATTAGAGTTATTTAAATATTGGTCGAGAAGTATTTGAGTCTACAATGACACGGAGACTAGCATTGAGTTATTGTTTCCATGGTAGGTACATAATATCCGCTTTGCGTACTTACTGATAATACGAGTATACCAATGCATGCGTTTGCAATAGATTAAGGTACAGTTCACACTGTGTCCTGAGTAACGACACGAGTCCGCAAGTGCCGTAGCTTTTATATAAAAAAAAAATAGGCTTTGCCCGCGAACTTCGTCGTGAAATTGTTAAGTATAGAAATATTACTTAACTATTTGAATCGGATTATGCTAAAAATTTCAAGGGTTTTAATTGTCCGGAATCCTAATCCTTTTACTAAAATAAAATAGGCTAAGTTACTCCTTTAACATTAGCTAATATCAGCCTTAGTATTACAAGAATGGTGCCGTTGGTGCAAGCTACACACAACAAGCTAAACAACAAAACACAAACAGCTACAAACGAGTTTCGAACGACAAAAATTTTGACGACACAGGGTGAACCGTAGACCATTGAATTACCTAAACCGATATCAGACACTTCACTCACTTCACGTTCTGTTCATTCTTTCATTCACTCCGAATGAACACAAAATAAATCAAAAGTGAAAAATTAATTAATTAGTGAACCGATCCGAACATCGTTGTTCAATTTCGGCACTCGATGTGCAAAGCAACAAATGTTCGTTCATTTCTACGTAATTTTATTGGGGGTCGTGTGAACATAGTATCAAGAAACAAAAATGAGCAGTCAGAATGAACCGTCTGACATCGGCATTAGATAAAATTGTCGTACGTGCTTAGCATGACGCTATCCGCTTAGAACCAATAACAATAATTATTATTATATCTACTTCATTTAATAAGAGCCGTGTGCTTATTTTACTGGCACGAAGCAACAATAATGAACTCCCAACTAACTAACAGTATTGAAGTAAAGACTATTTGTTTGTTAAGCCTCCAAAATTATAGAAGGAGAATTTTCAAAAACATAACATCACGACTGGAATACCCGAAGGTTTAGGCAGAGGTATACCTAATAGTCCACCCACATTTCGCCAGTTATATATTCCCACGTACCATGTACATGTTGTCCCATGTACTTAATAGAAGGCCAGCCACCAACAGAGCACATACAGGGTGATTGGTAATTAAGCGCAGTCCTTAAAATGGGTGATACTAGAGCTAATTTACTACAAATTTGACCCGATTACTAGGGGTCCAATCTGAGTGGTTTCGGAGTAATCGAACTTTTAAGTTTTTTTTGGAAATTTTCCTCCTCTCGACCAAATATTCGTAATTGTGACAAATCTACGTCGCTCAGAGCACTGACGTGATACTTTTCGGATAGCGCATAAACGAATTAATCTTTCCAAAACCAATTTATCAAAAAAGAACGCAAACTTTCAGTTTAACAGCGGTTTAAAAGTTCATAATACAAGAAAAAATTGAAACTACTCTTGCTTTTCTAGGCAGATTACCCAATATAAATGTATGACACTTAACGTGCAAATTGCAGAAACGACTTGCTTGTCCAATGAGCTTTCGAAATTAGTATCACAGTACCCACTTCGAGAAACAATAAAGATAATAACAACAGTTGTTCTAGACAATGTAGTATTTTGACAGTACTGATTGATACGAATTTCAATTTTTGGTTGGGAGGACAAAATTTCAAAACTCAGATTAGACCCCTAGTTGTAGGGATCAAATTTGTTGCAAATTAGCTCTAGTGTCACCGATTGCAACGACTGCACCCAATTACCAATCACCCTGTATTCAGACTCCGTGGTTGCTACAGAGAAATTCCTGATGAAAAAACCCAATAACACTTTGCCCGACCCGGGAATCGAACCCAGGACTTCTTGCTCAGCAGTCGCGCTTGCGATCACTAGACCGACGAGACAGTCGTTTTCGTTTTCAAAAATCCATCCTTAAAAATAAAATTCTCATCAATTTTTAGAAAGATTAAATCGAACACCGCTACTTTTGCCGGCGGCTTATTTATAGGTAACTAGCTTTTACTAGCGGCTTCACCCGCGGGCGTGTCAAAAATCATCCCACGGAAACGTACTACCGTTATAAAAAGTATTCTAATTTCTAATCCAGGTATACTGTATGCCAAATTTCATCTAAATTCAACCGTCAAGGCGCGAAAAGATAACAGACAGACGGAAACAGTTAGTTACGTATTTATAATATTAATATTAATACGGATTCAATGGGCAAACAAAAAAAATTACTCAACTCTTCAAGTTGTGCCAAAATATTCAAATGACGTCATCAGAATGATAAGAATAGAATAGCGGTTTTAGTAACAGGAATAATGGTTGAACACTATGGTTTGAGGAAGACCGCGACATAGAATTAAAAGTACCTGTTTTTATTTTTTAATAATCATTAATTATTCTTTTGTTTTATCTACACCACAATTATGTTGTTTATATATAGAAGTCAATGTCACTAACCATACACGAAACAAAATTCAGAAATTACTAATCGAAAAATTAAATAAAAAAAAGTGTTATAAGGTTTCATTCTTACCTAACTTGAGGAGTAAAGCAAAGACATGCATGCATGTTCACACAGATTAAATTTGCAAAGGCCTCATTGTAAATTTAATTATCTGTTTGAACATTTAGTTTTTGTAATCCCTGTGTATGCCTATACATAATATATAATGTACCTAATAACAAAAATTAAAAATAAACAACAAAATCTATGGAAGTGTGACGCGCGTGGCTCTACACGCTTTTCAAGTTTTTGATAGGGAATTCCCCGTAATATACTAAACAGCCGTGACCTCGCGTCTATTTATAAGTCAACCGGAATATTGTGAATGTGTGTTGAAGCGTCTTAGCACGTTACTTGAATTTTTAGGAGGTCTCAACATAATTTTTGTTATGTCTGTCGAAGGTCCCGATTACTTGGGGGACTTTTTCGTACGCGGTAGTTTTAGGGTTGCACCTCGTCTGGGAACACGTTATCGTATTTTCCCATGCATCTATCGTTTTTTGTCGCTAAAAACCGTTATTTGTTAGAGCGAGACACAGAGCGTGCTGCATCGTCGATGCTGCCGCGTGCGATAGTATTCCGCTGTTTCTCATTCTTACCAAGGAGTATTGAATAACACGGTGCTAACTGGTTTGTGGAGGCAGTCGTTCCATGTAAAATACTGGTATTCAGCTGCATCCGATAAGACTGAAGCCAACCTCAACCAAGGCTAGGCAGATGTATTTGATGCAGTTAAAAGCGATCTATTTTCACGGGCAACAAGCAGCCAAATCAGAGCTGTATCTCGACTGCTTAGGTCGTAAAGTTGGACTGACCTGTATATTCATTGTTGCAATAAGCTCTTGCACTCGCTTCTCTCGGACTGCCTTTCCATCTATGCGCCATGATGACTCGTCCCGGGTGTTAAACTCTCTTGTAATTGTAACATTACGGTCCCCTGGATCTCGGTAAAGTTCTATTTCGATTCTCGAAAAGTCACAGCCACTCCGGACATATTCTGATATCTAAAAAGAAAAAAAAACACCTTGTTTTAGATGATAACGAAGGCAAAGGCCCACATTACACATATCATGAGCATTATCAGCTTTTTACCACAAAAGTGAGACGGCAGCTTTGTAGGTACATGTTGCTACACAGCTTTACATATTTTTATATTTAGATGTCATATATTTTTTTTTCATTTATCATACGTTTTCGAACATCACATCGACATAAATGTTTCTAAAGTATTTATTTTATTTCTATTAGTTTATTTAGAAGCATAGCAATAAATATTTGAAAGTAGAAATACTGCATTTTTATTATTGTTTTTGGAAATTTGTGTCAAAACAATACTGGGTGCTGTAGTCATACCCAACATCATCTTCCTGCCCTTGTCCCATGTTACTTGGGGTCAATAGAACACTTTTTTTTCTTCCATGCTCTGCTTTGGCCATACCCATGTGTAGGAAAGGTCGATTCAAAATATGGGTAGGGTTCTAGGATTAAGATTGTCTCTGCTGAGACACAGGCCTCCCATCTACGAGTAGCGAGTGGGTTATTAATTGGTTGCTGTTTTTTTGTGAAATTCGATAGTTTTTCATTGCTTGTGAGTCTAGAACCATGAACTGTATCGAAGGTAAAAGACTGTGTCATGATAACCCTATCAAAGTGAGGCAATTATTGTACTGTCGAAGGAAGCACCATTCTTGTTCTTCTTTATTGTGTGGTTAATGCCTAACCTAGTGTCACAGTTTTTATCCGCCCATGGGCCTCTGACTTGCCTTTACATGCCGTCGAGAAATATCTCTCAGGCATGCTGGTTTGGTTTTCTCACGATGTTTTCTCTCACCGAAGCAATCTTCCTTCAAGGACAGTAGAATATAATAAAATATACTTTATTTTAAACTAAACGTTATTGTAATTCAAATTGAAACGCGACTGCTTTAAAATTCGGTTACAATAGCGGTCTTACAACTGATAGTGATAACCCATCCAGACAACCTTGGACTATACAAAGAGTAATGTGGTTAATAACAAGTTTACTCACTTTCTTAGCACGTCCAATGACGCTGGTCTTGCCACATAACCCAAGAATGATGGCACACACAAATGTGGATTTACCCGTACCATTGGGGCCAATTATCAAGTTTAAATTCGAACTAGGATATAGTTCAACATTTTTATATGTTCTGAAATACAAATAACATAACATTACTGCACAGCTCTTCCCTCGTCAGTCAAAAAGACCCACAGCCGAACAAAGGCCCTATGACTTCCGGGTTTTTCGAATACACAAATACAGACTTCATGGCTGCTACTCAGAAATACTTGATGGACAAACCCAAATAACAGTTTATTCTGTTTCAGAAATTAATGAAACATCACAAAATAACAAGATTGAACCCAGATCCCCGTACTCACCATGCTTGCAACCATCATCATGTTCCTAGCCTTTTCGCAACTATTTTGGATTCAGCTTCCAGTCAGAAGTCCAAAATAGTGAGTGACTGACTGATTTTAATTTTGATAACACAAAAAATTTGTCGGTTATTAGTCGACATTTGTCGCCAAATATCAGAATTTGGCAGTCACTGGTTCAAAAGTTATAAGAGTTTATAGGTGGCCGATCTGTAGAAAATCTCCCCAGCTTGGCCATATTTATATCTCAAAAACTAGGGCACTTAGCGAAAATCTGTTTTCTCCAAGATTTAGCCGATAGTTGGTTTTCAGCTGCATCCGGTCAAGTCTAACCAGATGCAGCTGAAAACCAGTATTTTACATGAAGCAACTGCCTGTCTGACCTACACTACCCAGTTAGTACTGATTAATACAATACCCCTTGGTAAGACTGGTTGTAAGACTTTTGGGCCACTGACTAGCTGTAATGGCTTTCAAAGATCAAGGCAAGAGTGGCTTAACCTAAAGATGGACCTCTGCAGCTATTATTATTAAGCCAAGAGCTATGAGGAGATTAAGGAGAAGATTTAAGATTAAACGGCAATAATTTCGATTTGTTGACATTTTGTTAAATTTTACATGAACTGCTGCCTTGAATTGACTAGCATAAAATGGCTAGATACCCATAACAACGATCTAAATATATTACCAACTAATAACTCTTTACAAGTGGAAAAGATAAGCCTGTACTTTAACTATTATTTAGCCACTAACTTGTCGCGACATGACTCATAAATTTAAGCGTTGTTTTAATGTTTTAATTGTTTTTGAAAGAGTAATAGACGCATAACTCAAAAAGCAACTCTTTTAGTAGTCATTTAGAGAAGCTAGGAACAAAAACCATTTATTACTAATTAAAATTTCAAATCCCAAACTTGGATTGCGCGCGAAAAGTAATTATACTTACACGAAGTTTACAAGGTTTATTCTGTAAATACAGCCGGCTTGTATGCCTTCTGTGTTGAATACTTTCGATTGCGACATTTCACACTTTTTAAATCATAACTACTGAAAACACAATTACACACAAATTATTAATTAGCAAAAAAACGTTTGAAATGATACGCTTCGGCTTCCTGCACTTTTTAGCTTTGTATGTCACACTAATGTCACTGTCACATTGACTGTCATTAACTTGACGGCTCTAGTGATGGAACAAAGAAAGAGGACTAAACAAAACAAAGATTATAGTAACACAAAGGCAACACCCTTCTAAAAAATGTGTGGCAAATGGTGTATAAGTTACTGTCAAATCCGTTAATCAGTCAAAAGTAGTTTTGATTGTCTTTTACATTAACAAAAGATTGTCAAAGATTTTAAAAGAGTTACACAGGAACTTCCTGCCATTTGTCCCACATAACTTGAGAAAATAACGTAATGCGCCGACGCATTACATTTCTTTATTTCATTCTCCCCAGTCAGCCGTCACGGTATTATTTGATCATTTGTGTTTCAGCAACTGGAATCGATTTTACTTAAAAATTGCAACATTGAAATGTGCATTTTTATTCTCTGGCCAGGGCCAGCGAGGCCCCCGAAAGCCTCCATGTTTCTAAACAAGGTTTTAAAAATATGCTTAAAACGTATCTAAGAGATGGTTTGAAGTTGGAAGGCCATATACAAATCTCAAACTAATCTTTTTACAATAAATCAAAAGTGACTCGTTAATCTGTGCAGTGTCTGTAAAGTTTCAAAACATCCCACTTCAACCCCACTGAAATCAATTTTCCCTGGGGTTATTGAGGAGTTCAGTAAAATGAAGACACGAAAACACAAATAATATGTTACGAGTATAACAGCTAAATGCATACATATAAACACACCTCCCCCCGCCCCCGCAATAACTTCAGTTTAACCGTGATCATGGCGCTTGCAGCAGTACCGAAATATCGGCAACTCAATAAGTGTATATACAGTGTGTCACATTGTCTAATAAACATGGTAAATATCCCGTTTCAAATGTTAATGATAATGTTATAATTTTTGTTACATATGTACGCTCTATGTAAACGTGGGTACAATAAATAAAATACCTTTTAGTACTGAATATTTTTATTAAAGGTTCTCTTTCAATATACTATAACGCAATAGGTACCTACAGAATGACATAGAAACGGAAATCATTTTTTTATTAACATGGTTTTGGCTTGTCGGGTTTGAAAAAAATTTTCACAACTTTTGAACGCCTGTTCAAGAGAATGTCAACCTTTTATTGTAAGCTTGACATTCAAAATAAACTATGCAACAATATGGCTCTTAATCCAATCAATGTATTCGTATACATTGGTGTACACTGAAGGTATGTCCTTTTGACCGCAGGGAGATGGTCCAAAGCTAACAGTACCAACAAGTTCAGATCTTCCTTGATTCTCGTACACTAGGGGACCACCGCCGTCACCCTTGCAAGTGTCCATGCCTTCGATTCCACCCGCGCAGATCTCACCCGGCGCAAGCAAGACGCTACGACCAGGTCTGCTGTATATTTTTTGGCATTTCTGTGAAATAATGAAGTTTCTTATTAGTTTTGTGCTTGTGTCGATTCATATTGATTAATTAGCTACCGAGGTAGCTATCGGGGATAATCGGTGGGGTCTTAAGGTAATGATAACTAAAATATAAACAAAAATAAAGCGATTGTGCATCTCATTTGCATCGAATTTTAACTATAAGATTGTCTCCACACACTCGTATGTACTTTCTCAGTCGGCCGCACGTCAAAGGGGCCACACTTTGAGTTTGAGCTGGCCTATTGTAGTACGGAATTCCAATAATCCAATAGAATACGAGGCTAGCTTAGACTTGTTTTGTTACCACAGTAAAAACTGTTATTTCAATCAATAATAAACATGGTACAGTGCTGCGCGGGTCTTTTGAAGGGTGTCTCTAGTTGGAACAATCACCGCCATCTTGAACAGCGCCCTCTTGACAATGTCTTTGTCAACTCGTAACACATGGAGGATAGGAGAATTTAAAGTGAATGCGCGTGACAAAATTGTCTAACGGTTACTTACTTCCTGGTCCACGAAGGGTGCTTTAACAAGCATCTTGATGTCCTTATTATTCACGTCCTTAAACCAAGAAACAGCAACCAGCGGTGAGTCAGGGGGGCTGGACTCCACGTTTTTGGTTGGTAGGCAGATGGGGCGTATAAAATCTAAAATGTCAACAATATTACCTATGTATAGAATTTAGCCAAGGTTACTTTTCTTGTACGTTTTAGAGTCACATGGTATATCTGACGTAATCGGCAATTATGCTGTTAGGCCTGTCTATATGATTTTATGTATCAATCAAAACAAAAAAAAAACACATCAATATCCATTAGATAAATCGTTTTCGAGAAAATGACTTGTGACAGCTGAACAGAAAGACACAGGGGTGACTCCGTTCGTGGCCTTTTAAACCATAATGCGGTAAAGCCCAAATTAATGGAGGATTGGTATAATACAGTTAATGGCAGAGGTTCTTCTACAAACCTGTGTAGGGAGCTGCCTCCTTCAACCTGATCAAAGCAATATCGTTCTGCTTCGAAGCTGGATCATTGTACTTCGGATGAGGTATGATCGTCTCGATCGCGATGCTGATGGGTCCATCGTTGCACTCCTCGCCCGCTCCGGCAACGCAGTCTTTACCTTCGTGATTCAAGTCGTATTCTCCAAGGCGAACTGAAATCCTGATAAATAAGTTTTAAGCTGTAACTACTGATAAAAATATTGTAATTTTTTTTTTGTGATTCTGCTAGTGGTCAAAGCAGTAGATTTTATTGGATCAAATAAGGCTAGATCGCATAGGAAGATAATTTTTTTTTGACTATAATACTAATACAAGTGGCCCTAGCACGAATTTTAACGGATCTATTGCATTTTCTAGTAAGCGCTGAGTTTGTTGTAAGTTTTGTACTGAGGGAAGGCTAAACGTGCGAACTGTCAAAATTAGTTTCTCGCACGTACGGTAGAGGCGCTTTTTAAATTCCAGTGCAAAACAATACGATAAAATTCGTGCTAAGGCCTAAAGTTTTGTCTTACGGCGTTGCTATTTCCAGTACTGGTCCGGTCACGCAGTGGGCAGCTGTCAGGGCATATCTGGCACTGATTAAAGTTCCTGCACACATCCTCCTTGTGCCGCCTTTCTTAAGTTCGTAATGTATAAGCACGGCCCAAGGATGCTGATATATTATATCAGTTGAGTGACCATCTGAAAGATAAGAGATGTGGTTTTTAGGGTTCTGTTCACGTCCGGTTTCTGTCCGACCCAGGTGACAGTACATATGAAGCAGTATGGAGGCTTGTCCACAACCCCGGCGCGGGCGCTAACCCCGGTTCATTTTTACGCCGTGCACAGTCAAGTATAACAATCTATGAGCGCTTGTTCCCGGACCGGTAAACAAAAGCGTATCTCATTCTGGGCAGAAACCGGGTACTTACGTGTAGAAGCCTAACCGGCCCGGGTAAAAGACAGTCGGGTACAAGAAAGCTTCGACAGAGAAATTTATTGGATGTTCCTATCATACGTTTTGGTAAGGCTTTCTTTCTTTGGTAAGTTCTACAGTGCCCTGGGGGGTTACCATGATCTATACACACATTCCTGCACTAACGGATCATGGTAACACACCTGAGCGAGGAATTCGTATTTGATTAAGCCGCAGCACCGTATTGGGTAATAACTAGAGATCGGATTATATTATGCAAATGCCAATGCATAATTTGCAAACGCATTTGCATATTAAGGCTGTTTTTTGAAGATGATGCATATTTTTGCTAAAATCGGTTTAACGTGCATTTTTGGGCATTTTCCTTTAATTTTAATTGTATCTAAACTGGAAAATGCAAAAATATGTGATACTCGCAATAAAACACATATTCAGAAGTCCATTGACAGACAGCAATCTTTTTCAAGTTTAAAAATATTCTAAGTAATTCATAGATACTTAGTCGTACTATTATTAAAAAGACACAAAAGTCGATTTAAAAAAAAAATATCTCTTTGAAAATGTAGTTTTAATTACTTTGTAGACTTATTTCAATATTTAGGTACTGCATATTTTGACACTTGTTGCATATTTCGACCATTAACGAAGCATTTTTGCATGCATATTTCGACGATTTTAAGTTGCATACATATAATGCGGTATCTTCTAATAACTACGCCAAAAGGTTCTTTTCTTTCCTCTCCTTGTATACAGACCTGCAGTCGTACAGCATTTCGAATCAGGATTAAGAGGGAATGCAGTCATCTCGGCTTGACAACTGCCAGGCCCCGCAGCAGCCGTCGCAGCAGGACTGGCATCTGAAAAGATTGTTCAAAGCGACATTGATTCATTAAGTTTTAAAACTGGCATGGTGACTAACATTATAGTTAGCACATAAAATGGGATATTTACCATGTTTACTAATAATTTTGTGTTCCAGATTACAAGAACAAGAAAGAGGGTGGACCGATTTGTCTGCTCATAAACACCCACCTACAATAACTTCAGTTTATCCATGACGACCCGCCCCGGCTTCGCACGGGTGCAATGCTGATACTAAATATACATATAAAACTTCCTATTGAATCACTCTATCTATTAAAAAAAACCGCATCAAAATCCGTAGCGTAGTTTTAAAGATCTAAGCATACATAGGGACATACAGACAGCGGGAAGCGACTTTGTTTTATGCTATGTAGTGAAGTGATCGTGGCCCATATAGCACTTTTCGGTCACAGAATCTTCAAAGCAGTAACAAGTTGTCGCAGTTTCGTAACTGCTACGAAACATGGAGACTGTGTGGGGTTTGGTCACTATATGTGGTAATAGTTCGCACACAATTTGACCGGAAAACATTTCAGTAACTTTAAGTAGTCTTTGTGTTCACACATAACGTAATCATTTGTATAGACTTATTTTTAAACACTTAGTGTTCAGTTTGTAACATGCGTACAATCGAGTAAAAATGCGTAGTAGCGGTGTGGTCACCATGTTACTAGAATAATAACTTAAAATTTATATTAACACGAGGTGTCGTAATGTTACGTCATTATTACTGAACAATATATTACTGAAATGTGAATAAAAAAGTCACCATAAGACACTGTTTCTCAAATTAACTGTTTCGACAAGAGATCAAATGATTGCAGTTGAAAATGAGTAAAGAACCGAAAAGATTCCGTCTCACATCGACTTTCTACAGAAAAGTAAACAAATTATTGGTTCTACAAAATCTACCTCGAAGTACATCTTTTTTCAGATAATAAACTTATTCGGTATAAATTGTGTTTTTTTTTATACGAAATCTTATATTTGTTTACTTGAAATTTTATCAAAATTAAATTTCCATTATTTTTTCGTGTAAGAAAGTGTGACTGAGTGGTTATCCACCTGAAATAAAATTTTAATCGCAGCCTGCTTATAAGATCAAATAGGTCTTTGTTGTTCTCTAATGATCATAATATTCTAATCATTAGACAAAAATAGGTAATAGAAGCCAATTAATAGAGCGCACGTGCACGAGCATTTTACAATTTGTTTTAAAATTAAATTGTTTGAAATTTGGTGTGTATTTTAATTAATAACTTAAGTTTAGGTCCGCATTAAAATTCAGAATTAATATCTTCCAGACCACGTACCAAGTGCATCGTCTTCATCATTTAAAAAGAGAAGATAGTTCAAGAAAATAGTTCTGAAATGCCTGGTGCCGTACAGTTTAGTTCCAAACTGCCTAGTGCCGGTGGACCAACTTCCGAAGTGTCAAACGTGCAATTAAATGCAGTTGTGACCTCAATAACAGGCTCCTTATGTCAACGATCATTGCGCGACGCTCCAATCGATCTATCACCACAATGTCAGGCTTATTAGCAACAATAGTCCTGTCAGTGATGATAGGTCGATCCCAATACAACGTGATATTACCATCATCGAGAACTGGGTCGGGCGCATACTTATAGTATGGCACTTCTGATTCCACAAGGTTGTACTTCAAAACAAGTTGCTGGTGGATAATCCTAGCAACGAGTTTGCGTCTGTGCAAGTACTCTCCGTTAGCCAGACGAGAACATCCAGAAATTATGTGTCGGATCGATTCTCCCGGACGGTGGCATGCCCGACATATGTTAACCGTGCCATCAAGTATTTATTATTATAGTTTCTAAATTGTTTGAAGGAGGATCCTCATTCTCAGTAGTAGTCTTCTTTTCAGTTTCAATTTTTTATTTTTATTTTTTTTAGGTTAATTGTTTTCACTTCAGACAAACAACAGGACTTAAAACATTATTTTACGCCGCATGTGCTAGGCACAGCCGATATAAGGTTGGACGAGCCCTCTTTAGTTAGTACTATAGAAATCATTTTGATAATATGGCCTGTCCAAACGTTTGAGAATCGCTGGAAGCAATAAACCATTTTGTGAATTCGGTACCTTTATAACTACTTCTGGTTTCACGTCGACATATGTCGACACAATCTAGAAACTTCCTGACCAGTTGTGACTAGAATATTTTCTCTAAATATTTACTTATTTTATTATTTACTAATTTTGTGGTTCATTTTTGGTTTCATAACATAGTTAGTATTAAATATATGATAGCAAAATCTTCCAAGCTCTGAAAATGTAAAGACTTGTCAGTAAAAACTATTGTTTACATTATACTACGCAGGTTAAATGACAATTTTACGGTGGCGCATTGATAATTTCAAACTATTTGAACAAATCACACAGTGAAATTCTTTTCCCACATAGATTTGAACAATAAAAACGAATTAAATTATGAATAAAAATTTACTTTGATAAACAGTAATGGCTGATCATGATTTCTTCTTATTAGATATTTTTTAACTTCACGTCGGTCGCAGAACAAAAAGAGAACGAATGAACGAACGAATGATTTCTGAGAAGTGGTTGCAGACTAAGAACAATGTTACCACTCAGCAACGTAACTTTAAAACCAAATGTTACTGTGTCGACTGTTCCCCATTTTTAGTCGTAGCGACGGAACTAAGTCGACTCACCGACCAAAAAATGTTACTAGAATGAATAAGTGTCCACACAATAGTGTCGAAATGTTTCGTAACGGCTACCAAAAAGCGCTATATGGGGGTGCTTGCAATAGCGCCGAAATATAGCGAACTTTATCTAGCTTTACCTTAGTATTTAATTAAAATTAATTTCAAATAACACACCTACCGCCGTTTGTCTCCGCATCACCCAAAAGTTGGTGAAAAATGCCTATGGCATTAAGTCCGCCTCCAAAGAGTAAAGTAATATATTATAATGTCCGCCTCTGTACATTGTACTTGAAGTGTTCAATAAATAAAAGAAGATCTGAAGATGTAGTGACAAAAATTGAAAAGAGTATGCTTAGATGGTTTAGTCATGTGAAGAGGATGAGTGAAAGGCACAAGGCAGATGGGAGTGGCAACGCCAGGAGAGGACGCCCTAGGCACACATTGACCTTATTGGTGAGGGTGTTCAGGAAGGTCAGGTGCGTAGAACTCGCAACAGGCATGCGTGTATGGCCAGATGTATGAACGTTACAAGGCAAAAGGAGTGTCTAAGGATCGTAGCAGGTGGCGTTCTGTTGTTTTACCTACCTCCATGGTATAAAGGCGTGAGTTCATATGAATGTATGGAACATAACTTCATGCCTTTAATCTCCGAAGGGTTAGACAAAGGTGTACCCCTACATTTCACAGGATGTTTAAGTCACGTGTATTAGGAGGCAAGCCATAGAGTAAAGTAATATAACGGGTATAGAGAGCCCCCTCGCAGATTTTTTTGAAGACCGCTAATGTCAATTGATCGGATAAATAGCGCCATCTATTATCGCCATCCACAAACTTGTGATATATATAGCTATAAGTAGCTAGTAGCTACAGTTACTACCTATGCTTTGGTGCCTATACTTTAGGCTTCCTTACTATTTTACTTGTTTTCAAGTAGATAAACTTTTACTTAATTTTGTTTTCTCTTTATTAACAAAATCATAGTAAAACTTTATCAAATTAAAAACTAGCAAATTAGTAAGGAAGCATCAATTTTAACAGGTACACAGGGGATTCATAAAAAAGAACAACTTTTCTTTTACAAAATTACTTACTTATTTATTTATTTATCTTGTGTTTATTATTATAAGCCTGCGCTACTGTTTTAGTTGCATCCTCACCATGGTATGTGATTTTGTCAAACAAAATCCGGTTAATTGAACGATCGGTGGATTAATTTCACGAAGAAAGGCAAAAACATGGGACGAAAATTACAAACAAGCGCAAGCGCAAGGAGTAATCACCATATTTGTGACAATTTGACAATCATTGCCAGATCAATAATTGACTGTTGTTATTGTAATTATTACGCTGCTTGTTATCTACACAAATATTTGAAAATAGTTATAATACTTGTTAAATAGAATGATTAGGTAATTCAATTATATTTAATTTATTAATTTTGTAGTCACAAATTATATTTGTATCGGTGGTTTCGCCATCTGTAGTGACTTAAAGTAACTAATTGTTTAGGATGGGGATAACAGATGTCGCATTTTGAAAAAAAAAACCCAAATCTGTCAATGTATGGAACTGTCCTACCCCTGAGGCAAGCTATTCAATTATCTTATTTGCATATAAGAATCGCTAAAATTAAAGCTCCGTTTGAAAGTCATACAAAAAGAACCTTGAATCATTTTATCAAACTTTTTCCTTAAATTTATGATTAACATTAACAGTTGACCTATGAGCATAAAATATTATTATTATGTTATTATACAAGGTGGCGCCGACAATACGACAATAAATAAAAACACTGGTAATACTGGTTCATAGGAATATTTTTAAAGTACCAAATAAATCCTAACATCGAATAATATAAATTATTTCAAACAAACTGATTAGCATAAAACTGTTAACGAAATAGAACACTGTTTATAAATATTGGTTCACTGACCTTAGGTATAAATTATTATATATTATATTATTTAATTATTATATTATTTTATTATATTTGCAATAATTCGCATCTGAAAATGTAATTTAAGGAACGATTTTGGCAAAAGTTTTTGCAGTGCCCAGTTGGCAATATGTTTGTGTTTAGTACTTACATAGATCGATGCATGGGTCGTTAACCTGTCGGTGCTAGCCTATTAATCTAGGTACATCATGTAGAAAATCCTATAAATAATGTCCTGTAACTAAACTACGCTATACAAGGTGTAGTTTTGCAACCTCGTCAAAATTCAGGAGGTTGTCATAGAAGACGTAAATAATCAATATAAATTACGTTACCTGGTCAATAATAATACACGCTGCTTTTTTTAGTTGTTTTAATTTGACACTATTTCAGAATGAAGCCCTTTTCAAAAGAGGACAATCACCCGTTTATCGAATAAACGTCTGCGTTTGTTTGTGTGTGTGAAAGCGCGGTTATAGGGCTAGTATTAGACGGGCCGCGATTTAATTGGTGATGTACACTTATCGATTTCTCATATTAAGAAAAAACATATAAAAAATATCTACCCATTTTATTATTGATTCCGGTCGAGAATCATGAGCATAGTTACCTCCTTTAATTTGACGAGGATGCAAAGCAACACCTTGTATATTCGATTGAATTTTTGTATGCAGACTGGGAATATCATGAGGGACAATGCAGTTTAATATAACGTCGTCGGAACCCTGTATTCTTAATCATTTGTGCGAGAATCGCACATTGAACCACCACCATGACGTAAGTGAATTAGATTTGACCTACGATGCAAAATAACATAACATAATATCACGCCATTAATCCTCAAGGAGCTAGGCAGAGTCGTACCTACACTCACATTTCGCCATGTATATTTAAGTCCCATGTAATGGGGACAAAACTATTGCCAATTTTCCATCAAAGGGGACGAATCCAGACTCCGTGGCTGCTACATTGAATTTCGTGATATAAAAATCCAATAACACGTTGGCAGACTTGGGAATCGAACCCAGGATTTCATGCGCAGTCGCGCTTACGACTTGCGAAAAATACCCTCTGTTAGTCTGGACTGGGGATCAAAGAGCCAGGACATAAAGAAGAGATGTGTTATATGTAGGTACTAATAACGTAGCCTGAGCTTTAAGGTTCCATGTCGACTAATCCTCACGTATCCCGGGCAGCGAGTGCACGTACCCTTAAAGTCATTCATCTACATACTGATAATTTCGTGGTATTATTTTAAACCCCACTGAGTACCACTAGTGCTCCTACTGAATACCACATTGTTCGTACAACTCCCGGACTACAGGGGGGTTACCATGATCCGTTAGTGCAGGAATATTTATATTAGGGCTATTTCGAGAGTGGGAAAGTGACAGCGCTAGACAGCTGTGTAGCGCCATCTCTTACTCACTCTCGGAATAGTACTAAAACATTCCTGTGCCAAAAGATCATGGTAACCCACCAGTACAAACTTAAATACTTAATTAAAAAAATATATAAAAGCGATCTTACGTCCAAACACAAGTCCAACGCAGACAGCAACAGCAACAGTTGTTGAATACATTTTTGTGAGACTTCAAAACTTCAAAAAGGGAAGTGACACTTTGTGAGCTAGTCCCAGCAGGACCGTAACAAAATCAACTCGTTCCAACGCTCAGAGACCGACTAGCAACAGTAACCAGTAATAACTAATACGCTTCTGTCGTGAAGCCACATTTTATTCATGTGTTATGAGGAAAATTTTGCGGTGAAAAAACCGGTATCTGTTGTTCGCTTTAGGTGGATAATGTTAGAAGTGTTTATTTATCAAGTCTATTCAATAAACAAATTGGAAAATAATTGTTTATTACATTATTTACTGCAGCCATTTCCTGTGTATTTTATGTGTTATAGATGTCTCTGTATTATTGCGAGCATTTAATGTTCGATAGTTTTAAATAATCTAGCCGACAAATTGTGTATAAAGGTTGTTAATTAGACTCTTGGCGAGGCTGAAAGGCATTTGATCTCCCCGTCATTACGATCATTTTTTTGTTCTGGACCATACCTGGGAACCTTCTAGTTACGGAAATATTTGAGGTCAGAGTTCCAACTTTTTTTTTAAATATCTACTAATTTTCAAGGTTATAACTTTACTTTAAATATCTCCATGACCCGTTCACTATTCAATGCATCCATCAATACAATGTTTTGAATGTGCTGACATTGAGTTTTACCGAAATCGTGATGTCTCACCCCATAAAAAAATCGTTTCACAGCAATCAAATTTATTGAATCAAATAAAATGTTAACGTTAAATAGTTATTAACATCTGTAGCTGCACTTCACTTAAAGCTAGTTAACAAAACAGGTAGGTGTTGCAACCACCACCCTCACTAAGCTATATAAGAAATAACTTGTAATAAGGGCAGTTGTACAAGCCCATACATACTACAGATTCACAAAAGAATTGCAGACAGAACAAGTGTTTTAAAACTAAGGCTAACATAAAGCCATAATTGCAGAATTCAGAAAATACAATTTATTTATTTGACATTTGGATTATTCTTGTGTGTATGTGTGTTTGCGAGTGTGTGGTGTAATGGTAATGGTATGTGTTGGTTCGGTGCACATTTAACTTTTCTGTATGTTATGGGCAAGTGATGCAAATGACTGAGGAAAATCTCGTGAAGTTTTGAATAAGTGTGGCTAGAAGAATTTAACAAGCTCAAAGTACCGTTGGATGGACTGAGCCACTACCACGACTTTTGGCTTCAGAAGCCTCGACCAGCGGTATTATCACCAGAGAGAGAGAGAGATGGCGCTAGACTATAGCTATCTAGCACCATTTCTCTCTTGAAATAGAACTATAACGTTCCTGCATTAACGCGTTATGGTAGGGCTACAGGAGCAAAGTTTGGTCCAACCAGTTTTGTACAAGATAGCGGCCGGTCATGTGGTAAGTTGTGGTCGTTGCTACTTAGTGCACGAGGTCCCTTAAAGGTAACCGCACACTTGTAAGCGCCGAACGAAACGTTCCATCATACATACATATAACGTTATCTATTTGCCCGATTCGGCGCGGATAAGTGTGCGAGGTTTCATTAGCTTTCATACAAGTAATTCTAAAATTCGGCTGTTTTGGCTCCTTTGCTTCCTTCTGCTCTAATAAACGTGCTTTTACTTTAAACGTTGCCAAAATTTGCAAATCCACAAGATACTCACCTCCTATCATATGGACAAGGGAACACTACAATCACGAAATAAAAGACCTCAAACCTTTTTATGTCACATTTTAATTCCTCGGGTGCACGGTAAAAACTGCTTTTAAAAATGAAACAAGCCTAGGACAGGGAACACATTTGTGTAACGGGATGTCTTAATAAGATACTTAATATTTTATTATGACTTTGACAAACACGGTGTCTTTATCATGCAACGATAACACTTTTAATCCAATCAAGGTATTCGTAAACATTACTGTAAATTCCAGGAGTACCCTTTTCACCACAAGGATCTGGCCCATAGCTGACGAGGCCGATGAGTTCAAATTTTTCCTGATTCTCGTACACTAAGGGGCCTCCAGAATCACCCTTGCAAGAGTCCTGCTCTTCTACGCCACCAGCGCAAAGTTGACCGTTAAATAAAGCTACGTGGCGACCAGCCTTGTTGTAAATTCTTTGGCATTTCTGAAAAAAAAAACAATCAATTCAATCACCTTATGCCAAACGGTGCAAATAGAATAACCTCACAGGTAGTTATGTGTATGAGCCGTTTGGGGTTAAAACTCTTTGGCCATGGGGTATATCTAATCTTTCGGGACACCAGGCGGTTTGTCGACTCTTCGCATGACCAGAGGGCTGGCCTATTTCTGCCTTCTTCTGACTAAAATCCTGAGTCCAATGAGGAATTCAATATGGGGTCTCTGACATCTGGCCATGCTTTCGGTATCCCCTTGCTTGGTGAATAATCTACTTATTCGCATGAATTTTGTAACGTTCTGAAAAACTAAACACTAGATGCGGTTACTTACTTCACGGCTGACGAAGGGTACGTTGACGTCTAGCTTGACATTACTGTGTGTACTATATTCTGTGGCGCCCCAACCAACGGCGTACATCGAGAAGTAAGGGGGCGTATTCTCAGGTCGAGTCAGGTCTTTGGATGGTAAGCAGATGGGGCGGATGAAATCTAAAAAGTTAACAAGAACAAAGTAAGTGTTTGTGACTTTCAATGAGCTGCCAAGGTTCCTTGATGAAAATATTAGAAAAAGAAAGATATCGCGGCTTTTGAAGCGTGTATCAGGAGGGGGAAAGAGACAGACCATCAAACTGAAAAGCTATCTCCATGGAACATTACGTCGTCAACATAATCAACTGCCTCAAACCTACAACCTAAATGTTTAGACAGCTGACAAATTTTTCGTGAAAGTTGTTCAATTTGATGGTCTACCACACCCTTAATACACCTTTCTAATAGACGTTGTATACTAAAGAGTGAGATTCGCAACAAGGAAAAACAGTCAAGAGGTGTTGTCTTGTACAAAGCGGGGTTGTGCTACCCAGTGACTGGGTAATTGAGGCAGTCACTGTATATTAAATACTGGTTTAAAGCGGCATCCGCTTAAATTGGAAGCCGATTCCAACACTGTTGGAAAAGGCTGGCAGATGCATAGATTTAAATCATAGATTCGCCATATATTTGCATGCCCTAAAAAGGCAAAATATGGTTAGTGCCTAAACCACCAATTTTAACAACTAGTAACACCTGTATTTTAAGCAAACAAAGTATTCTTATTCATACTGCGCCAAAAAATGTTCATTTATTTATTTCGTTGTTATTTGAAGAGTATTGTCTTCCTCATTCATACTGCACATTGTATCTGTCGTTTCCCGCACATCTCAGTGTAAACACTCACACATTCTATTCCGTTGGTCCCGCGGCCACAAGCGTGACTGCTTAAGTGTTGAGTGTGGGGTCCTGGGTTCGATTTCCAGGTCGTGCAAAATGTGTTATTGGGTTTTTCTATTAGAAATTTCTCAGTAGCAGCCCGGAGTTTATGATAACCCCGTGCCTCGGAAAGCACGTTAAGGCGATGGCCCTGCACCTGATCTCTCTCCGGTCGTATCGGATTGGCGTACCATCAGCATGCGTAGCATGACCACCGTGGAAACGGGTTTTGTCGACGGAAACATCGACAAAATTACAGATTTCTATTGTCAATCTGTCAATTTGTCTATTCTTCCGTCGACAAAACCTGTTTCTACGGTGGTCATGCTACACGTGCTGGTATGAGGGTGAGGGAAGAAAGAAGTGCACCTGTGCCTGCACACACACTTGTGCACTATGATATCTGCCGCGCCGATGGCTAATCTCGCTACAAACCTGTGTATGGAGCTGTCTCCCTCATTCTGATCAGGCCAATGTCATGTCTCTTCGATTTGCCATAGATGTAATTCGGGTGGGGTATGGTTTTCTCGATTCTGATCCTTTTCACCCCATCAGTGCAGTCTTCACCTCCCCCTGAAGCGGAGATGCAATCCTGGCCTTCATGGAAAATATCGTACTCTCCGAGGCGAACTTTACTCCTGGAAAATTAGTTTAGAGATTATTTAATATAGCTTTTGCGCCACAGCTCCGCTCGCGGTTTTGGTTGGAAAATATTCCATGGCAACGTTTTAAATATAGCCTATAAAATTCGGGGATAATATATCTTCCCATTAGTGCTAGAATTTTCGGAATCGGATCAGTAGTTTCTAAGATTACCTCTTACATCCAACTTACAAACTATACCTCATAATAATATTAGTGTAAATAGCTTTTGCCTGTGGCTTTGTCCACGTAGAGGTCGGAAATTATCCCACGAGAATTCGTTGCGGGGATATTAGAAAGAATATCCTTTATCCCAAGGGAACAGACCACCGAGATTGAAAGTACCCTTTGTCTTACCTGGGTTATGGAATTTAATCCGTTTAGAGTTATTTTCGAAAAATATTATTAGTGGGAAAATATGGATTGGCGACCCGCCCCTCCATAACTGATAGACAGTGCACAGCGTTAACCATTAGCTCTATTGGTCTAGAAGGGTTTTGCAAGAGATGCTTTTATACACATATAAGGTGTAAACGGACCCTTGACGAAGCCTTGAACGAACCAAGCATTCTGTACATCTAACTAAGTAACCCTACGCAAAAATTATTGCTGGAAACGACTTTTTTTTGGGGTGAAAACATTGTGCTGATGCATTGAGTAGTATTTATATTATAAACAATTAAATGACGAAATACTAATTTTGACGCTGGACAAACAGTTACGCCATAAATTCTGCACATGAATCAAGACCTCATTCATGTGCTGAATTTATGGTGTAACTGTTTGTGCGTCGATGCCTTATACGCCCTGTATGGCAGAGAATAAAGTCGTGTGTCAAAAAAATAATGTCCATCTTACGGTGTGGCTGTTTTCAGTATTCTTCCAGCGATGCAATGGGCAGCAGTTAGTACATATTTGCCGCTGATTAAGGCACCACCACAAGCCACGGCCATTCTTTGATCTTCCTTTAGTTTGTACTCTATTACCACTGCCCAGGGATACTCGTCTATTCCGGTCGCGTTACCGCCTGGAAGATAGAGATACAGGTTAAGGAGTTTTAATAAAAAATATAGTAAAAAAAAACAAACAAAAAAACACGCTTTAGAGTGACGCCATTTTATTTCTCGTATTCGTCTCAGCAAACCCTTTCATTTGAAACCCATGTCATGGGAATGCATAAAAAAAATAACTAGTCCGCCATCTTTGATAGTCCGCCATATTGGATTTAGAATGACGTCACTGACCTAACTATGCATTGTTATCTAAACTGAGCATGTGTGCAAAATTTCAGCTCAATCGAAAACCGAGAATGGGTTCAAAAACTTCTAAGATTTTTTACATAGTTATTACAGGTGGAGCTTATTGGGCGGAAACAGAGTTGTTCGCATCGCTTCGGTTATGTATTGAACAGACCTTTTATTTTATTGCCTACACCAACCGAATCGCCACAGCATTCAGAGCTACGATCAGGTGGGAACGCAGTCATCAGGGCTTGACATTCGGCGGGCTCGCCAGGATCTTCCAGTCTGTCTATATCTGGGGGAGTGGTAGTACTGGTGGTGGTTGGGGGAGGGCCACAACATACGCTGTGTTTTTCGGGACCGATGCATCTGAAAGTAAACAATTCATTTCAAGACTAAATAATACACAACACAATACAATCCTTTTCCATGGGGTAGGCTGAAACTAAAGAACGTAGCTACACAAAAGTCCTTTCACAGATTTTTTACCTTGGACTGCAAACCGACAGCAACCGTATTCAAACGAAAATAAAGACTATTGTAATCTTGACGGGTTGTATGTGGAAGCAACCCAAAGTTCACTGTGATTTTAAGAGGCGTATTACAAAAAAACGCGAAATTGCAAGGTTTCCTCGTTGAAATTGTATGTTTACCGTTCGTTGTTTGAAATAACAATTACTTATTAAAAAAAGTTCGTTTCTTTTAATACAATAATAATAAAGCGAATTTTAGATAAATTATTAATTTATTCAGTAATAATCAGTCTCCCGATGCATGTTTAGACAAAAGCTCACGGAGACGTGATTTGGGAGCTCAAATTTGTAGATTCTATTGAATATAGACCATCAAAATATTTTTTTTCATCTTCCAAATATCCCCAACTTCAATAATGATTGAATACATTTTCGTTATATGCCTGTATTGTAAAGAAAAAACAATTGGACCTAATTCAATTATTGACCGAAAAGACATCGAAACAAGCCCCGATATCTCCGAAATTGTACATCATTTTGACGTTATATTTATACCAAAATAATCTTCAAAAGCGTTCGTAAAAGTACAAAATATTTCACTGCGCCGGCCATCTGCGTTCAGAACGGCGCAGTGAAATTATACTTGAAGAATTGTATTTTTATTTAATTCATTCAAAAAAATACTGTAGTTTGGGCAAATGTTGAAAAAGACACATCACATTATTTTTTGTATTTGAAAAATGTTACTTTGGTCAGACTAGACCATACCTGGCTACCGACCCTGGTATGGTCTTATCTGACCAAAGTAACATTTTGTCTCAAAAAGTATTTTTTTTTTCATCTTTGTACCAATACATACCTAGAACTTTGCACCAAAGCTATGGTCTCCTGAGGCACAGGAGGCCGAAGCATGTTCGCGATATGTGGACAGGACATCACATTAACACATTCGCCGGGCTTGCCATCAGGAGTCTTGCACTGCGGAGGTCTGTTAATTTTCTGATCAGGTTTTGGTTCTGGACAGCACACCTGCAAAAAAAAGTTTATTCTACAACTGATCTAGCACTAGATGCCTCTTCAGCGACCGCTGCTAGAGACGCCAATGATCCCCAAGCGTGTTACCGTTTCCTCGAAACTATTATGAAATGACGGTCCGTAACAGCAGTTGGGCGCTCAACACTTACAACGCCACGAATTTGATACTCCCTACAGGCTCACGCGAGAAGTCTCGGCGAGAAGGTTCACCGGAACATAGCAAGGGAACCGAGAAGGTCTCTACACTCATGCGACCTTCTCCCGAGACCCGAACAAACCTTTAAAGCGGGCAAAAAGACCGACACCGATCGGAGAACAGGCAAGCGCGAGAACGAGATGGCGAGAAACCAATCACATTCGCGCTTCTCGGGTGTTCTCGGGGGTTCTCGGCGTGAGTCTGTAGGGCCCTTTAGCAGTACTGCAGTCGTCCGAGAATATTTAGTTCCGAACTTCTGATTCTAATGATTTCTCTTCTACTTATTGCTTATAAATGATGATGAAGAAGAGATTTTATGAAAAGAAAAGAAAAAACACGAGCTCTGACTAAAAACACCATAAATTGACGTTTGATATTGTACATGGTATACTGAATATTAAATACTATAG
This sequence comes from Standfussiana lucernea, assembly GCA_964057025.1. Taxonomy (NCBI): domain Eukaryota; kingdom Metazoa; phylum Arthropoda; class Insecta; order Lepidoptera; family Noctuidae; genus Standfussiana; species Standfussiana lucernea. The sequence goes on along the minus strand of OZ059808.1, from coordinate 11,478,090 downwards.
TCGAATTATAGAAAACAGTGGCGACGCTTCTATGCTAGTGCCATGCTTAATGTGCTATAGCCCCACCACGCTTTCCACATATTTAGAAAGAGAGAGCGTGACGGAAGTTAAATGTGTAACAAATAAATTATTTGATTTTTTTATTGGATTTGTACTCGGCGCTGATGAGCGCTATGAGGTGCGCGAGTATGTTCGCAGAGGAAGGCATAACGTCTTCACATTTTGTTAACGCTTGATTTTGCTACCTATATATTTTTCGCTATATATGAATATACTAGCTTATGCCAGCGGCTTCGCCCGCGTGACGTTCGATAACTGACCCAGGGGTCGTTCTACCGGGATTAAAAGTAGCCTATGTGCTATTCCAAACTATAATCTATCTCTGTGCCAAATTACATCCAGATCCGTTCAGCTGTTCTGGCGTGATTGAGCAACAAACATCCATCCAAACTTTCACATTTATAATATTAGTATAGATATAAATATATATAATTGCGTGCGCTATATATATAATTCTTGAGGAGTTTACTCCAATAAACTCCAAAAATAGTTATTAATTTGGCCATGTGTCCTCAACATGGCAAAATTAATAATTATTTTGCCGAATTTGACACATATACTGACGGCTACCAGTAGATTATTGTAAGTAAATTACAATTAGGTTTGCGTTGTCTACCGTAAGTATTTATTTAAATGTGTTTATGATAAAACTACTAACTTGCGCTATATTTCCTCTCGACCCACAAAATGATCTGAGCAGTAAGTTGATATCTTCCACAGTTCTATCCGACTTCTTGGCCAAAGTTCGTAATGATTCACATTGATGGAACGGTGTGCATGCTCTTCTTCTACCATCCGCTGATAGGCACGGTGAGGACTCTGTAATCATAACATTAGATAAGCATAAACATATCAAAATCAGTCTACAATGTTCCCACACTTCGGGACACAAGCTTCCTCTGTGTTACAGAAGTGTCTTCGAATTTGTAGCTCTAGGACACGATTTTCCTCACGATGTTTTCTTTCGCTGTTTTGAGAGCAATAGTCGTGAAATAAGTTAAACAAAGTGAGCGTCTGTTTGGGTTTGAACCCACAACCTACAATGTACAAGCTGGGCCGTTACCACTGGGTCGCCACTGCTCAACAATAACTATCAATCAATCAACTTTATTTCTCACCACAATATACACAAATTATTTTACATTGGTCAGATTCGACAATGATACACAATACAGGTAAGTATATATCGTGGGAGGCTGGTGCCTAAGCTAGGCTCGTGGCCTGTGTTTCAGGACACCAGGATCCCACCCCTTTACATTTTCATTTCATAAATTATTTACTAGGCGCGCTGACAGAATGTGAGGAATCATACGACATTTCATAGTTTATTATGCTTAGAAATATAATTTAAGTATGCAAGACGAATGTTAGTAGATGTATAGTATGAGCGATTGTGTGGGTGAGGGAGTGAGTGTGTGTGTGTGTGTGTGTGTGTGTGAGTGAGTGTGTTTAGGTCATTATAAGGAAGTTTTCAGTATCATTATAGTTTAATTTTAATAGCCACTTGGTTAGCCTTTTTTTGCATTTATTCTTTGTGAGGCTAAAGATTTGTAGCACCTTATGTGTTTTATTGTATAAGTAGCCACTAACTATGCAATGATTCCCCATCGCCTTCAACCGGGCATAACTCCATACGGATAACCTAATAACACGCCAGGCCACACTCATAACTGGCTCTAGGTGAATAGATCAGCTGAGACGACGCAAACATTTGCGAAATCTCAGTGCGACTACTGAGCGTGGGGTGAGGCTTCCAAGTTGGGATAATTCGAAAAAAGGCGTTTATTCAAAGGGCAAAGGATTATCCCACCTCCAATGAGTTTAGTTGGAAAGTGGCCAACAAGAAATCCTGTCGTGTCAGCAACGAGAAGAAGATGTTAAAAGTAAGAAATATTACTTAGGCAAGTATCTCAACACCGACCGACAACGAGCGCGTAACACTATACAAGGTGGAAGGTACACCGAAACTAAAACGATTGCCACGTATTGAGTCCGTCATTCTGAACACCAACACATAGAAATAAAAAAAAAACAGTTCTTTCCAACAAACTGCTGTTTTTTTTTTTAATTACCGATCACTTTCTATGTGAGGGGATTCAGAATGATATACTAAATACGCGGTACGAAACGCACGCGTTGGACGAAAGTCTACGACGTCGGGGACAGGGCGGCCTGCTACAGGTGGAGTTGCGAGGAACGTCTACCTGACAAGACGCGAAGATAGCCGAAGGAGTATAGCTTAGATCGAATAGTGGCGAAAGATAGGCATCTGGCATAGAAACCAGAGCTGTCCAAAAACGCGTTACCTATGTGGACAATATCGTCAAATTCGCAGGAAACACCTGGATGAGGGATGCATAGAACCAGGAAGGGTGACAGAAGGGGAGGCGTATAGCCGGCAGTGGGTGATTCCGGGCTGATATGATGATGATGATGAAACTACCAGCATAATGCCCGGCTTTCCTTAACACATTGAAACTCTCTAGGAAGTATTAAATCACTAGCAAAAATAAAAGAAAGGTTTCTTTAACATTTTACCATAATGATGAAATAGCGGGCATCCGCTACTTGGATATTTTTTGATCTCAAAAATGTTAATGAGTACTACGTGTCAAGACAAGATAGCTTATGAACATAACAAGTATTTAATTATTTTCCTTATGAAAGTATAAATTATCAGGCTCTTGTTCAACGCTTTAGTTCGGTGCAAGCTCGAAACCAGCGCTTGTGTATGGAATCCTCACGAGGTTACCTATACACTCGTGCTGTAAAAAGTGCAAAGAGCTTTCTCAGATACCTCACAAAAATGTGTTTGGAAATTACCCATGTATGTATCATTCTAAGTTTCTTTTTTTTTTGTCATGAGGAAAGTTTTGAGTATGAATGTGGATTGGTATAACAGTAGAGGAAGGCCAGAGATACGATGGATAGACTGTGTGAAGGATGATAAAGCAAGAAAGGAGGTGACTGATGAGATGACAAGTAGTAGAGAAGTATGGAAGAAGAAGACGTGCTGCGCGCCGACCCCAAATTAATTGAGATAAAGGCAGGAGATTGATGACTGATGAAGTTTCTTTTAGGATGTTTGAATTTTAAAGTAAGCCGTGCCGTTAACCAAAAGACAACCGCGGATACAATTATATATGATAGGTTATACCGACGCCACGGATTTACATGCGGAGCTGTGTTAATTATCTGTTCCAAATAATTATATTCGCTCTAGAAAGCATAAATTGCTTAACGTCCCATTTTATCGCACTGAAGCTCGATCCACCTCGCATTCTTGCGATGCTCAACGCGCTCGTGGAGCCCAACCCTGGATTGGACTTCTTTGCTGATGAATGGAAGACGATAATGTTAGAATGTTTCTGGTTATGTGAGAAGACCGAGTAAATGGATTATTTAATTTAGTATTTATGGCTTATTTTGTGCTAAGTGTAATAAATAAAATAACAAAAGCAGTCTTACGTCCAAAAACAAGTCCCGCGCACAAAGTTATCACAGCAACCGTTACGATATACATTTTCGAAATTAATCTAATAATTACACTTCACACTGAACCCGTTAGGATCCGCTCGTGGTCAGGACCAACCCGATCCAACGGTCAGAGGACAACTGGCGATTTTAATGGTGTTAACTACAAGAAAACTGCAATAAGTTGTGTTTGTTATGAGGAAAAATTTGTCGTTTTGCAAACCGTTATCTGCTAATAATTTTCACTGTGAATAATTTCTGGTGAGACAGACGAGGATAAAATATGTAATTAATAATATACAAAAACATGTTTGTCATAATGTTGTTTAGTGATGTGATACAATTTCATTTGCGACGGGTGTCAGGAACGCACTAAGCCCAATTCCTCGTAATGTCAGTCATCATGTTCCTTTCCTTGGCTTATGTAATTCGGGGTCGGCGCATCACTTTTTAGGGTTCCGTTACCAAATGGCAAAAACGGAGCCCTTATAGATTCGTCCTGTCCGTCTGTCTGTCTGTCTATCCGTCCTATGTCACAGCCATTTTACTCCGAGACTATTTAATTGGTACCACACAGTTTAAATTCAGAGAGTGCCTTCTACAAACCGCTACACAAATATGAAGAATTATGGAAAAAAATTGGGGTGGCCCTGCTTAAATGTAACTGAGGGTTGAAAGTATACGGGGTGGAAGGGACACCGACGCAAAAACGGAAACCACATACTCCGTGGTTTCCATTTTCGCGTCGGTGTCCCTGTGTGGCTATTGATAGCTCTTGAAAAATGATATCGAGGTTTCTTAAATACTTTTCTTCTTAAATCTATGGTTGATGAGATATTTGCTTGTAAAGTCGTTACAATTGTGTTCCCCCTCTAATTTCTAGAGTAAGAGGAGAAAAATTCTGAAAAAAAAATTTGATGTGTAGAACGTAAAAAAAACATTAAATGTAAACTGATTTGAATAAGATTTGACATTTAGTTTTAGACATAAGTAAATGTGACTTTTTCGTCAAACTGCAGCAGTAACTTTGTTTTTCATTAACAGACAATGAAAAACTACTTTAGTTTTGCTGTTTAGTGTAAAGTTACATACGAGTAAGCGTTAAACATATCGTTAATATATTGTTTGGTGCTACGGTACCCTGTGTGTGCGAATACGACTCGCACTTGGCCGGTTTTTTTTTCTTTGATTCTCTCCTGTCAATCGTCATGCTATAATTTACCTTTCATGTCATTCCTTACACAACCCATCTGTCCTTTTTTTGTCTTCCTCTCCGTCTTTAAATGGATACATTTTCATTAATTTCTCTATCCATCAATAATAATTCTAGAACTGTCAAAATTAAGTAGAATAATAATTGTTGAATTATAGACACTAACTGTACAAAATGTCAAAGCTCTGTTACAAATGTTTGCTCTTGACTGTACTTTATAAGGTAATATTCGACATTATTATGTTGCAATAAATTTAAAAAAACTTATTTCTTCTAAATGCCATTGACGTTCGTTGTCGTACCAATTAGTATTAAATACGTCAGAGTCGACTGACATCGTCATCATTACCCTATCCGTTTTCCTACTATGCCGTGGTTGACTTCCAGTCTAACCGTTTAACCTGTATACCTACCAGTATTGTAGGTACTTAAATGAAACGACTGTCATCAGAATATTATATACAAATGGTCAGCATAAAGTAAAGTATCTGAAAAATATGGCGAATTGTTGTACTAATCATTATCTTGTATAAAAATTTAAATATTTGCAATACAATTTACATTGTAAGGCAGGACTCCAACAAAGCGGACACGATTGGAGAAGAAAAGACACTCGGCACACATTTCACCGCACACAGCAAACCGTTGTGTCATGTGTCTTCTTGTCTCCGCTTGCCTAAACAATTGCCAGACATCTCTTCTCCTCCCTGCTCAATCGTTTCCATTAAAGCTTAGTGGAGACGAGAAGTGAAATTCTATTGGTGGTTTACAACACATCCCCTATTCTCTTGTCTCGTCTCCACTTAGGTGGAGTTCGGCCCTTTTTTTTTTCCGGATGGGAAATCATCAAATGATTTCTCCCACTCTGGGCTGAGCGGGAGGGAGTGTCAGACTTTTACTGACTAAAACCCACCCATGTTCCTTCATCGCCCTTTGTGTTCCGGGGCCGCGGTATCTCTTTCGAACAACCCGCAGCACCCGGCAGTGGAGTTCGCCCCTTATGATAGAAAATGGGCCACTTCGTGTCCGACCTACATGCGAACGAAATCAAACTCAAAAACTCAAAGCATTTATTCCAATTAGATCGTAACAGATAAAAAATATCTGGCTATGTGTGTGCGTCTCTATAATAAATTACCAAAAATGTTTAAAACATTAAATTGTAAATTATTTAAAATCCAATTATATAAATGGCTCAATAATAATAATTTCTATAGCATTAATGATTTTTTTAATATGAAGAATTCTACCTAATATATTATTTCAATGTCATAATGTATCTCTAGTAAGTTTGCGTGCTTTAGTATTAAGCAAAACATGTTCGATCGAATATTTTTTTAAGAACACCTTGTATACCATGTTTTATGCAAATAAAATATCTTATCTTATCTCAATAGTTAGTAATATTCTAATATTAGTTTGTGAATAAGGTAAATATTTTGATGATTAAATAAAGACACACATATAACTGACAAAACCAAAATACGGAACCGATTTTGATGAAATTTCTATGGGATCCTTTCAGATAAATGAAGAATTTTTCAAATCGGTTCATAAATGACGAAGATATGATGCAACATACATAAAGAAAAATTAAAATAAAAGATTCCGACGAATTGAGAACCTCCTCCTTTTTGAAGTCGGTTAAAAATACTGTAGTTGCCCATTCCAAAGTTTATATCTTTCCAAAAATGGAAAAATATTTTTACAAGGGAGAGATTAGGTTACATCATTCATGTTGAGATTAAACATACATATACATATGTGAGAACGATGTAGAAAGACGTGCACATTAAGAGCGTCCAGAGTAAAAGATTAAATCAACAATTCAAAAATAAACCGTGGCATCTAAGAAAAGACCAGCCCCAACTGACAGCGCCCGTTCACGAACATGAATCGCGGGCAGAAGCAAGTATATCGCCGAGGCGGGATCGCAAATAGAGAGTCCCCACCCATGAATAAATGTATTTTCTTTTTCTTCCCAAAATTAATTGCTCTGACGTACCTACCAACGACCTTTTTTCAACACTTGACAAGGTATAATTAATATATATGACGGCGAAAGCGATGGCTGAGCGATAACGCCGTTGTCATTAGGGTTCGGTGGTACCGGGTTCATGATGAAACGTTAAAATAATAGTTTCGGTTTCGGTACACAAAAATCACAGTTTATTATTTAACACAAATTTACATTAAATAACACTAACAAATAATCTCCACAAAATGGGCAAACCGACAGTTTCGTTCTGAAGGAGTGACTTGGTTGGAGTTCCGAGCAAAAGTGATCTCGGCACAATCCCCACTCTACAAAACGACTCTGTCCACGTGCCGCCATTAAAACAACATCTGACGTCACGGCGTTTACCCCTACTACAATGGTCAAATCAGCAACTTGATGTTTAAAAGTTATCGCTTTCTCCGACACGGCCATACTGACAAGTCACACGTCCTCGTGTGCTGTATTACCTGGCGACAAAACAAAATGCATTTGTAGACAATATAAGATTGCTCGGCCTACCTGACCTCAAACAAAGGACTTGCATTTGAAGCGACACATCAAGATTTAGAAAAGTCAAATGAAATAAACTAGAACACAATATCAATGCACCAAGTAAAAACAAAGTAGTCAACTTATTATCAGCCCTTCTCGCTGGTAATGTCTGATACATCACACACAGCCCTTCTCGCTGGTAATGTCTGATACATCACACACAGCCCTTCTCGCTGTCGTGCACACAATAGATTGGACAGTATCAGTCCTTCACACTGATAAGCCCTAAACAGGACGCATGTTACCGGGCCTTCTCTCCGGTAAACCGTCCGCTTAAGAAATACTTTGTGCATTAACATTAATCGGAACGAGTTGATGGGCCTTCACCCGCATCATCTAGATCCAATTCTTCACTAATTACGTCTAATTCGCTGGGGATATGACCTTGTGGCATCCTTCTTATGCGATCATGAGCATACTTGTATGTTCTATTACCATTCAAAGATTTTAAAAGATAACGATCACCGTCAAGTACTTCTACAACTTTAAACGGTCCCTTATTTTTGGGGTCTAATTTAGTCTGATTCCGTTCTTTATTTTGAATTAAAACCAAATCACCAACACTGAAATTAACTACTTTGGCCTTATTTTTGTCAAAACGGGCTTTTTCATAAGCCGCACTCTTCTTAATACCGTCCACCGCGTGTTCTCTCGCCTCTGTTAGGTCAATTCCGGTTTCATCATCGTCGTTATAACCCATTGATAAAAGCATTCGAATACTCATTCAAAAGGGACGTCAACCGGTCCTTGTTTTCGTTTGAAATATCAGAATCAACATTGTAAAGATCAATTACGGGAGGTAAATAGCAACAACCTACATTTGTGACTTTCGAAATACGTAGGCTAGATTCAGTTAAATGTACCGTATAGCCAAGTGTCAAAATATCGCGTCCGATCATAACATCGTATTTCATACAATCGTTGGGTAGTACGTAAAAATAAAATTGACAGTTCGTTATTGTCGACCACAACATCACTAAGAATTTGTTCAGTGCTAAAAACATTGGAATTATTACCGATACCAATTACTTGCACGGTTGAAAGTGAACGTTTGCCCGAGAATTTATAAGCTACATTTTGTTTAACGAGAGAACACTCGGCGCCGGAATCAAAACAAAATGAAAACGACTCACCGGATTGTTCCAATTGCCCGCAACACCTGCTATTTCGCAGCTATCGACACGTCGCTCCGCCGTTGCGTTGGCAGCGCTGCCCGCCGACGATGACGCGCCACCCGCACTGCCGCGTTGGCAGTTCGTAGAGATGTGTCCGGCTTCTCCACAACGGAAACACGTTATTCTTTTTCTGGAACCCGATGAAGTCGCCGCCGGTGTAGTTTTCTGGGCGTTAGCTCCAGCAGGCTGCGTAAACTTCGAACGACAGTTCACCGCTTTGTGTCCCGGTTTTCCGCACTTATGGCACGTGAACATAGTGGAAGTTTGTGGCTTTAAACGCTTTGCATCAGTGGCGCCATCACCGGTACTGCGATCGAACTTCCGCTTCAGACTTGCACTCGCCAGAGCTATAATAAGCGATGCACCCTCCAGTGGACGTTCGTCGAGGCAAATATCGATAGTATCGCACCAAGCACGTGGATCGGTATCTGGTAGCTCCGGATTAATTTCTGGCAGCATGATCTGAGGTGCCACTGTTGGTGTCCTGATGGCTTCGATCAGCTGCATCATGTTCTTCTGCTGCATCTCGAACATAGCACGCCAGTGGGAATCGAGTCCAGATCCCACTTCTGATGACGGCGAAAGCGATGGCTGAGCGATAACGCCGTTGTCATTAGGGTTCGGTGGTACCGGGTTCATGATGAAACGTTAAAATAATAGTTTCGGTTTCGGTACACAAAAATCACAGTTTATTATTTAACACAAATTTACATTAAATAACACTAACAAATAATCTCCACAAAATGGGCAAACCGACAGTTTCGTTCTGAAGGAGTGACTTGGTTGGAGTTCCGAGCAAAAGTGATCTCGGCACAATCCCCACTCTACAAAACGACTCTGTCCACGTGCCGCCATTAAAACAACATCTGACGTCACGGCGTTTACCCCTACTACAATGGTCAAATCAGCAACTTGATGTTTAAAAGTTATCGCTTTCTCCGACATATAAATATAATATTTGGTCAAAAATGTGTGGAGGTTTCGGATGATGCTGGTGTAGATAAAAGAACACAATTGGCATTTGATTTTCGACTTAATTTTCTTTATTATTGAACAACAACACTCTTAATCCAATCAAGGTATTTGTAAATATTGGTATAAACTCCTGGATAGTCCATTTGAGCGCAAGGAACTGGTCCAAAACTGTTGGCGCCAGTAAGTTGGAATCTCATTTGATGTTCGTACACACGTACACTTAGGGACCTCTGTCATCGCCCCTGCACGAGTCCATGGCTTCAATACCACCAGCACACAGTTGACCCTTCCCTAGAGAGATCGAGCCACCAGTTTTGTTTTGTAGATCGGTTGACACTTCTGTGAAAAAAGTTAAATAACTCAGTATATAACATAATATTACGCCCTTACTCCCCGAAGGTTTAGGCAGAAGTGTACCTTACAGTTCGCTCACATTTCGTTGTCCCATGTCAAGTCCCATGTATTAGGGAGCGAGAATATTGGCATCATCCGGGCACAAATCCAGACTCCGTGGCTGCTACTAGAAATTCCCAATAACACTTTGCCCGACCTGGCAATCGAACCCAGGACCTCATGCTGAGCTTTGAGAAATGGGTTGAAAAAACAAGATGGCGTCGTAAGTTACGATTTTGGCCGCCAAAAGATTTGTCTAACGTTGCTAGCATATGATAGGGGCAGTTGCTCCATGTATGTATTCAGTTGTATCTTGGACATTCTAAGTGGACTGGAAGCCGACTCTGACATAGTTGGGAAAAGACAGATGATGAGACATTGAAAATAAAATCTTCTCGTTAGGTGACTGACTTCATGGCTGACAAGGGGAACTTCAAAATGCAGCTTGACATTACTGTAATATTTCTGACTCCTCACACCCCAACCAATGGTGGAGCCAACCCAAGAGCAAGTAGGCGTATTCGCAGGGTGAGTCGGGTCTTCGCTGGTAGGCAAATGGGGCGGATGAAGTCTAGAAAGCAAATCTATCTGTGGGTCTTATGCTCAACGGAATAAGGCCCCGTTTCCTTGAAAGTAGAGATGGGCAGAGCGAAGAAAAGACATGAATCGACAAATCACAGCCTCTCCTGTGACTGGTCAAATTCCACTCGTCTCCGGCAGGAAACCGGGCCTTAGACTCGCTACAAACCTGTGCACGGAGCTGCCTTTTTCAACCGTATCAAGCCAATATCGTTCCATTTCGAAGATCGATCAGGATTATAACCCGGTTGAGGTATGGTTGTCTCAATCCTGATCCTGGTGGCTCCCTCAGTGTAGTCCTTGCCATCATCTCTAGCCCTTGCTGACCCCTGGAGATGTGCTGGAACCGCCATACAATCTTCACCTTCATGAGTAATGTCATAATATCAAAGGTGAACTACATTTCTGAGAAAATTAGTTTTAAAAGTTGTAACAAGGAAAATATTTGCGAAAAACAAACCAAAATAATCTCAAAGAAATTATCGGGTTGTTTAGGTTTTTCTTTTTGCATTTCGTACCCATATTTTTGAAACAACTTACTGCTACTGCTGCTTACTGCTGACTTATTTAGTCGACATCTGCAACGCAGAAGGTAGGCTGCAAGAACTAGCGAAGTCAGCTAAAAAAAATTTACACCCCATGAATATAGATACAGTAGTTTATTGACTTATGGGAAAAGTTAAAGAATTAAAAGAATCTAGGCAAGAACGAGCGGAGCGAGCTCGAAAAGTTTTGCACTACACCTCAGATAGAGTTTGATTTTCTATGTAAATTCGTAGTATACAAGGTGTTGCTTTGCATCCTCGTCAAATTCAAGGAGGTAACTATGCTAATGATTCTCAGCCCGAATCAATAATAAAATGGTGAGGTAATTTTTTATATTTTTTTCTTAATATCGGAAATCGGTAAGTTTACACCACCCGTATTAAAACATTTAAAAGGCAGCCCGTCTAATACTAGCCCTATAACCGCGCTTTCACACACACAAACAAACGCAGACGTTTATTCGATAAACGGGTGATTCTCCTCTTTTGAAAAGGGCTTCATTCTGAAATAGTGTCAAATTAAAACAACTAAAAAAATAGCGTTTATTGTTATTGACCAGGTACCGTAATTTATATCGATTATTTACGTCTTTTATGACAACCTCCTGAATTTTGACGAGGTTGCAAAACTACACCTTGTAAATTAATGGCCAAAATTATTATATATGTAGCTGATTTATTATAAGCCTGTATTTTCCCACTGCAGAGCAAAGGCCTCCCTTTCCTGCTTCCACTTTTCGCGATCTAGTGCGATTGTAGGCCAATACTTTGCAGAAAGAGTCCAACTTATCTCGCCATTACCTTCTGGGCCTGCCGCTCTGTCGTTTCTTGGTTTTTGGTGTCAGTTAAAATAAAACCTTCTAACCTAACCTGTCCGAGTCGGGGTGCCCCAGGTCCAGAGCTCGCTTCGCTCGCTCTTGTATCCAATTTTTCCTGGAGGCAGTAGTAACATTGCTTGTACACACATACAAGCAGTGGGGCTACATTGGGGATTTTTAACAGAACAAACTAATGACAGTGACATAACATACTTTTTTTACGTTCCGTTTTGCCAATTTTTCACGTCAATATGCACCATAGATAATATTTGGAACAAATTTGGTTGTCAATCGCCCATTTTAACGTTCCGTTTTCGCTTTTTATCCGATTTGAGGTTAGAAACATTTTTCATTAATTTCTCGAAAAATATGCATTACCTTGTAATAAGAGTAGTAGCATTATAATCGGGGACCAAAGCCCTATCAGCTTTAACCTCTTTTACCACCCAACTCCTGCCAAACGGTTCTAGATCCAACCCTACTTGTCATTTTCATAATGTTCATATATAAATCCCATAGATAAGACGTTTACATGATGCGCTAATAGTCAACGCGTTTTAATTTCTTAGTCCCCGCACTATGCGAGTGATTTAAATTTTTATTTAAAGCCCACCTACGGGTGTGCTAAGTGGAATACTTTAGGTGTGCTTCGTCTGGGTGTGCTTCGTTTAGGTGTGCTTCACTGAAGACCTCACAATTAGAACATCAATATGGATAATAATTTTTCAATCATAAAAATGGGGGTACAATTATTATGCCTGAGTGGAACAAATAGGCGACTTGAAAATCTCCTTTTTTAAATAAATTACATTTTCAAATCTTTTCCTTTGCAATCACCGAATAACCTACCTTAATTTCTGAGTATCCTGAATATGATGGGGTTCAATTTTTAGTATTAATACTAAACATAGTGATTCTTACAACTTTATGTTGAAATAGTTCGTGTATCTACATGGATAACACTCGAACTTGGCTTTGACACTCTACCGTGAATCTAAATCTTAAAAAAATCTTAATTTGAGAACCTGTTCTCCTTCTATACACATATTGTTAATCTTAATAAAACCAAGGTAAAATTAAACTTAACCGGCCCAGCTGTTTAAATAATACAAAAAAAAAACAATAGAAGAAATAAAACTTCAAGGATGAAAGCTGCCCCTTTGGCCCTGTGGTAGTTCGCGGTATGCGCCTGATCTCTCTCCGGCTGTGTCGGATTGGCAAAAAAAGATAGACATACGACTTATCGAATTATCGAATCGAAATCGAATCGAAGCGTTTCTGAATACGCAGGCTGCTTTCGCGTTGATAATTATGGTCTCCCCTTTAGAAGCTTGTATTGTAAATATTTAACAGTTTTCTACAAGAGTTCGAATAGTAAAACAATTAACCATATTTTGAACCTTTCAGACGATTCTTTACTTTTATGCTGACCATTCGTATATATTTTGAAGACAGGCGTTTCATTACAGATGTATGTATACAGATTTATACAGGTTAAACTAGAAGAAGACCACAACGTGGTAGGAAAAAGGTGAGGGCGATAAAGATGCCAATGTTAGTCCCTTTGACGTATTTCATACTAATAGACGTAACAAAAAACGTCAATGGCATTTAGAAGAAACGAGTTTTTAATTAATTTCAAAATAATAATGTGACCTCATAAAAGATAGCCAAGAGTACCTTACCATATGTAAGTTCTATGTTACCTATATTTACCTAAAACTCAGGGATTATTCTACTTAATTTTGACATTTAGATTAATTGTTGATGGATAGAGAAATAGATGATGATGATATGTTGAAGGATAAAGAAGGAGTGGAAGATAAAAGATGAATGGATTGTGTGGGGCATGCAGTGCCGGATTAAAATAGCCGGATTAGATTCGAGCAAAAGGGGGCCCCGCGTATAAACCTGCCCACCTCCGCCTGAGCGTTATTTTTTTGAGTGAAACTTATTAAGACGTGGTGTATTGAATTTACTTGATATCACAAACTAGATATCAACAAAAAAAAAACCACGTCAGACGATCGGCAACCGATTATTTCGTTGGCGAAAATAAAACACAAAATTAAATTCCCGGGGGGGAATTTAATTTTGTGTCCCGATAGAATTTGCTATAGGCCCCGCGCTTGCTTGTTCGGCACTGGGGGCATGACATAAAAGAAAAAGGTAATGGCTAATGATAGTATGACGGTTGGCAGGAGAGAATGGAAGAAAAAAGAAGTGATGCACCGACCCCTAATGACATAGGACGAGTAAAGGAAGATGATGGTTGAAATTACGAAGTGTTGAGCTTACTGCGTACTCAGGAGACAAAAAGGATTGTACCACATAACTAAACAACATTCTGAAAAACGTGTTTTCGATTTTTACTTATTGTGTATTTCGACCTTGTCTGTGTCACCAAAGTGATTAATGAGAAATAATGTTTATTTTGCGAATAGGTTTTTACTATATCATTTTGAAATTGTTTCTGACTGACCTGACAACTTTGAGAAGAAACAGCCGGAACCAACTCAGAGGTCATACTCTCTTTTAAGGTCCAGACATAATCTTGTTCAACTCACATGAGGACTATGCAGATTAGTGTCTGAGATGGTCTTTTGAAGAAAACCACACAGATATGAGGGGACCTGTCCACTCAGTGCAAGCATTTGTCAATTATCGTGTAGTTCGACTTATAACTCAAGGAGCTGAAAGACACGCCGAACAATACGTTAAAACCAAAACGAAAGAACAAACAAAAAGAAAAAAATTACCCACACGATCCTCACATTCTCGATATTAAAGTAAAATCAAATAATAAAATATATATTTAATACGTAACAAAGTGGATATTCATATCAAATCATTAAATGTCACAGTGTATATTTGCACATTCATTCACATTGATAATTACTATTAGTAAAGAATAGATACCGGTTAGAAAAACCTCTATTTTTTCCTCATATACAAATATATACATATATAACAAACACAACTTAATGCAGTTTTCTATCAGTTAACATCACTAGAATCGCCAGTTGGCCTCTGACCGTTGGATCGGGTTGGTCCTGACTGCGAGCGGAACATAACGGGTTCAGTGTGAAGTGTAATATTATTAAATTAATCTCGACAATGTATATCTTAACGGTGGCTGTGATTACTTTGTGCGCGGGACTTGTTTTTGGACGTAAGACTGCTTTTTGTTTTGTTATAGTTTATAAGGAAAATGATTGGATACTTGTTATGTTAATCAGTTTGGGGTCTCTTGTATTTAAAGCCGTAATACTTATTGACATTTTTGAGCACATTAAATACTCAAGTAGCTGATGCTCGCTCTTGCATGTTTTAATAGCGATGTAACCCGTATTTGTTGTATAATTTTGAGCTCGTGGATAAATAATAACAGCCGCTCGGATCAATCTTCAGGTTAAGCCGCGCTTGCCTAGGTTAGTCTGTGGGTGGGTGACCACCATTATATATACCGAGTTTCCTCCGTGCCTCGGAAAGCACGAAGCCTTTGGTCCCGGCTGTCATTTCTAGATCTTTGACAGTCGTTACAAGTAGTCAGTGGCCCGAAAACCAGACAGCCAGTTTTACCAAGGGATATCGGATTACCCAGTACTAACTGGGTTGTGGAGGTCAGATAGGCAGTCGCTCAATATAAAATACTGGTATTCAGTTGAATCCCGTTAGACTGGAAGCCGACCCCAAAATAGTTGGAAAAAGGCTAGGCAGATGATGAATTTTGATTTAAAAGAGTGTCCATGGAGTTTCTTGGTTCATCTTCATAGAGATCTACGCTTTGGAATGGGCAACTACAGTACTTTCACAGTTATTATGCCTTGTGGCTGGGACTGTAGCATCGTCTTTTTGTTTTCGACTGAAAGTTATGTACTTTGAGAATTCAGAAGGGTCTGTAAGGGTTTAATCGATATAAAGGTTTTAAGTTTGTAACTTTCTAGCAAGTTTCAATGTATCAAAAAAAGCAGGGCAATATGCAAGTTTCATCATCATCACTCCGGAAATACACACTGCTGAGGCTTCCTCAGCATCTGCCGTACTTCCCTGTTCCGTGCATCACTCAGCCAGGTGTTTCTCCGCAACTTGGACGGCCCTGGTTTCTTTGGCCTATCCTACGCCATCATTCGGTAAAAGCCTAACTCCTTCGGCTATCTTCGCGTCTAGCCAGAAAGACGTCCCGCTCAACTCCACCTATAGCGGGCCGCTCTGTCCCCGACGTCGTAGACTTTCTTCCGACGACCGTGCTCGGTGTCGGTCGGTGTTGATATACCCGCCGAAGTAATTTTTCTTCCTTTAAACTTCCTGTTGCTGGCACGCCAATTTATTTCTGGTTGGCCACTTCCACCGCGTCTTCATCTTTTTAATTAAACTCATTAGAGTCGGGATAATCCTTTGCCCTAGAATTAACGCCTTTTATTGTATTGGCCCGACTTGGGGATTAAAGCCTCACCCCACGCTCAGTAGTCGCACTGAGATTTTGAATATAATTTTGTCAGAGTCTCAGCTGCTTGGCTGGTTTAGTCATCTAGTGCTAAGTCTGAGTGTGGCCTGGCGTGTTATTGGGTTTTTCCTTAGTTGAAGGCGATGGGTGTCTGCGCAACCCTAGACGAAATAATTTATAGTTATTGCTGAGCAGTGCTAATAGCCCCAGCTTATATATTGGAGGTAGTGGCAACTACGGTTGTCAACTCTTATTCACGGATATGCGAGACATCAGAAATTGATATGAGGGACTTTGCAAAAAAAGCGGGGCGAAACAAAAGAAACTCTTCGCTATTATAAAGTTATCATCACAACTCTTCAACACACATCGTTATAATTATGTATAAAGCACTTGGCTCAATGAATTAGTAAGTATTTTTTTAAGGAGTATTTGTCTTGTGATTGGGCACATAGAGCAATTTTACCACTGTCATTGTCTTCGCGCCCGACACCGTTGCACGTACGGAACACCCCGCCCGTATTTGAATGGACTTGAATGGAGTTTCTTTACGTTGGACAGGTTTACCATAAAGTGGGGGGCAAATAGTGTCCCGCTGATTGATACGCATCGCTGTACGCATTATTTGAGCCGTGGGCCGGGGAAACAGGACGTCCCGCCTCACGCAGGACAGTTGGCAACCCTAGATCGATCGCAAGATATACACTTACTTTGTGTTATTTATTTCACAAACACTGCTCTCAAAACAGCGAAGTAAAACATCGTAAGGAAAATCGTGTCCTAGAGCTACAAATTCGAAGACACTTCTGTAACACAGAGGAAGATTGTGTCCCAAGTGTGGGAACATTGTAGACTGATTGCTCTATGTTTATGCTTATCTAATGTTATGATTACAGAGTCCTCGCCGTGCCTATCAGCGGATGGTAGAAGAAGAGCTTGCACACCGTTCCATGAATGTGAACCATTACAAACTTTGGCCAAGAAGGCGGAAAGAACTGAGGAAGATGTCAACTTACTGCACAGAGCATTTTGTGGGTCGAGAGGAAATGTGGCGCAAGTAAGTGGCGCTATCATAGACATTTAAATGGAAGGGACACCGACGCACAAACGGTTCCACGTATTCAGCACTTACATAATTATGAGCCACCCCACATAGAAAATTTTCACTGATCGAATTTTTTTTTTGCCAACCGAGTCGATCATGCTTAGCATTCGTGCTTGCGACCGCTAATCCAACGAGACAGTTCAAATAAAATTCGTGGCGTCGTTAGTGTTGAGCGCACAACTTCTGTCACGGACCGACATTTTTTAACAATTTCCATCCGTCATTTGTGCCATAGTCCAGGTATAAGTATTCTACCCTTTGTGAAGTCCGAGAACACGGTGACACGTTCTTGGTTTGCAGGATCATGGCCGTCTCTCAGCGGACGCCGAAGAAGCATCTAGTGTTCTACGAATGTGTCTACGTCAAAGCTTGATAGGTCGGTTGCAGAATCAACTTTTAATATTTCCTTTTTTGCAGGTGTGCTGTCCAGAACCAGAATCTCTTCAGAGAATTAACACACCTCCAAAGTGCAGCACTCCTGACGGCAAGGTCGGCGAATGTATTAATCTGTTTTCCTGTCCACATCTCACGAACCTGCTCCAGCCACCTGTGCCTCAAGACGCCATATCTTTTGTGCAAAGTTCCAGGTATGTATTACGTTATGCAACCAATCAAGCTATGCAAAACAAATAAAGCTGATCTCTCATTAAACGGGAAGCTCATACAAAGAGGTCAAGTGGGTTACCATGATCTGTAACTGCAGGAATGTTTTAGTATTATTCCGAGAGTGCTTATGAGATGGCGTCTGTCACTTTCCCACTCTCGGAATAGTCCTGAAAAATTCCTGCACTAACAGATCATGGTAACCCCCCAGGTTATACTGAATATGTACCTATAGCTTGATGTGTCGCCGTATGTACAAAGACAGGCCTAAAAATACCCCAGTGTCTTGCTGAAATCAATACATTAATAAAAATCTTGTAAAACACGATCACCTTCTTTTCGAATCAATGACTCAGATTTTGACCGATCGGATAGGGACAGAGCTATACAGGATGTCTACCGCAATCTCTTTTCCACACTGGAATAAAACTAAAAAATTCCTGCATTAAGATGTTAGGCCACGGTTACGTATCGACCTGGACAACTCTGTCGTTTGCCTCATTCAAGTCCTGCAGGATGCAATTACTTGTGCACGACGGGCAGGAGAGGTGAGGCATTTTCTATGTTAGGGCTCCACACTCGTATTGTGTCCCTTACTTAAAGTCCTTACGGCTGGAACACGGGACTTCTCTCTGCGAGTGGGAAATAATCAGTTATCGGAATAGGTAGAGCTAATGTACCTAAAGTTCAAGGAACAGATACGAAACATTGGGACATTGGGACTTCCTTGCGACAATTTTTTTTTAAACAGAAACAGTAAATGAATTCGATAGTTGTTTTACTTTATTAATTTTAATCGTACTTAAGTAATGTTCCGACATTCGGAACATATGTTCCGAAAAAAAATTTTTCGTTTCTGTTCCTTGAACTTTAGGCAAATTAGCTCTACCTATTCCGATCACTGAACATAATCCACTACGTGAACCAAGTGCGGATTGGTGGTTTTCACAGCTTTTAGATTGGTTCTAAACATGCTAATTTCCTCAAGTTTTCCTTTAACGTTTAAAAAGCAGTGATGATGTATGTAAAAACAAGTAAAGCCCGACGTTTGAATCGAACCCACGAATCTACGACATGACTGAGCAAAAACGACTTTCAACTATGCTTATTCAAGAATGCATTTTCTTATAATCGTTGTCGTAGTTGCATAAGAGGCTGACGTGGCGGGGTATTTCAAGTTTAGACATTATAACATCGAAATCTTGTTAGCAAAAAAACGTCCATAAAGTGAATATTTTTTGACCTTCAATACCTCCATAACCGGTACCTAGGTATGGTCTAGTCTAGCTAATGTATCATTTTTCAAATACCAACAACAAAAAAAAATCATGATTGTGATGTGTCTTTTTTAACCCACACACACAGACATAGACACTCTTACAGTTACTGCATTGACTGCACCGCCGTTAATATCACATTGAACTTTATTCTCGCTGCAATGTGGTTGTTTTTCGTTTGCTAACACTGATAACCTGTCAATATTACAATAATCTTTATCTTCGTTTAAATAAGGTTGCTATTGAAGTGCGAGCTAAAATAAAAGGACCATAAGTGCGTTCTGTAGTTTCAGCTTACCCCATGGAGAAGGATTGGATTGTGTTGTGTGTTACTCAGTCTTGTAATTTATTGTTTACTTTCAGATGCTTCGGTCCTGAGGAACAAAGCGTATGTTGTGGACCTCCCCCAACACCCACCCGAACTACCACACCCCCAGATTTAGAGATCTCGGACGATCCTGACGAGCCTGCCGACTGTCAAGCCCTGATGACTGCGTTCCCACCTGATCGTAGCTCTGAATGCTGCGGTGGTTCGGTTGGTGTGAGCAATAAAATCTTCGGTCAGTGATATTTTTATTGATGATGACTAGCTGTTCCTCGCGACCTTTGTCCGCGTGAAATTATTATAAAAATATAACTTCCCTATTTGAATAGGATTTTGTTTACAATTTCAAGGGTTTTAATTTTCTTGCACGGAACCCTAATTCTTTTTCTAAAATATAGAGTAGCTTAACCTACTCCTTGGAACAGTAAAGGTCCAGTCAAAATCGGTCCAGCCGTTTTGGATATTAGCCGGAACAAAAAGACAGACAATTTTATTTTTTATGTGCTTTAAGTAAAAAGCTGTTGAATATGTGAGGATCGTAACAGGTGGCATTCTGTGGTTTCTGCCTACCCCCCCCTTTTTTTTTTTTTCCGGATGGGAAATCATCAAATGACTTCTCCCGCTCTGGGCTGAGCGGGAGGGAGTGTCAGACTTTTACTGACTAAAACCCACCCATGTTCCTTCATCGCCCTTTGTGTTCCGGGGCCGCGGTATCTCTTTCGAACAACCCGCAGCACCCGGCAGGCATCGGCCCTTGCGGGCCCCTTCCCTATGCTGACATCTCTTTGAGGCGCGCGTGGAACACGAACGCGCCGTCGACACGGCCTGTCGTCCTAAGACGGAGAGACGGCGAGCTAGCCCTTAGCTCACCGTCCACAGGCCCGCGCTGCCTACCCCCCTGGGAAATGACATCAGTTTATGTATGCTTGTATGTATTGCTTGTTTGTATTAAATCACCGTGGCATCACTTTGGGCCCTATCAGAATACCAGCACTGTGACTTTTTTAATGTTACAGCACCATGCTGAGATAGGGGCCTTTTTGGCCTCGTACAGGACCAGTTTAGTTAGTTTTATTTTAATTTGTTCTTAAGTTTTCTTTTTTTTTAATCTTCGTTTTATTGTCAAAATACCACTTTATTTTGTCCAGTGCGAGACTAATAAATACTGTAACCTGTATCTTTGTTTTCCAGGTGGTAACGCGACCGGAATAGACGAGTATCCGTGGGCAGTGATAATAGAGTACTCAATAAAGGTAGATAAAAGAACAGCCCTTTCATGTGGTGGAGCTTTAATCAGCGGCAGATATGTGCTAACTGCTGCCCATTGCATCGCTGGAAGACTACTGGAATTAGCCACACCGTAAGATGGACTTTAATTATTTGACACACGACGTAATTTCCAGCTATACAGGTGTAAGGGGTATTGACGCACAAACGGTGACCATAAACTCAGTACTTAAATCTAAACCGCTCAGCACCAAAATTTTGACTACGTATGTACGTCATAAGTTTTCACTTTTGTATGAAACAGCTGTTTTTGTTTTAAAAACCAGACGAAAACTTTTGTAATCAAAGCTGGAAGCTTATCTTGAAGTTATTGATTTATGTTGTCAAATTCGCAACCGTTCAGCGTATGACCCTAAGTACGAGGTGAGAGCCGTTATGATCATCAAGAATGTGGCCAAGACCAGAATTGTTGTTTACGAGATTTGTCTCGCGACGGTTTTATTATAACTGGTTTATTGGTCCTCAATTATTACCAGTCGCGCAATGACAGAACAGAACCATTACGCCTTAATGCAGGAATGTCTTAGTTTTATTTCGAAAGAGAGAGAGAGAGAGAGACTGTCTACGACATCTCTCTCCCTCTCGTGATGAAAGAATTTTGGCCGTGACTTTACCTTATAAATTTCTTGCACTTTACCTTCAGGTTTTGCCGCACAATAACAGGTCAAAGTTCATACCTACGGACCTCTCATATAATAAGGATACTTATCAATTTATTAATAAACAAGCCCGATGTAATTCCCAATGGGCAAATAAGACGGACTTCTGTACAAACTTTTGTCTCATATTTTCAAAAATCCTTCCTTATCGCGACTACAAAAAGGCCGGAAAGAAAGTGTTATGATTTTTTATAATAGTGTAGTTTTGCATCCTCGTCAATATTCAGGAGGTTGTCATAGAAGACGTAAATAATCAATATAAATTACGGTACCTACCTGATCAATAATAATAGACGCTGCTTTTTTTAGTTGTTTTAATTTTAAACTATTTCAGAATGAAGCCCTTTTTAAAAGAGGGGAATCACCCGTTTATCGAACAAACGTCTGCGTTTGTTTGTGTGTGTGAAAGCGCGGTTATAGGGCTAGTATTAGACGAGCCGCGTTTTAATACGGGTGGTGTACACTTATCGATTTCCGATATTAAGAAAAAAATATAAAAAATGACCTATCCATTTTATTATTGATTCGGGTCGAGAATCATTAGCATAGTTACCTCCTTAAATTTGACGAGGATGCAAAGCAACACCTTGTATAAGACACTCAAGTGCAAAATTACATCCTTTTAGACCAGTAAAACCAACGGTTAACATTGTGTCACTAGTGTATCAGGCATGCAGGGATCTCCAATCCATATTTCCACACTATTAATATTTTTCGAAAGGACCCCCTGTCTTTTTGATACCCTTTCACTCTTATAGCTAAAAGGTACTTTCCATGTTGGTGGTCGATCCCTTGGTTTAGAGAATATTCTTTTTATTAGCCCTGTTATGCGTTCCCGTAGAATAGTTTCCTACCTCCATGTAGACATAGCGACGGGCAAGCGCTACCTTCACTAATATTATTAAGAGGTAAAGTTTGTAAGTTGGATGTAAGAGGTAATCTTAAGAACTACTTAACCGATTTCGAAAATTCAATCACTAATCGTATTAGTGATTGAATTTTAGGAGCTATATTATCCCCGAGTGTTTTAGGCTATATTTAAAACGTTGCCGTGGGATAATTTCCGACCATAAAGCTTGTGAAGCGGAAGGCAAAAGCTATATTAAATAATCTCTAAACTTATTTTCCAGAAAGATAGTTCGCCTCGGAGAATACGATACTAACCATGAAGGCGAGGATTGCGTCCCCACATCAGGGGGTGGTGAAGACTGCACCGAAGGGGTGAAAAGGATCAGAATCGAGAAAACCATACCCCACCCGAATTACATCTATGGGAAGTCGAAAGAACATGACATTGGCCTGATCAGGATGAGAGACACAGCCCCATACACAGGTCCGTAGCGAATTTAATTATCATTTGCCCATAGATTTAAACCACAGATGTCCTCTCACCGTACCTCGACTTAAGTAAGTCGCACGAAAAAGTGTTGACACTGAGATCTGCGAGATATGACAGATACGATGTGCAGAATGAAAGAGCGAGACAATACTGTAACAACAACTACTACTACTACTGTGATAATAACGAAATAGATAAGTGAACATCTTTTGGCACGGTACGGCGAATCCATGATTTAAAATGAATCTGCCAGTCTTTCCTTATTGTTGTGCTGGGATCGGCTTCCAATCTAAGCGGATGCCGCTGAATACCAGTATTTTACATACAGCGACTTGCTCAACTACCCAGTTACTGTGTATCACAATCCCGCTTTATAAGACCCCTTGGATGTTTGTAGCGAATCTCACTCTTTCGTATACAGCGTGTAATAGAAAGGTGTGGTCATAGATAGATAAATAGAATATTCTTTATTATGTACACCATACAAATTCAAGCGTCATATTTAAGCGTGTGATTCAGAGTTTCAGACCATCAAACTAAACAACTTTCTTGATGGGACCACCATCGTATTCGCGAAAAAATTGTCAGCTGTCTAAACATTTGGGTCTTTGTTATAGGTATGAGTTGATTATTTTATCGCATTATCGTGGAAAGTCCCATGGAGAAAACTTTCCAGTTTGATGGTACGTACCACACTCCTATATGACCATACCTTTCTGATACACGCTATAAAAGCCACGTTATACCTACTTCTATTTTCTAAAATTTTCACTAAGGATCCTTGGCAGCTGATTCAAAGTCACAAACACTTAATTTGTTCTTGTTAACTTTTTAGATTTCATCCGCTCCATCTGCTTACCATCCAAAGATCTGACTCGACCTGAGAATACGCCCCCTTACTTCTCGATGTACGCCGTTGGTTGGGGCGCGACAGAAAATAGTACACGCAGTAATGTCAAGCTAGACGTTAATCTTCCCTTCGTCAGCCTCAAAGTAAGTAACCACATCTAGTGTTTAGTTTTTCAGAACGAACCAAAACTCATCCGAAATAGTAGATAGATTATTCACCAAGTGCCAGGGATCCTATATTGAATTCCTCATTCCACTCAGGATTTTAGTCAGAAGAAGTCAGAGAAAACTCAGAACTGTCTCAGTAGGTCATTCCGTCAGTCGGTCAGACTCTTACTGTCTAAAACCACACGGTGTTTTTCTACTACCTTTGGCCTGGGTGCTGGAATACTTGCGCAGTTCGCGTGACGAACTGCGCAATAATTCCGGTTGTTGGCCTATAATATCATAAACACACAATAAACTCTTAATGCCTATGGCATTAAGTCCGCCTTTGTACTTTGTTCTTGAAATGTTAAATAAATTTAAAAAAAAAACATAGGCGAGCCCGTCATCCTCTCCGGCCGGGCTAGACCTACAATCATCCATTTCGTGAAGCCACTGTTCTATCTTCTTATGCTACTATTTTATCTCCCTGCTAGTCGAATGTTTTACACAGAGGTAACTGGAATGATCAAAAAGTATCCCCTTCGTAAAGTAATTCACTGACAAAACTTAATCTTTTACAGGAATGCCAACCAATTTACAACAGGTCTGGTCGCAACGTAGCTTTAGGGAGCGGCCAACTTTGCGCTGGTGGCATAGAAGACCAGGACGCTTGCAAGGGTGACTCTGGAGGCCCCTTAGTGTACGAGAATCAAAGCAAATTTGAACTCATTGGTATCGTCAGCTTTGGACCAATGGGTTGTGGTGAAAAAGGTGTTCCTGGAATTTACACCAATGTTTACGAATACCTTGATTGGATTAAAAGTGTTATTGTTGCATGATAACTAAGTTAGATATGTTTGTAAAAAGTCAAAATAAATGTTAGGTATCTTATTAAGGCAACCCATTTCACAAATGTGTCCCCTGTTCCACGCTTGTTACAATTTTAAAAGCAGTTTTTACTGTGAAACCGAGAAATTAAAATATGATATTAAAATGTTTTTTTTATTTGGTGATTGACCGGCAAATTATAGCACAAAAAAGTAGAACAGTGCCCTCTATGACGCACAGGAAGAACTAACATATTATATAGAAAATTCCGACACCAACTGTCGTTCAGTAGCCCATAGCAGTAGCCCACTACAAGCAACAAACGTCTGGTCGGAGGATACTCCTTTTTATACGGGGGATGAAGAACTTTACACCTTGTTCTTAAAAACCTTAATGTGAGTTCCCTAATTCCCTTGCTATCCCCGTGATAATTAAGCACTGTTGTTTCGTGGTGCAAATATCGGCTCGCTTGCTATGTGCAACGTCTTAATACTTGTCTTACACTTCTAAAGTTTTCGATCGACATTATGTGTTTTAGTTCTTGCAACACTTGTTTGCGGCAGAAAACAATATACAATGGCGTCTGTCGGCGAATGAACTAGTTTTATATTACGTCTACGGTTTTATGTCCAATTTACTTTGGCAGAGGGGCAAGTCCAGCTAAACTAACTCCAGGGCTATTTCCTCTATGTTGCTTGCGTGATCCACGTTTGTAAAATAATAAAGGAAATAGTATGTTTTATTCCAACACTAGTTAAATGTTGCTAGCAATATAAAACGTGGTAGTGTACATTTTCATGGTTGGCAACACTGACAACATTGACGAATCGTAGGCTTGCGTTCTCTTGCAAGAGCCAAACAAACCGATTCCGACCGATGTGCTTGTCTGTCGCTTTGCCAGGTGAATGCGCGTCTTCTTTAAATAATTACAATCGGATGTTTGTGTATGAAAACGAGTGAAAATACATGTTTTCTTAAATGAATGCGCAGTCAAACGACTCGAGGATAAAAATAATCGAGGAACCAACAATATTTTATGCGCATTTATGTGATAAAACGACCATATCCCCCGTGTCTAAATAACGAATAGGGCATTCATGTTTATAAATATTGATTTGTTACATATCGTGTTTTCTAACGTTTCTATTGTGTCTTAAAACGTGAAGTGAGATGTAGGAAATATAATAACGTGTAAAAGATTCTTTGTATACGCAAAATGCAACAGTTAGTCCAAACTTACATGGACGCGATCGATGGAGTAACTTCGTGTTTGATTTGATTGTGTTTTTTTTTTTGTGATAAAAGTGTGTGTTTTTGACAATGGAGGGGACTACAGAGAAGGATTGTTCACCGTTATGGAATCTGTACCAGCAGATCGTTTCGGACATGAAGGTAGGTCAAATTGGCTGATTTTCTTTGTACATGAACAACCGGTCGCGCGCCCCACATTTCGCTAGGAAGTTGTCCGGGTAATCTGTTGGTGCTGAACCGACTGTATTTGACGCTCCGATAATTACTGCCTATTAATTATTCTAAGCGATTTTTTAAAATATTCTTTTACGTGGGTAGTCCTAAAAAAATGAACTAGATTCAGTTTCGGGAATCTAGCCGGCAGTTAAATAAACAAATCATTACAATTTAGATATTTTTTTGATCTTTCTAAAACAAATTACTACTGTCTGGCAATAAATACTAATTTATTTGCAGAACAAACCGGTGATTTTGATTGAGACCAAGTTGAAGAATTATACCGGTAACGGCAATAAGAATTTCAGTTATTAACACTCCATTCTTGTTAAATAATACTTAGTTAATTTATTCTTTCAAGCTACAAAGACTCATCATACACAAAATTCAATACATGTATACCACATAAAAACACACACAATATATAAAATAAACCAATTTCATACAAAACAATAATAATGTAGGTAATTAAACATTTTTGCTTCGAATAGGTGACATCTCGGGGATATTAAATCAAGTAATAATTGTTATGTTGCAAATAATGGGAAGAACTTATTTTGGTTTAAACATGTTTTTCTTACATTCTCCCCAGCCAACAGTCACAATATAATTTACATGATTTTCTTTTCTTTTGATTTTCATATCATTCTTCACACAATCTATACATCTAGCTTGGTTGGCTAGGACGGAGCCAGCTTCTGCGCTTCTTAGCGAAGCAAGGCTGGCTGTGTCAGCCAGGACCTACACCCCAGTTATGTTTAAGTAAGGGCAAGCCTATTGCCATCAATCGGGCACAAATCCAGACTGCGTGGCTGTTACTGAGAATCTCCTGATGGAAAAACCCAATAATACTTTGTCTGACCCGGGATTCAAACCTCATGCTCTGCAGTCGCTCTTACGACCACTAAATCAACAAGACAGTTATGAAATACCAAATCTTGCATTTTTTCTTGGCCATTTCCTCTCCCAGCATCCCAGCTATCGGAATGTTATCATGCAAGAACTAATTTCTCATGGATGAAACATAAACCTCAGACATGTGTATTTTTTTAAAAAGACTGAATACCAAGGCCTTTTATTTAAATAATAGTAAACTAATGTCATCACAATGTCAGAGTCACCATTATACCATTACCATATCAAATTACCATTCATTAGTAACTCAAATTCGCAAAGGTGATTTCATAATCTAACAAACGCGTTGTTCTCCAATACTGGGTATTCAATTTTAAATTAAGTTTATAATTTTAAATTAAGTATAAACAAGCGCTTCTCTCCATCAAACTGTTAAGTTTGGCGAGTAAAAACTGTAAAAAAATAACTTGTTTTTGTAAGAGAACTAATAAAAAAAATAAAGCTCCTTTGAATGCATGTCAGTCATTCACAAGTTGAAGTAGGTAATAGCTAAATATAAAATTGATTGAATCAAATTTAATCTCATGGCTCTTGAAAATAAGGGTTTGATTACACTGGCAATTGAACACATGGACATAAGTATAATTATTGCAGTGCTTCTGTGATATTAACATATTTTTTTCTCTCTATTTGACACAGTAAAAAAGAACAGTTTTGCGAAAGATCTTAGACAACTGTTCTACATGCTAGTTTGCAACAAGACATGGTTTATTAGATTATAGATTTCTGGAAGTAGATTTTCTTGAACTATTCTTATTTCCTTTATTTATTTTTCTGACTTATTTTTACATTTTTAAATATTCCTATACAAAATTATTAAAAAAAAAACATTTAAAAATAAATTAAATAGTAGCCCACCAGCACCGGGAACAGGGTCCGAGCTACCGGTGATCAGGGCTCTTGACAGAGGAACCTCCTAACAATACGCGCCGTGTCCAGAACTACTGGTTTCTGAATCAAGCCCTTGATCCAGCCGCCAAGCGAGAGCCTCCTCAGATGTTGGTCGAGGCTCTTGGCTATTAAACCATTGGCCGACACGACTATCGGCACAATGACTGCTGTACTCACGTCCCACATGTCGACAACCTCGCGAGCAAGATCTAGATACTTGAATTGCTTATCTTTCTTTGCTTTCACGAGGCTTGAACTGTTATTATTACAATAGCTGACCCGCGCAACTTCGCCTGCGTAACATTTTTGATTGATGCTCCGCTCCTATTGGTCGCAGCGTGATGTTATATAGCCTTACTCGATAAATGGGCCTATCCAACACTAAAATAATATTTCAATTCGAACCAGTTGTTCCTGAGATTAGCGCGTTCAACCGAACAAACAAACCAACTCCTCAGCTTTATAATATTAGTATAGATTAGACCATGTGAACGAAGCCGAGAGAGGATTAGTCATTATCAGCCTATCTGAGTAGTTATAGCCTAGTGCATAAGCAGTGATACTCTAGTGGTGTGACCGTTGGACTGTCAAGTCATAGGTCTCGAGTTCGAACCCAAAACACGCATCTCTGATTTTTCGGATTCATGTGCGTATTTTATAAATATTACTTGTTCCGGTGAAGGAAAACGTGAGGAAACCAGCATGCCTGAGAGATATTTCTCGACGGCTTGTGAAGCCAAGTCCATGGGCGGCATAAAAACTCTGACACCAGGTTAGTCACCAACCACACGATAGTGAAAGAAGCTTATATAGCTTCCACTGCCGAGTTAGGGTCCATATCTCTGTGAGAGGGCTTGGGCTGTCATCCACTAAGCGGGCCCAGTGCGGCGGGTACAGTTAGTATCTATGAATTCGTGCCAACACAGGCAGTTTTGGTCAATATCGGTCACATGAGGCATATTTTCGAAAGCCTTATACCTTCACCATTGTGCATTGAAAAGAATTAACAAGCGGTCGTTTGTCAAAATCTCCTAAGAGAGCTGTGCTATTCAGATAAAACGTCGAAAATAGATTTGAAAGTAGGTAAGCTTTACAGAATCCCACACTTTAAAGATCGTAGTCCTCTGAGGAGGTAGGATAGACAGTAGCTTCATCCGATCAGACTGGATCCACCACGACATACATAGTTGGGAATAGGTTTGGCAATATGTGTTTATGGATCTAGTCACCGGACTGTGGACGTCAGATAGGCAGTCGCTTCATATAAAACACCAGCATTCAGCTGTATCCTATTAGACTGGAAGCCGGAAGACGTTTGGCAGATTATGTTTGTGGATCTAAGGACCAACGAGATATCAGAGCAATTGCAAAACGCTTTGTTTTTCTCAGTACCTACTTAGATGATGTGAAGATGAGACCAACACCCGTATCTATAGTCAAGTTGAAGTAATTACTTGAGCAAATTTTTGCAATTTTTTTTTTATGCAAAGACAAGAGTTTAAACGAAGTAAGAACCGTAAAAGAAAGCAAAGCTAAGAATTCTAACTTTTTACAGTTCTAACTTCAAGCAATTACTAAACTACGTAATAAAAATCGTATCTTAAAAAATGACATTTAACCTCAAGTAAACGCTTTGACTTATTTATAGATACCTACGGGTGTGAGAATTAAGTAAGTCGCAATACACACAAGGACTTTTTGCTCATCAATGCAATTTAATTGTGGTCTGCATTTTAATCTAGGTATTACAACTAGACATTGTGCTACATGCTAGGCAGGTATCAACAAAGCGTGTTCAATATAAGATCTTAGATCACGATTCTATTGCAATTGATGATGTTCTGTTTACTAAAGGCGAATATAGACTAAACTACAGAAGAGCTAACCACTGAGAAATTACTTGGGTACGAAAACCAGCCGGAAAAATGCGGGTTTCCGCACGATCTTTTTTATCGTGTGGTTAGTGCCTAACCTGGTGTCAAAGTTTTTATGCCGCCCATGGGCTTCTGACTTTACACGCCGTCGAAAAATATCGCTCAGGCATGCTGGTTTCCTCACGATGTTTTCCTACCTATGACTTGGCAGCCCAACGGTCACACCACTAGGCTATCACTGCTTATTTCCTCACGACGTTTTCTTAGCAAGTGTACAATACCTCTTACCAATAAATCCGTATTGAAATTCACAAAACAAACTGTAAATGAATATTAGGTGGAAATAAATATGCAGTAAGTTTTGTGATGAAGTCAGACATTCTTGTTCTAGTCATTTGCAATAATTATATTATTATGTCATCGTCCAAGGCTATCGAAAGGTCAAGTTTACTTTATTTAAATAAACAAGCAATCTTTTTGCTAGCGAGTTCATAAATATTGGGCAATAGATTATACTATCGACTATATACTAAACTAACAGCTATAAATAATAGAAGCAAAAGAAACACTAAGCCACTTTAAGTGATGACAGCTTAAGATGGTTGTTTTCGCTTTAGTCAACCAATCACAAAAACTAACTATGATATGGCAGGCAGTAATACCAACTCGCAAATTTTTGAGCAGCCAGACGTGCGACAAAATTTAGTCCAAAATAATGATCTTTATCATCCTGCCCTTATCCCAATTTATTTCGGGCACACACAGCATGTCTTCTACCATACTTCTCAATTAGTCGTCATCTTATGAGCCACCCCACAGCCATACCAACTTTCTCGCCCATCCATCGTTTGTATGGTCTCCTCCTACTCTTACAGCCATCCACATTAATGCTCAAGTGCTGAAAACTATATTTTGTCAAAATGATATGACGACATAGTATCCTACTGCATGTGGCAACCAAAAACCTAGAATCAAAGAATTACTATCCCTTCATGTGCTGTAAACTCAGTCATCATCGTCTGCTTAGCTTTTTCCCAACTACGTATGCTAGGATCGACTTCCAGCCAACCGGATGCAGCTGAATACCAGTGTTTTACATGGAGCGACTGCCTGTCTGACCTCCACAACCCAGTTACTGGCTAATACGCTACCCCTACGTAAGATTGGTAAGTCAAACCAATGGATTATTTTTAATAGACCGATAAACCCAACGACATTAGGTGTTCATGCCGGATGTCAGTTTCCTCTTGAATTTTAAATACTTGTCGCTAATTAGTGGCGGCGACAAACTGTGACTAAGTATTAAAACCTTCATAATGAATTTAAATAAAATAAAAGGTCCTTCGAAAATGTTAGAAGTACTTGATGTTAATAAAACGACTTGTGACTAATTTACGTTGATGACCAAATTATAACAACTCAAATAATTGGTTTGTAAACAGCTTAAAATGACACTTTCCTAGCCTGCATTATCCCACTGCGGGATAAAGGTCTCCTTTTCCACTAACTTCAGTTCTCCCCTAAAGTGGCCCAGGCCCTTCGGTAGCAGTCCAGTTTTTCCCTTCATCTTCTTCTTGGTCTGCCGTGCCGATATGTTGCTTAGCTAGGATAAAACCTTTGATTCCTCTATCGGTATACTCTTCCCTCATATCGGCACACACTATGAGAAGCAATTAGTGAATCGGTTTCTTCTGGTCATGTGAAGTGATGACGTGGCCTAGGTCACCCTAGGCCGCGTCATTTCTTCACACCAGGCGAGTTGCTCCCAAACGCAAGCCTAATTAATATATTAACAAAAAAAAACTTGGTTATTTCCTCGTAAGTATATTCAAATATCTTTGGTTTCGTATTACCCAGTACTAACTGGCTTGTGGAGACCAGATAGGTAGTCACTCCATGTAATTGTAATACTGGTATCCAGGTGCATCCGGTTAGTACTGGAAGCCGACCCCAACATGGTTGCTAAAAAGGCTAGGCAGATGATGATGATTCAAATATCTTTGATGTAGGCTCTTTTAATGTAGCCGTATCGATGATACCATGAAACACAAATGCTTACTTTGCATGAGAATAATCCCACATGCAAAGTTAGCGTTTAAAACGATACTAGATCATAACAAGTAACTTGACGAACGACAGCACATTCACACATAGACGAATTGTTTTCGTTCCGGATCGGTGTGAACAGACCATGGCATAATAAGATCGTAGGTGTAATCAACACTAAAGTCTGCATTTTGGATAAGCACCTGAGAATGCACCTACGGATACGTGTAGTAGTCAGGAATTAAGTAGTGAAGTTTTCAATCGGACTAGCGCAGTTGTTTGCGTAGTTGAACTACATGTTATTTTGACCATCTTTTGTACCACATTTAACGCAAATAAATAATTTTGACGTTGACTTTGAAAAACCCTGACATCGCCTTATGGCGTTTGTGCATGGGGCTAGTACCTTGAGCATATAAACAGGGCTTCTTACTCGGTTGACATATGACGTTGCAAAAAGCAGGCTGCTCACCTGATACCAACTGGTCACCGCTGCTTATGGCATAATCAGCCTAAACCTATAACGTTCCTCCTGCTGGGGCATAGGCCTCCTCTCCTGAGAAGGAGTGAGCCATAATCTATCACGTGCGTCCAGTGTGGATTGTTGGAGGTCCAAATTCCTGATGTTGATTTCCTTCGCCGTTTTGGAAGCAATAGTGATGACCAACAGTCCTTCTAAGTTCGCCGCATAGGCCATTAGTAAAACTTTAGAGATCCATTGCCATCTTAGAAACAAAACTGAAATCAGTGGCCTGACTAGGGGCCAACAATACGGCAAGCCCCTTGGGCAAGCAGACTGTTCAGAAACCCTAACTTCATGAAGTGTAGTAGGTTTGCCACTAGCTGAAATGTGTCTTGATCCTGTAATTTTACCAGCCACTGTTTGGGTATACCCTCCAAACGGGAACACAGCGACGCTGCTTGCCAGCAGTAATAAGCATGCTGGTAATACTTCCCCGGACGAGCTCCTAAACTAAAGGCTGATGAACATTTTCAAAAGTTAAGTAGCGACTTTTGCTATTGTACAGTCTGGCCAGCTGTTAGTGACAGTGTTTCAATGTAAAATACCGATTCGTTGTAAAACCGGCAGAAAAACTACCCTCTGGTTACGAACAGCAGTGGCCGATATGGAAATTTTTGTACCGACTCCATGCTCAAGTTGGCCGCGGCCGATCCAATTTGGCTAGATGGGGTATAATCGTCCCATCTCGTACACAATGCAAGGCTCCACGCCTCAACACAACATATGCCACACCTCTCCTGCCCGCCGTGTACAACTAATTGCACCCTCCAGGACTTGAATGAAACAAACGACAGAGCTGTCCAGGTCGCTACGTGCTGGTCGGACTAAATCTTAGTCATCGAATCGATAAGAAGAATGTAAAATATCAAGGAAGTTAATACGATACATAAAAATCAGCATTATGAGCCTACCTTAAAATAACTGAAAAAGAAAAACCCTTTTTCATTTAAACTGAAAATGGTTTCTTCCGTTGTCAGCAATTTAGCATTCTCGAACAGGCTTCGTCCTAAAAACGAAGCCATTAGTGCTTTCCATTGAAACCAGATTGTGACTTTACGAGTATTAACGGAGTTCTTATCTAAATTGTTTTATTTTCGATCTGGTATGATAGCAATTGACTTACTAATTTGATAATCTTTGTGGTCGTTATGTTTTACAACCTGTCACCTGATAGCATTGTAGGCTGGAAATTTTCGCAATGCGATGTCCTCTCTGTCTGTTATTTCAAAGAGAGCATTTCGTTGAAAAGACTTCGACTTTGTTTTTCTTAACTAAAATGTTGTGCAGCCACAATGTAGCCAGTGTATACCTGTATCATTGTTGCTAGACCTCGTTTAAATCTTGGAAGGACATGAGGCATATCCCGTGAAGGAACTTCACACTGCTCTAACGCAGTATCAATGTGATTAGGGTAGGTCGAGAATTCCCCATTTTGTTAGATGTTTCTACACAGCAACCAACCTGTGCCCGCAATTGGTTTAACGATTTGATTGTCTCATCTCAGTTGTATTTGCACGTATATTTCTTTGTCTCCTATCTTTGGCTAAAAGACGTACCAGGCTTCGCTCACACCCTCGTCGCTTTGTCTAACAACGCAAAACTATGTCGAGCAATCAAATAAAGCTTTGATGCTTTAATGTCCATTACATCAGAGCAGACAGAGCACTAAACTAAAAGAATACAGAAAAGCCTACCCCGTTGTTATAGATAAATCATTCCCTTTATGTCGATCCGAGATACAAATGAAATCTGTTTTGGAAAGATTATGCTTGACCTCGAGTTTAGTCAAGTATGTACCAATTTACGTATCGAAATTCGCGGAGGTTCTTTTACTGTTGTTTTCCCCAATGTTATTCTGGAAGTACTCGAGAATAGCTATATTTTACTCGTAATTGCCTTAATGAAGTATTAATCCTTATTAACGAAACGGCTATTGTGTTCACAGTTCGCTCGTTTCGTGTGTAACAACAATTTAGATGTAACACAGTGGTACAATACATTTTTATTTTTATTCATTTCGACTTACCGTTTTGCAAGATGATTTTTAAGGAGCAGTTTTGTGTACGAATGTTACAATGTTTGTTTTACTTCATACACAAAAGGATGCGAGCAAGGGGCGCATTAGACACCCACATTTTACCAGTTACTATCTCCAATATAATATGAGGGTAGTTTGACTGTTACTGCGGACTGCGCACAAATACTGACTTCAGGGGGAGATTGAAAACTATATGCACGACCTCATACTCCACAGTTCGGCTTGCGACCATTAGACTGTTCTCTTGTAGATAGTCTCCAAAATAGACTGGTCTACTGCTGGACAGATTCTCCCAAAAACATTCCATGCCTTCGCAAGCAGCCAATACAACCCTCCTTCTTCAGGACGAAGCTTCAAAAGCTTAGAAGCGTCCCACGCTGTGTTTGCAACGAAAAAGGCAAATATTAAACGTATTGGTAAATACGTTCAGTAAAGTAATAAACTTTCTATACATTGATTGTAGGAACCGCACATAAATGGCATGTTATACTATTTAGGGAATGCGTGGGATTTTATGTTCAAACTTGTTAGTTTTAGAGACGTTTAATAGCAATTTGTCTAAGAAACTTTCTAGAGAATTTACCGTAACAGTATCCGGTGTTTTTTAATAATGATTTTGTACTGTGTTGTTTACGAATTCACAGACTAATTGAACGTCGTGTGTAACACGATGTTCATCAAGCTTTCTGATTGTCCTGAAGGTATCCAAAATTGTAGTCCTAAGTGTCGCTAATTTCGCATTTATTTTATTTGAAAATAATGTGCTTTTAAACGAAATATTCTCTTGTCTGGGGTTTCCAAGAAGCATTGATAAATGACTACTCAAGTAATACTCGCTGTCCTTTTTTTATTAGCCAATTCTGTCCCACTGTTGGGCAAAGGCCTCCCCCATTCCATTCCAACTCTCCCGGTGTTTTGCTTTCTCTGGCCAATCAGTCAGGAACGAGTCCAAATCGTCATTCAATGTCCTAGGTAACACAGAAAGGGTACCTACAACAGTTTTACTGTTTAATTGAGACGGTGCCTAAAGTAGCTGTGCGGTGCAAAAGGGATTCATAAGCCCATCAGCAAGTGAAAGACTGATCTCGTCCCCACACCCCCTATTGTGCCTCAGGCACCGTTTCTGTAAAGAAGTAGGGTCGTAGTTTTGACTGGCGTAAAACCCTACGAAGATCATTTATCCTTCGTAGATTCGTTCTATTTTCAATATGTAATATCAGGGATTGGGCCGACAAAAATCGATCCATTGAACTGGCCTCATTACAATCTGATATCATCAAAAGCCCTCCCCTTAACAGTTTTACCTCCACCAAACTCGATGTGTACAAAACGTATTATTAACGGAGAAATAAATTATACATTGCACGCTCTATTTACGATAAAAACAGTTGGTTGTTAGCACGATACGTTAGTTATTGGAGTCGTTTACTGTTGAAACAGGCTAATTGGGGCCTGAATTTATGTCTGATGGACTTCCACTTCCTAGAGATGTCGAAAGACATTGTTTTGGACTTCGTTTAGAATAGACCTTTGGCAATATAATCTTTTCTTTTGGAATAATGGCATACAGAGGCTGGTGAGATATCGAATTATTCGTTCCATAACGGTAAGATGTGCATTTTCCAGGAAGTACCAGTTGTGCTTCTTTCGTCCGGGCATTAACTGGCATCATGAACGAAGCCAGTTAGGTTAAGGTAAGTTGCAAGACAGCAAGTCAGCTTGGAACGACCTTTTGTGAAATAGTTGCAAATACATATAATCCTGATGATGAACTTTACATTCGTCTGTTACCAAACAAGATTATTTAAATGCTGCTTACATTTGTTATCGTCCTTTAGACTCGATACACTTTCAATTGGGCAGATCATCGGCGATTAATAAAACATTTGAACTTCATGTCCCTACTTAATTACTTTCCCCTTTTAATCACCTCCAAATCTATTTATGCTTCCAATACTAATATTATAAAGAGGTAAGGTTTGTACGTTTGGATGTAGCGGGTGATCTTCGGAAATACTGATCCTAATCCGAAAATTCTTTCACTAATGAGAAGCTACATTATCCCCAAGGGTCATAGGCTATATTTTAAAGGATCTTGTGGGATAATTTCTTATTATAACACGAGCGAAGCCGCGGGCAAAAGCTAGTAGCCAACATTTTCAATACCGTACCTCATACTTTCGCCGCTCAATACAGCTCCCGAGTCACCTTGACCTTCAACTTTCTGAGGGCAGACCTGAAGGGCGCACGGTGTATCGGCCGTCCAGACATGGTTGCGACAGACCCGTCGGGAGAGTATTAAATCTTTAAGAGAATTCAATGTCTGTGACATGTTTGACGCTTAAAATTATGTTGAAAATTTGGACAGTCTGGGGAGTTCTATTGTGATTGATATGAGCTTTGAGATAGTTTTGGGAGACATCATATGGAAAAAAAGAGAGTTTATGATAGCGTGACGGCTGCCTGAAAAAATTAAGTGGAAAAAAATGCGTGTTGTGCCAACCCCAAATAAAGTGGGACAAGTTCAGGCAGATGATGATGATTACCTTTCATAAAGCAAATATAGTTTTTCCAAATTCTCAAACGCAACTCTACAACCGTCAGCATCTTTTTGACACTTTAATAAAGGGTATTGTGGGCTTAGAAATACTCCTAAGAAAGTTTTAAAGTTCAGGGTCGTTGGGTATTACTGAATCTTTAAATTACAAGAAAGAATTAGACGAAGAACTGGCTCTTTTAATGCAATTCTGCAGAGAAGCTTCAATGTTGATTCAGGCGGATCAAAGGATCATCTTGGCATAATACCTTCATCGCCTTTTATGACACCAACGGCGAGATAGCCAGTGAATTATTCTTGAAAGCACACTTTAGAAATACGACATTTTTATTTTCTTAATATTTATTAAGTGGTGAGATAACGAGTTGTAGAGAAGTATGGAAGAAGAAGGCGTCCTGCTCCGACTCCAAAATATACCATTTGGCAATAAGGTACAAACTCAAGTGATATTATACTTTATTATTACTATATTGCGATAGCAATTTCGCAGAAAACAAAATTGCAAGAAGTTGTTTAGATAACTGGTACGAAGGAAACAATGACAAACGCGCATATTGCTTGCCTCAACTGGCATCATCTGACGCTCCGTTCTCGACCCCATGCGGCATTTTGTAAACAGACTCCTAAAAAAGGAAGTTTATCTTTTTTTGTTCTTCATGTATGTATACCGTTTTCTCCGTGATTACTAATCCGATTTAAGTAATTCTTATTAATTTGATACTCACCTTTCTGCTGTCTCACTCGTAAATTTGGAGCCTTATTGACCTGCTTAAGAAAAAAACGGGGTATCTGCTACATTGTGGAGTCTATGTGCTGGAGCAGGCCTATGTTCAAATGACCATAACTCTTGAAATAATTGGTGTTTAGTCAATATTTTGATATCATTTTGCAGGTTGACTCAAAAACTCTTAATTAAACATTAAAATATACGCATTACTTCCGGGATAATTTTGCACTAGAGCAGAAAATGTAAAAAATATATAATTCTGTAATTTCGTCTATTTTTAGGCTCTTTTGCATATTTTTCATGAAAATTATTTAGTGATTCGATAGCCTCGGCGTTTACCCTTGCAATAAAATTTGCATGTCTCTAAGTCTATTAGATTCAAAGATATTAGCATTTCATTTAACATACCCTAAAGCAGCCGAATAAAAAAACAAGATGGCTACCATTCGCGGGGTGTTGGGTATTTGTCGATAGAAATTAGTATATTTAAAGTATCGGTAACCGTTAACCAAATACACTGTATAGATGATGTGCTAAGCTAATAACTTCTAGACAATGTAAAATTGATACTTGACGAGAATTGTTGTGAGGTACCACAACTAAAAAAAAACTTTTTTTTCCCACAAAAAAAAAACACTAAAACTCACCGACTTCCGAAAGTAAAGTAATTTTCCACTTTTTAGTGTTTTTTTGGAAGTTGGTAAGTTTGTTTTTCCAAAAAGTTGTTTTTCTTCGCAGTCGCTGTTGCAACACGTGTAGTTCGTGGACAAGCCGTGATATAAGCTTCAGCGGAAATACCGGGTGCAGGACGTGTTGTCCTAATAATATACTACGGAAATATCAGTCGTTTGTCGTAGATAGTTTATTATAATAGGCGGTTCAACACGTGCATACAAGAGTGATTGGATAGCTGAAGTTTTCGGTTATAATTATTAAAAATTATTAAAAAGTCCCTTAAGAAGATGATCAAAAACATAATTTATGTTTTTATCTTAAAATTAAGGGTACTTCGTAACTGCGAAGATTATAGAAAGAGAAGGTAAGTACCAATTACCTTTAAATAAAGACATAGAAATACAGAAAATTTTCGTCGGTTATTAAAAAAAAAAAATGCTCTTTCCTATAAAAGTGCTATACCTGCACGTCAAAATTTATGGAACAGCTGTTTTTTTTTTCATCATCTAAAAGTTTAAATTGTGAAAGATGAAAGTTTAAATGAGTATGCTAAATATATAGATATATACAGATGATATTGGTAGTAGAGAGCGTCGTTTCATCAAGAAAGCTTGATGTTACAAGAAAGATGTTTAATCATCTCATACTAGGATTATTCGATTTCATAACTGATGCTTTAGAAATTATTTTCTTACTCAGCCCCATCAGGCAGATGTTTTATGGTCCGTCTCGTTCCTCCCCATGCTCGTACGGCACATGCTCAATCTAACGAAGATACATATAATTGCTTTTATATCTTTTTGCGGCACGCTTGGCTTGCCACATGTAACTGTTGCGAAACTCGCGTAATTCAGCAAATTGGTTCAGTAAACGAGTTATATCCATCGGCTTTTTGTCAGAAATAACCGGTTCTAATCGCGAATTTTACGTCAATTCCGAAGATAGTGTCGAAGTCGAACACTATTTGGACTAAGACCGTTTTTGCTATAATTAATTTACGTTTGCCTCTATTAGATGTTTTTCGGTCGTTGAACCTTGCTGTGCGGTTGTTACGGTTTTTATGTCGATCTTATGTCCAGAAGTGTAATTTAGTCTAGATTTTAAATTAGCTGATTGTTTTTGCTGGCTTCTGGTCTGTTGGTTCGCATTCCGTGTTTGGTTCGACTTAAGCCACGGTATCTGATGATTTAGAGATCTTTATAAGAGAATTGCAACTGGCATGCGTGTATGACCAGATGTATGAACGTGGACGAGGCATAAAGAGTATGTAAGGTTCGTAGGAGGTGGTGTCCGGTGGTTTCTGTCTTCATGAGAAAAAGGCGTGAGTTTATGTAGTACGTGTGCATGTATAAGAGAATTGTTTTTCAACGTAGAACAACTGTTA
The DNA here is from genome assembly GCA_964057025.1 of Standfussiana lucernea. Classification (NCBI taxonomy): domain Eukaryota; kingdom Metazoa; phylum Arthropoda; class Insecta; order Lepidoptera; family Noctuidae; genus Standfussiana; species Standfussiana lucernea. The sequence goes on along the minus strand of OZ059808.1, from coordinate 11,438,344 downwards.
GGATAGTTATAAGTTTTTCGCTAGCTGGCTTTCCAGCACCTACGAACAGTGGTGGCTCAGTAACAAGGGACCTAGAAACTTAGTGGAATTTATTTCATCACCACTGCTCTCAATACTGTCACGGCAAACATCGTGAAGAAACTGGAAAGGTAAAGGAAAAATTCGAAGACCTATGACATTACCAACCCGCACTGGACCTGCCTGGTGGTTTAAGGTCCATTCCCTTTCATATACAGGAGGCCCGTGTGCCAGCAGTGTGAGAATTATAGACTTCTTATGCTGTCTAGCATGGTATCATAGGTTATACAGCGTTCTAATTTCATTCCTACCATGCGTTCGATATGGTCTACAGTCTACCAACTTAATTTTTAATTTTGTTATCTCGTTAAGCGAAGTTAACGAACCAAGTTTTAAGATTAGTCTAATTAATCAGACATTCTTTCATGTCTTCCTAGTTTCGCCACTGCTTCGGGTTATAAAGGGAGAGTTTTAACAGCTTTAAACCACAACTCAGAATAGTAATCCTGTCTATTTCAGAGCTGAACCCCGCCTACATTTCATAAATATGCAACTTTGACATTATTATTTTGACGCCCCCTCTCAAGAAACATGGTAAACGGTCCTAAATATTTAAATATGATGTCATAAGTTGTTTCGAAATAATTTAATAAAGAACGCTGGCTGGATATATTTGGTTTGCTAGCGCTTGATGGCAAGGGATATATGAATAAAAGGGCGAGAAGTTACATAGTAATATCAGCATAATAGGGCCACAACATTTCTTCTACTAGGGACGTAGGCCTCCTGTCTGTGAGAGCAGGCCCTAATCCACATGAGAGCCCAGTGCGGGTGCCAACCCGAACCATAAATTCGAAGCCATCTACCAAGATATCTGAGAATATTTGATTTTAGGACACACCAGTTACCCCAAACGGTTTAACGCTTTAAGAGCTCATATAACATTACGCCTGTAATCCCCGAAGGGTTACGCAGAGGTGTACTTTAAAGTACATCCACATTTCCGCAGTTATGTTTTTAAGGCCCATGTAATAGGGGGCAAACGTATTGCTACTGAGAAATTCCTGATGGAAAGACCTATTACAATTTGCCGACCCGGAAATCGAAAGCAGGACCTCATGATTAGCAGTCGCGCTTCCGATCACTAGACATCAACGAGGCAGTCAGTAGTGATGAAATGAATTACGCTAACTAATGTACCTACTTGGGTGACTAAGTCAAAGCGGGTACCCCTGGGTCATCGGGTCTATGCTATAAAGGCAACCCGGTCTTTTAGGCTGACCTGGCTGAACATTTACGAAAGTCACCAGGAACTGCAGAGTATAATTCAAATTTTGAATCCGCATCACCTAACGACGACATAAACAATACCATTAATGATAACCAACTGCGCTTTGTCTCTAAACCTAGACATAACAAACGCACAATAACTCCTCTAACTATCACCCCAGACAATACCTAACAAGCTTATATTCTAAACTGCATTTACACTACAATTTAGGAACCCAATTACACCATTTCAAACCAGGCAAATGTTCAATCGCTCACTGTACAAAGACGTAAGGCCTAGGCCAGAGAGAACGGCGGCGATAAGGGTGGTAGCGGGCGCGATTGGTGCTCTTAAATTAGAATTATCCAAGTTAAATTTTTACATCTCTAGATAGCAACTATTCATTTATTAGATAAAGCTTACCAAGAACCAATCTATGGATTAGATAAGTTGGCCATCTTTAAAAACTGTTCAAAATTTCGAGACAGCACATCGCAGATTTACCTCTGTTAGATGACAGTTTTGACATTGGGATAGCCCAGTCCAGTCGCTAGCCCGTGCATAGGATATCGTTCGAACGATATGTACCTAGGTATCAGTCGAATTCGTTGTCAAGATTACGATTTTATTAATCGAGCGTTATTCATTCCATAGTGTAACAAGCAGTCTTGCCAAGAGGCCGAGCTAGAGGGAATTACCCAGTAACTGGTTATAGAGGTAAGATAGGCAAACGCTCCATGTAAAATACGGATATTCAGAAATTGACAGACAGGAAGCGGACCCCAACATAGCTGTGAAAAGTCTAGACTGATCTAACTCATCTCTTCATACTTAGATGTCGCTCCCGCTTCAGCACCCGCGCAAGCCTATCACTCTGTCCCAACACTAAGTCGGCAACCTATTTTCATTGTCTACTGCAACGTCCTAGTTTGAGACCGGTGCATGTAGGCTTCGGAACAGGTTACGTCTTTGTGAGCTTGAACTTATTTAGCACATCGACTACACACTTTTATCTCTACTGTTTGACCCTGTTTGAGCTTTGAACCTTAACAAGGGGAACTAGATTTGGTTCAGGGGCTGTGGCTATACGGAAGTGTCAAGTTCCCGTGAGATAAAAGTTTTGGTGCTTACATCCTGTATGTTCTGTTCCATGTCTTTTACAAAATCTTTTATCAGTGATGATTTTGCCAATTCTACGTTTTGAAATTGATGAATTGATTTCAATCACTAACTGCACTTTCGAAACAAATCTCATCATTATGTTGTTCACCTCGGTCTGTGCATTTGTAAAGCCTTAAGTTATTTTAGTAGACATTGCAGCCTATCGTAGACATCGGAAGAAACGATTGCTTAGAAAATATTCAGTGGCTAGGTTCTAGTTCCATATTCTTTTAATTGCTTTCCACAACACAATGTAAGTAATAACGATGTTACAAAAAACTTACAACTAAGAACAAGCGCGGACCCTAGTCTTTCATCTTCTTCATCGTCAAACCTGCTCTTCAACATAGTTCAAAGTTAATATCACCCGATCCAGAACTTGATAAAATACTTCTTGACCAAAAGATCGTTAAGTTACAGCCAGTCACTACCACTGCCCGCCACGAAGTCACCATTGTCTGCCACTATGTCTCGTTTCACAAACCGGTGCCATTCGACTTGAGAACAGGTTGTCTTTGTGTTTCTGAACTTATTCAGTCAGCTGACCTGTTGAATGTAAGTACGGAGATAGTGCTGTCTGATTTCTATGGGAATCGTGGTATTAAGATAGATTTCCTCCTCTTACGGTTAACTATATTTCAAGGTTTCATTGTGTGGTTTCAAATAAACTAAGACTTATAAGATTGCTCTGAAAAAAAATGGGTATCAAATTCTTATGATTTCTGAAGTGCAAGGTAACGCTTGCACTTCTGCACATAGGCATACTGTTCCACAATAAAGTCATCATCATCAGTCTCCTGTCCATAACCTAAGTAATTTGGGGTCGACACAGTATTTCTTTAGTTACCATCTCACCAGTTACCTCCTTTCTAGCCATATCATGCATACACAGTCCGTCCATCGTTTCTTTGGCTTCCCTACTCATATTTTTTGCTCCACTACAAAGTATAAACTGGTAATCAAACCACTTTGTAAGCTTAAGTAAGTTTGTTTTTTGAGATCCCCAGATAGTCTCTCAACACCAGCTGAATCGACAGTTATCGATAAACGAAGTTATTTCATAACATAAGTGTTTAAAAACATGATGTAAAATCAGACTCCGGTTTAAAAAATCTTAGAAATCATGCATAAGTCAATAATGACACTTATTTACTGTCTTATGCAACACCACAACACTCAACCTCCGCACTGGAACAAAAACCAAAGGGAAGACGGCCCAAAAACCCATTGAATTTAAATAATATATTGCGTTCAGAAACTGTACCAAAGGGTCGTTGCCATGATCGTCTATTCAATATACTAATGGCGTAAGGGTGTACAGCAGGGGTGTGTATTGATTTTTCCAATGCAAGGTTAGGGTTACATTTGCACTTTCGTTTTCGTTCGCCGGGACTTTTCGTTTTGGTGTAGGAGTTGTTGAATCAGAGTTGAACGGAAATGTATTTAGTCAGGTATTGTTTTACTATACGACGGGTGGACTGAGTGAAAGATGATATGGCTAATAAGTGGGAGATTCATTAATGAATCTGCCCTTTTTTTTTTTTTTTTTTTTTTTTCGGATGGGAAATCATCAAATGACTTCTCCCGCTCTGGGCTGAGCGGGAGGGAGTGTCAGACTTTTACTGACTAAAACCCATCCATGTTCCTTCATCGCCCTTTGTGTTCCGGGGCCGCAGTATCTCTTTCGAACAACCCGCAGCACCCGGCAGGCATCGGCCCTTGCGGGCCCCTTCCCTATGCTGACATCTCTTTGAGGCGCGCGTGGAACACGAACGCGCCGTCGACTCGGCCTGTCGTCCTAAGACGGAGGGACGGCGAGCTAGCCCTTAGCTCACCGTCCACAGGCCCGCGTCTACGGTGGCCGGGGGCCACCACGTGGCCCCCGGCCACCGTCCTCCGGTCGATCCTCGCAGTGGAAACACCCGGGCGTCTCCTCCCGCCTGATTCGGTGCAGGAACCTCCCGAAACAACCGTGTCCGGTGAGGACCTGCGTCAGGCGGAAGGTGAGGACGCCGTGGCGCCTCTCAAGCCACTCCTCAAAGAGGGGACTTATCGCCACTATCGTGGCGTGCCCTGCACGGGGTTGCGACAGTCGCTCTCTCCATGTCACCATGAGATCGGCTCGGAGGTTTGTCCGCTGAGCGGCAATTAGCCGCGGCAGCGGAGTAACCCCCCGGCGAAGAACCTCCGCGCGCCATTCATGTAGGCGCGCGAGGACTATCGCCTCCAGATCCCATGGTGGCAATCCGGCTAGGAGGCTCGCAGCCTCGCCCGAGATCGTGCGGAACCCACGGACCATCCTTACGGCTATCACCTTTTGGGGCGCGTTCAGATAATGGGCGGCTCGCCGCCTCAAGGAACGCGCCCACACCGGGGCACCGTAAAGGGCCATGGACCGCACGACCCCCGCATAGAGCCTCCGGCAGGAGGCGTTCGGCCCCCCCAGATTGGGCAGGAGCCGCCTGAAGGCAGCCCCAGTCCGTTCCAGTTTAGGGGCCAAACGTCGGAAGTGCTCCACGAAGTTCCACCGGCTGTCGAGGACAAGTCCCAGGTACTTTAACGTCGACCCGACGCCGATGGAAACCCCTCCTACCGTCAGTGAGGATCCCGACGGTGGCGCATTCCGAGGCCCATGAAAGCACATGGCCTCGGACTTGTGCAATGCCACCTCGAGACCCAGTTGCCGGATCCTCTCAACGACTATCGCAACCCCGCGTGTCATCAAGTCGGCCGCCGCCTCGTGCGACCTCCCCTGTGCCAGCACCAGCGTGTCGTCAGCGTAGCACACTACGCTGACGCTACTAGGGAGGTCGGAGCGCAGCACCCAGTCGTAGCCGATGTTCCACAAGGGCGGTCCTAGAACCGATCCCTGTGGGACACCGCACGACATCTCTCGCCGGTTCCACTCTCCGGAGCGACCGGGGTAGATGACGGCTCTGTCCGTCAGGTAATCCCCGACCACACGACGAAGGTAGGTCGGCACCCGGTGATACCGGAGTGCCTCCCCAATGCAGCTCCAGGGCATGGAGTTGAAGGCGTTGGCGATGTCGAGAGACACCGCCAAGACAACCCCACCCCGGGACACCGCATCCCCCGTCGTGAGGGCTCTTACGCGCATGATTGCGTCCACCGTGGAGCGCCCCTTGCGGAAACCAAACTGGTGTTCCGCAAGATCCGGACCCATCCCCGCAAGGTGCTCGGCGAGGCGGTTTGCAATGACTCTTTCAAAGAGCTTGCCCACCTCGTCGAGCAACACAACGGGCCGGTATGCGGACGGAGAGTCCGCAGGGCGCCCCGGCTTCCGAATGAGGACCAGCTTCCCCGTCTTCCAACGAAGCGGGAACTGGCCTCTCTCCAAGCATGCGCTTAGGAGCCCCTCCAGTCGGGGCCCGAGAGCCTCAAAGGCCAGGACCCAGGCTTTGCCAGGCAAGCCGTCGGGTCCCGGGGCGGTATTTTTGGCCTTGAGCCGTCCTACCGCCACTCTCAGGTCTACCCCAGCCACTTCCGGGACGTCGTCGTCGTCGTGGTCCGCTTCCGGCACCGCAGGTGGCGGAGCCATAGGCGGGGGGGGATGTTCCCCTCGCGAGGGAAACAGAGCGCTCACCACGTCCTCCACGAGCTGAGGCCGGAGACTCTGCGTCAGTGGGGGGGCCCAGGTGCGGAGTTTATCCCGCACCATCTTGTAAGGGCGCCCCCACGGATCCCCGTCAAGAGTCCCCAGCATCTCCTCGCGGGCCCGATCTCTGGCCCGCAGGACAGCCTCGTGGAGGGCGGTCTTCGCCGCTCTGTAGCCCTCATACAGCTCCGCCTCAATGGCTTCCGCATTCGGCGGGCGAATGCGGAGCCTGCGATGCCTGGCGTACGGGTGTCGCGCAGCGACGCACGCCTCGCGCAGAGTTGTCAGCTCGCGCGACCACCAGTACACCTGACGCCGGGCGCGTCCTGCCCGAACTCGGGGCATTGCCACGTCACATATGTCGGACATGGCCTCCTGGAACCACCCTGCCTCATTATCAACGTCGGCAGGCCTGTCCGGTGATGTCACCCAGGCCTGCACGATCGAGGCTTCCAGGAGGAGCTCCCGGTCCAGCTGCTTCAGCGCCCAACGCGGACCACTCGGGGCCTGTAAGACCGGCGCGCTCGAGGACTGGGCGGAGACGTCAAACCGGATATACCGGTGGTCGGAATAGGTCTCCACCCCCTCCATGACACGCCAGTCCACGACACGCGGCGACAGAGCGGGGCTAGCGAACGAAATGTCCACCACCGACTCGCCCCGCATCCGCACACACGTGGGTACAGTACCCCGATTCAGGACGACCAGGCCTGTTTCCAGAGCCCAGTCCTCCACCATCCTTCCCCGCACAATGAATCTGCCCTGGATTGTAAATGTGTTGCTGTTCCACAAACGATGGGGCACTTAATATCGTGCCCTGCGTGTCCTGATGCTTGATCACTACAGGAACTGATGGACGCTATTAAAGGCGCCAAACTAGTGGCTCAATTCTGGGCTGACACAATTTAGATTGCCATCGACACGCTAAGAAGAAGAAGAAGTGGGTGATTCTTGATATGACGACTAATAGAGAAGTCACTACTATGTGAAGATGATATGCTGCGCAGACCCGAAATAAATTTGGATAAGGGCAGGAAAATGATGATGATGAATATACGATTTTTGTACTGTCACACATAATGTCAAAGCCACTACCAACGCCGTCGATGTGGCAGCTAAGCTAGTTAAAGTTTAATAATACTAAAACTATGATAGTTACGACTAGAAACGAAGGAAGGAAGGAATGTGAGGAAAAAAAAGAAACGCAAACTTAAATAATTTTTAAGATAACGGCAGAAGGATTATTTTTGCTGATTGAGTAGAGCTTGTCGTAAAATATTTTACACTAGTGACAAGAAAGATCTATACTTAAATTCTAACTCGTCATGTTTGTAACGGTTTTTGTCTGTAGACAATAAACCAACAGTAAAACTGTTGTTTAAGAAATTAATTGGTTACCTTTTATAAGTGGTTTCAGAGAAGTAGGAATGACGAGAAACTCAGACTTTGAGCTTAAAGATTTATTGGCGATTGGATTTAGTAGAATTTATTTATACTATCTGTATCTTCTATATCTATCTATAGGTATACATATAATAAATCTGTAGACATGGCGTTTCTGTACATTGAAAATATTTAGAAAAAAGATAGTAGGGGTGGTAAATGATAACAAACAGAACCCATTTCTACTATTTTTAGAATTTTTGTCTGTTTGTCTGCAATCTGTGAGTCTTCGGCTATGTTTGTTTGTTTAAGTATCACGTGAAAATTACAAAACCAATGTAGTTAGTTTTAATGCACAAATATTGTGCGTAACTTAGAGAAGGTATTAGTTTTTGTTTCATTGCAATCCGTGCTCTTAATCAAAAGATATATGAATTTAAAGTGTTCAAGAAGCAATCATCATCATTACTTATGATACATGCAACGACATCTATTGAATCAAATTGGCACTAATGAATAAAGATGAAGTGCTCACAAGATAACTTTAAATCGACTTATCGGGTTTATCAAAAAGTTATGATAGCATAAGGTACTTTAGATGGCGCTGCTTTGAAAATCTTCATAGCCTATATTGTTTGTTCGATCGTTTTCCATGCATTGAATTTTAGCAGTTTAACTCCGAGCTCGATAGATGGTGTTGTTCATTTGACGCCAATTTCTGAATCGCGGTGTTAAGTTTTCCGTGAAAGAACGACCCTCGCCGTGTAAACTGCATCGATGTCGGTTGTTAGGTGTCTTTCGTTTCGTTTTGTGAAAGTATTTGGTTTCATATTGGTTTCATATTTGGTATACATATTGGTATAATAATACATATATATATATATATATTGGTCTAAAAAAGTTAAATAGTTGTAAAAGTATTTGGTTTCATGTCTATATTGATATTATAAAGCTGAAGAGTTTGTTTGTTTGGTTGAACGCGCTAATCTCAGGAACTACTGGTTCGAGTTGAAACATTCTTTTGTGTTGGATAGCCCATTTATCGAGGAAGGCTATATAACATCACGCTTCGACCACTAAGAGCGGAGCATCAATCAAAAATGTTACGCAGACGAAGTTGCGCGGATCAGCTAGTCGGCTAATATAATTAGAGACTAGCTGTTGTTCGCGATCCTCGTCCGCGTGAAATTTATTATAACAATTTTAATTACCTTAAAAAAATATTAAATGGATTTTGTTTACATTCTCAAAGGTTTTAATGTTTTTGCACGGCCTCTAATTCTGTTTTTAAAACAAAAGTAGCCTAAATTACTCTTTATTAAACCAGCTATGTGTATCAGTAAAAGTCTCGTCAAAATCGAGATTAGCCCGCACAAACTGACAGACAAAAAAAAACATAAGTACCGTAATACTTTCATATGCACTCAGCAAAAAGTTGTTATTTTGAAGTCACAAACAGACACTTCAATTTTTATTTATTTGTATAGATTTTGAGTAGTATAGATCAATCCTGTCAGTTATAGTAGTTCTTACTGACAGCTCTGTGTCAGTTTGTTTACCTGTGCCAGAACGGTTATCCAAAACTAAATTTCTTCCTCAATAATATTCAGTTATCATCAGTTTTTGTCATCGACCATTGTGGCAATCTTCTCATTGCCCAACTTGGCGTATCAATGAATCGAAATTCGCAGAAAATTTCACAATACAACAGTTTCGCGATACTACTCATCCGTATTCTTTGTAATCGATTTATGTGACACGAAATTTTGATTGGGTTACGTGACCATTATCGTTTTGATTGGTGATTTGTATTGAAACATTCTATCGATAGTTTTGGTGAATTTGTATAATGATTGCCAATTACAGTTTATGATCAAGGTATTTCGCTATGATTTAATTCTTCTATTTACCTCGTGGTTCTTGTAATTGCAGGTATAGTTTTTTCTTTAGGTCATCATCATGAGCTTAGCGTTTTTCCAACATGTTGAGATCGGCTTCCAGTTAACTGGATGCCTAATTACACTAGCACTTCGAGCTTCACTAGCCCGCGACTTCGTCCGTAAAAATCGTGATAGTTCGGCTAGTAAGCATGATATAAAATATAATTTATGCCTATACCACCCACAAATAATGTAGCTTTCTATTAGTGAAAAAATGTTTAAAATCGGATCAGCAGTTTCGAAGATTACAAAAAAGGAGGAGGTTCTCAATTCGGTTGTAAATGTTTTTTTTTTGTTTGTTTTTGTTACCTCATATCTTCGTCATTTATGAACCGATTTGAAAAATACTTTTATCTGAAAGGATATACTTCCCGATCGGTCCCATAGAAATTTCATTAAAATCGGTTCAGTAGTTTGGTTTTTAAAATCAAAATAGCTGGAAAAAATATGTCATCCAAGTAAAAGAAATTGCGAAATTGATACTTGACAAGGATTTGTGTGTGATACGATAACTAAAAAAAGGGTAATTAAAAACTTGTTTGCAAAAAACTGTTCTTGCAAAATACAAACTTTTTTGCAAAAAAAAATAACCAACTTTCAAAAAAAAAACAAAAAAAATGGAAAATTACTTTACTTTCGGAAGTCGCTGGCAAAAAAGTCAATGAAACAAACAATAGTCCGAAAGTAATTTTCCATATTTTTCGTGTATTTTTGGAAGTCGGTTATTTTTTTGCAAAAAAGTTTGTATTTTGCAAGATTTTTTCCCTACAAGCATTTCTTTCTAATCATCTTTAGCTATTGATAAACTCAGTGCTCACTGCTAATATTGAATGCTAAGAGTCGGTGAACTGGATTTCTAAACAACGTATCATTTTCATAAAACACTTTAGGCCCGGACTCCACACGAGCGCAGAGGAGATGTGCAAGATTCGACCAATCAGAAGAAAAACGAGACGAGATGTAGATTCCTACCAATGTGATCAGTCGGTTTCCGCACGTCCCTTCTCCACTTCGCTCCGTCTCCGCTTTGGTGGAGTATGGACCAAAGGTTACCTTCTGCCTTTAACAAAAGTCATACTATAGCTGGAGATTCAGCTACACAGAGTCCAGTGCAGTTTCAATTAATTCGAAAACGTGACATATGTATATACCAACCCGCACTAGCCCGCGTAGTGGCTCACAGTTCATTTCCTCTTAAAAGAGGAGACCTGTGTCTCAGCAGTAAGAAAGACTGGTCATGCAGTGCAATTTGGATGATAAATATTTGTGCTGTAATCATCGGCTATCGTGGTATGGACATGTGATGCAGAGGAATGAGTAAAATGTTGAGTATGGGTATAAGAGTAGAGGAAGACCAAAGAAACGATGAATGCACTGTGTGAAGGACGATATGGCTAGAAAGGAGGTGACTGCTGAGATGATGAGTAATAGAGAAGTATGGAAGAAGAATACATGCTGCGCCGACCCCATAAGGGATAAGGGCAGGTGAATGATGAGTGATGGTGATGAATCATCAAGATTACAGAGGTTGTGGTCGAAAAATGATGTAATGGATGTGGACTGAGCCGAGAAAGAAAAAGTTTAATCTGCAAAGCAAATACTTTTACATTGAATAATAATATTAATTACGCCTTGTTGACGCAGTTATGAAAGCTTTCGGAGCGGAAAACTCATGTTTTCATACAACTCTTTCATATGGTAATTTTGATTTATTCGGTCTGGTGAATATGGCGTTAAAGTACCTAAGTTTTCTAACATTTATTACATTTTTGTTTATAAAAATTAAAGATAACAAAAAAGTCTGTTTGAATATTAGAAACTATGTCTGTTGGGCTTGTATCATCGTAAAGCATCAACGTCAACGCATAACATAATATCACGTTTGTAATCCCCGAAGGGGTAGGTACATGTGTACTTAATAGTACACCCACATTTCGCCAGTTATGTTTAAGTCCCATGTAACAGGCGGCGAACCTATTTACATAAATCGGGCACATCAAATCCAGACTCCGTGGCTGCTACTGAGAAATTCCTTATGGGAAAACCCAATAACAATTTGGCCGACCCGGGTATCCAACCCAGGATCTCACGCTCAGCAGTTGCGATTACGACCACGAGAACAACGCGGCAGTTCTGCAGCGCAGCGTCAATGCATTGACTGGATAAAAAGCTAAATTAGCTGCTGGTAATACCAACACTTTGTTCGCGTTGTTGTTGTTCTACTTGTCGTCGCAATAAAGTGGATGTGATCGCTGAGTAAATGTTCTGGGCTCGCAGGTCAGGGTCTTCTGTCTTTGGGTTTGACACCATCAGCCAAAGCGCCTAAAACATGTTTTGTTTTTCTAGCCTGCTCTATCCCTTGGGTAAAGGCCTCCCTCCATACTTTCCATTTCTCGCGAACCCGCGCGTCCTCCTTCCAGTTCTGACGGAACCTGTCCAGTTCGTCCCGCCATCTCCTTCGTGGCCTTAATATCCTCAACGCAGCTGATGTACAGACGCTAGCACATCAAGCTACCCGGAACTGTCAATTTTTCCCAATCAACCGGGAACCTAATTCTTTAAAGATAAAGTTGAAAATGTATTAATGAAATTTGACAGATTTTCGTAGCTTGATCTGTACATGAAGCTAATACATTATTTTTGACGGTAACTCGGTATTAACGTAAACACGTACGGTCTACGTGACCTGAATGATAACGGATTAGACCGGCTGGTTCCGCCGATGTCTTTTAACTCAAAGTTTTGAGCGCTTTATCTTTTATACTTCCCTGGTCACTTGGTTTTAGTGCAGCTCGCCGTTTTTCACACATCTGTTTTCCCAGCTATGTCAGAATCGGCTACCAGTCTAGTTGGATTCACTTGAGTACCAGTATTTTACTGTTATTCGGTAACCTGATCGATACCCCTTGGTAAGACTGGTTGACATAGTTTCGGTCTTCTGCCATATCATCTTTTTCACAGTCCGTTTCATATATTTTCTTCATTCTGACTCTTATAAATTTATAATACCTGGTTTCACACTTCTTGTCATCTCCGAAACATATGCCCATACCACGATGTTTTTTTACTTCTAAGTCTTCCACAAGCGGTACTTTAAAGCTGCCGAGTCTTACACGTACGGTCTACGTGACTTAACTGATAACGGACTATCCCGTCTAGTTTTGTCGGTGTCTTTTATAAAGGGATTTTTTGAGCAGCTATTACTCTTATAGCTAGTGTTTTTTGATAACGTGTGCGTTATGGGTTTGTTGTGTCTTATGTTTTCAAAGTTTTTTTAATAGTAGATACTATACTTTCAAGTTCTCAACCACCCTTCGAAGTGAATACAGTCACTGAGGCTGAAATCAGCTACCATCTGTATCAGTAGTAGATTAAACATCAGTGGTTAGAACTGGTCCTTTGGTGCATGCGTCCGACTGTCACTTACCTGTTTATGTAGACACAACAGTATAGTATATGATTTCAAGAATGTAATATCAGGTCATGCCAGACAGCCACGATAGTCATTTTTTGAATCATCAAGCCACTAAATTAGCGAGTAATTTCGTGTGATAGATCTATGAAATTAGGACAGGATTTAGGCTTTTGTCTAATTTCATACGTTGATTGCGCGTCAATACGCGAAATCTCGATGGTCAGAACAAGCTTTATGTCCATGCGATAAAAGCGGCAAAGATATGATTGGCCTCGTTTCGATCGGGCAACATGACACCGCATCGGACTCTTCACCTCCGCATCGGACAATACGCGTGGTAAATTCTTCAAGCGAATCTTCAATGTTTTACATAACATTATCATGCCTGTAATCCTCGAAGGGTTAGGCAGAGGTGTACCAAATAGTACACCCACATTTCGCCAGACATGTTTAAGTCCCATGTAATAGGGGGCGAGCCTATTGCCATTAACCGGGCACAAATCCAGACTGGATTTCGTGAGATATTGGTAATTCAAAAACCGAATGACAATTTGCCCGACCTGGGAGTCGAACCCAGGATCAGCAGTCTTCAATGTTTTCTACATCGCAAAACCCGAATTCTCCGCAAAACAATTTAAACAGTAATTTCGCAATCTCTGTCACTAATGTACGCTCTAGTGCTAGAAAGTGTACAGACAAGTGAGTTGCGAAGAAAGTGCCATTATATTTACGCAGCATGACTTTAAGATAATAAATGGCATTATAATCATATCATTGTGTTTAAGATAACAGTGTAGTGGGGGGGCTGTTTGAGGAACGATTTTGAAGAATAGAGGACTGTTTCAATGAGGTTCCTATGAAGACGCTCTGTTATCGGGGTATTGAAGGGTTCTTTCTTACAAATTTTGAGTAAGCGTTTAATCATGATGTGAAAAATGACGATGCTTTGAAAGCGGCGAATTTTTTGGCTAGAAAAATTCAAAATAATGTCGTGCCAGCGAGCGTCACGAAGAAGAATAATGCAAAAAGTGTTTTATGTGGGAGGCCTGTCCGTGTATAGTTTAAGGATGTAGACACGTGTGGAAATTGTGTGGTAAGACCGTAGAAAGATATTTTATTGCAGGCTATAAATCTCGAATTATTTGATTTGTACGTCTCATCGCCTAAATAACGAGCTTTATGTCATAAACAGCCCAGTTGCGGAAATCAGAAAGGCAGTCGCTCCAAAAAAAAAAACTGGTATTCAGCTGCACCCGGTTAAACTGGCACCCGACTCCAGCGAAGTTTGGAAAAGGCTAAGCAGATGATGATGAAATCAAAATCAGGCCATAATGGCCAGACTGCTGGGACCCAGGCCTTCCTTCTCTCACATATAGGGACGAGGACCTACTGCGGATTCGTAGATTTCACATGTCTAGAAGTTTCTGTTCTAGAGCATGCGTTATTCCTCACGATGTTTTCGATCACGGTTTTGCTAATGCTCCACACGAATAGTGCCAGGAAGTATCAGAGATGGCCTGGTATCTGTTGCGCCATAGTCAGTCAAAATGACATCAAATTGTATTTCTATCTTTACCCAAAACAGTATTGCTTTTGCTACTATAGTAAACGAAATACTAGAGCAACTGGTAATAAGGAAGACGCAATTAAGTTAAAATTAATCTACCGTTCTCCGAATTAAATACATTATTATGTAAAATTATACTACCCGTAAAGTATGTAATCAGTTAATTATGAATTTGCAATGCTTTTTATGATAGGAAAGATAAAAGCAGTGTTGGTTTTAATTTTGTTCACGTGAACGGAATGAAAAATTGCAATTTTATTGCTGGTAGACGTCTATTTGTAGGTCGTTTATGATATAAATATCAATGACGGTAGCAATTCTAATACGCCCTACAGACTCACGCGAGAAGTCTCGGCGAGAAGGCTCGTCGAGACTTGTTCTCAAAGAGAACGAGATGGCGAGAAACCAATCAGTTTTGTTTTCCATCGGCTGAATAAGCTCTCAGAAATGAAAGTTTTTTTTTTTTGGATATTAACCGTTGGGATTGGGACCCAGGATAGATCATGAGTTGCATGTATTTACTTCCGTTCATAAACTTCTTCTTAGCGTGCCGATGGCAATCTAAACTGATTCCCCCCAGAAATTGACTATCAGTCCCCCTTTAATAAAGATGTTAGTTTATTAGTATATTATTTGTAGAGGATGTTAGGAATTTACTATGATTTCACGTCCCCATGTAATATTCCAAAAGAATACGCGGGAGCGAAGCCGCGGGCACAGCTAGTGTAAAAATATGTCTCTCAAAAACCCTTTTAACTTCTCGACTACAAAGCCAATACTTCAATCTAAAGAATGATTAATTCAAACGGAGTCCTGAATTTGATTTAAATTCAAAACGCTGTTGAAAGCTAGGATTGAAGTCAAAAATGGATTTTGATGAGTTTGTCAGTCACTTTAGATTAATGATTCTGGACCCTTTTTGGGGCCAATGATAACCGGACTACAATTTAATTTAATGTTTCGAAAATTGAGACTAAATGTTGGTACAGACCTCGGAGATCCTAATTAGGAAACTTGGAAATTAAATTAAGAAAGTTGTATTTTGATTCCGAAGATATTGAAATAATTTTATCATTGTAATTTTAGTAGAAAAGGTCCTCTTTCTGATATTTAGTTTAATTTTCTACGTGTTTTATTTATTGGTCCCTTTGGTACTATTCTTTTTTTTAGGGTTTCGCCTCGTGACGTTCTCCTGAATGTTTTAATACAAAATAAATGGAGTCGTAATATTACTTTTTGTTTATTTTATTACATTGCTGTTGCTGCGCACGTTACGGCAAAGTAATTGATAATATTTGAGCAAAAAATGTTTGCCTCTCAAGCAGTCCTTAAATAATAATACCAGCCTGTAACTATCCCACTGCTGGGCAAAGGCCTCTTCTCATACAGAGAAGGCACGAGCATTGATCACCACGCTTGCTCTAGACGGGTTGGCGATTTAAGACTTATATTAATTATAAGTCCAGGTTTCCTCACGATGTTTTCCTTCACCGATGTCTGTGATGTCCAAGATAAACTTAGAAAAGTACATATGAATTGAAAAAGTCACATTGGTACTTGCCCGGATTTGAACCCACAACCTCATGCATGAGAGGTGACGTCTTAACCTTTGGGCCATCACGACACACCTCACAGACGCAGCCCTTACTAGTTTTTAAAGCTCCTCATATGAACTCCTCGGACACTAATCTGCGTGATCCTCGTATGACTTGACCAAGATTGTCTGGTCCTCTCTTATTCAGTGTTTCCTATCCAACTACTCTAAGAATAAACACCGACCCCGCCAGTTTTTTGTTTGGTTTTTTAATTTATGCCTATTATTTTTGACATGAAAAAGTGATTAATTTACAGAAATTTTGCTAGTTGCCATGCCACGCCCATTTATTATATTGTTTGTCATAAAGTGGTTTTCATTGGATATCACAGCTGTTGTAATAAGATATCTTCAAAACGTTTTGTCTGCAGAATTTCGTTCAACTCGATATCCATTATAAATCAATTAGGTCCCTACTCCAATGCAATCATCCAATTGTATCTCGATTGGTTTTTCAGTATGGTTTAGATTTGTTCTGGTATTTTGAACGAAGATTCGATTGCTATGTTTGTGTGCCTACGTCTAATTGTCTTCTTCTAAGTTTTTTCTATTGGTTTTGTTTCTAATGTTGTCTTTCTTTTTGATTTCAGGTATGTACTGATCACATGGTGTCGTGAACTGTAAAGGTAGGGAGGATTTGCACAACTAAACCCACTTAAAGACTGGTTAGATTGGAAGACAAAAACTAGGCCAATGGCGAGACGATCTGCAAAACTGTGTCTTGTGCATATGATATTAAACGCTGTTCCTGTGTTCGATTACAGGATCGGGAAAAGTGTAATCGATTTTTCCACTAGGATTTCTCAGTGGCCACCCCAGGGTCTGGATTTCTGCCTGTTTGCATGGTAATAAGCTCGCCCCCTTATATAACAGTACACCTCTGCTAAACCCTTCGGGGATTACAGCTCAATGTATTACTTCTAATATAAAATAGTGAATCTTTGATGACGCAATAGCGAAATACCTACCTACTCTTAACTTTTTTATTGCACTCTCTTAGAAAGCCGTCACAGCATAAAATGTGTCAGCTCAAGTTTTATAACAAGATGTCGTTAGCACACAACTTGTGCCTGACACTTCGACAACTATGCACTTTTGCTAATCTCCCGATCCTATTACTGTCTGTTCAAGGGGTGTGCGGTACGATGGGTGCAGCCGCATGTATCCTTACTTAATATTATAAACGCGAAAGTTTGTATGTATGGATGTTTTTTACTCTTTCACGCAAAAACTACTGAACGGATTTGGATGAAACTTGGCATACACACATAGGCTACTTTTTATCCCGGTAGTACGATCCCGTGGGACAATAACCGAACTCCACGCGGGCGATGTCGCGGACATAAGCTAGTAATTTGTGTGGGCCACTATTCTTATTCCCAAGCATCGATTGTTCCTTCTTTTGGTAGTTTTGAGAAGGTGACAGAGTATGGAAGACGAAGACAGGCTGCGCCGACACCAAATAAATGGAGAAAAGCAGGAAAATGATGATATGCTTCAGATTATTTAGGACCAGTTAGTTCATGAATGGTGCAATATATTTTATGATTCATCAACTTCATAAATCCTCTTACCAATTTATTTGTGTTCGGCGCAGTATGTCTTCTTCTCCCACACTTCTGTATTAATCTTCGTTATCGTCGTCTTGTTCATTCATCTCCTTTTTAGCCATATCATCCTTTTTATTCATTTTATGGCTATGATTTTAAAAGACTTCACAGTTCAAAACCGCTTTTGAATTTCGCTCAGTGCCCGACGTGTCTTTTCATATTTCCTATTGCAAAAACTGTAGATGATTGTGTACAATGTTCCTTTGCTGATAATGGAGATAAAAACTCAATCATAGTTCGGCTTACTGCCAGAAAATTGGCTGTGAAAAAGGAATAGTTAATTAAAGGTTTTAGGAAAAATATTAGTGAAGCCAATCTGTCGTAATTGGCATTCTTTGTCATAGCCTGGATATAGGTTTATTATGTATTTAATTAATCGGAGAAATGAGGAAAATGTCATAAGGAAAGCTTGTAGTATGAATGATGGATGGGTATAAAAGTAGAGGAAGACCAAAGAAACGATGGATGGACTGTGTGAAGGATGATATGGCTAGAAAGGAGGTGACTGATGAGATGACGAGTAATAGAGAAGTATCGAAGAAGACATGCTGCGCTGATCCCAAATAAATTGAGATAAGGGCTGAAGAATGATGTATTTAATTAATCCTTTGCGACATTGTGTCCATTTCGTATAAAAACATCAAAATTAAAATAGATATCGACGGCGAAGTGCCAATAACTACTAACAAAATCAAAATTTTACACAAACTGAAAAATAAAACCCTTCATTTCTGGGGAAGTAAAAAATTTAGTTTATTTATTAATTTATTTTGAATAATAATTATGTGGGATTTATACATTATGCTGAATTCGTATATTTTACGATAGTGGAGTAGGTATTCGGGTAGATAGGAGGTATTAACTTTGTACTTATTCTTTTTATGTGATAATATTGTGATATTTAGAAGATTATGGATTTAATAAAATACCAATACATTTAGGAGATTTCACAGAAACTTGCGAATAATACTATTAAATTCAAAACGATAAACAAGTGTATTTCTCGAAAAATTACAGTTAGGAGGTATTGGAACTTCGCCGTCGAAATATGATAATAGTGTTAGATCCTTTAGATATCGACTACTAAAGGTATAAAATTTTCTTGAGTTTTGTTCTGTAGATTCTCTTTCACCTCTGAAAAACTTTTATTCCACTGTACCACAGATCAAGGTCACACCTATAATAAACAGACACGGTAGTCTTAACTCGCTTTTTATACGTTTATTGTGAACTTCCACCGTGGGATATCGACCACACCGTTACTATGGTGTACAATGGTACATAGTCAAAGCACATCAGCGGCAACGATTTGACAGTTACAGCATCTTTATGTCGTAGTAGTAAGGGTGATTTTAGCTGTGCATAATGTGGGGTAGACTGTAAATTTTTGATTGTATTTCCTCGGTATTACGGTGTTAAGGTCAGATCCGGGTGATAGTGAAGATGTAATTAAAAGGAAATGAGGTTGGTTTACGAATGGGTGGGCTTATTGATTTGTATGCTGTGTTGTGTGGGAATTTGTTTCGCTACTTCTACTTTCTAGCTAAAACTCTAGGAAATTGCAAAGGGTGGGCGTTTTGGGGGACTTTATGTAGTTTTTAAAGGTCAAATAGCCTAATTTGATTAAATGACTTCTGATTTTGATAATGTGTCGTTAAAGCGACTTATACTTAAGCTCCATATAAATGAATTTCGGTTCTATTTTATGGACTTTGTCGTCTCCGTTGATTCTGCCATTCAGAAATGGCAGAGGTAGGGAATAGTGCGACGAGCTTGTCCCAAAAAGAAACACTTTATCTGAAGTCATTGTCATGCCTGCAAGTTTGTTTTAAAACAAGTGGATAACCCTGTTATGCCCTTTTCCGAATCTATCGGCATTCGTCCCAGACGCTCTTTTTCTCCATGGAACACAAAACTTCTATCCAAATCAACAAGTATACTGCGACCGCAGATACGATCGCCCATACGCGGCGGTGCCGTTACGTCTACTAGCAGTAATTAACCGCTACCCTTTTCCAAATACATATGCTTAAGTTGCAGACCTTATTTCTCTTCAAAGAAGAAACTTCTAAATCAACAAGTACTTACACACACCACAGATACGATCGGTCATACGCAGCGGTGCCGTTACGTCTACTAGCGGTAATTAGTCACGCTCGTGTGAGGATGCACGCACACATGCATTTGACATTTATGTATGTTTAAGTTATTTATAAATAGGAGTAGCTCGTGGCTTAATAATAATAGCTGTACGGATCGATCTCCAAGGATAAGCAGCGCTTGTAAAGGTCGGCCTGTGGATGGATGACCATCCATCACATACCTAGTTCTCTCCGTGGCTCGGAAAACATGCTTAGCCGTTGGTCCCGGCTGTCATTTGTAGATCTTTGACAGTCGTTACAGGTAGTCAGTGAAAGCCGAAAGTCTGACAAACAGCCTTAGTAAGGGGTATCGTATTACTCAGTATTAACTGGGTCGTGGAGGTGAGATAGGCAGTCGCTCCATTTAAAATACTAGTATTCAGCTGCATCCGCTTAGACTGGAAGTCGACCCCAACATAGGTTAGGGAGATGATGAAGTTATTCATAAATAGCATGCGTAGTTGATAAGTTTGATTTTGAAATTAGCATTAATTTAACATAAGCATTTGGCAGAGGACTAGTATGTTCAAAATTGTGTTAAAAAGTGGCTTTATAATTCAGTTTTATCTATGTAACACGTCGTGCACCCGTTGGGATGTCCAATCGCCATAAAATAACGTACATACTTCTATTCTTTAAATGCTCATTTTCGTTTTGTTATATTAGGAGCTCTTGTGCATTTCATATTTGCAACCTAAACCAAGCGCCAGTATTTTTTTTAAATAACTTAACTTTTAATGTCCTGAAACGACCGTTATTAGAATAGATTTATACTTACTCCCATTTAAAAAATAAAATGTTTTTGGTCCTTCGATCCGGATATTGTTTTTTTTCAGTTACACACACACAGTATAGATTTGAATAATTTTATACCTCGCAGACAAAATCCAAACAAAATATCGGTTTCTTTCAAGAACAACGTTTATTTCTATCGAATAGTCGTAGTAAAAGATAGCAGTGTATAAACTATGGACGTTTATCAATCGTTACCAGGATGTCATTGCTTATTTTTGGAGATGGTCTCAACGTATGGATCGCTTTAGATCTTTTTCGAAGTGTTTGGTGATTATTTCCGTGTTGCTCGTATAGTTGAAAGGTCTGTTTTGGAATTTTATTCTTCTTGCGTGTTTTGTTTTTTTTTTTGGCCATTGAGGTAAAAGTGGCGAATCTCAATTAATGTTTGTGCCTAAAATAACATAACATCAATGGGTTGAAGTATGCATTTAGTACATTCACATTTCGCCAGTTATGTTAAGACCCATGTTATAAATAGCGAGTCTATTGCATCAACAGGGCACAAATCCAGATTCCGGACTGTCACTGAGAGATACTTGGTAGAAGACCCAGTAACGGCAGTAGCACTGCCCGACCCGGTAATCGAACTCTTCGCTCTCGGGACCTCTTGCTCAGCAAATAGTGTCTGGGTCGGTTTTCTTTTTTCAAGTGTTTTCATAATTAAATTGCTTAAGCTTTAGCTTTAATTGCTTTAGCTTTTTTGCTTTCGTAGTATGCAATAAGAACTCAGCTTCATCATTTATTATACTATTCAATTATCAAGAAATGCATGAAATAATAAACGAATAATTATAATGATTACATCGCACGTAAAAACCTTAACGCTACGCGCTAAAGCAGATTCCATTATTAATTAAAGTTAATTAAATCTTTCCGAGCTCACAGTCCCTGAACGGATGGAAATTGAAATATTGCATTATGAATTTACGTGTAAAGTATTTTCAATATTGAATCTGAATGAGTCGTTACTGGTAGTCAGTGGCCCAAAAGTCAGACAACCAGTCTTACCAAGGGGTATCTTATTACCCAGTACTAACTGGGTTGTGCAGGTCAGATAGGCAGCCGCTCCATGTAAAATACTGGTATTCAGCTGCGTCCGGTTAGACTGGAAGCCAACCCCAACATAGTTGGGAAAAGACAGATGATGAATCTGAATAACATCACTATGTCATTCGCCACTAGGTCCTACAACATTATCAATCAACTCAACCTTACGCTGTCAACTGCAGCATCGCTTTAAAATCCTGTCTTTCGCCTTCCACTTCCACTGACCTGGCCACCTTTTTGAGCCGGGCTGTCCATGGGGGCATATAACTGCCTACACGTAGTCTCCACTCCAGGACTCGATTGCTCCATCGACCACCGGTCTTCTGACGGACAGCATTATCATTTTATCCGAAACACGTCTATTGTTGGACATTGGTGTTGGCCATAGTGACTGGTCCTAAGACTTCTGCATCTTGCTGATTCCCTCAACCTTCGCCAGAGGGCCTGGGTTTCGTATTTCTACAATGACTTTCATCGGGATTGATATCGGGCCTTTAAGTGGCTTATGTCAATCCAATTCAATTTTCCATCATTGTTTTCGTTGAAATGCCACTTTGTCTAGGCCCACGGGACAGGGTTGGATCAAAAATCGTGGTAGCAAGAAAAAAACTCTAGAAATAGAACTAATATGTTTCCTTTCCGCGCAATTTCCTGTTACCTGTCAAAGGTCAACACTGTGGTTTTACTCAGTGGCATTTCACGTTCCAGGGTTATGTTAGTTTGTTGTATTTTCGTCTACTGTTTTTTGACAACCTCTCAAGCTTTTGAAAGGTTATCCGGGAAACCACAGTCCTAGAGGTAGCCCCGAGAACTTTCAAGGTTTCATCATCAACCTACAGCAGTCCACTGCTGGATGTAGGCCTCCTCAATCGCACGCCACTTAACTCGATTTTCGGCAACTCTCATCCAGTTGCTACCAGCCACCTCTGCGAAGATCGTCGCTCCACCGAGCCCGAGGGCGTCTTACCTTACGCTTGCCGATCGTGGTCTCCACTCAAAAACACGTGTACCCCAACGGTCATCGGTTCTACAGCTAATGGCCGGCCCATTGCCACTTCAGCTTATTTATTCTGTGAGCTCTGTCGACAATTCTGGTTCTCTGCCGTATCACCTCGTCAAGGTGATGGTGGAGGTGGTCTCAAGGTTTACAACTTACATAAATATGTAGATGGTAATAAGATTTGTTGGACCGTTTGTAACCATATAAGCACAAAGTATTCCATAATTCGACAAACAATGTTTCGATACTTAAGGTAAACCTTGGGAATCCATTAAAAAACACTGCCTTCAGAATTATGGCTATCGGGTATCCACTTAGGATTGAGGAAATATTAAAATAATTTGTTCACAACATCGATTCTTAGTTAAAATTGTTTCAGACAATGTTTGTATTGAATTTGGTTTATTAAACTTTTCTAGGTTTTGGATCCGAATATCTTTGAATATAATTCGCGGTAGTCTCCGGTCCCGGTCGGCACTGGCTTTTTAGTTAGAAAATGTTGGACGTACGAATAATCGTATCATTTATTCAAATTATGCTGAAAATCAGCTCCTTTTGATCGACCAAAAATAACAGTCCTCCAACACAGCCGCCCAACACAGCCGCCCATCACCATTTCCTGGTGTTTTGGCTGGGGTGAAGAAGTGACGGAACAAAATTCCTAGCAATGGCGTTAATTTAACAAAATCCAAATATTGCACAGTTATCGCATACATTTCTTGTGCTATAGGTATAAAATGCCGCGTAGGAGCTATGCACCATCACGCAAAATCCTGCATCCGCGAGAATACTATACTGATCGGAGGATCCTGCCTTCTTCATAGAGAATGAGAAACTTACCACTCCGCTTCTCATATACCTCGAGCCCTATCAATTTATAGGCACAAAATACTAACGTACGGGTTATCAATCTGATCTCCGCAAAAACCATTTTAGAAGAATATTACCCCCATATTACGTCTCCCCTTTACGACACGGGAAGTGATAAACTGATAACCGTACCGCGCAGACTAGGAATATTATGATCATAACCATAAAATATTTATGTAAGACAATCTTCCCGAGTTTTATGTTAACGCGCAGTTTTCACTACGCTATCAATTCCAATCGATCTAGTTTCTAGTCTAGTTGGCAAGAATTATACGATGAAACCATTAGTCAAACAGTTTCCAGCGAATGGTCGGGTTGAGGATTAGCTAGCTGTTTATTTGAAAATTAATGATGATTCGGAAATGACTAATAACATAACATATAGTTTCTACTGTTGGAACACAGGCTTCGTCTCCATGAGAGGAAGTGAGTCGTACTCCACCACGCTGGCTCAGTTTGGGTCGGCAATCCTTGTGGAGATAGAAAGCCAATTTAAATTTCGCTTCCTCTATTGTCAAATTCTGTCTTCGATTGATAAGCTTTGACCCTCTTAACTTTGTCGATAGCGAAACACGCCAAAAACTGTCCAGCCTTACAATATCTTAACTTTCTGATCCTTTCTTTATACGTATAACTCTTAATGATCACATGTGGATAGATTTACCAACCTACACTGGGCCTGCGTGGTAGATTTTACATGTATGGTCCACTCTCTCACTAAGAGAAGAGGCCTGTGATCCAGTACCTAGTTTGATCTTAATAGGTTGATTTTGCATATGTTTATCGATCAGCACTTTTGCTTGTTATATCTTAGACGTTTTGTAAAATATTTAGTTTAAATTCCGCGAAAAAGAACCAGGCTTGGATGCAGAATGCAGCACCCCCCGCAAAAATATGCACATGCAGGAAAAGCAATAATAATTAATATGCCATGCCATGCCGTTGCTCCATGTAAAACACTTGTAGTTTTGAAAAAGCTAGACAGATTATGACGATGCCATGCACCTAAACCTATATTACTCATACAATAATTTGGACCTGCATCCTACATCCAAACCTGGATCTTACCGCGGAATAAAAACTAAAGATTTTGCGTAAAACCTGTCATGGATTACCGCAAAGTAACGCCTGATTCTATAACTTCTCTTGATGTCCCGACTTGACGCCAGGATTTTATAACTTCTCTTGGTCTTGTAAATCCACAGTCACAGTCACAGATGGATCAGATGCTATTACAATGTTCTGAAGGCCAACATTTCGGCCTCAATTCTATACTTGGTTTCCTAATAGCTTCTGTATCCTACTTACATTGTCTTCATGCTCCTGTTTCTTGTCGCTAGCACGGCTTACCTACTTCAAAATATGTTGGCCCAAAACTACTCCACATGGTACCGATACGCATGTGGTCTTCGATATTCGGGTTACCATCACCCAATAAAGGTGTTACAGCCAACGTGCGAACAAAATTGGCATACCCATAAAACAACGCCTAATCAAACGAAGTCCGTTTTACAATGTTCCTAACCTAGTTTGTATGTTATTCGCGAAATCGTAACCGATCGTGCTTACCAGCACTTTGCTCGAGTTAATTTTGTTTCTAAAACATTTGACGCATTCGGTTATTGAGAATGATATGTGTGAAATTGTTGTTAACTTCTATAAGTCGTTTTTGTAACTGCAATATGTTACGCTATGGTTTTTAATCTTGCTGCGTTACATGACCTCATCATTACAATCGAATATTTCGAAGGATCGAATGTCGAGTCCCAGCATAGTATACTCGACTTGTAGTGTTATATTTTATTTAGGGCTGGTGTCCGCATCTGCGTCCAAGGCTCGTTTTTTGGCGTACTTGTCTTTTGTTTTTTAGAAATGGCTTGCATGTTCCTTTTGGCCTCTAATAACATCACAACAAACAGTTATTCTTTGGTCTAGCGTAGTATATCGGATTTACGCGTGACAACTGTTTGATCGATCGACTGACGCAGCGAATGAGTTCCTATGAATAAAACTAGTACATTTACATCAATGTTTCGTCGTTGAATGGAGGCTTTATTAATAAGGCATCCTCAGCAGTCGACAGGCAAGATGCCATTCCTGGAAAAAAAAAACATTGTTGTGTAGATAAGCACGAGTGTCTTATCCCCAACACTTCTTTCGAACTCCACAAAAAATCTCCCACTTCCACCTCTAACCGTATCAGTAGTACGAAATGACCACCATTGACATGAATGTAGGTGTGTCCGTCTACGCGATCTGACCCAGCTTATCCCTCGAATTGCGCCAACATAGTTGCGATATCTAAAACCCTAGACACCTTGCGTAGACGCATCGTCTCGTTTCTCTTAGTTGCCTAACTGGTTTAGCTGGTCTGTGATATTCATTCACCGTAATCATTGAGTTGTTAACTGTATCTAGTATGTTTGTTTTGTAATATGACATTTAGCGCGTTGACGCTTTTAGTGGAAATTGTAACGGTGTGTCATCTAGTTTTAGAAGAGTTATAATGGAGATAATAATATAACATCACGCCTGTGTAATCTCCGAAGGGTTAGGCAGAGGTGTATCTAATACCACTCCCACATTTCGCCAGTTAGTTTTAAGTCCCATGTAATAGGCGGCGAGGCTATTACCACCAACCGGGCATAAATCCAGACTCCGTGGCTGCTACTGAGAAATTCTTGATGGAAAAACCCAATAACACATTGTCCGACCTGGGAATCGAATCCAGGACCTCATGATCAGCAGTCGCGCTTGGGACCAACGAGCAGTCTAATGGAGATCATAGTTACATAATGTGTGACTTTATAGTACTAGGCCATTTGCGCAGTTTTCGCAACCAGCGTGTGTGTATGACCATATGTATGAACGTGGACGAGGCGCAAGGAGTATGTAAGGATCGTACCAGGTGGCGTTCTGTAGTTTCTGTCTACCCGCATGTGTGAAAGGCGTGAGTTTATGTATGTGTGTTTATCAGTACCCACTAAGGCCTGTGCAGACGATTGCATTTTTTGTCCCCAAATAGATCACCTGCATTGACTAACGTACACAATGAACTAAAAGTGCCGATTGCAAAAAGTCTCCGATTTGCCGAGGACATCCACAAACCGGACCGCAAGAATGTACAGGGAAGTCCCCGAAAAAAGGCTAGTCGAACCACAAACCAGAATAATTATGAAGTTTAATCGAGTACGGTATTTTAATAATATTACTAGTGTACGAATTAAAATAACGGAAAAATATCATTTCCTGTGGTAAAAAGTAGCAGTCATGTATCTGGCAGTAGGGCGGTGAAAACTGCGTTCAAATCCATGCAGGAGTTTTAGCGTGATGCTCGTACAAACACACAGAGAGACAGAAAAATTGTAAAAACTGTTGTTTTGGCTTCTGTTGCTCTAATAAAGACCCCCATATGATTTTTTTTTCAATATCTTCAATGCACAGACATCGGCCTGTTACAATTTTATTATAATTATGTTGTGTATAGATACGTATAACCTAGGGTTAGCATCGTAAAGAAGTCACACGTCACTTCGCGTCAGTGACATTATACGAGTACTCAAGTCATTTTACAAGGTGTTACGGACCCTCCACGAAGCCGTCGACCAAACATTCTGAACATCAAACTAAGTAACTCGACGCAAACATTATTGCTGGGAAAATTACTTTCTTTTTTGGGTTGAAAATTCACGGTTTCCGTTAGGACTCAATGTAACGCACTCAAAACATTGTGCTGATGGATGCATTTAATAGTGTAGGGGTCATGGAGGTATTTTAAGTAAAGTTAAAAACATTAAAACTTGTACGAGTACAAAAAACTACATGTGAAAAAAATTTAACTTTGTCCTCAAATATCTGCGTAACTAGAAGGTTCACAGGTATGGTCTACGAGAAAAAAATGTTCGAAATGACGAGGAGATCATACTTGCCTTTCGGCTTTGTTAAGATCTAAGTTCTTTTTACACCCATGAGATTACCATTGGCACGCTAAGAAGCGACTGAACTGGCAATAGAAATTATTTGGAGTGTAAACATGAGAGAGCTGAGGACGAATTTAGCAATGTCTTTTATGGAATAAGCCAAATGTTTTCTTCACCGGAAAACTGAGCCTCCATTCGTTTCATGTTACAATGTTATTACAAGATTAAAATTTCGACTATTTATTGTGTATGTACTTCCAACTCATTTTTACAATACATGTAGATACCGCCGGCAAAATGAGGTGGAAATCTGCATCATTAATTACCGAACGCCCGCATTTTATAATTTAATTAATTAATAAATATTACCACTACTTATTTGCATCGAGTGGGTGAGGATGTAGATATAACTGTATTATGAACGGGGAACGGACTTAAAACGGTATCAGAAAACAATAAAACTGCGAGTTTTGCACTTAAGTCGTCAATCGAGTTCTATGCGGGTCGCTAGAAATCATCTTTTTTATTCTGTCTTTGAGGTTAAGATAAATCTGGTTGTAATTTCACGAAAACATTGTCAACTGATCATTATTAGTAGTGATGACTCGGCCTTAAAACGACTGACCTACAATCAGGGGTTTATTAAATCGGTACTTACAGTCGACGATTCCACAGCTTAATCTAATTTGGGGACATGTTTCAACAACAGTGCAGTTGAGAGGGTCAGTGTATCAACTGTAATTATCAGCTGTTTGGGCTTTTTGAAGGCAAACATTCAGGAGGTCGAAAATTTGCTGGTCATTTCATTAGTATTGTGTTAGTTTGTGACTAGAGTTTTAAATATATAAAAAAAAAAAGGATTTGGAGGGTTTCGAAATATGACTTGAGTAGTTGTGTATGGATATTCAGCACCTGAATTGTGAAGAATACTTTTTATCATAATCCAAAGGATTTTCCAGATTATCCACAATTCTTTGCATCATCTATTTGAAATATTTGTCTGCTCGACAACGCAATGAAAGTTGTTCAATTGTCAAAATAAATATCATTGTCAATGTGTGTTACGCTGCTGTACGCAATAACCCGAGTGGTCGTTTCGTATTTGGACAGTTCTCGAAGTTAAAAAAAAAACTGTCAAGGCTCGAATAAAAAATGTGTCAGTGAATGCATCAGTATTATGCGAGATTTACGTTTGAAAAATGCGTCAAATAATGTAAATACCCCAAGGCAAACTTCATTTCCTTGCAAAACTGATGGTTATATTATGTAAGTCCTATATTATGTAGATCCTGGTATTTCAAGCAGAATATTGTTATTCTAAGGAGGATGCATTCGTCGCGTACTTTGATGAAGAATTTCATAAAGTCTTGTAACTTGTGGCCGTGCCAAGTGTGTTACACGCCGACCTAGTTCTCTTAGCTCATTTTACTACTTCCGTAGCACGATTAGTAATTCATATCTCGTTTGTGATCTTGTTGTCAGAAAGATTGCGAAAGAACCTTTTGATTAACTAACTAATTTTTCTGTACTTTCACCTACTATGTATTGTCTCTGCATCACCCTAAGGTAGACTGGTAGAAAATGCCCAAGGCATTAAGTCCGCCTTCGTACAGTTTTTTGCTTGTTCATAAAGTTTTAATAAATAAAGTTACCGTCACTTACGGGATATCTTTTTTTTTAATACTAAATTGGCTTGCGTTTGGCCGCACCTCGCTTGATGATGCGGCCTAGGGTGGAGCACGCTTGCCTAGAAGAAACCGATTCACTCGATACGTATCTTCCGTGATTTTCAATTATGAAATCCCGATATTTCGACAAGCATATATTTTTGCAAGCGCCATGATCGCGGGATGACTGGATAATGCGGGTGGATGGTGAATAAATTTATTAGGTGCAGGCAAATCTGTCTACCTACCCTCTTTATTAGTCTTTCGCGGAAGATATCCCGTATGTGACAGCGTAAGTTTAGTTATAAGGCGGGAAAGTTTAAAACAATCTTTGAACTTTTTTATGTCTTTATTGTAGCCTTACCTAGTTCAATTCAAGTTGCATGTATGTAGGTACTTGAAGGGGTCAATTAATAAACGCCGTAGAAAGTAATGATTACTAATGATAAATCGTATATTTTATGACGTTTAAATTTCACCCATTATTTATATAAATATACCCCATAATGATTGGAATCCCAATTGCGTAACACATTTTTTATCTCCATTCATAGTACGAGTATTTTGAAGGAAATTCGTAACCCGTTGCATGGTAAAAATTCATCTGTTGTTTGTTTTTAGACTTGAATGTCCCACTGAAAGAAAGAAATAGTATTTATTTGTCTCGCACAGGGCAAAACAAAATGATTAAATTAACAATATACTTAAGAGGCCTATTACAAAAAAAAAGAAACGCGAAATTAATTGCAAGGTTTTCTCGTTGAAATTGTGTGTTATCCGTTCGTGGTTTGAAATAACAATTACTTGTTAAAAATAGTTCGTTTCCTCTACTACAATAATAATAAAGCGAATTTTAGATAAATTATTAATTTATTCATTAATAATCATTCTCTCGATGCATGTCTAGACAAAAACTCACGGAAACGTGATTTGGGTGCTCTAATTTGTAGATTCTATTGAATATAGACCATCAAAATATTTTTTTCATTTTACAAACATCCCCAACTTCAATAATGATTGAATACATTTTCGTTATATGCCTTTATTGTAAAGAAAAAAATATTTATACCAAAATAATCTTCAACATTTGTCTAAACTATAGTTTATTTTTATTTTTATTCGCTTCTATTATTTTTTAATTAATTAAATAAAAGTAGATAACATACAATTTCAACGAGAGAACCTTGCAATTTCGCGTTTTTTTTTGTAATAGGCCTCTAAACAAAATTATGAAAACCGTATAACGTTGCTGGACAAATGCCTCTCCGTCGGTTGTTAATTTGTCTCAATGAATACTGAATGCATTGGGACTAAGAATGTGATACGCATTTACCCGGCTGATCAATGAGCATTCTTTTCCATACACAATACGAACCTCTGCCTATATGTTGACACTGGCACCATTGTTTTTAATACGCCAGATCATAAAAAAAATCTTCTTATTCAACAGTGGATTTTTATGTAGTCTTTGTTATTGTCTTGTTGGTCGAGAGGTCGCAAGCGCGGCTGCATGAGATCCCAGGTTGAAGTCCCGGGTCGGGCAGTGTTATTGGGTTTTTCCAACAGGAATTTCTCAGTATCAGCGACGTTGTCTGGATGTGTGCCCGGTTGATGGCAATAGGCTCGCCTCCTATTACATGGTACTTAAAACCGAACTGGCAAAATTTGGGTGTACTATTAGGTACATCTCTGCCTCGGGGATGTTATTTAAGCAACGTTCAGTTTAATCGATAATGAAGCTGCTCAGCATCTAGCTAGTGGCTGGAAACATTCTCATTAACTTGTTAATAAGATTACTGCTTTGCTCTCGCGTCGACGGGTTCTATTCCTGAGGGAGTAACGAGAACTGCTATTAGTATTACCTTTTGACCTAATTACAATATGGCTGCCGCCAATCGTAGAACCTTTTCAGTTGTTGACGACTTTAAACTGAAATGTAAGGTTTTCAGTAAAACTGTCTTAATATACTAACACCCGTGTCTATAGTCAAGTTAAAGTAACTACTTGCAAAATTTTTATGCAATAGACAAGAATTTAAACGAAGTAAGAACCGTCAAAGAAAGCAAAGCTAAGAATTCTAACTTTTTACTGTTCTAACTTCAAGCAATTATTAAACTACATAATAAAAATCGTATCTGAAATAATGACATTTACCTAAGTAAACACTTTGACTTGTTTATAGATACGGGTGTTAGTATTTGTTCATCGGGTGACAAAAAGGATAGCCCTTGTGATCTGTGCCAAATACTTTGTTGCATAATTATATTGAGCATTTATCTATACTAATATTATAAATGCGAAAGTTTGGATGGATGGATGTTTGTTACTCAATCACGCCAGAACGGCTGAACGGAGCTGGATGAAATTTGGCACAAAGATAGATTATAATCTGGAATAGCACATAGGATACTTTTTTTCTCACACTTACACATCAAAATTTCCACGCGAACGAAGTCGCAGGCAACAGCTAGTGATCCATATTTACAAGCATATTTCAACGATTTTAAGTTACATATTAGAATCCGATCTCTATTTATGAGGTTGTACCCGCACCCTTCAAACTAGAACACAGCATTGGTTCTGTGCCTAAAATGGATTAGGCGGCAGTACTTTCCGGACGCAGTCTTTTTGTCTCACAAATACCTCCACAACTACCTACTAATATGTGTTTGTCGTAGGATATTAGAAACGTTATCGTGTTCCGCGATCCGGTTCAATAACGGACCGGGTCGGCGCCCTGCATGTCGGTCGAGCGGCGAGGGATGGGGGCGACTACAGCTGATTGGGGAACAGGAAACGCTCAGCTTAGTGACGTAATGGGTAACTTTTTGGCGATATTTGTAAACCACAGGCGGGTTTTCTGGTGGCAGATGATGGAGAATTCGTTGGTTTAGGTCTTATAGACCTTCCTAATGCACAATGAAGATTTTAACTCGGATAAACCAAAAAATAGTGAAGATGAATTATTTTTGGGAAATTTTCCCTTTTGTGCTTAGCAAATATGGATTCAGACTAATCGAAGAACAATAGCCCAAAAGCGAGATTCGGACATATGCAAATTAAAATACAAGAGATGGATACCATCATTTAGCTTTTTGGTTAAATATCCAAACAAAACCGTCGTCCAAATAGGCTTAAAACACAGAGTAAATGCCTATCTGATGACACCCATTAAGTAAATCCAATACTTTTTTCGACGAAACGACATTCCATCAGCTGGCACATGTGTACATGACATATTTTCTTTTAAACCTTTCAGAATGTAAAAAAATAGAACGGAGTCATGAACTTAAAGTGGGTCAGTCCACATCCCTTACGGAAGTCGATTACCTGAGTGTGTGCCTCGTTCTCAACTAATTGTTTCTTTAAAAGCTGTTCAGGCGTGTAGGCATGTATTGATGTTCAGTCGCATTTGTTCAAACGGGACGGAGAGTGTGGCGACCCAAACTCGGGTAAGGGTTTTGGTAGTAAAGCTATTGTGTTGAATTTTGGAGTCTTCGAAATTCGAAAGGAATCCAAGATTCTGGCGGGGTAATTTCGTTATACACTTACAAGCGATGAAGGATGGAGGGAGAGGAAGGCCAAAGAAAAGATGGATGGAGTGTGTGAGGAATGATATGAAAGAGAAAGGAATAAATGATGCCGTGACGTCTGATAGGAGAGGAAGAAGAAAAACGTGTTGCGCCGACCCCAAGTAGAATGGAACGAGGACAGAAAGATGATAATGACTTACGAGCGACGCTTCTCATTTCGACAATTCAATCAACACTGATCAAGTTATTTACGTTTTTAAGCAGAAGAGTTTTTTAACCCATGAAGCAATAGATTAGGAATTTCCATTAAAATCTTTCAGATTGTGATTGAAAGTGTCTTACCCAATTAGGGGTGCAGGTTGAACAAAACGAATAAAACCAAATGGTTATTGAAAATTCTATCAACTTCGCTCGCTTTATGGTCAGAAATTGTCCTACGGGAACGTTTTAAATAAAGCCTATGACACTCGTGAAAAATGTAGCTTTCCATTAGTGAACGAATTTTCGGAATCGGATCAGGAGTGGCATGGAATATCCCCTACATCCAAAACAAACTTTACTTCTTTATAATATTAGTATAGATAGAGTTGCGTCTAGTAATATTTCTGTTATACAACCACAACATTTCAAACTTCATTATCGTTGCGTTTTTGCGGGCAGTTGCCCCGTTCCGGCTCGCAAGAAACTAACGGCTTGTGTGCTCATTAGCAAATGCAAAACTTGCTTCTTTATCGAAGATGTGACTAGATTCTAGTCTAAAGTGATTTATATTACCATGTCTTTGTCTTCGTGAATGTCTTTGAATGATATTTAGAACTTCATTTCAGCATTCTTGAGAGATATTTCTCTTTCTGGACGGCATGTAAAGCCAAGCCAGAGGCCCATGAGCGGCAAACACTGACACCATTCGCCAGTTTAGGCACTAACCACACGAAAAACTATTCCCAAACCACTGCATTTCCAGAAAGCCAGAATCAACAGTGGCGACCACCAGAAAATCGCAAAGACGATGAAGCTCGACGAAGTCCCAGAGAAACAATTTAACTGTCTTGGATCCCGCAACGAAATGAATCAGAAAAGAATAACGAAAGAGTAGATAAAACATAATTTCCACTTTCCTCCATATCATAGGAGACAGAACAAAACAAGCCAATAGGCACAAAGGGACGGGAACTACACGAGAAAGGAAGAAGCATTCTTCAGCACTTGATGAGTGAATGTGGGTTTTAGAAACTGCAGAACCACCTGGCACGAATTAACACCTCACCTGATCCTTACAGACTCCTTTTTCTACATCAACGTTCATGCGTATGGTCATCCGCACACCGTTTGTGAGTACTGTGGAGTAAGCACTTGTGTTGCGAGTTATTATCTGATGATTGAAACTTTAGTTATTTTTCAATGTATCTATTAGTGGTTATATATCTATCGTCTTCCATTTCAGTAATTTTAT
This sequence comes from Standfussiana lucernea, assembly GCA_964057025.1. Lineage (NCBI taxonomy): Eukaryota > Metazoa > Arthropoda > Insecta > Lepidoptera > Noctuidae > Standfussiana > Standfussiana lucernea. The sequence goes on along the minus strand of OZ059808.1, from coordinate 11,404,344 downwards.
ATCAAAAGTTCCTTAACCTTTAGTTCAGGGAAGATTTTATTTATTCCTCTGTGTAATAGTGTTTGTAATAAATGTCTTCTTCCATTTCTTTAGTCTGAATGAATTTTAAAATGATCTTCAGTTTAAAACGAGTTCATCATCATCTTCCTGCCCTTGTCCCATGTTACTTGGGGTCGGCGCAAAACATTTTTTACCGACTTCAAAAAAAGGAGGAGGTTCTCAATTCGGCTGAATTTTTTTTTGTGTTTGTTACCTCATATCTTCGTCATTTATGAACCGATTTCAAAATTTCTTCTTTTATCTGAATGGATCTACTTCCCGATTGGTCCCATAGATATTTCATCAAAATCGGTTCAGCAGTTTGGTTTTGAAATCAAAATAGCTGGAAAAAATATGTCATCCAAGCAAAAGAAATTGCGAAACTGATACTTGACAAGGATTTGTGTGTGATACGATAACTAATAAAAAGGGTAAAATAAAAACTTTTTTGCAAAAAAAACCGACTGTCGGTGGCAAAAAAGTCAATGAAACAAACAATAGTCACCGACTTCCGAAAGTAAAGTTATTTTCCACTTTTTTAGTGTTTCTTTTGGAAGTCAGTTTTTTTTTTGCAAAAAAGTTTTTTTCTTCTATTCTCCTTCAACCGTCACGCAATCATTCACTCCTTTTTCTTTCATATCATTCCTCACACAATCCATCCATCGTTTCCTTGGTCTTCCTCTCCCTCTCCATCCATCTACATTTATACTCATCACTCTTTTAGTCACATGCGATTCGTCCCTCCTCCTCACATACTTATACCATGAAAATCGATTCCCTTCCAACTTTTCTGTAACTGGCGCAACTAGTTTAAAACGAGTTAAAAGATTACAAAGTTTGTCAAAACATGTTAGCGTAAGTAACTGCATAATGTGTTTGCTGTATATTGTAAAATTCGATCTTCTACTCATTTCATTTGTATTTTAAAATTTTGCTTCCCCTTAAAACGAGTTAAGTGATCATTCCAACAAAGTTAGTAGGTCAAAATATCTTAGCGTTAATAGCTCTATAACTGGGTGCATGTTTGTCATCGGGTAGCGTTCGCAACGAGCTCGGAATTGCTTTATTATTGCATTAGTTCCGCAGGAAGATGGTTTCATGTCACCACGCTTTGGGGCAGGCCTTAAAATAATTTATGTTCTGCCTGACTCGTTTGTATCTACTTTGCTACCGTCGCGGTCGTTTGGTTCAGCAAGTTGTGAAGTGACAACTGCATTTGGTTTTATTCGATTTTTGATTGATGATTCAGGATTATAGATGTCGTTGTAATTGGTTGGGTTCCTTATGAATGTAGTAAATATTAAAGTTTGCGGTTCTATTGAGCTTTGTTTTGTGCATATCTAATATAAAAATTATTAGTTAGTTTTCCTTTTATTCTATTTGATGAGTTGTTATTTAAGTATCTTTCCATTTGCGATCACTCATCTCTATCAACAATAATATCTCCATTCTCCTTATATTTGGCTTCTAATACAAACAAACTAATATCGAAGGAAACGGTTTCCGCCTCGTTTCCGTGGAGACGCCCTACCCTGCCATCAGTTAGTCGGTAAATGGGTTGCGGTGGCATGTTCCTAACCATTTACAGTTCACAACTGTTTTGTTGCACTATTTCCCTAACTTTGTACATAGGTAGATTATGTACTTTAATTGAAACTTCTACTATTTCTATACCTATTATGTGAAATATGACCTGGCTAGAGGGGGTGACTTCTGAGAAAACGGCTAGTAAAAATATTTTAGTGAAAAAGACATATGCGTCGAACCCTTATTAACTGGGATATAGACAGTCGGATGATGGTCTACTCTAACGGTCATAGATGAGAAAGAGAGCAGAGCCTTAAGCACTACAGAGGAAAATAAAAGGCTAGGGACCAACAATACGGCAAGTCCATAAGGCAAGCAGCCTTCAGAACTTCAGAAACGCTAACATTATGGAGCTTTAGGTTTTATGGGCTAGCCAAGCTTGTAGGTTTGTATAAAAGTATCGCCACTGGTAATAGTTATGTAATTGAAATTACTTACATAACTATTACAGACTAAGTTGTATTTAGGTAATTTCGATTACCTAAATGCAACATTTGGTTAAAAGGCAAGTAGATCATGGAAATATTGCTTCAAAGATTGTAATGATGATATTTTTATGAAGAAGAACCATCGATTGCGTAGACGTTGTGAACAGTCGAAAAGTAATAGGATGTCACTTGAGAAATTTAGAATCATTGACTACGAACTCATTAACTCACGTCTTTTTCCCATGGGGGGAAGCAGAAACCCCTTTACGAACTCCTTTCGCCTCGTCCACCTTCATACATACATCTACTGGCTACCAAATCCGTAGCATTACTATGTTTTTACGTCAGTAGTAAACAAACAGCTGGATCACTATCTGTCTTACATACTAAATCTTTTAATCCACCATCAGCATATTGTTTGAGCTTGAAAACCCAAACACATTTGATACATTTCTCACACAGCTGACCAATTCCTCACACACACATTCATGTATACCATCACATAATTACCTACGCATAAATAAATCTTACTACTCGAAAAAACCCAGACTATTCAGAAGCAGTTCAAAACAGTCTTTACTATTTCTGGATAGCGTCCAAGATTTGTAAACAGAAAACTTCCGGAGTTGCCATAAATTGTATGAATTATTTCACGAGTAATGGCGTCTGGTCAGTGTTTCTTCTCTGCGAGAGTGGGTTAGACTTTGTTCTAATATTTGTATTGTTGCCATGGTAACCAGAGAGGGAAAGTATGGAGTGAGTCGGTTACTTATTAACAAAGATATTTAAAATACTATAGAGAGCATATCAGAAAAAATGTCTTAAAAAATCGATCCCATGTCTTGGTGACACTTTAGAATAAAATAACATAATTGCGGCAACTTTAAAGTAACTTTAGATGGTTTGGTTATGGTGAGAAGATGAGCGAAAGGCGAATAATGGATAGATAAACAAACAAGATGTGAGTGTCAACGCCGGGAGGGGAAGCCCTAGAAGGGACATCACTGGCGATATTGGCGATGCTATGCAGAAAGGTTTGTACTCAAAACAGGCGTGCGTGTATGACCAGATGTATGAACGTGAACGAAGCCAAAGGAGTATTTAAGGATTGTAGCAAGTGGGGTTAGGGAAAAAGGCGCGAATTTATGTACATAAATATTATTAAGAGATAAAATTTCTTTGTAAGTTCGTATTTAGGGGGTAATCTTTGGATATACTGATCCGATTTTTTTTTTCACTGATAGAAAGCTATGTTATTCGTGGGTTATTAGCCGAGCTATCACAATTTTTGAGGACGAAGTCGCGAGCCAATTGCTAGTATTACATAATTGGTAAGTTTGACACGTTACATTTGTACCGACAGCAACTGCCAACTGGTTACCGATACATGCAATTAGATTAAGATTTTTTCGTGTTGTTCTTCTAACGTAAGTATTTTTAAATGTCTTTGCTTCCCAACTAAAAATAGTACCCAATCTATTGCTGGGTGTTTCGTAAGAACCGATTAAGGGATTATGGATGGCGCGTGGGCTTTAGCGTAGCACTGATTACATCATACTGCGGAAACCAGGGCTTTTCAAAGGCTTCTCTGTAATTTCGTAGTTGCTAACGGTGAAAATCGTTTGTCAAATTAATTATTTATTTAATAAACAGCTGTCATTGAAAGCTAACTTTGATATTAATTAGTTTGGAGCGAGAATTTCAGCGAATATGCTCTTTCATCGTTTGCCTTTTGTATCTGGTTCCCGGTACTTGTTATGTAGTATCAAGTATGCAGTAGTTTAATCGATAGTATTCCTAGTTACCCTTTCGAACGTTAATTAAATGTTCAAAACCTTGTGTTAAATTGAAATAATATCGGCATCTTGTGGTAACGCCAGAAAGAACGCCCTAGACGGACATAAACTGACCTTAATGATGACGTTTTTCAGACAAGTCAGGTGCGTAACCTGCAACTAGCGTGCGTGTATGAACGTGGAGTTCAAAGCAGATGACTTTCTGTAGTTTCCACGATCCCATACGTTTATGTATGATCAGTTATCTCGCAAGCTCTCCTTTCATTTCTGTGGTATCTTCAGTTTGGTTTATTCATATGGTTGTAATAAAAATACTCGAAGTGCTGTTATTCCAAGAGCATAATATTCCAAAGTATTTATTTCAATTAAAACATGTACTGTCAAGGAGTCGATCAGTTAGTCAGAAAGTAGTTCCAAAATGTAGATCTCTATGGAGAAGAATGGACACGAATTTCCATGGACTTAATCAGAGTAGCCTTCTTCTTAGCGTGTTGATGGCAATCTAAATTATGTCCAGAACTGAGCCACTAGTTTGGCGCCTTCAGTAGCGTTCATCAGTTCCTGTAATGAACAAACAACAATCTAATATATTTAATTTTAAATATCAATAAATATCAATTCAATTTAATATATTTAAATCGATGATTTTGATTTGTTTGTTAAAATTGCTAGATTTATGCTTTGTTTTACACTATTTTTATCGTTCATGATTCACAATTGATTGCATAATAAAAATGTATAATATAAATAAAATAGTGCATGTGGTCCTAGTCTGTAAGCAATTGTTGCACTTATAAATGTAAATCGTGTAGTTTTAAATGGAATGTATCGTGTAAACAATTGTAGGCTAACCCAAATAAATAAATCAATAAATATTAAGTGTCCCATCGTATCTTACTAATCTTCATCACCTATTTATTTCATTATACCCTCTTGCCTGTACCTACTCATCCTTCCAACGCCGAAGGTACCTTTAATATCGCCTTAATTACGCGTAAATTGCCACTTTGTTCCATACCACTTTGTGAATGAGAAATTCAAAGTAATTAAGTCAAGTCACTTTCGGCAAAAATATCGTCGTATCGTAAGGGAGGATATTATGAAAGGTCGTCATCGATTCAGAAGGAAATAATAATATGGTCTAATACGAGTATTTTAGGAAGTATTATAGTGATGGCGTATTAATTAGCTATGGAGTTTGTCCATCAGGTAACACTCAGTAGCAGTTACTCGTGCATTAAAATAGCTGCAGTATTGTTTCTGATGTCTTTGTTCTATTGATTCTTGGGTTACTAATATTTTCCTTAAAAAATCTTGACTTGACTCTTAGAAATGTCTTTCGATCTGCCTTGTTGTCCAAGTATTTCTTGTTCACGGATACTCAAACTGTTACAGATATCATTTAAATTTAAAACGAACAGTACCTAAATGCCCCAAAACTTTCAACATGGCCGCTCGCATAAATTGTAAAACGCTACAACTAAGTTTAAATCCCTTTAAATACAGTTTTACAACACGAAACTAAACAGGTGTCTAGATAACAAATCGTAGCTAAAACATTTTCCGTTCGTATATTTTCCTCAAGATTTTTATCGTCTGAGCGTGAAATATGAGGTGTCTTTGTAGATTTTTATGTGCTTTCCTTGTTTGCCGGTCGAGGCGTCCCCAGAAAATAACACGACTCTTTACACCCCATTTGGAAACTCACGCTTGTGATCCGTCTATGGGTAAACACGATATAAGATTTATTGTTTTGGGCGCACTATATACTTTCGTTCATGGATTTCCACAAGGAGCGTTTCTGAGTCTCTTATTAATTGTGATTTTTCACGTTCACGACCTACTTCATTGCACAGAATAGAGGCCTAGGACCTAGCAGTGTCAACATCATCCTAGTGGACTTCCTTCGGGCCATAGTCAGGTTTTGAATGTTGTGATGCTAATTCTTTAGACCAATATGATGTACCATCCTAATTATGTACTTTTTCTCGTTTCAGGTAATGCATTTTCCAGTACTGCTACATCTCTTGGAAATCAGGAAGTGGTTTCTACGACGACGTGGTTTTGATTCTCTTTGCCACTTGTAAGTGATTCTAACGACATGGTTTTGATCAAACGATTTAATTGTTTTTTTTCCTAATGGTCTCTTTTACTGGTAGCTTCTTCGTGTTTTTTTTTTTCAATTACAACTGACTTAGCACTTACTTCTTCCTAGCATTTCGATATCAATCTATTTTGAGTCCGGAGTTTCTTCAATGACGGGACATTCACGGAAGTGACGAAAAGATTTATCAAAATTCCCCCAACATCTTTTGTTATTCCACCCAAACAATTAAACTGAGATTACATTAATCCATCTATCTCCTCGCGTGCGTCAGTTAAATCAATGTCAATGACGGTTTCCCACGCATCTCCTATTCTCCAATCACGTTAAATAGCTCTGTTACGTCGTCTATGTGAAACTACGGTCACTGGTCATGACTTCATGAGTGCACGTTTTAGAAATTATTGTCTCTTTCTTTGCGTTTGGTTCGGTTCGACGCAAAGCGTATAATGTCGGTAATGGTGGATAATTCGCTTTAAGTTGGCGCAGCTTTCCTACTTGGCTATTACGCTACTGGTAGCGGAATTGATCTTAACGCGTACCGTAATATAACATTAAGCCTTTTTTCCCTGCCTGTTTTGTTTAGAGGTGTATCTATAGTGTATGTACCCATATTTCGCCGATGATGTTAAATTCTCTTATAATAAACGTCCTATTCCCATCAACCGGGCACAAATTGAGTCTCCGAGCTGCTACTGAGAAAGTCGTGATGGAAAAACCCAATAACACTTGGGAATCGAACCTAGGACAGCATGCTCAGCAGTCACGCTTGCGCCTACTAAACCAACGAGGCTTTTAATAATGTGTGTAATTACGCTCTTTTTCATCCCTTCACTTTTCACCCTCCAATCCCAATATTATGATATTGATAAATGATTTGGCGTATCAAATCATTTAGCATGATTCAGTAACTGTTGGTCTGTTGTCGTCTGGGTGTACTGATGAAGTCAAAGAAACAAGATCGCACCATTGAAAGTCAACCATAGCAAAAAACCTAACTTTAAAAAACAAACATTCCAGGATTGCGGGAACTAGTCTACGGTCTTTGCATTCTAGCCTATCGAACGTAGTAACCAAAGCAAGTGGTCAGTCCCGAGAATTCCAAAGCGTCCATTTCACGGAGCCTTTAACCTAATCCTAGTTTCACAGTCAACTGCACGTCTGTAGCAACAGTTTGACATTGACAGCGCCTTTATACCGTAGCAGTAAGAGCGATTTTGACATGCAGCTTACTGCAGTAGGAGAGGTTTTCGTAGTTCCATGAACGGTTTACTGTACCACTCTGAAAATACGTGGCACAGTAATTCGTATTAATGCGACTGAAATTCGATCTGGACTTTGATCTGTAGGGTTATACTCGGCTAGATGCAAGTAGCTCTCTAGACTGGCAGGCTTCGCCATCCGGTCTCTTTTGTTAATCCTACCAACTTCGAGACTAAACCCGAGTTGCATGAAATGTATTGGATCAGCTGTTGTAGTCTTGATAGCATGTTCTTGTTTATATTCTACTATAGTTGCTATTGAATTAAGTGACAATATTACAGTCAGCTTTTGAACTAGGCATTTTCCAAGTTGCATAATTTCAGATGCTTAATTGTTTCTGTTTCCATGTCTTCTGCATATCGTCTATACCGTATCCTTGTCTTACTAATAATTTGTTTGTTCATTTATCTGGATTGCACTGTAAGGTTTTTGATTATGATATTGTCTTTGCAAAATTGCATTCTGTAAGGGACCTTTTATAATAAACATTCATCTATTCGAAACAGTTCTTGAGATAAAAGCAATATCCACAGTTTTAATAAGCGACTCAACAACAACGGAGTTTGTGGCACCATAGCATCTCTATTCCAATTCTCTTCTAGGATAATAGCCCGATGTATCTGAAAACAATAATTTTCCAATGTTCCTAGCGTTACTTAATGTTCTACGTACTGTCTCAATTTCCTCGCGGTTATAACTTCCGTGGTTTAATGTCCACATATCGTACCATTTCCACAAGATATTAAATAGCTTTGTACGTAATGTCTGGACTACGCATTCCGTTTGTTATAGTGAATGGCGAGACTATATTGTTATTGGAGCTTTTGCTTGTATTGGTGTTAACCCTTGTGCGGGGTTGATCCAGGTATAATTTCGGGAAGAGTGAAAAAATGCGTTGCTTGATTGAATGTGCAATTTTATTCTGACCTAATCACAAATGTAGGTAGGCGGTCGAGAAGCATTAAAAAATAAAACGATTGGCCATAATCCACGTAGCCTCAACATTGTGATATACGAATTGCTGTAGGCGCTTGCGGGAACATACCCCCGGGCGTTGAAAGCCTGCCTTTCAACCACTAAGAATCCTCAGACTCCGGATCTATAGGCAACGGACAAATCTTGCTGAATGATCTGCGTAACAGACCACTACAAGTCTTGACGTCTGCCACTCTGACTACGCCGTCTGTCCCTGGATACGTAGCAACGATCCGACCCATTTTCCACTTGAGTGGGGGGAGGTTGTCTTCCTTTAACAGGACCAAAGAATTCAGCTTCAAGGAGCCCTTGCATGCTCGCCATTTCGTGCGAAGTTGGAGTTCCGATATGTATTCCTTGCTCCATCTACTCCAAAAATGTTGTCGGAGAAGCTCAATACGCTCAAATCGATTCAGAGAATTGATGGACTGGTCTCGATAATCAGGTGACGGCAGCGATGTCATAGGACGTCCAATCAAAAAGTGCCCGGGTGTGAGCGGCGTCAGATCCTCGGGGTTCGATGATAACGGCGTCAGTGGTCTGGAGTTCAAAATTGCTTCAACCTGAACCATCATGGTGTATAGCTCTTCGTAGGTAAGGTTACAAAGGCCCAGCACTCTGACTAAGTGATGCTTGGTTGATTTAACACCAGCCTCCGCAAGGCCAGCGAAATGAGGGGAATATGCAGGAATAAAGTGAAATTTAATTCCTTCTTTAGCCATTTCCTCAGATAGCGAATCGCAACTCGCCTTAAGAAACCTAGAAAGGTCATTAGATACACCAACAAATGAGGTGCCATTATCTGAGTAGATATTTGTCGGCTTTCCTCTACGTGAGATGAACCTCTTTAATGCCATAATGAAAGTATTGCTTGTTAAATCACCGACTAATTCAAGATGAATTGATTTTGTAGAAAAACAAACGAAAATAGCTATATAAACTTTTACTAATTTACAGCCACGACCTTGTCGAACAGCTGACTGAATAGGACCTGCATAGTCCAAGCCTATATTTTCAAAAGGAAAACCTGCTAGAAGTCGCTGCTGTGGTAAATCTCCCATAATAGGACTTACAGTTTTACCTCTAAATCGGCAACAACGAACACATTGTTTACAGCTCATCCTAGCTAAATTGCGACCTCGTATGGGCCAGTAGGTATCTCGTATCGACGCCAACAATAACTGGGGTCCAGCGTGAAACAATCTTTTATGCTCATAATTAAAAAGTAACTTAGAAAAATGATGGCTAGATTGAATAAGAATCGGGTGCCTTTTATCATAAGGAAAATCTGAATGTTGTAATCTACCTCGAATTCGCATTATATTATTCTCGTCTAGAAAAACGTTAAACTTATTTAATTCACTTTTCTTGGGTAACGATTTATTATTAAGTAGTAATTTATAGTCTTTAAAAGATTGCCTTTGAGATAAACATATAGTAAAGTTTAAAGCCCTTTCTAGTTCATGCACAGAAAGAGGACCGCGAATAGGTTGTTTTCTACATGCGTCAATAAAACGTAAAACATAGGCGACTGTTCGCTGAAGTCTTAAAAAGTTTGAAAACCGTGTAAAATTAATCAATTCATCAAATTTATTGTTATTGAATAAAACATGCAAGGTGACATCTAATTTCATTTCAGGCAAAATTTCATCATTAAAATTCATTAATTTGGAAGGCCAATAAGAAATTTCATTCATTAAAAAACTAGGACCGGACCACCAATCATCTAAACTAGGTAATAAATTAATGTCTACTCCACGAGACAAATGATCAGCAGGGTTTTGGTCAGTTGGAACATGTCTCCACTCACAGCCACCAGTCTTATCTAAAATCTCGGCAACCCTGTTACGAACGAACGGCTGTAATTTATTTGGTAACATTTTTAGCCACCCTAAAACAATAGTGGAGTCAGTCCAAAAGAAAGTGCGTCGCGCGCTGACTCGTAATGCTGCTGCAACCTTTTCAAAGATGCGAACACCTACAAGAGCACCGCATAGCTCAAGTCTGGGTATGGTCGTGGGCTTGAGTGGCGCAACTCTGCTTTTGGCTAACAATAAACGCACTAAAACCTGTCCCTGCTTATCAACGCTTCTTACATACAGACAAGCGCCGTAGGCGCGTTCAGACGCATCAGTAAAAATGTGAAATTCTAAAAACTCATAACAATCAATTAAAACTCGACGTGGAATATGAATTTCTTTTAATTTAGGTAATTTAATAATCATTTCATTCCAAAGCTTACTAATGTCCGGTGATAGCTGTTCATCCCAAGATAATTTTTTTAACCATAACTTCTGAAGGTATATTTTCATAACAATTACACACGGAGCCAATAATCCAAGAGGATCAAAAACTTGTGAAACAATCGAAAGCATGTCACGTTTTGTGTTATTAAAATTAACTGACTGACTTATTGGAAAACAAAGGTAATCTGACAGTGGCTGCCAACCTAGGCCTAAGGTTTTGGTTGACTCAAATCCACCAACATTCAAATCCAGTGAAGACTGGGGAAAGTCAGAACCAATTACCAATTGTATGTCATTCGACTTCCACTTTCTTAGATGCATCTGCGCTGAAGCGAGCGTTGAAGTAACTTTATGACGCAACTCTTTGACCTTATTGATGTCATCTCCTCCGGTGAGCAAGTCATCCACGTAAAAGTCGTGGAGGATGACGTCACCAATCTCCTTATCAACACACTCTAGCCCTAACTGTCGAAGACACCGGGTTGCTAGGTAAGGAGCGCTGGCCGTGCCGTAGGTCACGGTATTAAGTTGATAAGCGTGTAATGGAGTTGACGGATTATCACGCCAAATAATTTGTTGAAGATACCTATCATTTGGATGAACAACTATCTGCCGGTACATTTTCTCAACATCAGCAGCTATGATGTACTTATGTTGTCTAAAACGCAACAGGATCGATAAAAGGTCATCCTGTACCACGGGTCCAATCATCTGGATATTATTAATAGAAATACCAGTGTTGGTTAAACTACTTGCATTAAAGACCACCCTTAACTTAGTGGTGGCGCTGCTTTCGCGCAGAACTCCGTGATGCGGAATGTAAAACGCTTGATCATCAATAGTTTTACATCTAGACATATGACCTAAAGTTTCATATTCCATAATGAACTCTTTGTACATATTGCAAAATTGAGTTTTAGATTTAAATCTACGTTCCAAAGAAGCAAAACAATGTTTGGCTCTTGACAAAGATTCGCCTAAATTGTCCGGGGAACATTTTAAAGGAATCCTAACACAAAATTGACCATTTTCCAAACGAGTAGTGTTTTTCATAAAATGCTCCTCGCATAGCTTCTCCTCTGAGGAATATGGAGACGAAGTACACACTTCTTCAAGTTGCCAAAACTTTGTGAGTTGTTGATCAACATTAAAATTTAATTCATCGTCACAGTCTGAACACACCTTTATAAAATTACATTTTAAAAATTTTAGAAGAAATACAACTGTTAATTGGGCCGGAGACCAACCAACCCAATTTAGTCTCACAAAGAATTGGTTGCCCATCACCCAACTTAATTCGTTGAGATTCCAATAAATCCCAAAAGATGTCAGCACCCAGCAACATATCGACAGGCGCCGGTGAGTAAAAGTTGGGATCTGCGAGACAAACATCAGACGGAATTTTAATTTTTAACAAGTTAACTTGCTTACTTGGAATCTTATCGGTGATGGATGGGAGAACAAAACAATTAATATCCATGCTAAAATTGTTATTTAAAGATTTTATTGATAAAGCACACATTTTATTGATAAAAGATGACGAGTTGTTAACACCTATAATAGAATTGTTTACAGTCTTGGCAGTCAAACCTAGCTGGTGGTATAACCTCTCAGTCATGAGACATGACGTGCTGCCACTGTCAAGCACAGCACGAGCAACATACTGCTGACCATTAATACTCATGACCTTGACGAGTGCAGTGGACAATAACACGTCGCCGTGTTCTACACTCGCGGACAGCGACACACCGGTACCTATACCTACAGTAGTGGGATGAGTGGAGACAGTCGCACTGCCATTTTTATCAATAACAACACTGCTAGCAGAAGCACCACTAGCGTCTGACTTCAAGGATTTATCAACGTGAACAATAGTGTTGTGTTTACGACGGCATATTTTACAACCTGGCTTTTTGCAATTGTTTGCATAATGTCCCAGATTAAAACAGTTGTAACAAACTTTGTATTTAGGTAATAACTCCAAACGAGCTTCATTGCTCAACGATAAAAACTGAGAACAACTACTTAACTTATGATCACCGTTACACATAACACAATTCTTAGGCTTATTTGAAACACCATCATCCTGTTTACTAGAACTTTCACCTGAATTATTTTTATTAGAATCCTGTACTAACATTGACCGAACCTTGTTTGAATTTTTAACTGTGTGTGAGTGTTTAGTATTCGTAGAAGCTTCCATTTCGAACGTTTCTAATATCTCAGCACGGTTTTTAATAAAAGTTATAAATAGTTCAAACGTAACTTTAGAATTCTTGTCCAGGCGGCCCTTATACTCACCCCATTCACGATAAGTTTTGCTATCTAATTTATGTGTGACAATATGAATGAGTAAAGTATCCCAATGATTAACAGGTTCATTTAAGGATTCTAGGGCACGTATGTTTTTGTTAACAACATCAAGTAAACCCTTTAAATTAACTGAAGACTCCTTTTGAAGGGTGTCGATTTGAAATAATGCAGAAACATGATGTTGGATAAGCAGGTGTTTGTTATCAAACCGCTCGCAGAGAAGATTCCACGCTACCGAATAATTTGCAGAAGAAAACTGAATTGAGTTGATCACCACAGCAGCAGACCCTTCTAGGGATGACCTCAAATAGTGAAATTTATTTATTTCATCCATATCGTCGTTTGAGTGGATGAGACTAACAAATGTGTCGTGAAACTCTAACCAGTTAGTATAAGAACCACTGAATTTCGGCAACTGAATAGTCGGTAATTTAACAAACTTATGATTGCTAGAACGCGACATTACGTCACAATTATCATTAGAATCTCCTTTCCTATTATCGTCAAACATTTGTTGAGCTTTAGATAGGGTTTTGTAATAAAGAGATTCAAACTCCTCGCGTTCCGACATCTGACCATCCAAGTCATCTGTGCTACACTCCAGCATTAATTGCACCTCATCATATTGCGCATACAACGCCTCCAGTCTAGTAAAACGTAATTGCAACTCGCTTACCTCAGTAGGGCTCAAGGAAGAAGGATTCAAAGAATTTAGATAGTTTGAGAACATTGTCACCTTTCCTTTGCAACTCGCTCGTTTCCTAACGAGATCTTTATTGTCCTTATTTAATTCCTTATCCTCTGGCATTGCGTAAGCTGGTGCAATCAACCTGGAATGTATATAAATAAAGTTATAGCAACGTTTAAATTAATGAAGCAGCCTGAAATACGTACATGATTAAAATACACTAACTTTAGAGTGAATTTACATAAATAATGATTTAGAATTTATAATAAACCATGCGTCTTGACGGTTATATTGTACTAAACATTAATAATAACACTGCAATTGCAATGATTTCTATTGTCTACCTGTGTTAACTAATATGATTACATAACTGTCTCAATAACTGTAAAATTATTACACCGTAAAGCAAAATAATGCAGTTACTATTAAGAACTACTCTTTAACAATGTGTAAATAACAAAACTGAACAATAATTACTGATCAGTTAATAATTATATTACAATTTGTAACCACTCACAGAACAAAGAAAAATGACAATAGGTATTTCGTACTAACCTGGCTATTAACGGCTGACTTACACTAATTATACCTGTTAAATAGAGTGTTGGGTACACAAATTTAATAATAAATACGCCTTTTCTCAGCTATTAAGTATCCAGACCACGTAAATTCCAATAATCCTTTGAATGACGTAGCAGAATTCACCGGCCACGCCGGGCGTCGACTATAATTTTTGATGTACACCAATTCTTCAATCCCTTTATAACAATTCGCTGATCGGAGTAAATATTCTTCAAATCTCCACATCCGGCTCGAAGGACCATGTGCGGGGTTGATCCAGGTATAATTTCGGGAAGAGTGAAAAAATGCGTTGCTTGATTGAATGTGCAATTTTATTCTGACCTAATCACAAATGTAGGTAGGCGGTCGAGAAGCATTAAAAAATAAAACGATTGGCCATAATCCACGTAGCCTCAACATTGTGATATACGAATTGCTGTAGGCGCTTGCGGGAACAACCCTTATACAAACAATGTTTCGGCTTTTTAACTATTCCTACTTGTAATCTTAATCTATATCGTCTGCCTCAGTCCATTCACGATCTGTGTCCTAAATGTCAACTTCGTTCATCGAATTTATCGTCAAACCTGAACAAGCAACTCGTGCTTCCATGATCCGTGTGATTACGTACTTCAAACATAGTCTCATGTACAACAACGTCAACACTCGATCGTGCAAGCGGACCCAAATGATGCAAATCACGCCGCTTCAAAATATCCAATTCCATGCAACACTTCGCCTTAAACTGCAGGAAATAAGGCTTAAATTCCCATAAAAATGTCAGTAAAAGACACTTGGGATGTGAATCCACTTTCCTTGATTGGTAATTCGATCGGCGAGTAGGGAAAGTGCAGGATATGAAGGCGATGAACCTCATATCTTGGTCGACGGTGTCAAGGGGACATTTCGAGGGTGACGTATTTAGGGCTGTCGATATGATATTCAAATGTGGTTCGATTCAATTTGCAGAACTAATAGGGGAATTTTTTTTTTTTTATTTTATTTATTTAATTAAATTTATACAGAGGTGTTACTTAATTCTAAACTCGCCAAACTTTTACGTTTGATGGCGAGAGGCGCTCTTATATACTGACTACTTTCACATTTTCATTTTAAGTTTGTACAGTCCATCCAAAGGTTGTCTGGAAGACATCGCTATTAGCGACGAAATCACCAATGTAACCATAGAGATAGCAATATTATAAAACAGTTGTGTAACAATTTTGGTGTACAATAAAGTACATTCTATTATCTTTTACTTATCCTTAATAAATGGTTCTCGTTTAATCTAATACAATGTATTTAATTCTGTTTGCAATCCAGTATAACATTTTTTAATTTTGTCTTAAGTGATCCTGTACTAATTTTTACTTTTTCTCTTAATAAATCTATTTTGTTAAACACTTTCGGTACCAAATACTTAGATGTTCTCTTACCATAATAATTTGTTATCTGTGGTTGAACCAGTTTGTTCTCTCTAACCCTACGTGTATTGTACTTGTTTTTCACATTAACTTTATATTCTTCGTTATAATAATATTCCAGGCCTACCAAATAATCTACTTTTTTATCTATGGGTATAATTTTACAAATAGGAAATAACTTATCATACTCTTTGTTGCACTTATCTTTACCATTTTTACTAACTAGAAACTTTATCAGTCTTATTTGTATGTCTTTAATATCTCTTAAATATGTAACAAAGGTTCGCCCGTACACAAGGAGTCCATAACTCATTAAACAACAAATAAATTAGTCTTTTTTTATAAGATGGGATTTGCTGCTGTATTTTATGGGGTTACAATTTCTATGCGGTATTTATTGAAAGCGTGATCAATGCAGCTGAAATAAATGTAAATAATTTATCAACGGAAGCGAAAATCCCGTTATCCGATACCGCAACATCCAAAATTATTCAGCTGATTCAGAATGATATAGAATTTTAAATTGACCCTGGCAAAAAGAAATCCGTTATGAAGACGTATATCAAATAACACAAGACACATATCAACAGCTAGATCAACTAACTTTGGATACACTTTCTCGATCTACAAATCGCGAATTCTCGTTCCAAATGCATAGGTAAGGAAGTCATAGCGGTAACAATAGAAGGAGTCAATGGAGCCACGTCTGGCCGCAAACCACGAGACTGATACTAACGGGTCTGTGATATTTGATAGTGCGGATTTCGCTCGCATATACAGGGTGATTGGTTAATACTTTACGGCGACCAAATTATGTTTGGACCAGCTGATATTTTTCTCGCGATTTCATGTTCATTTTCATGTAATACACTCCCTTTACGTATTGTCCACTTTTAACAAATCACCCAGTATAAGACGGCAAGATTTTCTTAAGACACGTCGTATGATGTCAATGCGGTATGATGTCAGTTCAATCCTTGGCATTTCCCAAAAATTTTCAACTTCCAGACTAGTCCAAAGGTGGCTTTGTATTTTACAAGGAACGACAGTCGTTTAACCTCCACAACCCGTCTAGTGCAAGCAATAATGTACCGTTGCGATTCAAATAAATTTTAAAACTAACATAGACTCAAGGCTTTCAGTATCAGCACGATGTATTTCCAATCGCAGTTCGTTTGATACATTTTTATGGGCCATTCTCATGCAGAGATATTGCAAATGTACTGTAGTGACCTCGAAAGCAAGAACCATTTCGCTTGCTGTTTAAAAATTCATAGAAACTTTGAGATTTTTTCAATGTTCATCATCTGCCTAGACTTTTTGTAACTATGTTGGGATCCTAGGTGAATACCGGTATCTTACATGAAGCGACTGCCTTTCTGACTTCCACAACCCTGTTACTGGGCAATACCCCTTGGTTGTCAGACTTTCGGGCCACTGACTACTTGTAACGACTGTCAAAGTTCTACAAGTAACATCCGGAACCAACGGATAACGTACTTGATGGTTGTTATGGACACCCATCCACAAACCTATCTTGGCAAACGCTGCTTAACCTTGACGATTGACCCGCGCGGCTCTTATTATTTAACCACGAGCTTCTAGTGAATTGTTCAATGTTGTTTTCTAAAAAAAAATACAAATGCATCTGTTAGGGCCGGATCCGTTTGATTGTTTTATGAGCCAATCAAAAAGTTAGGATCGTTCTTGCTGAAGGCCCTGAAACTTAAACCGTCCATTAAGACGATCAAAAATTGCCAGAAGCCATTTTAGTATTAGGTTTTTGGTTATATTTAGAATTTGGTAGAATTCTCTAGAAGCACATCTCCAAAATGAAGTTATTGTATGTATAACAAACTAGCTTCTGCCTGCGACACTCATACCCTATGACACTCAGTAATAGTTTCGCTTTACATCAGTGAAAGAATTGTTGAAATCGTATGAGTATTTTCGGAGATTACCTCCCAAATGCAAACTTATAAACTTTACCTATTTATAACATTAGTGTAGAATATAGATAAAGGTTTTCTTCTAGGATGCCACAAGGAGTTGTTTTGGGCCCCGTCTTAATTACTCTCGTTCGATTGTTCCAATTGCCTAACAAAAATAACATTAGAATTGCTATCATGATTTGATAAGATGATGCATAGAGCATCAACTTCAATGTATTTATCTTACGCATTAAACTATCGTCGATATGCCCCAGTAAAATCCTACATTAAAAACAATTCACGTTTTATCCGAACAAAATTGCAGCTTTGTGTTTCAATACAAATAGCAATATTAAATGGGTGAGTTTCTATTCTTTTGTGTCCTTTCGCTTTTCCATTGTCTTTGTGGGCATTTGCATGCACGCTTGTGGCTGGGCATATTATCCAACTCTCCATGCGTATATTATGTGTAATCAAAATCGAGGTATTCCTCGTAGCGCTCCCGTTTTGAAACGCTCCCATCTAAGCGCTCCCGTTTTGTTCCTCCAAGCGCTCCCAAAAAGAGCGCTTCGAGGAACGATTAAAAATATTAAAATTTATTTCCTCGAAGCGCTCCCATGATTAACTTTCGGATAGAGATGGGACTATACTAACTGAAATTATCGATAATAAGTAGAACACATTGTTATAATATACAACTAGCGGCCCGTCCCGGCTTCGCACGGGTTTGGTAATTTTTTTTTTTTTGTTTTATTGTAAATCCTTTAGTCCACCAAATAGATGAATATAATCTACCGACATATGTACCTATTCATATTTTTTTATTCTTTAGAAAGCTTATGATTTCTCTCCATTATGTTTCCCATTACTACCCCCTTCCCCGCACACCTCAATGTTTTTTTTTGGAAGTTTTTCGTAGAAATAAGGCAATGAGGTGTCACAGTCACAGTACCGTGGCGTGGAGCTAGTCGCCAGGGGTTATTCCCGTTCGTCCACACGCCGTCGCCAGTGGTACACACAAAGTACTAATGTAATTATTATGTAGGTCTACTGCAATGTGATTATTATACGTATATAATTTATATTAAGTATATCTATGCGTTTTATTTATAACATCCTCTTTGAATACCTACACAATAACATTGGTCCTTGTATACCTACACATAAGAGTGCCGAAAGCAAAAAGATATTATTCTCTCAATTTCGTAATTTGGTTAAGCAACTTCGATGTCGATGATGCACACATAAGTTTTTAAAAATTATCGATATAATTCATTACTTCATGCTTTTCCCTATTTTTAAACGTGGGAGCGCTTCGAGGAAATAAATTTTAATATTTTTAATCGTTCCTCGAAGCGCTCCTTTTGGGAGCGCTTGGAGGAACAAAACGGGAGCGCTTAGATGGGAGCGTTTCAAAACGGGAGCGCTACGAGGAATACCTCTCAAAATCATGCTAGATGAGAATTTCTTTGTGTCATCAATGGTTGTATCATACAAATCTGTTATGATGTTTTGAAATTGTTTTAGTATCTAATCTTATCTAATGTACTATGCTATACTAAACGACAAAATTAAACGTTGAAGGACGGAGAACAAGAGAAGACAAAATTGGGGGGATGTGTGAATCATATCAAAGTCGTTTTATTCGATATGAACGAAAGAAAAGAATGAACGATAGCGTGATGGTACACAGGGGAAAATAAAGAAGAAAACGTGTTTTTCCGAGCCCAAATAACACGGAACTAGGGCAGGAAGCTGGTTACTATATTACAATATTTGTTATTAAATATAGGGAAAACAGAAATGAAAACTTTACGAAGTTAGTTACGGCTGATAGCAACAAATTATAAATCAATGAAGATACAATTAAAAGCAAAATGTAATTTATTTTAGATATAATACTATATTTTTCCTATAATTTACTTCAAGGTTTTTTCGTTCTTCGTGTGATCGATGTTGATTAAATAACCTAACCAAAAGGAAGCCCTTATTTCTAATAAAATTTATCAATTGCTCCCAAAACAACGTTTAGGCTGAAATCAATCAGGCTCAGTCAAGGCAATCTCATTCAATTGGAGTTCGCAACAAATAAGCCTGTAATTTTTCACGGACGATCTTCCTTTTATGGGCACTTAGAGAAGGTAGAATTGAATTAATTTGTATATAGGAAGATGAGGATGTTTTGTGTTCTCAATTTTGTGTAAGTGACGTTTTTTCTATTGAAATCTGAAACGGACATGACATCTGTAAAAGTATTAGGTAAGTTTGGAAAGCAAGATTGTGGGTAGACAAATCTTTCTAAAACTTTAATCAAGATCAAAACTGACATTTATAATGAGTAAAGTGGAAAGTTAAGTGGAATGACTGCGTTGAAATTGATAAGGAATTTCTTAGAAGAAAATATTAGCCAAGGAACACTTCAAATTTTTTTTAAATGGCTTTTGTATCTGCTACTGAATTGGTTAGATCTTTCATAATTATTAGGGCCCCTAAAAAGGCCACTTTAACAGAGTCATAATAGGATAATAATATGAATCACGTTTTAATTCGTAAAAAGTACGTTTTAAATGCGTGCGCTACCATTTTATGAATTGCCGCCAGCATGTAATCAAAACACCTACAAGTAACCCTTTTTAACCTAGCTGTAGGCTGCTTACTAACCTGGTTAATACCTAATCTAATTTCTATCAAATCAGTCTGAAATCAACTAAATGCTGGGTATAAGCCGCCTAAATCAGGGTAGATCTTTAATAAAACTAATCATTAAAAAACCCACAGAATCCAAGAATAGGAAGAAATCTATAAAAAACCAAGCTTTGCCATAGAGCAGTAAACTTCGTAGAAAGCAGTCCCGCTGTCTAAACAAAGCATCGTATGCTTCCTTCAGATCCAAACGGTCCGATTGAAGAAAAACATTGATTTTGTAAGGTTTATGTAGGTCGGGTTACGAGGAGGAATCTTGATGAAAACAACCCTGTTTGTTTACTTGTTTACTCATTAGTTTTAATCGATATTGTGTTACAGAACTTTTTTTGTTTGCCTTGTTGTGAAAATGTATATTCTTATAACTTAGCAGAAAGAGGTTGACAAAATTGCGCATACTTAGCCCAATTTAAAAAAATGTTCTGTGATTTGGTTCTATTGTAACGGCTTCTTTATGATTTGTGTCATATGTACCGCCACAATTAGTTTTTTTCTTTAGTTATTTTTTATGAAGATCATTTCTATTGTTATTTGCCTTACTGTCGAGAATCTGTCTTAGATCTTCGTCATTTGCATTCATTTTGTGTTTTTTTTGGTGCTGCAGATATATGAATTAAAATCTTGTATTACGTTGTTACTAACGTGCTCAGGCAATACGAGCCTACACTGAAACAAAATTCGATACTAAGTGGTACTTTTTGTGAATGAAAATAGTTTTATATCTCTCTGTTTCATTTCCTGTTTGAAAAATAAAATGGGGAAAAAAGTTGCATAGATTGAATATGCGGAAAATTCAAAAACTCGATCTAGCAACCCTGAGGTGCGCACCACAGCCTTTGATCAGCCGTTGTGATGTCTTGCCGCCATTACCACTACAGATTAAAAAAAAATTAGGGCGAGTCAATTATTTAATCATTTTGGACTTAACCATTTGCAAAAAAACAATTGTTTTTAATGTTGTTATTTTTGTTTAATTTATTTACATTATTGCTTCTTATTATTTTACATAATATTACTATTAAGTTGCGTAATTTACTTATTTTGTTCATCGACGGCAACTAAAACCTGCGCAGCGAAAACGCTTTGGTAAAAGTTTTCATGCAGTTTGTTATTTAAGGTTCCAAATTCAAATCACATGATTGCCCAGCGGGCAGTAATGAAATTCAGTACCTACAATATTACTGCCCTAGGGCATTAATGACTTGCTTTAATTTAGGTTTTCTTTTCGAGCAGGTGGTGTTAAAAGTATTTTTTTTTTAAATTTCAGTCACTACAAGCGTGGACACCATTTGAGCATTTGTTGCTCTAATTAACGGAATCCGGCATAATGTGACTAGCCAGTGCTGTTTGAATAAATTGTGGATACAACACACAATTTACCTTATAGTGTTTTACTGTCTCCTCTTTTCAAAACAAAGTAATAAAATTTCCTCAGTCATCCGAAAATATTTTGCGTTATCTTCAAGTGATTTCGTGCGGGTACGTTAAACCCGATATATTAAGAGCATCGAACTCATTAATTTCGTTTCTATCGAGATTATAAGCATTGTTTTTGTTCTGAATTTTGTTTTAAATATTGTGGGAAGATGTTTTCTAGGCTAATGAGCTTTGAATTGTTATAGTTTAAAACGTTAATGATGTTTTTCGTGAAGCTGAATGTTGTCGCTATCAATTTAACTACAGTTTTGATGATAAGAATGGACTAAATGAAAGATATTTGTTACATTACTTAAACATTTTGTGTCATTTAAAAAATCGATAAGTCAATTATTCAGAATTCCAGACTCAACTTACGCCCGTAAAATCTAAAAGATCAGCCAAATACTATGCTGAAGTGAAAACTTCTGCTGTCATATTTGGTCAAACTCTATAACAGTTTCATTTTGCTTTATAATTGTTGATATTTTATTATCCATTTCGTTTATTGGCATAGTTGTCAACTTAATTTTTAACTAGCATAGTTAGAAAAACAGCTGCCGGAAGTAAATCCCTACGACTTTTGAAATTACGAACAATTTTATCTGCCATAAAATATTCCACTGAAGGTTTGAGACGAAAGTGCCATAATTCTATGTCACCATAAACTTCCATAAGTTCGCGTCCATTTACCTTTCATGCGACAATTTAAAACAGATCACGATCCACGGTCTCCCAGGAATAGACACTGCCGTATAGCTCGTAAATCGTCGGCAATGTAAAGCATTCGATGTCTTTGCCACAGAATAGATCGGTACAGAAGGCCGGGTCCTTACAACGAGCGAAAACAACACACGCTCTTAGAGTTTTACGTACGGCGAATCGGCGATCGCAAACAAATGACAATAGTGAGTGCACTAACTTGCACTCGCTGTGTTCTGTGTCTCCCACACAGCACACCACGAGTGCAAGTTAGGCTAGACATTTTAGCTTGCTTTTTTGCTTGCGGTTTTCTTCTTCTTTCGTGAAGATGATAGGACTAATAAGATTTCTTGGGTCACGATAACCGCGGCGTCAGTAGTGTTTTTAAGTCCTCTAAAATGCATTGGTCGGGAGTACCGCACACACACTTAGTGTCGGTGCATGTATGTTGTTGTACCTTCTGTATCACCTATATTTTTTGTGTCTATGCATCATTCTCTTGTCGATTGCTTACGTGACTTTCGGTTCCATTGTTGTTTTGGATCACGAATGCCAGGGAAAGTCTGTCGTGACATGCCTTGGATTTGTTTGAGATATTGGGCGGTTTTGTCACTGTGACGCGGATTAGGGTTTTGGTTTTAGATTGATGGCAATTGATCTTCTGGTAAGTAAACAAACCCCCCCAGGCTTCGGGGTGTCAAATTTTTAGGATTCCTGCTTTTAAAAGACTTGCAATCAAGAATTTTGTTCAGTCCTAGTTTTGTCGTGGCAAATAGTAACTGGATATCTGGAAGATGGTTACGTTACGCACTTACAATGACAAAGCCATTGATTTTGATAGTTCAACAATTTTATTTTGTGTTATTTATGTAGGATATTTTTAACATTCCTTCGGTTTTAAGAAAACCTCTGTGTAGCCAATATCTCCGTCAATTTAAACCGATATCAAAATAGAGACGTCTTCTCGTCTTATCTAATTGGAACCCGAAACCGCCGAACTTTGGCTACCTCCTTGCAGAACCCCGCAGTAATAAAATTCGGAGACTCAATTACAGAAGTTTTCCCTTTGAGGATCGCAGACGATGAGCGAGTGAAGCATGCCAAAAGCAATAATAAAAACCGAAGAAAAAGTGTGTAATGTTATTATATTATTCTGTTAGATGTGATCTTTCAACTTGCACGTTGGAATTGGACGTGGGTTCAAGTGGTGCCAATGTACCTGGTGTTGGTGCACCCTGGTTGAAGGCGAGGGCGGAAAAAATAGATAGATGGAGAGAATATGGTGTATTGTACACCAATATTGAAAAAAATATTTACAAAACAGTTAACGCAAACATCGGGAGAAGTTTTAGAACCAACATTTTGAAGACATGTGTCTACAACCTATCTGTAATGGGCGAGCTCAGCGTGGCGAAAAAGGCCTGTATCGCAGCAATGGTAACGCTATACGCTATTATGCATGTATTTACAATACCGTTATATTCATGGTGGAACGGTGGTCTTAGGCGTCGTCCTAATTGGCTACGATCGTACGAGCAAACGATGCGATTTCGTCGCACTACGAGATTAAACACACACATTACTTTAGACTGTCCTAATTAAAGCAATTCATCGCGCGAGCACTGGAAATGCTTAATAACGATCGTACGATGCGTTTGATCGTGCGATCGTGCAATCAAAGGTATAAATCTCTTTTGAGTGTCCTTTTTGATCACGCGTCATCGCGCGATCACAGGAACGCGAGGGGCGGCACTGGTGAATCGAGTTCGTCGGGATTGTTTACATTTATGCTTAGAATTTGGTTAAGTCGAAACTCACGATCAGTTTAACTCGAGTAGAAAACCTTAGATCGGACAGGTGGAACTCACATATGCCGCGGCGACATCGCATGATGGTCATCGCGCGAGCTGTTAGGACACCTGTTAGACCATCGCACGATTATTTTCATCGCGCGACGAAATCGCATCGTTAGCTCGTACGATCGTTAGCCAATTAGGACGCCGCCTTAGTGTAATATCTACTAGATTAGTTTGGAGGGACAGGGAGACATTAAATTAACTATGGGCTACCTTGTGGTGTACTGCAATAAACATAATTACAGGTACGTATCATATACACATAACATACCTACAGCTACAGGTACGGAAGGGAACCTATATACCCCCCTACCCCACCTAGAAGAATCATGACTTTAGTGCATTTTTACACAACAACATTTTTAAGAATCCGTAGGAGATTACAAAAATTCAGTCACTATTAGGCTCACATAACACTAGACAAACCCATTCACAAGGTCTAGTATTCACACAAGACTAGACGTAACACACAAGGTCTAGTCTTGTATAAACACTAGACCTTGTGTGATTTTCATCATCGTAAAAAGACAGTTCCTTTACAATTCTCAGCAGGAAATCATCTTGTTGAATAATCCCCCAACAAAGGTATTGCCAATAAAAATCTCAGAAGCGTTTCATTGTAGATTCTAGCAAAGCTTTTATACCATGAGACCGATTCAAATTTCAATTCAGACTTTGCCACCGATGTGCATCCGTACTTTTTTCGTATTTATTGGAACCCGATATTTTTCCTCTTCAAAAATATTTTGCTCGAGTCTCTTTTTGTTGAAAACATGAGCTCTTTCTGTTTCAGTTTTTTTGGGAGTTTTTTTTTTGCCTGTGCCGGACAGGGTAGCTTGTTAATTTTGATCAGCGACTCGTTAGACCGAAGCCTGAGGGACAATATCATGTTAGATAGTTGTGAAGTTTATTTTCCGTGTGTACGTGGACGTGCCGTTCGTGAAAATTCACATCATATGTTTTATAACCTAGTAGAAAATATAGTTGAGTAGGTACCAAAATATCAAAACTTTGTCATATTTTCAGTAGCTTGCTGCTTAGTTCTTAGTACTATCCTGTTCCTGGCCTTCCTCACGGCTTGTTGAAAATTTATCATTCCATCAATCAAATCAGCCCAACGCAGTCCACATAGGCCTCTCCCAAGCTGCGCCACAACACCGTGTCTTGCGCCCTCCGCATTTACTTTGCCCCAGACACCTTTTAAAGGTCGCGATCCATCTCGTTGGAGGTGTCACTAACAACGATGTCTTCACTCCAGGACTCGCTTCAACAAACATGACCAGCCTACTGGCACTCTATCATTCTATGTTTCGATAAAAACCCAATCCACCAATATTTTCCTTTCATTTCTCCACAACTAAAATTTTCATGTCATATCCAATATCTCTAACCAAACATAACTATTCGGAGGTCATGCCGCACTCAACAGACCGTAATTGTCCTTCCTCAGTTGAACCACTTAAGTCCAGTTATAGATCGTCTTGACACACATACATGTAGGGTGATAACTCTAGTGGTAGGTCAAGCTTGTAAACTTGATATATATGATGTTAATGGTACAGATAGATAGGTAGGATATCCTTTATTGTACAACAAACAGCTTCTTCATTGATGATTGTTTGATTTTTTTTTGTGATTTCGGATAGATCCCTCAAGTTGCAGGTGGAATTTTACAAAAAGCACGACAAAATCTTTTAATGTTCTGTTTTACACGCTTTTCTGTTGTGATGTTGTCAAACTGAATAGCCTACCCTGTGAAGTATTTGGTCAGGAATTCATTTCATGTTTGTTGGGTTATGATTATGAGTGATGTTAAAAATTATGAATGAAAACGCCCACTTTATTGCGGTTTATCTATACATATAACAGGAAGTGACATGATGATCTCATAAATAAAATAAAATATAATAACTCGATAAAATCCTGAAACCGTCCGTCACGTCCCGTCGATATCGGAAAACACTACTATTGATTGTTGATAAGAGAAAATGAGTGAACTTTATCCACTACTGCGATAACTGTTGTACGATTTCTAAATCGTAGGGTCAGGTGGTCCTAGTAAAGGCAGGCATCAGCCTCCTCCATTCTGGCAACCTAGCACAGTCTGTCAAGATCAGTAATAAGGGTTCATCATTGTCTGTCCAGCCTTTTCCCAACAAAGTCAGCCTATCTGACCTCCACAACCTAAATACTAGATACCAATTTTTCCTTGGTTAGACTAGTTGTCAGACTTTTGGACTTCTTCCTGATCCGTAAAAGATTTACGAATGACAGCCGGGACCAACCAATTAAAATCTGAGGACATACCATCCTTGGCGATCATAGCTAAACCTGAGCAATCAACCCGTGCGGCATTTATTACTTATCCACGAGCCAACGGTGATAAGGGCTATAGTACCATAATTATTCATCATTACACTTAGCACGGGATGTCTCCAGCCTATCATTAATGTCCATAACGGTATTGTTTTTATCCGGTCAGCAGGAAGTCGCCGAACGATCTCATAACTGTCGATAAAGATGTAGGATGCTGCGTCTTGACGGAAGCGCGTGTACACGAAGCAAAAACTTGAGCCGTGCGCCGTGTCGACGACCTGATAGTGATGTGGGGGCTTCGATTGTTTGATTTCGATGTTTCTGATACACCTTTATTTGGTCCATTCGTACCATAAATTGAAATCACTTTTCGTTTGTCTCTGTGACTGTGTTGTTCTTCTTAACTGCATATCAGATTTTAATGTGCTCTTCACCATCATTTAGTTTCAGAATTTATTCCGGTAGGTTTATGTTTATAACACTCACATTTTACCTAACATTTACTGAAGAAATCTTGATGTTTTATCATATCCTAAAACCGGCAAGTAAATCACGGTATTATTTTAGCCTCGTAGATGCACTGTTAGCAAAATAGACGCAAATTGGACTGTCCCATCATTTCAATATCTTGTTATCAAAAATTCCAAGATGGTGCATGTTATATGCACCACCCCGCAAACGCGGTGGATTGTCGGCCCGCTCATAAAGTGAAGGCCTTTGTCCCAGCGGTGGGAACATAGGCTGGTTATGCTCTAACCAAGAATCGCTAAAGCTAGGAGCAATGGTTTGGTTTGCAATTTTCACCTGGTGAGATTACACGTACGTGCGTACGGCTTTTATCCTTTCTAATGAATTTATTTCTAAACATCTCGCTATATTTAATCTTTGTGTTGTATTATTTTTAACGGTATCGTAGCGTAGCATCACTACTATGGCCGGTGCGTGACAACGTGCATCACGATCAAACCACAACATAAGATGGAACAGAAGGGCAACTCTTAGCAGTAATGGAACACAGGACAAGGAACTTGTATCAAATAAATAAAAGCAATCATTATCTAATTACCGGGAGCTCGTAGCTAAATAAGAACAGCCGCTCGGGTCGACCTTTAGGTTAAGTCGCGCTTGCCTAGGTAGGTCATTGGATGGGTGACAACCCATTACATACCGAGTTTCCTCCGTGCCTCGGAAAGCACGTAAAGCTGTTGGTCCCGGCTGTAGTTTGTGTGTCTTTGACAGTCGACAACCAGTCTTACCAAGGGGTATTACCCAGGACTAACTGGGTTGTGGTGGTCAGATAGGCAGTCGCTCCATGTAAAATACTGGTATTCAGCTGCATCCGGTTAGACTGCAAGCCGACCCCAACAAAGTTGGGAAAATGCTAGGCAGATGAATATCTAATTACCGGGCTTGTTGGAGATTTACGAACATATGGTATTCGTGATTGTATACGGTTGTAATGATTCCTTTATTACGAGAAAGTAGCATTCCTTTTGCCATCATCTCTTGTTCATAATTATCACTCGTAGAAGACATTTATTAGCCAACCTACAGCGTTTGATGTTCTTCGGTCGACAACTATCAATCATGGGTGCGGTTACTAGGCGGCTTCGATACCATCTCCCTGCTCTTGTCCCATGTTTCTTTGGGTCGATGCAAATATGACCTGATTGACTGGTTATTATTTGCACCACGTCTACCTAAGTTTACTAAGTTCACCTTCTGCGTTTCTCTACTCCGTGCCACCAGCTCATCGGACTGTGTCTAGCCCAGTTGCTCCTACAATGTTTATGTTGCTTAATTGATGATTTAACACGGATTCAACACGCTTCTGAAATAATCGGGAGTAAAAAAAGAATGTAGATCACCTGCTTATAAACCATACACGCAGCTATATTACATGGCCTAGTAATTTGTTATTATTTGAGTGATTTGTACGTTATTTTAATGGCAATTGTGTTTCTTTTGCGCTAATTGGTGAAGTTCTGCAATTTAGATGTTCATGATACTTACTTATTGTATCGTATCGATGGCATGTACTCATTTAATCGCTACATAGACAGCGATTTCGTCTGCATGTACCAAGGCATCATATAGAACTAATAGCATATTTAATGTCTGAATAGGTGTAATTCGTCCTTGGTTATGGAACTGACTTAGTCGTATTAACGTAGCCATAACAAATACATCTGGTGTCAGTGTCACCTTCAAATGGTCGGATAATTGTAGTTTCCCACAATATTTTTTTCAGTTCACAAACATTGTTATCCCTGATTTACTCATAAATCATTCCTGTATGTAAATTGTTCATAGATTGTTAAGTTCTACTTCAGTATCTTGACTCTCGGCTTGGTCACTTTATAGATTTCATCTCACATTTCATTCTCACTCTCAAAATAATGATGTTCTCCTGTCGATACAATACATTGAAAGGATATTCGTATCCTTTCTTTTAAATGAGAAATTCACCAATAAAAGTCACTTCCCAAGGTTTGCAATTGTACCCACCTACGTAGTTGAGTATCGTTGATGTCTATCTTGTGTCAGCACTGTCATAAAATCCCAAATAATGTTGAGCATGTTCGAACCTGCTCACTCGAAACATCCCAATTTACCGAAAAAACCAGTCACGGCTATTTGCTCCCATCATTTCCTATACCCTACCATTTCACAATGTGTCTGTACATTAGGAGTGGCCCCCTCTTGCATGGTCCCGGCAGAGGGTGACACAATAGTATGGATGTATGAGAGAGAGTGCGCTTTGTGCCCGAGCATTGGCCTGTGGACGCTTTTGTTTCCGAAAATATATATCGAGAGTATTTTTTTTTCGAGTTTTTGATTGCAATGGTATGCAATACGTCGACGTACCATTCGATTCGTGTGCATGCGTTGTTGTGTCTTCAATGGCTGCCCTGAGACGCGACCAAAGAATGGGTTTCGAATATCAGATTTCAGTCGGCATAAGCCTTGCCTACAAATTCTATCTTATCTGGAATAGATTACAATTTGTGATCTATGACTTTTCAAATTTCGTAACGGATTTATAATGTTTCATCCACATCTTAAAGAGACTTGAAAAGGCACAGGGGTTCGACCAACCATCTACAATGATAAGACCCATGTCATTGAGCAGCAGCAGTGAATGTCCTGATTTAATCCCACAACTGCCCAATGGTACCTTAGCAGTTAAGAGATAGTTTTGCGAAAAGCTTTGAAGGAAGAAGGATACGTCTTCAGGTCTTTATGTTGTGCGATGGTAAAGTCAGTAAGGGTTGAACCTCATCTGCTAGAGCGAGAGAAACAGAGCGGGAATGCTATTGCACGAGTCAGTATCGACGATTCGATCGGCAGCACGCTCTGAAAAGGATAGAAGCATGAAAAACTGCGATTCCTTGCTGCCAGAAGAGGTTGAATTCTAAGGTAGAAGTTCGAATAACTATCGGTTATTTTATCTCTCAAGAAATAAACAACAGATGTGGCCTGTGTCAGTAAAAGTACGTACATATATTAATAGTTGATCGCTGATTTTCCTCAGCGCCGCAAAAGCTCCAGTTGTTTTCATTGCTAACTCGTCTTGCTTATCGCTTATCGTCAGCGCTGACTACCCAGCAGAGTGGTAGTCGGCTTCCAGTCTAACGGGATGCAGCTAAACACCAGTATTTTACATGAAGCAACTGCCTATCTGACCTCCACAACCCATTTACGTATCTTTATCGAGTCTATTATAAAGATACGTCACAATAATATAATATCTTCATTATAAAGCCCCTTTAACATCCATCAGATCAACACATTACCACACAACAGAAGCTCAGTGTTCTAATGAATTATGTCATTCATGCGAGCTCGTAGATAAGCGTTCATTAATGGGCGCTTCAATTTAGGTTAATAACACTCAGCGTTAAAGGTCAGCCCTGAATTGATTCGTGGTCTAAACCTTGTTAGTTATGGGCTGGCTTGTTAAGTGGGATGGAAGGGTATTTTGGTAGTCGCAGGTCAGGATCGGATTAAAATGCAGCTGAAGAAAGAAGTTTCATGTTAGACCTTTTTTTACCTCTGACACCAACAATCCAACAGCAATCTTATTCATGATCTTTCTGTCTTTGTCCCATGTTACTTGGGGTCGGCGCGTTTTCTTCCAGCTACGAAAGTGTCCTGGATACGAGTCCCAGGTCGAGCAAAGTGTTCTTGGGTTTTTCCATTAAGAATTTTTCAGTAGCAGCCACGGAGTCTGGGATTGTGCCCAGTTGATTGCAATACTCGCCCCATAAACATAAACGTAGATATATTTCTCAACGGTATGTCAAAGCCAAGTCAGAGGCCCTTGGGCGGCATAAAAACTCCGACACCAGGTTAGGCACTAACCACACGATAAGAAGAAGAACATAAACGTGGGTGTACTATTAGGTACACCTCTGCCCAACCCTTCGGGTATTACAGGCGAGATGCTGTGTATGTACATGTAAGAGCTCCACACAGCTAAAGTCTTAGACCCCGACACAAGTAACGTGTTCTACTACAGCAATACACTCGACACTACACTTGACACTTTGCCAAGCGCGTTTAAGTTGTTACTATTGTATCGGCGACGCTCGTAATGGCTTTGTAGTGCGCGTGCTTATGTTTCGTAATAAGTGGGTTGACGTTCGTTTATTGGAATTGTGTTATTGGACTGTGGTATTCTGGGAAATGGTTCGCTAGTCCAGTATCGCACAATCGTATCGTTCGTAATCGTAGTCCCCAAAGCGAGAACTACAAAGTTCTTCGTTTCGTAATCTGGTGTCGTAGTTTTTATGCCGCTTATGGGCCTCTGACTTGGCTATCTGGTTTGGCTTCCTCGCGATGTTTTCCTTCACCGAAGCAAGTGATAATTATACAATACGCACATGAATCCGAAAAATCAGAGGTGCTTGTCAAGGTTCGAACTCGAGACCTAAGACTTGGCAGTCCGACGGTCACACCACTAGGCTATCACTGCTAACAACAAAGTTCATAATTGTGAAAGCAAGAGGAATATCAACTGCAGTGGTTTCCTTTCCAACGATAAGCATCACTGCGATTTAACTCTTCGGCCAGGGGTAATGAACCTTACAATATCGACACTGACGTTAAACGACAGCCATTCATATAACACAGGCCGTGTAATATTTTTTTACAATGCAGGTAACCGCGGGTGTATACTATCGTTGATCTACAATCCTCATACAATAACAGAGCTTTGCATAATTTTTGAGGAGTACCCTGTATTCAACACTGTACTAAATACATATAACATTAACGGTCCAAGCACTTACAATTAGTGCCAAAGCTAACAGCAACTACTTGAATGAAATCATGTCTGGCACAGGTGCTGTAGTTGACATTGTGCCAGCTTACTGCATTCGTAATATGATGTAAAAGGACTCCGCGATTAATTTGTCGTTGTCAACTTTAAAACTCATTTTGAAGATAGTGTCACATCATCATCTTCCTGCCCTGTTCCCATTCTGCTTGGGGTCGGAGCAACACGTTTTCTTCTTCCATTCTCCCCTGTCAGACGTCACGGCATCATTTACTGGTCGGACGCCCGGTCGTGCGACCAAACATTCTTAATGGTTTCGACCAAAAGTCGCTTCTGCAGCCAAAAGATGTGGACGTGGCCGCGTAGTGCGTGTGGGCCCTAAACCTTACGGCTAGATAACACCACACCAACTAACCGCCATCCAACTATCAGACAAAAGGAGCAGTTTCTTTAGAATGCATATAGCTCTCAACTAAAGAAGCCTTCGATCTCACTTCAACAACTATATTTATTCTTTCCGCAGTCGCTGTTAGAAGACACGTCGCTTGAGCGTGTAACTCGTGTTTAATAAAAAATTTCCTCAGGATACGTTTTAAGAATGCGGACTAAACTCTGTGTGGGACATTTATTGGTGACAGCTCACATCCGGTGTGGATACAATGCGTTCAATATGGCTAGCTTGCAAGTGCGTAGTTTATTTATTTTTATCGTGCAATTTTTATAGCAAGAAAAAAAGAAAATACTTATTTATCGCAAGAACATGCATACAAAACAACAACAAAAAATAATAAACATACAAAGCATAGTTAACAATAGAATCTTATAGATGAAATCATTACTAGATATGTATGGTGAATTGAGAGTATATTGTTGGTGCTCTTGTTATCGTCACTGTCTTGCCTTTATCCTAATTTAATAGAGTTCCGTTCTGCATCTATTTCTCCATACTTTTCTTTTTGTCGTCATCTCAGTGGCCATCCTCTTTCTAGCCATATTATGATGATTTCGAAAATTTAACTAAGACTCGTTTAAAAGAATATCTTGATCGGAGTCTAATAAGTAGACATCGGATTATATGCATCTGCATGTTTGCATATGCGAATGCATAAAACGCTATTTTTATACCGTTATTGCATAGTTTCGTACTTTTTCATCGATAGTGCCTATTTCAGTCGAATGTGTTAAGTGCGTTGCATTACGCAGTTATATTAAATCAATAAAATAAAATAATCTTTAATTCCAATAAGCAACATCCATAAAACTTGGGTCTTGATGGAATATAAAAAGTTAACGCATTTATCAAGAGCACCAAGGTCCAAAGCCTGCCTGAAAATGCTTCTGAACAAATTAAGTCTAATTTCAAGTTCTATCCAGTAACGTCATTGTCGTAGAGAGGTCATTTTCAGCCTACAAATTAATATTAAGTCACAAGTTTCCTCTTGAAAATCTAGAAAAATATTTAATTGTGAATTGTCACAAGAAATACAACCGATTATTTATTTAATATATTTTTAGTGAAAACAAACGTATATTCTAACAATCAATAGCATTTTGTGTGTGCATATTTTGTCAATATTTCGCTTTTTAGTGCATAATTGCATGCATATTTTGGCATTTTGATAGTGCATATAATGCGATGCCTACTAATAAGTATACTTACTGCTATCCTTTATTTGTATTCTTTGACCCAACAATATTCTTGACTCACCCAGACTTGTCTAGACTGAACCAGTTCCGATAATATAACGCTCCAGTGTTGCATAAGATGAATGGACATCTATCTATACCTCTGTCTACAGACATAAACTTGGCAAAGTGACAAATATGTCGAGAGTACGCTCCGTAGTACTATACCGAGTACGAAGAATCCACTACTATACTCCACTGGAGCAAAAAAACACGCAAGACGAATTTATAAACAGCTTAGTACTGAACTGGCTTTACTATAGGAAATCCAAGCTAGGAAACCGATGAAAAGAAGCATTTACAAGGATTAGTAGGTAACAAAACCTATACATATAGTTGATTCCAATACTCAGACGGCAAATGCATAGGTAAACCTCCAATAGAATACCTTCAAAGTTTAGCGAGACTCGGTGTGACCTCGGGAAGCAACAGCGATGTTCCAATTTAAACTTGAGTACTGAAACAGGGACTTATAAACTAGAACTAACTGGAACAAGGCTAACTATAGAAATAGCCTTTAGTTTTAGTTAAAATAAGTTATACTGCAGTTGGGGATGGGGGCTACTGAAATAGGCGAATAGCGGCTCTGTTCAGAAATCTGGATCCGATTTTAGATGAAATCTCTCAATGGATGACTGAAATAGTTTGAAACTTCGACTGCCTGAAGGTAGACAAATACGATACTAAAATCAAACCTCTGCCCTCTCGGGACTCTCTGATGGAACTTCATAACTGGCGAAATGTGGGTGTACGATAGATACACCTTTGACTATGTTCGGTTTTCATCTTATATCTCCCTGTCTGCCCGACATCGATCCCTCTGTCCCAAAACTCCCATCGAATCTCCAGCTAGCTACCTCCCGTTACGATAAATACGAAAACAAAAATAATATTCCTAGAAATATGGATGCCAAACAAATGTAAGTGACGTGCGTTGAATAATAAATGTCACCCGTCTGGGCCCGTACCGCGGTAACCCTTTGTGTGCCCATCGGATGGTGTTACACCAAATTGGGTTGTAAATGGTGTTGAAAAAAAACAAGACGCCTTTGTTTTGTTGCTTGGCTTCTAAATTATGTTGCGGTGGTGTGTTATTTGAAAAGTACATTGTCATTATGTGTACCTGTTGGGGTCCTTTGCATGTCTGTTATCTTTTGTGATACTGCTATTCCATCTTTTACAAACGGTAAGCATCTTGAATTCTTGATAGACTACCGTCGGCATTCCTAGTTTTGTGTGTAATTTCACGACAAAGCTCGACGTCTCGTAGTGGATTCGTTTTAAAGCCTTGCATTTTATGCCGAATCCCGATGCGATTTCTGATAATCTCCTTACCATTGACATATTCCTGCCTCCATTTACATATTCTGGAGCAACAATTATCTTGTTTTCACACACAAACATCGTTGTTAGCCTTGGTTTTTGCCCGGCAAATTCCACAGCGTCAATAACACAAGCAGAATTAAGTCCCACCAGTTTATCAGTTGATTCAAAGTCTATTCAAGCTTTATTTGAAAGCAGACTAGGAGGTCTCACATTGTTTGTGACTAAAGCCTCAAAATTGGAACCTGGACACGTTCCGGCTAGTTTTGAGGCTTACCTTGTCGCTTCGGCTAATAGAGATGGCAGGTAAATGACCAGGTATAGCTTTCATACTTGCAATATTGAATGTCTCTTGTTGTTCATATTAGCCTGGTATTGTTTGGTAGTAAATGAATCATGATTTATAAAGGATATGCGAGCTCCTTCGATAATTTAGTCGTCAAGAGTGTCAGTTTATTAGATGTCGTTGCCTTCCTTAACATCTCAACGACCGAAAGTTGTATCTACCATTTTAGTCATAACTTCAAGTAAATTACTTATCACCAAGTCTCACGATTCACATCAAATTCTCAACCTTTTGCCAGCTAACATTCAACTTCTATAAATCTAGAACCTAATTGCACCGTCCTCTTTTTTGGAGCTCAATAAACTAGCTTCTTATACAGCTTGTAGTTCTACGTTCAGGTCTGCTGACATTCTACCTACCCTCATATGGGATTACCGCGTGTGACCCAATGCATTTAATTGCTAGTCCACATTCGGTATCCATATTCGGAACCCTAAGGTTGTCTTGTAACGGAATTGTAAGTTCCTTATCTGGTGGTTTATTTTTTTTGTGTTACAATCTTGTTTGGTTCTGTTGGAGGATCGCGGGGATATTAAATTGTTGGAATATTATTGCTCTTGGTAACAGTGGCTTTCTTGTTTCATGTGAGAACAATCAAGTGTTTTATTTTGGCGGCGCTTCGTCCTGCTTTCGTCGTAGATGTTCATTATGGAACTTTTTTCATCTTGGTAGATAATCTTACTTTACTCTCTATTACCTTGGCCATCTTATTCTGCTGTATAAAGACCAGTGCACCAATGCTGGGACACAGGCCTCCACTTTGCTAGAGGGAATTGGCCGTAATCCATAAAGTCGTACTTACATTATGTCCAACCAAAGTTCCGGTTGCTGAGTATTTTATTTTTGTGATTCAATTTGTGTACTAGCAAGGTATTTAATATGCGGTTGTAACACCATAATAATTGCTCGTGAAAACTATTACGCGATTAAAAACAGATTTACAACGTCGATCGTACCATCTGGTCTCGGGACTAAGATTTATTGCAGGCATAGAGTGGCGCAAGTGGTACACTAACGAGTGAACCCACTTTATAGCCAATAGAATTCGCATAAATTAGTATCGGATGTACTAAATATTCGTTGGCAGTTATCGGAAATATTTGTTTGCTGTATCAATAAGGGCTTTGCACGCGAGGATGTAATTAAATGTTTTCTTTATCGGTTTGTTTTCCTTGTTCCTGTGTTTCGTGTTGAAAATTCTAAAGTGGAATACGTGTTTTGCATGCACAAAATATATTGGCACACAAAGTTTTGAAACTCCTTAGAGAAATGCGTTTGCATGTTAAACAGAATACCTATTTGTTGTTGCCGAGAAAGTGAAATACGATGTATGGATTACTGTGACTCATCTTAATTGTCTCTTTATGTTGCAAGAAATAAATATTCCTCAATCAATCTTGGGTTTGTCACTGGGATTGCTTATACCATCCAGACTAGGTCCATTGCTTGGATCTAGGCCTTTTTTATTTCTTAGTCATCTCTGACTACGGATCATCCCATTTGGAATTTGCCTAAGTGGTCCTTTGATGGTCTTTTATATTATGTCTATAGATCATCATTCTCCTTCGCACATCCTTGTTTATTTGAAATCGTCGCTGCGAGTCTTCTTCTTCCGTTCCTCTATTTGTCGTCATCTCATGAATCACCTCCTTTCTAGGTAAACATCTTAAAGTCTTTAGATGATTTTAATTATACTTTTGAAGTTACAACATTATTTTCAATGAGAACATTCTACAAGTTTTTTTATCTCATTCGCCGTTTCCACTCGTAATACAGCCTTCGTGAATAAAACCCTTATGTCGGTCACTGAAGTTGACAATCTGACTGTGACGTAATACAAATAACGGTAGTACGCGGTCGAACAAACGCTTTGGCGCCGACGAGGCTGGCATAGCGGTGCTGTGACCCTTTTGCAAGTGCGCCCAAGTTGTAGAAGGGAGCGAGATTTGCAATGCTCAAATTGATTTGAGAGATTGTTATAGTATAAGTGGTTCATGAAATTGACTCTTTGGATGAACAGTGTTCTCTAGTTTCTAATGAACTGCAAGTCCTTTCTCAAAGTTCCACAACTGGTTTCTCTATCTCTACTAAACTTGACCCCTATCACTCAATGTAGATGTAAAATTTCAACCTTGTGAATTTTAAATAATTAATGTTGTTTATTCATTTGGAAAACTTCGGTTCGTGATAAAGAAGGTTATGCTGGCTATTCAAAGGATTTGCATTATCCTCTACAAATATCTATACTTTCAGTTCATACTTTTTGAGCTATAGTATTATGTCCACAGCCTAGATTCACAGCATTTTGTCAAATGATTCTAGACTCTCTCCCAACTTTCATTAAATATTCACAATATCGCAGTCAACTTAACACTACGCCCACAGCGAGAGATATAATTGTACACAATTTGACGTTCACGAGCAACGCTTATTTTATTTTAATGCTGCCCGTATGGACCGCTACTTAATGCAGATTAGTTTATAATTGTGTGGTGTGCTTATCTTATAGATATAACTGTCAAGTTTTAAACCTTTCTTTAGCTTTTAATTTAAATTATTTCTGTGTCTCAATTTTAATGTTCATCTTCATCATAATGCGACGCCCGTTTCTCCTAAGGATTAGAAAGAGTTGTTCCTATAATACACCCACAATTTGCCAGTTTTAAACCTGAATTTGATTAGATTGGGATTCCCGATTCCAGAATTTTCTTATCTTCTTCCTTCGATTGCCTTTCTAGTTCAGAAAAGTCATATTCGTGTTTATAAAAGTGTGAATGTATTTCGGTGGTTTTCGCATCTTTCGTTCATGGGGATTTCATTTTAGTATCTTACTTGAATTGGTACTATTCAACACCAACTATTTAGGTAATTATTGGTATGCAAATAATACTGCCATTGCCAGTATTTCGGAACATTAGAATTTTGTCGATATCAGAGTAGTTTCGATAGCGTGTTAGTTTGCATTGTTACTGCTATAACAATAGTTAGCTATCGAATTACTGAACTGTAGTGCTCGCAAGGTTTGAAAGGCTTTAAATTCTGATTACTAAGTAGATTTTTGCAGAAGGATCATAGTCAAAATTTTGAGTCAGTTTACTAAAAATCTTCCTGTTATTTCCTTTCAACCACATTTCACTATTGTCTCTAGTATCTTTAAGCCCATTATGTTTGGGCGTCTTATTGGGTTTTTGAAATTAAAAAATAACGAACGACCATTTTCATCAACCCGTTTACTCCAACAGAAAAAAGGATACAGATACAAAAAAGAATATAGATTAAATGTAGAGTAAAAAAACCGACGGATGACGTTGATGCGTTTTAAACTGTCAACCTGTGACGTTTGCTAATTGACCGGCGGGCGAGTTGTTGCTACGATTCGATAGATGGCGTTGGGTGTAGTGAACATGCCGGCCGCCTTGGAATCCTCTGGTTTCAACACTCGGTAGTTGCTTTGCCGGCTGCGTCGACTCCGTTGTCATCATTGGTGTCATCACTCGTCGCCGATGGCACCGGAAGTGGGCAAATTTTTGAGAACGCTCGCTGCACGGTGCCCGTCGCTGTTTGGAGCACAGCTACACGGCTTACACCATCGCTCCCTGTGAACACCTTAACGATTCTGCCCATGCATTTCTTGCCTTGTCCTGCCTTGTTTAGGGCAATAAGGTCTTTATCTGTTTGTTTGGTGAATGAAACACTGACAATCGTCTTCTCTCTTATATTTTTTATTTCGTACTAAGACTAACTTAATAGTGGACTGTATAAACGTGTGTTGAATGAGTGAGTGAAGTATGTCTGTGTGAATGAGCGGTTTGCTATTAACTAAGGGATTTGTATGTACTTATCTATATAATTAGACATACCGCCCACCAAAGTACGTAGTGCATTAACGTACTTTCTAAATCGTGTAAAAATTGAAAAGAAATATCAACCTGTTGAAATAGGATATAAAACAAAACTTCTTGTAAGATTAGAGTAGGTACATAAGCTTAACATGGTGGATAAGTGTCACTGTTCATGTATCTTTCTTGGTTATTATAAAATAACATGTTATGAAACTTAGAACCACATATCACACATATCAAGTTCAACACCAACTTAAAACTAATATTTATACAATAATAAAATAACCATTACCGCCCACCGTGATAAGTACTAGGTACCTTAACAATGCATGACAAGTTTTATTTCCTTAAACTAAGTAAGTAAGTACACTTCAGAAAGCCATACCTACCTAAGTGCATAGGTGCTAGGCGGACAATAGTTAGATATACAAAAACATGTTGATTCTAATTAAACAAACATTTTTTTTTTTGTTGATAAGGTATGAAAACATAACTTGGTTATATATTTAATCTTGTTATCACCTTTATCAATAACTCATCAAGGTAAATATTGTATAAACCAAAGCAGGATTAGTTCTAAACATAAGGAATTAAATTAGTTACCGACACAAGTATTCGATAACTATGTTACAACTTCAAATCTTAATGGGTAAGTACTATTAATAAGTTACACAATAGTATAAAAAAAATCATTTAGGTAAAACACATATTTTACTAATGGGACGTTTAAATTCTCCATTCTTACATTTAATAGATACAACACGTGTAACATTATCAGGCCCTAAATATTTATTAGTTATTCTTCCTAGAATCCATTTAGCAGGGGGAATATTATCCTCTTTTAGAATAACTATATCACCTACTTCTGGCTCAGATTTTTTCGTATTCCATTTATACCGTTGATTAACCTTTTGAGCGCCATTGTCACATATACGTGACAAGCAAGCGCATTCCCTGTACGCCAACGACACAAATATGTGACCAAAAATGTGAAGCACTATCACACGAAATGAACAATTAAATCATTAATTTTGTATGTTTTTATTTGTATACCTTAAATATTTAATCTCTAGTCTTGTCTCTTTAATAATATTGTATATTGATAAAGTTATGGAATCCGTGTTCATTTTGTAGGTATTTTTTTTGTATGCGGTGAAATTGTGGCTTGGCGTGGAGGGCACGCGCGTGCGTTTATGCTCTGGCGTTCAAAAGGTTAAGGTTAACTAAATATTCCTTATACCACCGTTTCCAGAAGTTTTGTACCATTTTTTGTGTTAATCTCCACCTGTCTAAACCTGTAACGTTACTTTCGGAATAATCTTCATCTGGAATACTTATCAATGGTTCACCTATAAGAAAATGACCGGGGGTCAAAGCCTGAGGCTCGTTAGGGTCATCACTCATGACAGTGATTGGACGAGAATTAAGACAGGCCTCAACCTGTACCAAAACAGTAGACAACTCTTCGTAGGTAAGAGTACTGTCTCCGATTACCTTGTATAGATGTGTTTTAACACTACGAACTCCGGCCTCCCATAGACCTCCGAAGTTAGGTGCATGTGGAGGTATGAAATGCCATGTTGTATGCTCTAAATTCAGTAATTGCTCAATTTCGCGTGGCACTGTTGACTTAGCTTGATCAAACATCTGACGTAGTTGTCTGTTGGCTCCAACAAAGTTAGTGCCATTGTCACTAAACAAATCTTGACAGTGACCTCTTCGTGCTGTGAATCGCTTGAAGGCTGCAATGAAAGCCTTTGAAGTCAAGTCAGTTACAACCTCTAAATGAATAGCTCGGGTGACCATACAAATAAATAAACAAATATATCCCTTGTAGGATTTCGCTCCTCGACCAGGTGAGAATCTCACGTTAATAGGCCCCATGTAATCACAGCCAGATGATTTAAACGGTCTAGTTGGCTTTAATCTAATTTCCGGAATTTGACCCATTAATTGGTTACTCTTTGTCTTAGAATATCTCAAACACTTAACGCATGCTCTGTAATGACCTTTTACCCTATCTTTTGCTCGCAATATCCAATATTTGGTTTTTAAATAACACAACATAGCTTGTGGTCCACCATGAAAAGTTCTAAGATGTGCATCCTTAATTATAAGCTCGGTAAGATGACTCTTAGCGGGCATAACTATTGGATGTTTTGTGTCGTATGTAACCTCTGACTCATTTATACGACCTCCAACCCTTAGCAACCCATTTCTATCTAAAATAGGGCAAAGAGTGCGGAGTTTACTTTTCTTGGGGACGAATTCTTTATTTTTTAACCAATTTAGTTCTTCACTAAAATTCTCTTCTTGAACCTGTTTGATGCATATTACTAAACTCTCATCCATTTCTGAAGGGGTAATTAAGTTTGAATATAGAATACGTTTCTCCTTTGGTAATTTCAAATTGTGTATAACTCTTCTCCAGTAAGACATTGCTTTTAAGGTTTTAGATAATGACGAAAACATAGTCCAAATAAATTCAGTTTTTAATACGGGTAAGGCAGTCAAAGATGTAGATCTTTCTTCTTCATGAGTATCCTGGATGATTTCAGGGTTGTCCAACTGTACAATTGATTGTGAAAGCCAAGACGGTCCCGACCACCACAACGCATGTTCAAGTAAATCTTGCGCAGGTAACCCCCTAGAAACACAATCAGTGGGATTCATGTCAGTGCTAACATGTCTCCATTGTTCATGGTCTAAAATGTTGAGAATTTCAGACACACGATTGCTCACAAAAGTAGTCCAGCGGCTAGACCCTCCTCTCAGCCAAGCTAAGACTATTGTAGAATCCGACCAAGCGTACAGGTTCTCCTTCGGTATGTGCATTATTTGCGATGTCTCGAATATCAATTTTGCTGCTAGAACTGCACCGCAAAGTTCTAGTCGTGGTATAGATACCTCTTTCTCTATAGGAGCAAC
This sequence comes from Standfussiana lucernea, assembly GCA_964057025.1. Taxonomy (NCBI): domain Eukaryota; kingdom Metazoa; phylum Arthropoda; class Insecta; order Lepidoptera; family Noctuidae; genus Standfussiana; species Standfussiana lucernea. Next base: position 11,362,590 of record OZ059808.1, on the reverse strand, counting down.
CTTGCTCTTTGCTGATACCAAACTCACATAAATATTGCCTTCCTCATTGACAACACGAATATATACAGCAGCGCCGTATGCTAACTTAGAAGCATCAGCAAAGGCATGTAATTCAACCTTTGACCTTGAACTGAAATAATACCACCGTGGTATGTTTATCCCTTTCAAATGTATCAAACTTGTTCTAAACTGTAGCCAATCATGTCTCAAATCAGTAGTCAGCGCATCGTCCCAATCAAGCTTAGACTTCCATAGCTTCTGAATAAATAATTTTGCAATGATTACTACGGGCGCAATCCATCCTAACGGGTCATATAGCCGGGCTACATCTGATAAAACTTGCCGTTTAGTTATTGGCTCCTTTAAGTCTGGCAAGTTAATTGTATATTGAAAAGCGTCCAGCTCTCTGTGCCATACCAATCCGAGTACCTTCAATAAGGTAGATGTTTTTAGTCTTAACGAATCACTGTTTCTGTGTTTGTCCCCTTGTATGTGTGTCAATAATTCTTGATTATTGCTACTCCACTTTTGCAGATCAAATCCACCACAGCTCATTAATTTGTTGATGTCACTATAAATGTGTAAAGCTTCCTGTATGGTGTCACAACCTGTGAGAAGGTCATCCATGTAAAAATCGCTCTTGGTTATGGATGAAGCCACAGGAAAACTTGCACGTTCTTCATCAGCTAACTTATGAAGTGATTTAACCGCCAAATATGGAGCACAAGCAGTACCAAAGGTCACTCGTAATAATTTATAATGTCGTAGTGGCTCGTCTCCCTGTGATCTCCATACAATTCTTTGGAAGTCTGTATCCTCAGAATTTACCTTAATCATCCTGAACATTTTGACAATATCTGCGACCATACAAATCTTGTGACATCGCCACCTCATTAATATATGTCTTAAGTCCTGTTGTAACTTAGGACCCACTAAGAGATTATCATTAAGTGAAAAGTTGTTCAGACCTTTACAAGAACCATCGAAAACTACTCTCACCTTTGTGGTGTCTTTATCCTCTCTCACCACAGCATGATGAGGGAGATAAACTGCCTTCGGATTGTCTATGTCCGCTTCCTCCACCGGTGTCATGTGATTCATCTCAATATATTCATGCAAAACTTTGTTATACTCTTCTTTTAAAGTAGGATTCTTCTCTAATCTCTTCTCTAAAAAATCCCATCTTCTTGTAGCTATAACTACTGATTTTCCATATTGACATTCTGGATCTTCCTTATCAAAAGGTAACTTAACCACTAACCTCCCTTCTTCATCGCGTGTAGTTGTCCTGTCATAAAATTCTTCGCATCTTTCTTCAGTCTTCGTCATCCTTTTCTGTACCAAGTTAGGCTCATTTTCAATCTCCCAAAATTGTCTAAGTATCTCATCAGTCCTTAAATGTAAATGCATGTTGATTACTCGGCCAGCTGCTGAAGTTAATTCTCTTGACACCCTACCTGATAATACCCAACCTAAGGTAGTGTTTTGTGCCAATATTTCATTGTGACGTATAATACCATCCAATAAAATCTCACTATAGACTTCAGCTCCAAAAAGAATATCAATTTTTCCTGGTGTGGCATAACCTGGATCAGCTAGTGGAATTTTACTCAAAGAAAGCCAATCAGGCGTGCTTAACTTAGTTGATGGGAGTAATGACGTAACAGATCGCAAGACATACGCGTTCACTTGGATCAAAGCATCAGGGCTATGCCGTGATTGCACCGCAAGAGAAACCATATGTTTAATACTCGTATGACCACCATCACCTATACCAGACACCATACCACTGATACGTTTACGTGGAAGTCTAAGTAATTGTACAACCGACTCGCTAATAAAAGACGCCTGCGATCCTTGGTCTAATAATCCTCTCAATTGTTGTTTATAACCGTGCTCATTGTATGCCCAAACGGACACGGTAGCTAACAAAACACGACTCGGTTCTAAACCTCCACTTGAGAAATTAGTTGAAATAGGTATACTCACGGTTTTATCCGCCTCACTATGCGTAGAAACGTCGTCAGGTTTTGCTACGCTGCTCAACTCCCTCTCAAAATGCAATAATGAATGATGCCTCCTCCCACATCGCCTACAACTCACTGAATTCCGACATTTCATAACTGGATGAGATGAAGAAAGACAATTAAAACATAAGTTATTTTTTTGAACATAATCTTGCCTATCTTTCACACTAAGTTGACTAAACTCCTTACAGTGGTACAAATTGTGTTCACCTTTACACAAACAACACTTGGCAGATACGTTAGAATTACTCTTTTTACTGTCAATAGAACCATGATAAGATTTGGTTTTTGTGTTGGTAGATTTTAATTGTGTAGGTACCTTGTTCGTATCTATCATCTCTAAAGATCTAAATCTTGACTCTAAAAACTCAGATAATTGTGTCCATGACGGTAACTCATCATTAATTATGCCAAGTTGGTATTCCCACTGCTTCATGGATTCAGGATCTAATTTAGAAACCACTAAATAAATAATAAACACATCGCCGTTAGCGGTATCGATGTTCATATTACGCAAAGATTGTAAACACGAAGTTGTTGTATCTAATAAAAGTTTAATGGCACTAGCAGACTCACCCATTATTGGTTTTTGCGTAAACAATGTTCTTAAAATTGCATTACAATTAAAACGCTTATTATCGTAACGCTTAACTAATTGTTTCCAAGCGTCGTCGTAGTTCGCATCGGTGGTTGAGAAGTTGCGTAACAAACATTCCGGTTCACCTGACAAGTTACCTTTTAAATAGTGTAGTTTTTGCACTGGAGATAAATTCTTGTTATTATGAATAAGTGAAATAAATATATCATAGAACGTTTGCCACTCACTATATTTACCACTAAACGTTGGTAATTGTATGCGCGGTAACCTAACTTCACATTCACTAACCACGTGTCCAGCACTTGCATTTGGTTTCGTTAAAATCGTTGATGATCCATTTGATGACGCGAGATAGGGCTCCAGGGCTTCCTTCAGTTGAGTCTTGTATGCTACATACAATTCCTCGAACTCCTCGTACATATCTTCAGTAAAATATGAGTGTTGCTTCTCCTTTTGGGTCACCTTACCGATGATCGATTTATGTCCATCTTTGAAAACTTTCCATAACTCCTCCAAATTGTCCAATCTGGTTTCTAAGTAGGGTTTTTTAATTCGTTCTTTGGGAGTTTTCTTGTAGTTTTTCTCTGCTTTCCTCAAGTTTTCCAGTACCTCTTTTTGATAGGCCAGAAGCACCTCCATTGTTCAAATGTGTTTAAGACGTTGAAACTCGAAATCCAAACAAAATAGATAATGATTTGAATGATTATCTTCGCTAATGACTTGTTTTACACTCGATGTTAGCAAAGATAATCCGCTCAGGAATGCTTTTGTTCTCACGGTGACGACGACGATCGCCCGATGTAACTCAATAAATCCGGTTCGTTGGACCATATGTTTAGGGCAATAAGGTCTTTATCTGTTTGTTTGGTGAATGAAACACTGACAATCGTCTTCTCTCTTATATTTTTTATTTCGTACTAAGACTAACTTAATAGTGGACTGTATAAACGTGTGTTGAATGAGTGAGTGAAGTATGTCTGTGTGAATGAGCGGTTTGCTATTAACTAAGGGATTTGTATGTACTTATCTATATAATTAGACAATTAAACTAAAGAATTCTGTAAAATTAACGGAATTAACTTATTGCTGTAATAGATTTCTATACTTCAGCTAATAAATAAAACCACGTTACTACTGTATCGTCTATGAATAACAAATTGACCTAATTCTCTTCCATTTTATGTCTTGTGTGGGAATTCAACACTCTCGCTACTTTGTTACCTTTTTATTAACAGATGAGCATAAAATTAATGTGTTTTCGTTTTTCTTTTGTTACAGGTAAATTGTGATGAATGGTGATATTTGCTGTCCCCTTAAAGGTTAAGTTTTCTCGGGGCTTTTGTAAGTTAAGCTTTTATAGCGTTGGTTAAAAAGTTTTTAATCACCACTGTGCAATGGATATCTCTTTGAAAAGGTTAACAAAAATGCTATACATATCTACTTAACTTTTTTAACTCTGTAAAGAGCGTTTGACACAGTTTCAGTATCGATTTGAATTCAACGTCATTATAAAAACTCTAGTAATAACGGTTTGAATTAATGATTACCCATATGCGCCACAGAAATACAGGGTTACATTTATTTAAATATACTTTATGAAGCATGCGTTCAATCGAACAGATAATTAAAATGAATTGAAAGGGATCCTTCAGGGCACCATATTTGGCCCTTTATTGTGCAACTAAGTCGATATTACTACTATTTATTATTGACGAATCGTCTCTTATGTCATGAGAATAGTGCTGTGACCTATAAACGAAATTGATTCCGGCTCAGGATGTCAGTGTTCCGTGTCGTAACTTCAACCACGAAACTGACATTGCGTGTCTGCAACCGCAAAAGGTAGAAACGGTATTATTTATTTACAATCGTTCCCTTCCCGTTGTCGTGTAAAAACTACGTTCGTCTTTACAAGAAATATAAAGGAACTGTCAGTCAGTACCGTGACCGAGTGTATTATGAATATAATTACACAACGCTTCCAGCTGGTTTCCCTTGAATATATCAATTTCATCACACAGGATGATGCGTTTGTTAGTGCTAATAGAAGTTTCACTAAGGGCGTTAACATACAGCTGTTGTGCATTAAAATTATTCTTATTTTCCTCTGTAGCGCAAATAAGTAAAAGCATTTAGTGCTATTGTATTATATAAAGACGTTTTAAATAGCTCCAGTTTTAAATGCATTCCGTGACTTGTGGTGGTGATCGGCGGTACATTTTTAAATAAGATGGAGATTCCTTAAAGCTTTTCTTTAATGATCCAAACTTGGACGAATGCACTAACATCCCATTGAATATCGATTTAATGCTCACCAGATGGGACGCAATTTTCTTAATACGTTTCAGTGCTTCATTACACATTTCTCGATATATGTCACATATTCACGGTCCTATGTCATTTGTGTTTTCATGTGTGGCTTAACACTTTGATCTAACATGTCTATGTACTTCCCCTAACGAGGAGAAGGGCATGTGTCCCAGTAGTTGGAACATAAGTAGCTTGTCGTCGAATTATAGGCCGACTCAATTTAGTTGCCATCGATACGCGAAAAAGAAAAGGAAGGAAATTATGAGCTGATCCAGCATGTATAGTTTTCTTTGAAACAGATGTTTCGAAATTCTTAACTGTGTACTTGTTGTCTCATATTTCTGCTCACGTGAACACAATAACAGCAACGAAAACCCACACGCTTAAAATTTGCATGTACTTACACGAGCGCTTACGACATTTCGGGAAACAATGACATGGTCTCATTAGTAACCAGGAACCTTGTCTTATACAATGCTAATTACTGAAATGTCAGTAGTGTGGCAGAGTACTTAGGTAGCTTCTGTGTGCAAAGGCAATCGTATGTCCGTTCCGTTTCGTTACGCCGGACTGGCTTGCCGAAATCTTACGAAATGTATACGCCAGTGTAAGAGATTTTTGCTGTAGTTATACGAGACAGAACCTTTATAGTAGACATTAGCTTTTTCTAGTGGCTTCGCCCGTGTTGTGACAGAAATTCTGCCATGGAAGCGGACTTTCGTCTATCTGCTAAACATCGAAATCCCTTGAGTCGTGAAATATATCAGATAAAAAAATAGTCACTTTAAAAATATTAGTGCATGCCTATGCATGTGTTTGGGAGAACCGCCTGCCCTCATTCCGATTGATTGAATATTGGAGTATAATATGGCAATGCTCTCCCAACAAGTTTAAGTTTTTGCAAAGACCTTATTTGATGCAGAGAGCAAAGGATCTTGTTTCTTATCATAATTAATATTCTGTGTATTTCCAATATTACAAATAAGGTTTTCCTCGAGAACGCCAGTTCGTAAACTAAGTTTTTTTTGGAATTAGAAAAATCATTTAACAAACTACCAAAATCTGCCTGTGAACGTTTTTATCAGAATCCGTTACGTACCTGAATTCCCTTTCGCGTATTTGTCATTTGTTATGACATTTGTCTGGATTCCTCATTTCGTTCAATTTAACAACTACACCGTACCCTCACAATTCGCATATTCAGGACTGAAGGCTTTGTAAACCTAGAATTCTCCAAATCGAAACATCAAAGCTGAACTACCTGGAATTTCCTTTGAACCATCGAAAGGACTTCACTAGCTACTACAATTTCTGATCCTATTTTATTATTCTTGGAACGGAACTTTCGGAAAATACCCATATTTCCGTTACTTTATGAAAGGGTCGACCCTAAAAGGGATAGTAAATGTTACCTGAACATTTGTTATGATTACGAAAATGGTGGATAGAGAAATATTGCTCACAGCGTTGGCATTAATCGGATATAAATACAAGGTTATAATGTAGACACACGTGTAAGAGATAAAGGTGATAATTAAAAGGAGGAAAATGAAGTCTTAGGGGTTGTGTAGCTTCCAGGTCAGGTTTTATTTATATGTAATTTGTATGAGATTGTCAACCGCTTACAATAATGTCCCTAGCAACATGTTTCTTCAAGTAGTTCTTTTCAAAACCTCGCTAAGTAACTACCTGGGATAGTCGATTGGGGAAACTCTTTAACAATTTTGAGAATAGCTAAAGTCTGATTAATCTAAATTGAGAAAATTAGATGGTAGTAACTATGTCAGTATCCTGAAAGACGTTCTTAAGAATCAGTGTCTTTAGTTTAACTTAATACAGGGACACATTAGTTCAGCGAAAGACTGGATTGGAATATCGAGCCTAATAAAAAATAACATCATTTATAAAAAAATATTTACCATCGAACATGAAAAATCCAAGACCGTGTAACACCCACAAAATGTTCCAACGTTATCCACTAAACATCAAAGAGTAAGGAAACACTGTAAAACTGCAGACAATAAACCTGACACATGTTTGATGCGCAAATAATTGAGCATAACACTGCCATCTGTCACACCAGACGGTTGTATGTGTTCGAGCGAAACGCCGCAATTTGGACACAATTACTTCGTCTATACCATAAAGGATTCAGTTGAGGTACTGTTACGGGTAAAGACATCTGTTGAAACTATGAAGGTAAGAATGATAAAGCTAGAGGAGGTTAATACTGAAACGGCAGTTGATAGAGATGTACTGAAGAAGATGATAGTCTGAGCCGCCACAAGACTTCGGGTAAAAGCAAAAATATTAGTGGTCAAGAGGATTGTAAAAACGGCCATAGGTGATAATAGGGAAATAAACCTGACACATGTTTGTTGAGCGTAACACCGTCATCTGTTACATCCGACGTACGTGTACGAGCGAAATCGCGCATTTTTTGCACAATTACTTCGTCTATGCGAAGAGGATATAATAATCATAATGGATTCAGTTAAGATGACTGATATTGGTAAAGACTAAAGACGACTGTCGAAACTATTTATAGTTTCGACAATCGTCTTTAGTCTCGTCTCGTCTTTAATCTTTAGTCTCTTCGTTTTACTATCTGCCTCATCATTTTTATTACCTTTAGGTAAGGAAGATAGTCATATGGAAGAAGATGACAAGACCCAATGTAAATTGATGTAGGCCAAAGAATTGTGAAAGGTGAAGGTAGAAATAGATTATTGGGTCCGATTGCGTTTCTCTCCGAACCTAAATAATGACAGACTAAAATTTTACTAAATATGTCCATGTCCTTAACCTAAAGCTATTACGTTTCTGTTAAAATAAGTTCACGTCACTAAATTTGAACTTAATTCTACGTCTAGGGAAATGGACATAATTACGTTCGTTTGCCGCCGCAAATGGCAACACCACACCGCTAGTCTGTCAAGTTGTCAAGTCTGTCGTGGTTATTTTTTAACCGACTTCAAAAAAAGGAGGAGGTTCTCAATTCGGTTGTATGTTTTTTTTTTGTGTTTGTTACTTCATATCTCCGTCATTTATGAACCGATTTGAAAAATTCTTCTTTTATCTGAATGGATCTACTTCCCGATTGGTCCCACAGAAATTTCATCAAAATCGGTCCAGCAGTTTGGTTTTGAAATCAAAATAGCTCGAAAAAATATCATCCAAGTAAACGAAATTGCGAAAATGATACTTGACAAGGATTTGTGTGTGATACGATAACTAAAAAAAAGGGTAAAATAAAAACTTTTTTGCAAAAAAAACCGACTTCCAAAAAAAACACAAAAAAAAGTGGTAAATAACTTTACTTTCGGAAGTCGGTGACTATTGTTTGTTTCATTGAGTTTTTGTGTGAGTTTTCGCAAGAATTATTAAATTTTTAATAAATATGGATATAAAGAAGCCAAGAATGAAGAAAGAACAGCAACAATATTTATTAAACTTCTTGATGAGGAATCCGGAAATGGTTAACGGTATGTTTACAAAATATTTCATGTGTTATAATTGCATCAGCGACTTCTTGTAAGCATTTGCTTACAGATGGCTGACTTAAACCTAAATACTGCCCCTGCCCAACCGTTGTTTGGTAGCCGCCATGTCCAAAGAAATGGAGTGAAGCCCAAACTTTGATATGCACAGGAATTCCGTGCTGCCTTTGTCGATTTAAATTCTGGTGAAGACACTCCACTAAAAGATGCGCAGTTCTTTTAGACAGCCTGTATAATTTGGTGAAACCTCTGCAGGCACGTCGAAAGGGTTGGAATGGTCCCGAATATGGCGATGCGCTATCCTTCTCGCAGCCCTACAACGAAAAAAGTTAGGTTATGTTATGCTTATACCGTATACAAGAAAAGCAGTTTCTATAATATAAATTTCGTACTCATACCGTTGCCGTTCCTCATTGTGTCTTCTTTGAATGATAGCCCAGCCATAAGGAAACATTTTTCACTATTTTCTGAAGAAACTTAGCTTACGTACGGACTAAATAGGTGCGAACTTAAAGACACTTTCTAGACGTAGGTATAAGTTCATTTAAAGCCAACGAACTGTCAAATTGTCAGAAACGGAATAGCAAAAGTCTTGCGTAGACATAATTTAAGTCCGAATTGGACATAAATAGTGTTGTGGACATAATTAATTAACAAACGCAATAGCAATAATATAAGTACGAATTTTAGACTAATTTAAGTCTGTTATTCGGCATTATTTAAGTGCGCCGAAGAAACGCAATCGGACCCATTGTCTACTAAGACGATGTGCTTAATTTAGAAATCCTAACCTATACTATTATAACAGACATTAAGTTATCAATATCATACAAAATATTGTTTTCTCTGTAGAAAATATCTTAGAACAACAAGTATCTCACTATTGTCTTGTTGTTCTGTTATTTATTGACCCATTTATTTGTGATGTTCATTCTTTATTTATTTGTCAGCTTTGTGTTAATGACTAATACTCACCGATTGGTCATAGGTATTTTTCATATTTTGCTTATTAAATAGACTTACTTGATGTTCTATAGGTATTTCTTATACTTTGTTCATTCCTCATACAACCATGATCGCATTTGCCATATACCTATACTTAAACATACTTCTTTAAAGCGACTCGAACACTTCGTTCGTGACTATTAGTACTATACCACTTGTGTCAACACCATCACGCGTTTCGAATAAAATAAATATTTGCTTGATTGTAAACGAGCTCGATTTTACCTAGGTCCTCGTTTTGTTGAGTTTGAAAAATATCTATTGTCGTGTATGCGGTATTCTACTAGAAAATATATTGTATTTCAAGTTTTCATGTTTTGTTTAAACCTAGGCATGCAGAATTGCAGATGTCAGTTACTATTAAGTTCCAAAACTTTGAGCTTGTTTCTGATCAATGCTTTTTCATCATAACTTTCAGGTCGTCTTTTGCTAGTTTAACAAGATTAAGTTAAGTATCAATACTCCCTGAGTGGTCCTTTCGTCGTTATAATTATCTCTTGTAGGCACAAAATTGTAGCCATTATTTTAAGATGTTTGTATATACCTTCTTTCATTTCACTAACACATTTTTATAAGACACTATTGGAAAAAACAAAGTACTTTTCCCTACTTATATGAGTACGCAACTTTACAGAAACCTTCATCATCTTGACACATTGAAAGGTTAAGTTATCGTAGATCGGTACTGCCGAGTATTAAATATTCATAACCGTACCTGTCCGTTCTCGCCTTAGGATAAAACAAAGTTTTTTCTTCACCAACAGAAGCAATTTCTAAGTCTGGCTCGAACACGTCTGCGAGCTGCGAGGCCTTCAATTTTGTAGACGTTCCTTTGAACATCTGTATCAATAATTATGACTGCGATGTTCACAACTTTGTTTTTCAAGGAAGGTCGAGTGAGTTGTTTGAGGTATTTATAGTTTACGATATGAATGATGTTTGGTGTCATATTGATCCTTGTTGACATATTCTCTGAGTCCCTTTTAGATGTTCCGAAATAAAATTTTGCTATGAATAGAACTTTCAAACCCATAGAAATTATTTACGCGTGTAAAGTAATATACTTTCTCAATTTGAAGCTACTAAAGCACGATTGATTTAATAATGTTTGTAAGATTATAAACCTCTGTTATAATTTATACAAAATATTATATTGAATTGTCAAACAAACTCTTCTGGATACATTTGTAACTGACGAAGTTTTTCTAAATAAACGTTTGAGTAATTTTCTTATTAGTGTCAAGGTCTTTCCTCTATTTCGGTTTTATGCATGAAAATATAAATCGGCTTTTATTATTTGAAAACTGGCGGTTTTCTCGTAGAGACTATATACGAACATTATAAATGCGAAATTAACTCCGTTAGTCTGGCATTCCTATTTTATCTAACAACGTATCGCACTCGTGTCGTCTTTACCTAAATAATAGTTTTCCATTCCAAAGTTACCCGTGGCATGCCATTGCATATTCATACATTCTGTTGACTTTGTTGTACGAGTTTTTTGGGGCTATTGTATGAGAACAATGCTGAGGGCCATCGTACAAGCGTCTTGAACTTTTATGACAATCTTTGGAATTTCTAAAAATATTCTAAAAGAAGAGGTTGGTCTTTGAAACCACACTTGAATTTGGATGTAAGAATTTTACATCAAAGACTCAAAAGACAATCTAGATACGTAGTACTTAAATCAGGAAATCTTTAGCCGATCCCAAGATTCTAAATCAATGGGGATTTGAATTTGGCCGGCAAATACCTGTAATCTCCTTCCATGTGGGATCCGGGACGTCGAAGATTGAATCGGACTAAAGAGTTAAATCTGCTTTGACCGGCTCAACTAGCCTGGCGGAATTTGCGAAGCCTCGATTCGGTAAGGCCGCTGTTAGATCTCTATCTCACCTGAATCTAAGCTGTCGGCCTAAATTGTATGAAGCTGACATAGGTTACCAAAAAGCTCATGTTAATTCCGTCGTAAGTCGTTGTAAACATGCGAAAGGTTTGAAAATACATTATTGCAACTGGTCTAGATCCTCTGGGTTTATAGTTTTAGCCAAGAGTGTTAATAGAGTTCTTGCCCATTCTTCTTCTTAGAGATCTACGCTTGATGGAATGGGCTACAACAGTCCTACATAATATTACGCCTGTAATCCCCGAAGAGTTAGGCAACGGTGTACCTAATAGAACACCCACATTTTGCCAGTGATGGTTAAGTCCCAATTAATAGGGGGTGAGCCTTTTGCTATCAACTGGGTATAAATCCAAACTCTGGCTGCTACTGAGAAATTCCTGATGGAAAAACCCAATAACACTTTGGCCGACCCGGGAATCTAACCCAGGATGCTCAATAGTCGCGCTTGCGACCACTCTAGGCAGTCGGTTACTGCAGTCCTTTCACAGCTATTATGCCTTGTGAGTGAACTGTAGCTTCATCTTTTTCTTTAGACAATTTTAAAGTGCCTGTGCCCAACTGGTCTATTTGAAATTGAGCCAAAATAGAGCTGGAAGATAAAGTACCGTAGAATTAGTGTCACTTGAAGACCCCATGTTCTGAGCTAGTTTAAAAATGATTGGTCCTAAGTAGTACCAGCTAGGCCCTTGACTTACGAGCGTTTTAACGAACAGTTTCCTTTTGTTGGTCTCACGGTACATGATGATAGTTGACACCCTCTGTTCTTTTTATTGCGAGATTAATATAGGAGCAGAGCTATATAGGACATTCTGTCTCGCTGTGAAACGTAGTAAAGAAAGAGAGAATAGACAATTATTTAGCACAGATCAAAAGGCGCACAGCGTATTTTGCATAGTAGTAATAGCAATAATGGAATCCACTGCACAAAGTCAAATAGTATGTCCTGATATGGTAGACTCGGATTTTCTTGATGAGTCTGTAAACATTGTATCAGTGTTACTTTTGGTCTATGAGGATAATTAAATACTGTTAATACTTTTGCATTGAGACGAGGCTTCGGTCCCAGCAGATATGACATTATAAGTTGATTTGGCACACCTTCCATCTTGCACCGTATGCCCCGTCACCTGCGCACTTGATGATTTACTTACTGCATCAGTGTGCGGAGTTCGCGTGGCTGAGTTTTGGGCTGAACACATTTCAACATTTTTTACCATTGATACGCTAAGAATTTGATTTTGCTAATGTTTTTGCCTGATAGGATTCCTAAGTTTTAAGTGTTGGTGTTCCCAAGACTTGAATATTGCACATAACTGAGTTTTATAAATGCAATCTTTCATTTAAAGAGTATCTAAATCCGCTTGTAATGACATTATTACGGCTACATTAATTCCTTACGATTGAATATTAAAAATCACTTACTGACGTCACTTTCAAACTACTCTTTGTTCTAAACACAAACGGACCAAACGAATGTCCCTGTGATGACCGTATCCAATCAGGTATGCTGTGTGCTAGGATAGTATAGAGACCTGTCTGTTGTTCAAGGTAGTATGACAGAATGGCAAACAAAAAAAAATGTGGCTAAAGTCCTTAGATCATTGCATTTAGTCAGCACAAGTTATGTTGTGAAGAAGGCTTATCATTTTGGAGATCGATAAATCATTACAGACATTTAACTAGTTTTAAAGTCTTCAAGGGTCAACTGAAGGTCACAGAGACATCGTGTTGTCAGCTGTCTGATCCTTGAGATAACATTGATTACTTTTGAACTTTGTCACATTAACTTCGTTGCTAGCCAATATGATGTAATACGTCTTATTTTAGATGTCGGTAAATGGGACAGGGTTCTAAATATAGTTAAGGTTTCGTAAGCCGACCGTACTCTTCAAATCAGCGTAGCCATTTCCTAACTACGTTGGGGTCGACTTCCATTCTAACTGATTGCTACTGAATACCAGAATTTCACATGCAACGACTGCCTGTCTGACCGAAAAAGATGATGAAGAAAAGTCCACCGAATATAGGTTCGTTATATTCATTGTCCAAAGACGCTATTATGTCTCATAAGCGAAACTGTTAGTACAGTTCTCAGTTGTATCAATATCAAAGCTTCTTGAGTTACGTTTTGACCTACAAACAATAAAGAGGGCAACCGAAACATTAAAAGTTGTTATTTGATATTTTGCTGGGTGGTCTTCGATAAAAATTAGTTGGTGGTCTAACTTTTACTATAGATAACTAAATTTGGATATTAGATAGGTACTCGTATTTGTAGACCGCACGTCTATGGTATAAGATTGAAAAAACAAAAACAAAAAACTAGTTTAAGTTGGCCTCTCATTTTGTTGAAACACCATACTAAGCTGGGGCTGGTCATACTCAAAGTTTTAACCCTGGCTTGCGGCCTAATGTACCGAGATAATTAATTTCCGTAGGCCACAGAAAACCTACTATCAAGAGGCAACTAAGAGTTTTTGTCAGTTAGATAACCAGGCAGATTAATTTCGGTTCAAGATTTTAGCCTATTCTAATAATATACGTCTAAAGTTAAGACCTAGACCACACCTAGACCTAGATAGGTAAGACCTAGTTTTCTAATAATTTAAAACCATTTTATGAAACACATGTCACAAAAACCACTAAAACAATACAAAAGCGATTATCAAAATGAAAAAGTGATAATCGTACAAACTGCGGAATTAAATAAAGCTTACGTTGGCAACAGTCCAGATTACCCATGAATCGTCCCTAAGGACCCAGCTCCATAAAACACAGACATATCCCTGAATCCACTTACCATACGTTTAACTCAAACAATCTTATAAGTCCATTTTGCTCCAGAAATGGAAATTTTAAGTATTCAGAACGTGGTTCGAGGGATCTTAATAAAATCGTGCCCAAGGGACCTAAAGTCAGTGCTAGAGATCGTATCAAATAGTATAAAAGTTTTTCGGGTTGAAACCTTACGGTTTTTGGATATAAGATAAGCTCAACGGGCCTAAAGCTGAAAAGTTTTGTGAAAAAAAAAACTAAAGTAGAAAAACAGAAAAGCAATTTCTAAAAACCGATATTGTCTTATTGAATGAAGCTCAATATGATTGATAGAATTCGTGATGAATAAACAGAAATAAATGGAATTTGTTTTGGCATTTGATGACATGCTCTTTTCTAAACTGAAAGTTGAATTGGAAAACATACATCAATTTTGTTGTTTTTGTCGGTGCGAAACTGTCTTATCAAAGTAATGAATGTTACCATCAAAATTCGAACTTAAAAGAGGTTTTTATTATTAACGGCCCGTACTTCACCATTATAACACCTGACGGTAAGTGATGATGTAGTCGATTGTGGTACACCCTTTACAAGTCCCAGTAAATTTTATTTACCCTCTGTAAATAAAATTTACATTGTCTTTCACTTTCATATTGTCCATTAAATTATTTAAGCAATTAGCTAATTTAATTTTACTGGTGTTGACAGCTACACTCTTTACGTCCAAATTCAAAACTACCTACAGAGCAAGCCTTTCAACATGCAAATACTCCAAGTTCGTCAGATAGTTTTCCTTTCTTTGTACAGCTTGCCCAAGTTATACAAAGAAGAGGAAACTAAACAGCTGATGTGCGAAATAAAAAAGGTCACTGTCTTAATTACGAAACTTTCTAAATGTAACACTGTTACCGTCTCCAGTTTGTACTGGCTTTCGGCCAAAACTCCAATACAAGGTCTCCTATAGGAAGAATAATTTTGGACACTTGACCCCATTGATGATCAACGGCGGGTGATTTTGATGTGCCATCTTGTGTGATCTTCGTTTCTCTTTTGTGTTGGTTTTTGTTACGAATTGTTGCTATGTCATCTTTAATAATAGATTGGTTTTCAAGTGAAACTACACACATCAAAAGTGTCTAGGGATCAAGCATTTTTATGCGGATTTCTTGAGATTGAGATGTGGCTTTGTAATAAATTTATGATTTTATAAATTTATATGGATCCTTTTTGGTGCATTTCATAATTTGAATCAGGAACTCTCAATCAAATTCGAGTAAAAGATGAAAATAAGCTGTCAATATTTTCCCTATAAAAACATACAACGCATTGAAGACATTATTAGTGCTACTGTTTCCCTACTACTGATTAAAACCAACGTTATTATGGAGCGGCGACGTCATTTAAGCAGGGAAGAAATGCTCAGAGCCGTGGGAATGATAGAAGCTGGTTCCCGGCAACGTACTGTGGCTTTAGCTCTGAATACAAGTCAGAGTGTTATCAGTCGACTTTGGACACGTTACCGAAGCACTGGTACCGTGGCTGAGCGCCATGGAGGACGGTATCGCTGCACCACACGGAGACAAGACCGATACATTCAAATCTTAACTCGAAGAGCTCCAACAATAACCGCCATGATGTTAGCCGTGAGGCTTCATCACTCTTCAGGGAACTTAATTAGCGACCAAACAGTCAGAAACCGCTTGCATGAAGTGAACCTTCATTCCCGAAGACCGCTACGGGTACCACCTATAGCAATGCACAATCGTAGGATTCGATATCAATGGGCTCTTGAACACAGAAATTGGGCAGAAGAACAATGGCGTTTCGTGTGCTTTTCTGATGAGTCTCGTTTTGGTATGAGACCGGATACAAGACGTATACGACACTGGAGAACCCCTGGACGCCAACAGCGATTAAAATTCTGCCAGGAAGTCCATCCTTATAGTGGTGGAACCATCATGGTATGGGCGGGTATTTGGATCGGCGGAAGAACTGAGTTGATTTGGATCAGAGGCAACCTCAACGCTCAAATTTATGCTGAGACGATTGTATCAGACGTCATCGTTCCTCTACAAGTGCAAATCGGTCCCTTATTTCAGTTAATGCATGATAATGCACGACCGCACACCGCAAGAGTTGTAAGACAGACTCTCGCCGCAGCTAACATCAATGTCCTGCCCTGGCCTGCTCAGTCGCCAGACTTGAACCCGATTGAGCATGCATGGGATATGCTACAGAGAAGAGCTCTGCCGAATATGGAGGGTATCCAGTCGCAAGAAGACCTTTTTTTGTTGTTGCAACGAACATGGGCGGCCATTCCACAGCGTGATTTGGATGAACTCATTTTGAGTATGCCAAACCGATGTTCTTGTGTTGTTAGTGTTCGCGGTAGAAACACGGATTATTAATTGTTTAAGTTACCCAATAAAATTTTAAAGAAAACTGTTATTTCAGTCTTTTTTTCGAACTTTAATGTTAGTGGTTCAAATGTCAAAAATCCCTTTATTAGGAAAATGGCAAATTTCTTTATTAATGCAAAAGTGACTTGGTTTATCGTTACTGTGACAAACGAAAACACTTTATTTGATGAATCCTTAAAGAAAATTTTAATTAATATCAATCAGGAGAAAAGTTATTGCAAAAATATATGTTGATCCCTAGATACTTTTGATGTGTGTACTTTAATCTTGGAAAGAAACTACAATACTTCTTTGAGTGCTGTTTGCAGTGCTTTATTTCCTGGCTTACCTATTGCGTTCTCTTTGAGGTTATTTTTAGTACTTTTAAGATTCTTAAAATAAAAGGTTTCTTGTCTCCGTAGCTCTCGAATACAGGAAACATTCCCTTCATACATTTATTTTGGTCCTGTGTAGAACAAGTGCAGAACATTTCGAAAATGTCTTATGGCCGTTAATTTTGGCAATTTATTAGGAGGCCATTGATTTGTAATGAACTTTTACGAGCTGATTTCATTCCTCCTTGAAAGTTCACGTCTCTCTATATTTTAAAAGTAACGCACATACAAATATACAATATTAAAATTAATTTACTATCTAATCCAGACTATCGCTCAAGCTGCAATGTCACAATAGAAATGTCAAGAAACTACGATCAATGGAGCAAATCTCGTCTCTTTCAAGGTCGAATCAGATGTGAATGAAAGTGGGTCAGAGCGTAACAACTTGTTTCATAACTCTGATACGGCTAATGATCGTTTTGTTTGGGTGTTAAGGTGATGTGGGTGGGAGGAATAAATTCGGTAGCAGCATTAGCATAACAGCATCATCATATCGGCCCGGAATCAGCTACTGCTGGGTAAAGGCCTCCTCTTTCTTCTCTCACTCACTCACTTCCTGGTTCTGTGCGTTTCTATTCAGGTGTAACAGCGTAATCAGTATATAATCTTTCTAAAGCTGGAACACAGGCCTCCTCTTTATGAGAAAGAAATTCAGTAGCTTTAGTCGTAAATAAGTCTAGTACTCCTTGCTGCATAAGTGAAGCCACGGAATCATCATTTACAAGTTTACTTATTTGTCCACCGACTTCTAAATTTAGGCCTCCCCCTTTCCTGGTCTGATACGTGTAATATCTAGGATAATGCTGGATCACCTTTATCGTCATTGCAGTTATGACTTGTATTGTAAGTCTACGGCCCAGTGACTTATTGAGAGAGGCCTGTGAGTGTGTGGACGTTTATACCAGTGGGTGTTAGAAAGACCAACTTGATTATGTTGTTGTTAGTTCAGCCAACCACGATTTATAATCAGTATAATTTCAGCAGTCGGTAATAAAATTAAAATATTAATGAGAGCAGGATCTGTTTCATAAATTAAATATGCGGTTTTGCACCCGAAAGAAAATAAATCTTCACAGCGTGGTGGTAGTTTATTGGTATTTGCTATACGGTAAACTTTTTTGTATCACTCCTTGTACAGAGTTTGTATTTATTTCCTAATCTCCTCATTTCCTTAATTATAACATGAAAACAACAATCCAATTCAACCTTTTCCTTCCCGATTCCTTTATTCCCTCACATAAAGATCTGCATATTTTTTATGCATTATTCAAGACCTTCAATGAACGTCTGCACAATACTATTCAATTTCAATATTGAAGCCTTTGAAAAGTCTGCCGGAGAAATATTTAGCGTTTGTTCAGCGGTTTCTTAATAAGGGACTATCGTCTGATCTGTGAGGTACGGCCCGAATTTCACAATGGCCCCCTACCTACGCCCTTATTGTAGGACGTTTTGGGTTGTACTAAGTCTATTGTAAAGATTTATCGATGATTTTTATTGTAAGTTGGTGACCTCGCAGAAGATGGCTGGACGAGCTGGACAAGACCAGTGGTCCACAATGGCCCTGGATCAAACAATTGGAAGTCATGGGGAGATTACTTTGCCCAGCAGTGGGATGACGCAGGCTCACAGTATCAGTATTGTAAGTTTCGAGTGGTTTGTGCAGAATTTCCGTGGACGCTCTTATAAATTAAACATTACGTAAGTATACAAGTAAATACTAATAATGCGTAGAACTCAACGACTGACTGAATTTTAAAACTATAGTAAAGTAGATACAAATCAAATGAGACTGACCCCAATAAAAAAATCCTACCCTGAGAAAAAGTAAGTGATTCCTACTAAGAGCAGTTAACCGTATTCTTCATTTATAAAACCTACGTTAACTGACTTAGAAACCCACTGCAGAACCTATTTATCTCAATAATAAGAAAATCCCGCATTCTACACACGAAATACGTGTCAAGATATAAGAATGTCGAATTATTGTATCGATATTCCAGTCACGTTCGCATCACTACGTCTGCCTACGATACATTCACTCTGGTAATAAGACAAACAATATTGAACTTTAACGATGTACCAATAAAGATTGCTTTTATATTGAGTGATAAAACAAGGGTCTTGCCAATCGATTTTGAACCTTAACCAGACTAAAATAAAGATGATTTGCGTGGAATGTAACGATCGGATATTGGCTTACATCGCCCACTAATATGATTTCGATTCGGAACACGTGGAAAGTCTTATGTGCAATAAAAGGCTTTTAATTAGTTTGGAAAGTGAAAAACGGACAAATAGTGGGAAATCATCTTTATGGATTTTAATACTTATATAAATTACTAGCTGACCCGCACAACTTCGTCTGCGTTACATTTTTTATTAATGCTCTGCTCCTATTGGTCGCAGTGTGATATTATATAGCCTTCCTCGATAAAAATGGGCTATCCGACTCTAAAAGAATGATTCAATTAGAACCAGTAGTTCCTGAGATTAGCGCGTTCAATCAAACAAACAAACGAACTTTTCAGCTTTATAATATTAGAAGCAAATACTTTTACAACAATAATTTAACTTTTTTAGACCACAGTTTTATATATATTTATACCAATATAGATATCAAAAACGAAACCGAATACTTTTATCAACCGACAACGATGCAGTTTACCCGGCGAGGGTCGTTCTTTCACGGAAAATCTTAACATCGTGATTCCGCGATTCAGAAATTGGCGTCAAATTAACAACGCTATCTATCGAGCAAGGAGTTAAACATGAAAATTACTGACAAATTTAAAAAAAACATCGTAGTGTAAAATAGGTCACTGTATAAACAAACCACATCAAATCCGTAGCCCCGTTCACGTCAAAAACCTCACATTTGCTTGAAGAAACTTAATTTTCAGGTCTTCATGTAAATCGTAAACAATACACATCCATTTTTCTCTGTCATTGTCACTCCTTTGTTGTTGCAGTGATTAATCTATTCCTGTATGTTTCATGTTTGTGCTCCTCGTTTTCTTGTCATTCACCCCCTTATGAACAAGTTGTTCTAGAAGAGACAATTTTAGAGGTTGATTTTAGTGGTGTTTAGCAAAAGTGTTTAATTCTCTGAGTCAGTGATACGGACGATTCAGTGGTGCGATACTATCATACGGCGTCAATATTCTACTAAGAAACTAAACCCGAACTAAAAGGTTTTAGGTTAAACCTGATAAGGTTTACCAATAAGAACAAGATAATAATAAAATAATACCAGCCTATACTACCACACTGCTGGGCAAAGGCCTCTTCTCAAACAGAGAAGGCACGAGCATTGATCACCACGCTTGCTGAAGACGGGTTTCATACGTACTTTCTAAGTTTATCTTGGACATCGCAAACATCGGTGAAGGAAAACATCGTGAGGAAACCTGGACTTATAATTAATATAAGCCTGAAGAACAAGATATTGTAGAAAAATATTTAGATGTAGAATGTAGTCATCGTTTAAAGGGGTTAAATTCAGTCCTGTGATAAGAACTATCATTAGGAGGGAATACTTAACAATTCCACTTGTAAAAAACTTTCAATCACAGTCCAAAAGATTTTGCAAGAAATTCGTTATCCATTGCAACATTAATGTTTTAAAAATTAATTTGCTCAACAACGAAAGTAACGCAAAGAAGTGAACTGTCAAGACGCATTTTCATAGTAAATGTTTTGCGCTATTACTCGTGAACAGAAAAAAACAAGAAGAGACGGAACAGGGCAGTAGACATTAATATAGACTCGGGCAAGTACACGTAATTTTTATCCTTCTATATTATACACGAGTCCAGTTTAAAAAAAATAGAACTTCAAAAAACCAATAGACCGTACTCTTTGTTTTCCGTTAATTAAACTGTCAGTAGCAAAAAACTCTCGTTTGCGTTTCGCCGAAACCTTTTTCATTTTACACTTTGTAACAGCGTCCATGCTTTTCAGCCGAATGCGTTGAATTCCAGTCTTCAGCAGCAATTTTATTTTTAATTTCACTTCCATCAATGTTTTGTTCTACATTTTGCTTATAAACGGTCTATAGTGCTCCAGTTTAAAGCCTATTCATTAATTTCGGACTAGCTTTTAAGACCCTTTGAATATTACAAACGATATAGGTCAGGCCTGAGCTGGCGATAGTAGGGTTGACTAATAGCTCGAATAGTACAGACATATCTTTATTCTCGACAGTGAATAGAACTCTGAGGATCACTGAATGGTTTCAGGCTAAAAATATCTCGACCTCTCTTGTGTAGGGTACCGTGAGACCCAATTGAGAAATTTACGCCAGTAAATGCTTATTGTCTACTAGTTATGATAATTTTCTTTGACGGTTATCAATTCGTCTTGTCAGTCGAATATTAACTATAATTGTCGCTTTGATGTTCGGTTGGGATATCATTGTCACTAAGTGGAATTACAGTAATGCTATATAGAACATTTTCTCGTGGTGTACCTCATTAGAAAATAACTGCTGACTACGTTTCTGTCTTTTAAAATTCCAGGTGCTCTAGAATCACATTTCACATCTAGCAGCCCTATTCTACCCGTGTTTTTATTTTAAATTGCCACGAGTGGCTGTTGCGTCTGCGTGGAGAGGCTCTCAGTATGAAATGAGAACGGCAGGGGATTAAACATAACGTCCTTAACTTTAAGCCATCGTAAGCGGAGAATTTTTTTAAAGTGTGTGAATATTGTATGTGTTAGGGCTTTTTCAGGTGTGTCGGAGTGTTTAGGGTTCGCTGGCTCCGAAGTATTATGTGTTTTAGCTCAGCTTATTAGCGTTTTTAAACCTTGGCGGTTGGCTGCGTAGTTTGTGGAGTTTAGCTTGTTTATGTTTGAGTGTAGACCACCTGAAAAGTATTCTTCAGCTATAAAATTATGTAGGTTAATTGGTGAAGGTGTTTAGTTTCTTGCTAGCTGGTTTAAAGGTGTGTTATATTGAAATCGGATTACAAAATCGATTAGAACGAATCATACTCGCATAAACTCAAGCTTTTTTCCCATGAGGGTAGACAGAAAGTAGACCACCACCGGCAAAATCCTTGTATACTACTTTTGCTTTGTCCACGTTAATTCATTTGGTTATTATCACGTAGGACGCGTCGGTTGCGATAATTCTGTAATCAGTTTCTGCAGCTGTGAAAATCTTTTCAATGCAAACAAAAACCAGGGAAAAAAGGTGACTGGAAGACTTTTTAAAATTTTTCCTGCAATTCTTCCTCGTCTATTATAGAATATGGTCAGCTTAAACGCATTTAAGAAGCTCTTAGTGCACCCTTCTTCTTCTAAATTGAGTTATGTCTCGATATTATCACTGAGCTCGTTTCGTGACGCTAAAGTTACATTTTTTTATGCATTTTAATCTATTATTAGCTTCCTCATCTTTATGAAGTTGGTTATTTAGAGACTTATCTTTGTGTTGATATATTAGGGAGTTGAAAGATTATATTTTGCTTGCAATGAAGTTTTAGAAATGGCTCTTCGTAGATTTTGCAATAGGTACAGTTTTGACTATGAAGCAGACAATTTATTGAAATTATCTGTGCTGTGATTTGTTTCATGTTCTTGGGGCAAATCTTTTTTATCTTTCCCGGCAGCGTAAACTAGTTTCCCTCCACTAAACGTATGCAATAAAGCTTGAAGTATTCGCAATACATTTTCCGTATTTCCTCACTTTACATCCATAATTCTATTTCAGTTGCTCCCCTACCACCAAATCTAATACTGTTTTACTTTTCCATTTCCTAGCAGTTTCCTTTGTTCGTTTCTGTGTGTCTGTCTGGATATTTGGTCTGCTGCATTGATTTATTTCTGAATTGTTTGTTTGTGATTTTTAAATTCTCGTCTTTTTCATCTTTTTTGTCTTCTAGCTGAACCTGTCAGTTAATTTTGTCACTATCAATGATCTTGTGAATCTCTTAGTCCTTATTAAATTCTGTCTACGTATCCATCTACGACAGCAAACATATTTTCAGAATAACAGGGGTTCCGTCAGAATAGGCTTGCTACCTCAAATTATTTCAACATTAAGTAATTAAAGACAATCACACCCGTTCTTCGACACTGATTGTGTTTTAATTTTCTATCTTATCTTTGTGTTTTTTGCCTTTCAGGGTTTAAATACTTTTATTTACATTACCTAGTGCATGTGAACCTACTTTCATTATAAGCACAACTATGCAATAGGCACAGTTTCATCCGTTATCTTGTAGACACAGTGATGGGACATTGTTTTGTCCTATTTTACTGGAGATCAGATTATCTTGAGATTGCATCTTTGCCTCGACTACTAGCTTAGCTGCATCACTTTTGAAACCTATGTTTTTGAAAATTCTAGCTTCATGTAACGAAGCTACTGGTTCTTTAAACTGATTATTTATTTGTTGTTCTTTGAGATCTGTATGTTCTAAAGTTACCTTTAATAAGAGAGCTGCACGCGTAGCATGACCACCGTAGAAACGGGTTTTGTCGACGAAAGAATAGACAAAATTACAGATCGATTTTTCTATTCTTCCGTACACAAAACCCGTTTCTACGGTGGTCATGCTACACGTGCTGAAAAGATGAGCTTTCTTCAATGTAATATTTTAACATACACACAACATCACGCTTTTAATCCCCGTAGGGTTAGGCAGAAGTGTAACTAATAGTACACTAACATTTCGCCGGTTATGTTATTAAGTCCCATGTAATTGGGGGCGAGCCTGTTGCCATCAATCAAGCATCGAATCCAGGCTCCTTGACTGCTACTGAGAAACTCCTTGTGGAAAAATGCAATAGTACTTTGACCGACCCGGCAATCGAACAATCGTGCTTGCGATCACTCGACAAACGAGCCAGTAATATTTTAACATTATAACAAAATGTGTTTCACTCGAAGTGCAAATAGTAATTTAGTAGCGTATTAATTAAAGTACCGAATGCAGCAAAAGTTAGCTTATTAAAATTTAAAATGTTGTCGTTCCTCTTCTCATAATTTGCTTTGAAATTAAAACTGCATAGTCAAATAACTACTGTACTCTTTTCACACCCGCCCCAACGAAGTATAAGAGAAAAAAACTTAACTATGTGTTGATATTTCCTTCCTGTTCCTTTTATTTCGTGCCTATTTTAAGAATCTTTGATTGCGTCCCCATGATCGGCGTCTAAACTAATTATGTTCTTTAAATACTCATGGGAAGAGTCTGTTTTTTGTCGAAAAAGTTTCCTTTCAAGTGGTGGTTACGAAACGTTAGTTGGGTTTTGTGTAGATTTAAGATACTTTGTAACGATTTTGATTGTATCCACTCCGCTTCATGCATCTTGTAACAGAAGATGTCTATAGAGCCCATATCTATGAATTAATTTTGCAGTTTCGTATACTGAATTTTCCTAATTTGATTAAAATGAAATTGAACCCGGACCTAATAGAACTTCGGATTTCATCAAACCCGAATAAGTCTCGAAATTTTTCATCACTTATTGTACGCCTTCCCTCCGACCCCAAATATCATGTCCTTTCCAATTACGTCCTACATTATAAGCAATTTATATGTGCCCCAAAAACCGCCCTATCTTTAACAATTATATGGATACCGCTGCACCCAAATCAGATATGATTTAACTGCACATAGTCACGCCTGTGTCGATGTCCTGTTTATGTCATAATTGTACTTGTTAAAAGTTCTGGACGATTTTCCTTTAAACGGTCATGCCATGACATGACATGAACAAAAGGTTGTGACACTAAAGTGGATAGCCGACCAGGATGGAAGGATTTGCCAGTAGCTTAACCATCGAAAAGTGGTTTGTTTACTAGCAACGCTTATCGCCAGTAGGTGCAAATGAGTTATCTGAACTAAATTGCAAACCGAATAGGTACCAAGAGGGCCAGTATAGATAGGCACTCAACAGGCTAATGAATTGCTGGCAGAAAGGATCTAAAAGCACGAATTAGTACGGTATGTCGAAATTGAGCGGACACCTACAGCTGTGAGCAAAGTTGTGATGACTCTCACGCACAGCCTGGCTATTTATTTATTAACGGCACAGTTGGCGCAGTGGCTAAGCGATTGGCTGCTACGCCGCGTGTTTCGGGTTCTATCCCCGCACGGAACAATTTTGTATGATCTACAGGTAGTTGTTCCGGGTCTGACTCTGGGTGAGTTTAAATGTTTGTAAATGCAACCACGATATAGGAGTAATTCCTAGTGTGGGGCAGTTAAAAAAAATGGATTATGAAGCCTGTTATTTGTTGGTGTCTACTCAGTACTCATAAACCCCATGCGAGTCTAGCACAGCGACCGCTTCACTTACAGTGTTACCTCGCTTGTAGTCATTCCGCTTTCTGTATAGCGAAGCTTTACAAGTCATGTCTATTAGGGGAGTTATATGCCCGCCTTTCCTTTAATTGGTAGGGGAGCTAATTTTGTATTTGGACATGTATGTATGTCGTGGTATTGAAATGAAATATGTGGTGTAACCTGTCGGTTTTGTTTATGAATGGCAGGTGGGCTCATGCGGTACTGAAATTAGATGTATTTATTGTTTAAAGGGCTGCGCCATGCCGATGCCTCGGCTTTCATACTCATCAGTAATGGCGTGAAAAGTCCTTGTATTGCAAAAATATTTTGAGACCATATTCTCGTTATGAGAACTATTGTCACATGTCGGCCGAATCTAACTAAATTTGTTATATCCGTGTCATTGAAATTTTAACATTTTTGAAGGATATTGGGTGTTCTTACGAGCAAACGAAATCTGTAATACGAGTAATTCTTTGTCCATGTCATTCTTCTTCGTCGTTTCGATGATTCCATAATCTTTTGTTTTAAACGAAGACCAGAACATGACATTTAATAATTGATTGTTTCCTATGAATTAAATTTTCTTTAGCAGCCTAATTAAACTTTCATCACCATCTATTCTTGCTTCAACCACGTGCTATGTAGTTCAACAAACTCGACCGGTTCGATTGTACGCGTTTTAAGTAAACAGTCGCACGCGCACCTAATCTTGTATCTTTCTGTCAGCGCCCGTGTAATCGTTTTTATAACGTGTCTGTTTAGTTTTACATAGCTTTTGTAGATAGATGGTGAATGTCGTGGTTTTGTTCGGCAAAATGAGGATTTTGGAATGGGAGTTAGGGTCTTCTTCTTTTATTTGAATTGATGGTACTTTTTAGATTAGTTGGGCCCAGAACGTAGCGTAACGTCACAGTTGCGTAACACCGAAGTCCGCTGTCGGACGAAAGTCCACGACGACATCGTGGACCGGGTGGTGCTACTCAGCTGGACTTGGACAGGACATCAGGCTAGACGCGGAGATGGCCGATGGAGCATCACCCGATGGAGATGGCTTTGACCAAGTGGTGGCCAAGGTTAGGGTAATGATACCAGAGCCGTCCTAAAGCTCGTTGGGTTGACGATATGGTTAAAATCGCAGGAAACACCTGGATAAGGGACGCACAGAACCTGGAAGTGTGGTAGAAGAAAGTTGAGGTCCATACCCAGCAGTGGGCGATTCCGGGCTGATGTGATGATGATGGTGGACCCAGAAGTTGGCACAGTTAAAATCAGTGCCAGTGGTGTTTACAATGTCCTCAAAAGTGCTGTTGTACGGACACTTAGGATATTCCAGTAAGTAGGTCATGTTTTGGAGTGAAGTTGCCCATTGGTGTTTTGCTTTTCCGAATAGAACGTCGAAGTAATTGAAGTGAATCTTAGTGTCTCCTGGGTGTGTCTGGTGGTGTGAACGTGGTTTGATAAATAAATGAATAAATAATAATCGTCTAGTGGCAACGTAATAATTATGATCATCAACTTAATGTTTCACTACGTTTGGGTTTGGCATAATCACTTGTTTATAATCGGAAACAGCTCCACTTACAAGAGAGTGAATCAATTTTTATAAACATAAATCATGCCGTTTACCCTACCCTTCACCATAAGGTAAACAAAAACTATAGAACGTACACCAGACCTCAAAATAGTACGTTTATTTCTCAAAGTCAAGAATAGGAACGTCCCAACAAAAAACAAAAGACGATTACTCCTTATCTTCCCAAGAATCAGAGGCGCGTCGATTAGATACTTTTTGCAGATGACATAAAATGGGTAAGTCTGAACGCTCATTAAACATAGGATGAGATCAGATAGGCATACTACTCTCATACAAAAGTCTAGCGAATTTGTTTTGGCTATTCAACTGCCATTTTTGAAGGTGTGTTGATTTATAATTTGACCAAGGTCAATGGACGTTTATATTTGAAGAGGTATAGCATCTCTGATTGTGATTACATGGTTCGTGATTTTAAGTCGTTGCTCGTTTAGTATTTTTATAACAAGCTCTTTATAACTTTTAATCGTAACCCTTTTTGGATCACTTCACTCCTACCCACCTTTGAAGCCAATGTTAAACTTTCGCATATTATACTAAATAGTTATTTAGTAGTTCAATTATCGACGAACCGTCCAAACACAAACCGCAAATACACCAGCCCATTAGACAGTCACAATTACGTTAACGTTAACGTCTTGTGCATACACCTCATCTAATGTTTACAGAACCTCAGTTACACAATTTTACGTTTGCGGCCTCCCAAGTTTACGTTACGACGAAACAGTTTATATTGGCGCGGTTCTCGTATCGTTGAAATGGTTTTATTTAGGGTTGTTTAGATTTTATGAAATTATGACTGTGTCATATTTGTGACTGTGATGTGAATATGTGAGCTTGGTTATTTCATTAGCAGCAGCTTTTTCATATACGTTTTTTATAAACATGTGTTGCTACTACATATCGTATGTTGATACTATAATTCACTACCATTGTTTGGTGGTGGTGGCCTAATGGACACGGCCGCGGCTTACGATTTGTATACCGTGGTGGGTTCGAAGTGGTACGAAGTTACGAACACAGACTGGCATGTAATTAATTTAAATGCCAAAAAAGAGTCGAGGATATATGGGGAGATGTCCAAGAACCTGAAATTGTATAACAATGTGTCTTCCACCAATTTGAATTGGGCATGCTTGGTGGATTATATCCAATTGGAGAATGAGACCCAGTGGAAAATTACAGGCTGAATATGCAACCATTGGTTCAAGTAAAATTCCAAATTCAATTCCATTCATTTCTAAATCGTATAGATTCTATCAATACTCCCTCAAAATTCCTTGCATTGTCATTCTATACTTTATGGGAACAGATCGAGCAGATACCCAGTTAAATATAGGTCACCACCTGTTCTTCCGTGTGTCGTAAGCAGTAATAAAGAAGAGATTATATCTTAACTGCAGGCGGCAGTATAATGTTATATTGCACCATTAATACAGGCAGTTCGCTGTGGTGTTTATGGTGGTATCATTCCCTTACGACTTGACGTATCATCACGCTTATAATCTCCGAAGGGTTAGGCAGACGTTTGAACCTGTAGTGATCGCACATACATTCCGCCAGTTATGTTTAAGTCCCATGTAATAGGGGGCCAGCATATTGCCATTAGGACATGCGGATGCCCGTTACGATCCCTTAGTAAAACACAAGAAAAGCCGGATTTTGCATGCCGTAATTGCCATTAACCGGCCTCAAATCCAAAATCGACCTTTTACTGTCTTTGAAATCCCTTAGACTTTATTTCAGCTATATGGACGCGAAATATATGGAGCCAGGGGGCCTAAAATGGCCACTTTAGCAGAACATAATAGGATAATAATATGAATCACATTATAATTCTTAAAATGGTCACAGACACAATTAATATGTTGATTTATCAGTTTGTGACCATTTTACGAATTGTAACGTAATTCATATTATTATCATATTATGCTCTGCTAAAGTGGCCATTTTAGACGCCCAGGTCTGTTTAATGAACGCAATTCCATACAGTTCTTTATCCAAGCTACTTATCACGTTGTTAAGTATCTACTTTGTCCCATCTCAGTCCATCGGCATTAGACTACACAAAATTCAAGTGCATCTTGGCAAAATGTTTTCTTAGGCTTGTAGTAAGATGAAAATGCCCTGCCCCGTGATTTTCCAGATACAAGTGACGTTCTCAACTCGGTCTAGGAGTTGACAATGCACTGCTCTCTGATTCATTTACTTGATAATATCTCTATAGATGACACTGAATCAAAGTAACCACTTGCTTGAAGGTTCTTCTTTATCCTGTGGTTAGTGACTAACCTGGTGTCAGAGTTTTTATGCCGCCCATGGGCCTCTGACTTGGCTTTACATGCCGTCGAGCAATATCTCTCATGCATGCCGGTTTGGTTTCCTCACGATGTTTTCCTTCACCGAAGCAAGTGATAATAGTACAATACGCACATGAATCCAAATAATTAGAGGTGCGTGTCTTGGGTTCGAACTTGAGACCTAATGTAAGCGATCGCTTTTGCCAAAATAAAATAAGGATGTAGCTATCACAAGCCCAGCTTCAAAATGACCTCTTAATCTCTATTTGCGAAAAGCTTTGCCCTCAGATCAAGGCCTTGTTAAGAAGCCCCGTTTGAGCCAACGCTAGCTACGTTGATTTCCCTAACAAGGTACGGCCGGGTCGTTGACTTTTATAGCCTCACTTATACGCTACGGTGACGATGCGATGCGCGATTTTCGTAACAACTGGGTCAGGCATATGGTGAGGTAAACAAATCATCGTTATTGTCAGTTGTTGCTTTGTATTGTTGGTCGGCGGTTTCTCTTTAATGATGGGTTTTACTGTTTGTTAGATACTTTATTGTTCGTATCCATAGACTTCAGAATCTATATCAGTTAGCTAATCTCTTTATTGCTATACTTTTCAATACTGCACACTATGCCTGTTTTATGACCCGCTGAATTGTCAGATAGAGTCGGTAAGTCAAATGAAGCTAGTTGCCCATTGTAACTATGGAAAATAACTCCGTAACTCCATAGACAGTTCTTAAAGTTTTCACGTTTGTTTTTCCTGATTTGTCATCTAATGTCTCTGATTGCTTTTCCCTCAGTCTCAGCATTAACTATTTTAGTACCTGTGTCTTAAAGAAAACCTATCGTGCAATCGACTTCTTCAATAATGTTTGCGTATTGTTACAAGCCTATAAGGTTCGCTACTGCCCCACATATTATCTTCAAGAACCTTCACAGAACGAAAGTGACGTCCCGTCTCGTCCCGCAGTCGTATCGTAAACTCTAATGACAGAGTTGCGTGTCACCAAGATATTATGACCAGGGACCGTACAACCCCGGTTAAGAGTTAAGCCTTTCGAACGGGTAAGCCGTTTATGAGGTTACCCTTATCATTATGCAACCCCTTGAATGGGTTTTATACTAGAAACCCTTTGAAAGGGTTACATGATAACCCATTGAATGGGTTTTATACCAGAAACCCTTTGAAAGGGTTGCATGATAACCCATTGAATGGGTTTTATACTAGAAACCCAGTGAAAGGGTTCCTTATAACCCATTGAATGGGTTCTATACTAGAAACCCAGTGAAAGGGTCAAAACCCTTATGATATATGAGTTATTATAATGAACGGCATTATAAAAACCCATATATTATAAGGGTTTTGTTCGGGTTATTCAATAAACTTGTGCTAGGTCGGTGGTACGGGAATGGCGGCCGGGCGCTCATTGCCTATAATTCACTAGACGGTATTATACAAATAGCGAGAGTAGGTACGAGCGAGAGCTCCAATAACTATAGTTGCGTATTTTGAGTTTTTGTGTTTATATTATATTATTCTTTTGATCTATCCGCGCCGAAAGTAGCGTGTAGAATTTTTTTATCAATTGGGATGCGTTTGCGTGTTTCAAGCTAATTCATTTATAAGGTTAGTTTTTTCTTGAATATTAAAGTACTTTGTATATAGTATGAGTTTTTCTTTTTAGATAGTTTGTAGGCAATAGTATTGCCTACAAATAGGCTCACTCGCCCCCTATTACATGAGATTTAAAAACATAACTGACGAATGTGGCTGTACTATTAGTCTATTAGGTACACCTCTTTGGGGAATACAGGCGTGACGTTATTTGTGATGTTTGCAAATATGTAGTTTATGCTCAAAATCCATCCAAGTGCTAAGATTTCTTTGTTAACTCGCACGAAGTTGCGCAGAAGATGGTAGGTAAGTACTTCATAGAGACTCTCTGTTGGTCGTTTGTTATTTAGGTATTAGGTTTCAAAATTATAAAAACGAATGTTGGGGCCGGATGCCTTGTATCATTTTATTATACTTATCATTTTATATTTGGTAGTAGAAAATATTACTAAGTATATCAGAGAGTGAAGAAAGTTCTGATGACGAATCTCAACATGTCAATCAGATCCATGACGAATTAATAAATAAATATCGCTGGACATTACACACAGCGCCATCTAGTGCCACACTAAGCAACGAGGCTTGTGTCGTGGACACTAGATAGTTGATATACTACATAGATACTTTTTGTTTGTAAATACATACTTATTATACATATAAACATCCATGACTCGGTAACAAATGTCCATGCTTATCACACAAACACTTGCTCCTACCGGGATTCGAACCCGGAACCCTATGAACGTAAGGCAGCCTCACTACCGCTGCGCCATTCGGGTCGTCAATTGTCAATTGTCAAAAACATCAGCAGGAATGTCTTTGTCACCTACATTCGATCCAGATGTTTCTACGCCTGATTTATTTCTGTTATAGCTTATGCAATAGCTTGAATTTTAAAGCTCCCTTAGGCTCTTTAGGTCCGGCTCGCTTCGGTCGCTCTTGCGTTCTCTTCATCTTGAAACTCTTACTCATCTCAGGGGCCGGGTCGTAGGTCTGGTTTTGAAGTTCAAACCCGGGAGGGGTTTTGACATCTAAATCGACCCCTAAATCTCGGACAACTATAAAGAAATCAACCGATCCGAGGCGGAATGCAAAAAATTTCTCGCTCGCTAATACATACCCGTGTTATCGTAATCAACTGAATGAGCAATGAGCAAGTAGGAATTTTGTCTTTATTTTATTATAAATGTCGTTTGAAATAAGATAAGACATTTAATAAAAACTTTTTACAGTCCGTTCAACCGATTTTGACTTCTATTCCGTAGGCATAAGGACGCCTTTAAAAGACGTCTGCGTTGGACGACTGTAAGTATAGGACTATGACACAAATAAGGTTAAATGTAATTCGTTTGGGTGAACGCGAGCCGTAGCCCCGTAGGTATGTACGTTAGTGCATGACTTTGAACGAGTGAAGGAGGCCTGCTTTTGTTTTTTAATAACATTTAATAGCTTTTACAATTTCGCATGTAATGATATAAGCCAAATAGCGATATCTAACTTAAACAAAAATAAAACAACTAATAAGTTTGGTTCTTGTCAAACATCTCTCTTTGAAATTGCTAAGAGATTTCGGCGATTTTCTTCAAAACTTTGAGATACCTACCTAGCGCTTTTCGGCCTAACAGGGCAGTCTACTAGGTACTCCATTTTGTACATTTAGTGACCAATCCATGACACAAATCAATCAACAATGAAGTGGTACGTAGGACCTTTAGGACATAACATCGTTGCGCAAATTGTTGCGTGAATTGGCAAGTAGGTAAGTATGTAGGACAATCCTACATATTTACCTACTTGCCCATTGCAATAAACTATACAATTGCTATTTTGAAAATTTAGATTGATAAATTACGTAACTTTATATCTACATACCTACCTATTGTAATGCGACCCCGAAATGATCAATCGCCATCAATTTATATTGTAGTATAGTAATATTATCAATCGCTTGGTACGTAAACGAGCTATGTGCAACAAACACGTAATAATTTACAATCACGATTGATCATTTCGCAGACCCCTAAGTTTTCACACCGACTAAATAATAATATAGTAAAACTCCGCAAAAGACGTCCAGGTTCAAAAATCAAACAGCAAAAATGACAGCATTTGTTTGGTACTTGCAATAAAGTAATAAACAAGAACAGAAATGAAAAAAACATAATAATATTAAGTAATTACGGTATCCGGCCAGCAAAGCTAAAATGAACTCTATTTCACATTCAATAAAGCTCATAGATCCCTGTTTACAACCAGCTAGGTAAGCGCCTTTGTGGCTACACAAAGGCGCCGCTGCCGCACGGCCGGTCAACTCATGCTATTCCGTTTTGAAACCTATGCCCTTCAGCGAGAGATCATATTACCATGGGGTCTAAACTCGAACAAATTATAATTAGTCATGTAAAGAAAATCATAGATTGCAGCATAGGTAACGATGATGAAACGAACAATCACTAAAATACGTTAAATGGCAGATTTTGATTGAAGTAAGAGATTAGTAAAAATCTAAACTTCCTTGTCTACTCATAAATCACGTAATTTCTACAAAAAAAGATAAATGAAGCTCTAGATCAATTCGATCCCATAGAAGTAGCCATCTGTTAATCATTTTCTTTAGAGCTCTTTGCAAAAGATGGTGTTTTACTGAATATTTTATATGTCACATAAACTGCAGCGTGAAAGCTCACTCACACAAATGAAACTGTTCCGCCAACTCGAGAATTTTTTTGTTGTTGTTTTGTATACTTGTCCTTGAACGCACGGTGCGATGTCATTCATATTCGATTTGGTTAACCAAAATGGTCCCTTAGCTTAGGCCGTTCAAAAGAGTTATCCAAATATTATGGGTTTGTGACTGTTTAGAAAACCCTATCAAAAACCCATACCAAAACGGTCAATTAAGCTGGTAACCAAAACGATCAATTAAGCCGTTCAAAAGGGTGACCCACACCACATCGTAAGGGTTTTTGATTGACTGCTAGAAAAACCCTATCGAAAACCCTTTCAATGGGTAGCCAAAATGGTCAATTAAGCCGTTCAAAAGGGTTAGCCACATCGTATGGGTTTTTGATTGACTGCTAGAAAAACCCTATCAAAAACCCTTTCAATGGGTAACCAAAATGTTCTATTAAGCCGTTCAAAAGGGTTACCCATATCGTATGGGTTTTTGACTAACCGCTTCGAAAAACCCTAACGAAAACCCTTTCAATGGGTAACCGATATGGTCCCTGATTATGACGGCTGAACGAGCTTCTCCCAATGTGACCCGAGGCTCTCGAAACCGGGATACACAAGGGATGATCCCACCCTCTTAGTCGTCTCCTCCTTCGTCCTTGACAACTACTTAATGTGACAGTAACATTTGTAGTATAGTAGCAAGTTGGACTTTAGTAGTAAATGTTTGATGTGAGATCGTGTCGGCCTCGTCTCGGGAGTTATAGTGAAGGTTTTGTGTTTCTGAGACATCACGAATATTTATGCAGATGCTTAATGTCTTTCAAGGCTTTTGT
The DNA here is from genome assembly GCA_964057025.1 of Standfussiana lucernea. Classification (NCBI taxonomy): domain Eukaryota; kingdom Metazoa; phylum Arthropoda; class Insecta; order Lepidoptera; family Noctuidae; genus Standfussiana; species Standfussiana lucernea. Next base: position 11,328,362 of record OZ059808.1, on the reverse strand, counting down.
AATGAAGGTCTAGTCGTCGCAAATGCGACTGCTGAGCGGGGTCCTGGCTCCGATTACCAGGTCAGGCAAAGTGTTGTTGGTCAGTAGCAGCCACGAAGTCAGGATTTTTGTTCTATTGATGGCAATAGACACGCCCCCTACTACATGGGACCTAAACATAACTGCGAAATGTGGTTGTCCTATTAGCCATAAACCTCTGCCTAACCCTTCCTGGATTACAAGCGTGATGTTGTTAAATCAGTCTTCTTCTTCGTAGTGTCGATGATTCTTCTGTTTGTTTTGGATGAGTTGCGACCACAGAACTCTGGCACGGTAGAATTCTGCAAAGCTTTCTAGCTGGAACAGTTAAAGTTAAAACAGTAAGGCATGTACTGATGCTTATTGAGAATATCGATGATGACATAACATATCTGCATGTTGATACTAAAATACAACATCAGAGTACATTTCCTCACATCGCCAAAAGTACTTCATCTAACCCTTCACGTCATCGCGTCGTATTCGTATCGTGCATTATAAACCCGGTAGCATGTGACATAGACATTATTTCGCTTCAAGTACTAACGGACTGTCCGGATCGCGGCGAGTGGGTTACGGGATATTGAAGGGTAACACACCCTCGCTTTGAGAGGGTTAATTGTTTGGATGGATTAAAAATAGAATTTTGTTCCGCGGTTTTTGTCGGTGTCCGCTTTGGGAGTACTTTGTGTTGTGGGCTTTGCTGTTTAGAGTAATTAATGTTTTTGACGTAATTTGGTCTATTGGTACGTTTTCCTGTTTTTAGTGACGGGGTAGCGAAAGTTGGGTATTTGACCCAACTTTCAATTCAACAGCCAAAACCACTTTTCCAAAACCTTTTGTCACGAGTACACCTACCCTAGCCATATTCTACATCGTTTCATCTATGAATGAACCCTTCGCTGTGTTCGGCAAAAGTGAAAAGGTATCTGTGGAACTATTGGCGATAGCATAGCTATTTCCATGCACCGTATTTTATTGAAAATCTGTTGATGTCATTTTACATTGCAATAGCCTGACCTCATTGATGAGATTGAGAGCTAGCTATGGGCAATTTGACACGTATCTTCTATGAGCTTTGACAGACTTTCAAGTCATAACGGCATATAAACTTCTTTCTCAAATTATGGTACAAAAACTTTTTTGCAAAAAAATAACCGACTTCCAGAAAAAAAACACAAAAAAGTGGAAAATAACTTTACTTTCGGAAGTCGGTTAAGTATTTTTTTTTTTTTGCAAAAAAGTTTTTATGTTACCCTTTTTGGCTAGCATCAAGTATCAATTTCGCAATTTCTTTTATTTGGATGACATATTTTTTCCAGCTATTTTGATTTAAAAACCAAACTACTGAATCGATTTTGATGAAATTTCTATGGGACCAATCGGGAAGTGTATCCTTTCAGATAAAAAAAAAAATTCAAATCGGTTCATAAATGACGAAGATATGAGGTAACAAGCACAAAATATAAAAATACAACCGAATTGAGAACCTCTTCCTGTTTTTTGAAGTCGGTTAACAGAAAGGTTAACGACCGCCGCCTCAAGCAAGCTCTTTTATAGACCTCCCTTTAAACAGTTGCGCTCAACTTTTTTACACATGCTTCGAATGATTAATCAAACGTGAACCCTTGTGGTTGATCGGGACACCCCTAATTACGTCACAAATCCTAAATCAACATCGATTAGGGATCAAACAAACATTATAAACAGTTTTATGAGCGATTTGGAAGCTATTAAGGGTGAAATGGAATGAATATTGAAGATTTACAGATGGGCTTATTACATCTATTGATTTTATGATTGGTGTATTCAAATTGAATATATTGCGTACTTTTGAGTGGTTAGTCGTCGATTTTTGTTTATTTAGAAGTACTTTAGAACGAGTAAGGTTTCGCAATACTGATAGTGATAGTCGATTTCAATTCAAGTTTCGTCCACTTCATTCAATGGTACGGAAAAATTGTGGACGCGTCGTCGCACACCGGAAACTGGCAGATATGAGATACTTGACCGTCCGAACACAAAATACGCGCCTTTGACATGGAGTTACGGACGCAAGTCTTGTATCTACAAATAAATAAAATTGAAGTGTCTATTTGTAATAACAGCTGTTAACTGGACTGATGTTGACGGGACTTTTGATAGCTGATGTTATAAGGAGTAATTTAAGCTACTTTTATTTTAGAAAAAGGGCTCGGTGCAAAAAAACATTTTTTGCTCAACCCTTTGAACCCATGAAATTGTTAACAAAATCCGGTTCAAATAGTGTAGCAATATTTTTATAATAATTTCACGCGGACAAAGCTCGCGGGTAACAGCTAGTATTTTATTTAGTACAATACAGTTTTCGGTGTCCGCAGCCAATCCTCAATATTCCCATACCTGTCCCGACTAATTCTTCAGTGCAATAAGGCTAGGACACATTTTGATACTTTTCGGCTCATCAAACACATATTTCGTTCAGAATTTGGCCTTATATTCAGGTCAGTTTTAATCTGAACGACTCATCCGTTCTCTACACAAAGCGACTGCCGTCTTTCCGATATTGATACCCTCCTTATACCGTAACCCCGGTGGGTTACGGTCAACAGATAACATAGAAAAAAAAAATACAGATAATTTTACATAGACAACCTTGTTGATCTTTCTCACGAGCCGTGGATTGTTTGACATATGTCATACTTGATGTCAATCTGTCAGTCACTTTACAGACCTCTGCAAATATGCCCACCAGGTGTGTGAATAAGACATGTGGAGAGCAATACGTCAATGAATCGAGGGCGTATGAGAAGCCTACAAAATACTTTATGGTATTCTGAAAAAGTCAGACAAAAACACAAAAATGTGAAATGTGTTTCCATCGGCTATACATGGGCAGGCAAAAGAAGAAGTAATTATTGGCTATGACCATCCTAAAGATTGTTATTAATACAAAAGAAGCTTATTAGGTAAGCTAGGAATTATACAATTAGACTGATGGTTTAACGATCTTGATTGTTACTTGTGACTGAATATCTTAAAACCTTATAAGACTACTCGATGCAAGAAAACAAACTCACATCCAATTAATTGATAGTTTAACAGATTGTGCAATGTAACATAACATTGCGAAATATTTATAATGTGAAATGATCGACAGATTTCCATTTGTTTCCAATTCATTACTCAAATATTTCATCAGCAAATACATATGCCAAAATTATATGATTGCACAGCGTCTTTATGAATTCGTAATGTGGTTTACACACCGACACGGTACGTTCGGTAGCTAAACAATTATCCGTCCGTTCGCCTCCTGTTGTAGGCGAAACAAACAGTTCAGTAAGCTTATTTATCGTTCCGTGATACCGTATGTGAACCGTAACTGTGTTTTAACTGAAAATGTTTCTGTGGATTTCAAATTATTTGTTGCCGTTCATTATATCAGTCGAAATGTATGTTTGGCCATTTGCTAACGCACAAATTCCTTCTTCATACGCTTGCGGGACAAAATTAAAGGTATACCATGGCAGGCAGGAGACCTGAGTGCGGAGTTTGTTCAAAGTTTTCCGGTCCGGCCACGGCAACGCGTGCCCAGGTGGAAGGCTACATTAAAGTAACGTAACATGTTAATGTAGCAATACAATTGAAACACCACGTATTGCAAACGAATTCATCATCTAAAGGTATTGATGACGCCCCGCTATTTGAAAACATTAAACTTGATACAGCATTAAACCTTGTTTAAAACGGTCTGTGGACTGTGTGAATATGCTTAGAAAAGGGGTGACTACTAAGACGACTAATAGAGAAGTATGAAAGAAGACGATATGCTGCGCCGATCCAAAATAAATTTGGATAAGGGCAGCAGAATAATCTTGTATACGTCTGAATCAGTACAGACCACAACAACAGTGGCGTGCCTAGGGACTAACAATACGGCAAGCTCATAAGGCAAGCACATTGTTCAGAAACCCTAACATCATGACGAGTAGTAGGTTACAAGGGCAAGCCAAGCTTTCAGGCTTGTATGAAAGTACCGCCACTACACAAAAAATACATTTCAGTTGTATAAAAGGCTTACAGACGCACATCGACAAATCCAACGGCTTTTCCGTCGCCGTCGCCGGTTCGCGCCGGCTTTAACTTCAATATAAAAGCTCCATTACATTAAAAACGTATAAAGGTTAACAGCTAAATTGAATACGAGCAAAAAAGTTATGATTTTCGTTCGTAGAAACAGTAATTCAATCACCGTTACCAAGTGAATTGTTTTATTATATTTGGCTGGTTAAGGTTGGGTTACATCATTGGGTGATATGGTCTTTCAACCTTCTATATGATGTTGTCGTTTTAGGGCTTGTATCTATGACTGGCATCTAGGGAAAATGTCGCGAGGAAAGTTTTGAGTACGAATGCGTTTGGGTGTAAGAGTAGAGAAAGACCAAAGAAACGATGGATGGACTGTGTGAAGGATGATATGGCAAGAAATGAGGTGCCTGATGAGATGAAGAGTAATAGAAAAGTATGGAAGACGAAGACATGAAGCGCCGACCCCAAATTAATTTGGATAAGGGCAAGAATGATAATGATCTATGGCGCGCATTCTTAAGACTTTTGTCGTCGCACAGTAAAGGGTAAGTCGTTTGTGTACCAGACTACAGTTTACTGTCTCATCGCCAATTGCATCGTTTGTCTTTTGTTTTACATTTTTGCAATCGTGCTCATGTTTAGACTTCGTCGTCGCGCAATACTTTAGGTCATTTGTCTACCACATGGATGGTTTTCCACAGAGTGATCACTGTGCCTGTCTTCAAGAATCAAGAATCGTTTATGTGCTTGTAGTTAGTGATGCCATTGCAATGTGCCTAAAAAAACTTTCAAATCAGATTCTTGTTTTCTTTCTACCAAGTAAACTGTGTGCATTGTGCGTAATTGACAACATGTTATATGGTCTTTAGTTTCTTGCTCCGTATTTCCTGAAGCAAAACTGTGTGCCTTTACAAATAAAATCAGGCTTAGGTTTTGCGTTTCGAGAGTAGGTTTAGTATTTTCAGATTTACAACCTTTCAGCCAAGCTTACTGGTACGACTGACTTCCAGATCTTTCCATCCTTCACTAATGTGAAACATGATCGTTGTTTTTGTACAGCTCTTCCCACCTTAATCCCTTAGTTGCCATCCCGTGAGGTTTTTAAGGCCACTTTTTTACCCCCCCTACCCCTTGGTGTTAAGTCGTGAGGTCCTAAGTTACACCTCCCAGCATCACGAGTATTTATCATTTTTTGAAAATAGCACATTTTCTTAGAAACTTTCAGTAAAAAAAGCGGGCTTTTTTGACACAAATTCACTGGCACTTTGACTTTGTGATAGCCTAGTGGTGTGACCGTTGGACTGCCAAGGACTGCCAAGGACACGCACCTCTGATTTTTCGGAATCATGTGCGTATTGAATAATTATCACTTGCTTCGGTAAAGGAAAACATCGTGAGGAAACCAGCATACCTGAGAGATATTTCTCGACGGTATGTAAAGCCAAGTCAGAGGCCCATGGGCGGCATAAAAACTCTGACACCAGGTTAGGCACTAACCACACGATAAAGAAAGAAGACTTTGACACATCGTACATTTATAAATAATTTTGATACACGAAAAAATACAGGTGATTGTCACATTATCCCCCCTCCATAATGATAAGTCGTGATTTTTGTCTGACACCCTCTCATTGAATCTCAGATTAAAGGACGACCCCTTAGTAACGGACTACAATCATACACATTAAAATGATTACCATTTTAATGTGTTTGATCCTACACGTGCATGATCTTATTTTCTAATACCTCGTGTATGTCTTTCATGACACCCACGGGTGCAGACGAAGTTACTTCATAACAGAAAACTTGGAAACGGTGGGCGGTTGTTATTTGGTTTTCTGCCCACGTTGTTTCTATTTTCAACGTAGATATAAATATCATTGGGTTTGTAGCTGATTTTTTTCATCATAATAATTCAGGTAGGATGTTTACGTCTATTGTAACTTGGTATAGGAATCTTATTTTTTGAGCAGCTGATTTTATTCAGGAAAACAGCCGTGAAATACGTGGGAGTGATCGAATTTTCGGGCCCTTTGACATTTATTCAACTGAATAATTGAAGCAAAGATTTTTTCGTAATTTCTTTTTGCGTCTGCTTATATCTTGAAATGAGTATGAATTTCATGATGTGGCTTAAATAACACATAATGATAAAGTGGTGCCTATTTAGCATTTTATTTTTTGTAGTGCGTATTTTGAGATCAAAGTACGCGACATAAGTAAGTGAAATTTCTGATCGGAATTGAAGACATCTCAAACCCGAAGTACGCACTTGTTGGACGTAGTGTAATTTTCTTTAGTTACGTAAGGAGCAATAATAGAACATGCGAGCCTTGATGCCTTGATGCCTTGCGAGTCACAGCCTAAATGTTATTTGGTCTGACCTACAGTCCGCATAAGTGCTGCATAAATGATTTGATGAGAAGGAACTTACAAGTCTTGAGGAATATAACAAAGTAATGTAGCCTATGCCTAGCATCTCTTAATAGTCTTCAGTCATTAAAATTCATGACTTCATTAGTTACTATTAACGATGACCGAATTGTTTCAACGTCCCCTTTAAGATATATGCGAATCTGATTGCTACCAGTTTTTGTTTCACAAACAATTTGATTAGTTCAATGAATACTTTAGTCGTCACGTCATCCATGATTTTTGTTAATGTGATTAATGAATCCGTCATTAATTAATTTATAGGTCGCTTCATGGACGCTGTTGGAAGTCATTTGGCAATCTGCTTTGATGAGAATGAATAGAACATTAATTGTTGTGTTAAAGTCAAGGAATATATTAGAGGAAACCTTGAGATGTTTTGGTATGTGCTTTGTAATATTTCGTCTAAATTGATTCTAACTAGAGAGTCTAAATTTGACCGAAGCTGGCGTATTTTGTGTATTTAGAAAAGGTGTTTTTTTGACCACAGTCGTCAGACAGCAGATCATCATCTTCTTCCTGCCCTTATCCAATGTTACTTGGGGTCGGCGGAATACGTTTTTTTTCTTCCATTCTTCTCTGTCAACCGTCATGTTATCATTTAATCCCTTTTCTTTCATATCGGTCCTCACATAACCCATCCATCGTTTCCTTGGTCTTCCTCTCCCTCTCCATCCATCAACATTTATATTCATCACTCTTTTAGTCACATGCGATTCGTCCCTCCTCATCACATGCCTATACCAAGACAGTCGATTCCCTTTCAACTTTTCTATATGTGACGCAACTTTCAAACTTCGTCTAATATACTCATTCGTTACTTTATCCATTCTTGTCACACTAGACACCCACCTGAAAATTCTCATCTCTGCTAAATGTAATCTTTTTTCATCCATCTTCTTCGTCAGACAGCAGTTTTATACACAAAAACATAATGAAGAACCAAAGTAATAGGAAATGAAACAGGTAATGATAGAATGATTGGATTATCTATCCAACTAATGACTGCCAAATTGTTACACCTTACTCCTAAATTAGAGATAATAACAGCGAACTGGCTACTGTTTTGAAATTAATGACATCCTGATGTGGTCTCACTAACCGCTGTCTGACGCAGTTATTGTGGCAATCTTTCAAATGATTGTATTTTTGTCTAACAATGACCGTCTTCGACTGGGTTCATACGACGTGTACCTCTTATAAGGCTGTGTTTGTCTTAAATGGTGTCAGTTTTAAGAAGTCTAGGAAGATAAGTGACTATGGATAGATTTTCGAAAGATGATATGGCTAGAAATTAGGGACTGACTGATGAGATGACGAGTAATAGAGAAGTATGAAAGAAGAAGACATGCAAAAAAAAAGAAAAACGCAACAGATGGATGGATTTTCTAAGATGATAGGTCTGGCTACAAAAGAGAGTGACTTCAAAGATGACGGCCACAATAGTTACGTGGAAGGAAAAGACTTACTGCGCCGACCTGAATTAAGTACGGGTGAGGTCAAGAGAACGATGATAATTTGGAATTGAGACAAAAATATAATTAAAGACTAAATTAATAGAATATGAAACAGATAACGATATAATGATTGCATTAGTTCAAATTAATGGCAAATGACTGGCTATATCTAGCAAATTAATGGCATCCTAATGTGATCGCTCTATCCGCTGCCTGTCGCAGGTTATTATATAATAGCAGTTTTTCAAATGTTTATGCGTATCTCTCATTGTACGGATATGTAAAATGGTCACAAACTGATAATTCAACATATTAACTATGTCTGTGACCATTTTAAGAATTTTAATATGATTAATATTATTATCCTATTATGTTCTGCTAAAATGGCCATTTTAGGCCCCCAGCTGTAACCAATTTCTTTTTCTAAGTGACATTGGATTAGTCTCCGTTTCTAATTCTACTTTTCTCGTGAATATATTATGATTTGCCCGACGCACCGGCCAAGGCTATCGCCGATTTCCTTTTGCTTTTATTCTTGTTCGTCTATTATCTTCGTCTGACTGTATATAAGAGAAGTGACTTTAAAAATCTTTCAAATGGTATAACCCCTACAGTCCCTTAATGACAACATAACATAAAATCACGCCTATAAACCTCGAAGGGCATCATTAGGCAGAGGTGTACCTAATAGTACATCCATTAAGTCTCATGTAATAGGGGGCGTGACTATTGCCATCAACTGGGTACAAATCTGGACTCCGTGGCTGCTACTGAGATATTCCTGATAGAAAATACCCAATAACACTTAGCCCGACTCGGGAATCGAATCCAGGACTTCATGCTCAGCAGTCGCGGTTGCTATCACTAGACCAACGAGGCAGTCTCTTAATGATGATATTGTATCTCAATTCCACACCGGAAATGAAATATTATCTTCTAAAGTAACGTTAAAAGCGAGTAAACTGCTCCATCCTTCATGTATACAGCCGAACAATTACCATCTATCCGTTCACCTGTACTGACAAATTACTCCCGTCCGTCCATTCAAACTACTACCTTGAGAATTGTTTGTGTTCGCGTATGAGAATTCGAATTTTAAGATCTAGGTGGTAAAGTTGAATGTGAAGTTACGTGTGAAGATTTTTGGATAGCGGAATATGTGGAAGGAATATGAATTTTGGTGGTTAGATGGTAAGGTAGATATTTAACTGTCGTGTTTGTGAGGAGTAATGTTAGGTTTTGGGGTTTGTAAAATCTACGTTTTATTGTCACTACCTACAAATCATCGAGTTCAACCTTAGTATCCAAACGAAGAACTTAATCCATCAGTTTATCATAATATTTACTATTTTTCGTTGTTGTATTATGCGGTTCACGAGAATTGTCGTATTGACACATCAATCCTCTAGATACTGCCTTTTAGGCATTGTAGACCTTAAAAGTAGTAACTGCTCCGATGCTGCCATCATCGAAGCCGTTACGACTGCAGAAATTGTAATTTATGTCATCACTACTGCTTTCAAAACGGTTTAGGAAAAAAACCTAGTTGAGCCATAACTTCCACGGCATGTGTACCAGCAATAGAAAAGTAAAACAGCTGCTCAGGCTGTTACAGATGGCGAAGGTTAAATATGCCTTATGCTACCAGCCGTACCCGTGTCTTCGCTCACCTGACCGCGTGTTCTTTTGGAATTGTCACGGAACATTACTTCTGAACGTGAAGTCTTAGTATAATATATTCCACCACCATAACCTGTCAGAAAAAAATATGCTACTTACACCGGCGAGCGTCATTCTTTCACGGAAAATCTTAACACCGCGATTCAGAAAATGGCGTCAAATGAACAACGCCATCTATCGTGCACGGAGTTAAACTAAAATGTAATGCATGGATAGCGATCGAACAAACACTCTACAGGCTATGTAGATTTTAAAGCACCTTTTTCTATCATAACATTTTGAAAAACCCGGTCAGTCGATTTTAAAAGATTCGAAAAGTTATTTTGTGAGCATATTAAGTCATTAGTACCAGTTTGATTCAATAGATGTTGTTGCATGTATCTTACTTAATGACGATAAGTTCTTCTTGAACACAACTAATATATCTTTTGATAGAGAGCATGGATTGTAATAAAACAAAAACTAAAACCTCTAATTTACGCACAATATTTGTGCATTAAAGCTAACCGGAGGAAGGCCTTTTCCCAGCAGTGGGACACATGAGAGGCTAACAAAAAAAGCTAACCGCATTGGTTTTGTAATTCCCACGTGATGCTGCAACAAACAAACATATCCGTAGACTCACAGACTGCAGACACACAGACAAAAAATGGTAGAAATCGGTTCTCTTTGTTATCCTTTAACACTCCGACAATTTTTTTTCTAAATATTTTCAATGTACAGAAACGCCACGTCTACAGATTTATTATATGTATAGATTCGTAAACATTTGATACTAACAGATTATTTTTGTTACTTTTCACACCTGCAAACTATCTACATTCATCATCGCAACACCGTGATAGATTGCTCTCATATTATCGTCAGGCACTAATGTATCGGGTTTCATAAGCTGATTGACAAATTACGCAAAATGGGAGCATCAATCAGAATATAATCTCATCCTATATACAGTTATTTTATGGCAGCTGCAATCTAACGGGAACCTTATTGCTACTCAAATAAAGATCACTGTAATTTGACATTAATCTAAAACTGTAGTTTCAGTAGCTCTGATTTCGATACGATTCTGGTATTAAGCTTTCGATATTGGAGAGATTTTGATTGCGATTCTGAATGCTTAGGGTAGTCCATAATTACCTACAGTGTAATTTATCTCTCTCTAAATTAATCTATTTTCTTCTCTTTGCCAACAGAACAGCGCGCCAATGTGGGAGGAGTTCATATCAAAGGCGACGAAACTCCACTCGGCATTGAAGTAAGTAACAACCCATATTACCTAATAGTTTCTTAGTGCACGGTAATAACGCCTCCACGAGTGTCGATAATTGAGTACTTACGTCCGGTGCAGTTTCGGCAATAGTCATTCTCGCTATCGAACTTACCAAATGCTTATCTTTTCAGCAAATTCGATAAATACCGCAACAACTGTCAAGATATCGTCTGAATGTGATTTTCGCTTTTCGCTACTTCCTATCCTACCATGGTTAAGCGATTGACGTGCTTCGAGTGAATGGAGCAGGCGACTATGACAAATCGAATGACTTGTTTGACCGACACGTTATGAAGCTTAGTATCTTATCTTGTCTATCTTCTTCTTCTATAGATGTGTAAAGTAAGCAACTGACTGGCTGACTGATTCACTGACTGATCGATCAACGCACAGCTGAAACCGCTGGGCCTAGAAGCATGAAATTTTGCACAAACGTTCCTTAAATGACTTAAGTGTGCATTTAAAAGTGATTTTTGGAAATTCATGCCCTAAGGGGTAAGGTTGAAAGTTTGTATGAACGCGAACGAAGTCGCGGGCAACAGTTAGTAACTTAATAAGAGAGAAGAAAGTATTATTGTAAAATAGAAAAAATGACATTAATTTGCCTATGAACTTTCATTAAGAGATTTATCTCCCCAATATTCTACTGTCTCTCGCCTTGTTCGAAATGTTTAACAGATTCTAGGTCTGACCCTGGTGAGAAACATCGTAAGAAACCAGCGTTTCCTAGAATCAAAAATCCAAAGACATTTGAAATCTATCAATCCGTCTGCCTGCGTGGTGGATTTCAACCCACTCCCTCTGATAAAGAGGAGGCCGTTGTCCCAGCAGCTAATGGTCCTTCATTAAAAGCAAGCAAGCATATGGATATTACCTAATGTGGCAAATATTTGGTGGTTTGCGGAATGCAGGTTCAATCAAACCTCGCCGCTTTCAATTGACCCAAGCCATAAATATGACCATCAGCATTTAATATTATTGACTCTTATTCAAATGCATAATATCATGTTCAATACGAAAAGTTAACCTTGATGCGATGCATCGTAACTCGACTACAGTCAGCCATTTAGCCACAATTGAGTGGCCGTTGACTCGCAAATTGACAATGATACTGCTACATGTGATACTAGCAATAAAGGTTTATTGTTATATGTGTTGTGTTGTAAATATCTCGTTCGTAGAGGTCACGGCTGCAGTTGGAATGTGTGATCAATTTGAGTTAGGTTTGATGTTGATACGTCTTATGTTTTGTCTACTGAAGGCAAGGATATAGATGGCTCGGGTGTTTTCTTGCTAAGAACGTTAATTGAGGAGGTGCCGCAAGGATACTTTCATGTGGATGCGACATCAAATTTTGCAGCTGCGTCTCTGTATCCGTAGCATTGAAATGGATAGAACTAATCTGAAAAGTACACCGCAAAAAGGATGCTCTAATCTAAAATGTATTTCGGAGCATGCTTATAATTTACATGTTTTATCATTAGTTCACTTATTTACTTCAAATTACCTATCTACCTTACTTTTTTGGTCTTAACTTATTCCACAAAATTGCTATTAGAACTGCTTTAAGGTGAAAGCGCTAGTGTAGACCACGAAATTCAAATTTTCTTCAGTTTTTCTGAAACTGACCTGTAAATTGCAAATACTGCTGCTGGCTACCCTGGCGTTTCTCCCTTATACATTGTCTTTTCATTTTCTTCTCAAAATCTAGTGCAACAACAACATCAATCTCTCTCTCTCTCAAATACGTTTTTTCTATTTGGCAGGTCAGCCCTGGTAGCGATTGCCGCATTCCTGGATGCCTTCCAGAAGATAGCAGACGCAGCCACTAACGCTAGGGGTGAGTAAACTTATTTTATTACTCTTTTTTTATTTTATGGAGATGGTAGTGTCAACATTTTGTTTTAATATTTTTGGCAGAGTGCTATCGTTTCTTTTTAAACGACTTCTAAAAAAGGAGGAGGTTATGTATCATACCAGCATCTTTTTTCCGTGACTACAGGTTCGATTTCAGAGATTATTTTCATTTGATTAACTTTGCTTCCGTACTTTATGAGTTATCTCTATAATATGCATCTTTGACGTCTATGTGGATGATGTGCTAATAACTTCTAGTTACAATGTAATATTGATTGTGTTGAATTGTAAAATTGACAAGGATTTGTGTGAGGTACCACAACTAAAAAGAGTAATATTTTTTTTGCGAATGATCGTTTGGCAGCAATAACAGAAGTGTGGAGATTGGCATAAACAAAAGAAGGACTTTCCTCATCCGTGGATCATTTGTGTGCCTGTGAATGATGACAAAAACGGTTAACTCTTAGCTACAGATATCTGAAATATTTACCATGAAACCCTGATGTTTCAAAAATGAAAATAACAAAAACAACATTTTATTTTGAAAAATCATCACAATTATTTATTTTCAAAATAATCTCAATAGTCGATGTTTTGACTTACGAACTATTCAGATCTGAACCAGCTAAACAGCCTTGAGATCTTTATATCACTTGTGTTGTAATACAAGTCGGGATAGAGATTGACAGCAATTAGTTTGTAAACCAACTATAGATTTGGACTTCAATAATAGATAAAATGACGACATAACATGGTCTTTTTTAGAAGTAGCAGTTAGTCCTCTTCACCTCTGGGTCGCTGTCAACATTTATCTGGAGACAGCTTTTAAAATCTTTTTAATTAGTGAGCATAACTTTACTGACGTTATTAGGTACCGATCTCGAACAAGTTTGCGCAGTTTTACCTACTATAGTCCTTTCACAGTTTGTTAACATCTGACAGCAGCAACCCATCAATAACTTTATGGTAATGAGAGTAAGGATCACTCTTATTTGGTAGACTTGACAGTGGCAGCAACCTTAACGTTATGAAAATAAAGGTCACTGTCATTTTTACAGTGATGGCCGACCAGAAGTAAACTAAATGTGAAAGAACAGTTTTACGCAATACCGTGTTTAAAACTAATATAATGTCTGATAGTGAATCAATACAATAAATAAGCTATCAATCGTCAATCCTGACGCTTTCAACAGCAAGCATTTTAACAGTTATGGCTTGCAATATTGAAGTTATTTCAATAAATGTTACCGAACATTAAATCTATCTTAATCTTAATTTTATTGTTGTCATAAAGCGAATTTCGACTGCGACAAGAAAAAATTGAGCAAAAGTTTAATAAAATAATACAAAATTCAACAGAAACGTAGACAAATATTTAAGGGTTGTTAAATGAAATTGAGTCATGCACAAGTCTTTTTATAACGACAATCGTAAATGTTGAAAGTGACCTAATTCGAATAGATATTAACTTAATACTAATTATTATGCTTTGACGTTCACTTTTCTTCATTATCAAATTAAAATTAAAGGTCTTCAAAAGAGCAGGTCGCATATTTGTGCTAAAAATCAAATTAGATCACTCAACGGTAGAAGAAAATAATTTAAGGGACAATGTTACTCCTAATCCAGTCAAGGTACTCCCACACTTTACTGTAGACTCCAGGGACGCCTTCCATGCCGCAAGGAACCGGTCCGAAGCTGACGATTCCGATGACCTCATATCTCCTTCCGTCTTCGTACATGAGAGGACCTCCGGAGTCACCCTTGCAGGAGTCCTTGCCGTTAACGCCTCCGGCACACAGCTGGGCTTTCCATAGTGGGACGCTGCGGCCGGGGAAGCTGTAGATGGGTTGGCACTTCTGTGGGAAAGAGCAGGGTTTTAGGGATTAGTACCAAATTGTAGTACTAAGATTTGTAAAAACATATGCGTAAACTGAAACTGTAGTACTGTGTGAGGAATGATATGAGGGAGAAAGGAGTAAATGACGCCGTGACGTTTGACAGGGGAGAATGGAAGAAGAAAACGTGTTATGCCGAACCCAAGTAGGATGGGACAAAGGCAGGAAGATGATGATATGCGTAAACTACTCTGTCCGTTGCAAATGATGCATAATGATTGGTTTAAGGTCTCGTTTTCGTTTGATGGTCCATGTCTGGATGTTACAAGCTCTAGTTAATGCATGATCAATGAAGAACAAATCTGCCCAAATTTTTGGGTGGGTGACTCGGATAAACTTAGTACTTAGTAATTCCACAATGGTATGGAGTTAAGAAAACATCAGTAACTTTAAAAATCAAACTATCTTGTTTTTGAGTGTCAAAAATCTATATCTGCACGTTTTTGCCTTCGCCGAAACTAGATGATGGCTAATAAAGATGAATAGAAAAAGCTATGCTGCGCCCACACCGAATAAAGTAGAATAAGGACAAGATGGTGGCAATATATCTACTTAAATATTTAGGATAACATACTTGTTCGGTGACATATGGCAAATCCACATGCAGTTTGACATTGCTGTAGGATTTCTTATCGCTCACAGCGCCCCAGCCGGCAGCGTACAGCGAGAAGTTGTTGGGAGTATTCGCTGGGTCAGTCAGGTCTTTGGTTGGCAAGCAGATCGGACGGATGAAATCTGAAAAAGATTTAGTAACGGAAAACATTACAGACAAATTCAAGTAAAGATCTGTTGTCCTTATAAACAAAATAATCCCTTAACAGGTTGTTATTTACAAAATGCTAAAAAGTCACACCAGGCCAGAGTGAACTCGAAATCTAACAAAAATTGCTTCATTAACCCATTGTAGTCCTGAGGGCATAGACGAGGCTGAGGGATTCGAAGAGTTTTGTATTCGGAGTGCAGTTGCGGTTGCAGTTGTGGTACAGTAGCTAATGTCAAACGAATACAGTTTTGACTTTTTCACCCTCGTTACCGCTAACGGTCTATTTTTCTGATAAAAAAAAAAATCTGTTTATAAAACCAACCTGTGAACGGCGCTGTCTCCTTTAATCTCAACAGAGCAATGTCATTCCTCTTCAATGGACTGACAGGATTGTACTGAGGATGGGGAATGACCTTCTCAATGAGGATCCTTGTGACTCCGTCAGTACAGTCTTCGCCGCCAGCTTCGACTGCGGCGCAGTCTGGGCCTTCGTGAGAAATGTCGTATTCTCCCAGACGTACTCTCTTACTGGAAAAAAAATATGTTAAGGTTATTTCAAGGCCAGAAAAAAGATAAATTTGCATAGAATAGCTTATAAAATCGGGATCCTTGCTTTTTACGATTTCTTGAAAATAAACTTTAAAACGGCCGATCATCATTAGCACATCACCAAGTTTTAGAGGATCAATTAAATATCCCCCCTGTTATTTTAAACTATTCGAAAATCAGACCAGGTAATGTGACACTCAGCGAGCAGCCCAAACTCTGGCTCCGCTTATTTGATAGCTTGTCCTCTATAGCATCTGCTAAGGCATGATTTAGTGAATCTCGTCTATCAAAGTAAGCTCGCTAACCTTCAATATTCTTTAAATACGTAACAGCAAAGAAAACTCACGGTGTGCCAATATTCAGTACTTGTCCAGCTACACAATGTCCTGCAGTCAGGACGTATTTGCCACTTATCAGGACACCTCCGCAGAGCAGCTTCGTGACTCCAGCTTGCACGTATTCTATCATTACCAGCCACGGGTACTGGTCTACTGTTGTTGCGTTACCACCTGGAACATTCAAGTTTTGGTAAATAAGTGAATAAATGTAATGTAATGAGGTTCATTACAAGAACTGACGCTGGCCAACTCGTGGCCTAGTTTTGGATTGACTCAATTTAGATTGTCATCGACATACTAAAAATAAGAGTACAAGAGACAGTTTGTATTGAAGAAGAGTGTATTTTGAGCATTAACGAGAATCTTTTGCTTTTCTAATTAACAACTTTATTTACTTCTCAAGTAAAACGAGCATCAATATGTTAAAGCTCGGAAAAGACTGTAGATCTTTTAAAAGCCTTTGTTTATAGTTGGCAATAGTCCTTCTCAATTCGTTTTCATGATCACGAATCTCTTTAGAATGTTTTTTTATTTGCGAGGAATTCCCATGAGCCATTTTTTTTGTTTAGCTTATTCTGTCCCGCTGCTGAGCAAAGGCCTCCCCATTCCTTTCCACCTTTCTCGGTGTTTGGCCTTCTCTGGCCAATCAGTTAGGAACGAGCCCAAATCGTCACGCCAGCGTTTGTTAGGCTGCGCTCGGTGACGACGACCGACTTCAAGCACCCACTGTGTGACAATTCCGATCGTTCCTGATGATCCCATGAGCCATTAAAAAAGGTTAATACTGTGACTGCGACACGAACAGTCTAATTCATAAAAAATTCAAACGTACTAACCCACAATCTTGTTCCCGACTCTGCTGTCCACACCACAGCATTCCGTGCGAGGGTCAGGCGGGAATGCAGACATTTGAGTATTGCAGTTTCCTGATGGAGTTACCGTATCGGTGTTGCGATCCGGTGGTGGTCCGCAGCAGACGCTGTACTGTTCTGTTCCCTGGCATCTGGAAATAGCAATTTGATTTTTGTCATGTTCTGTCTTTTGATTTGCTGATGCTATACAAGTTTCGCCACTTTGTCATGTATGTATAAGTTTTGTAATTTTTTGTGGAACTAATAGAGGATGATAGGTAATAATAATATATTTAAATTCAGTAAATGCCAAAATGGATGACTTTTAGTATCACACGTGTTTGTCATTGTTAAAGACCTGGTAACTTGAGCGTTTTAAGTGTTATAGTTGATGGGAACATTTGGTAGAAAGTATATGACAAATCTGTTGTTGGCGCGTTGACAAAGCATAGTCTGGCTATGTTGCAACAAACTCCGTATAAAGTAATAACAGTATAATTATGTCGTTTTATTGTTTTAATTTTTGCCGACGCCAATTAGATAAATGTAGCTTGCTATCCTTACATATATAGATGTACTAGCTTATGCCAGCGGTTTCGCCCGCGTGGATTTCGATAATTGACCCAAGGGATCGTCCTACCGGGATGAAAAGTAGCCTATGTGATATTGCAAAATATAATCTATCTCTGTGCCAAATTTCAACCAAATCCGTTCAGCCGTTCTGGCGTGATTGAGTAACAAACATCCATCCATCCATCCAAACTTTCGCATTTATAATATTAGTATAGATTTTAGAAGGTTTGACAGGGTCGAAAGAAAGTAAAAAACGTGTTGCGCCGACCCGTAACATGGTAAGGAAGATGACGATAATAATAAAATGATGAATGCTGTCAGACTCGACGATAAAATAAATTACAATAAGGTTCAAACTCAAACAATAAAAACACTGCTCAGTCTATGAAATCATAAGACGAATCAATATGATTGCACTTTGAACTCTAGCGTAATGTTATTGTACATATTTTTTATTCAAAGCATCTTATTACGTAATGCATAATTTATGGTAATATAAAGGCGTACATTACACAGACAATTTATGAGCGATTTTCCTCAATTGTCTCAACTCGTTCAAACAGGAAAGTGATAAACATAATGTGTTATTCGTCTACATATTTATGAATATGTTATTAATACATAGATTGATATCTTCATTATTTACGCATTAAAACCTCGTCTTGTGTCATAGTAGATCTTATTCTAGAGCGCACGACACGCGAAATAACTAGTGATTCCAAACAAGTTAGACGACTATATTATTATAGCGGTATATTTCTGAGAGATATTTTAAGAAAACTTTGATTGTAAATGTGGATGGCTATAAGATTGTGGGCAAAATCAAAGAAACTTTTATAGGTAGATCGTATGAAAGAAAATAAGAAGAAAGGGTATACTGAGATACTGGCTTTAAAAGGCCACATGCTTCATCAGGAAGATAACAGTAGATGTATGGTCTTGATGCTTAGACTACCGAGTTCACTGACGGTCTGCCACTTTATACCCTTATGTCCTAAGTAATAAGGTTGAAAAGTGGTCGACCGTCTGTGTACTGGGTAGTACACATAACATTAATGATCATGAACTTACGCATTCGTCATTAATACGATCTCTTCATATAGTCTAGTCCACTAAGCTGTTTACAACTCGTCAACATATTAAATGTAGCATTCACTAATGTCTGCAGAATTGTTTTCATAAATGACGATACCAGAAAATCCTTGACATAACTACACTAGTCCAGCAGGTTTCCTAATTATTGTTATTGCAATATTTCCTCGCGTCTATGTAGTGTAGTATTATCATCCGCGATTACGTCATCTAAGATCTAATACGTACTAAGGATTCCCCTGCTACCGATGTGGGTGATCTTAATTGGAATTCCGTAAGATTGTTGACAGCTCGTTTATTTTTTCTTTATATCAGCAATTGTTGTATGATTCATAACCATAAGAGAGAGACTATTGTCTTATGTTTTGTGACTGTTTACTTTAGCTTTGAAGACTTCTTAGAGGTAACTTATTCAGTAGCAATTTCAATCACGTCCACTAATTTGGCTTCCATTTCGATCTCAATTTTGTTACATAATCTGTATCTAGTTTAGGAGGAGAAGCTTGTGGCTAAATAATAACAGTCGTTCGGGTCGATCTTCAGGTTAAGCCGCGCTTGCCTAGGTTGGTCCGTAGATGGACCCATTACATACCGAGTTTCGTCTGTGCTTCGGAATGCACGTTAAGCCGTTGGTCCCGGCTGTAATTTGTAGATCTTTGACAGTCGTTATAGGTAGTCAGTGGCCCGAAAGTCTGTCAACCAGTCTTACTTTGGGGTTTTTTATCGTATTACCCAGTACTAACTGGGTTGTGGAGGTCAGATAGGCAGTCGCTCCATGTTAAATACTGGTATTCAGCAGCATCCGGTTATACTAGAAGCCGACCCCAACATAGTTGGGAAAAGGCTCGGCAGAAGATGAATCTGTATCTACTTTATGGGTTTTGCTGGGAGTTTTATTTTCTGGCTGGTTTAAGTGTGCTGGCGTAGTTTGTCCGCCGGACTAGTTGCACTTGTTGGAGCTTTTGCGGTCACGATCGTGACCGGGCCGTGGGTACATAATGCGCGGGATATAAATAGATCAGGGGTTACATATGGAGTACAAAATATTCGGATAGGAGGTGACTCGTAATAAATTGGATAATTAGAACAGGAGAATGTTGATGATGATGACTTCAAATATCTACTTACTTGGATTTCTGCACATACGCGATGTTTTCGCTAGGCACAGGTGGTTTGAGCAAGTTCGCGAGATGCGGGCAGGAGTACAAACTGATGCACCGTCCGACTTTCCCTTCAGGAGTGAAGCAGTTCCCTTGTGGTTGAGGTTCCGGAGCCTTTTTGGGACAGCACACCTGGAAGAAGAGAGAGATTCATGATAAGATTTTGCAATTTTGGTCTCTAAGTTATCAACTTTTAGGCTTTGATTCCTTCAAATTATAGATGGTTTTTAAACATCCTTAAATTCTGATTATGTTAGGTGACACTAGAGTTTGCTTAATCTTTAAGGGATCTAAGGCCTCCAAGTAACCTCTACTGGTAGCTTAGAATATTATGTTATACCATAAGATTATGCGAGTGAAGAAACTGAGAAACCACCTGCGTGCACTGTAACCGTACACGAATAGTCCCCGTTGAGATTGTATTTCTTCGCCATGATCGAATCTCGGTACGATGTTTTTAACTTTTGATACAAATCTGATTTCTTCATATTCTTACAAATCAGAACTCACCAATATTGACGAAAAACAAACAAATCTACACTCAAACGTATAATATAAAAAGCACTCGAAAAGCTTCTCAAAGTGATTTTTATTCGAGGAAATCTTTGAATGGGAAATCAAAGAAGGTAGTATCGATGATGCTCAATTAATTCAGCCTTACCCTCGAGAGACGTGGCGTTTTGTAGACAGCCAGTAAATTCATTGGTGTCTCTTCGAATATAATGCCATTGATATCAATGTTTAAAGAATTTAGGACTTTAGTGTTATACAGTGTGGAAGGGACACCGTACCGAAAACGGAAACCACATACTCAGTACTTACATCATTTTGAAATCCGGGGATTTCAAATAGAAATTTTTCGTCGGTTATTAAAAAAAAACAGCTGTTTCCTACAAAAGTGCAATACCTACACGGTCAAAATGTATGGAATGATTGACCCAATTCCATGACCAATAAAATTAGTGAAAATGATTTTATGTAATTTCACGATTGTGGCAATTGAAGCGTAATTTCTAACGTAATTAAAGCAATTAATACAAGTATGGTATATAAAATTATTGCATTTTAAAATAAGACAAACATTAGTAAGCATAGTTGATGTTTATGATTTTGTCTACATTGTTCTGTTTGCGGTTTAGATTGATTTACACGCTTTTCCTTTTGACTGGAATATCCAATTAATTGTGATGTGTCGTATGTGTTTAATTTTAACTTAATTTAACCGTAAAGTATGTGATTAAACCAGATCAGTAAAATTACAATAGGAGCAGTTATTTCTAAATAAGTACTTTTTTTTTGTCACTTGTGCGTTTGGCCGCTGCTCGTCTGATGTGAGCACGCTTGCCTAGAAGAAACCGATTCACTCGAACTTGAACTTTTACTTGTAACTTCACAACGTGAAGTTATATCAAATGCAGAAACGACAAATGATTAATCAATTGCAATTACACGGATCTATCTATCGATAAGGCAAATAATGATGCAGATACTTACAGCCGGTGAGTTCCCCTGGTATCCGCATTGTGACCTCTTTAGCAGGTCGATGTCCTGGCTGGTGCGATCCGGTTTGTTCACCAAGTCTAACAGCACTTGGCAGTCGTAGACTGATATGCAATCGCCACTGCCACCGCTAGGTGTTGTGCACTGTGATTCTGTAACACAAAGAGTAAAGGAGTCTATATTTGTTGGAAAAATCTTCATCCAAGGTGTACCCAGTTTTTGCCTTGGTCAAATTAAAAGGCATTTTAAGAATGAAATATTTATTGGTGCCCAAGATACAGGCTTGCCTAGTATGAGCCTCTTGTAATGTGGCCTTCAGAGGACGCCAGGCAGACGTGCAACATCGAAAAACACAAGATATTAGAGAGCAGCGGTGGAGAGGACTCATGACGGTATTCGAGTCGATCGCACCCTAAAGCACGCCATATATATTCCACATCAAAAGACCAGTTAGTGTGATCAAAGTTGGGCCCAATAATTGTCCTGGTGAAATTACAGGACCTTTGAAGAGTGTCATAGTAACAAATGATGGTCCTAAAGAATTTTTTTAAGGATAAAGGAAGGAACAAACAACACGTCAACGCCATAGTCGTCAAATAGGTTTAGACACAATAACTTGTACGGTAGGACGTTAGTGCCAACATAACCAGTATAAGCTGACCTCCAATTGAAATTTCATAATTCCAACTTAAAGGTCGATGCTGTCTGTCATGTCAGTGATAACACTTAGGTAGACCTTTAGCGTCTTCGTAGCTTTATTGTGACAACAATGATACCGGGCACCTTTAGAATAATATTAATTAAAGAATTAGCAAAACAGTAAATTCACACAGCGCTCAAAGGTCAATCACGTGTCACCCTTGTACCCATAAGTAATATCGTTATAAAATACAGGTATTAGGAATATTAAAACGACAATACAAACATAGCGGACGACAAATGAAGGTTACAAGTTTGTTCATTTTGCCGAAAATTTCCAATAACCGAAGATAAGTATGTAAGTATGGTTAAGGTTATAGATGAAGATCAGGTTTTGACGGCAAGTCGATTTTAATTACTATTTTAAATGCAGTTGTCTCTAGGCCAACTCCCGAATACGATTCGTCAATCATCGACGAAGTTCGAAGTGTTATTTACATATGCAAAATCGCAGACACTTGTGAAAAAAATCAATAAGTAGTAGGTATGCACTTTGCGATTTGTAGATTTTCCTAATTTTGCATATTGTGAAGACATATTTCTATTAAACTTGTTTAGTAAACGCCTATAATTATGTTCCTTGGCGCTCGTTTCACCGTCTTTTAAAAACTAAGGCTTTACGTTAACTAAAAACTTCAGAGTACTCCAGCCGTGCTGACCAATACAATAACTTAACTAAAAGGAACTCACCCGAGTTTGGATGATGAATCTCAGTTTCTGTCGATTCGAAAGTTATTTCATATCAGAATACTGTAAAACAGGTCCTAAATGAAGCAGTGTGCAATGACAAGAGTCTAGGTAGCTTACCAGTATATGGTTCGATATCTGTCGATTCTAAAGTATGTACAGTAAAAGAAGATATCGTGAATATAAATGGAGAGAGAAAAGTTGATTCATTGACGCGAGTGAAATTAAACGTCGAATAATACTACAGTACTGATAAATTCAATAAGAATATATTAGTGAAAAGTTTACCAGAACTAACTTCTTTGTACGGCAATTCTAAAGTAAAGATAACAATGATAATGATGAAAGAAGGGTAGATTTAAACAAAGAAAACGTAGACTAAGAATAAAACTTTGGTACTGATAAATTCAACAAGAATAGTTCAAGTAATAGCTTACCAGGACTAGCTTCAGTATACGGTAATTTTAACGAACAGATAATAACATTAATGACAATGACGAGAAGAGGGTAGCTTTATACAAAGAAAACGTAGACGAAGAATAAAACTTTGGTACTGATGAATTCAACAAGAATAGTTCAAGTAATAGCTTACCAGGACTAGCTTCAGTATACGGTAATTCTAACGAACAGATAATAACATTAATGACAATGACGAGAAGAGGGTAGCTTTATACAAAGAAAACGTAGACGAAGAATAAAACTTTGGTACTGATGAATTCAACAAGAATAGTTCAAGTAATAGCTTACCAGGACTAGCTTCAGTGTACGGCAATTCTAACGTACAGATAATAAACATTAATGACAATGACGAGAACAGGGTAGCTTTATACAAAGAAAACGTGGGCGAAGAGTAAAACTTTGATACTGATGAATTCAACAAGAATAGTTCAAGTGATAGCTTACCAGAACCAGCTTCAGTATGCGGTGATTCTGAATTACGAAAACATGGAAATAAAGAGTTGCACAAAGAATTAAGCTACGGTACTGATTTTAATAACCATATCAAAATTAATTTGGTCAGGCGATTACACGGGAGAGTCCCCCAAAACGCTTGCCTTTCTAGCTAAGAAGAGGTAGAAGAACATAAATTCAATCATTGGCTTACCAGTATTATGTTCAATGTACGGCAATTCTAAAGTAAGGGATAACAAAATTAATGAAGGAGCAAGAGTAAGTTGACGCAAATAAAAAGTAGACAAATAAATAGCTTACCAGTACTTAATTCAGAGTACGGAGGTTCTAAAGCACGGAGGTAATAATTATTATAGTAACATTAATATTAATGCCAAGGAGAGTGGAATGATGCAAACGAAAAATTTACATAGAATAACACCCGTATCTAAAGTCAAGTTAAAGTAATTACTTGAGCTTAAGTAATTACTTGAGCTTAAGTAATTACTTGTGCAAAATTTTTATACAATAGACAAAAATTTAAACGAAGTAAGAACCGGCAAAGAAAGCAAAGCTAATAATATAAGCTTTTTACAGTTTTAACTTCAAGCAATTATCAAACCACAGAATAAAAATAGTTTCTTAAGTTATTACTTTTACCCAAGTAATCAGTTTGACTTGTTTATAGATACTGGTGTTTGACTTTGATTCTGACAAAGTCGAATAGAATCTGTTTTAATTCCCTCTGGGTCTGGCTGTTTGTGTACGTGAGTTTGAATGTTTGTAAACGCACCCACCATCCAGGAGAAATTCCTAGTGTGGGGCAAAGTTTAAAAAAAAATAGCTTACCAGTAGTAAGTTGAGTGTACGGTAATTCTGAAGAGCGGATAGTAGCGTTAATATTGATGATGCAAAAAAAAAATACTAAATTAAAGGATTAAATTTATGTTTACCGGTATCAGGTTCAGGTTCAGTGTATGGCAACTCTGAAGTTCGGGAAATAAAGTTTATATTAAGACGAGAGGAGGTAATAAAAGTAATGTTAACAGGTTGGAAGGGACACCGACGTACAAAGGCTTTCCACGTATTCAGTACATCCTTCTGAAGTCCCCAAAAGTAATTTTTTCATCGGTTTTTTTTTAACAAACTTTTTCCTGCAAATGTGAAATACCTACACGGTCAAAATGTTTGGAACGGTAGGTTTTTTTTTAAATTACCAATGACGAATTGATATTTGAGAGGGGAGGCACCTCGTTTAAAGGGAGGAAGGGAAATCGAAAAAAAAAAATGCAATTTCCTACATTAGTGCAATACCTACACGGTCAAAATGTATGGAACAGTAGATTTCTTTGTAACACTTGAGGTCGTTCGGAATGATGTAATAAATATTATGTGGTAACCGTTTGTGCGTCGATGTCCCTTTCAAGTTTCTCCGTATATTAAATTCGACAAGAATAGTCCAAACAATAGCTTACCGGTACTAGTTTTAATGTACGGTGATTCTGAAGTTAATAAATACACGGGTAAGTTGATGCAATTGATTAAAAAAAAACCTGATAAATGCAAGAAGAGTAGAGCAGTTAACAGCTTACCAGGTATTAACACTTGGAGCGGTGGTTCTAAAGTGCGTGTAGTTTAATTAATAGTTAGTATTTTGGAAGTATTCCTGCTTGAGCACCGATTAGATATTCCCATTTGTATTTTCGCTTGGTGCCCTAAGTATTGGTGCTCGAGTGGGAATATTTCGTATTTTGTTCGGATAAATTCATTAAAAACCAGTTAGTAAAATCAATGGCTTACCAGTACTAGCTTCAATTTCTGTTTCGGATTCTAAAGTTTGTTTAATATTAATATTGTTAACCGAGAAGTCATAGCTAGAAGAAGACAGCAATAAGGGCGAGTTTATTGATGTAGACAGAGAGGTAGCTAATGAAGCTATCGTACTTACAGGTGCTATAGTGCTAGAACTTACCAGTATCGGTACCAAAATCTTCAGCCTCATTTTGTGCTGAGAAAGGAGTTTGTATATCTATACAAATAAATAAAAATTAAGTGATTTCAAAATAAGAGCTTTTTTTACTGAATGTATATGAAAGTGTATACAGAAGGTACTTATAAAAAAAAAAGGTTTTGTCTTGATAAGTCTAATAAAAAACGGCAAAAAACATTAGTTCAGGGGACTTACTATTAATTTCATCATCAGTTTCATGCTCTGTCAAATAAAATGCATCGTTGATATTAATTGTATCAAGAAGACAAAACAACAAAACAAAAAAGAAATTAGGACGACACTTTAATCTAAATTGATCCTGTACGAGGCCAAAAGGCCACGTTAGGGATCTTCTTATCTCTTTCTTAATTTCAATTTATTTCGCGTTGGCGCAGTATGTCTTTTACTTCTAACTCTATCAGCCCTCATCTCAGTGTTCTTTACTTCTGTACCCATGACATCTTTCACAAACAACTCTCTCTTCTTGGTACTTCTTTCCTCGTAAACATCTACATTTATACTAAACACTTCCCTTTTTGTCACATCATGATAATCATCATCATCATCATCATCATGATTTCTGTCATTTTTTGTCTTCATTTCTCCGCAGCATGTTTATACATTAATATACAATCATGAATATGACTCACCCCTAGCTTCGGATTCAGGTAGGAACGGGTCTTTCTCTGTTGATAGATTATTTATCATTAATCTTGTATCCGAACTATTGTACTTATATTATTTTTCTATGAAAATTCTCATTGCCCAAGTTTAATGATGTCATTTAATAATCCATGTTTTCCTCATACAGAACGTTGGTGTATCCATGCTGTTTGTCACACTGAGACACAGTTCAAAAGTCCATGTACGGGGATTCAAGTCATGACATTACAATCGGGTAATGATTTTCTTTATTTACATCACCATCCGTGGGAGGACGGATCCCATGACTATACTAGTCTACCTACATGATAAAGAGAGGCGAAATTTTCAGTGACAAATGCGTCAAGCGTGACTGCCCGGTGAAAGTGCCAGGGTCCACGAAACTCAAATTTCTTTACGTTTTTTTGCAATTTGCAGGTCAGTGTATGTCAATTAAAATATGATTCTCGATCGTAATTAATATGGCTTCACTGAGTTAAAATCATTAAAATCAACAACACAACAACAAACAATACAACCCTCAAAGTTCATTTGACACCATTGAATGACTTTTTAATGAAATAGTCCGCGAATCATATTTTGTTCAATAAACGAAACTGACCCGCAAATTGAAAAAAAAAGTTAGAAAATTTGAACTTCGCGGGCTACCCTGGCACTTTCACCAGTATCTGGAGAGTCGCTGGCATCCAGAAACCGATACTCAGCAAAGCTAACCTGGCAGAGATTATCACAGATAGATTCTCCTTTCTTGTTAAATCAGAGTATGTCTCTGTACAGAACAACTTCGTTCACGTCTACAAAATAATGTTTTATTAAATGGCAAAGACTCACTTTCAGGATGATGTGTACTATGTGTATGATGTGTTGTAGTAATCGTTGAATGCACAGACGGCTTGTACGTATTCGTACTATGCACTGTCAAAAGAATTATTGAGTTAGGGTTGGTTTATTGAAGTAATCTTTTCTATTCGGAGATGCTTGAGGTCAATCACGGAACAGATCTCCCGATTTCTTGAAAGACTCATTAAGACTATTGTGATTGTATAAAAACACTTCGATTAATCATATCAGCGACCGGGATTTTGATACTTAGTGTCAGAATTTGGTTTTACAATACCAATGCCATGATATAATTATTCAAACTATTTTAGAGACAAACTTACTGGCTGGTGTTGTTAACTTATGTTTTTTTACTTTTTCATTCATAATTTGGTTTTGTAAATTTGGTATTTTGGTGAAGCCTGTAAGGAAGTTTTAGATGAGGACTTTTTTTTTAATGATACATTCTTTTTATTTGAATCTCTAATGATCTAAAATAATAATAAAAATATGTACAAGCATCAAAATGAGAAAATAATTTTTTGACGCCCAGTAGGCCTCTATATCGTTATTGTCAATAGGAAAAGTGCCTAGAAAGCTGGCAGCATTGCCACGTTTGTTGGCAATGCTGATTCTTTGGCCAAAAAAAAAGGCCAACCCTCTGATCACGCGAAGAGTCGACCAACCGCTTGGCGATATAATTTAAATTGATTTTTATTTAATGAATGCAGTGAAAATAACTTACTCGTATATGCGTTTGTCTTTTTTCCTGTCAAAATATTAATTAAGAAATTGTAAATAAGATTCACTAATAAGAATTCTACCCAAAAAAACTTGATATCAAATATTGTCGCTAAAGCATTGCGTGTCATAATTACCGGTACGTTTTCTTTTATATTGTCTCTTACCAACAATCTTTAATCTTTTGGCCTTATTTCGACTAAATTCTCTAGCGCGATTAAATATGTCTGCAACATAGTACTGGCAAAACTTACACTGTCTCTTACGGGATATCTTCCGTGATGGCTGTGAGATAATGAAAATCACGAAAGATATCTCGTATTAAGTGATAGTGTAAGTTTAGTTATAAGCCGTGAAAGCTTAAAATAGTGTTCTATAATACTTGCAATCAATAAATCCAAGTCAATATTAATGAAAAACTTAACACCGAAAATGTTAGCGTTAGAAAGTAATTTCGCTGCCAAAACAAAAAAAAAACTCGTAATTGATAATATTCCAATTAATCAAACAAAAATAAAAAAGGACTCACCTATATTGAAAGGCATAGGCCGATTCACTGTCAAAAGAAATTTTATAATATATTATAAAAAATAATTATAAATGAAGGATCTACACTCAAGTTTCATAGAAGCGTAGTTATTTTCGAAGATACAAGTCTGGCAGCAGACAAGAGTAAAATCGAAACAAAACTGTTTCAAGTAGCTTTTCCAGTGGATTCTGGTATCTTCGAAGAGAAAAGAAAACTTCCTCAAGATACAAAAAGATTTGAACGTATTCATGAAGTCAAAGCTCAATCAGAAATTATTTAAAATTCTGTTTGGAGAGCGATGTAAAGAATTTGCATTCGAAATGTGTTTCATGACGCCACAGTATACAATAGTGCTAGAATGGAAGCCAATCTAGGAAAGAAGAAAATCGTAAAAGTTTAAAAAATATCACATCTAATGAATACAATTCAAAACTCACCCATGGGTTTTATGATGACAATTTGTGGCCAATATTTAAGGAATTTATCTGTCAAAGAAAACATTGCTATTTCCTTGTGTTGTCCTGGTTAGTTATAAGATAGTCTTGAGACAGAAGTTCTATATGCTTTTCCTCTTTAGTGTAGAACAGTCTTTTGCTACCTCTTGCTTTATGTTTAAACAGTTTCATTTCATCGCTATCATAATAATTTATTTCGGAATTATATTGCCTTATAAGCGATGAACATAATACAAGAACAAAACTTATTTGGTTTGGATTTCTTACCATTAGTGTCACTGACAGTTTCTTGTGCTATCAAAATTAAACAAATTGATAAGCGAAAGATTTAAATCGTAAAACAATGATAACGCTTCCTCAATAGGGTGATGCTTATAATAATATTTCTGTCACCTAAAAATTTAAGCCCTTGCCGTTTTATTTAAATAATGCTCCACATTTTGTTCTGCCAGAAGATAAGTTAACTCCAGAGTGTCACAAAATCAATGGTCTATGAGCTAGACTCTTTTGACAAAGACTGGCTTTTAGTCGCCTTACATCGATACAAATATAGGCCTTTAAAACAGTGGTTCTTAATAATAAACGGAGTGCCGGCTCCCATGATAAATCTATTCATTCTTTAGTCTTCGTTTGTTGTGTGGTTAGTGCCTAACCTGGTGTCAGAGTTTTTATGCTGCCCTTGGGCCTTTGACTTGGCTTTACATTCCGCCGAGGCATGCTGGTCTGGTTTCCTCACGATGTTTTCCTTCACCGATGCAAGTGATAATTTATACAATACGCACATGAATCCGAAAAATCAGAGGTGCGTGTCATGGGTTCGAATTCATGACATATAGACTTGGCAGTGCGACGGTTACACCACTAGGCTATCACGGCTGATATTCTATTCATTAAAACAGTAAGAAGCAAGTTATATTTAAAGATCTACTCACCCGATTCTTCATCTGTAAATAATATAACAATAAGCTTAATATTTTATTGCATTCATGACGTGTGGTACAACAAAAACATTAATGAAGCCAAAGTATGTGGCCTGAACTTACCTTCGTTTTTGATTTCGCCTGATTGCTCTGGCAATAAAAAAAAGAGTTTTGTCTCGATTATCAAATAAGAATAAACGGAAAAGACACTATCGAATTTAGAAGTTCATGTTTTTACGATATTTTAAAAGTTGTGACTCCACATTCATTCAATGGTTAATAATGTCAAAATAACTTATTTGGTTTTGCGTGTCTTACCATTATTATCGCCCTGTGTATCTTGTGCTATTAAAATTAAACAGATGGATAAGTGAATGACAAAAATTATAAATTAATTAAATGTACGCACGACGACCAATGCAGCCATACAAAACCAGTTCATGCGGATCTCTCATTATACGGGAAACCTTTACAGAGCGAGGCCATGTTATACTGGAAATTTGTAGCTTGACGTGTCGCCGTGTGTACCAATACTGAATATGTGAATGAATTGTTACCATCAATTGTGTTTTGATCTGAAAAGAAAATTCTCATCTGATTGGTAAAATCTCGGTATTTAATCAAATTAATGAGTTCAAACAGTGTAGCTAGTCATAGCGATGAAAAATCCACACAAAGCTCCTCTACGTAGGATTTAAAAACGACTGTAGAACAATAAGCTTACTGCTTTAGTATCAATACTGATTCAACAAGTAATGCCTTACTCTCAGTCCAGGTTTCAGTTGAATTTTGTTCTAGCAAAGAAAATAAGTATTTATTTAAACCTCATACAAAACACTATGGAATCTTATACGAAGCAACTTCTAGAGTACCTAATCAATGTTCGCTGATCAATTGAATTTAATCGAACTCATCGAAATACAATCATGACCATTTGGAGCGTCAACTAAGCCTAATAATGTCTTTAAAAGTTTTGACTCACCTTGACTATCATCTAAAATCCTCAGACTATTATAGAATCGGTAGTCTGCCAAAAGAAAATTAACACACTGAACGGGACAATATTTTGAAATCAGTTGTTGATATTGTAGAAACTTCCACCAGAAGAACAGCTGCTTTCAGGAAAGTAAAAGATCTGCTTGATAAGTTAAAGGATTGGACAGACGAAAACTCGCCACCGTCACCAGCCTCTATAGAGGGTGTAAAAACCTTTAAAACCCGAAAGTTCTCCCCGTCATTGCGATCATTTTTTTATTCTGGACCATACCTGGGAACCTTCTAGTTACGGAGATATTGGGTGTCAAATTTTCAACTTTTTCACAAGTTTTTTTTTTATAAATATCTCAATGACCCGTTTACTATACAATGCACCCATCAGCACAATGTTTTGAGTGTTACCGTAAAACGTGATTTTTCACCCCAAAAAAAAAGTCGTTTCCCAGCAATAATTTTTGAGTAGGGTAGGGTAGTTTGATGTACAGAATGCTTAGTTGATGCCTTCGTGAAGGGTCCGTTTACACCTTGTATGTTAACACTACTTCTGGCTAGGTGAAACAAATATGTTCGGAGGGTGGCTGGTATCAGCTGGATGAGATTAGTCGAGAATCGAAATCAGGAATTGATTATACGCTTAAAATCACTGTTCACAGATAAGATGGATTTTTTTATACGTTTAAACGAGAGAACCCGTGATCAATAACGTACCAATAGAGAGGTAACGTGCTATGTCCAGCAGTGGAGTTCTGATGATGATGATAATGGATGAAAACTCAGTTGACGCTGTTTATTTTGCACATGAGGTTAAACTGACGATGTAAAGCATGATATATCTTCGTATGAACAAAACAAATCGAAGTTCAATAAATGCTGTATTTCCTACAGCAATCTTTGAACTGTCTGTAACCTCAGCAGATAAAAGGCGCCAATGTTTGGCCTTGTTACGACTGTTGTTGTTTTGTCGTATATCTTGTGTCTTGATGCCTCGTCAATTTGCGATGTGTGAACGAAAGATCGACAGGGGTCGTCATTTGCAAAGATTGTTTGTACTGATGATTAACTTGTTTCTCATATTTTGTTGGCAGGATAAAATTGTGATCGATTGATATTCTTTTCTTTAGTCTCTTTAGGTGCTTGTAAAACAGAACTGTTTTCTTTGACTGGCTTTGTACTTTTTTTTAGTTTCGTAAAAAGTATGTATGCGTTCGTAAGTCGTAATTAATTGAGTCCGGTTGGTCAGTCATTGGTCATTTGAAATTCATGTCTTATTGCAGATGTAATCCTTAAGATCGTCTCCTTTGATTTTTATACTTAGTCGTCATGTAGTAAGGTGGAGCATAGCAACAGCTGTTTCTTATGAATTTGCTGGCTTGAGCATAAATACTAAACCACTTAATATTCCATTTAGAATGACTCACATTACTATGAGTAGAGGTTATTGAATTGTTGAACAATCATCATATTTCCACATATACATTTATTTCCACGAACGTTATGTTTCCCATGATTAATTAATTATGCTTTACGTTAGTGGACTTTTGTGTGCATACGTTACAACATTGAGGTTTTTTGGGTCCTACCCGGTTTTTTATTGCATTATGTGCATCTTGTCTAGCTTATTGAGTGATGATTCTTGTGTTGTCATTGTACATTGGCCTTAATAGCCGCTTCATTTACACTCGTCTTGGTTTAAGATTGTGTGACCATTTAGACTTTAGCTAATACAGTTAGCACTACCATACTATTTTCGTAAGCAATCAGTTTTATAGCTGTTTTAACAACCTTATTCAATAACGAATCCATACAACAAATCTTGTCAAGATCTCATTGTTTATCGCTTAACCTTTTAAATGTGTTTTTCAATGATACCTTCAAAGATCGGTGATCAAATTATTAATTTGAAATTGGCTGCTCAAATGGCATCGAGTTCTGGGCAATCATGTAAGGTAACGTCACCTTGTCGGTAACGTGGTTTTTGAAGATCCGGTTGAAAGACAAGTTTGGGATTATAACATTTTCGAAAATATATGGTTTTCTGGCAGTTTTAAAATTTGTGGTTCATCTTTCGTTTTAACAGTTGGCCATTATTCCTATCAGGCAGAGTTTTTGTTTATGTTTACCAAATCTGTCAAATATCTCGTCATATTTATTTAGAATTTAATGAGAAAGTGAAAGTGGACTATGCCATAAGGCTTTGTTTATCAGCTTTAGATAAAAGAGCACAAAAGAGGATGATGTAGGTACCTACCTACAAAATCATATCTCTTCAGCTACATTTTCTATTGTTTACTTTTAATTCTTCAGCTTCAATTGTTAATTCATTTATTTGCAATTTTGGATCAAGAAAAGTATCTTCAACTGTTCTTTACTATACGTTCCTATTTTCAATCCTGTTTTAGTTTGTATATCTATAAATGTCTTCAGGTAGGTCTCAGCAAAAGTTGCACCTGTCTCTCCATTTGTTTATTTTTTGTTCTTATCTATCCTTGTACATCACACCACATTCTAGTTATTATATCTGTCCATCTGTAACCTGCTCCTTATATCGAGCTGCAAACAGTCATGTTTTAAAGGGTAACAGGTTCTTAATACCCTTGACGAGTTCTTGCTATATTTTTATTCGTTGTATTAATTTTATGGTCTAAGTGTGAACACAATAAAAATCGTATGCAGAAATCAATTTTTGGTCTTAGCGGTTTAAGATTTGGTACGGTTTAATGAGAACCTAGGTTTGTAGCTACTAATGGTGCTTTATACAAACCGCCTTCGTCTGAAAGTATGTAGCTTATTGTAAATGCATTTTGACCGTATCGTACATTTTCTTAAAGACATGTTCTTATTAATTATGATGGAAATCAAAATTGCCGACTTATAAGTAACTACAAAGACGCTTCTCAAGCCACATATTTCTTCGAGTTTTCTAATATAAATTAATAATTGATATTTGATGAGGGCTGGTAAATAAAATGATGCTTATTGTCGTCGTGTGACGGTACTAAAAAACACTATATAGAAGCTTATTACCTTCTCTATATGAGAAGAGGCCTTTGCCCAGCAGTGGGACAGTTACAGGCTGGTATTATTATTATTATTATATAGAAGCTACATACTGCAGTGTTTCGCTGCATGAAAGCTTCAATGCTAGGAACTTTTTAGCTCTAGTGGCTTGCAACCTTATAAAAAAATAGTCAACTTTTTATTGGCATTTGACAGTCGCGTTTGCAGAGTGATGGTGATGAGTCAATACTAGAATTTCCATGGTGAAATAACCATTTTCGATTCAATATAAATGAATATTTATGATGCAATATAATATGAATTGGATATTACTTAACACATTCGTCTGAGATAGTTTTTCCGGCAAATGCCGTGATGGTGAAGTTTTATTTTTTATTTGGTTGGCCATACAATAATGGTCTAATCTGCTTCACGTAAGGAATATTTGGTGGAAGATTAAGTCAGACAGAGCCAACCTTTTTCGGCTCCAAGTATTACTTTTATACTGATTGCTATTAGTACTTTATATAAAGAACATCCACGTCATACATCTAAAGAGCATTCCAGACTCCTGTCTGGAACGAGTTTTGCAATGCGGAGAGCTAAAGAGAGCACACGGAGCGAGTCCATAACAGGGAGGATTGCCAGTTTTTGTTGTTTTTTTTTTAGTATTATGTTAGCTTAGTTAGATATTAGTTTCATTTACTACTTACTTACTACCCTAAATTGTACAGTACGAATTACTCCGTTTAAATGTGTATTTTATGCAACTAATTTAGCTTTACGAATTTAAAATTCAAATTACCGGCTGAAATTGCAATTGTATCATAGGTCTTCTGAATTTCCAAATTTAACCATGCTTTTCTTTTAAAAATACTTAACAACATATTTATACGGATCATTTATTAAAATTATAAACGCAACTAAAAAAATTTTTTTAAACAATATTTTAATTGAACTTTTGTACTTTTTTATATTATAATCTAAATTAAACGTATAGCAGTGAAGATTCCAATTTTTATATTTTCGCTACAATACGTTGGTTTTGTGCGTTTTGGCATGCATAAACATAATATACCGGAAACAATTAGAATACAATGGAACGGACCTCATAAAACTTTATCATCAAAGCTGGCGTCAAATTTACTGCGATGTTTGATACACCAATTAAATTCGTTACCTTCTCTAAACAATGCTCTGCGATATACATATTTTAATAATGTCGCGCTAATACATGCATAGATTCATACCAAATCGCGCGTAAAATTGCCTTTTAATAACGTTGCTTGGACCGGACCTCTATTAGTCTGTATCAAAGTCATATAACCTGTTTTTATAAGTGGCTTCTGCTTATATTGTTGTTATGTGTTCATTAAATAGACATTTTGTTATTAAGGTATTCGTAGCATCATCTGCCTAGCCTTTTCCCAAAATATGTTGAGGACGGTTTCCAGTCCAATCGGATGCAGCAGAATAACAGTATTTTACATGGAGCGGCTGCCTATCTGATCTCCACAACCCAGTTAGTATTGCCCAGTAATACGATACCCCTTAGTAAGATTAGTTGTCGGCTGTCGGACTTATGATTTCTCGTGACGACTGTCAAAGACTAACAAATGACAGCCGACAAAACATCTACATTTACAGAAACGCATTGAAAAAAAGTATTTAGGATCTTCAAAAATTTTGTCGACTGAACAAAAAGTGTGTTATATGAAAGTAAATCCAGCAACTGTACTGATAAACAGCTGATAACATAGTTAAAAGACCACTGAGAATTAGAATTGCTTATATTTTATATCAAACATATCAATTGAATTGGTCGTATTGACAAGCACATTTCCAAGATCATTAGGGACGGGTCTTTCCATGATAACATGTTATACTGCTTTTACTCCTCTAATAACAGCAAAGATAACAAGTTTCCCTACATCAACTTCTCTTTAAACGGTTTGTTTTACTTCCAAGATTTTCATGGCAATTTGTGAAAACCCACTAGCATTCTTATCTTTATCTTAATAAGTTGCGTCTTTAGTTTGTCGGTAAATATAGCAAGATATACGTGCGTGCCGTTATATATGCCGTTTATTTTGTAGAGTTTTCAAGATTGTTTGCTTTTTAAGACATTAAGCTGTTCTTTTATGATGATGTGATCATTGAAAATACTTTTGCCAAAACGCCTCAGCTCCGCATAATGTCAGATGGGAACACTAGTTACTACCTGGGAAAAGGCTAGTTCCCAAAATATGTTGAGGTAGGTTTCCAGTCTAACCGGATGCAGCAGAATAACAGTATTTTACATGGAGCGGCTGCCTATCTGATCTCCACAACCCAGTTAGTACTGGGTTGTGGAGATAGAACGATACCCCTTGGTGAGACTAGTCGTCGGCTCTCGGACTTATGATTTCTCGTGACGACTGTCAAAGACTTACAAATGACAGCCCACAAAACATTTACATTTACAGAAAAGCATTGAAAAAAAAAAATATATTTACGATCTTCAAAAATTTTGTCGACTTAACAGAAAGTATGTTAGATGAAAGTAAATCCAGCAACTGTACTGATAAACGGCTGATAACATAGTTAGAAGAACACTGAGAATTAGAATTGCTTATATTTTATATCAAACGTATCAATTGAATTGGTCGTATTGACAAGCACATTTCCAAGATCATTAGAGACGGGTCTTGCCATGATAACATGTTATACTGCTTTTACTCCTCTAATAACAGCAAAGATAACAAGTTTCCCTACATCAAATTCTCTTTAAACGGTTTGTTTTACTTCCAAGATTTTCATGGCAATTTGTGAAAACCCACTAGCATTCTTATCTTCATCTTAATAAGTTGCGTCTTTAGTTTGTCGGTAAACATAGCAAGATATACGTGCGTGAGGTGAGTTTCTAGCACAGATTCGCTATATGCCGTTTATTATGTAAAGTTTTCAAGATTGTTTGCTTTTTAAGACATTAAGCTGTTCTTTTATGATGATGTGAGCGTTGAAAATATTTTTGCCAAAACGCCTCAGCTCAGCAGTCAGCATAATGTCAGATGGGAACACTAGTTACTACCTGATGCTGATATGAAAAAAGGCTAAGCAGATGATAATGCGGTCATTGAGGTTATCATTTGACATCAAATCTGTATTCAAGATCTAGTAAAGTCACTTCTAATTAGAGTGTCATTCAACGAGATAACATTTGTCATAAAACAATGGTAAGGTTGCAAGTTACATTGACCCGTAAGGACTTGAAGAATTCTCTGTTTGTACTAGGTAATCCTGTAACGCGTCTTTGTTTGTCCGATCACTGTGGTTCGATACGAAAATTGCTATGGCACTCTGTATACGTTTATGCTTGATCATTTCAGTATTTTTTACTATTGTATTTGGGATTGTTTTAGTTTTAGCGGTGTTCATATTCTGTTGTCCACTTTTTTATTTATTTTTTTAACCAATGATAACACACTAAGATTTAGGGCTACTGTACTGTACTGTATTCATTGTCACGTCTTCGACTTATAGGTACTTCTCATGGTTTTGAGGGAAATTTGACGTCTATTAACACAGACATTAGACATTAGCTGCAAATATCATTTATGTAATGTGCATAGCCTTACCATCAAAATGTGCAAAGAATGACGCATCTTCGTCGAGAAGGATTTCCTCTTAAGTTATTAACGTATGTTCTCACTCATCGTCAAAGGACCTTCATTGGGTAGCAATTGCATGAAGATAAACGATCTTTAATGTTTACTTAGTAAGCGACTTTAATATGCATAAAATTGAGTCGGTTTCTGATATCATATGGTCATTATTACCTGACTTAATGAAGGTGATGTTTGTTAATGTTTTGCGTTCATACGATGTTGATTTCATATTTGTATTTGATCGTATAGTGATGTGAGTGAGATGGATGAAGAGCTTCTTTTTTCGAAAAGGGTTGGACACGCAACCGGGTTTTAAAAGTCTGGGTAATATACCGAGTTTACTGACGGTCCGCCACTTTTCACCCTTATATGATAAGTAATAAGGTCGAATAGTTGTCGACCGTCAGTGAACTTTTTAATACCTGTCTTCTTAATACCTTTTTAGTTTCATTTTTTATTTGTCATCTTCTGATTGGTTAGGTATGAATTTGTGTAGGTACTTCTGCAAGACCAAAAATAGTTTTTTTGCAGATTTTGCTTCTCATAGATTTCTACAAGTTGTCAGAAAAACGTAGCAAAAGTCTCACATATTTTTAACTATACGGAAATTCCAAATTACTTGTCCATGCCCCATCTGGTTTTCTAGAGGACGATACCGTTGTATATTTTGTGGAAAGACCAGAATAATATTATTACTAACGTCGTCTCATACTTTGAGGTCAAAACGTATCTAACTATATATCCAATTAGATAATAATCGATATGACAATGCACTGAATCTACTCAATAAAATTTAATTTTCTTAGAAAATATAATATAATGCCATCATTTTGGTTTCGGCACCATACATTCGATTATTTATTTATTTAAACTTCACGTACAAAAGTGGTACATAGGCGGAATTTATGCCACAAGGCATTCTCTACCAGTCTACCTTTGGGTTAAATAAGACAGCATTGTCATAGAGTACCAAAAATAAATTAGAAAAATACCATTTAGTTAACATAAATATTTACATACTAATACAGTATATTATGTTCAGATAAAATAAACTAATGTAATATATTATCATTCATATTGTTAAATGGATATACCAGACCGTCAATAAAATCCAGGTTTTTTAATACCCTTTAATATCAAAGAAAAAAAAACGAAGACAATCGTTTAGTACTTCTTAGCGTGTAGAACACAATCTAAGCTGATCTTGAGTGAGCGACGAGTTTGACACTTTCAGTAGCTCTTGCGATTAGAAGCGATACTTCAGAAGCCTACAAGCTTGGCATGCCCTTATAACCTACTACTCTTCATGATGTTGGGGTTTCTGAACAGTCTGCGTGCCAGTACGGGCTTGCCGTATTTTTGACCCCTAGCCACGCCACTGAATTGTGCAAACAACAGGACAGGCAGGCAACGATATCAGTGATATAAGATTCCCATCGTTTGTGGGAAAACAAGGCATTTACACTCCAGGGCAGAGTCGTCTATGAATGTTCTCCATAACATCTTGTCTACTATCCTTACATTGTATAAAACAATGTCGCTTACCGCCGCCTGTACGCTTAGATCTTTTAAACTACGATTTTAATGCGGTTTCTATCAATAGACAGAGTGATTCAAGTGGAAGGTTTATATGTATAATACATGCTTATTGTAGTGGATAAAACATTAGTATCTACATTGCACCCGTGCGAAGCCGGGGCGGGTCGCTTGTTAATATTATAAATGGGAAAGCAAGTTTTTCTGTCTGGCTACGCTTTTTATGCCTGTACTTGTAAAATTTGACAGGTGGGTAGTTTGACACCTGAAGAAAGTCTAGGCTACTTTTCATCCTGGATAATATATAAAAAATACACAGCGACAAAGTGTGGTGTATTTTACTAACTAACTGTTACGGTAAATAACCGTACATTAGCCTCGTGTTCTGACAATGTTCAATCAAATTCTAAATGATGTAGTCATGTTGAAGAAAAATCGATTTCAATAATGTTGTCGTTTTCGATTATTCGTCATGATGGATGCTGGTGGGTTTTCACTTTTTTTTAAAGTATTTTTTGTTTTCTTTATATTAACTGGTGGAGAACCTTTATTAACGAAAGGAGGAGTCTGTATCAGCAGTGGCGACATGATATGTGGTGGGGGTTCTTAACCCAGAGAATAACGAAGGCTGTGGATGATGATGGTGACCTCAATATTTATTCATTTATTCAAACTCCATGTACAAGAGTGGTACATAGGCGGACTAAATGCCCCAAGGCATTTTCTACCAGTCAACATACATATCTACATCCACCAGCCATTATATAAATAGTATATTTACAGTAATAGTATAGTTTATAAGAGGAAGTATTGACTGTAAGTATTCTTTAACAGTTACAAACAATTATCACATCAGGCTATCGTAAAAGTAATCGAATCCATACCTATTACCTACTAAGTAACTTTTAAACTGTAACTAAAAGTTTGTTTTGATGCGTTTTGTGGTCTATAAACATAATATAATATGTGTCGTAATAAATATGTCAAACCTTTCATAATATATTCCAGTATTACGTACCTAATCTATAGGTCATTAAGTCCATGATAACATTTTTATAAGGAAGCTATTAAATAATTGTGTTTTAAATTAACTTAATCAATTAAATATCACAGACTGATATTCATTATTTGATGAATTCGTTATGTACAAGTTAACTGTTATAATACCATTAGTTAATTCACTTTTAATGGTACCTCTTTTAATGGTACCTACATGCACATCAGAAACTGTTTATGTCTACTTAGTTGGTACTTACCACTTGAAAAAATGACTTAAATAAGATTTTAAAATCTCCAAAAACCTGTATTTATTAAAATTTCGCAAGAATTGTGTCCGCACACACAACACTAAAGCCATATTATGTATATTTACATAAAAAAAACCGTTTTTATCACAGTTTTCCTCAACGAAAACCGTATGTTTCAAACTTTTAATAACAAAAACAAAGAACAAAATAAAATAGCAACTTACGTCCATTTACGAAGCAAGCGCACGCGGCGATAACAGCAAAAAATATTATATTCATTTTTCAAAAAAATCACAGCATTATACACAAAACACTTTGACCCGACCGTGCCAGCCCGTGGTCAGCCGAACTGTGATCCTACAATCCAATGCCCAATATGTTTTGCCGACTGACAATCTCGCACGGTCATCGGAGCACAACAATCCTCCAAGCGATTCTCGTCTTTATAGCTTTTCTGAGACATTTGTTAATTGCGTGTAGAAAAACTCGGTATTGATGATGAACTTGTGCGCAAAACTGGTATGGCTGTGACTTCATACAGTTTCTTGGAATGTCCCATTCCTATATTAATTGTTTTTTGTTTAAGGTCTAGTGGCTGTATTATTATACATACTATATGGACCGTTTTCTTTACTTTCGGGTACTATTAATTTCTAGGGTGCGTAAATTTGCAGTTTCTTTTTAGGGTTTTTCTTTGCCCGTCTTGGTGACATTTGCGTTAGATACTTATACTGCTGTTGCAAGCTTTGCTGTACCTATTTGTATATCAACCTCTTTGTGGTCATCTTCATTGTTAACTGACTTAAAAAAGGACGAGGTTCTCAATTAGGTTGTATTTTTTTTGTATTTGTTACCTCATATCTTCGTCATTTATGAACCGATTTGAAAAATTCTTTTATTTGAAAGGATATACTTCCCGATTGGTCCCATAGAAATTTCATCAAAATCGGTTCTAGTTTGGTTTTTAAATCAAAATAGCTGGAAAAAATATGTCATCCAAGTAAAAGAAATTGCGAAATTGATACTTAACTTGGATTTGTGTGTGATACGATAACTAAAAAGGTTAAAGTAAAAACTTTTTTTGCAAAAAAATAACCGACTTCCAAAAAAAACACGGTAAGTATTTTTTTTGCAAAAAGTTTTTAATATGCTAGATTGCGACTTATCTGGTACATCCTGTTTGGTAACCTTTCCGTTTAAACAACTAACCAAAAGACGTGCAAAACATGTGAAAAACAGTGCCCTTTCTTAACTATTTTATTCTCCATACATTGATTCGCGTTTCGCCAACCATAAATTTCAAATGATTTTTGTACGACAAAGTCAGCTCCCAAAGTTACAAGGAAACTTCTTTTTGATGTTGCTATTTTTTATCTCTGTCTGACTAAGGTTTGATACGAGAGAACTCCATTTAGAATTTGAACAGAAAGTACTAGGAGAACAGAATTATGAAGGAGATGTTGGTGCCGCTGGAATCGTATTTTTAGTAAATGCCCAACAAAAAGTACTAGGAGAATGAAATCATAAAGGACACACTAAAGTTTGTTACGAAAGAACTCAATTTGGAATTTGAACAAAAAGTACTAGGAAAAGAGAATCATAAAGTAGATGTTGGTGCCGCCGTCTTCAATAATACCGTAAAAAATTACCAAGATCTTTGCATGCCATAAAAATAACTATGTATCCTAAAAGATAAGCAATGTTTGTGGAAGTCGTGGTAAGTATTTCATACCGATACCGTTCGTTGCTTTAGAAAGCAAGCACGTTAAATCGTTGGTTCTGGCTGTCATTCTTTGATCTTTGACAGTCGCTAGTCGTTACGGTAGACAGAAGCCCGACTATCAGTCTTACAAACGGGTTTCAGTCATAAGATAGTTCATAGTAGATAGGTTAGGTATTTCACACTATTTCAATTAAAAATACAGTCTATTTTTGTTTGAAAGTATCAGAGGTATACTGACAATGGCTTCCTTCTAACAGTTCTAGGAGGTACCTACTATATAACATCAATTATTGTAATACCACCTTGCATTTATGCGAGCCTAGTACTTTTGTTTGGGTATTCACCAATTTTATTTTGTTCTGTTACAATTTGTCACTTTTTATTTCAATGATTTATAATTTATTAAATACGTAAGTGTAGTTTGTTTATTATTGGACCTATTTGTTTACTTAGTTATAAGTCATATTAGTGTTTTTTTCCCTATAACACGAAGGTTTATTTTTGGTGTACCTAGCTTGTTTGGGCATTAACGGTAATTTAAAAATAAATAAGAGTGTACAGAATATTAATTGTGGTATTTCTTAGTAGTTATCCTGGGTCATAACTATACTTGCCGAACAAAAAGTTACCAAACGGGAATGAATACACGCGTTGTTGACACTGTATTTAACCGGGTTCGCTGGCGGGATGATTTGCAGGAGCGTTGAAAACACTGGTGCAATAAAACACTTGTTGTCACTTCACTTGTATTTATTTTCTTAGTTGTTTCTTCTAGTACTGCTGGATCCGGAATGCCTGACCACCAAAAATGCCCTTCTTTTATAGGGTCTTGTGACCAATCAGAGCCCTTCAAATTTGCACACGGCACTACCCTGACCAATCACAATCCTTCAACTTTGCACACGGCACTACCCTGACCAATCAGAACACTTCGCTATTATTGAGTAGTTTTGTATGGGAAAACTTTAACTTATGATTTTTGGTGGTTAGACCTATCGGATTTACATAAAATTTCTGCATGTCATGGGTGTTATGTTCCTTAAGCCTTATACAAAAATATTTGTTCAAAAACTCTTAATCTAAGCCTTAAAATTAACAAAAATCTGAAACGGTTCTCGTTAAGGTAAAGTTCTGTCATAGTTAAGCTTTTGCCACTTGAGCTTAAGTGGTGCCACCAAGCGGGGACACTTAAAACCTTAAATAACACTTTTCTTTATTTACAAGTAATGTGAATTCTACTTATTCACCCTTATTGATTAGATTATATACTATTGAACATTATAAACTTTAATCAGTCTTAAAAACTTAGCCTAAACTTAATAAACAGTCTTATTCTAAGATTAGTGATTCGTCGCTAACATTCTCCCCCACGGTGCGTAGCACTGCATCTTCTTGTAGCGACGAAGTGGCAGGGACTAACACGATGGTCCGGCGCGTTGGTCGTCGAAGTACTCCTCCCGACGTCCGTACGTCCAGCACTCTTACTCTTCCATCTGGTCCAGGGTATGTCTTCATAACTTCCCCGCGGGGCCAAGAGTTTCGGGGTAGCGTCGAATCCACAATCAACACGATATCTCCTTCTCTGGGGTCGTTAGTTTTTCTCCCTTTGATATTTCGTGGCATTAGGAGAGGTAGGTATTCTTTGATCCACCTTTTCCAGAAGTGATCTGCAAGCCTTTGTGTAGTTCTCCAGCTTGCTTTCCCAATCAGATCTTTGTCGTCAAATTCCCCTGGCGCCATTGCTCCGCACGATCTCCCCAGTAGAAAATGGTTTGGGGTTAGGCTTTCTTCGTCTTCGGGATCCATACTAACGGGCGTGAGAGGTCTAGAGTTTACT
Organism: Standfussiana lucernea; assembly: GCA_964057025.1. Taxonomy (NCBI): domain Eukaryota; kingdom Metazoa; phylum Arthropoda; class Insecta; order Lepidoptera; family Noctuidae; genus Standfussiana; species Standfussiana lucernea. The sequence continues at coordinate 11,284,472 of OZ059808.1, read as the reverse complement.
ATATGCTCGACCTCGGTCAGCAGTGTATGAAGTACTTCTTCGGGTGGGCTTCTTTCGTTGAGCACCACTGCCAGCGCCGTCTTAACTGACCGCACAAGTCTCTCCCATGCGCCTCCCATGTTTGGACTTCCTGGGGGAATGAATTTCCACTTGATGCCTTTCTCTTGCGCGGCTTCTTCCAATTCTTTGTTTGCACCTACGAAATTGGTCCCGTTGTCGCTGAATATGATTCTTGGGGTCCCTCTTCTTGCTGACATTCGTCGAAGTGCCATAATCATAGAGCTAGTACTTAGAGAGGCTACTAACTCCAAATGAACGGCTCTAGTGGTGAGACAGGTGAATAATGCTCCCCAGCGTTTTTCAGTTCTTCTACCGATAGTGACTTGCATTGGTCCGAAGTAATCTACTGCCGTGCAAGAAAATGGGAACTGATTATGCTGTAGTCTCTCGCTCGGAAGGTCTCCCATTGGGGGTATCTCCGGTAAACTTTTTCTCACCTTGCACCATTGACAATTGTGTGCGACTGCTTTTAAAGTTGCTCTTAATCCCAGGATCCAATATTTCTGGCGGATCTCATTCATCACGGTGGCTAAATTACCGTGAAGAAACTTCTTGTGATAATATTGTATGATGAGTCGCGTAATCTTATGTTTCCCATCTAGGATGACAGGGTTCATCTTCCTTCTTCCTTCATCACTGAACTTCATTGTTCTACTTCTTAATTTAATTAACCCGTCGTTTGCTATGTAGACGTCAATCTTCTTGAGCCGACTTGGATTATCCAAAGGTTTTTCTGCCTTTAAACTTCTTACTTCTGCAGTAAAGCTGTCATTCTGACTTATCTTCAACAATATCTCTTCTGCCTTACGTAGGTATTCTTCTTCCAGGGGTAGGTACAACCGTTTCTTTTCTTCCTTGTTGGATGATTGACTAGTGACTCGCATCTTTGCCTTTTGAGATCTTCTTTGTGGTCTCCAAGGTTCGTCCTTCTGACGCACTGCGGCGTTGGTTTCTCTTTGATTCTTCTTCTTTAGGACGCATGTGAAGGCAATTACTCTGGCTACAACACGCAGTAATCGTTCCCAACCCGAAAATCTCTCTAGGTCAATCAAGAGTCCTTCCTCAGCTTTTATTGCTGTTACTCTTTGCGCGCCTTTTTCTTCCAACATCATACCCTCTGGTGTGAAGTCTTGGTAGGGCCACTCTTCTTCTGGTTGGCGGAGGAACGGCGGGCCCTGGAACCATCTGGCGTTGAAATCGAATTCCACTGGAGTTCCTCTTGTGGCGTCATCTGCTGGGTTTTCTTTAGTTGGTACCCATCTCCAGTCTCCAGGCTTAGTCTTTTCTTCAATTTCTGCCAGTCGATTGGCCACAAAGGTTTTGAACTTCCTAGGTTCCGCCTTGATCCATTGTAGCACTGTGCTGGAGTCTGTCCAGTAGGTCTTGCTTTCTACCTCCAGCTCTGTCTCTTCTTCGATTGCAGCTGACAGCCTGCTACCAAGTAAGGCTGCTTGTAGTTCTAACCTTGGGATTGATACTGGTTTCGTTGGCGTCACCCTTGCCTTGCCAGCGATCATTGAGATGTGAACGCTTCCATCAGGATTGACTGTTCTCCAATAGACCACTGCGGCGTAGGCTTCTTCGCTTGCATCAGTGAACGTGTGCAGCTGACCTTTCTTTGTGTAGGATGAGACGCATCTTGGAATTTTCAGTTTTGTTAACGTCGACACTTCTTCCAAGTACTTTATCCAGGCTTCTCTCTGGTCTTCTTTAATTGTGTCGTCCCAGCCTATTTGTGTTCGCCAGATGTCTTGTATTAGTTTCTTCCCTTGAATTAGAACTGGCGTTGCAAAACCCATGGGGTCGAAGGTGGACATCACTGCACTCATGACTTCTCTTTTTGTTGGCGGTCTTTCACCATCCAGTAGCGCCTTTGATGTATTTCTCAGCCCTATGTTGAAGGCTAGCATGTCTTCTCTTACAAGCCATCGCAGACCCAGAGTTTTTTCTTCCTTAGTCAGTTGTAGAGAATCTTCCCTTTTGATGTCTTCTACCTCTGATAATACCTTTTCGTCATTGCTGGCCCAACCCTTCAGAAAAAACTTTGCCTTTTCGTGAATTTCTTTCACATCTTTTGATATTTCCCTTGCTTCGTCGGTGGATGAGAAACTTTGTAGATAGTCATCCATATAGTGGTTTCTTCTTATGGCTTTCACTGCTCTTGGATGGGTTTTCTCGAAGTCTTCTGCATTCTTGTTCATCACGTATATCGCTGTTGCCGGCGAAGATGCTGCCCCAAAGATGATTGAAGACATTCTGTATTCCTTTGGCTTGCCTGATCTCTCGCTGCCGCGCCACAGGAATCTGAGGCTGTCTCGATCTTCTTCTCTTACTTTTATTCGGAGAAACATGTCTTGGATGTCGGCCATCACGGCCACTGGCCCTTCTCTGAAGCGCAGCAGAACGCCGAATAAAGATTGTAATAGGTCTGGACCTGGTAATAAGGCGTCGTTGAGGCTTTTCCCATCGCACTTAGCGGCTGCGTCGAAAACTACCCTTAGTTTCTTCTTGATTGGATGGACGACGGCGAAGTGTGGTAAATAAAATGTTCTTCCTTTGTTCGCATTTTCCGGGGCCAACTCTGCGTAATCCTTTTCAATTAGATTCTGGATCTGCTTCTCATAGGACTCTTTGACTTCTTTATCTTGACCTATTTTCTTTTCAAGGTTGAATAGGCGTCGGAGAGCGTGCCTGTAGTTGTTGGGTAGGATCTCATCTTCTTTCTTCCACAGGAGTCCTGTTTCAAATTGACCGCTTGCCAGTCTTTTCGTAGTCTTCTCGAGGGTTTCTAATGCTCTTCTATCGCTGTCATTCGTTGGTGAGCGATCTTTAATCCCAAGCGACTCTAACTGGAAGTGTTCTCGGACAATATCTTCGATGTTTTCTTCATTGCTTGTAGACTCGCCGTGGTGAATAAAATTTACTATGGCATTCGCTGATGATTCGCATCCATGAAGCACCCAACCTAGGTCTGTCAGAGAGGCAACAGGATCAGCTGGTTTGCCTTTCTTTAGTTTTCTAGTTATTATGAGTCCCCAATTGTCTTGGCCTATCAACAGCTTAGGTCTTTCCGCGGCGTAGAGAAGTTGCTCTTCAATTGCTTTCAGGTGTTGACAGTTCTTTATACTGCTCCTGTTTATGCTTTGTTCAGACAGCTTCAGGTCGTCGATGGTTCTTACATTAATGGACCTTTTGTTCCTTTTGTGGGCCCCTTCTATCTTGAGCTTGATCTTCTGTGAGCTGTCTTTCTTTACGACCTTCCCGCCGACTGTTTCAATTGTAAGAGTTTCTCGTTCTCCTACTGCTCCAATCTTCTCGGCTATTGATGCATCTAAGAGCGTAACTGTAGACCCTTCATCAAGCAATGCTAGAACACGAACTTGACCCTTCGGTCCATAAAGGTTCACTGGGATAATTTTCAGGTAAACCTTTTCTTCCTTTGTAGTGTTGTGAACCGAGGCAACTTTCTCTTCCGACGTGTCTTTCTTTTCTCCTTCATTCGTCTTTTTCTCTGACGATTTCGGTGGTCTGTCAGAGTGTAGGATTGTGTGATGCCACCTTTTACACTTCTTGCAGACCGGAGCTTTACAATTAATTCTTGAATGCTTGAAACGGAGACACTTGAAACAAATTCTTGCTTTCTTAATAATGTCCCATTTTTCATCGATGTTAGCTTCTTTAAATTTCTCGCATTCTATTGCGAAATGCTCTTCTTCACAAATCGGACACGACTTCTTATATTTTTCCTTTGAAACTTCTTGTACCGTATGTACGGGTTTTCTTGTTCCTTTCTTCTGCTCCATTAACACTTCAGGTGGAGCGAAGTCCCCACACATATCGGCTTCTATTTCTAAAAACGCTTCAACGAGTAGCAGCTCTTGGATTTCTTCATCTCTTCTACTTCTGTGATAGGCGAACCACCGAAACTTCATTGACGATGGCATCTTGTCCACTATGGCCTTCAGGGTTTCCGGAGAACTAAGGTATTGCGGTTTCTTCAATGCCTTGATTGTCTCGACAGCATTTTTCACTCTACTAGCGAAAACACATATATCACTTGGGTTTTCACTCACCCTTGACAGGTTCTTCATCTTCTCTAATTCGGCTAGAGCCAATGCTCCAGGTCTTCCAAACCGCGTCTCCAACCCTTTGATTACTTCACGTGGGTCTTCTGCAGTGAACAATAGGCTCTGAACTGCTTCCTTAGCTGTTCCTTGTATCACTCTTCTGAGACGCGCTAGGTTCTGCGCGTTGCTGAAGAAAGCAGCTGTATCATCATAAGATCTCTTGAATGCCAGCCATTCTTCACAGGAACCATTGAAGTAAGGGAGATCAAGTTGCTTCAGTGCACTGATCTCACGTGACTGCTCAGATAGCTTTAGAATGACTTGGGCTAACTCATGCATGTCACTCTTCTTGTCTTCTGTGTTTACCGGCCTTTGATCCTTTCTAGGCTTGACTCCAGTTTCGATGAACCACTTTTCCACTTCTTGAGTTTGCTCGAACAGCTCTTCTCCGACACCATCTTCATCTTCTGACTCAGCCGCTGCGAGTTCCAGCTCGGCTTGAGCAACTCTCGATCTTGCTTCAGCCAATTCCATTTCCCTTAATGCCACTGTTAGCCTCGCTTGCGCTTCTGCTTTTCTCCTATGCGACGAGCGTACAGATATAGTGTCTATATCGCGGGTCGGCTTCTTAGGGTGAGACCGCTGCAGACTCCCTTCTCTTGACGTCGGTGCGCTTCCTTCGTATTGACGCAACTTCACTATAGCACTTCTGTCTGGATTCTGCCTCGTAGAGTGGCTGTCTTCTTGGCGTGCAAGACTCGATTCTTCTACTTGCTCGATGGTGCGGGTAGTGTGGGGGACAACGGAGTTATCTTTCCCCGAGGTTGATTCCTTCCCGGCAGTCTGTTCTGTCTGGCATGCGGGAGACGGCTGTGTTTTAGCACTGGGCGGCGGCGTTCTCTTCGTGAGAGTCGATCGACTCGCAACTGACGCACCCGTAGTTGTAGATTCACTAGCCGTTTCACTTGGCGTATTCATACTCCAGTCCGATGACGACGCCGACGTCGATGCCGATGTACCTTCTTCCAACGTCTTCGAACGCCCTGCTGCCGCTCTTGTAGACGGCATCCTCTAGATAAACCCGATCCGGCTCGAAGGACCAAATGTTGACACTGTATTTAACCGGGTTCGCTGGCGGGATGATTTGCAGGAGCGTTGAAAACACTGGTGCAATAAAACACTTGTTGTCACTTCACTTGTATTTATTTTCTTAGTTGTTTCTTCTAGTACTGCTGGATCCGGAATGCCTGACCACCAAAAATGCCCTTCTTTTATAGGGTCTTGTGACCAATCAGAGCCCTTCAAATTTGCACACGGCACTACCCTGACCAATCACAATCCTTCAACTTTGCACACGGCACTACCCTGACCAATCAGAACACTTCGCTATTATTGAGTAGTTTTGTATGGGAAAACTTTAACTTATGATTTTTGGTGGTTAGACCTATCGGATTTACATAAAATTTCTGCATGTCATGGGTGTTATGTTCCTTAAGCCTTATACAAAAATATTTGTTCAAAAACTCTTAATCTAAGCCTTAAAATTAACAAAAATCTGAAACGGTTCTCGTTAAGGTAAAGTTCTGTCATAGTTAAGCTTTTGCCACTTGAGCTTAAGTGGTGCCACCAAGCGGGGACACTTAAAACCTTAAATAACACTTTTCTTTATTTACAAGTAATGTGAATTCTACTTATTCACCCTTATTGATTAGATTATATACTATTGAACATTATAAACTTTAATCAGTCTTAAAAACTTAGCCTAAACTTAATAAACAGTCTTATTCTAAGATTAGTGATTCGTCGCTAACACGCGTACTAAAAAGTTTACGAAACGAGACTCAATGTATGAAGATCGAAATACACACATCAAAAGTATCTAGGGATCAACATATATTTTTGCAATAACTTTTCTCCTGATTGATATTAATTAAAATTTTCTTTAAGGATTCATCAAATAAAGTGTTTTCGTTTGTCACAGTAACGATAAACCAAGTCACCTTTGCATTAATAAAGAAATTTGCCATTTTCCTAATAAAGGGATTTTTGACATTTGAACCACTAACATTAAAGTTCGAAAAAAAGACTGAAATAACAGTTTTCTTTAAAATTTTATTGGGTAACTTAAACAATTAATAATCCGTGTTTCTACCGCGAACACTAACAACACAAGAACATCGGTTTGGCATACTCAAAATGAGTTCATCCAAATCACGCTGTGGAATGGCCGCCCATGTTCGTTGCAACAACAAAAAAAGGTCTTCTTGCGACTGGATACCCTCCATATTCGGCAGAGCTCTTCTCTGTAGCATATCCCATGCATGCTCAATCGGGTTCAAGTCTGGCGACTGAGCAGGCCAGGGCAGGACATTGATGTTAGCTGCGGCGAGAGTCTGTCTTACAACTCTTGCGGTGTGCGGTCGTGCATTATCATGCATTAACTGAAATAAGGGACCGATTTGCACTTGTAGAGGAACGATGACGTCTGATACAATCGTCTCAGCATAAATTTGAGCGTTGAGGTTGCCTCTGATCCAAATCAACTCAGTTCTTCCGCCGATCCAAATACCCGCCCATACCATGATGGTTCCACCACTATAAGGATGGACTTCCTGGCAGGATTTTAATCGCTGTTGGCGTCCAGGGGTTCTCCAGTGTCGTATACGTCTTGTATCCGGTCTCATACCAAAACGAGACTCATCAGAAAAGCACACGAAACGCCATTGTTCTTCTGCCCAATTTCTGTGTTCAAGAGCCCATTGATATCGAATCCTACGATTGTGCATTGCTATAGGTGGTACCCGTAGCGGTCTTCGGGAATGAAGGTTCACTTCATGCAAGCGGTTTCTGACTGTTTGGTCGCTAATTAAGTTCCCTGAAGAGTGATGAAGCCTCACGGCTAACATCATGGCGGTTATTGTTGGAGCTCTTCGAGTTAAGATTTGAATGTATCGGTCTTGTCTCCGTGTGGTGCAGCGATACCGTCCTCCATGGCGCTCAGCCACGGTACCAGTGCTTCGGTAACGTGTCCAAAGTCGACTGATAACACTCTGACTTGTATTCAGAGCTAAAGCCACAGTACGTTGCCGGGAACCAGCTTCTATCATTCCCACGGCTCTGAGCATTTCTTCCCTGCTTAAATGACGTCGCCGCTCCATAATAACGTTGGTTTTAATCAGTAGTAGGGAAACAGTAGCACTAATAATGTCTTCAATGCGTTGTATGTTTTTATAGGGAAAATATTGACAGCTTATTTTCATCTTTTACTCGAATTTGATTGAGAGTTCCTGATTCAAATTATGAAATGCACCAAAAAGGATCCATATAAATTTATAAAATCATAAATTTATTACAAAGCCACATCTCAATCTCAAGAAATCCGCATAAAAATGCTTGATCCCTAGACACTTTTGATGTGTGTAGTTACGAAACGGCACTTTTGTGTTGGTATGTTTAGTTGTCCAAACGGGAAAGTTACGAAACGGGATGTAGCCGACTTATCCGTGCTTATATGAGCTTTGTTTATACGGGATGATTTTTACAAAAAGACACCAGGGCCTAATTCGAATCTTAAACAACAGACCAAAGAGGTTTAAGCAATGAGAAGCTCTAAATTGAAGAAAACTAGAACTGGATTTCTTTGCATTTTTGAAAAACATCTTCGTTAAACCGGGAATTAAACCTGGTAATTTTTGAAGACCTTCGCACTAGACGATAGCATTACAGGTATACCTAGATAAAAAAAAAATCAATTCACTATAATTTCGAAAAACCAGAATAAATTACTAAAGAAAAACTATAATTTTCAAAAGAGTTAAACTAATTTGCACAGATGTACTAATCAGAGATTAACGATCGATAACACAGTCTAACCCATGCCCTTGCAATCTGAACATTAAAACAATCGTATAATCATGTTCAGATAAGAAGACATACTGTTTTAATTGTAAAACTTCATAAATGTAAATGAAGTGTATTATTAACCTTTGAACGATGTCGCCTATACGTGACAAGCAAGCGCGTGCCTTGTACGCCAACGACACAAATATGTGACAAAAAATGCGATACAGTATAACACGAAATAAACAATAAAATCATTTTAAGCTCTTATCTTGTCTCTTTAATAATATTGTTTCTTGATAAAGTTTTAGAATCACTATTCTTTTTGAAGGTATTTTTTTTATATGCTGTGAAATTGTGGCTTGGCGTGGAGGGCACGCGCGTGCGTTTATGCTCTGGCGTTCAAAAGGTTAAGTACTAGGACTACTAGTCGATACTTACTGACACGGCTGGCATAGTTAGGAGGTTCCTCTCTCTGGAGCGCTGACCGCCGCGCGCCGGAGCTTGGACCCTGTTGATGATACCGGTGGGCTATTATTTATATTTTTTATAATAATGTTTTAATGTAAAAAAAAATTAACGATAGTAGTTCAACTAACAATCAACAACATAACAATCATCTCATGAATCATTATTTAAATAATGAGCTGCTGCATTTTTGTTTTAATGTCATAGCAATCTTTAAATAGAAGGGAGAATGGCAAAGAATTACTGTTCAAATTGTGACCATTAAGCATTGCATTGCATATAATATGTATACATATATAGCATTGTGCCTTTTCCTTTTCGTCTGATTCATCAGTTACGCCTTTATTATTCTGCTATATTTGACATTGGCTATATTTTGTTAAGGCTGTATTGTTAGTTAATACGATCAAAAAAGTATTATCCCATCTTATGAATCATTCGCTTCGATTCGTCCAACTGATTTATCTAACCAGCTGACCCGCGCAACTTCGTCTGCGTATCATTCATTTATTAATGCTCCGCTCCTATTGGTTGCGGCGTGATGTTTTATAGCTTATAGCCTTCCTCGATAAATGGGCTATCCAACACTAAAAGATTTTTCAATTCGAACTAGTAGTTTCTGAGATTAGCGCGTTCAACCAAACAAACTCTTTAGATTTATAATATTAGTATATAGATTTGGCGTGGCTGTCAAAATCACAGTGATGTTTATTTTCGTTCCAATAAGTGTGCTATTGAGTTAATGCGACCTGGCGGACAAGAAAAAATATTTCGTTTTGTTTTTCATTTAACAGACACGTGTAAACGACAGAAAGATGGCGGGTATAAATGTTAATGTTGTGGGAGAAAGAATAAAGCTTGTGTGAAAGACGATGGGGGTGAAAGAAAGGACTAGTGAATTGACTGCAGACTGAGGGAAAAAGAAAAAAACTAGTACTAGTGTAGAAAAAAATCTAGTGTATAACCAGTATAACCTGTGTACCTATAATATGTATATCCAGTTTGGTTAAGTTCTAATATAAGGTGTAAACGGGCCCTTCACGTAGCCGTCAACCCAGCATTCTGTACATCCAATTAAGTAACCCGATCAAAATGTATTGCTGGGGAACGACTTTAGTTTTGGGGTTAAAAATCACCTTTTACGGTTCGATTCAATGTAACACACTTAAAACAAAATGCTGATGGATGCATTGAACAACAGCACAGAGGTCATACGAGTTATATAAAAAGTAAAGTTAATAACGCGAAAAACTTGGGATTTTGACCTTTAATGTCTCCGTAATAAGAACGTTCCCAGGCATGGTCCGGAACAAAAATAATATCGCAATGACGAGAAGAACCATTGCCTTTCGATTTCGTTAAAGGTCATTAAATCCTTTGTACACCCATTATAGTCAAATTCAGTACGTTTTAAAATTCAGAATCTACCCACACTGAAATATAAAACAAACCTTAGACTGAAAACCGCCCGTCATAGTTGGGAAAGGTTCGGCAAATGATGTAGAATTAACCAAACAACTTCCTTGTTCACAGGTGCTACTAAGGAGATCGGTACGGCTTTGACTCGCGTCTGCCTACGTCACAGAGCCATCGAGACCAGGATGAAGACGTTTATAAGGTAAGCTATAGGTATTTATACAAGTCGTGACGTCATTAAACTCGTCTCACTATAGTCACTATGATAAATGCGAAACTTTGGATGGATTGGATGTTTGTTTGCCAGAACGGCTATACGGATCTGGATTAAATTTACCACATAAATAGATTATAATGCGGAATAGCACCGAGGCATTTTTTTTTTCTCAGACAATTAGGTACACTTAAAAATTTTCACGCGAACGAAGTCGCGGGCAACTGCTAGTAAACTGTAATTGAAGCTACAGATGAAGAGTTTTGCAAATGATCAGAGCTGCTGCTGCTAAATCCCAGATGGAAGAAGCCAATAGCCAAATACAAGGCCACAATCATGCTCACCAGTTGTTCTGTGAACCACCATTTTACCCACATTATCATGCCATAAAACTTTATTGTTGGTAGGTACCTACAGAGAATATTCTTCCTCCTGATTTAATCTCAAATATGCGTCAAAAGCGTATCCGATTCGGATGTGGTCATGCATCATGACTTCATGAGGATTACCCTTCCTTTGGGCATAGACAGTCCGGTAAAAAAGGTCTTAAACTCCGTTATAATAGTACATTTTGATAAGTGGGGAAACTTTGTTATTGCGGTCGAGGTGGAATTCACACATGAGCCGCAGGCGAGTGTGTTACGGAGCCGAGAACCGCAGTAACAAATGCCCACGCTTATACGACGTTTTTCAATACACTTTCGAAGAAATTTACCTAATAATAGAACGAAAAGTTTTTTTGTCATGAACTATTAGAAAATTTAATGTTTTTTTACCCAGGTTGAAGGAGAGGCAAAGATATGAAGCCGCTAAAAAGCCTCAAAAAAAAAATTCAACCTGAAAAAATAATATATAAAAATTGGACAAAATAAAATCAAATACTTTTCAATTTAGAACATAAATAAATGTTAGTTTGTTGTTAAAATCAAATTATTTTATAAATAATATGTTTATTAATGACATTCTGTTCATAAACACAATTTTCAGTAAATATGAAGGCCTTTTAGAAACATGCGCCTCTTTGCTGTGAAAATACACTGCATGTGTGAAATACATTGCATGTTGAACCTAGTTGTAGTGCAATAAGAACCAGTTTTCAAGGAAGTGTATCGAAAAATCATTAGCGGTATCTGCGGTTGTTTTACAAGAAAAATATTGACCTGTGTCGTCATTTTCATGTGGACCCCTGGTTTGCCGCATTGCCTTCTGACAGTTTAATTCATCCCCTGATCAGGTCAAATACGAGATGAAAGTGTGTATGGATTTACTCCCCCCCCCCGTATTTAACCCGTTTAGGTTCGCCTGTGACTGTGTATAGACTCGCTTCCATCCTTCGTATTGAAGCCTTTTAGGTTCGCCAGATGTTGGTAATTTTTGTAGAAGGGGAATCCCATCAGACGCTCGGCTTAAGAAGTAATAAGTCGGTACGCATTGACACGTCACAACCTGCCTACGTCGTTATAACGGTATTTTGTGGTGTGAACATCATTTTTTCACTGACGTCAAAGCTTATAAATAATGGAGATTTTTCGCATCTGAACTTGTCTTTGCATCAGGCTTTGACGACGCCGCGAGAAACACATTTCTAGTTTTCGTGTTTCTTCTGTGTGTATGTTGCAGAATATGTCGTATGTATCTTTGTCTATGCTAAACTAGCTTTTGCCCGGGGCTTCGCTGGCGGTTTTAATAGGCAGATTTAGAATTTGGATGTTAGTTCTTCATTTGCGTCATAGATGGCGCTGTAGTACTTTTTGTACTATGTTGCTCTAGTAATTTTTGTAGTGCCGCTACAAAGGTGTGGGTCTCATGTACTGTCATGCTCTTTGTGCAACTCCACCTGCACCTTTAGCGTTCTATCTGAAGCCACTGTAATACGTTACGTTAAGTTTCGTCTTTTGTAGCGTTGCGGACGGTAGCCCAAGCCCTTGGAACTGCATTTATAGAGAAAAAATAACGCTACTTGAAACCGGTACCACCGTAACCGAGACTTGCAAGTTTTACCGGTTCAACATTTTCCTGTAATAGCTACATAGGTACCACTTTATTTATTAACACAAAGGAATGCGCTTTTCTGTTATTACTTACTTATCGGTTACAAATATATGGTTGAAAATACGCGGTCTTGGTGTCTACATTCCTCAACTAGTTTTTAACTCGCATTGAAGCAATTATCACCCTGTTTCCCTACACAAATTTATTTATATTTGTCCGTACGTGCTGTAGATAGTTGAGCAGGTAAATGGCTATCAATGTTAATTGTTTAATGAAGCCCTACGGCCGAAGGGAGTTCCCAGCTGCAAAAGTGACTAATTTCCATACATTCCAATTTAAACCCTTTACAGGCTTTAGGGTAGGAATTTTGAGGAGTTTGTGGCCTTATAATAAAACCTGCTCTGGCCGATCTTCAGGTTAAGTCGTGGAGGAAGTAAGGGATGGGTGACCATCCGTTACTTCCTCCGTGCTTCGAAAAAGCACGTTAAGCCATTGATCCCGACTGTCAATTGTAGATCTTTGACAGTCGTTACAGGTAGTCAATGGACCTAAAATGAGACAACCAGTCTTACTAATGGGTATCGTATTACCAATTACTAACTGGACTGTGGAGGTCACACACGCAGTCGCTCCACGTAAAATACTGGTATTCAGCTGCGTCTGGTGAGACTGGAAGCCGACCCCAACTTAGTTGGGAAAAGGCAGCAGATGATGCATTCTTCTAGACTCAGCTGCGTGAGACTACGCGTTGTCTGTCTGTCAGTTAATTCTTATAATACAATAAACATGAATAAAAATACCAAAACACTAAAATTTTAAACAAAGATCATCAATATTCTTCTTGAACTGGAGATACAACAATAAACTTTGTCTTTTCCTGTCCTAGCGAATATAGCGCTGTCCATTCTGCCGACGTCATACATTCACATTTTGTCCTCGTGTATTTAATTGCAATTAATAGTTGTCCTTAATTAAATGGGTTTTCGAAGCTGCAATAACACTTGATGATGGTTTTCCTACGTTCAGGGATACAGAAGGATATTTATAGAAGTTGTTATTATAGGAAAAATCTTGGATTGCATCTCATATAAATATATTTTAAACTTGGAGTATGTAAATCGTAGGAGGAGCTCAATTTAGAGACTTGATTTTCCTTTTATTGAAAACCAGCTTTTGTCCGCGACTTTGTTCGCATGGGAATTTTGATGGGTATGCGTAAGAAAAGAAAAGAAGGAGCCTTTGTGCTATTCCAGGCTGAAATCTATCTCTGTGCCAAACTTCATCCTGATCCGTTCCGCCGTTCTAGCGTAATTGAATAACAAACATCCATCTATCCATCCAAACTTTCGCATTTATAATATTAGTATATAGATGAGTCAAAACTATCACTGTCCATACACGTCATATAAGCTTGTGCCCGGTTCTGTCTGTAGAATAAATACCTTTTGAATTTTTTTGAAAATTTACACACAACATACTACCTTCGATATAATTGCTTATTTTGAAATTGAGACGTTAACTTTCCTAATATGTAGTGATGATGACTAAACCTAAAACATGACGTATACTTACGCAAGAATAAGCAAGCAGAAATAAGCTAGTGACAAAGGACTGACCATTAATTATATATTAGGGTAGACGTGTTAATCTGACGTAAGCTAGAACGATTTTGAAGAGACAATTTTTACAGGTTGACTGGAGGCTGGATGAGAGTAGCCGAGGATCGAGTTGAATGCCATTGGGGAGTTGGGGAGGCCAGTGGCCAGTTGTGGACTGTTTAAGGCCGCTAATGATTATAACAATACGAGGAGCTCGTGGCCAAGTAATAACAGCCGCTCGGATCGATCTTGCCGCGCTTGCCTAGGTTGGCCTGTAGATGGGTGACTACCTATTACATACCGAGTTTCCGGCGTGCCTCGTTAAGCATGTTAAGTCGTTGGTCCCGGCTGACATTTGTAGATCTTTGCCAGTCGTTACAGATAGTCAGTGGCCCAAAAGTATGACAACCAGTCTTACCAAGGGGTACCGTATTACCCAGTACTAACGTGGTTGTGGAGGTCAGATAGGCAGTCGCTCCATATAAAATATTGGTATTCAGCTGCATCCGGTTAGACTGGAAGCCGACTCCAATATAGTTGGGAATGGTTACCCGTTATAACATTATACTCGATTCTAACTTCTATGTATTCTTTCCAGCGCCCTAATGGACACGCTAATAACACCTCTATCGGAACGAGCAGACGAGTGGCGCCGCGGTTCCTGTTCAACCGGCGCTCTAAGCCGCGAGCATGCGCGGGAATGCAAACGCGCTCGAGCAGAACTCAGGCGCCGTGTCACTGAGGCGCAGCGGCACGCTAGAAAGGCGAGGAGAGCCCCGCCTGATGCGAAGCGACGAGCTGATGTGTGCATGCAGGTAAGATATTGATTATTTAATCGACCTGCACTGGGCTCATGTTGTTGGATTACGGTCCGCTCCATATGACAAAGTCAAAAGAAACCAATCCATTGCGGGTGCTAAAATTTTGAGAGGTTGTTCCGCTTGCTCTTGCATCTTAAAGTCTCTGGATTATTCTCAAACTTATATGCTAAATCGAGCAAGTCGCTTCAATTTGATCTGCATAAATTGTTAATAGAAAATTTAACATATCCGAGTCGGGGCGTTCATCGTGCTCGATGAATTAAGAACCCGTTCGTTGGTCCTAATTTCTCTAGATTATTCTGGGACGCTTCATCTTCCCGCCCCCAAGTAGAATGGGACAAGGGCAGGAAGATGATTCTGGGACGCCTCAAAATGATTGTAATCCTCACTTGATCACGTTCGACCTATCGTCTTCCAGGATATACAGGAACGTAAGCAGCAGTTGGAAGAAATGGAGGAAAAAGCGGTGAAGGCCGCGCTCATCGAGGAACGAAGCCGCTTCTGTCACTTCGTATCGCTGCTGAACCCCGTCGTGGTGAGGACCTTCATACAAGGTGTAAACGTACCCCTCACGAAGCCGTCAACCAAGCGTTCTGTACATCAAACTTATTAACTACGTAAAAAATATTGCTGGGAAACGACTCCGTGACTAAGAATGTTCCAAGGTATGGTGCAGAACAAAAAAAAAAATATCGCAATGACGGAGACAACAAAAATGTCCTTCGGCTTCGTGAAGGGAATTTTTATACCCATTATACTTGGCATAACTTATTTCACCTCGACTGCTCTCAGTACAGCGAAGAAAACCATCGTGGAGAAGCTGGCATTTGCTTCAACCAAAAATTTGAAGACAATCGACACCCGACACCCGTACTAGACCTGCGTGGTGGATTACGGACCACTCCTTCTGTAAAAACCAGTAGTTCAGCAGTAGGCACACTCGTTGGTCTAGTAGTTGGTCTAGTCGCAACTGCTGAGCATGAGATCCGGGGTTTGATTCCCGGGTCGGGCAAATTGTGGTCAGTAACAGCCACGGTGTCTGGATTTGTGCCCACTTGATGGCAATAGGCTAGCCCCTTATTACATGGTACTTAAAAATCATAACTGGGGAAATTTAGGTGTACTATTTAGGTACACTTCTGCCTAACCCCTCAGGGGTTCAGGCGTAATGTTATATTATGTTCTATTTATATTTCGATCATTTACTTTATTTATTTATTGAATTAGGTTCACCAACAATTGTCACACCGAATACAGAGACATAGCACATTCATAAAATTAAATAACAGCGTAACAATTACTTATAGGTAAACACCATATGCACAAAATAATAAATTACAAAGATAAGCTAACTTACTAGGTAATAAGCGCCAATAAATTAAATTCATACTGGGTGTTACACTCCTTCCATCATTTTACCGTTACCCACGCGAATAGAAAATATGGTACTTAATTTTTTTTTACCGAAATCCAAAATATCTATGAAAAATGCTTCCAGGAATCTGAAGTGGCAATGCTAGCGGAGGTCGGTCACCTACAGGAAGGTACCGAGCAGCTCATCCGACATACAGCCGAACCCAGGACATTACCTGCTGCCAGTTTGCAGGTAACTTTTAGATATCATAGTTTATTTACCAAAATTTTTTTTAGATGTTAGATGGCCTCACCGAATTGGTCAGATTTATCTGATATACAAGGTGGAAGGGACACCGAGACGTTAAAATGGTTACCACGTACTTACTTAGTAGGTACTTAGGTACATACATCATTCTGAACCCCCACATAGAAATTTTTCAACGGTATTTTTTTTTTTTAAATCAGCTGTTCCATACATTTTGACCGTGTTCATAGGTCAGTTTTGTAGGAAACATCTGTTTTTGTCTTTAATAACCGACGCAAAAGTTCTATGTACCGTTTTAGGGTCGGTGTCCCTTCAAAGCTGTATAATTATGTACCTACAATTAAATTTTCAGTTATTTATCAACAGAAGTGAAGGATACCTGGTAACTTGATCCTCGATATTGAGCCTATGTTTATATTAGGCCCGCTTAGAGTGTTTGTGTGTGCATAATCAGCATAAAAACTTGACAGCTGATTAGGTAGTACTGTGACTGTATTTTAAAGGTCTCAGACAGGAGCCCTTCGGGCAGGGTCCCAGTGTCAGCTTCCAAAAAGGACCAAAAACCAACAACGGACTGTTCAGCAACGTTGATTTTCATCTCACCGTACGGGGCCTGATTCAAAACGACTAAAGGATGAAGCGCCAGGGTGTTGTGCAATTTGAAGGTCAGTTTCAGGCTGTATGTTAAACAAAATATGATTCGCGACCGTAACACGTATGTAGTTACAGAATTAAAATCATCAATACAACCCTCAAAGTTCATTTCATCCCATTTAATAACTTACCATTTTATGAAAAAGTCATTCAAGGGTTTAATGAACTTACAGTTGTATTGATAACTTTGATAATTAGAACTCTTTAAAGCCATATTTTTTACGGTCGCGAATCATATTTTAATCAACATACAAATCGACACTGATCTGCAAATTGCAAAAAAAACGTAAGAAAATTTGAATTTTGCGGGCTATCCTATCGCTTTCACCTTAACTGCTGAACTGATTTCCAGCCTTTCAATTCCAGGTGATATGCGACATCAAATCCTGCTACTCTGGCTGGGCAGAGACCGGGTCCGCGCCGCACTCCCCGTCCACGTCGTCGCGCCTCGGGAGTCGCAAGTCCTCGCTCACGTCCATCTCTTCGCTCAACTCGCAGTGCTCCGACCAGCAGCATGGTAAGGGAAACATCCCATAATCTGGCTAGCCTTTACCTGATATAGTTGGGGTCAGCTTCCAGGCTAAGCGGACGCAGCTGAACCAGGATTTAACTAGGAACGACCGATGTTTATTTATTTGTTTAAAGAAAAAGAAAGAAAAAACGTTTATTGGCACACGCCACAAGTACACAATACAAAATATAAAAAAGCAAATATAAAATAAAATTTAAAACTAACCAAGAAATATTGTGTGACTCACGGCTGCGCCAAATAGGCCCAGTTCAGCAAAATGCCGGACAACTAGTAGTAGTTTAACACTTCAAGCACAATGTTCAGAGGCGGACGTAATGCCATAGGCATTTTCTTCCGGTCCACCTTTGGGTGATGCGGAGATAAACATGGTAGGTGTATATCTGAAAATAATTATCACGACACCCCTTGGCAAAGCTGGTTGTCAGATTTTCAGGCATCTAAGTCCCCGTAACTACTGCCAAAGGCAAGAGCGTCAAATGACAGCTGGGACCAACGGTTTACTGAACGTGCTTTTCGAAGGAAAGATCTCTGGAACTCATTACCTAAACATGTAATAATGGATGCTGACCTTGATCGAACAGCGTGCGGGTGTTACACTATACACTATTGAACTGACACGCATGTGACCATTATTATTCACTGTGACTGGTCAAAATATATCCCTCAATTTAAGGGAGTGTTGTACTCATCAAATGAACAACCTTTACAATGAGACCAACTCTGAATGTTATGATGAAAATAATCAGCTATTCCTGATTTTAACACGTTTTTATTAGCTTCATCTGTAACTAACTATACAAAGTATTGCTTTGCATCCTCGTCAAATTCAAGGAGATAACTATACTAATGACTCTCGACCCGAATCAATAATAAAATGGATAGGTATTTTTTTTATATTTTTTTCTTAATATCGGAAATCGGTAAGTTTACACCACCCGTATTAAAACGCAGCCCGTCTAATACTAGCCCTATAACCGCGCTTTCACACACACAAACAAACGCAGACGTTTATTCGATAAACGGGTGATTCTCCTCTTTTAAAAAGGGCTTCATTCTGAAATAGTGTCAAATTAAAACAAATAAAAAAGCAGCGTTTATTATTATTGACCAGGTACCGTAATTTATATTGATTATTTACGTCTTCTATGACAATCCCCTGAATTTTGAAGAGGTTGCAAAACTATACCTTGTATATCTATCTATACAAATATTTTAAAGCTAAAGAGTTTGTTTGGTTGAACTTGAACGCGCTAATCTCAGGAACTACTGGTTCGAATTGCAAAATTATTTTAGTGTTGGATAGCCCATTTATCGAGGAAGGCTATAGGATAAAAAACATCACGCTGCGACCAAAAGGAGCCGAGCATAAATCAAATGTTACGCAGACGAAGTCGCGCCGGTCAGCTAGTATAAACATAACTTCATAACATTATTCCTTTATTCCAGGTGCCTCAGGCTCCACATTGAGCTGTTCCACTCCAATCTCGAACGCATCATCGGCCGGCACCATCCCCGCGCCCAACAGCAGCGACTCACAACATTGCCTATCACAGGTATACACTAGCTTGAAGTGTAGTCTGGATTTTGTAGAAGTTTAATTAGTATTAGTAATTGTCTTGAATGTTTTTATTTTGTATTGTTTTGGCGGTTGGATTTTTTTAAACATTATTATCAGTAGCAGTTTTGGTCTTGCATTTAATGTAAGTTTCATTCCTGACGATAATTTCAGGATAAATGGACACCAAAGCTGGACATCAGAAGCATACGGTCGGATGTATAAACTCTCTGTATTTGAACATCCTACCTTATGCTCAGAAGCATAAAGTCAGATGTACAAACTCTCTGTATTCGTACATCCGACCTTATACTTCTGATGTCGAGCATTAGAAATTACATTAAACTTTTAGGTATTATTAAAAGTCTTTTGTAATATCTTTAAAGATTTGTTTTAGTAACACAATGCCTAAGAGAAATTTATCACAAGTATTAAAAATCAACTAGCAACTGTTCTCTCTTTGACATTTTCGAACTGCCAACTCATTGCTTAGATTTTTTTTTAATTATCAGTTTTGCTTATTCCACATTATTATTGCTTGCACACAATATTACGTTGCCATTATGTTCTGTTGTTCCTGTGCCAGCCCCCGTTCCGGCTGTCGAGCGTGTGCAGCGCGGACTCCGGGTTCCGCTCGCAGGACGCGCTCCTACGACGCTCGCTCTACGTTGACAATGTAAATACGATAAAAATGAAATACAGACTAACAATAGTATACTCGGACTGAGTTTCGGTTATTATCGGCCAATTATTGTTCTTCATACCCTATCGTGTCATTATTCTATAATGATGGTGCAATAATGTTGATGCTAACAACTCTCGACGCAGTTCAAATTACTCGGTCAGTTTCATTGATGAAACTCACTCTTAGACATTCATATTATGCTTTTTGAGTCTTCTTCATAGCGTGTCGATGACGATTCAAATTGAGTCAGCCCAATATTTGGCGACGAGTTTGGCACTTTCGGTTGCGTCCATCAGCTCCTGTGGTGTGAAAACAACAGGACAGGCATTTTTGAGTGATGAATTCGTTAAAATAAATTAGGCGAACTAACATTAATAGTGTCAGTGGCCCTACCATGACCTCTGCAGGAATGTTTTAGTTCTACTCCTGTGTCGGAAAGGAGATGGCGCTAGACATCCTGTATAGATCTGTCTCTTTCCCACACTGGAATAGAACAAAATATTCCTGCATTAAGACGTCATGGTAGGGCCACAGTTCCACTGAGGACTTCTAATAAAATTGACATTTTATTTATTGACGTTAATAGTCTTCGCAAACAGTAACCGCGCTGTCAGTTGTTGCTATGATAAACTTGAGTATGAGTACCTCAGATACCTGTGTTCTCGGAATTAAAAAGGTACTGTTTTTACTTAACACGGACACACATGTACCTAACTTCATAAATATGCGATCTCGCCGAGTGAACGAGTAACAGATTACATCGCAAACTGTCCTGTAGCTCAGAATTGATGTCCACACCACGATGCATAGTGTAACAGGTACATGCTTGGGTAATGATGTTGATGTAGATCTGATGAAAGGTGAGGTTGCAGATCAATGCATAATAGCCCAACTTATATTATTTTGCATTTATAGTCTTTATAGTATTTTTATTAGACTGTAGTTGTAGAGTTGATTGAGTGATGAGTGTCTTTGTTTTATTGTAATTTTATCTTCGTTTAAAATAATTGTGTATATTCCTAGTACCGAGGGAATCGAGGTAGACCGCGGCGCAGGTGGTGGTGAAGATCTGATCTTGTTTGATATTGCACAGGATAGAGAGGGTTGGAATGGAAGAGGGGAGGCAATAGCCCAGCAGTAGGACACTTAATCACAATAAAAAAAACCTAGAACAGGGTTAAAAAAATATGAAATTTACTATCAAATTTTTGGAAAATTATTTAAAAATTGACCGTGCTCAAATTGTTCTAATCCTACTAACAAAGGAAATATACAACGTGTTTTTTTTATATCCCATAACTCTGGGGTTCAATAAGTAAAAATGTTAAGTACAAAAAATCCTAGGGTATGTGCTCCAAAAATGCATGGTTTCGAAGATATCATCAATCTAACACTAGTCCCTCGATGTCAGCAATAGGTATCTAAGTTTCATTAATAAATAGGTACGAATAATTAATTTTTATTAAAAACCAATCATTCATATTTAAAATTTAGAAAATGCGACGTTTTCGTATTTCACGTAAGAGTGTTTGACATTAATAATCGTGACAACGTCAAATTATTTTGTCAAAAAAAAAAAAATATATAATAATAATTCAAATGCCAGTTGATTCTTTGATAATGGTCTCATTCATACCCTAGCCTTATAGGATATATAAAAAACACCTTGTATAGCAACCATCATCAAGTTACTAACGTGATCTGACCGATAACATTCCAGGGTTCAGACAATCAGAGCGTTAGCAGCGAATGTATAACCCAGGCGAAGAGTCACATCGAAGACGACCCCGCCGACGACGTGCACGACATTAGCAACGCAGGTAAGACTCCACTGTCATTTTATGAGGTACCTACCTGTACTTTAATCATTTCATTTCATTGACAGTCGTTACACGTAGTCTGTGGCCCGAAAGTCTGACAACCAGTCTTACCAAGGCGTACTTCATTCGCAAAAAATAAACTACTTAAGTGTTTTTACATCTGGAGTTTGTACACCCTAAAAAAATTTCACAAGTGCCTAAAATAATAAAGTGGAACTAGTGATAACAAAATTCAGCACCAGTACCATTATTTTCAGATTCTTTTAAAATGGTACTAGTGATTACAAAAATCCTCAGTAGTTTCATCATGGTACTGTTAAGAGCGTGTACGCCGTACGGCATTTCATACAAATTTGCAAGTCCTTATTTTTCGATATGACTGAACCGATTTTAATGAAACTTCATACCCATAAGCAAGATACATAGGTCTAAAAAGTTAGTGAAAAACATTTTCGCAAAATTGTGTTACAGTTAAATTAGACCGATTTTAAATTTTCCATACAAACAGAAATTACCAATTATCATTTTTTAAATAAGACATTTCGAAAATGTTTTTCACTAACTTTTTAGACCTATGTATCCTGCTTATGTGTGTGAAGTTTCATTAAAATCGGTTCAGTTATTTCGAAAAATAAGGACTTGATAATTTGCATGAAATGCCGTACGGCGTACACGCTCTTAATGGTACTAGTGGCAACGAACCGTTTTGAGCCTATACATCTAAACTGTTATCTAATAGCAAATTTTGTTTCCATCGTTTTATTGCCTAGTGTAAATCCAATATTATTATTTTTTTCCAGCATCGGCAACTTGGCCAGACCTGAAGGACACAGCACAATTCGAGAGGGCGGCTTCTGCCATCATGGGTGGCAGACCTCACACTATTTCAGGAGGTATTTTTTTCTTTTTAATTAACATAATATCACGCCTGTAATTCTCGAAAGGTTAGGCAAAGGTGTACGTAATAGTACACTCATATTTCGCCAATTATGTTTTTTGTATGCAACACTTTTTTGGTAAAAATGCCGCAGCATATTGCTTGTGCGACGCTTTAACTTTTAACTGTCCAGGTACGCAGTACTTTTCACACTTCAGTTTCTTATAATGTTCAATCAGCATGCTATTGTTAATGCAACTTATCCGACTACGATAGAGTATGTCAAAAAGTTAACGTTGAGTTCCTATATATGTGTTGCTGGCACGACAGTATTTTATATTTTGTTAGTTATAAACTTTGGCAGCGTAGAGATCACTTTGACTGTGTGTTTTAGAGTTCAGGGGGCAGGATATGAGAATATCTTATTAACTCACTAGCGATCCGCACCGGCTTCGCACGGGTGCAATGTCGATATTAATGTTTTCTTTATTATAATATGCATGTATTATACATATAAACCTTTCTCTTGAATCACTCCATCTATAAAAAAAAAACGCATCAAAATCCGTTGCGTAGTTTTAAAGATCTAAGCATACATAGGGACAGAGAGCGGGATGCGATTTTGTTTTATACTGTGTAGTGACGGTGTTTTACCCCTCCCCCCAGGCTACGAGCGCGCGCACGTGCGTGCGGCGCTGAGCGCGCACACGTACAGCGCGGCGGAGGGCGCGCGCGACGCGCAGATCTACGCGCGCCCGCCGCTGCCCACCGTGAGTACACACTGACCGTCGTGTCCTATACTTACTGTCACCAAGAATTCATTCAGTACATGATTGTCGATCCATCATCATCTGCCTAGCCTTTTCCCAACTATGTTGGGGTCGGCTTCCAGTCTAACAGGATGCAGCTGAATACCAGTATTTTACATGGAGCAACTGCCTATCAGGCCTCCACAACCCAGTTAGTACTGGATAATACGACACCCCTTGGTAAGACTGGTTGTCAGACTTTCAGGCCACTGACTACCTGTAACGACTGCCAAAAATGTACAATTGACAGCCGGGACCAACGGCTTAACGTGCTTTCCGAGGCACGCATAGGTGGTCACCCATCCACGGACCAACCCAGACAAGCGCGGCTTAACCTGATGATCGACCCGAACGACTGTTATTATTCAGCCACGAACTGCTCCTCGATATGATTGTCGACCCAACAGTATTAAAAAAATCTATTACCGAACAGAATCAGCTGTTCCATACATTTTGACCGTGTAGTTATTGCAGTTTGCACGTAATGTTTGTGTTTGTTTAACCTTTTGACCGCCACCGTCGGCTATAGCCGACAAATGAAAAAGTGCCCAACACGCCACCATCGGCTATAGCTGACAAGAAAACGACATTTTTCAAGTAGTTTTCATCTGTCGGCTATAGCCGACCGTGGCGGTCAAAAGGTTAATAACCATGAAGAATTTAAATATTGATGGCTTAAAAATCATACACTGAATGAATGATAACACCCCTTACATGTAATTTATTGTATGTGTTGAACTGTAAGTGCACATCGCATTGTTTTTATAAAATCTCGAAAATGTCGTTGGTACTCAAGCCGTAACTCAAATTCTATAAATTATTGTAATGTTTAACCGTTTATTTTCCCAAATAAATAAAGACATGCTATGCGGAGGAATGAGAAAACTGTTGAGTATGAATGTAGATAGCTATAAGAGTAGAGGAAGACCAAAGAAACGGTGGATGGACTGCGTGAAGGATGATATGGCTAGAAAGAAGGTGACTGCTGAGATGACGAGGAATAGAGAAGTATGGAAGAAGAAGACATGCTGCGCCGACCACAAATAAATTGGGATAAGGGCAGGAGAATGATGAAATAAAATAAAAATATTCATAAATGTTAAATTTCTTTATAATCCACAGAGATGCTCGTCGTTAGAGCGTCCGGCAGTGCCCAACAAGTCGGGCAACGCGAACACATGCGTGCAAGAGTTCAAGCCGACCAAGCCTTCGTCTTTGCCGCCGCATCTTACTAAAGGTAACTTTCTTCTTCATTCTTTCACAAATAACATATACTGCCCTGCAAAGCGCAAAAGCGGTATCAAAAAAAAAATTCTTAAAGTAGATTTTGATGCCATCGGATAGCTTAAATAAATACTAATCTAATTCTAAATAAACACTAATCTAATGAATTTAAAACAAAAAAAAACTGATAAGCTAAAAAACTAATCTGTCAAGTTAAAATCGAACTATATTTACAAAACTTTAATTTTCTCGAAACGGGCTTTCTCTGAGAGACCGCTTTTGCGTTTAGCACGGCAGTGTAGGAGTATGAAGAACAGGTTGTATAGTTCTTCGTGCTCCATAGAAATGGCTGGATCCTCCGACCAGACGGGTGTTGTGTCTGGTGGGCTACTGCCCGACAGTTGCTGTCGGGGTTTCCTAAATGTTCTTAAGTCGCGGAGAACTTTAACCTTTTGACCGCCACGGTCGGCTATAGCCGACAGATGAAAACTACTTGAAAATTGTCGTTTTATTGTCGGCTATAGCCGACGGTGGTATGTTGGGCACTTTTTAATTTGTCGGCTATTATATATTTTGGAATTTGATGTTAGTTCTTCGTTTATGGCATAGATGGCGCTGTAGTGCACAGCGCCATCTATGCCATAAACTAACTTTTTGTACTATGTTGCTGTGGTGCCGCTACAGACATAACTTTAAGCTAATCCCCAAAGAGATACACCTCCGCCCCATACAACCCCGGAGGTGTACCTGATAGTACGCCCACATTTCGCCAGTTATGCCTAAAAATTACCTTGAAAGGGCTTGAACGTCCCACTACTGGGCAAATTCCTTATCCCTTACCCATATCCTCACAATTCTTCCTATTAGGTAACTTTATTGATATAAACACTAGGATTGAGGCAAGGTTCACACCGCAGTTTTCTTTGCTAGGTGAAGTAGGTGTCTCAGACGAATGGGAACTTAATTAATATGATGTTATTATTCATATTCGTATAAAACACTCGGTCACATGCACTTTCACGAATATGAACAGCATTCTTATTAGAATAAGGTTCATTTTCATATGAAACGCTTGCTTTACTTAACGAAGTAACCAAACAGTAAAAAAAAGCTGTTGTAGGTTGTATTTTGCCATTCCGCGTTGTGCTCAGTGAATAACAGTAGGCTCGACCTACACTGTAAAAAAACAGCGTTGTAAATTAACTTCGAGTACCACGCACCTGACCTTTTTGAAAAATATGACTAAACCTTTCTCAGAAGGGATTTTGTCAAAGTTCCATCCTACGTCAAATTCTAAATACATAGTATTCATTTTCATAGTTCTCCTAATACAAGCAATTCCTTGCTTAAAAGGTGATCTCCAATTACATGTTTCTAAATGCCTATTGTAATTGAAATACCTAAACGTTTTTTTTTATAGTTCATCAACCAGATATAACATACATAACATAACATCACGCCTGTAATCCCCGAAGGGTTAAGCAGAGGTGTACCTAATAGTATACTCACATTTCGCCAGTTATGTAAAATCCCCATGTTATTCTTCTTTATCGTGTGGTTAGTGCCTAACCTGGTGTCAGAGTTTGTATGCCGCCCATGGGCCTCTGACTTAGCTTTACATGCCGTCGAGAAATATCTCTCAGACATGCTGGTTTCCTCACGATGTTTTCCTTCACCGAAGCAAGTGATAATTATTCAATACGCACATGATTCCGAAAAATCAGAGGTGCGTGTCCTGGGTTCGGACTCGAGACCTATGACTTCGCAGTCCACCACTAGGCTATCACTGCTTCCGCCCCATGTAATGGGAGGCGACCCTATAACCATCAACGGGGCACAAACCTTGACTCCGTGGCTGCTGCTGAGAAATTCTTAGTAGCAGCCACGGAGGTTTCCCATAATAACAATATACCCAGAAATCCGACCCAGGACCTCATGCTCAACAATCGCGCTTGCGACAACTAAATCAACGACTCATTTATTACATAAATCCACCTGCTAAGACCTGTAAATACTCCTTATTATAAGCAATCTCCTTCTTTGCCCACAGAAATGCCTCAAGCGCTGTACGTGAACATGTCGGAGCTGGCCACACTAGCGGCGTCGCGCGCGCAACAACAGCAACAGCAACACAACGCTGAACATCCGCAGCAAGAGAAGGTAACTCTTCGTTATTATTGTATTTCGTTTTCTTTGAGCAGCTCGTTACGTAATAATAACAGCCGCTCGGGTCGATCTTCAAGATAAGCCGTGTCTGCTTAGGTTGGTTCGTGGTTGACGGCCCATTGCAAGTTTCCTCCATAACAATTCGCGAATTGCAGGCTTGATGTTCTGTTTGGTCTACAAAGTATCTACTGTAGAAAAAATATATACTTGCTAAATAGGTAAATAGTGAAATAATAATGTATTACATCCGCTATAACTGAATTTCCTGTGACGCCAGTACAATATATAGGCAAGCATCACTTTCTGGATGTAAACAATTCACCAAAGTAGCTAGCCGGTAGAGGCTAGCAAAGAAATCTGTCAAGGTAACAGAACGATACACGGGGTTAGAAGACATCTACCATGTTTTGGTGGAGTGTGCTCGGGTTGGAGAAGATCGGAGAGCTATAGAATCAGAAGTCGGACTTAGTCTGAGAGATGTTGGAATGTGTAATTCGATCTTGTCTAAACCTACATCCAAATTAGCTATTAAGTTATATTATTTGATTGTTAAATTGATCCTAGTTATTATGTACCATCTATCTATTTTGTAAAACTACGAGGCTGACATAATCGTTCCACGATTAAAGCCTTTTTCCTAAATAAAGAAAAAAAAATACACGGGGTTAATGTATGTAATGGGTGGTCACCCATTACATACCGAGTTTCCTCCGTGCCTCGGAAAGCACGTTAAGCCGTTGGTCCCGGATGTCAATTGGAGATCTTTGACAGTCGTTACAGGTAGTCAGTGGCCCGAAAGTTTTGACAACCAGTCTTACCAAGGGGTATCGTATTACCCAGTACTAACTGGGTTGTGGAGGTCATATAGACAATCGCTCTATGTAAAATTCTGGTATTCAGCTGCATCCGGTTAGACTGGAAGCCGAACCCAACATAGGAAAAGGCTAACTATATGATGTTCATCTTGACGTATCATCGGTTACGGCTTTGTGTGTGGGATAGTTCCGGTAACTAATTCTGGCAAGGTAGGAAGTGGGGGTCAAATAACGTGACTTAAAAAAATTAAACCACAAATAATTTTTAATTTACTTTATTTGTATGTAAAAAAAAAATATCATACATCAGTCAAAATACAAAATTATGTCACCGTATTGCTCCAATCACCATTCATCAATCACCATGGGCATTTTACCCCAAAGCCGTCATTTTAAATCTGCTTAGGCTAAATAATACTTTAGTGCTAGTTTTATGACGATTATTTTTTGATGCCTTTCGTTTGATAGGCCGAAATCGCTAAATAAATGGTGTGAAAATATCAAATTAAAACAAATGTAACGCAATAAAGCTACCTATACGGGGTGGACCGGACACCGACACACAAACGGTTTCCACGTACTCAGTACATCATTCTGAACACCCAGTTTTGTACTCTTGCGAAAACAAGGAGACCTGAGCTATTAATTGAAAAAACTAGACCTAAATTTTTGAGAACGAAAACTTTTAAAAATAAATACATATTACCAAAATTCAACAATGTTTACGGAATGAGGGTTGCTGATTATTTGGGACCTTACTGTCTAAATAAAATCCCAGAAGAATTGCAAACGTTGTATATGACTGGTTCGAAAAGTTACACGTACAAATCAAAGCGTTTCCTGACACAACATCATCTGTAAATTGCTTTAATTGTACTTAACGGCTCGCCTGCACACAGATAAACCCTGAGAGGTTTCCGTTGTGTGGCTAGACTTTTTGTAAGAATAATGTAAGTATTTTATAAATAAATAAAAAGTAATTTTTCATCGGTATTTTTGTTTGAAATTAGCTTATACGGTCTACGTATGTACATTGACCCGACTTCTGGCTGACGAAGCGAATCAACTGGTTCACTTGTCACAACTAATATTTCAGTTTACTCAGTGTGCAACTAACCAACACGCGGACCAGACATACATGTACAATTGTAATTAATAAACTTGGGTTACTACGTCAAGAGTTTTACATGTTGGACACACTCGATACATAACAATCGAACAGTTATAGTGTACAGTTCAGGAACTAAACTGTCCCCCCGTACACAGCTGTTCCATAAATTTTGACTGTGTAGATATTGCGCTGTTAAAGGAAAGAGCTGATTGTTTTTCACTATCGATGAAAAATTGCTTGTGCGTGGTAACCGTTTGTGCGTTCCAGCCTGTGTACATAAGAAAATACTGCACGAGTATTAATTGAGTCTGAACATATAATCATTTTCGTTCATTTCAAAGAATTCATTCGAAACTAAAAAATAATGTTATGTCGATTTTTAATAAATAATTACAAAACAGCCAACCAATACGGCGCGTCCACTTTGACTTTGGGCTGACCAGGCCAGCTTGAGGTCACAGGACGGAGTTTTAATAGAACAAGGGAGTGATCACATCAACATCAAACCGTGTGGATGTCAGAAAGAGAGATCAGCATACTTCTGCCCTTATTCCATTCGATTTAGGGTCGGCGCAGCATGTCTTCTTTTTCCATACTTCTACTACTGTCTGCTTCCTTATTTTTATAGAGCAGCAAGAGTTAATATGTCCATGCAACAAAAGTGAATAGACGGACGCGGTGTCGAGTCTTATATCTTCGTCGTTCGTCTTATCTTTTTTCTGTTTTGTTTTTATTGTATGGGCATAAAACTGTTTCTGGCTTAGAGCGACCACTCTTTAGCCAGCTTAACTGTTTGCCACCACTGCGTACTGTCTGCTATTTATAGTTCAGGGCGATTCAATACCGAGATATTACCTTACATCTAACGCTAAATTAACTTAAACTCTATAAATATTAATTTAAAAATTATCTAAATGAAAAACTCTCATCTTGGTTGTTTTGTCCACTGTGAAGGTTGGTCTCTCCCGCCGCTGTCGGTTTGCTCTGGGAACAAGGAGTTTCGTCAGCATTCACTCTGTGATATCATAAATTATGGCTTCTGTTAAATACGGCACAAATTTTTGACGCCCGAAAATGTAATGTAATGTGTGTGTGTATGTGTGTGTGTGTGTGTATGTGTGTGTGTGTATGTGTGCATTTTACATTGAAGTGGTATTTAAAATTGATGTTTTTTAAGACGAAATCTTTAATGGATATAATGGGTGTTAAGAGACCCTTAACGAAGCCGAAGCGACTTGTTCTTCCCGTCATTGCTATCATTTTATTGTTCTGGACCATACCTGGAAACCTTCTAGTTACGGAGATATCAATGTACTACCGTAAACCGTGATTTTTCGTCCCAAAAACAAAGTCGTTTACCAGCAATAACTGTTGCGTAGATTTACTTAGTTTGAAGTACGGAATGTTTGTTTGAAGGCTTTGTGAAGGGTCTGTTTACACCTTGTATAGTCACATAATTTATAAACTATAACAGACATAAAATAATAATGAAAATATGTAAATTGTGTATCCTACTGTGTATTGTCTCTGCATCACCCTAAGGTAGTCTGGTAGAAAATGCCCAAGGCATTAAGTCCGCCTTTGTACAGTTTTTACTTGTGCATAAAGTTTCAATAAATAAAATAAATTTATCAAAAGCAGAAAATAATTAAATGGCGTCAAAATTTCATGCGTATTGCTGTCAAGAGGAAGAGGGCCCAGAAGACTGGCAGCATTGCCAACTTTGATGGCAATGTTGATCCTTTGACCAAATAACCCGTCCTTTTGGCTGGTCAGGTAAAAATAGAACAGCCTCTTCCCGTCACCAGTCACAGGTCACGGGAAGAGTCGATCAACCGTTTGGCGATGTCCCTAATTTCTACAGGTTGAACCTCACCTGGCAGCACAGAATCGCATTTTTCCATGCTCTTATCCTTTTCTGTCGTTTAGAACGGTCATTTGCTAGAGCGAGAAACAGAGCGTGGGGCTGATTGCATCGTCGTTGCTGCCGCGAGCAATAGCATTCTCGCTCTGTTTCTACCAGGTGAAGTTCAGATGTGCACTCGGCCCCCATGGCCCTTTCAACCCCAAACGGATCAAACATATAACTATAAATAGGGCTAAGATCGTAATGGTTTAATTTAGATATCAACTCGCAATCCTGAGCTTTAGATAACTTACAAGGTCATAAGGCAAAGTTTCCATAACTGCCTTCCATGCATAACTAATATAACCAATATACCTTCGTATCAACGACCACATCATTCTCTTTTCCCTTTTCCCAACTTTTTTGAGCCTGGCGCAGCATGTTTTCTTCTGCCGTCTCTGTTACTCGTCATCTCAGCAGCAGTCACCGTCTTTCTATCCGTAGATCAATGCCAACGTGTATATTAAAAAAAAATTGTTAATCCTAGCCTAACTAATTTTCACCAAAAAAAAATGTGTCGTATACAAATAGGATTCTGATATTGGTTATTTCAGAATATTTGCGCTCAACTTTAAGGCCTGTTGGTTCTTTACACTGACAAATAGCCAACCTTCTCTGGTTGGCTATTTGTCTGTGGGGAGACGCCGCAAATGCATGTGAGATCTGAGCCTTCCATGATCTGCCATCTGTGGAGATTGCCTTTCCTCCGGCCGACTTTGGTGCGAAGTCAGTTCAGAGATTTCTAATGGTGGATCCACACAGCGACCAGCGGCCGGCGGCTTATGTGCGGCATTCGCAACAAAGCCGCCGCGGCCTGCCGCCGGCAGAGAAAGGCCCAGGTGAAAGACTCAGATGGTTCAATGCAGTTGTCAGGGGGTTGAAGCAGTTCCTTGCAGCAACCTCGCTATTGACTTGACTAGCTAGGCACAGTACAGCTAAAAACTAGTCGCTAAAATGTAGTAAAATCTGTCAAAGTACTTACAATTTATCCCAGTTGAACTTGGCAGCGAGCGCCTCGGATATCTGTCCTTCTTTCAGTTGTTTCTTCACCACTCTCTCGACCATACGTAACGATGAGAACATGTTCTGGACTGAAGACGGCTGACGGTTACGTGAAGTTACCTGTAATGTTTACATAAACATAATGTTTACTTATCAACAAAAATCAAACTTGTAAACGAGCAATACAAAGCTCCAATACAGTTACCTCCAACATTAACAGCAATTACAGCCAGAGTATGCAATGTACGACAGTATTTTAAATATAGCCCGGCCGTATAGCCACATATTTTTGGGTTGCAGAACGATTGAATGGGAACCGAAAATACGCTGATGTTCCCTGGCCAGTTGTATTGTCGTTTCGTTAAGTGACATAGGTACCACTGCGTTCACTGCCGGTCGACCACTTTTCACCCTTATGGCCCGAGTAATAAGGTTGAAAAGTGGTCGACCGTCAGAGATCCGGCAGTACATCCTTTCTTGTGACATTAACGTTGCCAAGAGTGAGACGACGGGATTTGCAGCTACGTATATTCAGTTGTGTCTTTGGCTGCGCCGCAGATGATTTCGACAGCCGTTGTTGCTGGATTTTATAGCCCGTGTACAATACAAAAAATGAGCCATAAAAGTTCAGCCATATTGCCGGGATATTATTTATATTTTTCAGTCATAATTTGCCTGGACTATAGTTAAATAAAATCATTCCAAATTCTTTTCCAATAAAAATACGATTTATAGGCCAACTAATATTTGCATAGCGTTTGGTTAACTTCGTTAGATTTTGCTTGCCGTTAAGTTATTTCACATCGATAAGAAATGTAAATGTTGTGTAATTTCCGCTAAAAACATTCATCTATTGGTATGGTGAAAACTTTCAAAAATATTTTACTATTAGCATTTTTAACTCATTAACAGTCTGTGGATGCTTGCATAAATACAGTTTGCTAGTGCGGACAAGTTGGAACCGATGTATGCGGGTAAAACAGTTCCCTTCTTTCTGTATGCACTCGCATATCAGGGAACAGGTGCACAAAAACAGTAAAAAGATACGGGTTATCGGTACTAGATAATCTGTGACTCCATCCAAGCACCCTAACATAGAACACTGCTAGACCTATGTCCAGCAGTGTTCTGTGTTAGGGACCTTGCATAAGGCGGAGCAGGGCGGAGGACAGGTTGCTGCCTATGCCTCTCTAACCTGTCCTCCGCGGTGCGCATCCAGTCTGACCCAGCCACCTTTTAAGGTGAAAGCGTCAGAGTAGGCCGAGAAATTCAAATTTTCATACGTTTTTTGCAATTAGCAGGTCTGTGTCGGGCTGTATGTTGACTAAAATATGATTTGTGACCAAAACATGTGTGTATGAGGTTACAGAGTTATAATCATTAAAATCATCAATACTAAATTCTTTTAAATCCGTGGAGTGAGTTTTTCATGAAATAGTCATTCAAAGAGAATCATATTTTGTTTAATATACAACCCGACACTGTCCTGCAAATTGCAAAAAAACCAAAGAAAATTTGAATATCGCGGCCTACGCTGTCGCTTCTTACTTAAGATCGGCGGTTCACCTGGCTGACTGTCGTCCTACCCCACTTTTGCCGATACGCGGTCTCCACTCCTGGACTCGTATGCTCCATCTGCCGTCGGACCTTCGACAGACATCGCCAGCCCTATCTGCCGTCGGACCTTCGACAGACATCTCCAGCCCTCTGCTACTTTTAAGTTCCCTTTCTGAATCAAAGGCCATACTTAAAATTAAATTCTCACCATAATTTCAACAGCATCAAACAGCTTGCTCATTTCCTTCTTCTCTCTGTCACTGAGATTGCGGTCCTCCCAGTTGAAGATCTTGCTCTCTCTCAACTTGGTCTTTATTTTCTCCAACGTGATTGGTGGTTCTTGACCGTCGTACATTTCGCCTGATTTGTAGGCGGCCTTCAATTCTGTCTGGAGGAGGTCTTCTAGGGGACTGGAATTAGAGAAGATTTTGATCAGTTTCGTGTTTAATATCGATTTTTTATACCAAATGAGCTGTTTCATACATTTTGACCTACACTGTCAAAATGTATGGAACAGCTTTTTTTTTTAATAAACGACGTAAAATTCGACGGTTCAGACGAGGTTGACGGTTCAGAATGATGTATTGAATATGTGATCACAGTTTTAGCGTCGGTCCCTTCTATCTTGTATATATGGTGTAAGGGACATCGGCCAGCTAACTGTAACCACAAGTACATTATTATAGAAGACCAAGTTTAAAAAAAAATGTTTGAAAAAAAATACCGTTTTCTACGACAGTGCAACACCTACACGGTCAAAGAGGACGTAAAAGCCTTTTTTGTTCTCTTACACGTTGAGTCCGGCCAAAGCCAAGGCATATGATAGTTTTTATAACTATTCAGCAAAGTTATACCAAACTTCAACCTCAAAAAACGTATGTCTAGACAGAAGTAAATACTCAATACTGTACTACTGGTGTTACTGGTGTTACTTTGCCCCAGATTTATAGTTATGAAAGTCATACATAGTTCGCGCTGATACCCAAGACGCTTACCATAAATCTTATCATAATCATAAATCTTTGAACTTACACTATCACTTACGGGATATATTCCGCGATTATTGTTTATATTGAGCTCTCGATATTTCGACGCTGTTGCAAGCGCCATGATCACGAGATGACTCAACAACAATCAATGATGAAACAATAATCGCGGAATATATCCCTGAAGTGATAGTGTAACTTCAGTTATAAACCGTGAAAGCTTAAAACAGTGTTCATAAATCTCTATCTCGACATCAAGAAGTACAGGCGATGGTTCACAAATGCACCATCTTCGATATAGAAAGGTGTCTAAAGTAGGAGGGTCCTGAGGTACAGATCACCTCGCCGGCTTAGACAGAACATTCTATTTAGGTATAGCAAACATTTTAGACAAGGTCAAAGTTTGCTTTATTTTATACTTGTGCTATAGGTATTTACGTACTTTAACTGTTTACAGCGTATGTAATGCGTATATGCGTAATACGGCCTGACGTTATGTTCGCAGTATAATTGGGGTTTTCCGTACACTGAGATTTTCAGTAGGTAATAAAAATCGATACCGACGTGATTTCTAAGAAGGTAACGCGCCGTAAACCACTACTGATTTTCTGATTAAATTACCCTGGGTTTTGTTTTAAAAATCTTCACTAGGTACGAAAAAAATACATACACATAAAATACATTTTTATATAATATTCCTTTAATTTTTTTTTCCTTAGCCTATGTTGTCCCACTGCTGGGCAAAGGCCTCCCCCACAGCCTTCCACTCTTCTCTCCGTGCGGTTTTCTCCGGCCAATATCTCGCAAACGCCTCAAAAATAATATTTTGAAAAATAAATTATGGCTAGAAAGGATGTAACTGCTGAGATGACGAGTAATAGAGAAGTATGGAAGAAGAAGACACGTTGCGCCGACCCCAAATAGATTGGGATAAGGGCAGGAGAATCATGATGATGAATATACAAGTAGACCACCAGGTCAAGGCACCAGAGAGAGGAACCTCCGTACAGTACGGGCCGTGTCCAGAAGTACCAAATTCTGAATCAAGCCCTTACTTAGTTTTGTTAAAACTCAAACACTTATTCTGCGAAACCGCATGTGAGTTAGAAACTTTTATGAATCACTGTAACTCAGATTATTGTTCCCGTATTGTAAGGTCGTAAATAAATCCGATTAAACACGTATTTCGAGCTTATCAATCGATTCACTATAAAAGTAATTTGTTTGACTCACCATGACCCAACGTGTTGTATGTTTACTGCGATTCTGAAAAGAGAGATGTAAGCAAATTACTATATGCACGTCATTCTACATCGTTCTCACATAAGTGTATAATCTCAACGTGAACGTTGTTACCAAAATCTTGTAAAATATTTTGATTTATAACAGTGTCCATTAGGTTTTTGGCCCATTCTTCCCCATAGAGATCTACGCTTTTGGAATGGGCAACTACAGTACTTTCACAAGTTATTATGCCTTGTGACTGAGACTGTAGCTTCATCCTTTTGTTTGTGACCTTCAAAAGTGCCTGTAACGATATAATTGAAACAAATGATTTGAGGTTGATATGTTAGGTAACGGTAGCTCTACTGGTTATTGCTGGATTAAACAAAAAACCCCAGCGAACTAGAAGTTCCATCCCACCAAAATAATTAGCGCAAATCATCGTATTATTCTTCTTTCTTTATCGTGTAGTTAGTGCCTAACCTGGTGTCTGAGTTTTTATGCCGCCCATGGGCCTCTGACTTGGCTTTACATGCCGCCGAGATATATCTCTCAGTTATGCATCTCACGATGTTTTCTTCACCGAAGCAAGTGACAATTATATAATACGCACATGAATCCGAAAAATCAGAGGTGCGTGTTTTGGGCTCGAACTCGAGAGTCAGTCCGAAGGTCAGACCACACCATCGTTTTATTTGCTTCCTAGTACTGTTAAAAAGCTGACAAACAGTAGATAGAATAGACGGGTCCCGTTTGCACCCTTGGTATATAGAACCCTGAAAATGTTCTTGCGCTAATTTAAAACCCCAGATCTCGAGCACAGATTTCGCCTTGACTTCAAACCATTTGATTGGTTGAATCGAGCGTTAAATAGACTTTTAGTCTGAGAATAGTTCCGTGATACAGGCCTTAATGTGTTGTTGGAAAAAAAACGTAACCTTTGTATTTACATAACACATTTAGTCATGAAAGTAAAAGTACATTATGCAACCAACTAACTGTGATATGAACTGAATATTTATTGTTTATTAAAACTGAAAAGTAAGTATGATTCATCCATATTGAGTGAAATGTCAAGTACCTACCTACGGCCTACACAAGTAAATATTCTTGTATGTTTTACCGTGCTCACTGACGGTAGACCACTTTTCAACCTTATTACTGAGACCATAAGGCTGAAAAGACCGACCGACGGACCGTCGTGGTCGGCCGCACTAAATTAATGAAATACCTATCGATACTCACAAATTTAAACGAAAATCTAATTTAATAATAATTAAGTAACGTTTGTGTTCTGTCACAATTAATGAAATACTCTTCAAGTTCGAGTGAATCGGTTTCTTCTATGCAAGCGTGCTCCACTCTAGGCCGCGTTATCGCTTCACATTAGGCGAGTTGCGGCCAAATGGAAGTTATTGTATTTATAGTATTGTTGTATGTATCTTTGTATTTATACGTATGTAAGTATATTCTTATATTGTATATTATATTTAAAATAGTTATCTGCTTTATGTTTTATGTAGGTATTCCATTTTCTCTTCTTCTTTTACACACTTGGTCTACACCTCTTTTTTAGTATCTCCTTTCGCAGGTATGCTGGAAGAGATTTCATTAGAAATAAGCATTACCTTTGTACTCTTTTCTGTTCCTTTCTTGATTTCTGTATTTAGTGTACATAAATTGTTAAATAAATACTTAAATAAAAAGGCGTTGATAGTGTTTTTTTATTTTATTTAGGTAAACTTGTTAATCATATTAGTTTAACCGATAACAATGTTGTTCATTCTTTTTCATGAATTTTCATACTATATCTGTAGCATTTAAAATTATTTCAAGAACATAAGTGGTAGAACCATTGACCTGGAAATAAAACCAATCTAGGATTTGATATTTTCGTTCCGTTCACATAAAAAATTCAAAACTGATAAGAAAAGTCTCTGGATATTAAAACATAAACACTAAATTAAGACACAAAGGCAGGAGAAGAACCTATTTATACAATAAAAAAAACATCCAAAACAAAAGTGTAAATGAATTTAGGATTTTTTTTTTCTGTAGCTGCAGCTCAAGTTATATTCGATACTATGCAACACAATAGTATTGTTGTTGAATTTCTTCAATGTAGCGGAAAGATAAGAAACTAGTGCTAACCTAATTAGAGCAGTTCCAGAACTTAAAAAACAATTGTATGTACATTATTATGCTGTTATTTCAAAGATTGTTTCTAAAAACGGAAAAGGGTATAAATAAAAAAATAGTAAAAAATGAAAATGATGACGTCGATGATGTGTGTAAAGTATGTGTGTGTGTGTGTGTGTGTGTGTGTGTGAATGTGTATCTTATAATTATTATTTCCCGGTTTCTGGAACGAAAAAATTTCCACTTTTTTTTTGGAAGTCGATTGTTTTTTGTTTTACCCTTTTTAGTTGTAGTATTCCACACGAATTCCTTTCATTTATTAATATTATTACTTTGTAACTAGAAATTACTTAGCTAGTTATAATCTGGATCTATTCAAAGTTAGAGTGAATCGGTTCCTTCAAAGATCATCATTTATTTTAATCAAAATAGTCGAAGAAGAAAATAAACGTATTTAAGGGGCTAACTTATAAACTACTCAAGCAAAGTTAATAAAATTTATGTGGGTCCACCGCGCGGGATTCTACCAATTAAAAAAGTAAATCGCTGAATACAAAACCTTCTTCTTTTGAAGTCGGTTAAAGTCAACATTACTAGCTGACAATTTTTCAACGGCGCGTAAACTGCTGTGATAGGTAAAATTAATCACCAAAGTTCAGCCAATCGCATTACTCGTCTATTATTATTTTGAACTGTCGAAGATCTTATTTTCAGAAATCGGATCTCCGTGTCCTCCGATCGTATGTGTTGTGTGAATAATCTCTTTACATCTTCCATAGTAACAGTTAATGAATGGATGAGAAAGAACAACAATGGTTTCAACAATGATGATTTGTTTATCAATTCGGATGATCGTCGTCTCGTCACATCACATTCACAAGGAAACACCATGTATTCCCATTATTCTTCTCGTCTTCGCACGGTGGGTAAACAGGAACCTCTCGAGAAACAATATTTTTTGTTTTATTCCCGTATAAGAAACTATACGTTTGTTTTGTCTATATCAAAGGCTATGGAGCTCGTGGCTTAGTTATAGCTGCTAAGTTCTATCGATCAAGAAAGGTACTTAGACTGCTAACCATGCATTTCATACAGTTAGTCTGGCGGCTAGTAAGATTTTTAATTTTTTTTTCTCTCACAAAGTACAATTAAAATATACAGGTGTTACAAATATTGGAGGTACAGAGGTTTGTGGGAGTCAGGAATCCAAACTAGGATACCCTGTGCTATGGACTCCTGGCCCCCCTCGCCAAGATTAAGGCTAGTGATCCCATGGGTTATCGTATTAGCCAGTACTAACTGGGTTGTGGAGGTCAGATAGGCAGTCTTTCCATGTGAGATACTGGTATT
Source organism: Standfussiana lucernea (assembly GCA_964057025.1). Lineage (NCBI taxonomy): Eukaryota > Metazoa > Arthropoda > Insecta > Lepidoptera > Noctuidae > Standfussiana > Standfussiana lucernea. The sequence continues at coordinate 11,245,963 of OZ059808.1, read as the reverse complement.
CAGCTTCATCTAGTTAGACTGAAACCCGCCCCCAAAATAGTAATGAAAAGGCTAGGCAGATGATCATTGCTACGTTATCAAATCCTAGAATCCGGCTAGAACCGTTTTCATTAGTTAACTACATAGTTGGGGGAAAGGCTAGGTAGATGATGACGATGAACCCTATGTTTCTCGGAAAGCATGTTAATCTGTAATTTCTAGCTTAGTCATTAACAGATTTTTGACATTCGCTGCGGGTATCGGAAGCCCGAAAGTGTGATAACCAGTCTTACCAAGGGTTGTCGTTTTACCTAGTGATAGGTCAGTAAGGCAGTCGTTTCTGTCAAAACTGACCCCAAGATAGTTGATAAAAGACTGGGCAGATGTCGAGTCTACCAAAGCCGAGACAGCTGCAGTAATGTTACCAGGCTGTCTCGTTAAAAAAAAAGAGATTTTTTTAATCAACCGAAAATCTATAACATACTACGAGTATAACATCACACATGTAATCCCCAAAGGGCGACCACGAACCAGCAGCGAGGCACGAGCACGACGAGGCAGCAACGAATGTATCAATATGTTTGTAGTGATATGTTTGTCATTCTGTCTGGAAGGTATCCGAGCACTTGCAAACAATAACGTTCGATTGTTTGGATACGCAGTTCCAAGATCAACTCTGCTTCCTATTAGTCAGTTTGTCAACTGACTCGACGAGAAGTCAGAATGATAAAATATAGGTAAGTATTATTGTTTCATCATCGTAAATCGAAGTCATGCCGAATATTGGCCTGCCTCCAAGAAACTTTAACCTTTTTGTCCTAAACGTAAAGCCAGCACTGAAATACAACACACCTTAAACTTTTTTGGTTATAAGTACTTATATGTAAAACCTGGACGTTTGGGCTGAAAAACTGTTTAAAAGACTTGTACTCTTGTGACTCAGTGAAGTTTGTTGGATAATTCGTTTATTTTTTAATAATGGAGATCAGCAGTCCTACACCGGTGATATTTATTTCAATTGAATCATCATTTTCAATTGAGTTTCAATTTTCTATTGATAAAATTGATTTCTGCCCGTACTGTTCTTTACAAATAAATACCACATTGTAAAACTTAAGAAACATGAACGTTAAAAAACATTAAAATAAATCATCATTCTCCTGCACTTATTTCAATTTATTTGAGGTCGGCGCAGCATATTCTTCTCTATCAATATCTCTTACATACTTCTCTATTAGTAGTCAAAAACTTTAAAATAAATACTCACAAGAAATTAACCAGGAATTTAAACGCCGTAGTCGCCATCTTGAACTGAACTTAACGCGTTACGTTACACTGCACAATAGCACCCGACTGACTGACCAACGATTTGTTCCGTGATGTTTAATGCGCAACACTAGTTATATTGCTTAGCCCTCAATGAAACCGGTGCGTGTGGTAGGATTGAGGAGACTTGATACTTGTGAAAAAATATGGCGATGCGCGATTAAATTCAGTTTTGGGTTTATAGGCACTTTCTGTTCGGTTATGTATGATATAGTTATGAGTTGACAAAACAAGAACTGTAATAAAATTTCTCCCAAATCATACAATAATTTTGGCGCTTATTGTTCGACGGGTACCGGTTGTTCAATAATTTTGTTGCGGGAGTCCAATTTTTATTTTTGCTATTGAAGCAAAAAGATCATCAATATACCTACTTTTAACTCTTGTACCTATATAGAATATTGCAATTTTATTGAATACCTTATTATTCCATGTTTGCCTTTCGTTTTCAATGGAAAATTGATCATTCAGATTCAATTTGTAACCTTTAATAGCCTCTTCTACGTAACGGATCTCGCTGTTTCTATGTTGTGATTTTCCTATCACAGCACAGAAATCGCAAGACCTGTGTGCCTTTAATAGTAAAACTTAGCTTAACGGGACCACCTGACTTGAGATTACTTTTTGCCTTATACGGTAACATCAATTTGCTGCTATTCACACGGTTTCTCACTAAAATATGTACATCTAGCTTTTGCTGGCGGCTTCGCTTCCATTTTGTATGGAAATTAACCCACGGGAACGTTTTAAATGTCTAGCCTAACATGAGTGAGCCTATGACACTCGGGGATATAGAATCCCGCTGTTGAAAAAAAATTCGGAATCAGATTAGTAGTTCCAAAAATTACCCCCTTCATACAAACCTACAAACACTCTTTATAATATTAGTATAGATGAAGCAAATTACTACCATCAATAAATACTTGCAAACATAATATATTGAAACGTCATTTTGTCTCTGTCAATTTCAAACGAATGACAAAGTTCAATTATATTTTTAATACAATATATTTGTAGCGTTAAACGTAATCGGTGATTTACGGTGCAAGTAAATATTATTTTGGTTTTAAAATAAAAATCTGTAAGGCTTAGTTTAAAGGCCTTTACAATTTGTAACTAGTTTTACAATGACAATATTATCTGCGTATTGTCCTTTGAAGGAGTCAAATTCAAATAGATACTTCCAAGTATCAAAACCATTACATCCAACTATTTACTACACGTTACTGTACATATCATTGTTCGAACCATGAAAACTTTGATTAAATACCTCCGTATACAACACAGAGTACCTATGTGGCGCACAAAACATAGGTCTTGTTTGTATAACTTCGCCACAATGACAATTGTGTACTAATATACCTTTTGATATTTTCCTTGGGAGCATTATGGTACCTGGAAATCAAATATTTAGCGTTTGGCTCTCAAACAAACTGAACAACTAGTAAAGTTCATTCATTACGAGTATACTTTATATTACACGTCGTACCAATAGCAGCAACTCTGCAAAGCTTAGGTAGTCTAGATATCTTAAAATATCTAGCAGTACAATTCATATTTTTGATAGTGACATAATACTTTAAGACAATTTAAATTCATTTACTTACAGATAACGCACAGCCAAAACGAGGTTCTAATTAGGTCTAAAAACATGAATTTTTACTTAAGAGCACGAAGAACTTACGAAGGTGAAAGAATACTACAATATGCTCAATTTTTTATATTTATCCTAGCTGATCACTAGAGTGACCCATCAGAATACCAGCGCAGCGACATCTACCTTTTTAAATGTCGCAGCACCATGCTAAGATAGGCCTTTGGTCTCATACAGGACCTATGAACTGGTTTAATTTCTGTTTCAGTTTAGTACTGTGTTGCATGACATTCGCGACACAGGTTTTTACTCCAATGTTTTTTGTCCCGACATAAGCACAATCAACATATTATTATAATGTTTTACGGCTGAGACATAGACATTCTCTCTGTCAGAACGACAATATCCCTTAATTTAATGATCCACGATTTCCGATATAAAAACTCTTTATTAACTTTTCATTTCTCATTAATTCCAGGTCTGCTCAGAAAGCAGTGCCAGCGAATCGTCCCTAGAATCGTCAAGCGGTTACGGCAGTCAAGGAGCCTTTGCCGCAGAAGACCACGCTTTGCAGCATCAGGTTCAGCACGCGGACGGTGAGCGAATGTCGACTTTGTGTAGTGTAGGGCTGTGTTAAAGTAGTAATGTGTTGTTAGTTGTGTTTTTATGGACTGCATTATAGCGATATAGGACATGAGAGAAGTCAGAATGTGGTAATGTGAAAAACTTTTACAACTTGCTCAGAAGTTGTTAAAGTTATTGATCAAAAACGAAAAAAAAAGCGCATCTCGTTGCTCTAACATCGTTACTGTACATGGTCTACATAGTAAAAGTTTTATTGTAATGCTACTACAGCGTACTTTATTTTACTTTGATTTTTAAATTAATAGGTAATTTTGTGATTAAATGTCTGCGTAAAAAGTCTCAAATATATCGTCATAGTGCAGTCTATCCCTAGACGTCTTTTTTATGTTGATTTTTTTTTCATAGAGTGTTGTGTGAATTTTGTTAGTTAGATGTTTATCTATGCCTTCCATAGATTATTGTATAGTATATGCCTTAATTGTTGTTGTTTTTTTTAATCTAATTTTTCTTACCATTAAAAACGATAAAAGTCCCCCAACATCAATTTCATTGCATTAAGTTCCCAAAACATACACTCGGCTTTCAACTCTTATTTTGTTGTTGTATCACTTTATTATTTATTTGTGTTGTAATACCGCTTCGCATGCCACCTCACTAGTCGAATCCGAGATCGTAACTCTTCGGCGGGACAGCGAAGCTTCCGTCGCCGCTGCTCGGGAATCATTCTCCATCTCTCTCGGCTCCCTGGAGGAAGCTGTGAGGTCACTGGACGAGGCCAGCGAGACCCCGGCCTTCGCGACCATCGGCAAGAAGCCTGCTGTGCCTAAGCGTAGACCTGTGTCTATGAGCGGTGAGGATAAAGAAATCAGTTCTAATAGGGGGTGGTTGAAAAATAATGGTCAATTTTCCAGAGCAAGATAGCCAGTCTCTAAAATACTTTCTAGAATCTTCTGAGAAAATCTTCCAAGGTAAGCAAACAAAAATTGCGAAGCATTGTTGCTGCAACATGTTTTTGTGTTGCAGCAGCATGTGGCCAGCACAAAGGAATGTTGCTGCAACAATGATTTGAAACTTTTTTGCCGTGAATTGGTGACTTAAGCCATAATCATTCGGGTCTTCTTCGTAACTGTTCGAGTTCATTTTGTAATAATTCGGATTCAATTCTCTATAATAAATGATTCTCCAGTGCCCTATTACCAGCAAGCATTATTCGGAGTTAAAGATGATGGCGTTACCATAAAGAGTAAGTCTAGCAACAAAATTAGGGAGGTAAGGTGGTATTTGAAGTTTGACGTGCATGTGTTTTGTAATATTGTTTTTTTTTGGCAAGCTTTACTTTCTTTTGTATCTAGTTCACTCATTAATGTTCGTTAATACGATCTGCAAGACCATGTCTGTCTGTTGTGGTATGTTATGAATTAGAAGTTATAACAGATATTGAATAATTATATTCTCTGTTGGGAAACTTTATTATGCAGATCAATTCGAAACTAAGGATTGAAAAAAAAACCTATTTGACCCAAAGGTTGCGAATGCCTTGTGGCATTAAGTCCGCCTGTGTCCGACTCTTAATAAAAAATGTTCTCTTTATGGAACGATTCTGATAAATATCATCGTTTGTCTTCAAATATTCTCTAAATGACTACGTCTGTAAAATGTGCGAATGTGTCACGTTAACCCCACCCGTGCCCCCCGCAGCCGGTGCGTGGTCGCGGCGCGGCTCGTCGTGCTCGCTGGGCAAGCCGCCGCCGCCCGTGCGCCGCTCCTCGTCTATATCGCGGCCGCAGCGACCGCCCTATGTGCAGGTGACCCTATAATACAATAGGATAACACAAAAATGTTCTAATAATTCCCACATTAAGGTGAAAGCGCTAGGTAGCCCGCGAAATAAAAAATTCCTTTCGTGTTTTTTGTAATTAGCAAGTCAGTGTCAGGTGGCCATGTTTGTGTATCATGGCGTCTTAAAGCAGGAATGTTTTATTGTCATTCCACTGTGGGAAAGAGACAGAGCTATACAGGATATCTAGCGCCAATCGAATAATACTAAAACATTCCTGCTTTAAGACATCATGATAGGCCACCAGGTTGCATGTTGATGAAATATAATTCGCGACCGTTACAAATATGACTTTTAAATGACATTTTAGTAATTTAATGGGATTAAATCAACTTAGAGGATTGTGTTGTTTTTAATGATTATAACTCTAAAAAACCATACATTACGGTCGCAAATCATATTTTAATCAACATACAACCTGACCCTAAACTGCAAATTGCACAAAACGTAAGTAAATTTTAATTTCGCGGGTAACCCTGGCGCTTTCATCTTAAGTAAACAGGTGGGTAAGTATTGTTAATGTTTAAAATTTAATTATTTATTCAGACCTATGACTGTCCCCACCCAGTGTGTCTGGTAAGGTCAGTCTGGTCTATTAGCAATCATCTTCAAAATGCTGTTGTCACTACCATTCAAGCGCTGTAGTAAACGACATTGCCGTATGGTCATTGTCAAAGCATTCACCATACGATACGGCAATGTTTAAAATGTCACTTAACGTCGGTTAAGTTCTAACACCACGTAAGTTATTTTGTGGCGATTTTGACATTTCGATGCCGTTTGTTGGATAATCGGAAGACGCGTTCTTTAAGACAATCAGAAACAAATAACGTCTCTATCTAATTTGAAGTGACAATGGTATTGTCCTACCATTGTGTACCATTACCTAGGTATGGCTGCAGTTTTTTCCCTCTCCTGTGAAGTTGCAATTTTTGACTTACGTGGTGTTAGAACTTAAGGTGGAAGCGCTAGGGTAGCTTGCGAAATTCAAATTTTCTTACGTTTGTTTTGCAATTTTCCGGTCAGTGTCAGGCAGTAGATTGAACTAAATATCATTCGCGGCCGTAATACGTATGTATTTACAGAATTATAGTAATTAAAATCATCAAAACCACCCTCTGTGTTCATTTTACCCCGTTGAATGACTATTCCATAGAAAAGTCATTCAATGGGATCAAAAGAACTTAGATATATATTATTGATGATTTTAATGATTATAAACAAAGCCATATTTGTTACGGTCGCGAAAATAACAATTAAACGTGATGATTAAAACATCGCCATATGGTAAATATCAAAGTATTCACCGTACGGCAATGTTTTAAATGTCACATAGCTAATCCGTGTACGTCCGCAGAACCCGGCGAGCGGGCAGCAGTGCGGCTCGGACGCGGACAACCTGCCGCCGCCGCCCGCGTACCTGCTGCAGCCCGACGGGGACGCGGCTGGTGATTATGACTGTATTGCACCCATATGCACTATTACTATCATTTAGTTTACTATAAAACGTACAGGCTCGAGTTGAATTTGCTAGCAAAAGTTGTAGTCAGGGGCCATCCATAAATTACGTCACACGTTAACGAAGTGTGACATTGTGTGATAAGGGGTACTAAATTTCGTGACGTCACGTTTTTTATTTTTTTATATCGAAGTATTGTAACAAGAAATTTGAACTAGTAACGAAAAACTTAAAATATTTCCAATTCCATTTGAGTGAACATGTAAAATTTCAAAATATGTAATGTCACACTAGGGAGGAGAGAGTATCACAATGTTTGTGGAGTTTCGCATAAGGAACATGTAAACAGAAATGTGTTCTAGGAAAACGCACAAATTAAGTTGACTTTGCGGTACAACTTCTAGTTTTGACTATTCTGCACAACAAAACATGAATATTACGTATTTAGTGTTAAATCAACAATAAAAAATGCATTTATTTGTTTTCATCTTGCGAAATATCAAAGCTACGCTGCACATTAAATTTTAATTGCGTGCACTGTGTACAAGCTTAAAAGCACCAATGCGAGTCACAAGCCAGCTTGAAGCACTCCAACTTTTCAGTGTAGAAAAATAAGATTATAACAAGTTACAACATTACCAACTCAAGTCATCAAGCGATTGGTTGCTGCTGTACAAATCGTGGGTTCGATTCCTGCGAGAATGATTTTTGGAATAGTTTTCCAGACTGATAAAAATAACCGCACGGAACAAATATTTGTATGGCCTACATGTAGTTTTCAGGGCTGACTGTTTGAGTTTGTGAGTTTCAATGTTTTTAAACGCACCCACGATACAGGAGAAATTCCTAGTGTGGGAAAAGGTTTTTTTTTTAATAACAAATAAAAAAAACAGTCATGTACAGAACGAATATTGTCAAGTCTGAGTTCTATAAATTTACGTCGTTCTATAATACCTTCAGACTGTTTTCTACCTACCTATAACTTAATGGCCCGTTATCACTGGGCGTTGGATTTTCAACTCATGGCTCTGAGCCTAACGATGAAAATACAACGCTGATAAATACAATAATAATGTTCAGGCGTTTCTTAAGGGGGAAGCGGCAGGGTAGCTCGCGAATTTCAAATTGTCTTAGAATTTTGCAATTTGCAGGTCATTGTCAGGCTGTATGTTAACCAAGTTATGATTCGCGACCGTAACTCGTATGAAGTTACAGAATTATAATCATTCAAATCATCAATACAACTCTCTAAGTTCATTTAATCCCAATCAATGACTATTTCATGAAAAAGTCATTCAATGGGGTTGAATGAACTCAGAGGGTTGTATTGATGATTTTAATGATTATATCTCTATTATACCATATTTGTTACAATCGCGAATCATATTTTGTTTAACATGCAGCCTGACACTGACTTGCAAATTGCAAAAATGCAAAGATAATTTGAATTTCGCGGGATACCCTGGCCCTCTCACCTTAATCAAGTGAAAACAGGCGTAAGATCAGTTCACAACCCGATTTAAAGCAACCCTTTTCTTCCAGCGCACATCAACGTAGCCGAGACAGTAAAACAGCTAACAGAACTAAAACACATGCCCGCATCCCCCGGCATCGTCCGCCGCAACCAACAACAACTGCCCAACAACACCAACAACTCCAACAACGCCAACCAACAACAACAACAACCACAATCTCCAACAACACCATCACTTAGTACTTTTCAGCAAGCGAAGAGTAACTTCTCTTCGTCAACGAGTTTGAACAGTACGGGGAATTTGAACCCTATTTATGGGCAGACAGGGCACAGAATTATGGCGTACGTGGAAAATTCTATGTATGTGAGGAAGAATAGTTTAAATAGCTCCAATTCGGATTTGATTAATGCTGGTGAGTATCTTCTTTTAATTAATAAAAGTCAGTAATGACAGTACAGTAATGACTTGAATTTAAGTAATTACTTGTGCAAACATTTTTATGCCATAGACAAGAATTTGAAAGAAGTAAGAACCGTCAAAGAAAGCAAAGCTAATAATTTTATATTTTGACAGTTCTAACTTCAAGCAATTACTAAACTACAGAATAAAAATCTTATCTTAAGTAATTACTTTTACTCAAGTAATTGTTTGCCTTGTTTATAGATACGGGTGTTAAATTAGTTTTCTTTCTTTTTTACTTTTTCTTAAAGTGACTGTTAAGGAAGGATTTTTCAAAATTCATCCCGCAAATGGGTGGAATAGAAATAAAAGAAAGATATAAGAAGAAAGCCAGGGTAGCTCGCGAAATTAAAATTTTCACTCTTTGTTAGGTTGTATTTTGATTAAAATATGATTCGAGACCGTAACAAATATAGCTGAACACAGTTATAAACATTAAAATCATCAATACAACCATATAAGTTCATTTAATCCCATTGAGCCTGTTTCATGAAATAGTCATTCCGTGGTACCTGCATCATCTTCCTGGCCTTGTCCCATTCTACTCGGGGTCGGCGCAACACGTCTTCTTCTTCCATTCTCCCCTGTCAGACGTCACGGCATCATTTACTCCTTTCTCTTTCATATCTTCCTCACACAATCCATCCCTTTTTTCTTTGGCCTTCCTGGTACCTGAAAATTGCAAAAAAAACGTAAGAGAATTTGAATTTCGCGGGCTGGTGCTTCCACCTTAAATGAGCTATTGAACGGGCTGTATTGTTGACGGTTTCTTAGTGATCCAATAAATTTTATTGCTGCATCTATTGCCTACTTCTGAGTCCTAGTAAGTCTGAATCTAAGTGATTGAAATGTGTCTGATAATTAAAAAGAATCAAGAGAATTCAAACTTTTCGAAGAAATTTAGAAAACTTACTTATTGTAACTATAAATAAATTCTCAATAGTTTCAAAGAAAGGGTGGATATTCTTGTAACAAGCAAGAGTGGCGGAATGTGGGTTTACTAATGGGTACACCTCTACCTAACCGTTCGGAGTTTACAGGCAAGAGTAGAAAGAAAATCTTCGAATCTCCACAAGAGAGCTATAAACAATGTGAACAACCCCCCCCCCCCCCCCTACCCCGCAGGTATATACGCCGAGGGTCGCGGCTCCCCGCACGGCTCGTCGCCCTCCACGCCGAGCTACGGAGAGAACAACTCCTTCTCCAGCTTCGGGCCCCGGGTGGCCAACGAGTCGCATTACGGCCAGACTGGTGAGGGATTATTGTGCTTGTTAATGTGGAAGCGAAGAGGTAGCTCGCAGAATTCAAATTTTCTTAGGGTTTTTGCATTTTGCAGGTCAGTGTCGGGTTGTATGTTGGCTTTACTGAGTTGTAATCATTTTTAACCGACTTAAAAAAAAGCGGGGGGTTCAAAATAGCTGGAAAAAGTATGTCATCCAAGTAAAGTAAAATAAATTGATACTTGACAAGGATCTGTGTGTGATACGATAGCTAAAAAGGGTAAAATAAAAACTTTACATAAATAACCGTTTTCCAAAAAAAAAATGGAAAATAACTTTACTTTCGGAAGTCGGTGGCAAACAACTCAATGAAACAAACAATAGTCACCGACTTCCAAAAGTAAAGTTGAAAAAATGAAAAAAAACATGCATATTACGGCCACGAATCATAAGTATTTTGTTCAACATACAACCTGCCAATGACCTACACACCTGACTGGACAACTCCACTCAAATTTGTGTGATTCTTTCATTAAAAGACCACCTCAGACAATAATCTACATGATCCTCATATGATTTGACTCAGACAATATCTGGACTTAGTAAAAGAGACAGTGACCTCTGAGTTTGTTTCGGCTGTTTCTTCTCAGAGTAGTCAGATACGAAACACCGGCCCCATCTAGCTTTAAAACATAACACGATGTGACGTGTAAAAGTGTTTTTTAAAACCAATTTGCAGAAATAAATATGATTTACAAATTGCAAGTAAATTTGAATTTAGCGAGCTACCCTAGCGCTCTCACCTTAATTAATCCCCCAGTTTCAGGGTAGTGTTTTATGATATTGGATGGCACCTGATTGACCACCAGGGGAGTTACCATGACGTCAGCAGTATTGTATTATTTTCACTCTAGTGTGGGAAAGAAACGGCGCTATAGAGGACGTCTAGCGTCTATGCGCGTTGTCAGAAAAACGTCGGCTCGAAAGCAATACTGGTTGATGAAGATGATCCTATTCATAGTGCCCGCATTTATTCTCCTTTGCGACTTCATCATATGCCTAGCCTTTTCCCAACTATGGATCGGCTTCCAGTCTAACCGGATGCGCATGAATACCCGTATTTGACATGAAGTGACTGCCTATCTGAGCTCCACAACCCAGTTAGTACTGGGTAATACGATACCCCTTGGTAACACTACTTGTCAGACTTTTGGACCAACGGCTTAACGTGTTTTCTGAGGTATGGAGGAAACTCGGTGTAATGGGTGGTCACTCATCCACGGGCCAACCTAGGCAAGCGCGGCTTAACCTGAAGATTGCCCCTTATTATTTAGCCACGAGCTCACTTTTGCTTTGTTATAACCATTAATATTTTCACACAGGCTTCAAAATGCAGCAGCAGCAAGACAAGAAGTACGGCCAGAACACGATCTACGCGCAACCGTCAGAGATCATAGCCGGGTTCAACAACATGTCGCGACACGACACGCTCAGTCCTCTAGCGATGCGGAAGAACATCGCGGCCAGGTCGCACAGCGCTGACAGGCATCATCTCGAACGTGAGTCGAGCTTATAATGTTATTCCAGGCGTATGTTGGTCCTGCGCCTGATCTCTCTGCGCGAGGGTCGGGTTGCGTCCCAGAAGACTGTGTATGAGAGTGCAGGAGCAGAGTGCAGCTGCGCCTGCGCACACGTCTGCAATAATATCTCCCGTGCCGATGGCTAGTCTCCGCTGAAATTGGCCGCCGTGAAAACGGTCAAGAGAACTATTAATATTTTGTTGTGATTAAGAGCAAAATTGCTCGTTTTCTACCGGCTACCGAATCGAACTTCCGGAAAGTGACAAAATCTCTGATCGCTGATGCTAAAAGCCATATGTCTGCTTCTTAGCAGACATACGGATTTTAAAAGGTCTTCCTTTGATTCTAGGCAAGCGTGCAACTTCGTCATTTGGCTGGTTAAACGCGAGTTTGCTAAATACCTATTATTTTCTTTAAAAAATACGCAGGCAAATAGCGCGATTTAAAACTTGTTTGCTGTTGCATCAGGCGTTTCACTTCCAAAGAATCATTTTTACCTAAGTCCCCTGTAGTCTGCTTTCTTTTTCGTGTGTGATTAGTGCCTAACCAACCTAGCCAAGTCAGAGGCCCATGGGCGGCATAAAAACTCTGACACCAGGTTAGGCACTAACCACACGATAAAGAGCGAAAAGTGTCTGAGCTGGTGTCAGAGTGTTAGTAACGCGCGCGCTATGTTCCAGAAGGCGGGCTGATCGCGCACCTGAGCGCCAAGCTGGCGCCGCAGCTGTCGCCGCGCACGGCGCGACGCGCCATCTCCACCATCTCGCCCGCCGACCCGCCCGCTAAGGGGAAAGGTAAACTCTTGCCATTGAATAAGGACATAGAGTACTTTAGAAGAACTTCTAGGACTTCTAAACGCTACTTGAACCATCAGGCTTGATATTAAAGTCTATTACCAAAATTAGACATAAGCATGTTATCACTAACATTACGCGATACCTAAACGTGTTGCGCGAAAATCAGCATAATTTACGTACTATTTATTCAATGCATCCATCAACACAATGTTTTGAGTGCGTTACATTGAGTCCTACCGTAAAACGTGATTTTACACCCAAAAAAAATAATCGTATCCCAGCAATAATTTTATCGTATAATCACTTAGTTTGATGTATTTAATGCTTGGTTGACGGATTCGTGAAGGGTCCGTTTACACCTTGTTTAGGTTTAATCGTATGTTACTTTGCCATTGCATTTGCTTTAACCATTTTGGATCATTGTTATCTGACATGAAATTAAATTTAATTAATTCAATTTGCACGCAGGTACAATCCCAGTGCAGCCCGCGTTCCTAGATAAGCTCTCAGCGACGATACAGCAACAACGCCGTCAGCTCGAGACCACGCGCGCTAAGAGCGTGCGCGAGATGATCAACCAACACGCGCAGGTATGTACCATTTATTTACTAACTGTTATTCCACGTTATCCCACAGCTGGGCACACGCATCTCCCCATGACTTCTAGATCTTTCGAACCGTTAAAACTGAAGTGGGACTGTGCCGGCCATGCCTGTCGTATGTTTTTTTTATTAATAACCGCCGAAAAAAATTCTGTGTTGGGGGGTTCAGAATGGTGGACTGAACACGTGGTGACCGGCTTAGGGTCTCTGTCCCCATCAACCTGTATAAAATTATATTTAAAGTGATAAAACGTCGAAAAAAATATTCAATGATTTTTTTAGGTTTATTCCAGAGACGATCGCGTTATTCTTGTTGTTTTTTTTTTGTAACCTTCAGTGACAGTCTGCCGATGTTCGCTTGATAATTTTGTTGACCATCCACAATAACCCCGCATACCCGGCATACTGCTGCTTAGTCTTCTAAGATTACATAATATCAAAAAATAACTATCAGAAAAAAACATGACGTTATTGTGTGACCATGTACCTACACCACTCAGTCTACCTATAACTGACCTAGATCATTGACACATCGTCTCACTATAATTTGACTCATACAAACTTAGAACGCCACGTGGTTTAGTCACAACTAATGGTTTTCCCAACAGAACGAATTGGTGTACAGTCCTTTCATATTTATACAAGGCGTAAACGGACCTTTCAAGAACGCGTCAACCAAGCGTTCTGTACATCGAACTAAGTAACCCTACGCTAAATAAAATCATTGCTGGGTAACGTCTTTTTTTTTTGGGGTGCACAATCACGTTTTACGGTAAAGCTCAATGTAACGCACTCAAAACATTGTGCTGATGGATAGATTGAATAGTAAACGGGTCATGCAGGGTATTAAAAGTAAAGTTATAAGCTTAAAAACTAGTACTTAAAAAAACTTGTGAAAAATTTGAACTTTGACCTCCAATATCTCCGTAACGAGAAGGTTCCCAGGTATGGTCCAGAACTATAAAATGATCGCAACGACGGGGTGAACAAGTGTGTTTCGGTTTCGTTAAATGTATATTTGTGTGTTGTTATGTTGTGTGTGAATGAGGCCAGCTAAAAGATTCGTTCATAATGTTACATAATATATGTCACTAGCTTAGCCAGCGGCTTCGCCCGCGTGGAGTTCGATAATTGACTCACGGTATCGTCCTACTGGGATAAAAAGTAGCCTATGTGCTATTCCAAGCTATAATCTATCTCTGTGCCAAATTTCATCCTGATCCGTTCAGCCGTTCTGGCGTGATTGAGTAACAAACATCCATCCATCCAAACTTTCGCATTTATAATATTAGTATAGAAGTATAGATTATAATATATTAGATATTAATACTGTCTTTTTTTCTGTTTCCAGCCCGACCCCCGAATCTGTCACACATCTCTGATGGAACAAATCAAACGCGGCGCAACGTTACGTCGCAACAAGCACTGCAACGACAGATCTGCGCCTAAAATACGTTAGGTAACTAAACTTTTACATACTAGGTGTAGTTTTGCAACCTCGTCAAAATTCAGGACGTCATAGAAGACGTAAATAATCAATCGGTACCTGGTCAATAATAATAAACGCTGCTTTTTTTAGTTGTTTTAATTTGACACTATTTCAGAACGAAGCCCTTCTCAAAAGAGGAGAATCACCCGTTTATCGAATAAACGCCTGCGTTTGTTTGTGTATGTGAAAGCGCTGTTATAGGGCTAGTATTAGACGGGCCGCGTTTTAACACGGGTGGTGTAAACTTACCGATTTCCGATATTAACCTTTTGAACGCCAGAGCATAAATGCACGCGCGTGCTCTCCACGCCAAGCCACAATTTCATAGCATACAAAAAATTACCTTAAAAAATAATAGGGATTCTAAAACTTTATCAAGAAACGATATTATTAAAGAGACAAGACAAGAGCTTAAATATTTAAGGTATACATATAAAAACACACAAAAGTAATGATTTTATTGTTTATTTCGTGTTATATTGCATCGTATTTTTTGTCATATATTTGTGTCGTTGACGTACAATGCACGCGCTTGCTTGTAACGTATAGACGGTTAAGGTTAAGAAAAAAATTACTTACCCATTTTATTATTGATTCAGGTCGAGAATCATTAGCATAGTTACCTCCTTGAATTTGACGGCATGCCAAACTACACCTTGTATACATATGTATTGAATACTAAATAGGCTTGTGTCTGGCCGCAACTCGCCTGATGTGTATTATTTAATATGACGCTACGTTAGATATATAGCGTATGATGCTACATTACCTTTAAACCGGTTTTAAATCGCATTCACAGCTCGCTATGAATTTGTAAGTGCTGGCCACTAAAGTACACTTTACAGATTTCCATATTTTATCTTTCACATAAACTTAAGACACTTCTTCTTTCTTTATCGTGTGGTTAGTGCCTAACCTGGTGTCAGAGTTTTTATGCCGCCCATGGGCCTCTGACTTAGCTTTACATGCCGTCGAGAAATATCTCTCAGGCATTTTGGTTTCCTCACGATGATTTCCTTCACCGAAGCAAGTGATAATTATAGGTACAATACGCACATAATTCCGAAAAATCAGAGGTGCGTGTCCTGGGTTCGAACTCGAGACCTATGACTTGGCAGTCCAACGGTCACACCACTAGACTATTACCGCTCAAGACACTTTATAAACTTACCTTAGCAAACAATAATGACAGACTAATTAAACAAAAAATCTGAGGCCAACATGTATAAACGGCACACAACTCAAACTCAAAGCATTTATTTCAATTAGACCATTACAGGCACTTTTGAATGTCAAAACACAAACAATAAACTAAGCTACAGTCCCTGTCACAGGGCATAATAACTTGTGAAAGTACTGTAGTTGCCCATTCGAAAGCGTAGATCCTATGGAGAAGAATGGGCAAGAAACTCCATGGACACTCTTTTAAATCAATATGTTTTTACAAAATCTTGGTTACATCATTCATGTCGAGATTATACATATATGTGAGAACGATGTAGAAAGACGTGCGAGTAAGAGCGTCCAGAGTAAAAAGATAAAATCAACAATTCAAAAATACAATAATCCATGGCAGCTGCAAGATGACCAGTCCCTACGGACAGCGCCCGTTCACGAACATGACGCATGGATGAGCCATCATTCAACTCAACCATTTTGAAGGGAACTAAACGACCCGACACCGCACCACCAACTGTAAAACTACAAGTGTTAGGTGAAACACACACAACATCACGCCACTAATGTCCGAAGGGTTAAGAAGTGGTGTACTTGATAGTACACCCACATTTCGCCAGTTATGTTTAAGTCCCATGTAATAGGGACAAACAAATCTAGACTCCGTGGCTGCTACTGAGAAATTTCTGATGGAAAAACCCAATAACTCTACCCGACCCGGTACCATGCTCAGACCGTTAGATAGAGATACCGACAAGTACAGAAACTTTATTGTCAAAAATATTACAAAAAGGTTTTATATGGCCCCAAACTAGGCAAAGCCTTTATCTTGCTGAACCTAATGAAGTGGTAAGTAACGTTCATAGACTCTGACTTAAAAGCTAGTACGCTATGATCCTTAGCCGTCTGATGTACAGACAACTGTATACATATGTATGTGTGTACTTATTATAACCAGTGATCGGAATAGGTAGAGCTAATGTGCCAAAAGTTCAAGGAACAGAAACGAAAAGTGGAGACTTCCTTACGACAATTTTTTTTTTCGGAATATTTGTTCCTAATCTCGGAACATTACTTAAACAACTAAAATTAATGAAGTAAAACAACTATCGAATTCATTTATTGTTTCTGTTTAAAAAAAAAAGTGCACGATTTTTATTGTTTAAAAAAATAAATTTAATCTCCTTATCTTCGTTTGAACGCCGTAAGTAAGTGCGGAAGCTAATTTAATTTTCATACCAGCTTCTTTACCTGAATTAATAACAATAGAAAACGTAACTACTGGCTTTTTGAGAACGTTCTCCTTGTTGTCGAAGTCGGTTAAAAAGGAAAAATAATGAATTCAATTAGTTTACTTTACTGATTAATAAATAACATTATTACTAAATGTACTTAACTGATTCCGAGACATTTCCGAGTTGAAGAAAAAAATATTCGGAAAACAATTTTTAGTCGTAAGGAAGTCCCCACTTTTCGTTTCTGTTCCTTGAACTTTAGGTACATTAGCTCTACCTATTCCGATCACTGATTATAACTGTCTATTGTAAAACCATTAGTTATTCATATAGGAACCTATTTAAACAACGTCAATGTCAACAATACAAAATAAACAATTCCAGCAACTTCCTTCTTTTTCCTCAACATGTACTATTTTCGTACACTACGGTATTTCCATAGTTATTAAAACTGTGCAGAAAATTTTCTATGTACAATTCTAATGACGTATGACATCAGTCATTCCTTCTTATCGTTTGGATGTGCGACTGTCCGGCTAATTGGTCCTCCCCAAAGTACGGAATTCATAAACACATCAGTCATCCCTTAATATCGTTTGAAATACGTTAAATGGGCTTCCTCATTGTACGGAATTTGTTAACACATCGTCATCTGCGGTGTGGCAAAATATCATAGGCTTAATATAAATCTTAAAATGATTTATACAACGCAACGCCTAGAGATTTTTGAAAATTCCACTTCAAAATCGTGCTTACCCAGTCAGTTTCGATGCGTTTTGTCAGTCACGATTAAAATAAAGAAAGAAATTAATAGTACATTTTGATATAGGTGGGGATAGTTTGTTAAGGAGCCGAGAACTGCAGTAACAAATGCCCACGTGTATCAAACGACGGTTTTCAATACACTTTCGAAGAAATATTATAATAATAAGTGTGACTGAGAAGGTAACAATTTAAACTAAACTTTAAATTCATTTAATTACATACGGAAATGGCATCTCAATGATAAATTATAACATAACGTAATCCATTTATTTGCAAGTAACAAAGACCCATTGAAATAAGGTATAAATACCTTAACCAAAACATACAGCGGCGAGTTGTAAGCCCTGGCTGGGGGCCTTAAATTCATTTGAGGTCACCACAGGATAGTCCGGTTAAGCAGTAAACCAACCTTAGCGAGTTGGCAAGTTGCGAGTGGCCATATCAAAAAAAATATATATATATATAGCGGCGAGCGGTCCGCTGTCAGGCATTTCCAACCAAAGAAAAGAAATAAAAATGGTTTTGTATATATTTAATATTAATGTATATAATATTTAATTTAATTTTTGACTATCTCGTTGGTGGTCTAGTGGTTGCAAGCGCGACTGCTGAGCATGAAGTCCTGGGTTCGATTCTCAAGCAGGAGAAAGTGTTATTGGGTTTTTCCATTAGCAATTTCTCAGTATTGAATGGGACTTAAAAACATAACTGGTGAAATGTGGGAAAGTGTTATTGGGTTTTTCCATTAGCAATTTCTCAGTATTGAATGGGACTTAAAAACATAATGTCGGGTGTACTATTTGTGGGTATACTCCAACCTAACCCAACCTTTAGGGAATAAGAGGCATGATATTATGGTATATGCTCAGTCTCGCAGACAAATGGCCGCTTTAGCAGAATCATCATCTGCTTAGCCTTTTTTCCAACTTTATTGGGGTCGGCTTCCAGTGTTACCGGATGCAGCTGAATACCAGTATTTTACATTTTATTTATTTATTAGCTTACACAACAGAATATGGGCATGTATTACAGCGGGCCCCAAACTAGGCCCAGCCTGTATCTTGGTGACCCAGACACTACAAAATGTTAACAATTTACAAAGTTCTGCTAGCGCAAGAATATAATTTAGATTCATTAGCAAAATGTGATAAAAGATCGAGAAAAAAAAAATTGAAAATAACTTAAATTAATATGGAATGACTGTCTATCTTACCTCCACAACCCACTTAGTACTGAGTAATACGATACCCCTTGGCAAGGCTGGTTGTCAGACTTTCGGGCCATTGACTACATGTAACGACTGAAAGATCTACAAAAACGTCAGCAATCATAATACGATAAGCGGCCAGTTTAGGCCCCCTGACCGCGCCTCTGCAGGTGTGCGAAAAGCGAGTTGATAACGTTTCTCTGTCATAGCTAAATATATTGATGAGTATTTTTACCTGTCAATGATGTTATAATTCGTACGCAAATTGACGTCAATTACAATTAGTCGTCCGTGAAATAACGATAGGCACAAAATGTCCATTGTTAATTAAAATCATCATCTGCCGAGCCTTTTCCCAACTATGTTGGGGTCGGCTTCCAGTCTTACCGGATGCAGCTAAATACCAGTATTTTACATGGAACGACTGTCTATCTGACCTCCATAACCCAGTTAGCACTGTGTAATACGACACCCCTTGGTAAGATTGGTTGTCAGACTTTAGGGCGACTGACTTCCTGTAACGACTGTCAAAGAACTACGATTGACAGCCGGGACCAACGGCTTACCGAAGCACGGAGGCAACTCGGTATGTTATGATGGTCACCCATCCACAGACCGACTTAGGCCAGCGCGGCTTAACCTTGAAGATTGACTGGAAGCTGACTCCAACATAGTTGAGAAAAGGCTAGGCAGAAGAACAAGTGTGTAGGACGCCTCACAGTCTAAATACGCTTTTAATACAGAACTTTTATTTATTTAACATTTTGAACGCCAATGTCGCATATGCGTGACAAGCAAGCGCGTGCCCTGTAAGCCAACGACGCAAATATGTGACAAAAAATGCGACGCACTATAACACGAAATAAACAATTAAATCATTATTTTTGTGTGATTTGATTTGTATATAATATTTAAGCTCTTTTAAAATCCCTATTCTTTTTGTAGGTATTTTTTATGTGTGTGGTGAAATTGTGGCTTGGCGTGGAGGGCACGCGCGTGCGTTTATGCTCTGGCGTTCAAAAGGTTAAACTTCATGTAAGTACAACAGTAGTACATAGGCGGAATTAATGCCACAAGGCATTCTCTACCAGTCAACGTTTAAATAACAAAGCCAATCGATAACGTTTAGTTCATCATCTGCCAAGCCTTGTCCCAACTATGTTGGGGTCGGCTTCCAATCAAACCGGATTCAGCTGAACTGAACTGAATTGATAATGTTATAAATTGTCATGGCTAAATATAATATTGGTGAGTACTTTTACCTGCCAATTATGCATTGCATACGTCAATATTGGTTCGACACAATTGGTTGGAAAGGCTGAAAAATAAAATGAAATGATGATGAATGTAAATTCAAATTAAGTGACATACACGGTGATTAGCTAATCGGGAAATACAAATTGTGTTACAATGTAACAAGCTTATCTAATTAGTGTAACAATATAATGAGATCATCACAGTTAGGGCCTATTGTTACTTGGAGGTTCTAATAATTGTAATTCTATAAAAACATATTTGTTACGGTCGCGCATCATATTTTAACTAAAATATAAACGGAAACTTGACATGTAAATTTTTAAAAATAAATAAAATAGATGTGTCTGTTTGTAATTTCAAAAGCTTTTTACTGAATGTACATGAAAGTGTACACGGTAGGCACTTATAACAAAAAAAAATTGTTATTGGAGGTTGTCATAAAAGACGTAAATAATCAAATTAAATTAGTTTACCCAGGTAAACTAATTTTTATAAAAAAATAGTAAACTAAAATAAAATAAACTTAAATAATAAACTAGTTTTGATTATTATTGACCAGTCAATAATAATCAAAACTGCATTTTTAGTTGTTTAAATTTGACACTATTTCAGAATGAAGCCCTTCTCAAAAGAGGAGAATCACCCGTTTATCGAATAAACGTCTGCGTTTGTTTGGTGTGCGTGAAATCGCGGTTATAGGGCTAGTATTTTAATACGGGTGGCGTTCACTTACCGATTTCGATTTTTGAGAAAAATAAAAAATAAAATGTCTACCCATTTTATTATTGATTTGGGTCGAGAATCATTAGCATAGTTACCTCCTTGAATTCGTCGAGGATACAAAGCAACAGCCTGTATAGAATACTAGCTGTGCCCGGCTTGCGTTGTAATGAGTAGATATTTCAGGAATTTAACGGGATATGGAAATAACTAAAATTCCACCGTGGTAACCATATAAGTCGGGGTGATAAGGCTCTGAACTGACTACAATTAAAATGATTGAAACCCAGTATTTATTTCCAATAATTAAATTGATCCAATCCGTAGGTAACCAAATCGTTGCAATTAGCATTAACTTTAGTCATGACTAGCTTTTGCCCGCGACTTCTCACGCGTTTTGGTCGAAAATTATCCCTTATGACCGTTTTAAATAAAGCCTATGACACTCGGGGATAATGTAGCTTTCTATGAGTGAAAAAAAAAATCGTGATGGGAACAGTTGTATCGAAGATTACCTACATCCAAACAGTCAATCTTTACCTATTTATAGTCTTTTCTTTATCGTGTAGTTAGTACCGAACTTGGTGTGTCAGCGTTTTCATGCTGCCCGTTGATTCTGACTTGGCTCTTCATGCCGTCGAGAAATATCTCTCTGGCGTGTTGGTTTCATCACGATGTTTTCTTTCACCGAAGCAAGACGTGATAAATGATTTTTTATTTGCAAATAGGTTTTTACAAACACTTTTACACTTCTTCTTTTTTAAAACTAGATGAGGCCGGTGTTTCGTACCTGACTACTCTGAGAAGAAACAGCCGAAACAAACTCAGAGGTCATAGTCTCTTTTAAGGTCCAGACATAATCTTGATAAAATCACATGAGGACTATGCAAATGAGTGTCTGATACAAGTGTAGTGATACAAGACGGACATGAAACCGAAAAATCAGAGGTGCATGTCTTCGAACTTAAGACCTATGACTTGGTAGTCCGACGGTCACACCACTAGGCGATCACTGCTTTGCACCTATTTATAGTAAGAAGTATAGATAACTACTTAAATTCCTGAGATGTGAAATTATTGACATATTTTAAATTAAATTAAACATTCCAATGAAATAAGTCAGATGATAAAATTCCTACCTAAATTGCCTACATACAATGTATTGTTCTGCCATAATACAAATGATATTATTTAGCCAGAAATACATAATAAACAAAATATTTTTCTGGAAATGATTACTGTAATATTACATATTCTATAGAAAAGTCACTATAATTCATTGACCCGGAAAAAAATACCTTCTACGAATAAGAACTTTATTGAATTTACTCATAAGGGTCACTCTTGCTTGCTTCAAACAGAACCAGGACATTCCCAGCGGATAAATCCAATCTAAAATTAACTGTATTTTCATACTGTTAAGGTCGAGAATCGCATAAAAATTCAAATACAATAATTGTGAATTCTGATAAAACTGCAGACAAAAATACCTCTATTCCCACTAGTTCAGTTGACCTGTTCAGTTAACTGATATAGTGAGATTTATTTTCTCGTTTGTTCAGTTGTAAATGAAACTACTTTTACATCTGGTTTCACCTATTTTTATTTCGTTTTTTAAATTAATTATTAAGTACTCAAAGTTTTTCCAAAAAAAGAGGGACATTAATTTCACAGTTAATTAGTTGCAATTGAACATGACGAATATATGCGTCCTTTTTAATTTGTTTTTTGGTCCTCGTCTTTGCAGATGTAACCTTTTTTCCATGCATTGAGCGAACGGCAAAAAACGCTGCATCTATTGTAAAATTTTCAAGAAATAGAGCTACTGTTGCTGGTCTCGATTTATACATGCCGTTGATAGCACGATGCCAACCTTCAGCAAAGTTCGTAGTTCTATGTCGTTTGCCGAAAACATTCCAAGAATCTTGGCGTTTCATCTAAAACTCATGTACTGAATGAACTTGTTTAAATTTAATTTATCATCAAAATCATCAATTTGCGATACAATGTACTTAAATCCTTCCGTAACGTAATCCTTCGGCATCAACACAACACAGGTCCACTATTCTGTTTTTACGTTTACCTGTCAATTTAAGTCTCTTGGCTTTTCTCCACAGTGTAATGTATGTATGTATGTGTATTTTAGTAAAGTGGTAGTAACATCCTTTGTGTTCTGCGTTGGGGAATTCCTTTTGAAACTCCTGAATCGCTGCTTCCTCAAAATCAGTGCGTTTTGAGTTTTATACAAAACATTTTCAGTTTCATTTTATATGGCTTGCTCGCCTTCTGGGGTATAACAAATTTGGACGATTTGCCCGTGCTGAACGTAGACAACGAAGCATCTGTAAGACTGGCGGAAAACCCCGAGTTCCATCGCAGAACTAAGCACATTAGGACAAGGCACTTCTTTGTAAGAGAACTTGTCACAAATGGAGAACTACAGGTAAACAGAATCTGCAGTGAGCTACAGCTGGCAGATCTGCTCACTAAGCCAATGGCTAGGCCAAGGCTAATGAAGCTGGAAAAGCTTCTAGGTCTTCACATTGAGAGAAGGTGTTCGAGTGAAAACTCTATGGTCAACAAAGTGAGACCTAAAATAAATAAAAAAGAAAGATGTCTTGTTGTCTTGCTGACGGTTGATATTTGACTTGGAAAAATGTGAATTAGTAAAATATCCATAATTATTAAATTCCTTTATCCACCTTGTGTGTCATTCCACAATCATAACGACCTCTTGTTTCAATTATTCATAGTTATGAAATTATAACAATATTCAGCCTTTAGCAAATATATCCACCACTAAATAAAAAATACTGACATTGTCATCACCAGTCAATTGTTAATTAGAAAGCCGATTTAGATATAGAGATTGGATTTTAAATGGCCAGTATCAGAGTTAGGTAAAGTAAAGAGTTTACATATATATTGTGACGCAGTTTCGTTGCCTTGTTCCTACATATAAATTATTAAAATTGTGGTTTTGTTTATTGGGATAATCTCTGATTTCTGAACTGAACAAACGAGAAAAGAAATCTCACTAGTTCAGTTAACTGAACTGGTCAACTGAACTAGTGGGAATAGAGGAAATAAACTTAGTCTTCTAAGTCTTTAAAGTCGATATTGGCCCAGCAGAACTATGTTTATTTTCTATGAGAACCCTATTGAGTTTCACCAGGTTTATCAAAACTATACGCAACAGAGACGTAACAAATACTTCAGTATTAGTACCTACACCTGTTTTTACGTAGAAAATGAACTCGGAGAATATATCTTTAGGTTCCTAATCATAAGGTCATTAGGTAATAAGAAAATCGAACTGGGTTGTGGAGGTAAGATAGTCAGTCGTTCCATGTACCACTTTCGGAAGTCTGTGACTATTGCTTGTTTCATTTACTTTTTTGGCACCGACTTCCGAAAGTAAAGTTATTTTTCACTTTATTTGTGGTTTTTTTTGGAAGTCGGTTATTTTTTTGCAAAAAAGTTTTTATTTTACCATTTTTAGTTATCGTATCACACACAAATCCTTGTCAAGTATCAATTTCGCAATTTCTTTTACTTGGATGACATATTTTTTCCAGCTATTTTGATTTAAAAACCAAACTACTAAACCGATTTTGATGAAATCTATGGGACCAATCGGGAAGTCCTTTCAGATCAAAGAAGATTTTTTCAAATCGGTTAATAAATGACGAAGATATGAGGTAACAAAAACAAAAAGAGAAAAAATACAACCGAATTGAGAACCTCCTCCTTTTTTTGAAGTCGGTTAATAATACTAGTATTAAGTTGCATCCGGTTAGACTGGAAGCCGGCCCCAACATAGTCGGGAAAAGGCTAGGCAGATGATGATGTCCCTTCCACCGTGTGGGTATTTCATTATAACAGTCATTTCGTTCGCTATGTAAAGGTTTGCAATGGAAAGTATACCGCAAACTAATTATTAAGTACTAACCAATTGACCACATCATTATACAGCTGTTCTTTGTATTGACTGGTGTAATATTGTAGTAAGGAAGATGAGATTTAAATTATATTGTAGGTATTCGTGGTGCCAAGTTGTCTATACATTTTTCTGTACCTAGTGTTAACATGAGCATAAGAGTAGTAGCCATTCTTCTTTCCGATATTGAGATTTTCGATAACTGAGAGTTTTGCAGTTTTTGAGATGAATATCATCATTCTCATGCCCTTATCTCAATTTATTTGGGGTCGGCGCAGCATGTCTTCTTCTTCCATACTTCTCTATTAAACGTCATCTCAGCAGTCACCTCCTTTCTTGCCATATAATACTTTAAACAGATGATAGATGAATATTTAGTTGTAATAAGCCGACGCTTGTTAGGTTATATTTCTGAATAGTTTTACAAGGCTTGCTCACGATTTCTAGAATCATGCTGACATTTATGATTGATGAATTTACTAATC
This sequence comes from Standfussiana lucernea, assembly GCA_964057025.1. Taxonomy (NCBI): domain Eukaryota; kingdom Metazoa; phylum Arthropoda; class Insecta; order Lepidoptera; family Noctuidae; genus Standfussiana; species Standfussiana lucernea. Next base: position 11,220,776 of record OZ059808.1, on the reverse strand, counting down.
AGTTAACATTTTTGATACGATATCTGCTAGTGGAAGCCGACCCCAACAAAGTTGGGAAAAGAACTAGAAAAATAGCAGTTTTTCAACTACAGACTAATGAAATTAAGAACTATGTAGATCAATAACAAAACATCGTGAGGCAACCAGCATGCCTGAGAGATAATACGACAACAGTTCTCAACCTGTATAACCAGCATGCGCCCATCCGTCGTGTTAAAGTAAGACATAACCCTGCATCTTGGATTACCACGCAAATTAAAGATCTTATGGCACGTAGGGATAAAGCTAAGACCAGATATAAGCAAATCTCTCTTATTACAAATCGCTACGTAACCGCAGCAGTCATCTGTGTCAAGACGCCAAGAGACGCTATTTCCACGACCAACTCAACAACCGTAGTACTTTCGATGTTTGGAAATTTCTCAAGACTGTAGGCATAGGCAAATCACCTACCAATGATGTGAACCTCGACGACCTCAATAAATATTTCTCTTTCCTTCCCTTTACTCTCGATTTGTCTGTCAAAGCTATGATCTTGGAAAGCCTTTCTAGACTGCCGTTGCTACAATGTTCTCCTTTTAACCTTAGCGATGTTTCTGAGGATGACGTTAGGATATCTGTCCTTGCGATTACTTCTTCAGCAGTCGGTAACGATAAGTTGTGCTTAAGAATGGTTACTCTTATCCTTCCCTCTTAACTTCTTGTTTGTTCTTACTTACATCTTTAACCACTGTTTCTCCTGTTGCTCTTTTCCTTCAGGCTTTGGAAGCAGGCTCACATTATACCCTTACCTAAAACTAACAATCCATCTTCGCCATCCCACTTTAGACCTATTTCTTTTTTTCCATTTCTTTCTAATGTTTTTGAGCACTTAGTTCATAAGCAATGAACATTTTTCTGACGATAAACTCTTTAATATCCCCTCTCCAATCGGAAAAAAGTCAAAAAAGTCACCAATTTCTGACAAACTGATGTTGTCAAAGTTCTGATTGCTTTCCAAAATCCCCGTGATTTAACATTTAAAGAAAACTAGCAATAATCTACTTATTAAATAAATACGATAAAAGTCAAAAAATCCAAACAATCGACAATCTATTGTTACCTCAAACTGTAGGTACAATACGGCACATCACATCATAATCACTACGTATACATGTAACATAATAAATGATGTCACTAATGTTATGATGTCAGCTAGAAAAAAGATTTCGTAGTCATTTACCTAGTGTGTTGTTCAAACAGGTGGTGACGGCCAGTTTGATACCTACCTATCTACAGCGTGTAACTGAAAAGGTATATGTATAGTATGTGTGTTGCCCCATACCAAATATCAATACTACTTAACCCAAATTTATGGCACTGCTGTTTTTTTTTACGTTTTTGGTCCCACGAAGAAAGTGGTTCAGTTTGATGGTCTGTTGTCTGGCCATCACATTTTAAACAACATACAACCTGACACTGACCTACTGATTGCAAAAAACCTAAGAAAATTGGAATTTCACGGGCTACCCTGGAGTTTCCCCCTTAAAGCGTTGTTCAGACAGAAGCGGTGACAAAGACGCTAGACATGGTTGCATTAAATCTAATTCATGGGGTGTTAAATTAAAATTTTCGTTCACATTAACCCGGTAAAATATGCGATTACGAGCCAATCCGCTATTTGTGAGCTTTGAGCTCACTATACGCGACTGACTATTCATTTGAGAATGATGCTTTAGGATCAGCTAATTCATCATGTCTAGCTTTTTTCGTGCGGCTGTTATTATTTAGCCACGACCTCCTCACTTCGTTATAAAATACTGATTACACAATATCTATACTTGCTTATTTTATTGCGCAATATTTAGTAGTAGAAATGATTGTCTATTTGTGGTTTATATCAACAGTCATTAGTTAGGTACATTGAAATATAGCGGCGCATTTGTCTAATAGGTAGGTCTATATTGCAACATTATTTCTTCCGTGGAAAAGATGACAAAATGTAGAAGTATTAGTAGATGCAGTACACACAGTCTGGATCGATGATTGGATACTCAGAGCCTTTTGCCGCTTGTTATGACTTTTGGCTCTCCATTTGGGGCCATCCTTTAATCACGTGAGGTTTTTTAGGCCACTTTTAAAGCCCCCCCCCCCCTTGGTGCTACGTCATGAGGTTTTAGGCTATCCCTCTTCCCCCGTCCCAGCATCACGTGTATTTTTTTAGTATTGAGAAGATCAGATAGTTTAAGAAACTGCGTTCATATAAAATATATTTTATCGGATTGTTTTAGATAAAAATTCGCTTGCTCGGGGTTTTAGACAAAAAATTGCGCGGTTTGAATATACACACATCAAAAGTATCTAGGGATCAACATATTAATTAAAATTTTCTTTAAGGATTCATCAAATAAAGTGTTTTCGTTTGTCACAGTAACGATAAACCAAGTCACCTTTGCATTAATAAAGAAATTTGCCATTTTCCTAATAAAGGGATTTTTGACATTTGAACCACTAACATTAAAGTTCGAAAAAAAGACTGAAATAACAGTTTTCTTTAAAATTTTATTGGGTAACTTAAACAATTAATAATCCGTGTTTCTACCGCGAACACTAACAACACAAGAACATCGGTTTGGCATACTCAAAATGAGTTCATCCAAATCACGCTGTGGAATGGCCGCCCATGTTCGTTGCAACAACAAAAAAAGGTCTTCTTGCGACTGGATACCCTCCATATTCGGCAGAGCTCTTCTCTGTAGCATATCCCATGCATGCTCAATCGGGTTCAAGTCTGGCGACTGAGCAGGCCAGGGCAGGACATTGATGTTAGCTGCGGCGAGAGTCTGTCTTACAACTCTTGCGGTGTGCGGTCGTGCATAATCATGCATTAACTGAAATAAGGGACCGATTTGCACTTGTAGAGGAACGATGACGTCTGATACAATCGTCTCAGCATAAATTTGAGCGTTGAGGTTGCCTCTGATCCAAATCAACTCAGTTCTTCCGCCGATCCAAATACCCGCCCATACCATGATGGTTCCACCACTATAAGGATGGACTTCCTGGCAGGATTTTAATCGCTGTTGGCGTCCAGGGGTTCTCCAGTGTCGTATACGTCTTGTATCCGGTCTCATACCAAAACGAGACTCATCAGAAAAGCACACGAAACGCCATTGTTCTTCTGCCCAATTTCTGTGTTCAAGAGCCCATTGATATCGAATCCTACGATTGTGCATTGCTATAGGTGGTACCCGTAGCGGTCTTCGGGAATGAAGGTTCACTTCATGCAAGCGGTTTCTGACTGTTTGGTCGCTAATTAAGTTCCCTGAAGAGTGATGAAGCCTCACGGCTAACATCATGGCGGTTATTGTTGGAGCTCTTCGAGTTAAGATTTGAATGTATCGGTCTTGTCTCCGTGTGGTGCAGCGATACCGTCCTCCATGGCGCTCAGCCACGGTACCAGTGCTTCGGTAACGTGTCCAAAGTCGACTGATAACACTCTGACTTGTATTCAGAGCTAAAGCCACAGTACGTTGCCGGGAACCAGCTTCTATCATTCCCACGGCTCTGAGCATTTCTTCCCTGCTTAAATGACGTCGCCGCTCCATAATAACGTTGGTTTTAATCAGTAGTAGGGAAACAGTAGCACTAATAATGTCTTCAATGCGTTGTATGTTTTTATAGGGAAAATATTGACAGCTTATTTTCATCTTTTACTCGAATTTGATTGAGAGTTCCTGATTCAAATTATGAAATGCACCAAAAAGGATCCATATAAATTTATAAAATCATAAATTTATTACAAAGCCACATCTCAATCTCAAGAAATCCGCATAAAAATGCTTGATCCCTAGACACTTTTGATGTGTGTATTATTGGTAAATAATATTTTTCATGTTACGGTTTTTTTTTTAATACTCGTGATTGTCAAATTACTCCCCCTTCGCAATTAATCGTGATTTTTGTCTGACCCCCTTGACCCCTTGATAAACCTCCCTTATTTTCCACCAAACGTTGCTCCACACCACGTAACTACGATGTGGATTTGTGGATGCACCTTATCTTTTGCATTTTGCCAGTTATCAAGTCCGTATAATAAAGAGCGAGCGTATTGCTACCGAAATTATCCATCATTATTTTGTTTTTACTAATAAAAATAAATATTGTTCACAGGATGAATGAGACATTGAAGAAAATCGCAACATTCAATGGTAAATAATTTTCACCGGACATAACAAGTAAGCATACCGAGATTTCGAAATATCGAAAAATAAAAGACGAAGATTTTCTATGAAAAATGGAATACGATTTTTTGAAAAAGTAATGTAGAATATTTGTTTTTTTCTGTACAATCGGCCTGTAATGTTCCCACTCAAACACAAATATCCTCTGTATGAAAAGTGTGGGTCATAATCAACCACGCGTCCCCATTGCGGTGTGGTCGATACCAACAGTCATGTCATCGAATGTATGGTTCTAGGACAGGCTGGTCTACTCACCATTTTCCGCCGTTATATGATGAAAAGTGCATTTTCTTTTTGCAAAATAATGATGATAGTGTTAAGCAACTTACTTATTATGATCTTGCAGTTTTTAATTTGTGAACGACTGAGAATGACTATGTTTTTTTCGTTTCTAAAATATTCTCACAAAAGCCAAAATGTACATAGTAAGCTACACGGATCAATGTTGCAGCTTCAAAAAGCAATATAATATGACAACATTTTTGATGGTGGTGATTTGAAAAAAGAATCTCCAATTTTAGCTGCCCATAACATACAACGTCAATCAGGTTGTCTCCGAAGGGCTAGGCAGAGAGTACTTTTAGAACGTACACCAAGATTTCGCCAGTTATGTTGATTTCTATTTCTGAATAATTCCAGAAATTCGTATTCCTTGTTTTCATAGTTAAAAACACATCCCTAAAAACGAAAGGGTTCAGGACAATATAGTGTATAAGATTTTCAAAATATAAATTAATAGATTTTAAGGAAAAATAATATCAATTGTTAACATTGTATTCAAATGATTCATTTTTGTTTTGCTATTTTTTTTAAATTAATAATTGTAATCTACCGGTTTGATAGACTTTACGGTTGTCCGTAAAATGTAATGGAATGGTAGCGTCAATTGCAATTGATAAAAGAATTCAAGTGAAAAGTTGTTTCCAATTTATTCAATTGAAAAATTGCTTTGAATTAATTAAGTTAAAAATTGCTTTAATTAATTTAATTAAAATTGCTTTGAATTAATTCAGTTGAAAAATTGCTTTTAATTGAATTCAATTAAACTCAATCGCAATTGATCGTTCCCAAATCTGTCAATGTTCGTGTTTTCTAACATTTTGTAGTATACTATTATCTAATGTGAGAATTCTTTGAGAAATATACACTAACAACATATCTTTTGACTTGAAAATATCTCTTCTTAGTAAGGAATTTCACTAATGCGATTGTGCGACTGAAAACTGCGACATTTTTGTGTGGTTTTGAATAATTTACAAACAATTTTGATACAATTGTGTTGAGCACAATTTTATTTACTATTTATATTACAATAATTATTCTGTTATATTTTATAAAGTTTAATCATAGTTTAAACCTTAGTATTTTAAGATAAAAACAGAAATCTGAGACACATATCCTTTACAACTCTTTTAGTCTGAAAAAGTTCGCTCAATGGCATTATTGAAAACACCCTTAAAATTGAGTGTCTGTGAAATTAATATCTTTGCATACATTATTATACTATACATATATGTCACAATGTTTATAATATATTATACATATATGTTTAAATATAGCGTTTTATAGATCAATATTGTAGTTTTTTAGGTAGACAATATTTTCCCGCTGCATGTAAAGATAAAAATAGCTTGTCGACATGTAAGTTTCAGCGAGGAACATAGGTTGCTTATATGCTACCTTTTTGCAGAAAATTCGACTTTAAGAGCAATTAGCCCTTAAAGCCGATTTTGGTCCGACTTTAAGGCCTAATTAGACCTCAAAATCGGACTTTAACAGTGTGAATGTGTAACGGCAGGAGGCTAACATTTCATGAATAAAAAAAAACATAGTTTTATATATATCTTAGAAACTATTCGCTCGTTTGATTTTTATCTCTTTTCTATACTTTGCAACGAGCAGTACTGAATGCTAGTTTATATGTAATATAGTGTAAGCGTGTTTATAGCTGTGTAGGGTAGATGTTCACATATCTGAGTTGAATTGTAATGAACGTCCATTTTTAATGTCACCGAATTAACTTCCTCCTGTTGTAAATGTTTGTTTTAGTGGAAATTACTTCAAATTATAACTTTTTAATCCGTAAAGCGAATGCCTCCCTGGGGTCTCATAATAATATACCATAATTTGTGTCTCTGTAGTCGATGCTTGATAGATAACCCCGAATACTGAATGCCAATTCAATTTGTTTCGCATCTGGAATTAAAGTCTGTTCAATTTGATCTTATGATTAGTTGATTCAGTCGACCAATCGCTGTAGCTAATATTTGACAACTATTTATTGATGATTTTTAATCGTCATCTGCCTAGCCTTTTCCCAAATATGTTGAGCTGAATACCGTATTTTACATGGAGCGACTGCCTATCTGACCTCCACAACCCAGTTAGACATTTAGTTAGAGGTTATTGATGATTTTTATCGAGGCTACAATATTCGGGGTTGCCTCGATAGCCTATCAAATACATTTGACTTAGAAACGTAAGTTATTTCTTAGATTATAATGTTATTATTGAATGTTATCGGGGCAGCTTATTAAAAATTATTATTGAATGTTAATTTTACTCTGAAAAATTGTAAACATATATAATTATATATATATATTATATATTTATAATTATATATATTATATATTTATAATTTGGTACATGTTGTACAAGACTTTATCTTCTGATGAAAGTAACTAGTACTCATTGCATTCTTAACATTGTCTACAAGACTAGCTGACTATCTTCTGGGAACTAAAACCGCCGGCTTTCATTTAATTGCGTTTGAAATAAACAGTGACAGTCGAAACAATTGCGTATTATAAGTATTGCATTTCGCAACTATTAATACAAATAGCTAGAACTTTGTTTGATGATTTGCATGAATCTTATGAAATGCATACCGTTAATGGTTTTTCAATATCGATATCAAGGTATTTATTTATTTATTTGGTACACCAACAGCAATACATACTAAACATTTATAGGAGACAAAAAAAAAAGTACTGGTATGTATGCCTATTAGGTATCGTCTAACATATGAACTTACGACTTTTCCTCATCGGATAGGTAGAATCTACAGAACGCCACCTGCTACGATCTTTACATACTTCTTTTACTTCATCCACGTTCATACATCTCATACACGCATGCTAAATATCGACGAAAAGGTGTAATGTAACGAAACGTTAAAGGTCGAGTCATACAACATGTCATTCAAATTATGACGTTATCCTTTAGTCCATATAAATCAATACTTCTAAATTATTAAAATATAACTCTCATGGTTTCGGAAGGCACGTTAAGCCTTTGGGTCCCGGCTGTCATTTGCAGATCTTTGACAGTCGTTACACGTAGTCAGTGGCCCGAAAGTCAGACAACCTGCCTTACCAAGGGGTATCCTATTACCCAGTATTAACTGGGTTGTGGAGTGTCAGAGATAAGCAGTCGCTCCATGTAAAATACTGGCATTCAGCTGTATCCGATTAGACTGGATGCCGACCCCAACATAGTTGGGAAAAGGCAGGTAGATGATGATACATTGGGTTATATTTCATTGCATTTATATTATAATAGGTCATTAGTACTGTCGAGACATTAAACAATTAATTAATTACTACGCTTTAACGAGTACTACGTAGGTTCAAGGAAAATGATAAACTGTGGTTTGTCATGCGGTCTTATGATTTGTCCTTTTATGGTAAGGAGAAAGTGGAAATATTTCATAGGTCAGATATGACGTATTACTAGTTAGGCGGGAGAAATGTCTCACGTACACCATCATGTCGCGGGTTCGATGCCCGCACGGAACAAATATTTGTATGATGATGGTAGTTGTTCGGGGTCTGGCTGTTTGTCTATGTGAGTTTAAATGTTTGGAAACGCACCCACGATGCAGGAGAAATTCTTAGTGTACTGGCCAACGTTTTTTTAAAACACTTGAAAAAAGCCATGAGATCAGTTAATAAATGCAAACAAAGTACATACATCATCTGCTTCGTCTTTTCCTAAGTATATTTGGGTCGGCTTCTATTGTAACCGCATTGAGTTAAATACCAGTATTTTGCATATCGACGACCTCCACTCTCTCTCTCTCTTTCTCTTGTTATCTGACCTCCATAACCCAGTTACTGGGTTTCACGATACCACCAGTCTGAATTTGATATTAATGAAATCTATCAACTTTAATAATTAATGTTTAGTCTATTGATTCAATGTACTTCCAATGAAACTTCCAAATGAAATTGTAACTTTCGATTTTATGATGATTGAACAATATTCTCAACATTTTTGATGATGAAACATTAATTGGAAGCACATTTTATCTGATGGATTACACTCTGGTCTTCTTTCTTTATCGTGCCTAACCTGGTGCCCGAGTTTGTATGCCGCCCATGGGCCTCTGACTTGGCTTTACATGCCGTCGAGAAATATCTCTCAGGCATGCTGGTTTCCTCACGATGTTCTCATTACACTCAATTGTTAAAATATATGAATTACACAAGCCTCTTTAACAATCTTCAGATAAGCACTGTCCATCATATGAGCTAAATAATAGATCTGATTTTTATAACATTATCTTCTGATAATTCAAGTGACATACTTATGTGAATGTAGTGAAACAGTGCTTTAAGTTCTTCAAGAAAGTTCAATATAAATATCAGTGAACTTATGATCTTGTAACCAATCAGATTTAAGATAAATATTAAAAAAATTGCCAATCACAGAAAAGAGAATATCATAATCAACCATTAAAACAAAGTTCACTGGTAATTTATGCTGATTTTACGGTAATTTCCACTGAAACAGATACACTAGAGACTACCGACTTACTAAACTATTAGTTAAGAGAATATGTATGTAATTGATTATAAAATGGTGAAAATTATAACAATATTATGTCCCCCAAACGTGTGTTTTATTTATCCACAATAACCACAAAAGCTCAAATGCGATTGGTTGGTTTACTCGAGAGGTGGGCTTAACGACCGCTGGAGAAAAATCTCCACGCGATGAGTGCCAGAGGATGGACTTCGCCGCCGCCGAAGTCGGCCCGGTGGACCGGCTACCAAGATGTGGCGAGATGACCTGGAAGCGCATTGCAACAGCTGCGTCGAGGTGGCGCACGAAGAGAAACACCTCGAATGGTATTGGGGAGTATGGCTACTAAAAAAAAGTAAGTAATCACATTTTAGTAGTTAAAAATTAGTTCAATGAAAATCAATCAATTGCTTTAATAAAACCAATGCATTGCCTGTTTCTTCAAATTGGTTAGTTGCACCATTAGCCAAGACACCTTCATTAAAAAAAAAAAATACAGACCTACAAAAATTTACAATTTACTGTAAAATAGGATTTTAACTTTGATTATATAATGTCTAGATGGAGCGTCAAGTGCGCGCAAACGTGTCAAAAAGTGTCAACCAACTATTGGTTCACAAGTGCTTGCCCGCCAATCAGTGCAGATCGTGTCATACACCTAAAACTTATCTTATTTAATAAGTCTATTTTTTAATGTGATTTATGAGAGAATTGTAGTAGCTGGTATCATTATTTGTAGGGCGACGCTCTATCTAGACATTATATAATCAAAGGATTTTAATTTGCTTCCTTTCTTTTTCTTGGTTTTAGTGCTTACCGAACTTGGTGTTAGGTTTTATGCACCCATTGGCCTCTGACTTAGCTTTACATGTCGAAAAATATCTCTCAGGTATGCCGTATGCTGGTTTGCGTTTCTCACGATATTTTCCATCACCGAAGCAAGTGATAATTATTATATAACACGGACATGAATCTGAAACATCACAGGTCTTAGGTTGGAACCTGACACCTATGTCTTGGCAGTCCGACAGTCAGACCAAACGGGTATCACTGCTTGTATGTTGTGAATTTGCTTTACAATCAATTATTAGTCGAGCCATGGAGTTGGTAAATTAGTGACGCCACAGGTGGTATTGCCATACAAAATCTATGAGGATGCCTTTTGACAGCTCAAAAAAAGTATGTCAATCGATTGTTGGTGCAATTAACGAATTGATTTAGAAAATTACAAAATATTGGCCGGCAATAACTTACTTGCAAATTCGTCACGCAAAATCACATTACGAGTATTTTCTATTAAGGTACCTACTATGTAGATACTAAAGAGAGGATTTGTTTTTTTTTTATGTGGCCACTCTTAGTTCAACTCGATAAAGTTGCATGACTGCTCAACCGGACTTAAGGTAAACGTACACTTATCAGAGCCGAAGGAAGCGAAGGAGCCGAAATAATCAAACTTTAGAATCACTTGTATGAAATACTATGAAACCTCGCACACTTATCCGCGCCGAATCGGACGAATAGATAACGTTATACGTATGATAGACGTTTTATTTGGCGCGGTCGATTCTTTTGCCGCGGACAAGTGTGCGTTTACCTTTAAAAGGATTTTTCATTGCAATATCAGACTACTTTTCAGGAAAGGGAAAAGTCCAGCTGATTCATTGAGTTAGTCAATTAATGAATACTGTAATTAACTTTTATTTTCTGCCTTCCTCAGACTTTCTAAGTGACGAAATTTAATATTGATGTTTTAATCAGAAATTGTTCCTTCACGAAGTATTTACATGCTTTTGATTTTGAAACCTTAACACCTACTACATAACGCACAAACCCCCGATTTATTAAATGTCTGCTACTAAAATGATTTCAGTTATTTTGTTATTCTTTATGTTACCATGAGTACATATAAAAAAACATGTGTTTTTGAGATATTCACTATCATTCTCTGTGTTTATAATTCATATCTATATCACTAACCTAAAATGAAGGAATTAAATACAACATAAGAAGCTATTGTCCCAACATAGGAAAAACATTCTGATAATAATTTTATTTATGAAATATTTCTAGAAAAACAATAAGTTAGGTAGGTACAGATTACATCATTAAATATCCCACTGGGATAAATTATATCATTTTACAATTATTTACCTACATAGATACAAATATTTTGATCAATCTATTGAGAGGAAAACAATAATGTAAGGAAACAATATTATAATTGATTTGTTTTGTTACTGAGTAGCTATGGGAAGCCCAATGTACTTATAAAGCAGATAAGATGATATTTGGTCTACCTAAACATGCTCCGAGCAACATGTAGGTATTTTTATGGTAAGTATTAGTTTATGTCCGCGTGGAGTTTGTTTCAAAATTATCTCACAGGATCGTGCTACTGAGCTAAAAAGTATCCAATGTAAAAATCTAGGTTACAAACTGTCTGTGTGCGAAATTTTATCCAAATCCGTTTAGTAGTTTTTGCGTGAAAGAGTTACAAACATCTTCGCAAACTCGCATTTCATAATAAATATGAACTGGTAGTAAGATTCATCTGCGTAACCTTTTCCCGACTATATTGTGGTCACCTTCCAGTCTAATCGGACGCAGCTGTATACCAATATTTTACATGGAGCGACTGCCTATCTGACCTCCATAATCCAGTTACTGGGTAATACGAAACCCCTTGGTAAGACTGGCTGGCAACTTATCGGGTTCTAACTATCCGTAACGACTCGACTGCCAAAGTAATTCGGAAAAGAACTGGGGTTATCGACATGGCTTGCAAGCCAAGCGAAATGATAGGTCATTGTCCCACTAGACTTTTATTCTTTTGGGTAAGTTGCACATCTCCAGCCGCCGACAAATTATACGACTTGCAATGTTTTGAAGTCGCAGACTAGCTCGCCGACAAGCAAGTCGCTGACACAGCCGCTCGCCGGTTCCGATTTGCGTTGCATGGTCGCTTCGGTGAGTGTGCCCAAGAGTTCCACGGGCTCATTCTCATCTCTCTTCTTCCATCGGGAGTCCAGACGTACTGCAGGTTATCACCCATACCTTGTCGATGTTCCACACATTCGCTTGCCTACATCTTCGGCATCTTTTTGCTTTTCTACATTTTCGCTTTCATGTGGTTTAAAGTAGGTACCTATTACATACGGGGAGCACAGACGTAAATTGTGATGTTATGTTATGTCATGAACACAGGTATACAAATATATTAAATAGCTATTCATTAGTTTACGCCATCCATCTAGAATCATAATAACATTGCACAACTTGAGGTGCACATTTTCTTAGAAGCGCATTTTCCACCACCGACGTAGTAAATAACGGTACAAAGTTCTTGACGTCAGACTACTTAGTGAATACAAGATCAAGCAGGATAAAAATGACTTGTTTACTAATTATTTTATTCCGTTAATTAGACCTAACGATCCTATCGTCTACTAGACTAGCGTGCTCATCATCTGCCTAGCCTGTTCATAAAAAATTTAGAGGACATTTGGAAGCCGGATTAAACTAGGTCTACCATGTCGTAGGTACTACAAAAACCAGGTGCATTTGTCATAGGTCAGAGCGAAGTCAGAGGCCCATGGGCGGCATAAAAACTCTGACACCAGGTTAGGCACTAACCACACGATAAAGAAGAAGATTCATAGATTGTTTACTTCTAACGACACGCGACAAGTAAAAGTACATAAATTCTGTTGGTAAACTTTTCATAACATAACATTACGTCTGTAATCGCCTAAGTATGTTTTAGGAAGAGGTGTACCCATTAGTACACCCACATTATTGCCAGTTATGTTTAAGTCCCATCCCATGTAACAGGGGACGAGCCTATTGCCATCAACCGGTCAAAAATCCAGACTTCGTGGCTACTACTTAGACACCTGATGGAAAAACACAATAACAATTTGCCCGACCCGGGAATCGAAACCATGATCTCATGCTCAGCATATGCTCTTGGGACCACTAGACCAATGAAAGACGACAACGTAAACTTTTTGTAAATAAATAAAATAAAAAACCGGTCAAGTGCGAGTTGGACTCGCGCACCGAGGGTTCCGTACAAACCTGTGGGTATATAACTTTTTTTTATATGACGAAACTAAAAATTTACGGTTTTCGTAATTTTTCCTATATCTGTACTATAAGACGTGACTTCGTACAAAATTTCAAGATTCTAAGTTCACGGGAAGTACCCTGTAGGTTTTGATTCCCGTGCGAGTTTCGAAAATTTGCGGCCTAAGTGGCTGTATCTTTTGATTGCGTTGACTTAGAAGGTTGATTTTTCTACAGCTTCCAGGGACAGTAGAACTAAGTATCATATAGAAATTTCAGTTTGATACCTCCACGCGTTCCTGAGAAAAACGGTCTTGACAGACGGACGGACGGACGGACGGACGGACGGACAACAAAGTGATCTTATAAGGGTTCCGTTTTTTTCTTTTGAGGTACGGAACCCTAAAAATAGCTCTGTTCGATTTCCGACGCTCAACTTTAGACGGCACTTCAAATTTTCCAATAACCTCCACTTAGCACCTGTATAGTCTTAGCTACGCTCTACAGATTTTTACCAATAGCGCGCTCTGTCGACGTCGATCAAGTGCCAATAATCCATGAAACATTGTAACTACCTAGCAATCAAACGATTCACAGCAACCACAAGTCCCACTTACTACTACTACACAAGCCCGCCACACTATTCACAAACCACTGCAACTCCTGGAAGCCAGAATCACGATAAAAGCGAGACAATGAAGCTCGACGCAGTCCCAGAGAAACAATTTAACTGTCTTAGATCCCGCAACGAAGTTAATCAGAAAAGAATAGCGGAGGTGAAAATTATGTTTTTCCTCGAAGTAAAATCTGTAACCGAATACCAAAATGTATTATTTTATTCTGAAAATAAAATACCAAAATACTTTAATTACAAACAACCACGATCGAATAAAACCCAACAGGTTTTTGGCCAAGCACGCTTCGACTAAGCGGGTCCAGTGCGGGTTGGTGAGTTGTCACATGAAAGACTGATTCAGAAACAATATTAAACTATCGAGGATTACTTTTGTGAATACAGATTTATTTTAATTAAAATATTATAACTTATTCATTTGACATGTATATATCTTTTCACCAACGTCAATGTCATCGTGATCCAAAAAAAAAAAAAAAACCATTCAGCCTATATTAAATTTAGACAACAAAACTCCTTTATCGATTCTTATACAACGTTCTTGCTATAACTAATACTCCTTAACATACATATCGATTCGTACACACATGTGTTCGAATCTTCTGTTCTAGGAAATGCTAGTTTCCTTATCATGAGTCGATGGTCTGTGTCGTCAGATGACTTGTCGTGAAACGTGTAAAAGAAGTAGGTACCTACTACCGCGCTCACTGACGGAGGACCACTTTTTTCAATCTTATTACTCAGGGCATAACGGTGAAATGTGATCGACCGTCAGAATCGATCTAGGTAGTTCACATATCCGGGAAAATTTATTTTCCCTATTTTCTTGGTCGCTTGGACGTACATATTTATTTTAGTGATAACTTCAGCTGGGCTGCAACAAATATTTTCGAGCACCGAACAAGGTTGTCTGACAAATCTTGTGACGTTTCACTCTAATTTCCACTTGGAGAAATAGTAAAAGCCCTTATTCAAACCTGTCTAAAGTCACGTACTCCTAAACGACGCATCACACTTTGTCGTCATATCACGTCATGCGTGTCGTCACAATTAACTTACTACTGTATCCTTAAACTGTCCCTAATGGTGACGCTGTATGCGGTCATCGGTGTTATCAGGAGGTAATAATATTAAATATTAGTTGTTTAATAATATGTAATAATAATAATAAACATGGATTAAACTCGTACGTTTAGTACAGAGGTAGTACTTAGCTTGGAAGTTTTGGCTGTTCGCAAACTACTTCTTAAAGAATTCGTTTTTTTGTTTGTTTGTGTACCTAATATTAGGGGTTAAAGTATGAAATTGCCGATTTATACTACAAAATTAAAACTCGTTCAATTTTTTTTCCAAGATGTAACATAGTCATTTAATCAAAATATTTACCCTCATTATCTATACATTGTTGCCATCTAATCGGAAGTTCATTTATGCCTTTGTGATAGAACTCTGAGGATCTAGATTTGACTAACTGTGTGAAAGCATTTTGTACTGCCTCCTGGGATGAATTTTTTTTACCACGTAGAAAATTGTTCAAATCACGAAAATAATGGTACTCAGTTGGAGCAAGGTCTGGCGAGTAAGGAGGATGCCGTATGATTTCTAACTGCAGCTCCTGTAGAGTTAAAACGATGTCCCGTGCAGTGTGAGGTCTTGCGTTATCATGGAGCAATAATGTTGAAGATCGATTCACGAGTCGGGGCTGTTTCGCCATCATTGTTCGAAGTTTGGCACAGTAAACATCTGTTGAAATTGCTTGACCAGACCTGAGAAAGCTATAGTGAATAACACCATGAAGAGACCACCAAACAGTTACCATTACCTTTTTATTGGTAAGCTTTTCACATATTGCCATCAACCGGGCACAAATCCAGACTCCGTGGCTGCTACTGAGAAATTCCTAATGGAAAAACCCAATAACAGTTTGCCCGACCCGGGAATCAAACCCAGGACCTCATCCTCATGCTCAGTAGACCAACGAGCATACCCATACACACACATCAAAGAACACCTACAACGACCATACACACACATCAAAGAACACCTATAAGATCAATGAAGTTTTCTGTAGATACACAGTGTAGATACATACGACTACGAGTATATGAACTGTTTTTCCACAACATAAAATCATGTGCAGTCAACCACACGCCAGGGGTAACAATTGTTCGGGTGTTGCGGGTTGTTCGAAAGAGATACCGCGGCCCCGGAACACAAAGGGCGATGAAGGAACATGGGTGGGTTTTAGTCAGTAAAAGTCTGACACACCCTCCCGCTCAGCCCAGAGCGGGAGAAGTCATTTGATGATTTCCCATCCGAAAAAAAAAAAAAAAAAAAAAAAAAGGACCTCATGCTCAGCAGCCGCGATTGCGACCACTAGTCCAACGAGGTAAAGAAGAATTACGATTTTAGCAGCTATTTTATGTATGTAGGTATATTTTTTTACTTTACTATATCAAGCAGAACTCAACTCTGTGAACTAGCAAATACGGATCAATTTAAAACTAAAATTCAAGTGTCATTTAAATTCAAACTCCTACACAAAGATTAATAAAGTATAGTTGGAAGTTCCCACGCAAACGAATTTCTGAGTAACACCATCAAAGTTTCAGAATAATTTTAGTATAAGTACGCAATTTACTTAATAATTAAGTACAAATAAATACAAACACAATTTATCAATAAGCCATTTGTAAAATACGTCAACGATGGTATATATGTATAAGGAAAGTCTTATATAATTTCCACATAATATTTTAACAATTTATGAACTACGTAATGCCATTGTTGATATGTTCTTGGAATGCAGGTTCCTGAAATTACAAACTTCAAACTCAAAGCAAAATAGACCTATTATAGATAAGTTTGAATTATCAAAAAACTTTTTTGCAAAAATAAACGACTTCCAAATAAAACACAAAAAAAAAAACGAATAATAACTTTACTTTCGGAAGTCGGTGACTATTGTTTGTTTCATTGAATTTTTTGCCACCGACTTCCGAAAGTAAAGTTATTTTTAATTTCTTTTTTTTTGTGTTTTATTTGTAAGTCTGTTATTTTTTGCATAAAAGTTTTTATTTTAGCCTTTTTAGCTATCGTATCACACACAAAGCCGTTTTCATATATCAATTTCGTAATTCCTTTTACTTGGATAACATATTTCTACCAGATATTTTGATTTAAAAACCAAACTACTGAACCGATTTCATAAATTTTTGATAATTTCTATGGGACCAATCGGAAAGTATAGTATTTCAGATAAAATACAAAAAAATCAAATCGGTTCATAAATAACGAAGATATGAGGTACCAACAAAAAAAATGAAAAAAAATACAACCGAAATGAGAACCTCCTCCTTTTTTTGAAGTCGGTTAAAAACAAAAAGATGGAGCTCCAAGGAAGCCATAAGGCATATTGACTGTGAAAGGGCTCTATTTGCTCATTCTAAAGCGTAGATCTCTATGGAGAAGAATAGGCAAGAAACTCCATAAAACTTCTTAGTAGAATCCTATATTCTACATACCCGTCTGTCCCGAACATTTTTGGGGTCGGCTGCTAGTCTAACTGGATGCAGCTGAATATCAGCACTTTACATGCAGCACCTACCTATTATTTCCCCAATCCAGTTATTTGGTAACACGGTATCATCATCATCTGCCCAGCCTTTTCTTAACTATGTTGGGGTCGGCTCCTAGACTAACTGGATGTAGCTCAGTACCAGTATTTTACAAGGAGCGACTGCCTATCTGACCTCCACAACCCAGTTAGTACTGGGTAACACGATACCCCTTGGTAAGACAAGTTGTCAGACTTTCGGGCCACTGACTACCTGTAACGACTGTCAAAGATCTACAAATGACAGCCGGGACCAACGGCTTAACGTGCTTTCCGAGGCACAAAGGAAATTCGGTATGTAATGGGTGGTCAACCATCCACAGTCCAACCTAGACAAACGCGGCTTAACCTGAAGATTGATCCGAGCGGCCGTAATTACTTAGCCAAGAGCTACTATTAGGTAAAAGTGTCTTCATACTAAAAGTTCTTTCCCAAACAAAAGACTTCCCATTACCACAGATAATATAATACCATTACTTACATACTTACGTGTTATGTTGGCTGTACTTATATTAGTACCTACGCCACCGTTCTATGGATTTAACTGTTACTGTATTTTATTTGTTACTCATTAGCCGTAATGAATCCTATTTACCTGTAATTAAGGTACAATCGAATATATGGTCTTTATGAACCACAGTCTATACCTATACTTATAAATTATGGAATTAACGGTTTGTTAAGGACTAGGCAAAACCCGCGATTAAAACTTCGGGATGAAGTACTACTCGTATGTGTCAATATTCATACTAAGTATTTTATCACCACATGAATGACTAAGTGTCTGAATATTTGAAAATATACGCCATCTATCCGTTGAAGAGCGGTTTTTACAATTTACTTTAATAATAATAATACCAGCCTGTAACTGTCCCACTGCTGGGCAAAGGCCTCTTCTCATACAGAGAAGGCACGAGCATTGATCACCACGCTTGCTCAAGACGGGTTGGCGATTACAGACTATATTATGTTCATTAATTATAAAGGCCAGACCATAAAACATATTTATACGAACTTTGGATGCCACTTTAGTCTGGTGGTCGCAAGCGTGACTACTGAACAAGAGGTCCTGGGTTCAATTCCCGGGTCGGACAAAGTGAAATTGGGTTGTTCCATCAGGAATTACTCAGTAGCCACCGCGTCAGTCAGCCTGTGGATTTGTGCCCGGTTGATGGTAAGTAATAGGCTCGCCCCCTATGACATGAGACTTAAACATAACTAGCGAAATGTGGGTGTACTATTAGCTACACCTCTGCTTAAAACCCTTCAGGGATTACAGGCGTGATGTTATATTGATGATTGTTTCGAAATCCCGCCACGCACCATTCAAAACGTCAACACACACACACACACACACAATGAAGAAAATTATAACAGTTGGCTGAGAAGTGAACTAAATTAGTCATAAGGTTAATTCCCGTCTAATATTATAGTCCCTTGCAACTGCATTATTTAGTCATTGTAAATAAGGAAATAAAAGAAATTGTGGCAACTTAGTTTTAGTAGGGAAATCACCTGCAATTAAATAATAAGGGAATTTCTTGAGATATGGTGTAGTGACTGACGGTTGGACAGACTTTCTCGGTTTTGTAAATGTCCCGTTATGCAAGCCGGGTTATTTTCGTAGGTCTGTATGCATTTGATCGTGGGGATCTGAATTCGAATAGGTAAAGAGGCATCCATTAATTACGTTGAGCCGAATCTCACACAATCTCACGAAGGAGAGAGGAAGGGTCTCGGAAAACATCTCGTAATTTCTTTTTCCTGCAGGAAACAGTGTAAAATTGCGCGAAAAGTAAACGTTTCTCCACTCAAATATCGCTAAGTCCTGCACAATATATTTAATGATAAATATACAATGAAAGTAATTAAGCTATTATGTTTTTGTTTAATCCAACGCAATCAAGCACAGATTAAAGTATTTACACTCAACTAAGCGTTTTGATGAATCTCACGTGAGATTAAAGAGGAAGGGGCGGGAGCGTTAAGTCTAATCTCACGACATCTCACCAAGGAGGTTTCGAGAAATTGGATTAATTGCCACACGTAATTAATGGAAGCCCCCTAAACACACTTACCGACGAGAAATCAGGTTGAGCTGGATAGAAAAAAACTATTAAATAAAACTATTATTGCTATATAATTATACAAAACGAGATTGCTGCAAGACATTATTCAGGATGTAAGGAAACTTCTAAGTAAAAATATATCAGCAGTTTCATACAAAAGTGCAACACATAGACGGTGTAATGACTTCCACGCACTAAGTACGTATTCGATAACATACATACATAAATTCACGCTTTTTTCCTATGGGGGTAGGCAGAACGCCACCTGCTCGTTATTCAGTATAAAATTCCGAAACTCCTACAATGAAATTTTTCATTGGTTAAACAAAAAATACAATACAAAAGTACTCTCACGGTAAAGGTGTACATATATAAATCTGTTTTTTCTTTTAAATCAATTTAAATTTTGTATCCCTCTTAACTTTTAAACAAAAAAAAAAACAGAAAAAAATTCCATACACCTTCACCGATCTTGTCTAGAATCATGCCACATAACCTTTATTTTTTTCTCTAATAAACGACGCAAAGCTACAACGTCGGGTCTAGCTAGAATCATGTTCTAAATCCTAGGAAAAGTTTGTGTCACTTGTGTTTATAATAGACGTAGGGCTAATTAAACTAGGTTCTGATTAAACTTCCATCGCGTATTTTTCCAAAGAAATATTGCATAATAGACTGACAGTCAGTTAAACGTTAAACTTGTGGTTAAACATATGTGTAATACTTGTTAGACACATGAATCTAGTACATGAAAACCTTCAATGACATATGATTGCTTGGTTTTCCTGTTCTCGGCATCAGAATTACAAGGAATTTGTCTAATATTTAGTTGTACGAACTTATAAGGTCTATTTGCCCCATATAATCTTTTCCCGAATCTAAGAGCTCGTGGCTAAATATTTACAGCCGCTCGGGGTTAAGCCGCGCTGGCCTGGGTTGGTCCGTGGATGGGTGACCACCCATTAAATACCGAGCTTCTTCCGTGCCTCGGAAAGCACGTTAAGCCGTTGGTCCCGGCTGTCAATTGAAGATCTTTGACAGGTGACAACCAGTCTTACCAATGGGTATCGTATTACCCAGTACTAACTGGGTTGTGGAGGTCAGATAGGCAGTCGCTCCATGTAAAATACTGGTATTCAGCTGCATCCGGTTAGACTGGAAGCCGACCCCAACAATCTTTTCCCGAATCATTCAATATACATAATTTTATAACCACTCTTTGTTCAAAATAAACGTTAGTCTGAACCTTCAACAGAAGCGCTAAAAGCGAGGTTTCTCAAATAATTATTATTTTGTAAATTGGTTTTTACAAACACTTTTCGACAACAATTTTTTTTAATCTTTTATTTCGTATCATGAGGATAATGTATCATTTCTGACAAGGTTGAGAGGAAAAAGCCCAAAAAAATCGGAGTTCACAGTCTCTTTTATAGTCCAGACATAATCTTGTTCATCATCATCAACCTGAATTCACTGCTGGGTATTAGGCCTCTCTTTTCTTGCGCCAATCTCCATGGTCACTTACGTTATTGTACATTTACGCTTTATTTACATGCTAAGGTAAATGTACCACGACTCGAACTATTATTATTATATACATAGGTGCAACTCGCGGACAGAATCACACATAAACCAATTACAACAAGAGACCACAACAATTATTTCCCGCGGGGGCAAAGCCCAACTTTTCACACGACCTACGCCAGTGACTACTTGGTTTTTGCTCGCACGTGCGACTGAAGAATCTTTGACGTTATTACCCGGTAATTCAATCGATGGGAAATTGTTCGTTAGGGGTGCTTACTTACATAACGACGGTGAAGTTCCAATAACACCTAACTGACAAAGTCAAAATTTACACAAACTGAAAAAAAAACGCTTAATTTCTTGAGAAGTTAAAAGTTTGCTAGTTTATTTATTTATTTTGAATAATAATTATTGTGTGAGATTTATATATTATACTGAATTATTATATTTTACAATAGTGTAGTAGGTATTCGGTTTTCTAAGAAAAGTATTTTTTTTTTGGATCCAGACCCTTGCTTGAACCTAGGTGAGGTTCTCCACCTGGGTGATGCACGGGGACTGAGGGTCCCGTGCTCCACCTGATGACGTTATTGTATAGTGATGCAGTGAATAGTTTTCCCTATATGAAAATATTGGCATCAAAAATAAAAAAAATTCACACGTATGGTCCAGCCTGCCTCTATTGCCCCATGTAATTACCATTAAAATTAAAATTATATTACCCACAAAATATATTACCATCCTTCTGCAATACGATTATTGCAGAAGGATGGTAATATATTTTGTCAGAGAATATAATTTTTCAAAATGTCGAGACCCGGGAATTTATACAATATTTTGAAAAAAAAAAGTAAAAGGTGAAGATGAATGGTGGTGTGTATTCAACGAGAGGCACCGACCAAATCACTACATAGTATAAAACAAAGTCGCTTCCCGCTGTCTGTCTGTCCCTATATATGCTTAGATCTTTAAAACTACGCAACGAATTTTGATGCGGTTTTTTTTTTAATAGATAGAGTGATTCAAGAGGAAGGTTTTAAATATGTCTAATACATGCATATTATAGTAGAGAAAACATTAGTAACTACATTGCACCCGTGCGAAGCCGAGGCGGGTAACGCGCGTGGTGGAGAACCTAGGTGATGGACGGGTCCGGATCCTTTTTGTAAAAAAAAGATTTTTAGTTCTTGCTAGGTACATATGTATGAATTTTACATTGTATCTAGAAGTTATTATGTGGAAAAAATGTTAATTACGCTTAAACTACTAAAGCAGAGTGAATTTACAACCAATTAAAAATGAATCACGCAGATCAGCCCAGTAAACACAGAGAAATCGGTGTACACAAATAAAAAAAAATGATGCTGGCCGAATACATAAACTCCTCCTTTTTCAGAAGGCAGTTTTAAAAAAAACAAGATGGTGATTTTCAATTTGGACTTTGGAGTCAAAAGATCCTTCTCTTTGATTGTTTTTTTTTTTTTTGATAATGTCAATGTTGGTTGACGGCAGGGTTGGCGAGTGGCTGAGTGATTGATTGCTGCGCTGCGAGTCGCGGGTTCGATTCCCGCACGGAACAAATATTTGTATGGCCTACAGATAGCTACAGACTATGTGTGAGTTCAAATTTTTGTGAACGCAACCACGATAGAGGAGAAATTCCTAGTTTGGGACAACGTTTATTAAAAATATTTGTTTGTACGGTCACGAGCACCAATATGTATACACTTTCCTCCATTTAAAAGGATTTCTTGCGAGAAATAACGATTGTAATTTGGAGATGGGATCTATTTGGGAAAATTTAATCAAAACAGTAGAAGAAAATTACTTTTGAAAGTTGCTGAGTGTTTACATATAGGTGCTCGTGACTGTACCTGTGTTTGTACCTCTAGATATGATTAATTTTAAATGAAAGAGTAACCGCAAAATTTAGAATTGTGTTTCGAGTCTTTGAGCTCTTTAAGTTCCGATTTGAGCTACATGATTACTGACAAATTATTGCACTGACTGGCCAGGTACACTCTAATCTGTTTCTGGGCAGGTCCAATCAAATCATTAAAATTCCTGCAATTTTCGTCAGTTCAATTTATTACCTGTGTCTGACATCCCCGGATGAGTCAACTTACAAATAACTCCATCTGCAGGTGTACCATGGTTTCGGTTAGTGCTTTCCGTATCTGTCCGTGTAACCGTTTAGTTCTCCTGTTTCCCTAAACCGCAAAAGTAATTTTGATGCGGGTTGCACCATCATTTAAAGGACACTTATTTGGTTACAGAATTATCGAAATTTTGACGTAAATGTTGTACACGTCACTAATGCGAAGCAGGAACGCTAGTCTAAACTAATATTATAAAGACGTAAAGATTGTATGTTTATATGGTTTTGGATGTAGGGGTTAACCTTTGAAACTACAGATTCGATTCCGATGATTGTTTTGCTAATAGGAAGCTACATTATCCAGAATGTCACAGGATATATTATTTAAAACGTTCCCATGGGATAATTTCCGACCGAAACGCGAGAGAAACCGCGGACGGAAGCTCGTAAATATATAGACATCTTAGTAAGTTGACCTGTCCATGACTAGCTCACACACGAGCCCACGAATGAATGTTATGCACCTATTAAAAGCCGCGAACCGCGACACGCGCGCGCGCAGCCCACTGACATATGTAGGTACCTACCAACGTAGGACAAACCCATAATGACGTAGTATTACTTGACCAACATAACTTGAGACGTCATGGCGGCGTTGCCTGCCAAGAAAAATTTCATCAATCTTTCGAATTCCCTACATTTGAAATGTAATTCCGAATTTCACCGCGTTAAGATGTAACGTCTTGTGAAGTACCCGCGCCTCGTGCTAGCCTGCTTAATAACAAATATATGAAATCACGAATGAATCTATTTTTCCGTAAAGTCGCCAGATTAAAGTTATTCTCATTCCGCTGATTTTATTTATTTAATGAAGCCTTTCTTTCATCCAAGACAAATACAGTTAAAAAAAAGAGATTAAAATACTGTGGGCTTGTTTTTCAAATTAATCTTGTCCTGGCCCCTTTGGGGTAATAGGCCTCCTCCAACTGCCTCCATATCTTCCTGTCGTTTGCTGTTTTCATCCAGTGTCTTCCTGTTAACTTTATTACGTCGTCGTTCCATCGAGTCTTTGGTCTACCCTTTGCTCTTTTATTTCCAGGGCTTGTCCACTTTGTTGCTCGTTTTGTCCATCTTTATTCCATACCGCTGATACTGAAAAAAAAATCGTTGGACAAATAACATCTATGGATCTAAGTCCCAGTCGGTAAGCTTACATCCTCTAACTAGGAGAGGACGTTTTGTTTTCCTTTTATTTGTATAGATATATGGATTACCCAATCAATAATATTCGTAAGAATCTTCATCATCGTCTGCTTAGCCTTTTCGTAACTATGTTGGGGTCGGCTTCCAGTCTAACCGGATGCAGCTTATACCAGTATTTTACATGGAGCGACTGCCTATCTGGTCTCCACAACCCAGTTAGTACTGGGTAATACGATACCCCTTGGTAAGACTGGTTGTCAGACTTTTGGGCCACTGACTACCTGTAACGACTGTTAAAAATCCACAAATGACAGTCGGGACCAACGGCTTAACGTGCTTTCCGAGGCACGGAGGAAACATACATGTTCTTAAGAATATAAGTTAAAATAAAATAGATCACTTTTGTTTTATGGGGTCACTTTGCAATTTCTGAATAATTTTGATCATGGCAGTATCCGCTTGCATTTAATAAAATTGAGAAAAGGCCTTCGCTATACAATCCTGCCTACCTAATGTGGCCAAGGACACCTGTACTTACCTTACAACAAATGTTAATTCGAAATTCCATAAACAATTGACTGCACAACTATTGGTTTTCCCCGTTCCGCATCGCATCGCGTCGCTGCGTCGCGGCGGTGCATTCCGTATGCAAGCATCAATCATTGCAATTTAAACCTTACACCAACGACCTAAAATTTACATGATCGTCATGTAAATTTTAAGTCGTTGGCTTAACCATACCTAAACTCCTTTATCACCTAACTTGAGCATTATTGTTAAGTATACCTATGCTGCGCAATGCATTTAAAAAGAGAGCATTAATCAACGTAATTTAAACCTAACGTCAAAGACATAAAACTCACGTGACGATAATAATTACACCCAGACTCCTCTGGATAATAATTCGGATTTATATAAGACATATGGTGGCTTTTCATATACAAATCAAAATCAACCTTATGCAACGACATAGTAAATACATGACGACAACTATACCTTCTGATGATACACCCGCGAGGTACTTGGGAAACACCATATTATTACATTTGACGTCACGACAAAGTGAATAAGTGCATATGAAAGTACAAAGGTGGTAAAAGGAAATGGATCGCCTATTTCCTTTAACTGCCTCTACCTTAAAATATTAAGCAATTCATATATAAGCAGTGATAGCCTAGTGGTGTGACCGTCGGACTGCCAAGTCGGTCTCAAGTTCGAACCCAATACTGGCACCTCTGATTTTTCGGGTTCATGTGCGTATTTTATAATTAGCACTTGCTTCGGTGAAGGAAAACATCGTGAGGTAACCAGCATGCCTGAGAGATATTTCTCGACGGCATGTAAGGTCAAGTCAGAGGGCCATGGGCGGCATAAAAACTCTGACACCAGGTTAGGCACCAACCACACGATAAAGGAGAAGACCTAAAAAATTTCATACTTACGCATGTAAGTATAAAATATTCTTAGGTATACGAAAAATACTAATGCGCAAGAGTGGTCCAATAATAAGAATTCGAGTGGTCAAATTGACAGCTGAAATCGTTAAATTTTTAGATTGAGTCGTCAAATTGAGAGATTTTTTGTCAAACTGACGAGTCAAGTTATCTTGATTGATAACTTGACTAGTAAAGTTGAGAGGTAAGTGCCCGAATTGATAGGTCTTGTGGTCAGACCACAAGACCTAAATAAATCCTAGATCCTATCCTATCCTATCCTATCCCATTCTATCCTATTCTAGATCCTAGATGGACTTGTCCATAGCTCGTGTTGTCAAATTAATCACTCAAGAAGCTAAATTGATAGCTTGTGGGGTAAGACTAACACTTGTATCTATAATCAAGTTAAAGTAATTACTTTTACTCAAGTAATCACTTTGACTTGTTTATAGATTAGATACTTATTGACTTGTTGTCACAACTGAACATTGACCACAGAATAATTATGTACCTATTTATCTAAAGTTATGTAGGTTAATCCTACACATCCACATAAAAATCCCATATTATTACGACATTTTTCCTATCATGAGATCAATCAAATAAATAACAACTGGTTTATGTAACAGAGGAAAATATGAAATTAAAACAATAAGTCCGAAAACAAAGTCTTCATGCACTACACTCCACAAATAGAGGGTGAAATCAGACATACCTGCAAAATAGTGTTTAAGAGGTGGAACAGGGTGTAAGGTTCTTCACCCCCATTGGATCCTCTGACCGGAGGTGTTGTGTGTGGTGGGCTGCTGCCCGACACTAGCTGTCGGGTTTTTCATGAGTCTTAAGTCGCGGACAAGGGCGTCATCAACATTTGTGCCAGGGGGGGGGGCGTGGGGCAGAAAAGTGCGAATAAAAAGAGATTGGTAAGGGTACATCTGAATATACATCTGAAGTTCTTTTAGGAATCTAAAATGCAATAGCTGCTTCAAAAACGTTAGCACCTCTGTGACCTCAGATGATTCCATCATCTCAACTGGCTACCGGCCTTTTCCCAACTATGTTGGGGTCGGCCTTCACTCAAACCAGATGCAGCTGAATATCAGTATTTTACATGGAGTGAGTGCTCCTCTGATCTCCACAACCCTGGTTACTGTCTACCGCGACACATACACATTTCCGGGACGGAAAAAAGAAATTATAGGCGCGAATTGATTTTTCCTTTGAAGCTCTATACATAATTATACAATACGCCCATTGTCCAATTAATAATGACCACATTATTTACTTTTATAGGTTATTGGAAAATAATTTATTAAAGTAGGAACTCCATTTATGACTATAGAAGGTGCGTCGATATGAAATTGGTGAATATGAGTGACTATTTTGTACACTCATATCATTTTAACCAGGAAAATCAAGATATTTTCGTTCGTATACCGAAAAGGTGGATTCAGGAAGGATTTTTGTAAATTAAAGGGGTTCAATGTTTGAATATAAGTTAGTCATTTGGCCAATGGGATCAAATCCCACCGTGTGCACAGGTTGTCCTTACTCATCATGTACCCATCGTTTTCCTTTTTTTTCTAAAATTTTCATCGGTTATTAAAAAAAAGACAGCTGTTCCATACATTTTGACCGTGTAGATATTGCAGTTTTGTAGGAAACAGTATTTTTGATTTAATAACCAATTAATAGGTACTTGTTTAGGTATTGATTTGTACGTTTGTCAATGATGTATTTAGTAATTTTAGAAATGTAGGTAGAACGTAACACAGACTTTCCTTAACAAAAATAAAATGACGAAGTCATATTAAAATATTATGTGGAATAGAATTGTCTATCGTAGATTCCGTCGATATATCGATGTTTGGGAGAGGCCTATAACCAGCAATGAACGAATGTTGTTGAGCATGCTCAATATACAAGGTGTAAACGAAATCTTCACGAAGCTTTCAACCAAGCATTATGTTTATCAAATTAACTCTACGCAAAAATTATTGCGATTATTGGGAAACGACATTTTTTTGGAGTGAAAAATCACGTTTTACGGTACGACTCAATGTAACGCACTCAAAACATTGTGCTGATGGATGCATTGACTTTTAAGGGGGGGCATGGAGGTATTTAAAATAAAGTTATAACAAAAAAAAAACTTTTTTTTTAAATTAAAATAAAATTGTAAAAGTTGGATTTTTGACCGCCAATATCTCCGTAACTAGAAGGCTTTCAGGTATGGTGTATAACAAAATAAATATCGCAATGATTGGGAGATGAAATCCCTTTCCGCTTGGTTAATGGTATTTTTACACCCATAGTAATTGTATTACATTAAACACTGTTTTAAGCTTTCACGGGTTATAACTAAACTTTCACTATCACTTACGGGATATCTTCCGCGATTAATGTTTATCATCATCAATGAAAATAATTCAATGTTTGTTGTTGTTTTTTTGTTTGTTTGTTTTTGTCATCTCGCGATCATGGCGCTTGCAACTGCGTCGAAATATCGGGAGCTCAAAATAAACTCTAATCACGAAACAGTGAAAGTTTTGTATTACATTGTTGTATTACCTACCTTGTTACGTGATTGTTATGTTAGTATTAAACAATTACACATATCATGGGAAATTAATTGTTTTTGATTAATGACGTACGGTTGTAAGCACGAGTCGCATCGTGATGGGTTTCCCTAGTCATTTGCTGTAAACTTTACTTAGAAAAATGGGAAATAGCTACAGTGACTTATTTCTTATAGTTTAGGCAAAGATTTTAGGATATAGGCGTGTCAAATAAATAAATATCGGGCTCGTAGCAAGGGGCATTCGAGCTTCAGGGTCAGTCCGTGGATGGGTCACCATCCATTACATACCGCGTGGTGGATTATGGCTCACTACGGATCACAAGAGGAGGCCTGTGCCCCAGAAGTAGGGATTACGGAACCCAGAACATTTATACAGGGTTTAAGTGACAGCGTCGCTAAGCCGGATACCACGTGTTTAGTGCACCATTTTGTACCCCCCATATACAACATTAGTTTTAGTGTATGCGAAACCTGAAACACGTGTCTAGTATTTTTATGTAAAGAATCTATGTACAAAATTTCAAAACTGTATCATGAATAATCACAAAGTTATAAGCTTGTTATGTTACCTGGTTGTCCGTACAAAAACATACTCACCACGCGGCGCCCCACTGTGTGCCCGCGCCTAACGACTGCGTTGTGCGCGTATGATTGCGGATAGGTACCTACTAAGTGTCGCTCGGTGTCCAACTCGTAACCTTTTTTAAATATTTTTGGAACAAAATCTAACATGATATAAAAATTATTGGAATCGATTCAGTTACTTATTCTGAACAAACCATATTCTGGTTTCGCATACACTAAAAATAATGTTGTAGAAATTATTCGGCGGTTATTAAAAAAAATCTGTTGCTTAACATTTTGACGAGTAAGTATTGCAGTTTTATAGGAAACAGATGTTTTTTTTTAATAACCGACGAAAAATTTCTACGTGTGTATTCTACGTTCAGAATTATGTATGTATGTAGGTGCTGGATACGCGGTAATCGGCTTAGCGTCGCTGTACTTTCCACCCTGTATAAGCTGGTTATGTTTTGATAAAGATGGATTCACGTCCTATCATTTTTAGATTTGGGATAGAATAGAATAGAATTTATACTTTATTGTACACCAAAATTGAAACAGAACGATTTTATAAAAATTGTTTATTTTTTGGATTTTATGGGATACGTAAATCATAACACGGTTTTTACTGTACCCCTCTGTCTACGTTTGTTATTGATTGATGTTATGCGTCCGATGAATGCACCAATGAAATGACGAAACAAAGACAACTATAGAATGTTCTGTTTAGGTTCTTTTGTAAGAATTATGTAGTTTCTGCTAACCGCCATGGGAAAAAGGCGTCAGTTGTTGAAATGGAATTTATTAGTAAATATACTTACCTACGCATATGTATTTTACTAATTCAACTTTCGTCGTCAGAATGACGTCTTTTTATTACCCGACTGTGGCGGAGGGTTATGATTTCAGCCCGTATGTATGTTCATCTGTTCCGCCATAACTTCTAAACTCCACTTAAGTTGACAAATGAGGTATTGTTGAAAGCGACTAGAGAAAAAACAGTTTTTCCATTCATTTTGACTGTGTAGGCACATATGTTGTCACTTTAAAAAAAAATACCAGTAAAAGTATTCTATTTGGGGGATACTTAATGATGTACTGAATACGTAGTAAGCGTTTGTGCGTCGGTGTCCCTTCCACCCGTATAGCTGAAGCCACTTTTTTTTTAAACTTCTTCTTCCTTATCGTGTGGTTAGTGCCTAACCTTATCGTGTGGTGGTTTTTATGCCGCTCATGGGCCTCTGTCGAGAAATATCTCTCAGGTATGCTGGTTTCCTCACGATGTTTTCCTTCACCGCAAGTGATAATTATTCAATACGCACATGATTTTTTAAACTTATTCATTAGTTGATATTCTTTCAATACAAAGAATATAGCGTTAAGATCGTGTACGCCGTACGGCATTTCATATAAATTATCGAGTCCTTATTTTTCGATATGACTGAATCGATCTTAATGAAATTTCATTACCATAAGCAGGATATATAGTTCTAAAAAGTTAGTAGAAAACATTTTCGCAAAATTGTGCTACAGTTAAATTAGACCGATTTTAAATTTTCCATAGAAATTTTGAATTATATTTTTTTAAATAAGACATTTCGAAAATGTTTTCTACTAACTTTTTAGACCTATGTATCTTGCGTATGTGTATGAAGTTTCATTAAAATCGGTTCAGTCGTTTCGAAAAATGACGACTTGATAATTTGTATGAAATGCCGTACGGCGTATTCGCTCTTAAACCGCGTATGATGATCGTTCTGAACCAGTTATGAGCGGGTATGATACGCTGTTGATACGTACTAGTGGGCATAGCAATCCGTGTCATGTTTCTGTCCTTACCTGATACGTTCATAGCCCGGTAATGGTATGGTACGTTGAAGTGGGCAGTGAAGTCACTCCCATACATAACCAATAACAACTCCATGATAAAGAAGAACTCACCGTTCTAGTTATTATTGCTTGGTTACGATTCAAAATGTCTGTAAACAAAAACACTTTATTTGTATGAATAACGCGGGCAAAAAATACCAAATAACACATTATGAGGTTGAACATCCGACATACAAAGAAGTAAATATTTACTATGAAATAAGTCATTGTATTAAATTACATTTTAAATCTAGTCTTTTCTTAAGTGTGTTTTAGATTACTTTGACTTGGACTTGGACTCCTCCCAGTTAGTACTGTATAGTACGATAACCCTCGATGAGGCTGGTCGTCAGACTTTCGGGCCACTGACTACCTGCGAGGACTGTCAAAGATCTACAAATGACAGCCAAGACCAACGGCTTAACGTGCTTTCCGAGGCAAGGAGGAAACTCGGTATGTAATGAGTGGTCAGCAATCCACGGACGAACCTTGGCAAGTGCGGCTTAACCTAAAGATCGACCCGAGTGGCTGTTATTATTTAGCCACGAGCTCCTCGGATTGATATGTACGATTAAGGATAAGAATGGGGCGATGAGGACATTACCGCTTAGACTCCCACAGTTGCACTTAATGACAAATCTTGCTAGATATACGTCAGACACCGAGTTCGCTGACGGTCAATCATATTTCAACCTTACTACTTAGGACATAAGAGTGAAAAGTGGCATACCGTCAGTGAACTCCGTAGTACTACGTGCAATCGTCACATAATATGAAGCTATTTAAATACAGGACTAGTTAAGAACGAGATATCTATAAATAGATAAAGGCTTGCCGTCTACGCTACGGCGCGGCGTGAAACTAGTTTTCTGACGTATGCAATAAGATTGCACTCAAGTAGTTATGATGTATGACGTAATAAAATACTAGTTGTTGACCTACTACGGTTTTTCCTAGTTATTGGCGTCTGCGTATGTTTTTTTTAGGCTTCCGTTTGGCCGCAACTCGCCTGATGTGAAGCGATGATGCGGCCTAGGATGGAGCAGGCTTGCTTGAAAGAAACCGATTCACTCGAACCTTGAATAGATCCAGATTATAGTTGGTAAACGGCTGGTTCGAATGGGAGCCATTTGCAAATCCCGATTGCACTGTGTCTTCATCTGTTAGACCTTTTTCTTCTTACAAATTAATGATAAATGCTAGTTGATGGTTATTTTGTAAATAGGTTTGTACAAACACTTTTATTACTCTGAGAAAAAACAGCCGAAACAAACTCAGAGGTCATAAGTCTCTTTTAAGGTCCAGACATAATCATGGTCAACACACATGTGGAGTATGCAGATCTCGTGTCTGAGATGGTCTTTTGAAGAAAGAACCACACAGCTGATGTGAGTGGACCTGTCCAGTCAGTGCAAGGATTTGTCAGTTATCGTGTAGCTCGACTTATACAAGGTGTAGTTTTGCATCCTCGTCAAAATTCAGGAGGTTGCCAAAGAAGACGTAAATAGTCAATATAAATTACGGTACCTGGTCAATAATAATAAACGCTGCTTTTTTTGTAGTTTTAATTTGACACTATTTCAGAATGAAGCCCTTTTCAAAAGTGGAGAATCACCCGTTTATCGAATAAACGTCTGCGTTTTTTGTGTGTGTGTGTGAGAGCGTTTATATGGCTAGTATTAGACTGGCCACGTTTTAATACGGGTGGTGTACACTTATCGATTTCCGATATTAAGAAAAAAATATTAAAAAAATACCTACTCATTTTATTATTGATTCGGGTCGAGAATCATTAGCATAGTTACCTCCTTGAATTTGACCAGGATGCAAAGCAACACCTTGTATATAATTCAGTGATACTTCATCAGTGCTATCAAGTGCTATGCCGTTTTCAAAACGTGCCAAATGGACAACAAAAACAAAAACACTTGATTAATTCATGATTTTATGTTTTTCTGTATATTATTTACTTTTTTTCTGAATTTCTAATAATATTTTTCTGCTGAAAGTCTGACAATTAGTTTGACCAAGGGGTGTCGTATTACCCGATAACTAGGTTGTGCCCAGCCGCCTGTCCATAACCCACTTGCTGGGCTGTTCAAAATTTCCCTACACGTGGACAAAGAGGACTTAATAAGCTACAGGCGCCCTGGTTAAAGGCCTATTGCATCCGAGTAATTTGGTATGACGTAATATCGATACGAAATAAGGTGGAGAAGAAGATTGTTAATACCATCGATACGAAAAAAAAGAAGAAGAATGCTTTGCTCCTTATCAAGCAGGAGAGATAATAGAGTTAATGGCTTAATCAGAATCACAACTGGGACAAGCAGAACTGATTAAAATTGTTACTGTAAGTAAATTATGACGTGCTTGTTTTTTTAATAAATCTCGGATGAATCTATGAGGATAAAATGATGTTGATATTGATTTACTGTTATCAAAGCAAATTAAATTGTATAATATCCGACAAGAAACCGATCACATAATTTATTTGCCTAGGCTTTACCCACTATGTTGGGGTCGGCTTCCAGTCTAACCGGATGCAGCTGAATACCAGTATTTTATATGGAGCGACTGCCTATTTGACCTCCACAACCCAGTTAGTACTGGGTAATACGATAGGTACCCCTCGGTAAGACTGGTTGTCAGACTTTCGGGCTTATTATATTATTATATATCATGATATAATACTTTTTTTCATTGTACCACCTTCAGTTTCATTTCATCGCATGATATTGAATATCTTGTTATATGTACCTACTTTCTACGACTTGTCGTTATATATACTCTGGTTATGGGTTTCATGTCTCAGTATTTATTTGGACGTCGCAACAGTATTTTGTGGGTGTATCTTGAAAAGTATTGCACTTATTTTTTTTTTGTTGGATTGAAAAAGTGCTCTATTATTTTTCGGTTCTCAAAAGATTTTTAAAAAATTGAAAGTGTATTTTACTTGGACTTTTTTGTGAGTGTTTTTAAAAAGTGATATTTTTATGATTTCAAAAATATTTTTTATTTTCATTTAATTTTAAAACTTTTGAATACAAAAAATTTCAAACTTTTCAAAATCAGCGAGATTAGATTACGTAATAACTGTTTATTGATAACAAAATTACTCGTAAAGCATAAATCATACACGCATTTTTCGTGAACGTATGTGTTGACATAAGGAAAAATCAATTTATTAATGCGCGAGCGCCATTTAAATACCCAATGGAATAGGAGTCAGTGCTCATTCGCAGTTCGCACCTCAGATTGTGCGGTCAACTATACAAGGCTACCACCTTGCAGTTGAACCGACAATCTCCTTCAATCCTTTAGACTTTTTAAGGTCCAGGATAAATAAATGTTCCTACATTTTAAATGAAGTAGAATTTTTTTTAAGATTATTTAAAAATGGCGTCATGTGTGTTGTTTTTTGTGCTGTCGTGTGCTCTGTTCTCTGGAGTGAGGAGTGTCAATTTTAAATCGTGGTGGAAAAAAGGTTTGTATTATTTGTTTTATTTTTATTCTATATATAAAACGTGTTACACAGACTCCAAATAGAATAGGACAAGTTTAAGTATAAAAAGTAAATGTTTAAAAACCACTTTTAAATTTCTTATAAATTAAACTTAAATCCCATTTGGGAAAGTTAGTTTAAATTCAATAATTATAATCTATTAAAGCTATCTTGCGTTGCAAAAGCTGTTTTAGTTTGCAGTTAAATGTACTAAAATAAGTGAAGTAGGTACCTAATGTTTAAAAAGTAAAGTGAAGAGAGGTTTTAAGACCATCAGCAACAACAAGTTATATTATTTTAAACTTAATGCCGTCGAAATCTAGTTCAAAATTGAATAATACTTTTACAAATAGTGATAGACAACGCAAGAGTTAGCAGAACTGAGGCGCGGTGCGGGGCCACGTTCGGTGTGTGTATTAGTATGTGTAAAGGCATACGATACGAGCGAGTTAGAACAGAGCCCTCGGTGTGGTCGCGCGTTTACATCGCACCGACCTATTGTACTATAATATTAAATAAAATATTATGTATAAAGTTATGTGTTATCTTTTAGTCAGAAGCGGGATTTGAACTTTACGTTGTTTTACCTAGTGTTAAGTGACTATTTTCATAAACAATCTAATCGTGAAGTGTGTGAAAACTGAATAGTAAAAACTTGTGAATTCTGTGACGTATTACGTCACCCGCGCGGCGGCGGCGACGTATACGCATCGGGGAAGAACCGATTAGCGTACGGACTCTACACCGCTGCGCTGTGCTTGTTTACATTAACATTCTGAGAATTGGTGAGCTCGTTTCATGTTATCGTAAGATTACGAGGTATAAGGTGCCTTGAATTATTATTTCGGTTATACTACTTATGTGATATAGCTGTTGAACTTTAAGACTGTGAACATTCTTTGTGTTACTTGTGCTATCGTGTTCTAATTTTAGAACAGTAAAACTTACCTTTAGTGATTATTTTATGTGACATATTAGTGCGGAAGAACTTTATTATAAAAGTTAACATGGGGCGGCATAAAAAACGCTCAAAAAGGGATGGTTCTTCGTCATCATCGTCTTCCAGTGGTGATTATAGACGTAGTAAAAGAAGAAAACGTACTGCCGCGAAGCTTAGGCACCGGGACGAGAGAATTGAGGCACTTGAAACTTTAGTACGTCAAATTCGGAGTGACGCAACTCCAACGTCGCCTGAAGCCAGCGGTAGCGCTAGCGCTACTAGCGTTGCACCGACCCCCTCAACTAGTCGAGAGATACGCTACATTGGGCGCAATGATGCCGTACCAGAATTTGACCCTCAAAAATCCGCCGTACCCATAGACCAATGGATTCGTAACATTGAGTCTATCGCTACCATGTATGGATGGGACGAAAGAACAATAATTTGTAATTGTACATCAAAACTGCGTGGTTATGCAAAGAATTGGTACGAGCGTCTAGAGGATTACGATATATCGTGGTCCGACTGGAAAGCTCGTCTGTACAAAGCATTTCCTTTCACCAAAAATAAATCCACGATGTTGCGCTCCTTGGTAAACGACGTTAGACGGATAGATGAGGATCCTATTAAATTTTATTATGAAAAATTAGGGCTTGGAATGTCGTGTGGTCTACCAGATGACCTAATTACCGAAACGATTATAGGAACCATTGGAGATAAAATGATCGAAGTTGGCGCTGTTTCTGCGGGCTGTCGGAATACTACAACACTACTCAGTTACTTAGGAAACATTCATCCTGGTGATATTCAATCTGAGATGAGAAAATCAAGGGAGCACCTAAGTCGAGTTGACGGTGCATGTTACATTTGTGGAAGGATGGGACACAAAGCCAGAACATGCAGATGTATGTGATGATTGCCTGCTCCGGCAGATGTATTGGAGTATTGCCTGCTCCGGCAGATGTATTTGAGTATTGCCTGCTCCGGCAGATGTATTTGAGTATTGCCTGCTCCGGCAGATGTATGTGATGATTGCCTGCTCCGGCAGATGTATGTGATGATTGCCTGCTCCGGCAGATGTATTTGATGATTGCCTGCTCCGGCAGATGTATTTGATGATTGCCTGCTCCGGCAGATGTATTTGATGATTGCCTGCTCCGGCAGATGTATGTGATGATTGCCTGCTCCGGCAGATGTATTTGAGTATTGCCTGCTCCGGCAGATGTATGTGATGATTGCCTGCTCCGGCAGATGTATTTGAGTATTGCCTGCTCCGGCAGATGTATTTGAGTATTGCCTGCTCCGGCAGATGTATGTGATGATTGCCTGCTCCGGCAGATGTATTTGATGATTGCCAGCTCCGGCAGATGTATTTGATGATTGCCTGCTCCGGCAGATGTATTTGATGATTGCCTGCTCCGGCAGATGTATGTGATGATTGCCTGCTCCGGCAGATGTATTTGAGTATTGCCTGCTCCGGCAGATGTATGTGATGATTGCCTGCTCCGGCAGATGTATTTGAGTATTGCCTGCTCCGGCAGATGTATTTGAGTATTGCCTGCTCCGGCAGATGTATGTGATGATTGCCTGCTCCGGCAGATGTATGTGATGATTGCCTGCTCCGGCAGATGTATTTGATGATTGCCTGCTCCGGCAGATGTATTTGATGATTGCCTGCTCCGGCAGATGTATTTGAGTATTGCCTGCTCCGGCAGATGTATGTGATGATTGCCTGCTCCGGCAGATGTATTTGAGTATTGCCTGCTCCGGCAGATGTATTTGAGTATTGCCTGCTCCGGCAGATGTATGTGATGATTGCCTGCTCCGGCAGATGTATGTGATGATTGCCTGCTCCGGCAGATGTATTTGATGATTGCCTGCTCCGGCAGATGTATTTGACGATTGCCTGCTCCGGCAGATGTATTTGATGACTACCTGCTCCGGTAGATGTGTTTTAATTGTTGATTTACTGAAGAAGACTGGTTTCTAATTGTGAATCCTAGTACGTGAAAAAAAAAAATGAACATCGCGATGAGGACATCGTCTGTGTCAGGATAGCCGAACTGATAGACAACGCAAGAGTTAGCAGAACTGAGGCGCGGTGCGGGGCCACGTTCGGTGTGTGTATTAGTATGTGTAAAGGCATACGATACGAGCGAGTTAGAACAGAGCCCTCGGTGTGGTCGCGCGTTTACATCGCACCGACCTATTGTACTATAATATTAAATAAAATATTATGTATAAAGTTATGTGTTATCTTTTAATAGATATTCGGCCTGTCAATTAAAAAAACAAATATGAATCAACAAAGATGCAATAATGATGAAACAATTTACGAAGATTTCAATAATTTGGATTCTAATAAATACAATGATGCAACATTGACATTATCAATCTAGTTGGCAAGAAAGAGACAGTGATATCCTCTTACCGATATGGATTAGTGTGAAAGAGACAAATAGAGTCACCTTGTTTTAATATTGTGATTAGGAACTTTATCTAAAACTTTTTTACGTCATCAAAAAAAAAGTAAACTATGAAGCAAGCAACCAATGAATCCTTCCAATTTCATGACGTCATTCAACTCAAATGCTGATTGGACGAAT
The DNA here is from genome assembly GCA_964057025.1 of Standfussiana lucernea. NCBI lineage: Eukaryota > Metazoa > Arthropoda > Insecta > Lepidoptera > Noctuidae > Standfussiana > Standfussiana lucernea. The sequence continues at coordinate 11,183,031 of OZ059808.1, read as the reverse complement.
GACAGCCAATCGCGTCATGTTTTCATAAACGATTGTGTCAAACCACACCCTACATAAAATGAAACTATAGAATAGGTACTTCTCTTTTCTAAAACTTTTTTATTTACCATCAACGAAAAAGTTTAGTGTTTTAGTTTTAAACATTGACGAGCCTTAGAGTCAAAAATAAGTACTATAACACCATCTATATACAAAACTACGCACAAAACAAATCAGAATATAAAATAGGTAATACATACATAAATATAATGTAAATTCCCACATCAATTTTTCTTAATATTTCCTGTCTCAGTGACGCAGGACCGGCGACAGTTAATATATTATGCGGCACGCGTTTTCCTGTATTTGCTCCTCATAAATCGCTAATACAGTAATTGGTTCTGAGAAACGAAAAACCACTGAGTAAGTCAAATAAAGAATGTTTTTGAAGAGTGTAATGACGATTCACCATGCATTTATAAAAAAAAGTATAATGTGGTTCAAAATTGGGACCTCTCTCACGCTATATAAGGTCTCTATCTACACGAAATCTCTTAAGGACACATTGAACTCATCATTATGAACAACTTTTACTATGAGACCAACCCTAAAACGTCAAAAAAAAATCTGCTGATATGGATCAACAGTTTTTTTTGACGAGACGACATTTTTACGAGTTATGCGAACATAATTGTAGGGAACAGCTGATTTTTTTTAGATTCAGGGTTGGTCCCATAGTAAGGGTTGTTCATAATGATGAGTACAGTGACCCCCTAGGAGTTTTGATGTATGAACAGATAGACCTTATATTTATTAATATTATAAGAGATCGTTTGTAAGTTTGGATGTGGAAGGATATCTCCGAACCTGCTCACACGTTTTCAAGAAACTTTTACTGATTGAAAACTATACAATTGCTGAGTGCCAATGGATATATTTTGTCATGTGTGGAAACTTTAAAAATAAAAACTAAGTTTTAGTAGGTATAATTTGCAAAACGGTTGTTTATCAAAATTACATAATTATGTCATTTATTATTTGGTAATAAGGTATAATTTTGAAAAAGCATCATAATAAATAGGTACCTATTTATCTACGCAACATAGGTACGTCAGTGACGAAGTGAACGGGAAGGAAGGAAATGTAATTAAACAAATTAAATTTTAATTAATCACAAATTGTAATCCTGAATTGGTTCATTTCACATGGAGTGGTTTACTCCAATATTGATTGACCCTTAGTACATTAATTAAATCGCGAATTATCTAACTGTAAACAGGAATCATTTATTCATAAATTTACGGAAGCCCTTGCTAAATCAAATACGAGCTATAATTATATAGCGTTTTTAATACTAACGATAGTTAACAATTGACATTGCATATTATTTTGTGCGAATAACTAAATCTAGCGTCAAACCGTCTCTAATTGCAAATAACATACCAATTGTATACGGTCTGGAAGGGAACCCACGCTTTAAAAAAAATTTGATGTTCCATACATTTTGACCGTGTAGGTATTGCAGTTTTGTAGGAAACAACTTTTTTTTTTAATAATTGATGAAAATTTTCTATGTGGGGTTCAGAATGATGTACCTATTCAATACGTGGTAACTGTTTTAGCGTCGGTGGGGATTCCACCCCGTATAGCAATCCTTAACTTTGAAAAAGTAGAGACATCCAAAATAAACAAGATCAATATAATGTTTCGGCAAATTTATGTCATGAGCCGCAATTTCTCTGAAAAATTGCACGATTTTTTGAATGAGAGTGTGGTTTTAAATCTTAAATAAACAATGATTAATATTATTTTAAATAATTATTCTCAGAAAGTAATGATGCTTGTTTATTTCACTTACACAAACAATTCAAACATTCAAACAGTAAACAATTCAATATGACGTTTGTGGAAAATATTATGACACTTAAAGTCTTGTGACAATTTCTATTCAATCCAGATTTCAGTGTCTTATTTTAAAACGAGGAAAATGGTTCATTGTATGCCTGTTAAAACAAAATCAAAATATTCTTATGTACTTTGTAGGCACCATAATTTAGGGGAATTATTGAGGAAGATTAAATGTAACATAACTTGCAAAGCTTACCGAGACATTGGTTAACATTAGTTCAAAATCTAAAAAAAATCACAAAACTCGAACCGTACAGAAATCTACAAAATTCTTTGATTCTTTCCGTTTTACTTATGAAAATTTTCTTTGTTACAGCCGAAGCCAAATGTGGTGTTGAAGCCAGCACAAGCCTGGTACACCACAACCCCTGGCTGGTCTACATCGAGTACTGGCGTGGAGATACTGATACCGATATCAGATGCGCTGGAACTTTGATCGACAGCAAGCATATCATCACCGCTGCCCACTGCGTAAGGACTCTGAAGTTCAGCCGGTAAGCATCTTATGACATTGGACCACCTCATTACGCATCCGGAGCTCTTTTTGTATTGGAAAGCCCGTCAAGCCTTTAGCCTCGTCATTTGAAGATTGTTGACAGTCATTACGGGAGTAGTCAGAATCCCCAAAGTCTTACCGAAAAGAGTAGTGTTATCCAACTACAGGGTTGTGGAGTTCAGTTAAGCAATCGTTTCTTTAAAAAAAAAACGTATATTCAACTGCATTTCGTTAGACTGGAAGTCGACACCAGGACCCTATTTTAGGGAAAAAGTTTCGCAGATGACGGTTTTAAAAGTTAGTTTCGAAAAAGTTTTTGCCAAGCAGTTGAGTGGAGCATTTTACATGCATATTATTCCGATAAAGTGTTTTACGCACGTAAATGAAACGACTTTGCACATACTGACCGCAACAAACTTCCCAACCGGGCTCCTAGTATCCAGCTCCACGCAGTTTCCTACGTAAGCCAAACCACACATGTCATGTAAAATGGAAATGCGTGTCTTTACGTATGAAAAATATCATAATCTTCTTGATAGTGTGAGCGGGGTAGAACGATCTAGGCTGAGGAAGGCAAAATTGAAATTTTAGCCCTGCCGTGTGCCTTTAATGGGACAAACTTGAAGGTTAAAATAACAAACAAACTATTGCACTCCTTAAGAAACAACTGTCGCATTTAGGCAACCAAGACTGTCCCAAATCACATGTCATTAAAATCTTCGCGACAAAAAATGCTTACGATTTTTTTCTCTATTTCCAGTTTAGTCGCCCGTCTTGGCGAATACGACTTATATTCCAAAGAGGACTGCGTACGTGGAGTATGCGCTGATCCGGTCGTCAGGATCAATGTGGCTGATATCATCGTGCATCCTGGCTATGGTGACAAGACCCATGACATCGCTATCCTGACATTGGAAGAAGATGCTCCTTATACCGGTATGTATTATAACTTTAAAAACTACCACATTTCGTCAGAATCTTCAAACGTTGTATTCGCAGCCAGTGCTTAAGTCTTCAGCAATCTGTCATTGCAAAGTATATTGTAATGGCAGAAATGTAATATAATCTTTATAATAATATAATCTTTGTTTATTATAAAAAAACAGATTGTAGTACATGTAACCGATTTCACAAAGTAGGTAGTAAATACTTCTAAGAACTGTTTGAAGTCTAGAGTAATTACAGAATTTGAGTGTTTGTTTCGATTTATATAACAATAATCTTTCACGGCTACGGGATATAGAAATTGAGAATTTAGATGGCAATTACTGGCTTGCTCTGACTATTATTTAAAACAGACCTTAGTACATTAGATCTTAAAGTGAACCTCTTAAAGGTTGATTTACATCATCATCATCATCATTGACGCCATGCTTTGAGAATTCCAGTACTAATAAACCAATAATTATTATTTACAGACTTCATCCGCCCGATCTGCCTACCATCCGGAGATCTCCAACAAGACACCGAATTCTACGCAGCTGGTTGGGGCGAAATCCCCAACAAAGGATACTACGCTCATGTGAAGAAAATGATTCGTCTGCCCTATTGGTCCAGGGAAGAATGCCAGAAAGCATATCAGCACAATCATATCCCTGAACATGTCATCTGTGCTGGTGGCGAAGAAGGCATTGATACCTGCAGGGGTGACTCCGGTGGACCCTTAACCCTGGTGAAGGATACCATCGAATTGTGGGGAGTTACCAGTCATGGGAATATCCACTGCGGAACCAAAGATTCTCCTGGCATCTATACTAATGTAGCTGAGCATATGGATTGGATTCAGACTGTTCTTGAATCTTAGTGGATAATAATTGACCTAGGCTCTGTTTTAACGGTTCTTTGTATGTAAATATAAGTTTAATGACAGCAATGCGATAAAATGTAAAAAAAAAGTTTTGAAGTTCAAAGATTTTAAAAACTGACCAATGATCTCTTAATTTTAAAAATGTTAATATTTTTTATTTAAATTATATTTTAAATAATACATTTAAATGTAGATTAATTTTAATTTAAATGAAGTATTTGCATTTATTTACGAAATGACATTCAATGCCAAATGTAGTTTAGTTTTTAAATGTCATCGTTGTTTCGGTTTTCTTTTGTTTCAAAAGTAAATTATGATTGACTTTGCTTTCACATAACAATTATGTATTTTAACTAAAGACTAGGTACCGTACTTGCAAAAATAGTATTTATCCGCTGATCAGAGAGTCTGAAATTCCGTATTGCCAATTTTCAATGCCTTTAAATGTTCTCACAGATAGCTATAGTACATACACACATTGTAAAGTAACTGTAATTTATTTATTATGGTTTTTCAACCAATTCACTGCTAAAATATGGTATTCCTCTGTCTACCCATTTGTGGAATACAGGCGTGAATATGTTGTTAAACTTTTACAAAGCTAGACAGCTAGTGATTTTATTGCTTAAAGTTGTGTACTAACACTGCCATAAAATCATCATTATAATGTTTAAGTACATACTTTTAAATATTGTTCGTCAAAAGTACTGTAAACAAAAGAAAAATGTATGCAGGCTATAGATATATTATAATTCTTTTAAAGCCCCATGGATGTGTTGAGTAGTTTTTTGGAGATCACGATTTATTTTGTGAGTGTCATGTAATTGGTGAAATCTATTGCCTGTATACCATACTCTTTTTTTGACTGTACTTTTAATTTGCATGATTTGTAATTGACAGTTGTGAATAATCCATTTTCTTTTTCTTACAAGAAGTCATGTTTCTTTGCCGAAAATTGTAATATTATTTTCGTAAATTCATGTGTTGCTTTTGCGAACATTCAATCTGTTACAATTTAATATAAGTAATTTATTTATTTTTATTATTTAAGAAGTACGGTATGCAAAAAAAATCCTATCCACTAGATTGAGATTACCTTTAATAAACTATTTATTTGTAGTTGTAAAAAGGGAATTTAAAATATTCTAGTCAGATGGGAATTGTTTTAAATTCATTTTTAAAAAGTGCCTTACTGTTATGTAAATTAGTGAAAGTTTAAACAGAAAATCATTTAATATTCCAAAAGTCCGACCATTGACAATAAACTGTGTATGTGACAAAGTTTTACCTTTTATTTCTAAACTAGCTTTTTCCCGTAGCTTCGTCCGTGTGGATGTTATAATAAAATAAAATAAAAGAATAAAGTTAATAATACCAGCTTATTACTATCCCACTGCTGGGCAAAGGCCTCTTCTCATACAGAGAAGATCACCACGCTTGCTCAAGACGGGTTGGTGATTTCAGACTGAAATTAATTATAAGTCCAGGTTTCCTTACGTAGCGGCACTACAAAAAGTACTACAGCAACATAGGACAAAAAGTACTACAGCAACATAGGACAAAAAGTACTACAGCGCCATCTGTGACACAATTAAAGAACTAAAATCAAAATCGTGCAGTTAATCTTATACGCGATTTAAGACTACGAGTATATAGGAAAAACCCGACAACATCTGTCGGGCAGTAGCAGTACACAACATCCGTCTGGTCGAAAAATCCTCCCATTTCTTGGAGATGAAGAACTTTACAACCCCGTTCACTCATAAACTCACGATGTTTTCCTTCACCGATGTCAGTGATGACCAAGATAAATTCAGAAAGAATATGAGAATAAAAACCCTTATTCCTCGTCGTGCCACCAATAAATGTGTGCCAAAATATATCCCGACCTCTTTTTAAGGTCACGCCTTTGTTTAACTCTTTAGATTTTTTTATGATTAGTAGAGCAGCAATCATTCAGTGGTACGACGAGGAATAAAGGAATAAAAAAGCCATATTAGTACCTTTAGGATTTGAATTAAAGTAAGGCGTGGCCTTAAAGGAGGTTATATTGCATGCAAAAATACTACAGGCGACAAGGCTAACGAAATCGGGATTTTTTTACAGCATGTTTTCCTTTATTTATTTCCTTTACACATTATTTTACATTTTCAATATTTCTTAATAAAACATACAAAAAAAAAACATTTAAAAATATAAAAAAAATAGTAGCCCACCGGTGTCGGGAACAGGGTCCAAGCTACCGGCGGTCAGGGCTCCAGAGAGAGGAACCTCCTAACAATACGAGCCGTGTCGAGGAGAACCGCTTTCTGAATCAAGCCCTCGATCCAACCGCCTAAAGAGAGTCTCGAAAGATGTTCGTCGGGGCTCTTGGCCATAAGGCCATTGGCCGTCACGACAATCGGCACAACGATAGCCGAGCTCACATTCCACATATCGACAACCTCGTTTGCCAAGTCGAGATATTTTAATGGTTTCTCTTTCTCAGCTTTCACGAGGTTCTCGTCATGTGGAATGGTAACATCGGCTATTAAGGTGGGTGGACCATGGAAGGTCCTTCGAAGGCCAATTATTAAAATTTTGTAGTTATTGCCATGTGATGACAAATTCCTTCTATCTACATAAACATCCATCGAACTAGAAATCACAGACGCGGCGGTGAATCGCTCGCGCCACTATTTTGGCAGTACGGTCCCTTGCTTCATTGATATCGGAAATCGGCGACGTTAAAATAAGGTGGGTGTACCATAGAAGGCCACTCTAACAAATAAATAGTTATTATTCGTTTATTTACTGGATAAATGAAACTAACAAATATTTAAGTAATACTTTGTTTTATTACGTAATATATAAACCACTTCTTTTTATTGTAGATTTAATGGCTATTTATTAACTTTTAGTGTTAAATGACTGATTTATTATAATGGCCTTCTAAGGAGCCTTGTTCCTAGCAAGGCCATTTTTAAGAGTTCAATGAAACTTAAGTTTAATCAATATTGATCAAATCTGAAATTTAAAAAAGTGGTTTATATTTTACGGAATAAAACAAAGTATTACTTAAATATTCGTTCGTTTCATTTATCCAGTATATGAACGAATAATAACTGTTTATTTATTAGAGTGGCCTTCCATGGTACACCCACCTTATTACGCGGCGCGCTGATCGGTCTATCACCACAATGTCAGACTTATTGGCGACAATAGTCCTGTCGGTAATGATAGACTGATCCCAGTACAACGTGACATGGTCTTTCTCGAGAACTGGGTCGGGCACATACTTGTAGTACGGTACCTCAGATTCCACAAGTGTATATTTCAAGGCGAGTGTACAGCATGTTTTTGTTATTGTTGTTCACAAGTTTTCTAATTTCGTAACGTTTTTATCTATGTTAGTACAAATATATTTTACGAGTGCCCAAAATCAATTCTCATGCCAAAACATTGGCAAAACAGTTAAATATACAAAAGTTTACCAACAGCACCCCTGTGGTTCTGTGAACGGCCCTCAAGAGCCAAAAAGATCCAAGCAGCATTTACATGTTTACTTGTCATCTTTTAGGTTTCCATGGCAACGATTGGCCCGCATTACAAACCGTTATCGAATTTATTAATAAGTTCTACGAACGAGAACACACGAGACCACAGCAATAATTACGTTTTCCTTAATTATAAATATCGTGAGGCTTGCAAAAGAGGAAATCTTATCGTATATGACGTTTATCATTTCAAAATGACGTTTCTTGACTATGTCCGTGCGGACAGGGAAGTCTTAAATTGGAGGAGCACGTGGCTAAATAATAACAGCTGCTCGGGTCGATCGTCAGGTTAAGCCGCGCTTGCCTGGGTTGGTCCGTGGATGAGTGACCACCTACCGACTTTAATCCGTGCCTCGGAAAGCACGTTAAGCGGTTGGTCCCGACTGTCATTTGTAGATCTTTGACAGTCGTTACAGGTAGTCAGTGGCCCGAAAGGCTGACAACCAGTCTTACCAAGGGGTATCGTATTACCCAGTACGAACTGGAGGTCAGATAGGCAATCGCTCCATGTAAAATACTAATATTCAGCTGCATCCGGTTAGACTGGAAGCCGAACCCAACATAGTTGGGAAAATGTTAGGCAGATGATGAAACTTAAATTTTACGGTTTGTTTATCTATTCTTATGTTACAAAGAGGTAAAGTTTGGATGTAGGAGGTAATCTACGAAAGTAATAAAAACATACATCATAAAATCACGCCTGTAATCCCCGAAGGATTAGGCAGAGGTGTGCCTATTAGTACACCCACATTTCGGCAGTTATGTTTTTTTTAACCGACTTCAAAAAAAGAAGGAGGTTCTCAATTCGGTTGTGTTTTTTTTTTTGTGTTTGTTACCTCATATCTCCGTCATTTATGAACCGATTTGGAAAATTCTTCTTTTATCTGAATGGATTTACTTTCCGATTGATCCCATAGAAATTTCATCAAAATCGGTTCAGCAGTTTGGTTTTGAAATCAAAATAACTGGAAAAAATGTCATCCAAGGAAAAGACATTGTGAAATTGATACTTGACAAGGATTTGTGTGTGATACGGCAAAAAAGTCAATGAAACAAACAATAGTCACCGACTTCCAAAAGTAAAGTTATTTTCCACTTTTTTAGTGTTTTTTTTGGAAGTCGGTTTTTTTTTGCAAAAAAGTTTTTATTTGTAACTACAATCAGCAGTGCGTTGACATCACGCTGCGACCGAGAGGAGCGGACAGTCAAAAATGTTACGCAGACAAAGTTGCGCGGTATTTTATAATATTGCACAACATTGCGATTTTAAAGTATCATCGCATTTTAAGGAAAAGAATCTCGAATACTTTTGTAGAACCTTGTTTATTTGTTTTGGCATAATGTTTTTTACCTAAAGCTTGATATAAAAAAAATATACAGGCAACATCGTATAGTATTAGAAACTAATAAGTAATTCATATTTAATTAAATATAGAAACTTAAAATAATAATATGTATGTACATACATAGATAAAAGAAGACAAACATAAGTCAAAAAATTCGTCCACATCGCTGTCAACAGGAATAGTGCCCAGAAGGCTGGCAGCATTGCCACGTTAAATGGCTTTGACTCAAAATACCACCTAAAAAAATCGTTTAAACAACTTAAAAAAACCCGCCCGAGTGTGTTACGCGGGTTCTATAACAAACCGTCACAAATACATGCTTATAGCTTTTTTGGTGCCAATAGTTTCGCAATTAAACCACGGACATACAGATGGACGAAATTGGCGAAACTATACAGGATGGATGAGACACCGGCGCACAAACTTTTACTATACAACGTAATTTAGTACATCCTCGGAAAACGCGGCTTAACCTGAAGATGGACCCGAGCGGCTGTTATCATTAAGCCACGAGCTCCTCTTTAGAGTAGGTATACTCCTTAAATAATGCACGCTTTAAAAGGTAAACAAATGCTTTGAAGCACGCACGGACTACCCACACTAGGAATTTCTCCTGTACCGTGGGTGCGTTTACAAACATTTAAACTCACACAAAAAAACAGCCTGACAGACCCGGAACAACTAACTGTAGGTTATACAAATATTTGTTCCGTGCGAGCATCGAATCCGCGCCGTGCAGCGCAGCAGCAAATCGCTCAGCCACTGCGCCAACCGTGCCGTCAAAAAAAAAAGAGTCATTGAAAAATATTCGTCAGTCCAAAATGTTACAAAATATGTAGTAATACTTTCACTTAAATTGACAGGAAATTACCTTAGTCACAGTGAAAAGGAAAACATATTTCACCATATTAAAAAGAATAGGAATGTTTTGCGGTGAGATCAACGTCATCGCCGACCATGGTTGTTATTGTAATGATGTTGTAGAAGCCGTGATTACATAACATCACGCCTTACTCCTCGAAGGGTTAGGCAGAGGTGTACCTTAGAGTACCGACACCTACATTATTTATTTATTTATTTACGACCCGAATGGCGCAGCGGTAGTGAGGCTGCCTTACGTTCATAGGGTTCCGGGTTCGAATCCCGGTAGGAGCAAGTGTTTGTGTGATCAGCATGGACATTTGTTACCGAGTCATGGATGTTTATATGTATAATAAGTATGTATTTACAAACAAAAAGTATCTATGTAGTATATCAACTATCTGGTGTCCACGACACAAGCCTCGTTGCTTAGTGTGGCACCAGATGGCGCTGTGTGTAATGTCCAGCGATATTTATTTATTTATTTTTATTTATTTATTGCACAATGTACACAAGCTTAATTATAGCTAGGCTTAAAACTAGTGAATACATGAGCGACAAACAACATAACTTAAAACTATCATTACTGTAGTGAATATCTATCATTTCACCAGTTATGTTTAAGTCCCATGTAATATGGGGCGAGCCTATTGCTAACGGGGCATAAATGCAGACTCCGTGGTTGCTACTGAAAAAATAATTTCAACATTCAACCCAGGACCGGCAGTCTCGTTTGCGACCATTTTTTTTTTTCACGATGTGGAGATCCTGTACGGATGTCCTCCGCCCTGGGGAGGGCGGAGGGGTCTGTCAGACTCGTACTGACTAAAACCACACCGGTGTTCCCTCGCACGCTTGCGTCGGGGGGCAGCGGGAACTAATGCGACTTCCGCTGCCCCGGACTAGTGTCGGCCCGCTTGACCTGCGGGCCTCGTCCCGGGGGGAGTGAGGTGTACAAAACTCCCCCCGTTACGTCATAGAGACGCGCGCGTGGAACACTACGCGCCACCGTCTCGGGTCCAGTGTGATGGGGGCCTGGACCAGTTTAGGGGGGCCGGAAGAGGGCGTTATCCACCCTCTGCCGACGCCCGGTGCGTCTGCTGCGGGTTGGGCGGCGCTTGCGACCACTACCCCAACAAAGCAGGATTAAGAATAACATAACTCCGTGTACGCATGATGTGATAATGGGACGAGCCTACTGCCATCAACTTGGCACAAATCAGAGAGCAATGAGAAACCGGTATATGCTAGTGCCAAAAATTCGAAGACATATTGCCTCATCTACCAACACGTACCGGGCCCGCGTGTTGCATCACAACCCAGTCGCTCTCTCAGAGTGGAGGCTTGTGTGCCAGCAGTGGGGCATATGCTGATTATTCTTATGCTATTGCCATCAGCTGGACAGATATCTGGCTTCCAGGCTGCTGTAGTTTAACCAAGGGCCCTAAGCTTACCAGTCACCATCTGCCTCGCCTTTTCCAACTAAGTTGGGATCGGCTTCCAGTCTAAGCTGATGCCACTGAATGCCAGTATTTTACATGAGCCTATATGGCTTCCAAAACCCATTTTCTGTATAGTATGATACTCCTTGGTAAGATCGGTGGTCAGACTATTGAACTTCTGAGTCTAACGATTATGAAATACCTAATAGTTGTTCCGTGTTCCGAAGTTCGTTTATTAATCACCAAAGAGCCTCGCTTATTAAGCTGCATCCGGTTCGACTGGAAGCAAACTCCAGACATTGGCAAAAAGAAGACTTGTCTCCATTCTCCTGAAATCATACCGTAGGCGTACGTCCCCCATACTTGGTACAAGTCACCCGTGCCAAGCGATTCACGGACTTAATGCCGACATCAGTTTATTCACCTTTGCCCAGTGATTCAGAAAGCCCGGTAAGAACTCAATGGAATGTCCCTTCCTTGCGTTGTATGACGTTCGGTCAATCGGACAGTTCCTAGAAGTCTCTGACCTAATTTTGTAAAGATGACTCGGATTACTAGACTGGTCTAGTTCAGTATAGTCACTATAGCTACAAAGAAGGGGTCTTGGTTTTTCCTTTATTATTTTAAACACATCACTGACATCGGTGACTAAACGGCTCGTGGCTAAATGATAACAGCCGCGCGGGTTGACATTCAAGGTTAAGGAACTTTTGCCGACGATGATACGTGGATGGGTGACCGTTCATTATGTACCCAGTTCTTTCTGTTGGTCTCGGCTATTATTTGCAGATCTTTGACAGTCTTTTACCTCATGAGAAGGCCGGGTACTGACAGCCAGTATTCAGTTCAACAGTATGTAACTTCCAACGCACGACTAAAAAGCAAGCACAGCTTCCTAAAACCGCTACGTCCTTATCAGGAAACCCCTTTGGTGAACACAAAGATTCTATGGATAGAAAGGGGATGTCTTCCAAAGTCCTAACCGACTACTGAGATGACGACTTACAGAGAAGAGTGTGTGAGTGTGGAAGAAGAATGTCTTCTTCTTCCGCACTTCTCTGTAAGTCGTCATCTGAGCGGCGCAGACATGGGTAAGAGAAATGACGATGATCTCTGAGAGATGATGAGGTCTGCTGGCAGAAATTTCTTAAGAAATACGCAGTACTTATGTATCTAATTATTATAAGAGACACTTTCCACCCCATGTTATTTTCCTGAGTGGTCTATTTTGTGTACAAAAATAGTAAAAAATAATAAATAAATGATGTACAGACAAGTCCATGTCCATTTTTAAATTGCATGTTTTGTAGGTTTCGTGTTTTAAGTATTGCGAGTACTAGATACTGACGTACAGTTGACTTTAGGTAGATACTTTGACTCAATTGTCACCCGGAAAATAATTAGGTAAATAATTATTTCTTGAGGAAATGTAAATTACTATTAGCTAAATTTTTATACCATATATGTAGTTAGTTTTCATATGAAACGGTGAGTCTTCCTGTGACGATTGGACGTCAGGTAGACTGGCCATTTCTAGTCTTAGGTTAGGTGATCTGTTTTAATTAACCTATGTTCGTATGAATCAAAATTACTTAGCCTGAAATTTTGGCGCAACACGAAACTTCTAGGAAATTCATGTATCAATAACTGGATTATGGAGGTCAGATAGGCAGTCACTCTGTGTTAAAAACAAATTGAAGACATATATAATGAGGAAGGGCTATTACAGTGTCGATGAGTACCTAGATGACAAACGACAACCGTACTATTCTTATACTAGATTGGAATTAATTTTAAATGGTATGTTGACTGGTTATAATTTTTTTTTTTGTTATACTTGATACTTTTTTTTTTATATAGGTATAATGTTATTTTTTATTATTGTTTTACTCATAGATTATTTTATGACATAACTATTATCTGTAGTAATAAATATAAATGTTATAACCTTTTTGATAACAATTTGTTTTTTTTTTTGACATTATATTTTTATTAGGTATTGATTTTATTCATAGAAAATTAGATGACATATTATTGATCTTTTTAACACAATCAGTTTTTATTTTATTGTATTATTAATTATTTTAAATTGAATGTGGATTATTATCGTTTTGAATTTGTTATGCTATATGTGAATTATTCATGGTTTATTTTTTATTATCTTTGACATGTTTTTCAATTTATGTTTATGTATTTAGTTTTACTTTATATTTTATTATACGAAATTTCTACACAATGTATATTGTTCTGAAATAAATGACTTATGACTTATGGTATTCAGCTGCACCCGATGGGGCTGGTAGTCGACCCCGACGTCATCACTCTCTTGCCTCTATCCTATTTTATTCGGGGTCTCTATAGGGGGCCCTTTCATAAATGATAAATGATGTTTATTTTGCAAATAGGTTTTTACAAACACTTTTACACGTCTTTTTTTAAACTAGATGAGGCCGGTGTTTCGTATCTGACTACTCTGAGAAGAAACAGCCGAAACAAACTCAGAGGTCATAGTCTCTTTTAAGGGTTTCTCCTTTCTCTCCCCCCTCCTACCCCTCAAACATGTTTCATCGGCATGATAATGCTAACCAATGTCGTCAATACTCCTCAAACGTATGAATGTGGTTTAGGCGATAAAGGACCCATATTTTCCCTGTAAACGCCACTGGGATATATAAAGCCGTTCAGGACGACGACTCAAATCATTACTGGAGGTAAAATTGACTGAAAATATCGTTATGTGCATTTTAATTGATTTAAAAAACGTATTTTAATTTGTGGTGCGATTTTAAATTCATCTATGATTCGTTTATTATTGCTGTTAACATGTCTTGTAGACGTTTTGACTTTTAAATTGGTGCACGGTAAGTTTTTTTTTTATTGTGAAAGGTTTTTTATAAGTGCTTTCTAATACTATTTTCAACATTTTTTTTGTTGTTTTTTTATGGTTAATTTAATTATTTTCACTTTAGCCTGATATTTTTTCTAAATGAATAGTCGTTTTACTATGGTGTACTTTTTTACTGTGGCCTAAATTGTTAAATTTTTTTAATTGTGGTCTAATTGGTTTTTATTTTCTACCCAAAGTGTGTTTAACTCAAATGCGTTCCCCGTTTTTTTTTTCACAATTTTTTTTGTCGTTCAGGCCCTACCTGTGGCGTTGAAGCAAGTTCCAACCTGATCCATCACAACCCCTGGTTGGTGTACATTGAATATTGGCGCGGAGACCACAGGAACGACATCAGATGCGCTGCTACCCTGGTGGATAGCAGGCATCTCATCACAGCAGCCCATTGCATCAGGACTCCAAAATTTACCAGGTAAATACACGATACAATTTTATACTACACGGGGTATTATATTACCCAGGTACTGTGTTGTGGAGGTCAGATAGGTAGTCGCTTCATTGAAAATACTGGTACTCAGCTACATCCGGTAAGACTGGAAGCCGACCTCAACATAGTTTGGGAAAAGGCTAGGCAGATGATGATGACATTTTTAAATTACATTTCCCTTATAAAGAAAATATTTCCTCATACGTTGTCATAGGTACGTTGCTAAGGTTCAAATTTGGAAGAGAAAATTGGTCTTTATTTATTTTCTGGTCTTTTGAGCCGATCTCATATTTTTATTTAAAAAAAAAACAGGTCATAACGGGTGCTTACAGGCTAGGGAAAATACTGAGGAAAAAGTTATAAAAATGAAAGCTAAAAAAGGAATGAATAATTGTATGTTAAGCCTAAAATCCGTGGTTAATGCGCGGAACTTTGCGGGAAATAAAACAGTTTCCGAATAAAAGTGAAAGTAATTTTATTTGTGTGTTCTTTTAATAATAAAAGCATGAGCTTTTCGATGAGGAAAAGCATTTGTTTAAGTTCATCATTAGAATCAAGATAATGATTGTCTTTAAGATCTATTTTAAAATGGATATTCTTTTAAACCTATCTTTTTAACCTCCCTTCGTTATCCAAAATGCAATAACAAAATTACTGAATCGCCTTTTGTTTGTTGGTGATGAGATTTCTTTTAATTTCGTCATGCTTTCTTCTTCACTGTTGTCAAATTCTTGACTCATCTTTAAGGTTAATAACCTATTTAATTACTTTTACTCGACCCAACCATCTTCTGACATACGTCATTTAGTACCTACCGTAATATTACATCACTAGGAATTCCCTCATTATAAATATCGCATTATTATTGAATCATGTGGTCAACTCTTATACAACTATGTATTTATTTATAAAATTATCTAGGTTTTGGGAATTCCGTGTTACCTTAGTACAAATTATTTTAACCGTTTCTTTTAAAAGGATTCGGCTGATTGGAAATATTTTTTATATCTTGTATTTTATAGAATACTAGGATTTAGAGTGTGTGTATTATGGGTATTTATGAAAAGTGCGTCTTAATTTGTTTTTCAATACACTTCCTCGAAAACTGGCTCTTATCGCACTACGATTAGGTTCAACATGCTATGGATTTCACCCTCGTGGTTTTCTTCTTATATTCCCGCACTATAGTGCGGAAATAAAAATTCCACAGCCTGGCGGCTCGCCCCCACACGCATTTTTATTTTTCATTTTTTTTTCTATTCCATTGAATCAATTTGTACTTTGAACAAATTTGAACTAAAAACTAAAACCAAACAACTAAAAGTGTATTGAAAAACTTCGTTTGATACACGTGGGCCTTTGTTACTGCAGTTCTCGGTTCCATAAAATCCTCGCCTGCGGCTCGTGTGTGTATCGCCTAGGCCGCAATAACAAACTTTCCCCACTTGTATCAAAATGTACTATTATCCACTACTTTCGTTTTGATATCCCAAATTTTCTTTTTGTCACTTTCATTCCTTTCTCTTGTAACTAACAAATCTTCTTTACCTATTTAGGCAGAGATCTATAAACGCTTCTTTGATTAAGAAATGTCCCCATCTCTACCTTGCAGTCGTAGATTGATAGTAACATTTGAGCAGCAGTGACAGGAAAAACATTTAGGCAAAGTACATGCGTAACATTTTTAGATGTTGGTCTATGAACTTTATGAGTTTTGTAGGTTTTCCATTCATGATATGTATAATTTTCAGCATCCGAATTCTGTCAGTTTAGGAAATTACCTTCACCCTATCATTTATATATTTTTAAGTGTTAAAAATTTAACGTAATATTTCTTTTTTCCAGGTTGGTAACACGTCTCGGAGAATACGATTTATCCAGCCGTGAGGATTGCGTCGATGGAGTATGTGCAGATCCGATTGTCAGGCTAGAGGTGGAACAGATCGTCGTCCACCCCGACTACGATGGAACGAGCCATGACATTGCTGTACTGAGGCTGGCGGAAGATGCTCCATATACTGGTAAGAGTAGCTTCTAATTTCTGAAGATTTTTTCAGCATTTGCCAAAGGGCCTTCTCGTTTTCTTCTTACATTCTCCAAAGTTATTAACTCTTTTTTTTTCATAAATCATTCCTCACACAATTTATTCATCCCTCTCTGTCCAGCACCAAAGAATTTCGTTCATATAAAATTGGTCCTTTGATCTTACAAAAGCATTTGACTCCTGTTTTTAAAAATGCAGATTACTTTATGTCTCTGTTTCTTTCCCGCAGACTTCATCCGCCCAATCTGCCTGCCCTTTGGAGAACTTGAACACAACACCGTTTTTGCGGCCACGGGTTGGGGTGAAATTCCCCTACAGGGGTACTACAGCAGTACTAAGAAAATCATCCCCTTGCCGCTTTGGGGAAGAGCCGAGTGCGAGGCTTCATACACACACTTCAAAGTGCCTGATAATGCCATCTGTGCGGGGGGTGAAGAGGGCATGGACACCTGCAGGGGTGATTCCGGAGGCCCCTTGGTGTGGATCAAGGACAGGGCCGAGTTGTGGGGGGTGACCAGTGCAGGGAACAGCCGTTGTGGAACGAAAAACTCTCCTGGACTTTACACCAACGTGGCTGATCATCTGCAATGGATCGAAGATACCCTTTCCGGGAACTATGAGAAGCCTGAATACGATGAGTTTGATGTGCTTTAAGTTATTTATGTAGTTTGGCTGAGCCTGAGCACGCATCTGGGGGCTGGCTCCTTCTTTGGCAAAATAATTAGCATTGCCATTCAACGTGGCCATGCTGCCAGTCTTATGGGCACGTTGGCAAAAGCACTTTGACGCCTATGTGTCCTGATGTCCTGTTGATGTTTTTGTATATTATTTTTAATTTATTTATTTTATTGGAGTTTGTAAAAAAAAGAAAATAAGTCTGAAACAAAAGAAAAATAGGATTAAGTAAAAAAAAGCTTTAAGAAAATAAAAAAGTAATAAAAGAAAAAAATGCTACTTAAACTAAAAAGATTAATTTTAATACGAAAAGAAAAAATAACAGAAAACTATGTTACCTCCATAGTAAAAAAAAAAATCGTTATAAATGTAAGGAGGATAAGTCAGAATATTCTTGTCAGTTTGGGGTAAAACCCCTAAAGATATGTGTAAAACTCACATTTTATCCATGTTTACCCCGAAAAATTATTTTATGTTTGATTTTATTTTAAGATAATAGTTTGAAAATGTTCCTATTTTTAGCTCACTGTGTAAACATTCTAGATGTGCGTTGTAAAAATGATGTTCCTATAGTTATAAGATATTTATTGAAAAAAAAAGTTCGATTTTATTAACACTTTCGATGTTTTTTCTATGTTTCCCTCTGATAGAAAACCTGATTAAGACAATAAAATTTTTAAAAATCAAGTGCTCACACTATTTTACTGACGTTACAAGGCATTATACTGCGGAAAATGAGTTCTTTATACATAAATAATAGTAATATAAATAGTTGAAAATAGTAAGTTCTTATTACTACTCAAAAATCTCATTTTTGAACAAGTTTTCTGCGAAAATGGGGATAAGACATGTTTTAAGAAATCCAGGCGTGGAATTAACTAAAAGTGATTTATTATGAATAAAAAACAACACTATTTATCTAACATTTATTCGTTTCATATCTAGATCAAAATTGTATAGAAACGGAACAACATTTCGTTTAAAATGAATATTATAATCAGTCTTTTTGTAGATATATTTTTAGCAGTAATCGCTACAATTTTATAAAATTCGACTTAAAAAGAGGCGGTTAGCTAAAGAAGTGACGACCGATGCAACCGGGTTGGATTTGCGATCAAGCGGTCCTTAGGACCAAGCTTTTTATACTTACATGAAATTATTTTCGAGAAAATTGTAATAGGTACATTACGGATGATTGTGTTTGTTCACAGTTGCCCAAACAATTCGCTAAAACTAGCATGCAAAATTATTGAACACATTAATAAAACAGGCGAAGCTAATAGAATTGGTATGATATAATATTAATACATAACATAACATCACGCCTGTTATCCCCATATCAACGGTTAAGCAGAGCTGTACCCAATAGTACACCCACATTTCGCCAGTTATGTTTAAGTAGTGTGTATTAGGAGGCTTGCCTATTGCCATCAACCATGCATAAATCTAGACTCCGTGGCTAGTATTGACAAATACCCGATAAAAAAAAACAAATACAGTTGCGCGACCCAGGAATCATATAACCAAGGACCTCATGTTTGGCAGACATTAAACTCAATTAAAAACGACTACATAACAAAGTGTATGCCTAATTAGATAAGACAAGCCGTGGCAATGCTTAAAGCTTATAAAGGTATGAAACCTTTATAAGCTTTAAGCATTGCCACGATTCATCAGATCACAAGCAGGTAAAAATCAAGGACGAAATACATATTTGTAGTGGTATAACCAAATTAAGTATATACTGCGTGATTTCCGCGCTATAGTCATTTAAAACACCTACCTACCTATCTACCTATTAAAAAGATGATAAGAAGATTTTTCAGTAGCAGCCAGTTTCGCCTCAAAGAGATGTCAGCATAGGGAAGGGGCCCGCAAGGGCCGATGCCTGCCGGGTGCTGCGGGTTGTTCGAAAGAGATACCGCGGCCCCGGAACACAAAGGGCGATGAAGGAACATGGGTGGGTTTTAGTCAGTAAAAGTCTGACACACCCTCCCGCTCAGCCCAGAGCGGGAGAAGTCATTTGATGATTTCCCATCCGAAAAAAAAAAAAAAGCCACGGAGTCTGGATTTCAGCCCGGTTGATGACAATAGGCTCGACCCTAATTACATGTGACTTAATAATAACTGGCGAAATGTGCGTGTGTTATAAGGTAAGTACACCCTGCTTAACCCTTCTAGGATTACACGCGTGATGTTTTTTTTTTTAAATAATTGTGGGATAGGTGCTCGTGACTGTACCTCCAATATTTTGGCCGGATACCAAAACAATGTGTCTAAAAAGTTGTGCGTTTTGACACTTACGTCATGTTATGTAACCAGTATTAATATTATGTCCTCACTAAAAAACCATGACATCATAGGAAAATATTTCAATAAATCTAACAAAAACATAATTATCTTGGTAACTGATAAATAAATATGGTTGTAAAAAAAAACATATTCAGTGGGTTTTTTAAGCTGTATTTTATTCAATTGAACGAAAATTATGTTTATTTATAAAAAAATAACACGTAAACAATGTTCACTGTCCTTGCTATTTACCACTGAAAAGTTCTCTCGTGAGGAGGCGATCCTGGCTGCAGCATCAGGTCAAGTTTGTCATAAAAATGTGTTGTAATCAGAACCAAAGATGCGTGCGACATTTCAGCTCAATTGGTTGGGGTCTGGGGGAACTGGTTTCAAATTCAGTAGCAAGATTTGACCCATCCGTAGCAACTAAGGCGAGTTATATAAAAGCTAGTAATAAAACTTTTTTGCACAAAAATAACCGACTTGCTGAAGTCTTTTCTGAAGTCGGTGACTATTGTTTGTTTCATTGACTTTTTTGCCACCGACTTCCGAAAGTAAAGTTATTTTCATTTTTTTTTGTGTTTTTTTGGGAGTCTGTTATTTTATTGCAAAAAAGTTTTTATTTTACCCTTTTTATTAGTTATCGGATCACACACACAAAGCCTTGTCAACTATTAATTTCGCATTTTTTTTTTACTTGGATGACATATTTTTTCCAGGTATTTTCATTTAAAAACCAAACCACTTAACCGATTTTGATAAAATTTCTTTGGGACCAATCGGGAAGTATAACATTTCAGAAAAAAGAAAAAAAAATCAAATCGGTTTATAAATGACGAAGATATGAGGTAACAAACAAAAAATACAACCGAATTGAGAACCACCTCCTTTTTTTGAAAAAAATCGGCCAAGTGCGAGTCAGACTCGCGCACAAAGGGTTTCGTAGCACCAAACAATATAGTAACAATATTTTTAACGCTTATTCGGTATATATAAGACACCTAATCTCTAAATTTCAACTGTACGGTGGAAACATACTATAGCGTTTGCTCTGAGCTATTATCTCACTCTGCCATATATGCAAAAACCAAAGTAAAACCTAAATAGCCTTATGTAGCAAAATATGAACTGGATTTTTCAAACTATACCTGTTCGCATTAAATACTACTTAATTAACCTTGAACGACACGTCATGCAATCGTCACTTGTTTCTTGCGTGATTACCCGTCGCTTAGCGTCGTCCGTCTTCAGTAAAAAGACTTAATAGATTAGAATATTTGACTTTTACTCCCTTTATGTCCCGAAATTTATTGGGGGTATTGTAGCTTCCCGTTAGTGAAAGAATTTTCAGAATTGGATCAGTAGTTCCAAAGATTACCCTCTACATACAAACTTACAAATAAATTTTAACTCTTTATAATATTAGTATTAATGTTTCCTGATTTCGTGGTATCCCTAAAGGTTTCACGAAATCCCTGACTTTCTCATTTCCCTGCTAGAGCTCCGTAAATCACGTGATGGTGACTCGTAGCATGCTTCAAACAGCTTTTATTTAACTCGCCTTGTTATATTTAATATGTATGAATCAAATCTTAGAACTGAATTTTAAACCAGTTCCCCCCAACCGATTGAGCTGAATTTTTGCAAACACCTTTTAATCGGGTGACAATACATTTTTATGAAAACTTAACCCGATCCTGCAGCCAGGATCGGCTACTCACGAGAGAACTCCTTAACGGTTAATCGCACGGACACGATACTCTGTATATGCGTTAAATTTTCATAGATAATCATGATTTTTTGTCTTCTAGTGCATATTAATTAAAAGTTCGTTTTTCTTTTATTTAATTTATTTTCTACACAAGTCGCGTGCCGCTTAATGCGTAGCTTGTGGCCAAGAGTTTACAAATTAAATAAAGTTTAATGAAACGTGCATATCAGAGGGAAACTCATTGAAATGAGCCTTATTTCTCATATTATCAAAAGTAGGAATGTAAGCATGTACTGGTTAATGTAAGTACGTCATTGGTAGCGGTTGAGCAGTCACTTCTTACGTGTACAATCGTAAATAGTTAATACATGACTAGATACAGTGTTAATAAGACTATATTGACAATTATTTACAATTTTTTTTTAAGCTTGGGTTTTTCTGGAAGAGCGTTGGTTGGTCGGCTTGAATTAAGACTGTCTCAAAAAAGTCTTGTTGTTCGCATGTGTTTTGTTATTAACAGAAACATACATAACATCACGCCTGCAGTAGTTTACCGCGTGCTCAGAAGTGTACATAATAGTACACTCACAATTTCACCAGTTATGTTTATGTTCCATGTAATAGGCGTCGAGCCTATTGCCATCAGCCGTAGACTTCTCTTGACCATTCGTTGAACACTCTCAATAATGAGTGCATCACTCGTCATCTTCTCATTTCTAACAGCAGACCTTATCACCCCAATTTCATAAAACCCAAACTTAAATCTATTTGCACACCACTGCGAAATAATAATGTAATTTTTTCGACAAATTTTGAAACGAATATCACCAATGCAAATTAAATCAGCACATCTGAAACGCGTTCAGAAGCTGTCAGTATCATAATTGCTATGAAATATTGACTCTGACGGTTCTTGAACGCCGTTTAAACTTCCAGATTCATTGGTGATGTACGCTTAAATTCATCATCAATGATTATTACGGTGGTGAACAAAATGTAACCTACAGACAAAATTCACTAGACATTTGACTATACAAATGCAGTTAATATGTACATTATCAAAAGTTATATACTAAGCGAAGTGGCTCGTTGTAATTTATTTATATAGTGTATTTGTTTCAAGCTAAACTAAACTAATGAAGCTATATTATTGATTAAGCTGACGAATGTGGATAAAAAATTCGTGTCTAGTTAATTTTGTCTGTAAGTGTAAAACTTAGAATTATTTTTACATTCCAAGGCATTCAATTTTGTAAGAATGCAAAATTCTCTCGTTTTATTTTTCGTTTCGGGTTTGATCCGATTTTAGTATCTTTATTTCGGTATTTTTTGGCTTGACTTTATTTAAGTATAACAATGGGATGCTTATAAAAAAGTATTAACAAAATAAAAATGTTCACCCAAATATTTAGATATAGGGAAACAACAAATGCTTAAAAACTACATTCTATAAAATAAACAATTCATAAATATTTAACAAAACTCAACAGGGACTTAATTTTAATAAACTTTTAATTGTTACATACACAAAACGCTTTTTCCAATGAGTGACGGAGCCTTGCTGAGCAAAAGCCCCTTTTTGGCTCAGTTGACTAAGCCTCGCTTAGTAACATTTTATATTGGCTGAGTCAACAGAGCTTTGCTCAGTGGAATTCATTTTAGGCCGCACTTAGAATGCAGTATTTTGCATAGATTTAAATCATAGATTCGCTATACCGCGCCAAAAAATGTTCACTTTTCTATTTCGTCGTCTCTCTTATCATTTCATGCGGATATACGAGCAAGCTCTTCTTAGTGTCAACAGCTTTTCGCGCGATCTAAGTACAGTGAGGGCACATCTATGATTGAAATCTATAATTTTTGGCTAAGTTTATAGAGTTCCATTGAGTTAAACTTCTTATTTTGGCTAGGTTAACTGAGCTCCGTTAAAACGGAACTTCATATTTCAGTGAACTTTTTGGCAAAATTTTAAGAGTCAACTTAATCATTTATGGGTTTCTTACACTAAAATTATAAAACAAATGATATCAAAGGAGAGGTACCTACATTTTATTGATAACAAGTTGAAAAAATATTTATTTGTTTTGGCACATCCTTTTCCTGTTTTGTAATGAAAGTGACGTTAGCACTCCGAAAATATGACGCAATGAAGTTTTTCCTGTAAACACGCTGTCGAAGATTGGCCTTTGACCGTTTTGTTTTTCTACAATGACTTCCAAAAAAAAAAAAAAGTGCAAAAAGAGGAAGAATGAAGAATATCGAACATCATATTATATTTTGTTTAACATTTACAGTATGACACTTATCATTCTTCTGCCTTTACACCAAGTTATTTGGGGTCGGCGCAGCATATTTTCTTCTCCCATACTTCTCTATTACTCGTTATCTCATCAGTTACCTCCTTTCTAGCCATGTCGTCCTTCACACAGTCCATCCATCGTTTCTTTGGTCTTCCTCTACCTTTATACCCATCCACATTCATACTCAAAACTTTCCTCGCAACATTTTCCTCATTCCTCCGCATCACGTGCCCAAACCACGACAACCGATTTCCACACAACTTGTCAGTCACCGGCGCCACTTTCAGACTTCCTCGTATGTACTCATTTCTTATTTTACCCATCCGCGTTACACCACACATCTCCCTTAGCATTCTCATCTCAGCCACATGCAAATGCCTTATTGCATACCGTCCGACACTGTCCTGCAAATTGTAAAATACCAAAGAAAGTTTGAATTTCGCTGGCTACCCTGACACTTCTGTCTTAAGATTTTCGGTAGCTTTGCTTTTTCTTTGAAATTAAACCCGACAGTGAGAAAATTATAGGCCACTAATGATGTTGCTTCGCCGTCTTTGCATGTCGATGGACTAAAACTGGTGATCTGTAATACAGGTTTTACCTAAAACAGACAGACAGGTTTTACCTAAAACAAACGTGACTCTGTACTGTTAATGATGAGAGAAATAAACAAATTTATTATATATCGGACCAGTGTGTATGATTTTGCTCACTGAATATGAAAGCGATATTTCGGTATTAGCTATCGCTCAGAGGTATAAAATAATGTTTTTGGTGACAAATTACCAAAATGAAAGGCCCAACCACGGGTTTAAAAATAGATTTCATTTATTAGGAAGAAATTGATGAAAAATATCTCGTTTTTTTTTTTTTTTCTCGACCAAAAATAATGAAATAGTTTCGTCAATTTTCACCAATGATTTAAGTAATTAGTACCTAAAACTATATTAGGACTTTAATTGCTGCAATTCCGGGCTTTTCATTGGAGGAAATCGTGAGTTTGTCACTGCGTCAAATTTGCCTACGAAAGTTTACCATACTAATGTAGGTATCTGTCAAACGAGTGATTAATTTATACTTAATACTTAACAATTTTTTAGACGTCATACACCTCGTGCCTTTTATATGAATAGTAACTATTATGTCCCGTTTTCACTTACAAACTAAACGAATGCCTACATAACGGGTGTAAAAATATCCTTAACGAAGCCGAATGGCACTTGCCTTCCGTCATTGCGATAGCCACTTTTGTAGGTAACAGCTGATTTTTTTTTATAATCGACGAAAAATTCCTCTGTGGTTCAGAATGATGTACTGAGTATGTGGTTTCCGTTTTCTCCACCCCGTATAATTTGATGTGCAGAATGCTTGGGTGACGGCTTCGTGAAGGGTCCGTTTACACCTTGTATGTTTGCACTGTTATGTTTGTAGTTTATTCTAGTGAAAATGGGAATCATGTAAGTTTAGTGGCGTTACAGATTTTGTAAGACAGATTTTTCAACAATCAGATGACTCATACAGCCGTATTTATAAACAAGTCAAAATGATTACTTGAGTAAAAGTTGTTAGTCATTATTTAAGATACGATTTTTATTATGTAGTTTAGTAATTGCTTGAAGTTAGAACTGTCAAAACTTAGATTACTTAGCTTTGCTTTCTTTGACGGTCCTTACTTCGTTTAAATTCTTTACTATTGCATAAAATGCATAAGTAATTACTTAAACTTAAGTAATTACTTTAACCTGACTATGGATACGGGTGTAAAGTATTCTGCTTTAACAGCTTTTGCACAGACAATATATTAAACAATATTGTTTAATTTTCGGATTAAAGAAAAAAAAAGTTAAATAACAATTTTTTTTTTCAATTTGGCTTTAGCAGTGTCACAGATGTTTTGTTTCAATTTCAATAAAAACTTTTTGTAGGTGGTTGCAGAAATCTGGTCCTTGGAAACGTTTTCATTTTAAAACGAAAGTTCTTCTTTGTCTAGTTATCTATGGTGTGGAGTTCTGCAGATTTCTGGAAAAGAAAAAAAATACATAAATTTGAATATTCAATAAAAATGTATTATATATTTCATGACGTGATGGCCTCGCCTTTCATGCATGAGGTTGTGGGTTCAAATTCGGGCCAGTACCAATGTGACTTTTTCAACTCATATGTACTTTCTAAGTTTATCTTGGAAATCACAGACATCGGTGAAGGAAAGCATCGTGAGGAAACCTGAACATTTAATTAATATAAGTCTGAAATCGCCAACCCGTCTTGAGCAAGCGTGGTGATCGGTGCTCGTGCCTTCTCTGTATGAGAAGAGGCCTTTGCTCAACAGTGGGACAGTATAGGATGGTATTAATTAAAATTAAATAGTATTAATCATAATTTCACTTTTAATCTTAATTTATTTTGTGTTATAATATTATGTTCTCATTATCAACCATCATTAATAATTATTTAAAATATTTCTGACATTACTATTTAATTTGATTTGACTGTATTCTGGATATTTTAATCTTAATAATAATTGCATGATTGTTTATTTGTATGTATTCCTAATTTTAATTATGTATTTAGATCATGTGTACTCGATACTCAAAAACTTAACTCAAACTCAAAGCATTTATTTCAATTAGACCATTACAGGCACTTTTGAATGTCAAACACACAAAAAATAAACTAAGCTACAGTCCCAGTCACCGGGCATAATAACTTTTGAAAGTACTGTAGTTGCCCATTCGAAAGCGTAGATCCTATGGAGAAGAATGGGCAAGAAACTCCATGGACACTCTTTTAAATCAATATGTTGTTACAAAATCTTTGTTACATCATTCATGTCGAGATTATACATATATGTGAGAACGATAATGTGCAAGCTGTGGTTACCTGTAATTGAGTGTGCGTTACAGGATCATGTATTCTGTGGTAGTTTTAATTTTATGAATGACTAGCTTATGCCAGCGGCTTTGCCCGCGTGGAGTTCGATAATTGAACCACGGGATCGTTCTACCGGAATTAAAAGTGGCCTATGTGCCATTCCCAACAATAATCTATCTCTGTGCCAAAGTTCATCCATTTATATAATTAGTATAGAAGATAATGTAATGTAACTCGGTGGTAATCCTAAATAAATATAATATGATACTTACTTCTTGGAACACTTTTAAGTGTAGATTTTGATATGCTGTCGCTATCTTCCGATTCGGAACACACTTGGAAACTCGTTTCTGAAAAAAGGGCTATTTAGTTTTTTTTTAATTTTTAGAATAAAACACGCTTATAAGGGCACTAATACGTTTGAGCTCATCAGCTAATCGAGCTCGCTCGAATCTAGAAGCTTCACTTTCTGTTCATTTTCGTCTGTGATTCGATACTTTTCACTCGCAGTGTAACGTCTGAGCACAAAATGAAGTAAAACTGTAGGTACGTATGAACAAAAATGAATATTGATTTGAGTGAACCTTTACACTCGAGTGATTAGAGTGAAGTTGATCGTCTGATACCGATCGGCATTAGCATGTAACCGGGTCGGCTCAGGGTCAGCATCTGCTGTTTCTTCACTGAAATTCTAAGGATAATGCGTAGGTAATTATACAGGATGTAACATAATAATCGCAAGTTTTGTGTCTCACTCAGACCATGATACTGAACCACTTCTGTTCTATTACTTTTGGAAATTCATAACTTTTTTTTAGTTTTACCATATATTTTGATCCAGTTGATCGCTCCAGTTTCTATAGAAATTCCATTTTTTTTTCGAATTTTTAGATCTCGTAGAGCAAAAGTTGATCAGTTTTATGGTCTGAGAGACCACACGGGAGGTTTTGCGTTTATTATCACACACCTTGTATAGATGTAATGTCAGTGTTACCTGTGTCATATCTATGTTTTGCATGCCGACTGGGCATGTCCTGGTTCTCGACATGGCCGAAGGTCCTGAAGCCAACCGCAAACTGTGCGTAAGGACTAATCTCGTACAGTTCTGAAAGTAAATTACAATCATTAGTAAGTATTCGTGCCCGTAGTCTGGATTTTTGCATAGGATTTTACCATAACTGTCTAAATGTGGGTATACGTCTGCCTAACGCAAGGAAACCATGCCTGATTTTAGAACAGATATATCTGAGTGTAGTTTTCCCCAATTGTACTGAAGCGGCACTACAAGAATTAATACAGCAACATAGTACAAAAAAGTACTACAGTGCCATATACGACACTTTAGAACATCAACTTTCTGAATCGCGCTATTAAACTTATCCACGACTTACGAGTATACAAGGTGTATTTTTGCAACCTGGTCAAAATTTCCTGAATTTTGACCAGGTTGCAAAACTACATCTTATTGTCATAGAAGACGCAAATAATCAATATAAATTACGGTACCTGGTCAGAAATGTTAAACGCTGCTTTTTTTAGTTGTTTTAATTTGACACTATTTTAGAATGAAGCCCTTTTCAAAAGAGGAGAATCGGCTAGTATTACACGGGTCGCGTTTTAATACGGGTGGTGTACACTTATCGATTTCCGATATTAAGAAAAAAAAAATTACCTTCCCATTTTATTATTGATTCGGCTCGAGAATCATTAGCATAGTTACCTCCTTGAATTTGACGAGGATGCAAAGCAACACCTTGTGTAGAAAAACCCGACAATAACTCTCGGGCAGTAGCCCACCAGACACAATACCTGTCTGGTCGGAGAGTGCTCCGTTTTCTATGGAGTATTGAGGAACTTCACACCTTGTTCCTCATACCCCTATTCATCAGACTCTAAGGATCTCTCCTCTGGTGTGGATAAGTTTGACGTAGGTCAATCAATCTGCCTAGCCTCTATTCTAAACTATGTTGGGGTCGGCTTCCATTCTAACCGGATGCAGCTGAGCACTTGCACTTTACATGGACTGCCAATATGAACTCCGCAACCCAGTAACTGAATAATTCGATGCTCCTTGGGAAGACTGGTTGTCAGACTTTCGGGTTTCTGACCACTCGTAACGTCTGTCAAAGATCTACAAATGACAATCGGGACCAACGGCTTAGCATATTTTCTGAGGCACGGAGGAAACTCGGTATGCAATGGTTGGTCTCCCATCCACGGACCAACCATAAGTTTGAAGTAGGTATTTAACTGAATTAATAAGATATTTTGAGTTGGCCTACTATGCCAGAACTACGTGAATTATGATTTTTTTATTTATATAAGGTTGGTACTAGTTAGTAATGTAGATACCTATTTTGAGGTAAATAAATAAAGGAAAACATAAACAGATCTGGTCTTCTAGGAATCGTTATGTAAGCTGTTAATCATAATATGATTAATGTATGTACATATGTATGTTGTTGTGGTCTGCTTATCAAGTTTTCTAGACTACTTGTTTCTATGCTCATACTTTGAAGCGGGAACAACTAAGGTGGGGAAGTATTTAAATTATTTAATTAGGTCAGTTATAATTATAAGGTAAGGCTTTTTTTGTTTTAGCTAGACCATGTCGGGAAACTTCTAGTTGCGGAGATATTGGGGGTCAAAGTTCCAACTTTTTCACAAGTTTTTTTTTTACATGCAAGTTTTTAATGTTGGAACTTTACTTTCACTACCTCCACGACCCCCGTAATATGCAATTTATCCATCAGCACAATGTTTTGAGTGCGTTAAATTGAGAACTAGCGTAAAACGTGTTTTTTTTTTAAACTCGTTTACCAGCAATAATTTTTTCGTAGTGGTTACTTAGTTTGATGTACAGAATCCTTAGTTGACGGCATGTACGGCGTGTACAAAGTATCAATATCGTTTATTATAATTAATTAATTACCTACCTATTCATCAATGCCATAGAAACAATGGCTACAGATTACACTATCCGTTCCTTAATGATGTACTCGATGTAGTTAGTACCCGTTTATCAGTATAAGTTAATTAAATGATTCAAAATTAATTTCCATAACTTATCATCCTAATTTATACCTAAATACGTCAGTATAGGTTTGTAATTGTTAATTCATTAATTGATTGTTGTATCTGTTCAAGGTTTTCCTTCAAATTTGTGATTTGACGTTTCTGTGAAGTATCCTGTCGTACCGAGATCATTTATTTATCTGTGTGGTCTCTTGTTGCTAACTGGCACGCCTGAATAAAGTTCTGGGTTCGTATCTTTGATAAACCTACGGTCAAATGCTGTTGGCATATAAGGGTATGATGAACAGAGTGTAAAGTTCTTCATCCGCCCTAGAAAAGCGAGGATCCTCTCTCGGGTGTTGTGTCTGGTGAGCTACTACCCTTTTCTATGAGGGATGAAGCTGTTTACAGCCTGTTCTTCATAACCCTGTACTGGCGAGCCCGACGATGTCATAACAGGCATTTCTGAAGACCCAGTGTATCTAAATGCGACATGCCAGACGCGTGCGCGCATTATTCAGTGACACCTCTATCGAATATTGCTCCGTGTTAAAATCTATATAAGTTACTATATAAGGTGTTGCTTTGTATCCTCGTCAAATTCAAGGAGGTAACTATGCTAGATAATCACTAAACCCGAATCAATAATAAAATGAGTAGGTAATTTTTTTCTTAATATCGGAAATCGATAAGTGTACACCACCCGTATTAAAACGCGGCCCGTCTAATACTAGCCATATAACCGCGGTTTCACACACACAAACAAATGCAGACGTTTATTCGATAAACGGGTGTTTCTCCTCTTTTGAAAAGGGCGTCATTCTGAAATAGTGTCAAATTAAAAACAACTAAAAATGGCAACGTTTATTATTATTGACCAGGTATCGTAATTTATATTGCTTATTTACGTCTTCTATGACAACCTCTTGAATTTTGACGAGGTTGCAAAACTACACCTTTATTATCTTGTGTGTTCTGTCTGACTGTGACCTATCATCTGGTTTCCTTCTATTATTCTGTCTGGCGAGAACCTGTGTTTTCAACGTGGTATGGACGTTGAAAAATGTTATAAGTTTTGGCACTGGCTGGAGGGCTTACACTCAAGGCACCCACAGGATTGTTCGGTTAAGCAGAAGCCAACCTAATAAGTTGACCTGCGAGATGCCACTTCGAAAAAAAAACTGTCAGTGGCTATTTTGGCCCACGGTTTATTAGGCATATTATGGAAGACGTGTCGTCCCCTGTTCCACTTCTTCACTTGAAGTTGGCCTCTTATTCTGTGGAAACTTAGGTCATGGTCTAAATCTGTTATGTAACTGAGTTTCGGTCTACTGAGGGCCCTTCCTGAAATGTCTTTCAAAATCACAGTGATCTTGTGTAAATGTGGTGTTGCCCCACTAACGATTGGACACTTGATATCGTGTCCTGCCTGTTCTGTTGTTTGCACATCACAGGAGCTTATGGACACTACTGAAAGTGAACTGGCTGACTCAATTTAAATTGTCATCGACACGCTAAGAAGAAGACAGTGATCTTTCTCGCTTTTACAATAAGGTTCCTGTTTGGTTGCTGCTGTCATAAAATAATTGTTAAAGAACGAAACCCCTTACTTACTGCACCAAGCAACTGCCATCTGTAGACATGGCTCTGACATTCCATACTGAGGATAAAGTGCTCAGTAACTCACATAGCAACAGAATCATTTAACTTCACCTGCACCTACTTTATGCCATACCTTATACATCATAAATTATCAATTGAATTTAATTGCATTATTCAATCGTTTTCCTTGAAACAGTGACGTATAATGTGGCTGTTACTGGACCACAAGTATTTTATCAATGAACCTTTTTTACTTATTAAGTGGTTAATTAAGATTGTCCTGTAACAATATGTTTGGTAATGACCTTTATCTTCCGGTGATAATTTTTTATCAAAGCATTTGATTGTTATGCTCGTTTGATAAATAAATAGAAGGTCGTGGCTAAATAATAACAGAGGCTCGGTACTCAGTTCTCGTAATTGTTGAGGCAAGCGGAGACGAGGAGAGACGTGAGCGGCGAGCGGTGAGTGGTGAGCGGTGAGTGGTGAGTTGTGAGTGGTGAGCTGTGAGTGGCGTGTGGTGAGTGGTGAGCTGTGAGTGGTGAGCTGTGAGTGGCGTGCGGTGAGTGGTGAGCTGTGAGTGGCGTGCGGTGAGTGGCGTGCGGTGAGCGGTGAGCTGTGAGTGGCGTGCGGTGAGTGGTGAGCTGTGAGTGGCGAGCTGTGAGTGGCGTGCGGTGAGTGGTGAGCTGTGAGTGGCGAGCGGTAAGTGGCGAGCGGTGAGTGGTGAGCTGTGAGTGGCGAGCTGTGAGTGGCGTGCGGTGAGTGGTGAGCTGTGAGTGGCGAGCGGTAAGTGGCGAGTGGTGAGTGGCTTGCGGTGAGTGGTGAGCTGTGAGTGGCATGCGGTGAGTGGCGAGCGGTGAGTGGTGAGCTGTGAGTGGCGTGCGGTGAGTGGTGAGCTGTGAGTGGCGAGCGGTAAGTGGCGAGTGGTGAGTGGCTTGCGGTGAGTGGTGAGCTGTGAGTGGCATGCGGTGAGTGGCGAGCGGTGAGTGGTGAGCTGTGAGTGGCGTGCCGCTTCGCACATCTCCTCTCCTCTTCGCTTCACACATCTCCGCTCATTTCCACTTTGGTGGACTCCATTGGCGTTATTGTGTTCCGTTTTGAAGGATATTTGTGTAATCACAGGCATATAAGACATTTTAGCTTTGCGGGTGTGTCCGTACGCGGTAGTTTACTACTTCTTTGCACTACTATCACTATACAAGCAGTGATGGTCTAGTGGTGTGACCGTTGGACTGCCAAGTCGCACGCACCTCTGATATTTCGGAATAATGTGCGTATTATATAATTATCACTTGCTTCGAAGACTACTTCATTTGTTTAGTTTTTTTTTATTGCCTCAGCGTATGCAACGTCGCTAGAAAAGTGCTAGTGGTTGAGTAAACAAAGAATCTTACCATGTTTACTATTATTCCGCATATGTACGGGAGCGCTGTATATCCTATTCTGTGCGTTCATCGCGTTTTCCTTAACGTTGGCGAGGTTGGTGTGAGAGGTGTTCGCCGTCAGGTTGCCGCTCTCTGACTTGTTGTCTACGGTTATTGAGTCCCGGTATTCTGTTAGGTTGCCAGTTCTGAAAACAGAAAGATTGTGTGGAGTTAAAAAAAAGAAATTTGTAATTAGCATAATATCTTTTAACCAGAATACGAGCAAACGATAGATTTACGAGCGAACCAGTAATACATTACAAATAAAGTTATCATATGTACGCTGGTTCAATTCACCAGCGTTTATTATCTGAAGAGGGTGAGCACAAGACTTAAGAAAGTTTGTATATAAGTTCGTCATATTTCCCGCAGCGAAAACACATTGGGCTCTACGGCATGTTAAATATTAATTATCATAGATACACAGCGTGTTTTGTGTGAAAAGGCTATGCAGATACAGCATGTACTAGAAAGGTGTGGTCATATTTGATTTAGACCATCTAACTGAACAATTTACTCCTTGGGACCACCAACGAAATCACAAAAAAAAAAATGACCTGAACTGTTCAAAACTTCAATAACTACCTACTCGAACCCAATGTATGGAACCTAGGTGTTGGTCCCATGGAGATAGTTGCTCAGTTTGATGGTCTGAACTACACCCTGAAATATGACCACACCTTGCCGGTACACGCTGTAGATAGTAGAGGTATTTTTTTTTTGCACAAACAGGTCAAGCTGCTTCATCATCACTACATAGTATAAAACAAAGTCGCTTCCCGCTGTCTGTCCCTATGTATGCTTAGATCTTTAAAACTACACAACGGATTTTGATGCGATTTTTTTAATAGATAGAGTGATTCAAAAGGAAGGTTTATATGTATAATACATGTATATTATAATAGAGAAAACATTAGTATCTACATTGAAGCCGTGCGAAGCCGGGGCGGGTCGCTAGTAGATCATAACCAACATGGGCTTTGATACGTCTAAGGGATAAACCTGGACATATGTACCTTTGTCTCTTCACAAGTATGTAGATGCAGCTTAATAGGCAGATAGTGAGCAGTATTGAGCTGCAGATTATCACTAGCATGTTCAGATCGAAGAGCTCTGATGGTGGACCAACTTCACCTGGAAATAAGGAAGAACAATATTAGAGATGATTCCAAATCCAAACATTTTTTTTTCTCCAATTTTTCGAGTTTTTGATCGGTTAGTTTAATTTTTTATTAAGGCAAAACTTCTTTGCCAAAAAAAAACCGACTTTCAAAACAACACAAAAAAACTGGAAAATAACTTTACTTTCCGAAGTCGGTGACTATTGTTTGTTTCATTGACTTTTTTACCACCGACTTTTTATTTTACCGTTTTTAGCTATCGTATCACACATAAATCCTTGTCAAGTATCAATTTCGCAATTTCTTTTACTTGGATGATATATTTTTTCCAGCTATTTTGATTTAAAAATCAAACTACTGAACCGATTTCGATGAAATTTATATGGGACCAATCGGGAAATATATTCTTTTTGATAAAAGAAGAATTTTTCAAATCGGTTCATAAATGACGAAGGTATGAAGTAACATACATAAAAAAAAGGTTCCGACGAATTGAGAACCTCCTCCTTTTTGAAGTCGGTTAAAAATAGATTAAGCATTATTGCGACCACACTTTTGACTTAAACAACGCATGTGTTGTTAAAGTGGGGCTACTAAGCGTGATGTGCTGAGTTTGATTTCTTTATCGGGTAAAAGTATCATTGTAGTGTTATAGTCAAATCAAAGAGATTTGACTATAACAGTAGACCAGACTAGAACTCGCAATTTATTGTAAATGATAGCTATTGCTACCCATACTGACTGTCGCTAAATATCATATCGCAAGCGTATCATAATACACAGGTCCCTGTATTATGATACGCGTTAGATATGTTATCGTCAGTTAGTACGGGAAGCGAT
Source organism: Standfussiana lucernea (assembly GCA_964057025.1). Taxonomy (NCBI): domain Eukaryota; kingdom Metazoa; phylum Arthropoda; class Insecta; order Lepidoptera; family Noctuidae; genus Standfussiana; species Standfussiana lucernea. The sequence goes on along the minus strand of OZ059808.1, from coordinate 11,148,429 downwards.
AAATATCGTTTACAACTGCGAGTTTTGGTACAAGTTCACATTCACTTGTTTTGCCAACTTAAAACGAACCTACTATAGCAAAAACTTTTTTGCAAAAAAAAAACCGACTTCTATGGTTTGTTTCATTGACTTTTTTGGCACCGACTACCGAAAGTAATGTTATTTTCCACTTTTTTTGTGTTTTTTTTGGAAGTCGGTTTTTTTTTGCAAAAAAGTTTTTATTTTACCCTTTTTAGTTATAGTATCACACACAAATCCTTGTCAAGTATCAATTTCGCAATTTCTTTTACTTGGGTGAAATTTTTTCCAGCTATTTTGATTTCAAAACCAAACTGCTGTACCGATTTTGATGAAATTTCTATGGGACCAATAGGGAAGTAGATCCATTCAGTTTAAAAGAAGAATTTTTCAAATCGGTTCATAAATGACGGAGATATGAGGTAACAAACACAAAAAAAAAAACGAAAAAAAAACATACAACCGAATTGAGAACCTCCTCCTTTTTTTGAAGTCGGTTAATAAAAGAACAGGCAAGAAACTTACTGCCATCTTCATTCTTTGTAGCATAGCTATACGTCGTGGTAACACTGCCAGCCTCATTGGTGGCAGTTACTCGCAGCTGGTACCAAGTGCCCGGGGACAGGTCTGATATCGCGTACGTTGGTATCTTCGTCTGGTAGAGAGATGGAAGGCTCCAGGACGAGAGGTCGGAGTACGGCTGTGGGAGAAGAAGACAAATTAGAGAGAAGTGGAATACTGTGCATGATGCTTGCTTAGTCCTTAGAGCTCGAGAATTCTATTATTCGTATATCGAGATTTCTATATTCATCATCACCTATGATTTTCTCAACTATGTTGGGGTTGGATTCCAGTCTAACCAGATGCAGCTGAATACCAATATTTTACATGGAGCGTCTGCCTATCTGACCTCCACAACACCGTTAGTGCTGGGTAATAAAGTGCGATGCGGTGCTCTATAACCACTCGTTTGTGACCGGTGGTATTGTTACCTTGTTATACTGAGGCGACATCTATCTAGCCACATACGAACTACGCATGACGTCTGCTGTCAAAAAAGTCCTACATCGCGCAAGCAAAGTTTACTACGATTTCAATATCAATTATCGGTTAGTAGCTCACCAGACAAAAACCGTCTAGTCGGAGGATCCTTCCCTTTGATGAATGGATGATGAGGTACTCTACCCTATTCCTCTCTCTCTCTCTTTCTTCTTCAACTCATATTCATCCCCTGCTGATTGTAGGTCTCCTCCATTGCACGCCACCTTAGCCAGTTTAAGGCCTCCCTCATCCGACTCCTGCCTGCCAGTCTGACTAGGTCATCGATTCACGTGAACTAGTCATCTGCCCACGGGGCAGGGTGCTTAGAACTAGAACTGGTGATACGAGTATAAACTAGTTCTAGGTCTCAATACAATGTTCCGCATTCCTCTATAATTTGCAATTAATTCTTACCATATTATTATGCGCTCTGATCCAGGCTCTAGCCCCTAGCTGCTTGTACTCCACATCGAGGACTGTAAGCGCGCACCCGCCGTGCTCCCAGCCAGCAAGTTGTACGTACAAGTGTGACGCGTTGCTCCACAACCACTCGTTTGATACTGGTGGTATTGGCACTGAAAAGGTGGAAAGAAAGAAGATTGAAAGCGGTCGGGGATAGATTATGTCGAAACTCAATTTTTTTTCCTGAAGCTATGGTGTGTTCCACCAAAATTGTATATTTAGATCACTTTTGGCGTGTCAATATTTTTTAAAGCAGGATTTGCTTCTTATGTCTTCTTTACGGTGGTTAGAAGAGGTGCTTAAAACTGAGGTTCTCAGAGCGCGCAGATATTACTGATAAGTCGTATGTAATCTGGTTTACCGCATGTCTGAGTTCTTCATAGGAAGGTATCAGGCACGGAATTAAAAATTACACGGACTACTATGCCCACTAGAACGTATCAACAGCGTTTCATACCCGTCTGTAACGGGAGTGGAACGGTCATCAAACGCGGTTAAACCCCATATTATTTGTATTGAAAAAGAGTAAGAGTATCAGACTATACCCACAAGAGCGTAAACAAACATCGGCGAGAATATTTTGCCGGTGCCGATACGCTAAATGCATGCCACGCGACGGTGTTGATCGGTGACGGAACGGTCTAGTGGGCATAGTCTCATGTTTTTCAATACAAACAATATTTTTTGCCGGATACGTTGATGGCTCGGTAATGCTTATGCTACGGTGTAGTGGGCAGAAACCTTAAGAAATGGAGGAGGTTATTGAATATTCAGTCAAACCGAATTAGGTAAATTGTGGAAGCGCGTATTGCGTTGACCGAATCTTTACCTAGTGTTGAATTATCTTAAGAAAGTAACTTACATCCACCCAATGTACTGACATCCAAATAAGCAGGTTGCGAGGTCCCCACTTTGTTTGTAGCAGTGATCCGCAAAGAGTACTTCGTGCCACACTTGAGACCTGTGAGGACATGCTTCTGGACGCCCGACAGGTTGGGTAGCTTGTTCGCTGGCCAGGCTTCTCTCCAGGGATTGTTGGCTTCTTTCCAGGTCAGGCTGTAACCTGCAGAATAGTTTGATTAGTACAAAAGTAACAGTAAATGCAGTACTTGCAAAATTGCAAAATGGCGGTTTTGAGAAAAACGACACAATATAGTCATTTTAAATCTCTGCTTTAACTTATAGATTAAAGTAGAGTAGAGTGACTTATTTAAATAAACACTTACCCGCGTTTTTCTCAAAACCGCCATTTTGAAAGTACTGCATTTACTACTTTAGATACGAGGGCAGAAAACAGGTATCGACTTGATTTAAACTTAAACTTAAGTTCCTATTCTGTTGGAGGATGAAACAAACTTCGATACAAAAACTAACTCATCAGGAAATAAATCTAAAATTGAAGTTTATCGTCATCTTTAGTTTTCAAGCGGATTGTGTAACACTTTTAACGCCCCAAATACTCCAGTATCAGATTTATGTGTTTTCTTCTTAGGACAATGAGAGCATAAATCTGACGTACGGTGATGCAAGCATAATGTTTTTGCTGCTTTATAGCATCCACGCGGACGACGTCACGGGCAACAGCTATTAAGAACATAAATCTGATAACCTAAGACTTTATTTAAAATAATAATATAAATGTGTACAGATAAAAGAAGAAAAGTATTAAAGGGCGTCAAAAAATTCGTTCACATCGCTGTCAACAGGAATAGTGCACAGAAGGCTGGCAGCATTGCCACGTTAAATGGCAAGTCTGATTCTTTGACCCAAAAATAGGCCAGCCTTCCGATCACGAGAAGAGTCGACCAACCGCTTGGCGATGTCCTAAAGAGTAGGTGCTCATTCGGACTAGTGTTTCAACCCCAAACGGCTCAAACACATAGCTACCAATGAGGTTATTGTGTTTGCGCTGTTTGCGGTTTTTAGCACCCGCAGCAGCCGCACCAGCACAGCCCGCCGTGCTAGGAAGATGGGATAGCGCAAGGGTGTCGGGTGTTTTAATCATTAATTTTAAGATGGGTTTGCTCTTGACTCTAGTCTAGGTCAGAGGTGACAAAAACAGAGTCGACGATGGAGCGAGCTTACCCAGAAGAAGCCTGTTTACTATAACTTTGAAGAGATTAGGGTTAAATGCGTTCGGAAACAGACGCAGGCAGAGAGTTCCACTCCTGCTGCCACCCATAAATTTCAACCACCACGCGAGGGAAACCCAGGGAATAAACCCGAGGATAAAAAAATCAAAACCAACTTACTAATCTTCTGCCCCGCACTCCTATTGCCGGCAGTATAATATGGCTGCTCCCACTCCACTAGTATTGAGTCCTTGTACGGTGTCGCTCGAAGTATCGGAGCCTCCGGTAGCGGCAGCACGATCACTGTGTATTCTACCTGGTCGGAGCCGTACAGGTTCTTGGCTAGGCAGGTGTAGTTACCGCTCAGGGATTGGTCTATATCTGAGAGTGGGAAAGTTTGAGGGTCAGTATGGTTGGCAAAAGTAGAAAATGGGATATGGAAGATTTTTGACATGGGATACTTGTATCTTGTACGCCAAAAAATCGATAGCTAAAATCACAAGTCACTCTTAATCATCGGGTCATCATAGAAATGAAAAAGAGGATGAAAAATGATTCTGTAATTTTTCTTACGAGTGTAGTGAAGATGACATGAACCAACAGGATAGTTTAACATAGTACAGAAGAAACGGATTTTTTGAAGCAAAAAACCGAACTGTCTCATTGGTCTAGTGGCAGCAAGCACGACTGCTGAGCATGAGACCCTGGGTGTGACTCCCGGTTCGGGTATGTTAAATATTGTAATAAAGTGGCAACATTTATATTTTAATAATTAAATTTCGAGTATGGCAACTCCTCCCTTCTTCCAACGCCGGTCAAGGCGGTGTGTCCATTTTTTTGTACTGTGCCTAATAATAAAATTAAACAACGTTTATTCCTTCTCCAAGCCGTTTTATTTCGCTCCATCCACTGCCGATAATAACTGTAAAAGGTTATGGGCCCAGGCATCCGGAGCGAAATAAAGGAATATTGACTTAAAAGCTGTGGTAAAGCGGCGCGTGGTCCTGCGGTCAAGCAGAGGCAAAGGCGGAACAAGATGGACGGCGAGGGCTATATTTTTGGAGCTTCAAATAATCGCATGTTATTAGAAGATGTCGGTAATTGGCATACATGGAAATTTCAAGTAAAAGTCATATTGAAGGCGGTAAATGTCTTTGACTTGGTGGATGGCTCATCAAAATGCCCTGAAAATGAAGATGAAAAATTAACCACATGGAAGAGGTTAGATGCAAAAGCCCAAGGAATCATCGTAGCAAGACTGGGTAACACGGCTATGCTGCATGTTCAAAATTGCGAAACAGCCAAAGAAATGTGGGACAAATTAAATACAGTTTATGAACAAAAATCTGATATGTCACTCCACATATTACAGCAGCGCTTCTTCGAAGAGAAACTTAACAGTTCGGAAGATGTATCTACGTTCATAGCTAAAATAGAAGCCATTGTGACTCAAATAAGGCAAGCAAAGGGCGAAGTTGCCGAAAACATGATTGTTACAAAAATCATAAGTTCGCTAGGTGAAAAGTTCAGACACTTTGTCTCTGCATGGGACTCTGTGCCATTAGAAAAGCGAAATCTTTCGGAGTTGACAGCCAGGCTCATCATAGAAGAACAAAGAAACAAACTGTACCAAAACAGTGAAAACAGTAGTTCCACAGCGTTCAAAACGAACACAAACTCAAGAAAATGCTTTAACTGCGGTAAAGTGGGGCATTATAAAAAGGACTGTAAGGTAAAGAAGCACAAAAGTGATAAAACTGAAAACATCCTATTTTGTAAGCAATGTAAAAAGCGAGGACATACAAAAGAAAAGTGTTGGTTTAGCAAAGACAATAAACAACAAAGTGAAGATAAAAAACAAAACGCATTTGTCATGTCAGTGGTGTGTGGACTTATGTCAAAAAGTAAATATAATGAGTGGTTCTTAGATAGTGGTGCTTCTGAGCATATGTGCTTTACAGTGGACAGTTTCATAAACTATAAAAAGTTATTAGTGCCTAAAGACATTGTTATTGGGGATGGGACAATAATAAAAGCATTAGGTTATGGTGACATTAACCTAGAGGCATATGATGGTGTAAATTGGATTAAAACATCAATAGGCAGTGTGTTACATGTGCCAAGCCTCAAGGCAAACTTATTTTCCATGAGTGCTGCTCTGGATAAAGGTTACAAACTGGAGTCGACTGCTAACGAGTGCCAGTTTATCAAAAACAACAGTGTGTGTGCGGTAGCCCAGAGAAATGGTAAAATGTACACAATGTTATTCAGACAGTATGAGAATAATGCCATGGTTGGAAAAGTAATGTCAAATCTGAGGGAATGGCATGCCAAACTAGGTCACCAAGACATAAACCAAGTGAAAAGCATCTTGATGAAGCAAGACATTAAGTTCGAAAATAGTGAAGAAGAAACCTGTTTGCCATGTTTGAAAGGAAAACAACATAAGTTTCCCTTCCCATCCAGTACCCATAGGGCAACGAAACCAGGAGAGGTTATCCATATTGACATTGGAGGTCCAGTAGAACAAACTTCACTAGGAGGGGCAAGGTTCTTTCTGCTCATCAAGGATGATTATTCCAAATTTAGAAAGGTGTATTTTCTGAAGAATAAAGGTCAGTCTGTAGAATATTTAAAACAGTATCTGAAAGAAATAAAAGTTAATCCTGGTCACATAGTGAAATACATAAGAAGTGATAATGCAAAGGAATTTATCGGTAAAGAAATGGAAAACTTGCTGAAATCACATGGGATACAACACCAAAGAAGTGTAACATATACTTCACAACAGAATGGTTGTGTAGAGCGTGAGATGAGGACGGTGGTTGAGTCGGCACGAACTATGCTTCTGGAGAGCGGCCTAAACAAAAATATGTGGGCTGAAGCTCTCAACACCGCTGTCTACATAATTAACAGAACAGGTCCTAGTCGTGTGAAAGACAAAACACCATATCAACTTTGGTGGAACAAAGATTTTGATGTCAACGGCCTTCAAGTCTTCGGTAGTCAAGTATCTGTACATATTCCTGATCAAAAACGGTTAAAGTTTGATAGCAAGGCTGAATTAGGCTATTTCATAGGATATGGAGAAAATACAAAAGGATACAGAATATATTTTCCAGAGGAAGACAAAGTAGACATCAAAAGAGACATAGTATTTATAAAACAGTCTATAGAAAACAAAGATAGAGACAGAAGACAAGAAAAGGAGTATCACATAGTTTCTGACACTCAAGAAGAGACAGAACAAGTTTCAGAGGAAGAAGAAAGCCAGTATGAGGATATTGAAAACCCTGAAACAATAGAAAGATCCAGAAGAGTAAGGAAAAAGCCAAGCTGGTTGAAAGACTATGTACAAGAAGACGAAAACATGTTCCTGAGCTACTGCTGTGATGAACCTGTTTCCTACCAAGAAGCTATGAAAAGACCAGATAAAACTAAATGGGAGGAAGCCATAAATAAAGAGTTGAAGACACTGGAGGAAAATAATACCTGGGAGGAGGTGACAGAAGTTCCTGATGGAGAAAACATAGTGAGTAGCAAGTGGGTATTTAAAATCAAGGAGGCAGAAGGAAAATCTCTGTATAAAGCTCGCTTAGTAGCCAGAGGATTTGAACAGAAGAACTGCGACAATCAAACATACTCACCTGTCGCCAAGTTAACAACCTTCAAAGCTATGATGGCTGTAGCTACCCAGAAAAGGCAGCCAGTGTATCAAATGGATGTCACGGGAGCATTTCTTTATGGAGACATCAATGAGACAGTTTATATGAGATTACCTAGTAATAAGGTATGTAAACTAAAGAAGTCAATCTATGGTCTTAAAAAATCTCCTAAATACTGGAATGAAAAGTTTAATAATTTTATGTTGAATGAAAATTTTCTAAGATCAAAGAATGACCCATGTTTATATTTCAAACAAATAGGAAATGACTACATTTATGTGTTATTATTTGTAGATGATCTGTTGTATTTTGGTAGTAATAAAAACCAAGTAAGTGACTTTAAAAGTTCCATATGTAAAAACTTTAAAATGAAAGATTTGGGTCTAGCCAGTAATTATCTAGGAATAAATATTAAACAGGATCTTGTTAATTGTGTAACTATAATAAATCAGAAAAGATATTTGTTAAAGTTGTTAGATTTATATCAGATGTCAAATTGTAAAACTGTATCTACTCCAATAGAGTAAAGGTTGTTAGGTATTTCTAGATTTAAGGGCTCTGCATATTTGTTTAGAAGTTTAAGGGGAAGCATCTCAGAATTTTTCTTAAGGGGGTGTTAAGAATAAATGTTTTGAATTGTTAAATTAAAGGGTTGTCTGGGAATTAAAATATAATGTTGAGGGGGTGTGTTAAATATTGTAATAAAGTGGCAACATTTATATTTTAATAATTAAATTTCGAGTATGGCAACTCCTCCCTTCTTCCAACGCCGGTCAAGGCGGTGTGTCCATTTTTTTGTACTGTGCCTAATAATAAAATTAAACAACGTTTATTCCTTCTCCAAGCCGTTTTATTTCGCTCCATCCACTGCCGATAATAACTGTAAAAGGGTAAAGTGTTATTGGGTTTTTCCATCAGGTATTTTTCAGTAGCAGTCACGGAGTCTGGATGTGTGTCCGGTTTTTGGCAATATGCTCGCTCCCTATTACATGACTTAAACATAACTGGCGAAATGTGGGTGTACTCTTGGGTACACCTCTGCCTAACAGTTCGAGGATTACAGGCGGATGTTATGTTTAAAAATAAATGTGTTGTGTGTTGAGCGGGTACTTACTGTTAATAAGGAGGCTATCATCATGGTTCCTCGTGAACCTGGGATGGTGAGTGATGATGTTATGTTTGTGGTACCACACGGTGCGGGGTGGAGGGGATCCCACACACTGACACACTAGCAGGAGAGAACTGCCCACTCCCACTGATACTGTCCCTCCGAGAGACGCTACTCCTGCCACAACTGGAATGAGGAAAGACAATATTATTGTAAATGTCGAAGGAAATTTTATAATTGCACTACCTGACCCACGCAACTTCGTCTGCGTAACATTTTGACGTGACAACGTCTTATAATTCGATGGAGCCGGCTGCACGCACGAAAAAACATGACTCTGAGGCGTTCCATTTAAGGCTTGAAGTGCAAGCGAGAGCGCGGAACGAGCGACAAAGAGGCACAATCGGTGACGTTGTCACGTTCAACTATCGTCAGTAAACCGACTTTACAGACAACCGATTTTTGATTGGATTGATGCTCTGCTCATATTGGTCAAATCAAATCAAATTAATCATTTATTTCCTTGCAAACATGGTCGCAGCGTGATGTTACACAGCCTATAGCCTTCCTCCATAAATAGACTATCCAACACTAAAATAGACTTTTCAATTCAAACCAGTATTAGCAATCTATATAATATCACGCTGCGACCAATAGGAGCAGCATCAATCAAAATTGTTACGCAGAAGAAGTTGCGGGGGTCGCTAGTGGTAGATAAACATGATTTAATCTAATCAATGATGTTGAATTTGTCGTTTCGTGTCATGTTGAGTAATTGCGTAAGACGATCGCATTCCCTTTGCTATCCAATTCGACAATTCAACGAAATTCAGTGTGCGTTGTTTTCATTGTCGTTTACGTTTTCAGAGTGCTATTTTATCCAACGATATTTATAGAGCGGCCATTGGGAATATTGTCATATCATTTTGATCTCAAGTGATTTTCCAAGACATTTTCGTTTTTGACTCACGTATGCGACTTGACAAGCGAGCGTATAACACTAGACAGACCGACTTGTTACATAGTAGTAATAAGTAGTAAATTTTGATTTTCTTCGTCTTGTCCCATCTAATTCTATCCAATATTTGAATGTCTTTGATTATCCGTTATCAAAACTTGGTCGCCGTTATCTGGTCAAGTAATTTTAAATTTACTGGTCAGGAACTTGACCTAGCTTTTGAAGCAAGTGGAGTCTGACTACACAATACTGCAAATACGGCCCATATTGTAAATTCTTTTATCTCTGGGTCTCTGGTTTATATTCTTTGGACAAAGCAGAACTGTTGTATTTGGCTCTCGTGCTACAGAAATTCCTAGGACTAAACAGATATTTGTGCCTTGAAGTCCTTCTAAAGAAATTTATTATTGTAGAAGTTGACTGTTGTTTTTAATTGAGACCATTACTTAGCAATGTGGGACGCTAGCATAAAAGACCTATAAATTTACCTCTATGCGTCGGCGTGTGCGACACCCTCCTGGTGGCACCGCCCTCCCCCGCCGCAGTACTGGCGGTGACCCACGCCTCGTACGTGCGCCCGGAGACGAGCTCCTTGACCTCGGCGGTGGAGCGACCTTCCGAGTCAATGCGGAATGTCTGTGGCGGACCATTGCTGCGGTAAAGTTTTACTGCTGTAAATGTAGTCGGCAAAACTTCGTACATAAATGTCGGGTACATCGGGGTAATGACCTGCCAAGTCTTAGATCTCAAGTTCGAACCCAAGCCACAACCTCTGATTTTTCGGATACATAAGTGCGTATTGCATAATTATCACTTGATTCGGTGAAGGAAAACATCGTGAGGAAACCAGCATACCTGACAGATATTTCTCGACGGTATGTAAAGCCAAGTCAGAGGCCCATGGGCGACATAAAAACTCTGACACCCGGTTAGGCATTAATCACACGATAAAGAAGAAGAATCTCGGGTGGAAGCTCAGAGTATCCTTGAGGTTTGACCAAGAAGAATTCCCAACTCCTTCAACAAGAAATTTTATCCAACTACTGTTAGAACCATGTTTAGTAATCAGAAGATTCCGTTTGCTAAAGGTTTGAGAACTCTTGGTTACTTGGGGTTACCAATTTGGAGCTGAAAAATAAAGGTCGATCGAACCTGTTGTGTGATTCGACACTGCAGGAGATTTGTTTTATTGATGTTTCTATTCTGGCGATGGTAGATACGAAGGTTTATCACCGCTGAAAATTCAAATGTCAACATAATTGACAGCTCAATTTTTTTAGAGAGATTTCGAGTCATATTTCAGAAATACGCCAAGGTCTGTGGCTCTACCATGACGTCTTAATGCAGGAATGTTTTAGTTTTATTTCCAGTGTGGGAAACAGATGGCGCTAGACATCTATCTAGCGGCGGTGACGCCCCTGGTCTGTTAAATCTAAAGGATGTTGGCCATTCAGAAAATGAAGAATGAACTCCAAAAATTGGGTTTGAACTATCATTACTTTGATCATCGAGGATATGGAATAGCCAATTAAAAAACCAATTAAAACTGACCTGGACGTAGGCTTCACATAGACAGTATAGTGCAGCAGTTCCCCGTTAGGATGGAGCGGTTTCTTCCAACTGATGAGGAGAGATGATGATGATAGTACCAGGACTTTGATGTCGGCTGGTGGCCCGGGTACTGGGGAAGAATAGTGTCATTTGAAATGGGGGTTAATAACATGTTCCTTCAGGGGGTTTTGGTAGTTCTGTCTTAGAGGAACTATTAAATTGCCGCCGCGAGCAAAAGGGGCGTACCTGCGGAAAAAATAAAGATGAATAAGCGACATTAAACCAAAAGAAGCACCTCGTTAGGCTTATTTTCAACTTTCCTTTTCATCAGATGTACCCCTTTTACTTACGACGATAGTAATTATTTGGGACAGTCAGTGGCCCGAAAGTCTGACAACCAGTCTTAACAAGGTTTATCGTGTTAGCCAGTACTAACTGGGTTGGGGAGGTCAGATAGGCAGGCGCTCGATATAAAATATATAATAATGCTCGATATAATAATGTTCTCACATGTATGTATAATCTCGACATGAAGGATGTAACCAAGATTTTGTAAAAACATATTGATTTAAAAGAGTGTCCATGGAGTTTCTTGCCCATTCTTCTCCATAGGATCTACGCTTTCGAATGGGCAACTACAGTATTTTCACAAGTTATTATGCCCTGTGACAGGGACTGTAGCTTAGTTTATTTTTTGTGTTTTGACATTCAAAAGTGCCTGTAATGGTCTAATTGAAATAAATGCTTTGAGTTTGAGTTTGAATACTGATTTTCAGCTGGATCCGTTTAGACTGAAAGCCGACTCCAAAATAGTTGGGAAAAGGCTAGGCAGATGATGATGTAATAATTTGGGACATGCTATGGGCCTTATAGTGCACAGTAGTATTTGGAAAAAGGGCAGTAGCAAGATTGGCCTTTAGTTCGAGCCACTGAGTTCTGGAATGTATCCTTTCTGACACGTCATGCACATTACAACGATGAGAAAACGATGCGCTTCCCTGGTGCGCCGCGTGCGGGCCAGCCCCAACCTTATTCTGCGCTGCGTGGTGAGCAGACTCGATTGTTTATATGTGAGTCGCTGCTGCAAGCTGTCCACCTATGTGTTGGGCGCGTGGCAGTGATTCGCATGTATTCATGGTTTCAGGTTAAGTGATTAAAATAGGAATACTAACATAGGGGTAAGGAATATTGTTACTAACACAATTTAGTCATGTTACTTACAAATTTATTTATACATATATATTATATATTACGATAGGTATGAATTTATTTGTAACTAAAAGCGTTTCACTTTTTGTTTTAAGTGTACTTGACCAACCTCGAGGTCAAGCGGAAATTTTTAAAACAGGTGTCATTTGTTTTGCGAATCGACATAGCGGGAATGATTCATTCAATTTGTCGAGCATCATTTTTTAATGTCTAATGTTTGTGCTTATAAGAGCAGCCCAAAATTTAGGAAGCCTGGTATCTTTCCTGTTTTTGGAACCGCGGGCAAATTGAGATGAGAATTTTTTACTTGACACATCACTCACCATCTTGCAACGTAGCACAAACAATAGGATAGGAATATGGTCCAGCTCCAAAGTTTGAGAATCCTGCGACTTTCACTGTGTAATTCGTATACTTCAGGAGACCTTGCAAGTAGAGCTCCGAGTGTAAGGAGGTCTGATTCTGCCAGGCTGCTTCTGGAATTTTAATTATTATTTTCATTAACTAATTAATTAATTATGTCGTGATGGCCCAGAGGTTAAGGCCTCGCCTCTCATGCATGAGGTTGTGGGTTCGAATCCGGGCAAGTACCAATGTCACTTTCTATCTGACTTTCATATGTACTTTCTAAGTTTATCTTGGACATCACAGACATCGGTGAAGGAAAACATCGTAAGGAAACCTGGACTTATAATTAATATAAGTCTGATATCGCCAACCCGTCTTGAGCAAGCGTGGTGATCAGTGCTCGTGCCTTCGCTGTATGAGAAGAGGCCTTTGCCCAGCAGTGGGACAGTATAGGCTGGCATTATTATTTTATTTTCATTAACAGATCATATTAGTAAGCACCAGGATATACATCTAGCAATAAAGATGGGTATAGGCTAGGGCTTGCGGAACCCTTAGTAATACCCGGGAAATCCCGGATTTTACTATGGAACCGAAACCGGGTTCTACATAAATAAATAATAAATAAAGTTTTTATTGTTTCTCATACAATTGTTCTACAGCACAAAATTGAGGCAGCCCCGTTAAGTTATAAGGATACTTGTGATGGGGTTACCTCGCAACTTCCCATGGGTTACATTTTACAATGTTGAGACTTAATTTTATTATTATTTTTAAACAAAAGAGAAATAAAAAGAAAAAGAAAAAATAATTTGTTCAAGTTTCACAATTTTTGTAGCAAGTTCAGGTTTGTGTGGTGTTTGTAGGTGTGTGTGGTGTGTGAGTGTGTGTATGTGTGTGGAAGGTGGCTGTGCGGAGTGTGTGGGTGCGAGTAGATGTGTATGACTTATTGATTGATCGGTTGATATATGTTAAGATTGGTTACAAATTATACTTTAGCAAATTCTGGTTAGTAAAAGTTCAATTTCATCGTACGTTTGTGATTTTAACCATTCCGATAAAGTATTTTTGCATTCATAGCGCAGCATGGGGTAAATGTTCAGTATGAGGTTCAGTTTATTATAAATGTAAGTAGCTTGAGTATCATACTGGCGCCTGGCAAAAACCGTACGGACCCGATTGGAGTGGGCCACGATGTCTTTACGTCTTTTATCAAGCTTAGATGGATCAAATGAGAGGGTCTTATGCAGATGTATGGTAATGTTCAATACGTATAATTTCCTTACAGACAGAAGTTTACTAACCTTATAAAGCTTATCTGTAGAGTAACGAAAGGGTTTAAAGTTCATTACTTTGATGAGAGACCGTTGAGCCCTTTCTAGGTCTAGAAATTTAGTCTTGGTGGCCCCTCCCCAGATCGGTATACAGTATGTGATGATCGATTGTGCCAGAGCAGTATATATTTTATTGAGTAGCAACGGTGGCATCACATGTCGCAACGTTTTAAAAATCCATATAAGTTTTCTGACTCTGGCCATGGTATTTTCAATATGGGTGTGCCAGGACAGTCTTTGGTCAACTGTTATTCCAAGATATTTAGTGAAGTTAACTCTCTGTATGCTTTGACAATTACAGGGACTAAAAGAGGTTGCACACTCATGGATCACGATCCCAAAATCAGCACCCGGCTGTGTCCTTTGATTTGGAGTAAAACAGATGAAGTTAGTTTTGAATACGTTGAGGGTTAAAAGATTAGCATTTAACCAACTTGCTATTACTGCCAATCCACGTTCAGCAGTAGCACGCACGGTAGCCCAAGAGTCACCGGCGAAAACTACTGCTGTGTCATCTGCGTATGAAAAAATTCGTCCGCCACTGTTCCCGATCTTGCACAACTCATTTATATAAATCAGGAACAGCGTCGGGGCGAGCACACTTCCTTGAGGAACTCCAAAACATACCGTTTCTTCCCCACTAGTTAGAGTTCCAACCCTTACTTGCTGTTTTCGATTTGATAGGTAACTACCAAAAAGAGAAAGAGCCCTACATGCCCTAGTTTGGGCTTCCTGGCTAAACAACAGCAGCCGCACGGGGCAATCACAGGTACGATCAAAGGTTATATCTATGCTTGTCGAGATTGGTCTGTGAATGACCATCTATTACATAATATAGAGACCCTCGGAAAGCACGCTAAGCGTTTATTCTAAATTTGACAGATTCTACTTTTGACATCACAGTCTACTATTGACAGATTCTACATATGACAGATTCTACATTCGACAGATTCTACATTTATGATTAGGCGCACCCTGCGCAACCCGGTTGACGGAGCCCCGCTTTACGGGGCTCCTATTACTGGGTGGTTTAAAAAAATAACCTCTAACCTAAATTGTCCGAGTAGATATGCTCCAAGTCCCGAGCTCGCTTCGCTCGCTCTTGCATCCTAGGTTCTCTGTGCCTTTTTACTAAGTCTACTACTAGGGCGAGCGGGGCTCCGTCAACCGGGTTGCGCAGGGTGCGCCTAATCATATGTAGAAGCTGTCATATGTAGACTACGATGTCAAAAGTAGAAGCTGTCAAATGTAGACTAAACGACGTTAAGACGTTGGTACCGGCTGTCACTTGTAGATCACAGTCACAGTTAGAAGTCTGAAAGTCTGATAGCTAGTCTTAGTAATATTGTATTACCCAGTAAGGGCTCATTCACACGGGTTCCGTCATTGACGATTCGCCAAAAAACACGATACGTCATGACGGATGGACGTTCGCATTGCATACGGAATCGTGTTTTATCACGATTCGGCAAAACATCCGCATTGGTGTTCACATTAGTTTCGTGATTTTTCGGGAGCGAACGCATCAGTGAATCCGTCACAAAAATTCGTGATTTTTTGACGAACGTGTTTTTTAAAAGACGTTCGTGATTTTTTGACGAACGTGTTTTTTAAAAGACGATACATGATTTAAGACGTCTCCGACACTTTTAATGATTCGAGAAGCATGGCCGCCGTCAAAAAAAAAAAAACGAATCGAGCAAAAAGACGATTCGTCAAAAAAAAATTATCGTCTTCGTGTGAATGAGCTCTAACTGGATTGTAGTGTAATTTAGCCGCATCGAGTTCTCAATCGATGACTGAAAGCCGGCGACGGTTAAACAGATGATGACTTACTAGGCTATTTGTCAGTTCATCATCAACATCTTTTCGTTTGAAAATACAACTTACCATCAGTAGCAAACAGTACAGTGTACCCCACAAGCGAGCTGCCCTGTCCCGGGAGACCGATGGGTTGCCAGCCGATACGGAGAGACGTTGACGATACTGCCGTACATTCTACTGATGATGGCGCTTGTTCTGGAGCTGGAGGTAGAAATGGATTTATTACCTACGTTGAAAGAAGAACACCGAAGCTAGTGAACAGTGTAAAAATAGTATAATGTAAAACTGCGTGGCTAAGTTTTAAATGTCTTTTCATATCTTGGTTTTGGCACTTAGTATCCAATGTCTAAACAGAATTTTATGGATCATTAACGAAAGGGAACGAGAGCAGGTACTGTATTGACTGTACTTGCTTTATGCAGCTTATCATAAGCAAGATAGGGTATATAGGGATTGAGGGGTTCCTCTCCCCCAGTTCTGCAGATAAGAGGGGACGGCCAGGGCACTGACTGACCCACTGTAACAGCTACTAAACGCTTCAATATCTTTAAGCAGAATGCATTCTTACCTCCCTCTCTTGTATCTTGAAATACGGGCAACGAAAATGGTCCCGAACCTGCATTGGTGAAGGCTGATACTGACACAGCGTACCTAGAAATATTTGCTCAAGTTAAATATAAATAGACCTTCATATTTACACAGCCAGCCAGTTATAGATAAAGATTATGTTCCATCAAATACCTTGTGTTCTTCAGTAATCCGCTGAGCAAAGTTTCCTGTTTGCCTGATAATTGTGATACTTTAATCGTTCGCGTGTCAGCTTCATCTGAAACTAGGTAGATTGTTTTATTATGAATTTAAATCTTAAAATCTGATCTTTTGGATCAAGGGCCTCATTCAGAAGGCAGTACTCCTCGATACGGCCCGCATTGTGAGGAGGTTCCTGTCTCTGGAGCCCTAACCACCGGTAGCTTGGACCCTGCTCCCGATACCACTGGACCTATTTTTTGAAAGTATTTTTAAATGTTTTTTAACGAAATATTTATTAAAAGAATGTATACAATAACATGAAGAAATGACTTAAGAATCATAATCATAAATCTTTATTTATCGCGACATCATAAATCATAGGCGCTGGTTCACAAATGCACTATCTGAAGTAGAAAGGTCTTGAGGTACGGAACACCTCTCCGACTTACAACAATAAATTATTGGTTAGTTTTTCAGCCCGACAATTTTTTTTATTAATTTGTTTTACGTTAAACTACCTACTATTTCATCATACGATTATATGCGATAGGGGGTATTAAAGAAATCGTAATTTTTGCCAAATTTTCCTTAAATCAACTTACCAGTCCCAACACTCTGTGCCACCGCCTTCACATGGTACCCCACAATGACTCCATTATGAGTCTCCTTGAGCGGTGCTGACCACGACACCTGCAGCTCTCCCGGGTTCTCTGTCTGTTCCACTTGTACGCTCACTGGCGCTGATGAGGGTGCTGGAGACAAAAAAAATTGATCGTCAGAAGAGTTGTGAAGAGGTAGTTTCGCTGGGTTTAGTATGTGGGTGTACTATAAGAGCCTAGTTTGTGTTTAGAAACAATAGAATACGAACATTGTTTATATTGCAAACGTTTTCAGAATTGGAAGTCTTTCTTTTCTTCTTTATCGTGTGGTTAGTGCCTAACCTGGTGTGAGTTTTTATGCCGCCCATGGGCCTCTGATTGGCTTTACATGCCGTCGAGAAATATCTCTCAGGCATGCTGGTTTCCTCACGATGTTTTCCTTCACCGAAGCCTTATCCAAGGTGTTGCTTTGCATCCTCGTCAAATTAAAGGAGGTAACTATGCTAATGATTCTCGACCCGAATCAATACTAAAATCGGTACTTAATTTTTATATTTTTGTCTTAATATCAGAAATCGATAAGTGTACACCACCCGTATTAAAAAGCGGGCCGCCTAATACTAGCCCTATAACCGCGCTTTCACACACTCAAACAAACGCAGACGTTTATTCGATAAACGGGTGATTCTTCTCTTTTGAGAAAGGCTTCATTCTGAAATAGTGTCAAATTAAAACAACTAAAAAAAGCCGCATTTATTATTATGCACCAGGTACCGTAATTTAAATTGATTATTTACTTCTTCTATGACAACCTCCTGGATTTTGACGAGGATGCAAAACTACACCTTGTATATATATTTATACAATACGCAAGAAGTAGAAGTGACAAGTTTTTATGTACTCAAGCTTGGATGATGTCGTTGTGGCTTTCACTCTATACGAGTATTATTGCTGACGAAACCTATTAATGACTGCCTCGGTCTAATGGTCGAAAGCGCGACCGCTAAGCATGAGTTATTCTGGGTTTCATTCTCAGGCTAAGTGTTGTTGGGTTTTTTTGTTAGGAATTTCTTAGTAGCAGCCACGGAGTCTTCATTTGGGCCCAATTAATTGATATAGGCTCTCCCCCTTTTTACTGGGACCTAAAAATATCTGGCAAATGTGGGTGTACTATTAGTTACACTAGTGGAAAACCCTTCGGGATTACATGTGACTTATGTTATGATACAAATCAGGATTTTATAATAACTAAAGTACATACCTTCTTCATGTGTAGTAAAATGCACGGGTGCAGTATACAAGGAGACGCCGACTTGGTTACCCGTCGCCACGCGGACGGCATACGGCGTGGCCGGACGGAGGTTCTGGAGTTCTACCGTTTGCCGGAGCTCTTGCTCCTTTCTGGAATGAGATAAATTTAATTGAACGAAGACCTCTAACTAACCTGTCGTGGATTACAAGCGTGATGTTATGTTACAATTTGGATAAAGGATTTGTCGAAATGTTCATTTTGCAAAATCATAGATTGGGACTGCTGGTTGGTTGTCTTACCAAGGAGTAAGGTGTTAAATTCAATTTTGACAGTGTTTTATTCCATAGTGGTAAAGACGTTGTTTGTAGTAATTACGAGTAGGTAGATCCCGAAAGTCTAACAACCAGTCTTGCCAAGGAGTATGTAATTACCCAGCAACGAGGTAATAAAGGTAGGATCTATCTGACTGGGGCTGTCGCTGTCGGGGCTGTCACTGTCGGGGCTGTCGCTGTCGGGGCTGTCGCTGTCGGGGCTGTCGCTGTCGGGGCTGTCACTGTCGGGGCTGTCGCTGTCGGGGCTGTCACTGTCGGGGCTGTCACTGTCGGGGCTGTCGCTGTCGGGGCTGTCGCTGTCGGGGCTGTCGCTGTCGGGGCTGTCGCTGTCGGGGCTGTCACTGTCGGGGCTTTCGCTGTCGGGGCTGTCACTGTCGGGGCTGTCACTGTCGGGGCTGTCGCTGTCGGGGCTGTCACTGTCGGGGCTGTCACTGTCGGGGCTGTCGCTGTCGGGGCTGTCACTGTCGGGGCTGTCGCTGTCGGGGCTGTCGCTGTCGGGGCTGTCGCTCCGTGTAATAAACTAGTATTCAGCTGAATCCATTTACACTGGAAATCAAAAGACATTGATGGGAAAACGCTAGGCAGATGATGATGTTAATGTACCTGGTTACATTGATAGTATTTGCATGTTCCCACACGGCGTCACTGTAGTGTACATGCGAGTACTGCAGCGTGTAGTGACGCGCGTGCGCTCGGAGCGTGTCGCGCCACGACACTGTGGACGTGCGCGAGCGGACGGACTCGACGCGCAGGTCTGACGGAGGGGTGGGGGGCTCTGGAAAAAGAGATGGCTTAAATTAACTCATAAAGTACCGAAGCAAAGTTAATCAAATTAATATGGGAGAACCGCGCAAGCTTCCTCTACCAAATGAAAAAAAAAAGAATCACTTAAATCGGACGAGTAATCACGGAGAAATCGGTGTAAAATACATAAAAAGGTGCTGGTTGAATACATAACCACCTCTTTATTTAGAAGTCGGTTAAAAACACCTTTCAATAAATAAACAAAAACAACACCAGGGTCAGCATTTTGCGATCAGGGTTGATGAGGCATAATTTTATTTTTCTTGATTTTAAACGGAAAATTATCTCTCCGTTGCCGTCGTTAAGATATTTACAATTAAATAAGAAATACAAACCCAATATAGTAAGATGCACACCAAAGCTAGCAGTTCCATACGGATTGGTAGCTCGGCACTGATACAGTCCCGCGTCACCCGTCTCCGAGTACTGAAGGTTGATGGTGCTCACCACTCCGAGGGCTGTCTTTGATTCCGATATCTTTGCTCTGTTACAAAAATATATTATAAAGAACAAAAAGGACAATTACGAAACCCTATCGATTAATTGATATCACACTGTGTACCTAAGTTACTTGTGGTTTCAGGATCTCTGTCCACAGGATCAAGAGTAGTAGGACCATTTAATAAAAAAAGCATGGTGGTAACAAAGTCGAAACCCTTATGAATTTAGGCGGTCGATGAGGAATTTACATTGCATTGCTGATAAGTTAGGACCAGTCTATACAGCTCCACGACCACCGGCCGTATGGACCAGGTTATATTACCTAACAAGCAACTGGTTACCAGACCAGTGGCTGTTATACTTTGTGTAGGTCAAAGACATTCAAATATTTACGAGCGATAGACGGGACAAGACGAAGGAAATCGTCATCCAAAAACTTTTTACTGCTTAGTAACAAATCGTTCTGTCTAGTGTCACATGCCCGCTTGTAAGGAAGCATTCGTGTGTCAAAATCGAAAATGTTCGGGATCAAAATTTTTGCATGAAAATATTCCCAATGTCCGCTCTATTAGTCTTTTAGATCTCTTTGGTGTAGGTATTTATAAGAAGGCCATGGTCGAGATCATCGAGTGTGCGAGGACCTGGTTCGGTGTCCTGTGTCTTTAATTTACTGGAAATCTTACTTTTACTAATCCAAACACTTGATATTTTCGTATCACTGCTCGCTTTGAGACAGGTATTTCTTTATTTTGGAGAACTTCCTCCAAAAGCACCCTTTTACAAACAGACCAAATTATACGGACCTCTGGCTTATAAAATCGAAGGCGTTTCCATCATGCGTCCAAGTGACTCTGATAGGTTCATCTCCTAGTGGTCGACATTCCAGCGTGACTGGGTGACCGAGCCGTGATGTCACGTTTGTTGAGGAGGATTCGAAGTGGACAGGCTCTGGAATGAGAACAATATTAATTTATATACACGGCAAATGTGAGAGACTGCCTTGTTGGCCTTGTAGCTACAACTACTTGCAGCTTGCTTGCTTGTTGCTACTTGTAGCTTGTTGCTTGTAGCATGAGGTTCTGGGTTCGATTCCTGGGTCAGGCAGAGTCTTGTTGGGGTTTTTCCATTAAGGATTTCTCAATAGCAGTCGCGGAGTCTGGATTTGTGCCCGGTTGATGGCAAAAGGCTCGCTGCCTATTACATGGGACTTGAAAAAAACTGGCGTAATGTGGGTGTACTGTTAGGTACACCTCTGCTTACCTTTAGGGCGATTACAGGCGCGATGTTATGGTGTTATGTTAATGTGAGAGATCTAAGAACGATTTCTTCATGGACACATGGATGCAAGGTCGCTAAGGAAATAATTTTTTTTTTTTTTTTTTTGTTCTTTTTTTATTTAGGGACATTTACGAGTATAACCGCAATGCGTATGTCAGTCCCATCGTATCCTAAATATACATTAACAAATGTGGGCCATGAACCTGAACAGACTCTTCGCATCATCACCATTTGGTTGAGCCAGGATTTTGTGGAATGTGCCTACTTCAAGTCTGTTCAACCTCAATACCCTTAACAATTCATTTCTCCCAGACTCATATCGGACACAGTCCATCAATAAGTGGTGTAAGTCTTCAACAACTCCACACTCCACACAATTAGGCGAGTTCGTTTTTTTCATCAAGTGCGCAAACTTATTACATGGAATGTGTCCAGATCTGAGTCTATGAGCCGTAACAACTAATTTTCGACTTAAATTATTGTTTATAAACCAGGGCACACGAAAAGGCTGACCCTGCATGGTTTTATACCAGATTCCTTTATCCAGTGAACGCTTGTCAAAATATTCCTTCCAATCATCATAACACTTATTTTTAAATTTAGGTAAGAATTCTGTGTAATCCAATATAATATTAGTTCCAAGGAAATAATGCTCGATGGGATATCTTAAGACGTAATGTTGGATCTGCTTTTAGTTTGGAAATTAATATTGAAGTTTGCAAACCGTTCAGTATCGTATGACTGATGTGAAATTTTCTCGTTTTCTCTTTGTTTTAGCAGTGATGATTACGTAATAGTACATTTTGATATAAGTGGGGAAAGTTTGTTATTGTTCAAAGTCCAAATTGATTCAATGGAATAGGAAAAAAAGTATTTTTCAATACAGTTCTTCGAAAACTGGCTCTTATCGCACTACGATTAGGTTCAATATGCTATGGATTTCACCCTTGTGGTTTTCTTCTTATATTCCCGCACTATAGTGCGGAAATAAAAGTTCCCCAGCCAGGTGGTGAGGCGGCTCGCCCGCACACGCATTTTTATTTTTCATTTTTTTTCCATTCCTTTGAATCAATTTGGACTTTGAACAAATTTGGACTAAAAACTAAAACCAAAAAACTAAAAGTGTATTGAAAAACGTCGTTTGATACACGTGGGCATTTGTTCCTGCAGTTCTCGGCTCCATAACACCCTCGCCTGCGGCTCGTGTGTGTATTTCGCCTCGGCCGCAATAACAAATTTTCCCCACTTATATCAAAATGTACTATTTTGAAAAGGAAGAAGGAAAAATCAGGAGATGCTCATGATGTGATCTCTTTCTTATTTTACGATGTTCGTCGCCCACGTTAATCCAACTAGTTACGATGCTCTAGCACCTGACATTAATTAGATACGTACTATTAACACTCATCCACACAGTCTTGCTAAGCGGCTGCCCCACTCCATTTTCCACATTGCAAGAGTACAGCCCTTCATCAGTAAGAGACACCTCCTCAATGATGAGAGTCCCATTTGGTAGACTGAGTATCCCACCGCCGGCCAGTTCTAAGACTGGTTGCCATGTGCCGAGAAGAGCTGGAAAATGTAAAAGAATCTTATAATATTTGACGCTCCATTCGTCAAGTCTACTGCATGTCTACGTTAAGGTGAATGTGCGAGGGCAGCCAGCGAAATTCAAATTTTGGTTACATTTTGTTTCAGTTGGCGCAGTGGCTGAGCGATTGGCTGGTGCGTTGCGTGTCGCGGGTTCGATTCTCAGACGGAACAAATACTTGTATGACCTACAGATAGATGTTCCGGGTATGGCTGTATATGTGGTTTTAAATGTTTGTAAACGCACGCAATTTTTGTGAGCGTGATTTTTTTATATTACATTAGAATGATAATAATTCACCTCTTTCACTGCCAGACACTTTGTATGGTATAAAACCCCTGCTAGACATGTTTAAAGTATGTTAAATTGTAAGTGAAAGTTTCAGCTTTAATAAAATGACGTAGGCCACGGAATCTCCCTCTATTCGAACGTTTAAATGTCATGGGTGCTTACCGTCTTTCTTCATCCAATGCACTTGAGGCTGTGGATAGCCGCTTGCACTGCACGATACTGCTCCTCTTCTGCCGAGGAGGAGTGAAGAGTTGTTTGGTTCTTCTAGCCATTTTGGTGCAACTGAAATAGTATTAGATAAGACGGTGTTAATCTATAACTTGATTAGTAAAAGAGGTCAAAGAGATCATCGTCATTTTTTAATTTATTTTTTTAGAAAAGGAAGACATTTTTGCAGGTCCAGAACTTCTTAGTTAAACTGGTAGAGCCGGCGTGCTAGGGCTTCATAACGAGCCTTAGCTAGTTTGGCTCTATGGGCGAACTCTAAACAGTTGCAAGCAATTCCAATTAGAAAGATCATCGGTCTGTTTAGCAGCCTATAGGTGAAGTTTCGATTAAGTTTATATAGCCCTAAAGTTGAAATTACCTTTTATGTACAGCTCAGTAGATCTATTGACTTTCGCCACGTGGTTGGAAGCGACGCATGTGTAGGTGCCACAATGTTCTAAAGACACTTTCTTGATCACCAGTGCACTGAACAACTCGGAGTTTCTTTCTACTACCTGTTACATAAGAAAATCGGAGTTATCCCAATGACATAATCACTATCACTACTTTCGTTCTGCTCTAAGATTATTGAAAAACAAAGGACACACAAAAGACAAAAAAAAACCGACTTCAAAAAAAAAAAACACTAAAAAAGTGGAAAATTACTTTACTTTCGGAAGTCGGTGACTATTGTTTGTTTCATTGACTTTTTTGCCACCGACTTCCGAAAGTAACGTTATTTTCCACTTTTTTAGTGTTTTTTTTTGCAAAACAGTTTTGTCAAGTCTCAATTTCGCAATTTCTTTTACTTGGATGACATATTTTTTCCAGCTATTTTGATTTCAAAACCAAACTGCTGAACCGATTTCGATGAAATTTCTATGGGACCAATCGGGAAGTAGATCCATTGAGATAAAAGAAGAATTTTTCAAATGACGAAGATATGAGGTAACAAACACAAAAAAAACATACAACCGAATTGAGAAACTCCTCCTTTTTTGAAGTCGGTTAAAAAAAGAAAGTGATCTCACCTTCAAACCACTAGGAATCCTCTTCCCATCCTTCAACCATTCAAAATGTATCGGCAAGTCCCCAGTTCTTACATTACAATAGATGTTCACAATCTGTCCCTCTTGCAGATTCGTTCCCAACAACAGATCATCAAGTACAGGAGCTTCTATGACTTGTATCTCGAAGGCTCTCCTAGCCATCTCTCCTGATGGACTCGTCACTATGCATGTGTATACTGAAAAAGTCAAAGTTAAACTATTTACTTCAACACAGTCATGAATATGCACTTTTCAGTGTAGAAATGTACAAGGAATTGATTCTAGTCACGAATTCTATGTTGACTCACTTGGCAAAGCTAAATTATGCATTAGTTTTTGAGAAAATCGTTATATTACAAACATACAGGCCGCGGATTAAAAAATCAAGTTGATGTTTATTCAATATCCCTAGTGGCCACAAGAGCGACAACTGGACCAGCGAGGTCCTGGGTTCGATTTTCTGGTTGGGCTAAGGGATATTGAATATCTTTACAACATCTTTCTCAGTAACAGCCACGGAGTCCGGCTTTGTGCCCGGTTGATGGCAATAGACTCGCCCTCTATTACGTGGGACTTAATCTTATCTGGAAAAATGTGGGTGAACTTCATGATACACCTCTGCCTACCGCTTCGGGGATTTCAGGTGTGAAGTTATGTCATAACAAGTAAGTATTGTAATCAAACCTGCGCCGTTAGATTCTTTAGATATTTCAGGTATGGAGAGGATTCCATTCAAGTTGACGCTTGGAGCATTTCGTCTGGTCTTGCGTTTCTGGTGCGATCTCTTGTACCGCGACTGGAAGATCGCGTTTGAAGTTAGCAGCTTGCCCTGGAATTCCCAGTCAATTTTGCTGGAAGGAGAATGTTTTGTTACAGAACGTTTTTACGGTTACGGTAATGCTGGACATGATGGCATAAGGTCAGATGTACAATAGTTCTGTATTTGCACGTCCTACCATAAGGTCAGAAGCATAAGGTCGTATGTACAAAACTCTCTAATTTTCTCCTACTATATTGATTGACGTTTTACGTTTTCACGAACATAGCATTTTGGAAACCAAACTATTACGAAATTGAAATCGCAAAGTGGAAACCGATATTTCACGAGAAAATCGCTTTTGAATTTTGCTACGTGTTTACATATTAATGCTCGTGACTGTATATCCGACTTATGCTTGTGATGTCGAGTTAATTATGAATTACTAATGTCAGATGGTATGCTAAGCTCGTGAGGAGCTCATGGCTCAATAATAATAGCCACTCGGGTTGATCGTCAGGTTAAGCCGCGCTTGCCTGGGTTGGTCCGTGGATGGGTGACCACCACATACCGAGTTTCCTCCGTGCCTCGGAAAGCACGTTAAGCCGTTGGTCCCGGCCGTCAATTTAAGATCATTGACAGACGTTACAGGTAGTCAGTGACCCGAAAATCTGACAACCAGTCTTACCAAGGGGTATGGCATTACCCAGTACTAACTGGGTTGTGGAGGTCAGATAGGCAGTCGCTCCATGTAAAATACTGGTATTCAACTGCATTCGCTTAGACTGGAACCCGACCCCAACCTAGTTGAGAAAAGGCTAGGCAGATGATGAGATGGTATGCTAAGATGCGCTGGGTAGTAATAAAAAAAAATTCAAGGTTCTTTTATGTTTAAAAAATGTTACGAAAATGTAATTTGGTATTTTGGAAACCTCTGAAACCTACCTTGAAGTCAGTGTGCTACATTATCCAACCTCTCGTTGCTTATTCTTCTTAGAGAGGTTACAGCCCGTTCACACGAGGACGATTCGTCTTTTTTCACGAACCGTCATTTTTTTTTGACGGCGGCAATGCTTTTAAAATGCCCGTGTTCACACGCATCACGAATCGGGAAAAATGACGGGCACGTCTAGAATCAGGTATCGTCTTTTAAAAATTACGTACGTCAAGAAACGTGAATTGTGAATTTTTTATGACGGATTCGCTGATGCGCTCGCTCTCGAAAATCACGAAACTAATTTTTGTGTGAAATTCGTTTTTTTTGCCGGATCGTGATAAAACACGATTCGTTAGGCAATGTGAACGTTCATCCGTCATGACGTATAGTGTTTTATGACGGATCGTCAATGACGGAAGCCGTGTGAATGAGCCCCTAGATAATCCAGGATAATCAGGTCAATTTTTTTTTAACAAATTCAGTGTTGTGGTTTTGTACTGTTTTTATACTTCCCTAGTAACATTTAAACTAAGTAACACTTGGTTATTCGTACCTTATTGGATATCCATAAAACGGACACCTCAAGTTGACTGATTCTCCACTTTGTACTTTTACCGGTGGCAGAGACCTGATGTAAGGTGGTCCTGAAATTGGAAAGAAGATGAAAATATAAAGCAAAAAGTATATAATTATCTGAAAAACGAGGTATTTGTTTTTGTTCCAAAGTATTACTAGACTTATATTGTTACGTTAGTAGTGATAGTCTAGTGGTGTGACCGATGGACTGACAAGTCATAGGTCTTGACTTCGAAGCCAAGACACGCACCTCTGATTTTTCGGAATCATGTGCTTATTCTATCAACTGCTTCGGTTAGGGAAAGCATCGTGAGGAAATCAGTATGCCTGAGAGATATTTCTCGACGGCATATAAAAGTCAAGTCTGAGGCCCATGGGCGGCATAAAAACTCTGACACCAGGTTAAGCAGATGAAAAAGAAGAATTGCTAGGTTTTATTCGTTTCACAGTTATTTAGATTTTCTGGGACATTATAAAATTCTGTTAACTACGCTTTATTTGCAGTAAAATAATTGCTACTTAGCTATTTAGTGAAAACCAGAAAATGTAATCACTCTTTAAAATTTAGGTCTTAAGCTAAAACGCAACCGCATACCAGCCCCACATTTCACTTAGAAGGATAAACTTACCATAAACGTCCAGTCTGTTCTCATGTGTAGCTATATGGTCACCTTCTCTGGCTGTGCAAGAGTACAGTCCTCCGTCTTCAACCCTCACTCGAGTGATATTGAGCTGAGATGCCACTGAGTTGTCTGATGTCATCAACTGACCGAGTGCGTATCTGGCAAAAATGTATAGAATATGGCTTAGTGTTGGCAGATATCAAATGCCCATAAAAATACTATCTAAAAAAAGTGAGGATAGAGTTCTGTAGAAAGTTTTAACGTAATGTCTATTGCATTCTTCACGACATCAACGTTTACATGCAACTTTGAATCCTGCATTCTTGAAGCCAGGATTTCTATTCCTTTGCACCACGTGTAACTTTTAGGCGATTCTTCCACGACACCGCTCGTTCACGCGTACAGGCAGTGACGAAGATCTCACGTCGCATTGGCTTGTATGGAATCCGTTGATGCTTGAAACACATAAACTGCCTCTCCACGCAGTGCACCGCCCATACATTTGCTTCGCCGCCTCCGCTGGACCGCGTTGAAAAGCTGTGTCGTGCGTGAATCGCTATTAGGAACTAAGGTAATGCCACCTTTTCTTCTAAGAGGAAACGGTGCCTCCTCTGATGTGTGCGGATTGTGACCACCGGAATGGTTTTGGTGAGATAAAAATCCCAAACTCCCCGGTCGTATCCCCAAAGACCGGTAGCCTTTTGAAGGTTTCCCACCGAAAACAAAAAAAAAAAAAACAAAAAGATAATGCCACCTTTCCGGAAGCAGTTGGCAAGAAGCGTTAATTTTTTTTTAATCACTAAATTCACCATACCTTCATTAAATTTATTTTTTATTACTTGGTCGTTATTTACTATTCCTAAAAATTACCTTGGATCGGTATTACTCGACACAATAATGCCGTCTCTTTCCCACACAAACTGTGGAGGTCGGTCGCCGCTCGCTGCACATTGCATGCTGATCTGAAAAGTTATTAAAACACTAATTAACTTACTATTTTTCTGTATTTTTCTGTGACTTGACGCAGATTTGAGGACCGAAAGTCGTAAAATATGATGGAATGAAAAACTCTAGTCTAGTGAGTGTCGTCCGACTCACAATTAATAAAGAGTTCTGGGGGTCTAAAATGGTCACTTTAGCGGAACATAATATTATGATAATAATATGAATTACGTTACCTAAAATGGTCAAAAACTGATAATTCAACATATTAACTGTGTTTATGACCATTTTAAGAATTTTAATGTGATTCATATTATTATTCTATTATGTTCTGTTAGAGGGCCATTTTAGGCCCCCTGTAGTCGGGATGAATTACATAACGCATGCAAAATATTGATTTTATACCGGATCCCGCCACCGGCACATCATAGCCTTCTTTACTAACTATGTTAGGGCCGACTTCCAGCCTAACCGGATGCAGCTGAATAACATTATATTACATGGAGCGACTGCCTAGCTGATCTCCACAATCCAATTAGTACTGGGTAATAAGATATTCCTTGGTAAGACTGGTTGTCAGACTTTCTCTCACTACTACCTGTAGCGACTGTCAAAGACCTACAAATGACAGCCGGGACCAACGGCTTAACGTGCTTTCCGAGGCACGGAGGAAACTCGGTATGTAATTGGTAGTCACCCATCCACGGACCAAATTAGGCAAGTGCGGCTTAACCTTAAGATCGACCCGATCGGCTGTTATTATTTAGGAGCCACGGCCGGCCACAGGCACAGACATGACGTAATTATAATGGATCCGTTTTTGGTATTTCGCTGCGGAAGCCTGACAAAGGGACAACTTGGTCCACCGCAACTAGAAAAAAACTAACTAAACAAAGTTTTGCTCTTTCTCTGTCACAGATATAGGATTTCAATTAAATGCTTTCCGCTCCTGTCAACGACTTTTTGGTTTCTCTGTCTATTAATAGTTATTCTAACAAACTTTTATAACGTTTCACGTGTCAAGAGGACCTTACCTTTGGTCTATAATTTAAATGTTGGTCCATTTTTTAAAGATTTATTTTGCACCAGCGCACATAAAATTAGAAAGATTTTAAACAAGGAGTATTTTGGTGACAACCATAAATAGCTTTTAATTCCGATTTTGATATTGCACGACTTGATATACCTAATATATTATCTCGACATACCTAATATGTTTTCATTGTAATCTGTTTACTTAGTCAAATCGCTGTAACTGATCAACGCAAATAACGCGTAACTAAGTAGATATATACATGTGGAAGCTTGTAATTAACAAATGTCCTTATCTACTTATTTATGATATTAAATATTGTTATTAGTCTGTAAGCTTTCTTTAAAATTAAAAAAAAAAAATAGATAAAATAAATAATATAATAAAAATAAAATATAAATATATATATTCTTTTTTTTATTTTTAAATGTTTTTTTTAATTATTTTATATGTTAATATTTAAAAATGTAAAAAATAAGAAAGAAAACTAAATAAAGGAATAAATATAATATTATAATAATTATTTTTTATAAATAAATATGTAAAGTTGAAACTTTGTTCATTGTTGACGATACTGGTAGCCAGGTATAATTTCTGCAAGGATGGCTAATATCGTTACGAGTATCGTCTTGATTCGTTTACACTATGATTGCGTTTTCAATTTAGCGTATTTTCGGCGTATCTTTATCATCATTCCTCTTATCCCAATTTATTTATGTTTGTAATGTCACCTTGTTCTATACTTCTCTCTACTCGTCATCTCAGCAGTTACCTACTTTCTGGCCATATCATCCTCCACACAGACCATCCATCGTTTCTTTGGTATTACTCTACTCTTATAGCCATAGAGCTTAGTTAGTTTTTGGAAGCGCATGTACGCGCGTATACTGGCGACTTTTGTTTCATGCGTGTTGCGTACGAGCGTTGACAGTCTAATAAGCTCATATAAATACGAGACGGACTCCGCGCGCGCCCGCTCACCCTACGGGAACACGCTTGGTACTCGATACTCAATTCTTTATTAGCTTTTTTTTCTATATTGGTACTCACGGTATAAGAGCGTTCAACTTTTTTGAGACAGAACAAGCTTCTACGCGCTGCAAAAAACGCTTCGACTTTGACAGCAAAACGCACCAGTAGTAGTAGCATTGAAATGTAATATTATTTATAAAAAGTTTTTTTTTTCACTGTGACACACATAGCATACGCCTACAGTACCTACATACACAGAATTAAAATTTAAAAAAAATCTGTGCAGTGGGTGTGCTATTAGGTTCATCTCTGCCTAACCCTTCTGGGATTACAGTCGTGATGTTATGTTATGTAAATAATAGCTACTTACATCACCACCCGGTGTAACTGTTCTTTCCGTGAAGTGTTGTGTGATTACAACTCGCATGTCTGCTAGCCTTTTTCTTCTATCAAGACCTGAAATAAAGAGAAAATTATGTGAGACGGATGTACAAGAACGTTGAGCTAGCAGGCATAATTATACAAGGTGTAAACGGACCCTTCACGAAGCTTTCAACCAAGCATTATGTACTTCAAACTAAGTAACTTTATTCAAAAATTATTGTTGGAAAACGACTTTTTTTTCGGTTGAAAATCACGTTTTATGGCGTACATCCCGTTTGGTAACTTTCCCGTTTGGACAACTAAACAAAAGACGTGCAAAACAAGTGAAAAATAGTGCCCTTTCGTAACTATTTAAATCTTCATACATCGAGTCCCGTTTCGCCAGTTAGTCCCTGAGTACCCCGATCCCCGAGGCACCCGTACCGGAGGAGCCCGATTTATTTTTATCTTGAGAAAGTCAATCAAAAGTCTTTAGCTTAAAAGTACCGTCAGCAGATGAAATGTCCAACCATAAATTTCAACTGTGTTTTTTGTACGGTACAGTCAGCTCCCAAAGTTTTAAGGAAACTTCCTTTTGATGGGTAGGACTCAATGTAATGCACTCAAAACATTGTGATTACGGATGCATTGAATAGTACGAGGGCCATGAAGGTATTTAAAACTAAAGTTATAACATTAAAAACTTGTAGGTATTCTAAAAAAAAACTTGAAAAAGTTGTAACTTTATAAATGATAAACTAGCGCCATTTTATTATTCGACCAATAACTTAAGCTGTTCGATTACCTGCAAATGTAATTGATGGACACTCATTAATAATTCTGACGTAACTTAGGATTGTACGTACAATTGCCTATCGACATTTTAAAAATACACACATCAAAAGTGTCTAGGGATCAAGCATTTTTATGCGGATTTCTTGAGATTGAGATGTGGCTTTGTAATAAATTTATGATTTTATAAATTTATATGGATCCTTTTTGGTGCATTTCATAATTTGAATCAGGAACTCTCAATCAAATTCGAGTAAAAGATGAAAATAAGCTGTCAATATTTTCCGTATAAAAACATACAACGCATTGAAGACATTATTAGTGCTACTGTTTCCCTACTACTGATTAAAACCAACGTTATTATGGAGCGGCGACGTCATTTAAGCAGGGAAGAAATGCTCAGAGCCGTGGGAATGATAGAAGCTGGTTCCCGGCAACGTACTGTGGCTTTAGCTCTGAATACAAGTCAGAGTGTTATCAGTCGACTTTGGACACGTTACCGAAGCACTGGTACCGTGGCTGAGCGCCATGGAGGACGGTATCGCTGCACCACACGGAGACAAGACCGATACATTCAAATCTTAACTCGAAGAGCTCCAACAATAACCGCCATGATGTTAGCCGTGAGGCTTCATCACTCTTCAGGGAACTTAATTAGCGACCAAACAGTCAGAAACCGCTTGCATGAAGTGAACCTTCATTCCCGAAGACCGCTACGGGTACCACCTATAGCAATGCACAATCGTAGGATTCGATATCAATGGGCTCTTGAACACAGAAATTGGGCAGAAGAACAATGGCGTTTCGTGTGCTTTTCTGATGAGTCTCGTTTTGGTATGAGACCGGATACAAGACGTATACGACACTGGAGAACCCCTGGACGCCAACAGCGATTAAAATCCTGCCAGGAAGTCCATCCTTATAGTGGTGGAACCATCATGGTATGGGCGGGTATTTGGATCGGCGGAAGAACTGAGTTGATTTGGATCAGAGGCAACCTCAACGCTCAAATTTATGCTGAGACGATTGTATCAGACGTCATCGTTCCTCTACAAGTGCAAATCGGTCCCTTATTTCAGTTAATGCATGATAATGCACGACCGCACACCGCAAGAGTTGTAAGACAGACTCTCGCCGCAGCTAACATCAATGTCCTGCCCTGGCCTGCTCAGTCGCCAGACTTGAACCCGATTGAGCATGCATGGGATATGCTACAGAGAAGAGCTCTGCCGAATATGGAGGGTATCCAGTCGCAAGAAGACCTTTTTTTGTTGTTGCAACGAACATGGGCGGCCATTCCACAGCGTGATTTGGATGAACTCATTTTGAGTATGCCAAACCGATGTTCTTGTGTTGTTAGTGTTCGCGGTAGAAACACGGATTATTAATTGTTTAAGTTACCCAATAAAATTTTAAAGAAAACTGTTATTTCAGTCTTTTTTTCGAACTTTAATGTTAGTGGTTCAAATGTCAAAAATCCCTTTATTAGGAAAATGGCAAATTTCTTTATTAATGCAAAGGTGACTTGGTTTATCGTTACTGTGACAAACGAAAACACTTTATTTGATGAATCCTTAAAGAAAATTTTAATTAATATCAATCAGGAGAAAAGTTATTGCAAAAATATATGTTGATCCCTAGATACTTTTGATGTGTGTATATGTCATGAATATGTGATAGTAATTGGGATCGTCTACATCTAGCCAATTGACATCTCTTCTATAGTGATACAGGGAATTTTAGACCCTCGAACGGTGTTGACAAAGGACGGCGTGGACCATTAAGGAGATCGTGACTAAATAATAACAGCCGCTCGTATCAATGTTCAGGTTAAGCTGCGCTTGCCTGGGTTGGTCTGTGCATGGGTGAACGTACAAGCGAAAGAGACTGGAAGCCGATCTCAACATAGTTGGGCAAAAGCTCGGCAGATAATGATGAACGGCTTTGACAAAGGTGTGCTGTTGGTGAAGTTTTGAATACTTAATTGTTTAGAATAAAAAAAAAGTAATTAAAAAAACTAAAAAACCCGACTGCGGTAAAAAACTTAAGTTAAAAAAACACCAAAAAGCTAAGAACAAGCATATTTTAAATTTAAAAAAGTTGGAAGCAGTCGGGAGTCATTCCTTTTTTTATATTTTCAAACTCAAATGGGTCCCGGGTAAATGGGTCCGGTTTAGGCCACGCGCCAAAAACACCTTATGTGCTCATTCTTTATTAGTATGCGAATAAGGTTCCGTCTGAAAACTATTTCCGACTTCAAACAAATAGATTTCCCCAAAATTCCCATCGGGGTGAAAACACCAACCATCTTCCTAGTAATTGGGAACTCCAAAGGGTAGGGGCGTTAATAGGCATTTAGTGACGTCACGAAATAGCTAATTTACATAAATTGGTGTCTAGTTTAGACGTTGCTAGGCAACGGTTACGTCATCAATATGGCACTGATATACAGGTGGTCCTAAAACGTTGATCCCAGCTTTGGATCCAATTAGTGGATTGTACACTGCAGGACAAGAATCTTCGGTAGGTACTTTACGTATAAGTAGAGTTTATTATTAAGTTTTCTTGTAAACTGTAAATTAGAAGTTTATAAACTTTTGCTTTAAATAGACGTCTTTTCGCGATATTTTTTTTAATAACCCTAAAGTGGTTAGGACAATGCCGTTAGAAAACCATGGTGCCGTATTTCTTAAAGAACGTCCGACTACTTGCAATACATCAATAAATATTATTTAATGCCAAACATTTAGGTTTTTTTACATATTTTTTTTTACTCTTTCATACTAATTTAATTTAATTTTCCACTAAGATTTAAATCCGTTTTCACTAAAATTTACATCCCTACTACGTCTTAATAATCACAGCTCCCAACTGTACCTAAATATAGCTCCCTGAACATTAATTGGCATCAAACGTGTCTAGCACTAATCAAACGCGGATGTGAACGCAGCCGACTGCGAGCAAGTATCAAATCAGTTTGGTGTAGTACACCTAACCGATTCGTCGGCGACGCGGCTTCCAAAGCGACTTGCAATGCGACTAGTTACGCGACTTGCGACACGTCTTGTCATGCGACTGGCGACACGACTTGTGACACTACTTGCGACAGGATTTGCGACACGACTTGCTACACGCGGTAACGCTTTTAGCTTCATTGCAAGCGCAATAGAACTGTATTTTTTTTACCTTTTTGTTTCTTCTCATTAATTGAATTATTAATAATCCAAAAGAAGAATATGGCACCTTCTCCACTACCTAAATGTTAGACTCTATTCACGATCTCATACGATGCAGCTTGCGTCTTTGACTTGTGTCAGGCATCACACGCGCGTCACATGTTACCGTTGTTGTTGACTCATCG
The DNA here is from genome assembly GCA_964057025.1 of Standfussiana lucernea. NCBI lineage: Eukaryota > Metazoa > Arthropoda > Insecta > Lepidoptera > Noctuidae > Standfussiana > Standfussiana lucernea. The sequence continues at coordinate 11,113,889 of OZ059808.1, read as the reverse complement.
CATGCAAACAACATTTTATTTTCGTTTGCCACCGCTGTCGCAACGAGCATGTAGCTTAAACGCATAGCTCGTGGCCAAGTCTAATGAAACGTAGAAGTGAACGCTCCAGTATCAAATCAGTTGGGCGTAGCGCAACCCTATCCGTTTTATAGAATTTGTGATGGTCGATTGAATGTCTGATGAAAAGGCCTGAGGAATCAATTTCAGTGACGAAGTTGCCAAAACTGATGGAAATATCATCATCTGCCTTGCCTTTTCCCAACTAGGTTGGGGTCGGCTTCCAGTCTTACCGGATTCAGCTGAATTCCAGTATTTTACATGGAGCGACTGCCTATCTGATTTCCACATCACAGCTAGTACTAGGTAATACGATACCCCTTGGTTGCCAGCCTTTCGTGCCAGTGAATACTTAACGACTTTCAAAGATTACAAATGACAGCTGGGACCGAAGGCACTATTTCTATAATATAAATTGCATAGTAGCAACACTGTTCAGCCTGTCGTAAAACCAGTCGCTACACCGGACATTCGGCTAGTGACCTGTTAAAGCAGGCTATTTGTAAACTGGAGCATTCAAAGGCTCTTCAGACTGGGAAGGAGATCAAATTATATTTAGTGAAATGAATGACTGTATAAAATTGTGGAGCATATGGTACTGGGTTCGATTCCCAGGTTGGGCAAAGTGTTATTGGGTTTTTCCATCCGGAATTTCTCAGTAGCAGCTACAGAGTCTGGAGTTGTGCCCAATTGATAGCAATAGGCTCGCTCCCTATAACATGGGACTTAGAAATAACTGGAGAAATGTTTGTGTACCATTTAGGTACGCCTGTGCCTAACCTTTCGAAGATTACAGGCGTAATGGTAAGTCTTTTTCTTTACCCTGAAACTCAGATACCTACGTATATCCATTATGGTCTTTTCACAATGAAGGCAAGACAATAACCTTTAGTAGTTCAATCAATCAGCACATACCTATCTGCCCAACAGTACAATTCGCAAGCAATCCATCCAAGTACTGGGGACTGGAGTGCATATAATACAAGATACATAAGAACAGAAGGTCAGTTCCATTGAAAACGAGCGAAAATAGTTCCACGCATACAGACACGGACGGCTATAAGTGCGTGCAACAGTAATACAGTTTTTACCTAAAACAGACACCAGTCTCTATGTAGTGATAATGTGACTCTTTACTGTTTATGATGATGAGAGAAATAAACTAATAACTAAAATAAATAAATAAAAAAAAAACTATTTTCGCTCTGTTTGTACGGAGCTGACTTAAGCAAGATAGTGTGCAAAACAGATCTTACATGGTGCAATTATACAATATGGTGCAATACAATTTAAACTCGCTCAAGTTTTTGTTTATTTTTTTCGCAATCACTCGAAACGGGAAACCCATTGTGCATTTCATGTTATCTATACGGTTGGGGCTTACTACGTCAGAAACGCAAAATGACAGATTAGCGAATTGTCAGGTATTAGTATTTTGTCTCAAATGGTCAGAATCGTAAAAAGACAGATTAGAAAAATGACAGATTCGCAAAAAGACAGATTAGCAAAATGACAGAATGACAGATGCGGAAATCGTCAGATCTGAGTGCTACGAGTGTCACGAGTGATTTAACTACATATAACCTTTTACTTATTGAGTTTTTATTCACTTTGGCTTTACACGGCTTTGGCTTTTTTTATATCCTTTTATACACAATTAGTGCTCATTCACACGAGGACGATTCGTTATTTTTTTGACATATCGTCTTTTTTCACGATTCGACAATTTTTTGACGGCGGCAATGCATTTTGTTCAAAAATATATAAAAACGTCTAAGTCTTCAGAGAAAGGCACCGAACCAATACCGTGCTAGAATCTTTTCACTGCAAAATTGAATTTAAAAAAAAATGCAGAAACAATGCGTCTCCTGAACGACTTGGTCAAATTATCGAAAAAAAAAAGCCACTTAGAACCAGAACAAAAATGACAATTGAAAATGATGAATGACAACCGATATACTAATAGAATTAATTACTGGCGACATGTCTGTTGGATACGTTTTAAAATTATGTGACTCCCGAGAAGGTAGAAAAATTACCAGAATGACAGCGTCTTTACCTCTTCTACCTGAAAATTATATACGGTCTTGTTGGAAATCGATTTCAGAAGAAGCTTCACAAACTAGGGAACTTAAAGCTTTTACAACATATTTCGAAGGTCAGTGGTTACTCCAAAACAATTTCTAACAAAAATATTTTCGAAAGGTTAACTAAGACTTATTAATGTATAGACGATTATGTATTTTTTCAAAGGCAGACCCTTACCTTCTGTTATTGTTGATTTGATTTTTTTTAATTTATGTTGTTTTTTTTTTGTTAGCTTTGAATGTTCCACTGCTGGGCAAAGGCCTCCCCCATTTCCTTATGTTGATTAACACTGACAAATATATATTTTTTTTAATATTGATCTGTCATTCTGCGAATCTGTCATTCTGCGAGTCTGCCATTACGCGAATCTGTCACTACGCGTATCTGTAATTATCAGATCTTGTCATTTTGCGACACCTGGCATTATCCGTTTCTGACAATTCGCTAATCTGTCATTCTGCGTTTCTGACGTTCTGCGCCCAAACCGTTTTTACATATAATAAAATTGTAACAGGCCGATGTCTGTAAATTGGAGATATTGGAAAAAAATATAGGGGTATTTAAGCAACAGAAGCCATAGCAATAGTTTATAGATTTTTTATCTGTCTGTCTTTCTGTCTGTATGTTTGTACACGCAACAAACAAAAACTACTGCATGGATTTGAGCGCAGTTTTCACCGCCCTACTGCTAGATGCCTAACATTATTGATTGCCTAATAGGCTACATTTTACCACAGAAATGATCTTTTTTTTATTCTAAGTACCACACGTACGAAGTCGCGGGCAAAGGCTAGTTGTGCAATAGAATTGATCGTAGAGGGACCGCCTAGATGGACGCAATCTTAAACAAATGACAGTCGCGAGTGCACTTGCACTCGCTGTTCGTGAAACATATTTAGTGTGCGTGCGTTTTGCTCATTGTATGTACTGACACTTCTGTACACATCTATGTTGCGCCGATACTATGCGTATTGCAATTTCGGAAGCTAAGAGCCTTTGATGTGGGCGCTCGGAGTGGAAACTGATAGGATTTTAATTAATAAGGCTATTGGCGAGTGGGAAGAATGATAATAATTATTTGTGAGAGCTTTTTGTTTTCTGTTCATGTCTTTTATCGGGTGCAAGAGAAAATCAAAAAATATGTACCCTAGATGGAACGTATAACACTCATTATGCTGAAGTGTTAACAATTTAATGTCTCCTTATAAAACGCCCTATTAACTGAGTGCCGCCTTACGATTTTTTCTTTTACCCCCAAATATGCTTGCGTTTGGCCGCAACTCGCCTGATGTGAAGCGATGATGCGGCCTAGGGTGGAGCACGCTTGCTTAGCAATAACCGATTCACTCGAACTTTGAAGAGATCCAGATTATAATGATCGGGAAACTGAGATAATAATAATAATATATTTATATATATAATAATAAAACAAACCATTATAAAAATAATATAATATGGACTACAGTAATTCTTGTATAAATATGAATACATAAATAATACATCTACATAATCTATTATAAATAAAAAATATAATTAAAATATATAATTAATCTAGTATAATATACTTATAATTACACAAACATAATAATATATACATATAATTATGTACCCAACGGAACACCTAATAATTTATAATAATATTGATTTGATTAAATTGCTATTCAGCCCTCTTCCTCTCTCCTAATTTTTGCGTGCCCGACAGGGTCCATATTGATCTTTTATTTGTTTATACCATCTCTGTAACATATGGAATGCAATAAAAAATTGAGTATTGAGAAGCCGGCAGACAATTCTACAGGTTCGCACAATAAATGTGGAAGCAAAGCTCTTTGTTAAGGCCGTGCAACGCATGCCAAGGTCAGTCTGTGGATGGATGAACTTTAATTACATCGAGACTCCTACGTGCCTCGGAAAGCACATTAAGCCTTTCATTCCGGCAGTCATTCGCGGAGCCTTCACTGTTTTCAGTCAGTTCCAAAATCTAACATCCACTCTTACCAGAGAGTATCGGGTTATCCGGTAACTGGGTTGTGGCGGTTGGATAGACAGTTGCTCCGTGTAAAATACTAGTATTCGGCTGCATCAATCTGGTAATACTGCAAGCCGAGGTTAGTAATGAAAAAATGAAAGCAGATTAAACATACCCACTTCACGATTAAAAATGCACTCTTCTAGTACATTTGTTATGTCCATTAAAATTTACAATAAGTTACCGGAATACATCAAAAATAAAATTAAAATTAATATCTTTATCAATAAATTAAAGCAATTTCTAATAACCAAAATCTACTACACTATTGACGAATACTTTAGCGATAAATTTCAACAACAATAAAAACTATTTTTACATAATACCTAAAATACATAATAATATTTCGTTTGTTATAATTGTCAATAATGTAATTCGTGCATTATAATATAAAAATACATAAATATAACTTAAAACCAAATATATAAATACCATAAAAGCAAATAATACTATTTTAACGATACTACTTCTTTTAATTTATTATATATTTATTTATTTTTTCCTTAACAAAAAGCGCCTTCATCCTCTCTCCTATTTAAAATTAACTTTGCTGTGCCCGACAGGGTCCATAATTGATTCGATGATTTAGCATACCGACTGTTATATGATGTACACATTATGGAATGCAATAAAGTATTGAGTATATTTGCGACAGGCTTGGAGGACGATGAAGATATGTACTGGACTTATATTTCTAACTGAAATTTTCATCACTTTTGGTACTGGAAGCGAAGCTCCATCAATCAATAATAATGGTGGTAGGTTTGGATGGACGCATCTGTCATTCGCGGCGTTCGTGGACCATCGACTTGAATTTGTGTGCTGTCATATATCATGAAATAGGAAGCACGCTCTAAAAAATGCCATCGCATGTTTTAAAAGAGTGTGAGCAGGGTTCACCCTTGCCTTCTTTTAAAAGTTAAAGGCAGGGGCTGGTAAACGAGTGAAAACCTGATGACGATTGCAGTAATTAACGACTAAGAATATAGGTAAGGTGGTACCTAGTCTTTATATAATAGATCTTAAATCTATTATAGAAAGACTGGGTACCACTGACTGGGTGGAGATAAAGGAAAAAAACTTTTTTACAAAAAATTACCGACTTCCAAAAAAAAAAATGGAAAATAACTTTACTTTCGGAACTCGGTGACTATTGTTTGTTTCATTGAATTTTTTTGCCGAAAAAACATTTTACCCTTTTTAGTAATCGTATCACAGACAAATCCTTGTCAAGTATCAATTTCGCAATTTCTTTTATTGGATGACACATTTTTTCCTACTATTTTGATTTAAAAACCAAACTACAGAACCGATTTTGGTGAAATTTCTATGGGACCAATCGGGAAGAATTATAAAAGAAGAATTTTTCAAATCGGTTCATAAATGACGTAGATATGAGGTAACAAACACAAAAAAAAACAACCGAATTGAGAACCCCTCCTTTTATTGAAGTCTGTTAAAAAGTGGAAGAGTAGAAAAAACCGTAGAAAACAGTAGACTAACCTAATTTCAAACCATAAACAGTTCAATGCACATTTCTATCTGACAGAACACGACATTTCCGACATACGTAGCCACATTTGAGCCGCCGCCGTCCGTTTAACCGCTGGACCGCAAACTTCAATTATCGTAAACGATTGCCTGCCTGTTGGTAACGGTGTGACTCCTCTAGCTAAATGCTAATATGTCTACCGAATATGCAGGCGGAAAATCGCGTTCGTGCTGTGGTGAATATGGGAGTTCTCTATCTATGGGAGTTTTCTATCTCACTACTTTGATAAGAAACACTGAAGCAAATTGAGTGACCACACAGACTTTTAAATGTGTTTAAATGTTTTATAGTTATTAAAAAATAATCAGCTGTTCAAACAAAAATGCAAAACTTACAAAATGTAAGAAACTGCTGTTAAAAAGGTAAAAGTTAGAGTCACCTTTTCTAATCCAATATTACATTGACTTTTTCTGAATTGAGTTATTGAAGACGACTTACTTAGGTATACGGGGTGGAAGGGACAGCGACGCGAAAACAGAAACCACATACTCAGTACATCATTCTACACCCCCGCACATAGAAATTTTTCGTCAGTTTAAAAAAAAATTGTTCCAAATTCAAATTCAAATAATTTTATTTGTAGAACATAGGTTAGTACATATTCTTATTATATTCTCATTACAATTTATAATTGGTAAAAAATAATTAAAACATATTAATAAATAAAATTCAATCATAACAATAAAAAATGCATAGGTACATTTACATTAATTACAATAACAATAAATTTCATAATCAGATAATAAAATATTAACATTAAATTAGATTAAGTAGAAAAGGGAAATAATTGAAAAAAAAATAAAACATTTAATGAAAAGAAAATTAAATGTCATTACATTATAATTTGTCTTCTAGGTACTCATACATTCCATACATACATTTTGACCGTGCAGGTATTGCACATTTGTAGGAAACAGCTGTTTTTTTTTAATTACCGACGAAAAGTGATACAGAATGATGTACTGAGTATGTGGTTTCCGTTTTCGCGTCGGTGTCCCTTCCACCCCGTATGAGTCTTAAATTTTGAATGATGAGTGCTGCAAAGTAAAGGAAATACCCTAATTATATAGAGCGTAATTATATCAATCTTAAAACAGCTCTTTTTAATTATAAATAATAAAAGACGCTCAAATGAGATCACTTACGTATTTCCATTGATTGAGCAACTACAACTTTGTAGATTAGTCGAGCTTGCAACGTCACCTATGGCTGATACATGACGAAATACGAGGAAACAAAATTCTAACTAATTACGTGTGTAATTAGGTACTTCATAACTCGTCATTGAGGTTTTCACCCAATTGTTAAGGATTAATTGTAATAAAAAAAAAAAACTTTTATTCTTACACTACATGGCCCATGTAGTGTTAATGCAAACAATTGCTTAAAACTATGTCAGTAGACACAATTATAATTGTAATATTAGACGTAATTATTTTAGGTACGTTTATCAAGCCTACATGACATGTAGCTTGACAAACCTACCAATTGTAAGCCCATCCACTCACCTGGATGGTCCAGACAGACATTGAGATTGATGGAGATTGGATTCATGGACCAGATGGTCCTGGTGGTGTTAGGCAGGGAGGTCTCACTTCCCCGAAGCTTTTTAATACATAATATGTCAATGATCTTCTTGTGATAAGATGGAATAAGTTTAAATAACTTAAGTTATATAGATGACATGATGCTGCTGAGCCCCTCAATCTGTGGTTTAAGGAAGTTACTTTCCGTAGCAGAATTGTACGCTGTGAAGCATGGACTGAAGTACATTCCTAAGAAAACTGAACTATTGGTGTTTAGAGGTAGGAATCAGAGTCCCACATAATGTTCCATCCATAAAACTTAATGGTTTAGTTTTACAGAGAGTAACCCAATTCAAATATTTGGGTCATATTGGGACTACGGACTTAAAAGACGGCTCGGATATGGAAAGGGAGCGTAGGGCGTTTGCGATGAGGGGAAAAATGGTGGCTCCAAGGTTTGTTGGTTGCTCAGTACCAGTAAAAATTACAATTTTCAAAGGAGACTTCATATTGTGACTGAGGTCTTAAAAGACGGCTCGGATATGGAAAAGGAGCGTAGGGCGTTTGCGGTGAGGGGAAATATAGTGGCTCGAAGGTTTGCTGGTTGTTCAGTACATGTAAAAAATACAATTTTCAAAGGATACTGCCAAACATTTTACACCAGCATCTTTTGAGCTCATCATAACCAAAAGTCCGACACTACCTTACGTATTCAATATATCAATATAGCTATGCCTTCCGAGTGTTATTGGGGCTTCCACCTTACTGCAGTGCGTGAGGTATGTTCGCTGACGCTCATACAGATGATTATTTTGCGATAATGCGAAAGAAAGTTGCCTCTATCTTACGCAGAATAGGGGGAAGATCTAACGGCATTCTGAAGGTTCTAGCGGAAAGACCATCATGGTCCATCTGGTCCATGGATGGTCTGGATCTGGTTGGTATGCCTGTCGCCTGTTATGAACTAACCATAATCAAATATTATTCTAACACAGATATAGTGGTGAAAAAAACAGGAAACATAGCATGTCTTTTTAGCAAAACATTTTTTTTTACCCGGTATCGGCGTCAAGAAACAGATGCCTATATCCAACAGCGGTACATTCAGGCTGTGGTGGATGTTGATGATTAAAAATGTTAATTGAGGACTACCCCAATTGTGATCAGCGAGGCACATCACATAAAATAATATTACACAATCATTATTCTGATACTGTTAAGGAAAAATAGTACTTATTCAAACAAAATGACGCACGTGCAACATTTTTCAATAAAAAAGCCAGATACAAACAGAAAAAAAAGAAGAAAAAACTTGTTCTGAACAAAACTCATTCTACATACGAACTATACGAGAGTTAGGCGGGCTTCACACGTTCACACTCAATTCAAACATTTGAGTCGGAGCCCGAGAGATAAATAATAGCAATAAATAATCTGGCCGTGACACCGGCCGTGTGGAGTGGGCTTTACTTCGCGTCACCGACTGTGAGTGGATGCTTATTACACGGTGGGAGAAATATTATATTCTGTTTTTATTCTGTCAGGGACATTTTTTGCCCTAGTACCATAACGTGTCTGTTTACGCCTGTTTTTAACGGTAGATACACAGAGGTGTGTCTTTATTACACTCACATTTCGCCAGTCATGCCAGTTCTCATGTAATAAGCGGTAAGCGGTAAGCAACCGGGCAGAAATATAGACTGGGACCCGTCACTGACAAATTGCAGATAGAAAAACCCAGGATACCTGAAAATCGAACCCAGGACTTTAAGCTCAGCACTAGTGCCTGCGGCCACTAGATAAAGGTTCTTCTATTCTTCCATAAAATTCAGATATTATATTCACCAAACCACACTGCGCCCGTGTAGTTACGTCTACTTCCTCGCATACTGTGTCCCCGTATTGAAACATCATCGTCATTGCCATCGTCAACATCATCGTCTTTTGTTTATATGTTATTTATTATAATTATATTAGAAGCTTTTTGTAAGCTGTTATATATTATTTAACTTGCCTTGTTTAGTCAGTTAGTGTACATGTATTGGTCAAATCTTGTGCCTGAATTTAAAACCAGTTTCCCCCCAACCGATTGAGCAAAATTTTGCACAATCTTTGGTTCTGGTGACAATACAGCCAGGACCACCTCCTCTCGAGAGAACTTCCCAACGGTTAATAGCGCCGACACGAAACTTTGTATACGCGTTCAATGTTATTTTTTTTACTTTAATGTATTATTTCGCTTGGAATCTTTCCGAGAGCAAAAGTGCCTTATGTCCTAACCCCGGTCGTGGTCTATCCGTGTACCAAGTATCTAAATCCGTTCATTTTGATGGCGTGGAAGGGTATAAGTCAGTCTGTTATTATAAGTATTATTTGAAGTGTTCGCTAGCTCACTTCGGTGTAACAGCACCTCCTATTTATTGGAACGCCTTTTGTTGTTGGTCGGTAGATGGTCGTTTGTTTTGTTTTACGTACGAACGCTAATGATTCATGGCATACGCTCCGACGCTCTTCGAGTTGGTGTAATTCACTCTGATTTGGGTGGCATTGTTCATCCCATGATGTGTTTTGATCTCATCGTTTTAAATTAATCTAAACCTTTTAGGTAGTCGTCCATATTTGAAGAGTCTTGTGGTACAAATTGAAAGGTTAAAGAAATACGCTTGTTGCAAAGTGGGCGAGAATTGGCGCGAAACAAAAGAATGGCGTCAAAATGAGCTTTATTGTAGCAGCCGGTTCTTCTTTTTTTTGTTATCGTGTGGTTAGTACCTGACCTGGTGTCAGAGATTTTTTGCCGCCCATGTAGCTCTGACTTGGCTTTACATGCCGTCTAGAAATATACTTCAGGCATGCTGGTTTCCTTACGATGTTCTCCTTCACCGAAGTAAGTGATAATTACACAGAAACAGCTGGTAAAAAAAGCTATGAATGACGATAAAGGGTCGCTAATGTGTTACTTCAAAGAAAGAAGGCTGGCATTTTTTTTGGCAAAAGAATCAGCATTGCCATCTAACGTGGCATTGCAGCCTTCTGGGCACTTTTCCTGTTGACAGCGATGTGGACGAATTTTTTGACGACCCGTAATTATACATATTTTTTTTCTTATTTTAGATCTAATATTAGTTTGTAATTAAGGTAAATATTTTGATTATTTAATCAATTACTTTGTCAAAAAAAAAAATTCAAAGAAATTCCAGACTATTCTTGATTTTTTCCAGATGTATGTATAAGTAGCCTTCAGTCACATCTTAGCCTGTTGGTCATACAATAGTATATGTCCGATTTCTTCCTGGCTGTCTGCCCGTCCGAATTTGTTTTATTTTACGGTCATAATTCACGGCATACACTCCGAAGTTCTCTGAGTTGGTGTAATTCACTCTGTTTTGGGTACCATTGTTCATCCCCTGATGTGTTTTGATCTCATCGTTTTGAATTAATTTAATACTTTTAGACACTAGTCGGTATTTTTACAGCCAAGTAACTCTTTTGTAATCTTCAGTTTTCTTCCAAAAAGTTGTCGTCAATATTTTCACATCAATTATATAATCTCGACATCGGCAGTATAAGGTCGGATGTGCCAATACAGAGAGTTTTGTACATACGACCTTACGTTTCTGACCATAAGGTAGGAACCCGACCTCATACACCAGTATAAGTCCGATTTCTATCTGGTTGTCTGCCAGTCCTCATTTGTTTTGTTTTACGGTAATAATACACTCCGACGCTTTCCGAGTTGTGTTGCTGATTCACTCTGTTTTGGGTGTAATTTCATCCCTTCATTTGTTTTAATCTCATCGTTTAGGATTTCAAGGTTTGTTTTCAAACACATTATCAGTATGTAAGTACTTTTCAGAAAAGAAAGAAGGGGTTGTTATTGACACACAAATTTCGCATTGTATATCTTTTTTTAACCGACTTCAAAAAAAGGAGGAGGTTATCAAATCGGTTTTTTTTGTGTTTGTTACCTCATATCTCTGTCATTTATGAACGGATTTCAAAAATTCTTCTTTTATCTGAATGGATCTACTTCCCGATTGGTCCCATAGAAATTTCATCAAAATCGGTTAAGCAGTTTCGTTTTGAAATCAAAATAACTGGAAAAAATGTCATCCAAGTAAAAGAAATTGCGAAATTGATACTTGACAAGGATTTGTGTGTGATACTACAAATCCTTGTAACTAAAAAGTAGCTAACTAACTAAAAAGGGTAAAATAATTTTTTTTTTGCAAAAAAAAACCGATTTCCAAAAAAAAACACTAAAAAAGTGGAAAATAACTATACTTTCGGAAGTCTGTTTTTTTTTGTTATACTAACTAAATAGTGACTTTTGACGTCATAGTAGGTAGTCCAAAAGTGGCACGTTTGCTTTTCATACTGATCGTGATTCTTGCGTTATCTATGTATATTGATATCTGTGGTATACTCTATTAGCGTACCTCGAAATATGACTGTACCCTTTATGTTACACGCTGTACATCACATTGCACAGGATCTACAAGACATTCAAGTTCCACTTTCCACTTCAGTGACTATCCAGATCACCCATATGAATAAATAAAATGACTTCCTTGATTCGTATCAGATGAATATCCAATTTTCCTTTCTTATCTATTGATACCCTACAACCCGTCCTGTAGATACAGAAATATGTCAGAAATGTAATATGAGGATCAAAACAGAACGTGTTTTTCTTGTTACAGTTCACAAAGAAACTGCTGGGCCAGTAAACAGGTGGGTGCAAGAAGGTTTAGCATTATAAACTTCAACTAACTTTTAACTTCTGCATTTGAAGCGTGCAATGGGGTTATCGCGCATGAATTCGCCGCTAGAGGTGTTCGTGTAGAGTAAGGTCTTCAGAAATGACAGATGGCATAGAGTGTTCCCGCGTTCCGCGCTTTCTTATCACGTAGTTTTATTAATATTCACGAGTGTGGTCAAGATTGAGCCATTCCTGATAAATTATGACTTGAAGATTGTAGGTAGCCAATTGGGAATTCTATTATAATTTGTTAGTACTTGAAGGAAGAATGATTTTAAATGTTTCATGCTTGCTAATTTTAGGGACATTATTGTAAATATGTACCTTATGTTTACACTATGTTGTTAAAAGTAATTAAATAAACTTTTTATGAAGTTATTGGTACTTTAAAGTATAAAATAGAATTAATGACAGGACCTTACTAGACAGTGGCGCCATCTGGTGAGCTCAAAAACGATAGCCCTCATTGTTGCAGTGCCTTACTTGTGTCTAGAGGTGGTGGTCCATTAATTTGAGTACTATGTGGAATTTCCTGCTGCGGTGCTTATTATTTTGACTGAATTGTCAGATATTTTAGTTCTACAAAGACGAGATGAGATGATTTGTTGTAAACCACCAATGGAATTTCGTTATTTACACTTCTCGTCTTCACTTAGCTCTAGTGGAAACGGTTGAGCAAAGAGGAGAAGTGTCGCAATTGTTTGGGCCAGTGAAGACGAGAAGAGACGTGAGCGGTGTGCGGTGAGCGGCTTGCGGTGAGCGGCTTGCGGTGAGCGGTGTGTTCTGTGTGGCGTGCGATGAGCGGTGTGCCGTGTGCAGCATGCGGTGAAATGTGTGCTGTAAGCGACGTGCGGTGAGCGTTGCGTTGTGAGCAGCGTGCCGTTTTGGACAGCTCTTTTTCACTTTGCAAATCTCCACACAGCTTCGGTGGATACAACCTAGCTTTTACGCATCTCTTCTTCTCTCCGCTTTGCACATCTCCACTCGTCTCCTCTTTGGTGGAGTCCTCGCCTTAATCAGAGTGTATGAATAAACCGTTTTATTAAAAATAAAGTGGGATTTCTGCAATCTTCACTTTCTCAGTGGCCAGATTCAAATGTCAAAGCTCATAACTTCGCAACCGATTGCACACGGTTGTACAGTTGGACGCATAAATACGAGGATATTGTGTTTGCAAGCTACACGTATCGAAATTATACTGCTGGGGATAAAACTATTTTCTCTGAAGTAATGTATGAAGTGGGAGATTAGTGAGAGAGGTTAAGAGCGCTTGGTAAGGTCAGTCTGTGGATGTGAAGGATCATGCTATCCAAAGATCAATGATTGAGAACAGTGACGACTACGTCATAAGAAATTTTTCATCAGTTATTTATTGTGCGGGGTTGATCCAGGTATAATTTCGGGAAGAGTGAAAAAATGCGTTGCTTGATTGAATGTGCAATTTTATTCCAACAACGCATTTTTTCACTCTTCCCGAAATTATACCTGGATCAACCCCGCACATGGTCCTTCGAGCCGGATGTGGAGATTTGAAGAATATTTACTCCGATCAGCGAATTGTTATAAAGGGATTGAAGAATTGGTGTACATCAAAAATTATAGTCGACGCCCGGCGTGGCCGGTGAATTCTGCTACGTCATTCAAAGGATTATTGGAATTTACGTGGTCTGGATACTTAATAGCTGAGAAAAGGCGTATTTATTATTAAATTTGTGTACCCAACACTCTATTTAACAGGTATAATTAGTGTAAGTCAGCCGTTAATAGCCAGGTTAGTACGAAATACCTATTGTCATTTTTCTTTGTTCTGTGAGTGGTTACAAATTGTAATATAATTATTAACTGATCAGTAATTATTGTTCAGTTTTGTTATTTATACATTGTTAAAGAGTAGTTCTTTATAGTAACTGCATTATTTTGCTTTACGGTGTAATATTTTTACAGTTATTGAGACAGTTATGTAATCATATTAGTTAGCACAGGTAGACAATAGAAATCATTGCAATTGCAGTGTTATTATTAAAGTTTAGTACAATATAACCGTCAAGACGCATGGTTTATTATAAATTCTAAATCATTATTTATGTAAATTCACTCTAAAGTTAGTGTATTTTAATCATGTACGTATTTCAGGCTGCTTCATTAATTTAAACGTTGCTATAACTTTATTTATATACATTCCAGGTTGATTGCACCAGCTTACGCAATGCCAGAGGATAAGGAATTAAATAAGGACAATAAAGATCTCGTTAGGAAACGAGCGAGTTGCAAAGGAAAGGTGACAATGTTCTCAAACTATCTAAATTCTTTGAATCCTTCTTCCTTGAGCCCTACTGAGGTAAGCGAGTTGCAATTACGTTTTACTAGACTCGAGGCGTTGTATGCGCAATATGATGGGGTGCAATTAATGCTGGAGTGTAGCACAGATGACTTGGATGGTCAGATGTCGGAACGCGAGGAGTTTGAATCTCTTTATTACAAAACCCTATCTAAAGCTCAACAAATGTTGGACGATAATAGGAAAGGAGATTCTAATGATAATTGTGATGTAATGTCGCGTTCTAGCAATCATAAGTTTGTTAAATTACCGACTATTCAGTTGCCGAAATTCAGTGGTTCTTATACTAACTGGTTAGAGTTTCACGACACATTTGTTAGTCTCATCCACTCAAACGACGATATGGATGAAATAAATAAATTTCACTATTTGAGGTCATCCCTAGAAGGGTCTGCTGCTGTGGTGATCAACTCAATTCAGTTTTCTTCTGCAAATTATTCGGTAGCGTGGAATCTTCTCTGCGAGCGGTTTGATAACAAACACCTGCTTATCCAACATCATGTTTCTGCATTATTTCAAATCGACACCCTTCAAAAGGAGTCTTCAGTTAATTTAAAGGGTTTACTTGATGTTGTTAACAAAAACATACGTGCCCTAGAATCCTTAAATGAACCTGTTAATCATTGGGATACTTTACTCATTCATATTGTCACACATAAATTAGATAGCAAAACATATCGTGAATGGGGTGAGTATAAGGGCCGCCTGGACAAGAATTCTAAAGTTACGTTTGAACTATTTATAACTTTTATTAAAAACCGTGCTGAGATATTAGAAACGTTCGAAATGGAAACTTCTACGAATACTAAACACTCACACACAGTTAAAAATTCAAACAAGGTTAGGTCAATGTTAGTACAGGATTCTAATAAAAATAATTCAGGTGAAAGTTCTAGTAAACAGGATGATGGTGTTTCGAATAAGCCTAAGAATTGTGTTATGTGTAACGGTGATCATAAGTTAAGTAGTTGTTCTCAGTTTTTATCGTTGAGCAATGAAGCTCGTTTAAAGTTATTACCTAAATACAAAGTTTGTTACAACTGTTTTAATCTGGGACATTATGCAAACAATTGCAAAAAGCCAGGTTGTAAAATATGCCGTCGTAAACACAACACTATTGTTCACGTTGATAAATCCTTGAAGTCAGACGCTAGTGGTGCTTCTGCTAGCAGTGTTGTTATTGATAAAAATGGCAGTGCGACTGTCTCCACTCATCCCATTACTGTAGGTATAGGTACCGGTGTGTCGCTGTCCGCGAGTGTAGAACACGGCGACGTGTTATTGTCCACTGCACTCGTCAAGGTCATGAGTATTAATGGTCAGCAGTATGTTGCTCGTGCTGTGCTTGACAGTGGCAGCACGTCATGTCTCATGACTGAGAGGTTATACCACCAGCTAGGTTTGACTGCCAAGACTGTAAACAATTCTATTATAGGTGTTAACAACTCGTCATCTTTTATCAATAAAATGTGTGCTTTATCAATAAAATCTTTAAATAACAATTTTAGCATGGATATTAATTGTTTTGTTCTCCCATCCATCACCGATAAGATTCCAAGTAAGCAAGTTAACTTGTTAAAAATTAAAATTCCGTCTGATGTTTGTCTCGCAGATCCCAACTTTTACTCACCGGCGCCTGTCGATATGTTGCTGGGTGCTGACATCTTTTGGGATTTATTGGAATCTCAACGAATTAAGTTGGGTGATGGGCAACCAATTCTTTGTGAGACTAAATTGGGTTGGTTGGTCTCCGGCCCAATTAACAGTTGTATTTCTTCTAAAATTTTAAAATGTAATTTTATAAAGGTGTGTTCAGACTGTGACGATGAATTAAATTTTAATGTTGATCAACAACTCACAAAGTTTTGGCAACTTGAAGAAGTGTGTACTTCGTCTCCATATTCCCCAGAGGAGAAGCTATGCGAGGAGCATTTTATGAAAAACACTACTCGTTTGGAAAATGGTCAATTTTGTGTTAGGATTCCTTTAAAATGTTCCCCGGACAATTTAGGCGAATCTTTGTCAAGAGCCAAACATTGTTTTGCTTCTTTGGAACGTAGATTTAAATCTAAAACTCAATTTTGTAATATGTACAAAGACTTCATTATGGAATATGAAACTTTAGGTCATATGTCTAGATGTAAAACTATTGATGATCAAGCGTTTTACATTCCGCATCACGGAGTTCTGCGCGAAAGCAGCGCCACCACTAAGTTAAGGGTGGTCTTTAATGCAAGTAGTTTAACCAACACTGGTATTTCTATTAATAATATCCAGATGATTGGACCCGTGGTACAGGATGACCTTTTATCGATCCTGTTGCGTTTTAGACAACATAAGTACATCATAGCTGCTGATGTTGAGAAAATGTACCGGCAGATAGTTGTTCATCCAAATGATAGGTATCTTCAACAAATTATTTGGCGTGATAATCCGTCAACTCCATTACACGCTTATCAACTTAATACCGTGACCTACGGCACGGCCAGCGCTCCTTACCTAGCAACCCGGTGTCTTCGACAGTTAGGGCTAGAGTGTGTTGATAAGGAGATTGGTGACGTCATCCTCCACGACTTTTACGTGGATGACTTGCTCACCGGAGGAGATGACATCAATAAGGTCAAAGAGTTGCGTCATAAAGTTACTTCAACGCTCGCTTCAGCGCAGATGCATCTAAGAAAGTGGAAGTCGAATGACATACAATTGGTAATTGGTTCTGACTTTCCCCAGTCTTCACTGGATTTGAATGTTGGTGGATTTGAGTCAACCAAAACCTTAGGCCTAGGTTGGCAGCCACTGTCAGATTACCTTTGTTTTCCAATAAGTCAGTCAGTTAATTTTAATAACACAAAACGTGACATTATTTCGATTGTTTCACAAGTTTTTGATCCTCTTGGATTATTGGCTCCGTGTGTAATTGTTATGAAAATATACCTTCAGAAGTTATGGTTAAAAAAAATTATCTTGGGATGAACAGCTATCACCGGACATTAGTAAGCTTTGGAATGAAATGATTATTAAATTACCTAAATTAAAAGAAATTCATATTCCACGTCGAGTTTTAATTGATTGTTATGAGTTTTTAGAATTTCACATTTTTACTGATGCGTCTGAACGCGCCTACGGCGCTTGTCTGTATGTAAGAAGCGTTGATAAGCAGGGACAGGTTTTAGTGCGTTTATTGTTAGCCAAAAGCAGAGTTGCGCCACTCAAGCCGACGACCATACCCAGACTTGAGCTATGCGGTGCTCTTGTAGGTGTTCGCATCTTTGAAAAGGTTGTAGCAGCATTACGAGTCAGCGCGCGACGCACTTTCTTTTGGACTGACTCCACTATTGTTTTAGGGTGGCTAAAAATGTTACCAAATAAATTACAGCCGTTCGTTCGTAACAGGGTTGCCGAGATTTTAGATAAGACTGGTGGCTGTGAGTGGAGACATGTTCCAATTGACCAAAACCCTGCTGATCATTTGTCTCGTGGAGTAGACATTAATTTATTATCTAGTTTAGATGATTGGTGGTCCGGTCCTAGTTTTTTAATGAATGAAATTTCTTATTGGCCTTCTAAATTAATGAATTTTAATGATGAAATTTTGCCTGAAATGAAATTAGATGTCACCTTGCATGTTTTATTCAATAACAATAAATTTGATGAATTGATTAATTTTACACGGTTTTCAAACTTTTTAAGACTTCAGCGAACAGTCGCCTATGTTTTACGTTTTATTGACGCATGTAGAAAACAACCTATTCGCGGTCCTCTTTCTGTGCATGAACTAGAAAGGGCTTTAAACTTTATTATATGTTTATCTCAAAGGCAATCTTTTAAAGACTATAAATTACTACTTAATAATAAATCGTTACCCAAGAAAAGTGAATTAAATAAGTTTAACGTTTTTCTAGACGAGAATAATATAATGCGAATTCGAGGTAGATTACAACATTCAGATTTTCCTTATGATAAAAAGCACCCGATTCTTATTCAATCTAGCCATCATTTTTCTAAGTTACTTTTTAATTATGAGCATAAAAGATTATTTCACGCTGGACCCCAGTTATTGTTGGCGTCGATACGAGATACCTACTGGCCCATACGAGGTCGCAATTTAGCTAGGATGAGCTGTAAACAATGTGTTCGTTGTTGCCGATTTAGAGGTAAAACTGTAAGTCCTATTATGGGAGATTTACCACAGCAGCGACTTCTAGCAGGTTTTCCTTTTGAAAATATAGGCTTGGACTATGCAGGTCCTATTCAGTCAGCTGTTCGACAAGGTCGTGGCTGTAAATTAGTAAAAGTTTATATAGCTATTTTCGTTTGTTTTTCTACAAAATCAATTCATCTTGAATTAGTCGGTGATTTAACAAGCAATACTTTCATTATGGCATTAAAGAGGTTCATCTCACGTAGAGGAAAGCCGACAAATATCTACTCAGATAATGGCACCTCATTTGTTGGTGCATCTAATGACCTTTCTAGGTTTCTTAGGGCGAGTTGCGATTCGCTATCTGAGGAAATGGCTAAGGAAGGAATTAAATTTCACTTTATTCCTGCATATTCCCCTCATTTCGCTGGCCTTGCGGAGGCTGGTGTTAAATCAACCAAGCATCACTTAGTCAGAGTGCTGGGCCTTTGTAACCTTACCTACGAAGAGCTATACACCATGATGGTTCAGGTTGAAGCAATTTTGAACTCCAGACCACTGACGCCGTTATCATCGAACCCCGAGGATCTGACGCCGCTCACACCCGGACACTTTTTGATTGGACGTCCTATGACATCGCTGCCGTCACCTGATTATCGAAACCAGTCCATCAATTCTCTGAATCGATTTGAGCGTATTGAGCTTCTCCGACAACATTTTTGGAGTAGATGGAGCAAGGAATACATATCGGAACTCCAACTTCGCACGAAATGGCGAGCATGCAAGGGCTCCTTGAAGCTGAATTCTTTGGTCCTGTTAAAGGAAGACAACCTCCCCCCACTCAAGTGGAAAATGGGTCGGATCGTTGCTACGTATCCAGGGACAGACGGCGTAGTCAGAGTGGCAGACGTCAAGACTTGTAGTGGTCTGTTACGCAGATCATTCAGCAAGATTTGTCCGTTGCCTATAGATCCGGAGTCTGAGGATTCTTAGTGGTTGAAAGGCAGGCTTTCAACGCCCGGGGGTATGTTCCCGCACATGATTCAATCAAGCAACGCATTTTTAAACGCATATTAAAAAAACAGCAACAAAAAGAAAAAAAATGCACCAAAAAATATGAAGTACATTAAATTTTCCCAAAGTTTGTTAAATTAAAACCAACAAAGTAATTACATCTCCCAAATAAATAGTCAAATCTCTTTATGGATTAATTAATTAAAATGAAAACACAGAGGTAAAACCGATTTTAATTATTTTTAAGTTCATATCAGGGAACTCCGTATCCATTATTTCAAACCAGTGAATTGTCAAAATATTGAAAACGTGAACTGTGAAATACCAATTTCAGTAGTCCTCCCATAAAATTCAATCTCTGTGCTCCGCGGGTTCAAGATAAATTGGCTAGTAATATTCACCAAAGTCTGGTGGGTACAATAAGATGCCCGTATTTTGTAACTTTTATATTTTTATTAAAAAAAAGTCTTTATTTCACTTAACCTTTATTTCATTTCATCAACAAATGTACATTTGTGTCGTAGTGGTTTTAACAATAAATATAACACAAAAATTAAATAATGATCCTAAAGCCAGAAAAAAAAAACAAATACTACATCCCACATTGGTCCCAACATTATTAGTCTTAATAGTTATAATAATTTAACTTAATATTAATTCAAAATCAATATAAATTCAATTCAAAGACACTCTTCGCTCCTTTGACAATGATTTAATGTTATAATTACTTTACTTTAAATAGCTTTTTATTCAATGGATCAGAAAAATGTTTTGAGTGCGTTATAAAGGAGTTTGTTATTTTACTACTTAGGAAATAATTTTTCGTTAGTGTTGCAGGCCGCATGCACAGCTCTCAGTTCTGAGTTCTATTAAATTTTTAACCGACTTCAAAAAAAGGAGGAGGTTCTCAATTCAGTTGTATATTTTATTTTTTTGTGTTTGTTGCCTCATATCTTCGTCATTTGTGAACCGATTTGAAAAAATCTTCTTTTATCTGAAAGGATATACTTACCGATTGATCCCATAGAAATTTCATCAAAATCGGTTTAGTAGTTTGGTTTTTAAATCAAAATAGTTGGAAAAAATATGTCATCAAAGTAAAAGAAATTGCGAAATTGATACTTGACAAGGATTTGTGTGTGATACGATAACTAAAAAGGGTAAAATAAATATTTTTTTGGAAGTCGGTTATTTTTTTGCAAAACAAGTTTTTTTAAAACAAGTAATAAACCCACTAAAACAATCACCTCATCGTGTGTGATGCCATGCTTGCAAATGAGCCAACCAATAGGCTTGCAGCTACGTGTGTGTCCTCTATGTAAGTCGGTTTTGCATGCACATTTAAAACTGTCTTACATAACCTATCGTCTATGGCCGGCTTTCATCATCACCTGCAAAGCATTTTTCCCAACTATGTTGGGAGTATTTTACATGGGGCGACCGACTATCTGTCCTCCACAATTCAGTTACTACTGGGTAATAAGATATACCTTGGTAAGACTGGTTCTGTGTGGACTTTCGGGCCACTGACTATTTGACTTCTCGTAACGCCTGTCAAAGACCTACAAATGACAGCCGGGACCAAATTGCTTAACGTGCTTTCCGAGGCACGGAGGAAGCTTGGTAAGTCATGGGTGGTCACCCATCCACAGACCAACCTAGGCAAGCGCAGCTTAACCTGAAGATCGATCCGAGCGGCTGTTATTATTTAGCCACGAGCTCCTCTATGGCCGGCTTTACGTGTAGAAAAAAGTGAGCATCTACGCGTGTGTCGCTAGACGCAAGTCGAATTGCCTCATGTCGTGAACGGGGCGTAAAAGTCAATTCACACATAATCAGTCATGCACGAACTGTGAACATAAAACCTTTGCATACATTGTATTTGAATAGCGAACGTTTTCCGAATACTGACGAGTTTTTCCGAATGGCATCGTCGAAATCATCATCTGCCTAGCCTTACCCAACTATGTTGGGGTCGGCTTCCAGTAGAACTGGTGAAAATATGAATGATATCATTTTTTTTTTGTTTATTATTATTTTAACCTCATTATGAATGGGTTAGTCCCTGAGTACCCCGGTCCCTGAGGCACCCGTACCGGAGTACCCCGAATGTGATAAATATTATTACATTTCTTTCTTTTGTTTTTTCTATTGTTTTCAACTTGTACGGTCGACATAAAAAGTGCTTGAATGTATGTGTTTGAAATACATAAGAAGAAAGTAATTTATTGGAAAGAAGATTGGAATTTTCGGGGCACTTTTAATTTCAAAAGCGTTCTTCAATGAAAGTATGTACATTATATGAAGCAATCACGGGGCATTTCTTTCCATATAATATCTTTTTTTTAATAAGCTGCACAAAATAAAAAAATAAAAAACAAATATTTTGCTTAAGCTGAACATCTAAACGAACTCATTTGCAACATCAAAACGTAAAAATAGTGACGTCCCATCAAATCTAAGCCATTTGCGGTAAGACTCCTCCTATCTTTGGAAGCCCAAGAGTTCTTTGATTCTAAGTCAGCCCCTTTTTCGATTCGTAACGTGTTTCATGTTACTAAATAATCATGTTATTAAATGAATTATTACCTGCTGTTATTAAAAATGTAAAATATGAACGTAACGTTTTTTTTTGGAGAGAGGAACCTCCTAAAAATACGAGCCGTGTCCAGGAGTACCGCTTTCTTAATCAAGCTCTTGATCCAGCTGTCTAACGAGAGCCTTCTCAGGTATTGGTCGAGGCTCTTGGCAATTAAGCCATTGGCAAGGATCACTGAGTTCACATCCCACATGTCGACAACCTCGCGAGCCAAATCAAGATATTTAATTATTGCTTATCTATCTTGGCTTTCACGAGGTTCTCGTCATGCGGGACTGTTATGTCAACAGCCACTGCGCGGCTCTGATCACTCCATCACCACTATATCAGGCTTATTAGCTACAATAGTCCTGTCAGTGATGATGGATTGATCCCAGTACAGTGTTAAATTGCCATTTTCGAGAATTGGGTCGGGCACCTATAGTGGGACCTATAGTGAGGCACTTCTGTTTTTGCGTATTTTTTAAATTATGTTAATATTGGAACATGTCAATGTTCCATGTAGGGTAGTCATTTTGATTTTCGGTATTGAAAATGCAACTATTGTGATAATAATTAAAACCTGTGATTGCTTTACGAAACTCTATATTGTATTCTCTAATAAAATTATAATATTTACCTTGACCAAGCAAGACTTACGTAATAAAATTTTATTTAACATTTCATCTGCTGACGGTACTTTTAAACTAAACTGACTTTTGATTGACTTTCTCAAGATAAAAATAAATCGGGGTACTCCGGTACGGGTGCCTCGGGGATCGGGGTACTCAGGGACTAACCCTTATGAATGACACAACGTGCTTTACTCGCGTTTTGAAAACAAGTTTGTGTGGTCGGTGTAAGTTCGAATTTGTGTTTAGTCAATTAGAACTTGTTTTTTTAGTTACCCGACTGCGCCAGAAGGAGGGTTATGTTTTTAGAGAGTATGTATGTATAATTGTTTGGCACGCTCTGCGGCCTGAACGGCTCGATGGATTTTAGCTTGAGAGGTTTCATTAGATTCGTATTTACTGTGAGAGTTACACTGGGTATATCAAAACTAAAAACAAAAAAATGGTGGATTTTTGGCGCCAAATTCAAAAGTTTGGCACGCTCTGCAGCCTGGACTGCTCGATAGGTTTTAGCTTCAAGAGTGTCGTTAGATTCGTGTTAATTGTGAAAGTGACACCGGGTATAAATTTTGAATCAGAACACAACATAAGCTGGGCGGTAAAAATTTGTTTGGCTAATCATCTGCGAAATCTTACACATTTGTAAACTAAAAAGCTGGAAATAAAAAACCCGACTGCGGTAAAAAACTTAAGTTAAAAAAAAACACTAAAAGCTAAGAACAAGCACATTTTAAATTTAAAAAGTTGTTAGCAAACCCTCCCGCCTGTTTCCAACTTTTTCAGTCGGGTTTTTTAGTTTTTTAATTACTTTTTTCTTTCTTTCGTTTGATAATATATCGAAGACACTTCCTGATGTGACATTTGAAAGGAACTGTGCATCTAGTTTTTTTTATATTTATAATTATCAGTGTGATCAATGCTCAGTCTTACCAAGGGTTATCGTATTTCCCGGTACTAACTGGGTTGTGGGGGTCAGATAGGCAGTCGCTTCATGTAAAATACTGGTATTCAGCTGCATCCGGTTAGACTAGAGAAGCCGACCCCAACAGAGTTGGGAAAAGGCCAGGCAGATGACGAATGTGATGATCAATGCTATTTTTTTTTCTGTAATGTCCAAATATCTCTTCACATTTTAGCAGGCTAATCAAGTTGTTAGGAAGAATACTAATCAACCATTGAACCACAAACCTACCAAATACAATCCCTACAAATAAAAATAAAATTTCCCCCACAAAATACCATCACACAATTTCGAAATAAGCACCCATTTCATATACGAAACTCTTGGAAGGACGAAATTATGGTTGATACCGTCGGTCGCAACAGGGGGGGGGGGGGGGGCGCTATACAGCCAGTGGCCTGAATAATTCATAATTCACTGCATCTTCGGCTTTATGCAAGCTATAAGAGCAACACAGCTTTAAATATGGAGGAGTGAGTCGGAATATTAGTGTTTTATGTTATGCAGAGGAATATTTTAAGGATTTATTTATGTGGCTTCTTGAATTTGTATATTCAGGGAGAGATGAAGTTGTTGTATTCGGAAATGGGTCTTTAAAGGAAGGATTATATTATTTATATGAAGGAAATAAAAAGCATTATTTTATGAAGCTAAGCCGCGCTTGCCAGGGTCAGTCCGTGGATGGGTGACCATTCATTGCAAGCTGAGTTACCTCCATGTCTCGAGCACGATTCATGTCTAAGCTGTTGTTCCCGGCTGTCAGTTGTGGATATTTGACAGTCGTTACAGGTAGTCAGTGGCCTGAAAGTTTGACAACCAGTCTTACCAAGGGGTATCATGTTACCCAGTGCTAACTGGGTTGTGGAGGTCGGATAGGCAGTCGCTCCATATAAAATACTGGTATTCAGCTGCATCCGGTTATACTGGAACCTGACCCCAACATAGTTGGGAGTAGGCTAGGCAGATGATGATGATAAAAACGGAAGAAGATCTGTTCGTCTGTTACTTTTCACACCTTAACAGCCGAATGGTTTTGGGTGAAATACAGAAACATCACATGAGTTAGGGCATACGATACTTTTATTCTACTAGGATTTGTAGGATAATTCCGACCTCCACAGTGCTTTTTTTTTTTTTTTTTTTTTTTTTTTTTTCTTTGGCTTCGCACGGTTTGTGCATTTAGCCAATGTCACGTTTATAACCACAGTGCTTGATATAACTCTTGCATCCAACGTGGCAATGCTGCCAGCCTTCTGGGTACTTTTCCCATCGAAAGCGATGCGGACGATTTTTTTTTTCATATTTGTGTATACTTTTTATTATTTATTTAACAGCTCATCCACACGGCTTCCGTCATTGACGATCAGTCATAAAACACGATATGTAATGACGGATGTACGTTCACATTGCATACGGAATCATGTTTTATCAAGATCCGGCAAAAATAACTAATTGGTGTTCCTTTGGTGAATCCGTCACAAAAAAATCACGATCCGTGTTTTTTGAAGTACCTGATTTTTAAAAGACGTTACGTGATTTAAGACGTTTCCGTCATTTTTCTCGATTCGTGATGCGTGTAAACACAGGCATGTAAAAAGCAATGCCGCCGTCAAAAAAATTGACGGATCGTGAAAAAAGACGATACGTCAAAAAACACGGATCGTCGTCGTGTGAACGGGCTGTTAGTCTACTTACAGTTTGTATGTAATGTACATTCGCAAAAAGTCTTTCGAAGTGATTATTGTAGAGCTCAAAGCTGTGTTAACAATGGCACTTTTACGTGTTTAAAACATTATTTTATGTGACTAAATAAATTCTATTTCACGGTATCTGAAAACGAAACTCAATATCCAACAACAAATGACAAAAAAAATGTTGCAATACTAAAACGATAGCCAAAGTTAGGCTTTTATTAAATTCAATTTTATGCATCCTCGGTGCAAAATCTGAAACTCCCGGTATCTAGTTTAAACTCGAGAGCGAAATAACCTCAATTCGAACGAGAAAAAAGTTTTTTTTTTAAACGGTTATTCCATTTATGTTTTTATTAAATTCTAGGTTATGCACTTCCAGAATAGGTCACTGAGAAACGATATCTACTTACTTTTTTAGGGAAACAAATGAAGGTGAACTGTTGAAACACTACAGGACAATGCTCTCGAAGAGAGAGCCGTAACGACAACCTTATTATTTTAGGAATCAAACAATAGACATTCTTTCTTTATCGTGTGGATAGTGCCTAACCTGGTGTAAGAGTTTTTATGCCGTCCACGGACCTCTGACTTGGCTTTACATGCCGTCGAGAAATATCCCTTAGGCGTGCTGGTTTCCTCACGATGTTTCCTTCACCGAAGCAAGTGATAATTATAGAATACGCACATGAATCTGAAAAATCTTGAACTTGAGACCTATGACTTGGGTGTCCGACGGTCACACCTTAGCACTGCTTAGAAAATACAAACATACACAGATAGGCGACAAAATAACCCTTGCAATCAGATAAAAAGGTGAGTGGAACAAGGCCGTCAACGATGTTAATGGAAATATTACTCAACCTCACTAATCACCATCAAACGAATTAGTATGCCCACTCAACCCGATCAAAATACAAAAAAAATATCGCTATCTTTTTTTTTTGCAAAAAGCTGAATCCGATAGGTTTTTATTAAATTCTGGGTTATGCATTTCCCGGTTAGTGTCGATGGATATGAACTGAGGGCATCTGGTTCAATAGAGCGGAAACTGCAGGGCGTATCGGCTTGTTTTTTTCCATATTTATATTCAATATTTTTTTATTTCCGTGATTTTTACACCCCTTAATAGGAAATATGTTAGTTATTAACATATGTTTGAAGCAGTTCGTTTTATGTTTCTAAAATTAAAACACGCCTAGTGTTTTGTGAGATAGGTGTTTTTTTTTAATACTCTACCTCGAAAACTGGCTCTTAAAGCACTTTTATAAAGTTCAACATGCAATGTATTTCATACTCGTCGATTTTTTTCATTTATTTCTACTAGTATTTTATTTCCATAGAAAACAATAAACAATTGTTCAATTCCTTTAGTCGACTTAATTGCTTTTTTTTTTAAATCTCACCCTCGCCTATGGCTCGGGTGTGAAATCAGCCTCGGCTGCAATGACAAAGTTTCCCTACATGTATCAAAATATACCATTTTCCGTAGTCCCTGTCACAATTTGCATGTCACTTAAGGGTAACCATTTCAATATTATTTGAATTTCACTGAGAATTTCTTAAGTGTTGAGATTATAATCAGTAGAATAACCCGACTACATCTGCACTAAGCTCTGACGACACTACTTACGTCATATCGCTCCAGTTGCTTGTATCCGTCGCATACGTTACCACAGTGTTGTTGACGTACAGTAACGTGGCTCCTGCGGTTAAGATGGCGTACTGTTTACGGAGAATGAACGCGTTTCTGCATTCATGGGTGGGTGTTTGCTGTAGGTGGATGTAAAAAGGGTTTATCTCCATGTTCTTTAAGTGTGGTGGGGGCATCTTAACAAAATCGAGCATCGGGTTTAAAGGGCAATTAATACCTTCAAAAAAAAACTGCAAAGTTTCTGAAAATCTGTTTTTGTCCCTTTGTCGGGGTTTTAGTTCCATTTTTTTTAGAAGATTTCGCGCATTATTTAACTTTTTTTTAAAGGATTTTTTCACCTTAACCGGATGCAGCTGAGTATCAGTATCTTACATGAAGCGACTGCCTATCTGACCTCCACAACCCAGTTACTGGTAATACGATATCCCTTGGTAAGAATGGATGTCAGACTTTCGGCTTCTGACTTCTAACGACTAATGACAGCCGGGATTGGTCCCGCCAACGGCTTAACGTGCTTTCCGAGGCACAGAGGAAATCCGGTATTTAATGATCGTCACCCATCCACCTTGGAAATCACGGCTTACCCTTGAAGATCCACCCGTGCGGCTGTTATTATTTAGCCACGAGATCTTTTAAACGTATAAGTTAAATATAATTTTATTTTTACCTTTGATTTTTACTTTATTGTGGCAGCGATGTGTTGTTCACACTTTTTTTTGTTTACACTCTGTTTTTTATAAGTGAAGACTTATCATTGGCTGTCAGTCTCACGTACTATTTTTAATCGGTTTTGTTAGCTGTTAGTCTTCCATAGATGATAAATAGATAAATAAATAAATAAATAATTCTTTTTCGTAATCACCTTTTAAAACCCTTCAGTTTAATACTTCGCTCGATGGGATTGGCAGATAAAAAAAAAAGCCGTCCAAAATCTGTCATGTTTTATTTTCCATAAAATTAAACGAATCTAACAATTTATAATTTATCGAAATCAGTCAATCCGTTTAGAAGTTACTATAGAACAAAGAAACGGACATACATATATACAGGTCAAACACATAACCCTACTTTTGGGCTTTACCGCAGTCGGGTAAACATAGTGTGTTTCTTGTGAATGTCTTTTCTATACCTCTCAAATTCATAAACGAACATTATCAGATTTCCACATTCCGACTCCAACAATACCAGACTTCACACATTCAATATATCGATGCTCACATTAACAAGCGATGCGGTGTGGCCAGAAAGTGATATCCAATTTACAAGCCTGTTGGCTAGCGTTGAACGGACAGACGGACAAAGCAGATATACGGAGGCCGTGATGCGGAAAATAACATAGGAGGAACCAGTAATAACTATTTCATATTGAGGGTTTCCTTTTGAGGGTTTGTTTTGAAAGATTCTTTTGAGAAAGGGTGGGATTCGATGTGTGAATGAATATAAAACACATTATTTTTGTACCCCATTACTCACCACCAACTACCACCATGGGAGGTGAATTATAGTTCGTCAAAAAAATCGTCTACATCGCTGTCAATAAGAAAAGTCCCCAGAAGACTGGCAGCATTGCCACGTTGCTTGGCAATGCTAGTTGTTTGCCAAAAAAACGACGGCTCTATGGTCACGTGAAGGGTCGATGAACCGCTTGGCGATATCCCAAAATACGAGGTGGGCTCTCGGACCTCATGATGGCCCTGGTGTTTCAACCCCAAAGGTCTAAATTAAATTAAATACTTATAGAGTGTAAATCAGGAAGGTGTGATTAAATAATAACAGCCACTCGGATCAATCTTAAGGTTAAGCCGCGCTTGCCTGCGTTGATGGGTGCCCATCATACATTACATACCGAGTTTCCTCAGTCCCTCGAAAATCACGTTAACCCGTTGGTCCTGATTGTCATTTGGAGATATTTGACAGTCGTACAGGTAGTCAGTGGCCCAAAAGTCCGACAACCAGTGCTACCAAGAGGTATGGGCGGCAGATCCCACGAGCTCCTCAATTATTGTTATTCTAAATGCAATTAGTAATTTGTGGAGCAAGCTGGCTTTAAACCAGCACCGCATATCCATTAAGGTCTTCAAAAAAAGCAAACAAAAAAACATTGACCTATATTTTATTCAGCGTCCGGTAGTTAGTAAACCCACGAAAGCAAAGACCACACTCAAAAGTAAACCATTTAAAATCTAACAGCAAAGCATAATACGTAATTCTGTTTCCAAAACCCAGCTGAAACGTACTAAGGGGGGCTACACATAACATGTTCGGGGCGGCATGATTCGGTACTTGCCAAAATAAATACAAAATGTACACAGAACTTCGGGCAAAAACCGGTCGGCTTAACTGGAACCGAACGTGGTTAAGTGATGGTAGATACCTAACGGAGTTTGCTGATCAATTTATAGGAGTGTGAGGAGCAGGGTGTAAAGTTCCTCCATACTCCATAGAAAAGGGAGCTTCCTTCGACAAGACGGGTGTCGTGTCTGCTGGGCTACTGCCCGACAGTTATTTTCGGGTGTTTCTATATGCTTTCAAGTCCGGATATCTTTAACAGCGCGATTCAGAACGTTGTTGTTAGTTCCTTCATTTGTGTCATAGATGGCGCTGTAGCACTTTTTGTACTATGTTACTGTAGTAGTTTTTGTAATGACGCTACAGGTTCGAGCCGAATGAAAGCTAAAAAATTGAAGTCCTTGCTTCGAATTGGCTTCATTGATACTGCCTAACCTTTCCAGAACTATATCGGTTGTAGTCTAATCATCCCATTAGATAGAAACGATGAAGTATGCTTCATTTAGGACCAGTTTTCATCACGAAACGACTGCCTATTCGATCTCCACAGCCCGATAACTGCGCAACATAATCCCTCTTTGGTACAGACAATTTGTCAGATTTTGAGCCCGAACAATTGTGTAGTACTCCCAAAACCTGATGGACGCAATGTTAAACTCAAGCAAGCGAATTCACGGGATGTAGTTCAAAATAATTGGGAGCAACGTATTTTTGCAAACATAACAAGTTGTTGGGAGTTTATGCAAGCGAATCTGATGCCTGTACGAATTTAGATGCTAATTTTAAAGGGGAAAGCGTACCGCGTTTGCCAAATTATGGTTTGACCAGACATTTTCGGTTGAAAGTTAGTTGACGCGTGTTGGGGACGAGTTGTGTTTTTGCATGGTTTTAACTAGGCTTTGATATTCAGGTTCATTTTTACAGACTCGAAAGGAAGCTTTACATAGATTTTGGATAGGTCTTTGTTCAGCAGCAAAGCAGTATTTTTTGCCGAATTATGGCTTGAAAGCCATCTGTGTGGGTCTCGGCAAATATTTCTGAGGTGCTGCAGAATCGGGGCCGTCGCTATAATATCCTGAAAGTACCTATTATAATATTATACGTGCAGGACATCCAGCGATTTTTTAGTGAAGTTGACCTACATAAATTGCCCGTGTAAGAGCTCTGACAGTAGGCCTTAAAAATAGTAATTTTTACTAGATCAGAGCGCCGAGAGGGGTCATCCTGTTACCTCTAATCGCCAGTGCCTACACTCCTCCTCAATCTATACATCACCCTTAAGGTCTTCGGTGATGAAAACATCCAAGATACTTAAAAAAATAGAAATTAAATAAAAACTCTTTCTAAAATTTAAAAAGCGTTAAAACGACATTCACTCTTGTTCAGGTCATCCAGTATTCGGTGAACAAAGCCACATAAAGTGTCCTTATCAACCTCTACGCCATAAACCACACAGAAATTATGAGTTTCGAAACTACCGTCGTATTTCATAATCAACAAACCCAGACTAACAGCGGACAAATTTTCCTGAGTTGTATTTATAAAAGCTACTCTACACTTAAGGTGGCGTCCGCTACGTCCCAGTCCTTACCCTCCCTGACCCTTGATCGAGCCAGCCCGCGATGCTGTGCCAGTAGTATTTAATCAGCCCCTAAATAATGATACCATTCAGATACAGCCTGTCTCTTTGCTGTTCTCCCCCAGCGACGCCCTAAACCGAGGCTCGTACCCCATAGGGGGTGCCTTGAGCGTGTAGTCGCTTAGCTTATAAGTTTTTAGTCCTGGCTGAAGGCCTTATACTCAAGGCACCCACAGGATAGTTCGGTTGAGCAGACGATAACTTTCTAAGTTGACCAGCGAGATGCCATTAAAAAAAAACACCTGCATCGGTTATTAACTCGAAGATAAAAAGGCTTGAAATTAAGCTGCTCCAGTTAAATTTGCTCAATGAATGTCGAGATTTAAAGTTTTTCATTTGTTTATTGTTTATTCCTTTCTTTTATACACTTTGACATTTAATCATTTGACATGAACTTAGGGAATAAAATTTTATTTAACATTTCATCTGCTGACGGTACTTTTAAGCTAAACTGACTTTTGATTGACTTTCTCAAGATAAAAATAAATCGGGGTCCTCCGATACGGGTGCCCCGGGGATCGGGGTACTCAGGGACTAACCCGAATATTTACTTTGGTAATTATTTTATTGTTTATTATTATTTATTATGTGTGACATGTAATGATTTTTATGTACATTTACTTTTTAAGTATTATTAATTTTATTTAATTAGTGTGAATGTGAGGACAATGTGGTTCATTTTTACGTTTTTTGTTTGTTTTTACTATTATCTGGCAGTTTGAGTACTATAAGCGACCTACACAAATGTCCTTTCTTTGGTATTGTTCGCCGTTTCGTTGAGCTCCTTGAGTTATGAGCCGAGTTACACGATAACTGAGAAATGTTTGCACTGAGTGGACAGGTCCACTCAAATCTGTGTGGTTCTTTCTTCAAAAGACTATCTCAGACACTCATCTGCATAGTCCTCACGTGAGTTTATCAAGATTATGTCTGGACCTTATAAGAGACTATGACCTCTGAGTTTGTTTCGGCTGTTTCTTCTCAGAGTAGTCAGATACGAAACACCGGCCTCATCTAGTTTTAAAAAAGAAGACGTGTAAAAGTGTTTGTAAAAACCTATTTGCAAAATAAACATAATTTATCACCAGAGATCGGAATAGGTAGACTATATTTCTCTAAACTTCAAGGAAGTAAGTAACATGTGGCACCACCCTCTTTGATTATATAATGTCTAGATGGAGCGTCAAGTGCGCGCAAACGTGTCAAAAAGTGTCAACCAACTATTGGTTCACAAGTGCTTGCCCGCCAATCAGTGCAGATCGTGTCATACACCTAAAACTTATCTTATTTAATAAGTCTATTTTTTAATGTGATTTATGGGAGAATTGTAGTAGCTGGTATCATTATTTACGCACACAAAGACATAGACGCATAGTGTAAAACGACGCCTGCACGCACACATACTTGAAAATGTTGACTCGTTTTCTTTGATACGATTGTAGGGCGACGCTCTATCTAGACATTATATAATCAAAGACCACCCTCTAATTTAACAGCTTTATTTTGAAAATTAAAAATCATTCTGGGATTTTGAACGGAGTTATTATCCACATTTTATTTACTTCCTTGAAGTTTAGACAAATATACTCAAATATCTCTGGTTATCGGACGCACACCGCCCGACCGCGCGGACGTGTGGTGCTCACCGCCTCTCCGCGCGGCGCACCGCCGACAAAATCTTCGCCGCCATCACCCGACCGCGCGGACGAACGGTGTCGTGTGAGAATCACCTAACACAAATCACTTTGGAGGTCAACTAAAAGAAGAAAAAAACAGTGGGTACATTGCGTAACACACTTTTTATTAGATTCCAAATAATTTTGAAAAGGAAGTCCTAATACATTCTAGTTTAAAAAACTTACTATAAGGTTTCTTGCCGGTTCTTCTCCGTAGGAAACGATAAATCCAAAAGCACCTCTCTTTTCACGTTTCATAGATATTTTATTTTATATTAACCTGAATATCGCACGTCCTCAAAAAAACCGTCGTAACACAAAAAAAAAACAGTTTTGAGATATTATACTTTAAAGTTTTTTTGTGTCCGGCCGATGATATCCGTAAAAAACATTCGCGTGTGTCATTCTGTGATTTAATTATTTTCGCAGAACCTACACTTTTGGAGTTTTTTTTTTTTAATTATAGATCAAGGAGAATTGACATTGAGATGGGTGTTATCTAAAAACCTAAAATTTTTGTGTTATGACAGTTTTTTAGAGGACATGCGATATGTTAATTGCTTCTTATGTGCGAAACTGTCTACTCGACGATGCCGATAACACAATGAATGCTATTGTTGAACTGAAAGGCATCGAGATTGCGAGAGGGCCGCCGCTTTGCTATTTTATTGCCAATGAAAGTGGCAATAGCCTAAAGGCGAAAGGGAAGGCGTGGCACAAGAAAATTCATGATTTCGATCCGAATCCATGGGTTGGGATAGAACACATAAATTTTCGGCCATGTTGGTCCGGTAATACGCATTGGACCAGCTTGGTGGACTATACCAGCTCACTCTCATAGTAAAAGCAAATGAGTCTCAGCAGTTCCAACATTAGAGGCTGATATTCTTGCACTACTGACGAAAGAACTGGAAAAACATAACATCACGCCTAAAATTCCTGAAGGGTTAGGCAGAGGTGTACCTTATAGTCCTACACCCAAAATTTGATAGTTATGTTTCACTTGGGACCATGTATTAGGTTGCCATCAACCGGGCAAGAATCAAGACTCCGTAGCTGCTATTAAGAAATTCTTAAAACCCAATAACACTTAACCCGACCTGGGAATCAAACCCTTACCCTCATGCTCAGCAGTAGCGCTTACGATTACTAAACCAAAGAATAATTAATAAGACTGCCTGTCTTATTACAAACACAAAAATTGATTTATTTACTTTTTATCTTTCTTCCTTACAAACCCGCAACAGACCTAAAACATCAAATAATCGCTTTTCAAATATCGTTTTGGCAATGCTTGGATTTTTTAAATGCCAGATTATTTTTGTCCCATTCGCCTCATTCATCCGTCCATCTGCTTTAAGAGCTTTTCTTCCACACACATAATTTAAGTCTCACACATACAGAAATACTTTTAAAGCCATCTTCATCAGTGCAACCAGGTAAAAACCTGTAGGTGTTGTTGAAAATTGTTTCCACATTATCTCTGCCGCGTTTTTCCTGCCAAATGCGTTTAGGCAGAGACTTGTACAGAAGGTTGGGTACGTACAACGAGCGAAAAAGCACGCACACATGGACGCGCTTCACGTACAGTGAACGCAAGCGTACTCGCCACTAGCATTGAGCTGGGATAAGCAGTTCAAGCGAAATCAGGATTCATGCAAGTTTTGCAATGTCAAGGAGGCATTTTACTCTTTGTGTTATTTATTTCTTCACCACTTCCTTCTAAACGACTGACTGCCACGATTGTCTAGTGGTCGCTAGCGCGACTGATGAGCATGAGGTCCTGGCTTCAATTCCCGGGTCGGGCAAATTAGTATTGGGTTTTTCCATCAGGAATTTCATCATTAAGTAGCAGCCACGGAGACAGGATTTGTGCCCGGTTGATGGCAATAGGCTCCCTTTATTACTGGCGAAATTTGGGTGTACTTTTTAAGTGCACCTCTGCCCAACCCTTGAGGGATTATAAGGCGTGATATTATGTTGTGTTAACTCAAATCTGTGAAGGAAAACATCGTGAGGAAACAGGCATGTTCTAGAAGCAATACTTCGAAGATATGTGATGATGTGACATCTGTCAATCAGGGCCGGGCCCGCGTTGTAGATTACAGCCTGCTCCCTGAGAAGCTCACAGAAAAGAGACCAGAGTCTCAATATTGGCAATGAGATAACAATCAGTTGGTGATGTAAGTCTATAATTAAAGTCTTCTTGGCGCGAAGTTAAGTGCGAATCTGAACTTCGGTGCCTACATTGAGCCGAAAGCACAAACTGCGGCAAAAAAGCTGGGTATCCTAAATAAGGTTAAGCGTTACTTCAAGTCTGGACAGCTTTTAATCTTATATAAAGCTCAAGTCCGGTCTGGCATATAGTATTGCTGTCACTACTACTAACTAGCCACCCTCGACTCTGTCGAGCGCAGAGCCAAGAGGCTCATTGGTGATGATAAGCTGGTGGATACCAAGCTTCATAGCCTGACCCACCGCCGCAAAGTTGCATGCTTGTCGGTCTTTTACAGACTGTACTTCGGTGAGTGTGCCCAAGAGCTCCACGGGCTCATTCCACCATCTCCCTTCTTCCATCGGGAGTCCAGACGTACTGCAGGTTATCACCCATACCTCGTTGATGTTCCACACATTCGCACGAAGCGCTTTGCTACATCTTTTATTATGCGCACTGCCAAGGAGTGGAATCTCCTGCCTGCGTCGGTGTTCACATGACCCAAATCTATTTAAGTCGCGAATTAATAGGCTTTTTTTGGGGTAGCTCGTTCCATCGTCGAATTCATCTCTGTTCTCTGGACAAGATTGAGGTCAAGAGTAAGCCCATCTAAACTAAAAAAAAAAAAAAAGTACTACACTGATGTAATACTAAACAGAGCATTTCGAAGGTGCCTCTCTGTCTATGTGTGGTGTGTCTACGCTGGTTTTCCCTCGCTGTATGTAGCTGACCTTCTGTCAGTACTATTCCGTGTTTCGGGATAAGACGTGCGGAAGAATTGCTCCGACGTTTTCAGTCACTGAACAAAATGTTTTAACAAAAATATGTATATCTTTAACTTTTCGTGACCTTATTTGGGATATAAATCGTAAAAGCATTTTTAGCATGAAGGGAACCGAAAATTGGTATGTTGTAGGCCAGGATTTTTTTTTTTTATGAGAAATATGGTGGGATTTTAATTTCAATGGAAATTTAATCATATTTAGAGAAATATTTTCAGAGATTTAAAATTTTATCAATTTCAGACATGCCTTTGATTCGTAAGCTGTTTCCCCAATCATGTTGCTGTTTGCTTCTTATCTAACTGGATGTAGCCGTGTACTAGTACTTTACACACAATTTAGTGCCCATCTAATGCGCAGTAGGGCATTACGATATACCTTATTAAGAATGGTTTCAGACTTTCGGGCCTTTGAGTATCTAAACGACTGCCAAAGAAAACTCTACAAAGTAATGACAGCCAGGACAAACGGTTTAATAAGCTTTTCGAGGCACACCATCTATTTACGAATAAAATCGACCTCTCCAAAGCGTACCTTAACCTTCGATCGACTGACTGAGTGGCTAATATTATTTAGATACGAGTGAGGAAATAATCATTGTCTTCCTGCCCTTGTCCCATGTTACTCCTTTTTCCTTCATATCATTCGTCACACAATCCATCCAACCTTTCTTTGATTTTCCTTTCCCTCTCCATCCGTCAACTTTTATATTCACTCTATCACACATGTGACTATGTGTTGCATCCGTCCTCATCACACGTCCATACCAAGACAGACGACTCCCTTTCCTTTTCTGTAACAGGCGCCACTTTCAAACTTCAACAACAAAAAATAAATCTACGTGGAACCCCTAGTACTTACACAAAAAACACTCATACCATTGACCTCTCAACCGTCCAGCTGCTCAAACTTCCACCTACCAGGTTTGTTTCCACAATGCAGGTATAACAAGAAAAGTTTTAATAGACGTACCTACCGTGGTCCGAAGCTCATTATGTGAAACACCTATTTTGACAACCAAGTTCGGTAACAGTACTTTGAAAGTTAAAGTGTTTTCTGAATATAAAAAGTTGTTTTATTCTGCTTTGAATGGAGTTTTACTCGTGTTTTTCGGGAGTACAATGTGTTTTGTGTTTTATGGGGGGTGAGGGTGTAGGTTTTTCTTTGTTGTGAAGGTGAATTATTGTGAAAGTAATTTTGGAATAAGTGGAGTTAAAGGTTTCTAAGGGCTTATTGTGGATTTGGATTTAAGGACAAGTGATGTTGAGCGTCTTAATGATTATAACTGACTTGCCTTGTCACAACTATGTATGTACATGTATGTTGGGGTCGGCCAAAATATGTATATAGTATAAGTTACGTCCATTTGATTTGAATAGGGTGGCTGCACCGAAAATCCGTTTATCATTTTTATAGTTCTTTTAACGATCGTACATTGCACTAATCTAACCGGATGCAGTTAAATACTAGTACCTTACATGGAGCGACTTTTTTTGTTCCCTAAATAGGCATGCGTTTGGCCGTAACTCGACTGATGTGAAGCGATGACGCGGCCTAGGGTGGAGCACCTTGTCTAGAAGAATTTTCTGATCTTATCAGACCTCCCAGTTCCCGGGATGTTACCAAGGAATCCCTTTCTAAGACTGGTTTTCAGATTTTCGGGTCACTGTCTTCTGACTACCTGTAACGACTATCATAGATCTACAAATGACAGCGAGGACCAACGGCTTACCATGCTTTCTGAGGTAAGGAAGTGTCTCGGCATGTCAGTGGTACCCGTCCACAGATCGACCGCGGTGAGCGTGCAGTTGTTAATATGTAGCCACAAGCCATAAAGGATTGGATTGCATTTAAAGGTCTTAATCAACATAAGCAGGATAACGCTAGGTTCAAACTGAATGTTACATAATCAAAGAGGTTTCGCAAGTCAAACTTCAACTTACAGCTAATAGTGTAGTTTGTACGGTTAATATTGTACCGAACCATGTATGAGAAAACAAGGAAGTTCTGTATTTTACTACGTTTACAGGAGCAGGCTCCTGGCTGAGTATCAACAGCTGTATAAAATGAAAGTAAAGTTACGTCTGCTGAGATCGTTTATTGGATGGGTAACATTTATAATATTTGAAACGTCTGCGTGCGTCGGAAAGCACGCTATGCAGTTGGTCTTGGCTATCATTTGTATTTCTTTGTAAATTCTTTGCACGACACGTAATGTAAGGTCACTCATCCAAGAACCGACCTTAGCAAGTGTCACTTAAGTTTGAAAATCGACGCGTGTGGTTGTTATATGGCCACGCACCCTGCCCCCTCCCATCCATTTATAGGGATATGAAGAAGAGGGTATAAAGTTCTTCATCCACTATAGAAAACGAAGGATCCTCAGAGCAGGCAGGTGTTGTATCTGGTGGGCTGCTGACCGACAGCTGTAAAACCGTTCTTGTGGTGTCTCAGACCATAGAAATAAAAAAATTGTTTTATGACTGAAATTCACAACTTTTTATAACCGACTTCAAAAAAAGGAGGAGGTTCTCAATTCGGTTGTATGATTTTTTTTTGTGTTTGTTACCTCATATCTCCGTCATTTATGAACCGATTTGAAAAATTTTTCTTTTATTTGAATGGATCTATTTCCCGATTGGTCCCATAGAAATTTCATCAAAATCGGTTCAGCAGTTTAGTTTTGAAATCAAAATAGCTGGAAAAAATGTCATGCAAGTAAAAGAAATTGCGAAATTGATACTTGACAAGGATTTGTGTGTGATACGATAACTAAAAAGGGTAAAATAAAAACTTGTTTTTTTTTAGTTTTACCGTACCTACATGTTGATCAGCTGATAAAGAAAGTAAGAAAAAGTATTTATTAGTCTCGCACTGGACAAAACAAAATGGTAACTGAACAATAAGACGGGATTTAAAAAAAGTTAACTTAAGAACAAATTAAGATAAGCTAAGATTTATTTATTTGCTTAAAATACTGATCAGGCCAGTTCCTAAAGAAAGCCTTTTTCCTATATTAAAAAAGGGATAATATTATTTTATCCTCTAAAATTGAATTGATCTATTATAAATGAGCACTTTTGAAAATAGATGATGTATTTTTTTATGTTAAATGATAAATGATGTTTATTTTGCAAATAGGTTTTTACAAACACTAGATGAGGCCGGTGTTTCGTATCTGACTACTCTGAGAAGAAACAACCGTAATAAACTCAGAGGTCTCTTTTAAGGTCCAGACATAATCTTGATAAACTCACATGAGGACTATGCAGATGAGTGTCTGAGATGGTCTTTTGAAGAAAGAACCACTCAGATTTGAGTGGACCTGTCAAGCCAGTGCAAGCATTTGTCAGTTATCGTGTAGCTCGACTCATAACTCAAGGAGCTCAATGAAACGGCGAACAATACCAAAGAAAGGACATTTGTGTAGGTCGCTTATAGTACTCAAACTGCCAGACAATATTGAAAACAAACAAAAAACATAAAAATGGCCCACATTGTCCTCACATTCACACTAATCAAATAAAATTAATAATACTTACAAAGTAAATGTTCATAAAAATCATTACATGTCACACATGATAAAACAATAAAAATAGCAATAAAATAATTAACAAATTAAAATTCATGTCAAATCATTAAATCTCAAAGGGTATTACAGAAAGAAATAAAAAATAAACAAATGAAAAACTTTAAATCTCGACATTCATTGAGCAAATTTAATTGGAGCAGCTTAATCCCAAGCCTTTTTATCTTCGAGATAGTGATTAACGTTATAGTAGGCTTTTAGGCATAGTTTCCGTTTTATAAACGATTTGAATTTATTTAGGCTTAGTGCTTGAAAGGCTTATAAGGCTCGGAAGTTAATTATAAAAACGTATATATTGGCAATATCTAAACGTACCCCTATTTTTTTTACATTAAAAGGTTTAAATGTTATTCAAAATACATAGTTTTAATTCCGCGAAAAAGATCAAGGTCTGGATGCAGCACCGCCCCTCCTGCCCGCAAAAAAAAAAATCAAAAACTCGAGCATTTGACAACTTTTTTTGGCTAACTAAACGTAATGTTATCATAAGATTCGTCGAATATCTACATCACTACCTACTTCCCCGTATGCTATGGAAAGAATTTCCATGTTTTTGTCTTTGTAGAAACTCTAGTCTACGGGTCGCCCCATGCTCGGGCAGAAGAAATGTCGAGTTGTATAGAAAGAGCTTTGTTAATCTTGGTAGAATAGAAATGGAATTGGTCATGCTACGCGTGCAGCACTAAAAAATTAACCTCTTCCATTAAAACCCTCTAGCGCATTTGAATTAAAATTTTCAAATTCAAACACGTGAAATCCGGCTTTCAAATATCACTTTGTAGGTTTTATTACCTACATTTAGTATTCCGTTTGACCAGATGGATGGATGGATAAAATATGCAGTGTACTAACTGTAACCGGAGCTGTATTTATGTAGCTCTAGCATGTATTTGTGTAGGTGGGCTCGGCTGTAAGTGATTGCAGAGTTAGGAATGATGTTTTATCGAATTTTGTATGCTTACATTGATGCAATAGAGATGAGATTTGTTTGTTTTTGATATTGCGTCAAAAAGCAATACAGTGATACAAGAAACTTTTGGCGCTTCACAGACATTGACAGAGGGAAACTGATGGTGAAAATTCGTGATTTTGATAAAGGTATTGAAAAAACAAAATGGCTGCCTTAGTTCGGAATATAGCCAAGCACTAAAAGATTCTGATTTAGCTTTATTTTATTGATCTTGCATGACATTAGGAGGGTTGGGAATAAACCTTATTTTACTAGTCACAGCAAAGTCTAGTAGGTGCACTTTAAATACTAAGTAATTCTGTCTAAGACACTAGACTTAAACCAAATTCAGGGCTCGTTTATTTAAAACAGACTAGTAATGGAGTTCCGAGCTTTCTCTGCTAACAAAAACAGTTTAATCTGACGGTTACATTCACCACTGTGCCTCTAAATGACCTCATTTACAGAAGTAACATTTAAGCCCGAGGCTAGTTAAGAAATCTGGAAACGTGCAAGCGAGTGGAAAATTTAAACAGTCGAAAATATAATCAGTCTATTTTACTTTATAAATAAGGTTCAAATTTCATCTTTCGAAATGTAGATTGGCCACCGTTACCAAAGTCAGTCGGGAGGATATTACTATTACATAAACAGGTGGTGTAGCAAAATGTTAAAGGGCTCGTGGCTAAATAATAACAGCCGCTCGGATCAATCTTCAGGTTAAGCCACGCTTGCCTAGGTTGGGCTGTGAGGGACCTATTACATACCGAGTTTTCTCCGTACTTCAGAAAACACATTAAGCCGTTGGTCCGACTGTAATTTTTAAATCTTTGAAAGTCGTTACACGTAGTTAGTTGCCCGAAAATCTGACAACCAGTAAAAAGGCAAGAGAGAGAGCCGAGAGAGAGAGAGAGAGGGAGAGAGGCGTGGCAAAAGGTATCGTATTACCCAGGACTAACAGCTTATCTTTAGAGGTCAGGTAGGCAGTCGCTCCATGTAAAATACTAGTATTCAGCAGCATCTGGTTAGACTGGAAGCCGACCCCAACATGGGAAAAGGCTAGGTAGATGAGGTGGTGTTGCAAAAGAATGAATAAATCATTGTTCTCAGTCCATTTACATTTGTCAATCAGGGTCATATTATATGCGCTTCAGATATGAGTATAAATGATTCAACATAACATAACATCACGCCTGTAATTCCCGAATGGTTCGGCACAGATGTACCTTATAGTACACCCACATTTCGCCAGTTATGTTTAAGTCCCATGTATAATGTAATTGACGGCACGGTTGGCGCAGTGGCTGAGCGATTGACTGCTGCGCTGCGTGTCGCGGGTTCGATCCCCGCACGGAACAAATATTTGTATGGCCTACAGATAGTTGTTCCGGGTCTGGTTGTTTGTGTATGTGACTTTAAATGTTTGTAAACGCACCCACGATACAGGAGAAATTCCTAGTGTGGGGCAACGTTTTTTTAAAAAGAAAAGAAGAAAGAATAGGGAGCGAGCCTTTGCCATCAACCGGGCACAAATCCGGGCTCCGTGGCTGCTACTGAGAAACTTCTAAAGGCTGCTACTGAAACATTCCTGATAAAAGATCCCAATAACACTGCCCGACCTGGGAATCGAACCCAGGACTTCATGCTCCGCAGTCGCACTTACAACCACTACACCAACAAGGCAGTAAGAAAGAAAGCGATCTAAAAATAGTTCAATAACAAAATATTCAGTTACAGCACCATCCATCAATTTTCCCTTCACTAAATTCGTTAATAATACTGATTGACAAGCCATCGCTAGGTTGAAACAAAGATGTTTCATAAATCATCGGTTGTTGTTTGCCACAAGAAAATGTTGGAACAAAAGGTTCACTTGTTAAAAAGAGATTAGAAACTAATACATGACGGGGTAGATAACTTTTAGCTGCACACATTGTTATAGAACAATAAGAGACACAAAACATAGAACGTAATAAGAGACACAAAACATAAAACGTATCTACAACCCAGACACTCAAGTCGATCATTTATCATTTGGAATTAGAATTCTGTAAATGTTTATAGTTTATTGAAATTGTGTTCTATCTACGCTAAACATGGCAAAAAAGTCAATGAAACAAACAATAGTCACCGACTTCCGAAAGTAAAGTTATTTTCCACTTTTTTTGTGTTTTTTTTTTAAGTCGGTTTTTTTTTTGCAAAAAAGTTTTTATTTTACCCTTTTTAGTTATCGTATCACACACAAATCTTTGTCAAGTATCAATTTCGCAATTTCTTTTACTTGGATGACATTTTTTCCAGCTATTTTGATTTCAAAACCAAACTGCTGAACCGATTTTGATGAAATTTCTATGGAACCAATCGGGAAGTAGATCCATTCAGATAAAAGAAGAATTTTTCATATCGGTTCATAAATGACGGAGATATGAGGTAACAAACACAAAAAAAAAAAACACACAACCGAATTGAGAACCTCCTCCTTTTTTTGAAGTCGGTTAAAAACTAGATCAATCTAGGAAGAAATGTAAAGCAATACAATAGGATTTAAAACCATAACTGGCGAAATGTGGGTGTAGGTACACCTCTGCGTAAGCCTTCGGAGATTACCGGCGTGATGTTCTGTTATGTTGAAAAGTGTCTAAAATTACTTTTAGCTAACATAGTTTTTAAGAATAATTCATAAAAAAAAATAATTTAGTTCGTAGAAACTTACCTAGAAATAAGAAATATAGTTAAGAAATAATTTATGAAAGA
This sequence comes from Standfussiana lucernea, assembly GCA_964057025.1. NCBI lineage: Eukaryota > Metazoa > Arthropoda > Insecta > Lepidoptera > Noctuidae > Standfussiana > Standfussiana lucernea. The sequence goes on along the minus strand of OZ059808.1, from coordinate 11,070,976 downwards.
TGGCTGCTATAACTTTTTAACAAAATTAAATTCTAATTTTGTTTTAATATTTGTACGCCGTTGACGGCAAAACATAGAGAACTTTGAACTTTATATTTAATTTTACACCTTGTACACCTATGTATAACAGCAGTGACGCGCGCGCAACCGTTCGGGACGGTCACGCATATCGATAGCGCTAATTCTGTAAAAATGACGAACGTTGTAAAGTGCAGCAAGTGTAATATTGTGATAGACGAGATGTTATCTTACATCCAAAACAAAGTGTCCGTGATAGACGAGGTAACGTTAGTGCGGATCTGTACTTCGTCGTTTACGAGTGAAGAAATTAAGACTTCTAAATCGCTTCTGTTTGACTCCATACCCACGGAGTTGCGGAAAGTGGTTCGAAAAAACAAAGGGAAGGAAGAACGAGACATGGCAGATATAATCAAGTTGTTTAAATCTGCAGAACCAACCGAAATCCCAGTGTTTGTGGCGCGGCAGCTAGAAAAACTACCTCCGATCACATTTGATCACTTAGACTGCACGAAACTTCTAAAGGACATAGTGTTGATGCAAACTACAATTATCGAGATGAAGACCACATATGCCACCTTAGATGATCTGAAAGAGTTAAAAGGTGAATGCCTTAAAATTAAATGTGACTCATTACCACCAACATCCGCATTTAAAGTCAACACTAGACGAGGAGCATGGTTACTCGACAGTGGCCCTATGGGACTATCAAATGTGCATAATTCTTCGATGAATGAGGAGGGCTTCGTCAATAATAGTGGCCTCGGAAGTGATAGCTATAAGAAATCTCCACCTCGATACAGAAAAATTATGCGGGTAGATGAGAAACAAAAGCAAAGAAGTGAGAATTTAAACTTGAAGGGAACTCGACAACAACGATCGGAATCAACTGGCAGTGTCAACACTGCGATGACGCATAAATGTGACGAAGCGCCGAGTGCTGCGGTTACGTCAGAGCCATCGAGTCGTCATTCGCGCGTACAGTCGCTCGGGCTGGCCGCGTCATCGCCAGCGCAGGTAGCGGTAGCGAGTCAGCTGACTGACACTGTGAACACTATGGCTTTATTGGCGAACCTGCAGCGTGCGGGTGCTAATGAAATCTCGCAAAAACGGAATAAAGACGAAGAATGGCAACAAGTTTCGTATAAGAAACGGACAAAGTACCGTTTTGCGGGCAAGTCAGGAGTTGCGAAGGATATAGATTGTAATTTTAAAGCAGCTGAAAAGAAAATTCCGATACTCATTACGAATATTCACGGTGAAACAAAGGAAGATGACATAATTAAATACATTTACAGTAAAACGCAGGAAACTGTATGTCTTGAGAAAATTAAAATGAGAAAAGACAAGGGCCATAATGCTTACAAATTTTTTGTGTCTAAATCCAAAGTGTCGTTATACCTAGATGAAAATATATGGCCAACGGGTATCATATTTAGACGCTTCATGAATTTCAATCATCGAAATACGAACGGATTCTCCTCTGTGTACGGCGCTAAACAACAAAATAATGGTTAGACATAACTACCGATTTGCTAGCTTCAACTGTAAGAACGTCAAGCGATCAGTGGATAGTGTTCGGGAGTTGTGTCGCACCTGTGACCTAATTGCACTGCAAGAAACATGGTTACTGCCTGACGAAATAACGTATCTAGGCACGATCGACAGCGGCTTCGGATACACAGGAACGTCGGCTGTGGACACGTCCGCCGGAATACTGCGCGGGAGGCCGTTTGGCGGCGTCGCTTTACTGTGGAGAAGCAGTGTTTTCCAACAAGTGTCAGTGTTGCAGTGTGATAACGCTCGTATTAGCGCATTAAAAGTGACAACAAGAGACCGACCTGTGCTTGTGATGAGTATCTATATGCCGACTAATTGTACGGATAACCTACCGGACTTTACGGACTGTTTAAGTGCGGTAAGTGCTATTATAGACGAACACAACATTCAATCGGTTTTTATTTTAGGTGATTACAATGCTGATTTATACGAGTTATTTTATAGCGAGCTAATTAGTTTCTGTACCGAACAATATTGGTCATGTATTGATGTTGACATTCTCGGCGTGGACTCGGGTACATACACATTCATAAGTGATGCTCACGGTACATGCAGCTGGTTAGACCACTGTGTAGTTACGCAATCGGCGAAACGTTCTGTCACTAATGTTTACGTTAATTATGATACGCTGTGGTCTGATCATTTTCCTCTAATCATAGAGTGTGACCTTGACTTACTTACACCTAAATTAAAGAATACAGTGTTATTGAACGATAGCACTGTAGCGTGGGGAACTAGGAATAAGGAACAGATCGCGAAGTATACCACAGAGTGTCATAAACGTTTAAGGTTAGTTAACTTCCCAACCGAGTGTATAAACTGTGCTGATTTTCACTGTAATGATCCCTACCACCATTGTATTCTTGATGTGATGTACTCTGACATTGTGTCAGCCCTTCGTGCTGGGTCCTTGGCCGGTCGAGAGGGCGTTCGGAGGATTGGGAGTGGGCCACGCATTGTGGGTTGGAATAAGCACGTCAGCGAGGCTCACCGGAAGGCTAGAATAAAGTTTACGGAGTGGGTATCGTGCGGTAAACCTAACGCTGGCCTTATGTACGATGAAATGTGTGCCAGCAGAAGAATTTTTAAATCACATCTAAAATGGTGTCAAGATCATCAAGCGCAGATTAGAATGGATAGTCTGGCGGAAAAGCATGCCAAAGGTGATTTTCGAGGCTTTTGGAAAAATACCAACAAAGTTAACGCCAAACCTGGACTTCCGGTGAGTGTCGAGGGGGTGAGTGATTGTAAAAGCATTGCTGAAATCTTTAAGAGTCAATTTTATATTCAGTCACCTCTGGGTCCGGCGTGTGAGGTTTACAATGGTGTGTTACCTGAAGGCTTAGTAGGAGTGAGGTTTAGTGCGAAAGATGTGGCCGTAACCCTTAAGGGTATGACGAAAGGCAAGAGTCCGGGTCATGATTCTCTTTCCATTGAACACCTGGTTCACGCTGGCCCCCACATAAACAGAGTTTTAGCAATGTTCTACTCACTGTGTGTAAGCCACTCTTATCTTCCGCCGGATCTTATGAAAACTGTGGTTGTGCCTATAGTTAAAGATAAAACCGGTGACTTAGCAGATAAAAGTAATTATAGGCCCATTTCTCTAGCTACAGTTACAGCGAAGGTGTTTGACGGTTTGCTTAATACACAGTTAAGTAGATATATATCTCTGCACGATAACCAGTTTGGATTTAGACCCCGATTATCAACGGAAAGTGCTATACTGTGTCTTAAGCATACCGTCAGATACTATAATGACCGCGAAACCCCGGTATATGCGTGTTTTCTCGACTTGTCCAGGGCCTTTGATTTGGTGGCGTATGATCTCTTGTGGGAAAAACTTGAGAGTATCAACCTACCTCCTGAACTTATTACCATCTTTAAGTATTGGTATACGCACCAAGTCAACAGCGTCAGATGGTCGGGGGCAATGTCGGAGCCATATCGATTACAATGCGGGGTAAGACAGGGCGGACTGACCTCACCCACATTATTCAATATTTACATGGACGCGCTGATCGTCGCGCTGAGCAATCAGCACGTCGGCTGTCATGTTGATGAAGTGTGTGTCAACAATCTAAGTTATGCAGACGACATGGTTCTGCTGAGCGCGTCAATTTGTGGCCTAAGAAGGTTGATGGCGACATGTGAGGATTACGCTGCTAAACATGGACTTATTTATAATATTAAGAAAAGTCAGTACATGGTCTTTGAGGCCGGTTGTGCTAAATGCCCGGACTATGTACCACCTATACGTCTAAATAGTATACCCTTAGAGAGGGTGAATCAGTTTAAATACCTAGGGCACATAGTCACGGCTGACCTCAGGGATTATGCGGACTTGGAACGGGAGCGGAGGGCTTTAGCTAAAAGAGCTAATATGCTGGCCCGTAGGTTCGCGCGTTGCTCTGATAGAGTGAAAATAACTCTTTTCCGTGCATATTGCACGTCCATGTACACCTGCAGCTTGTGGGCTAATTACACGCAGAAAAGCTACAGCACTCTCCGCATCCAGTTTAACAACGCTTTCAGAGCGGTTTTGGGTCTGCCTCGCTACTGCAGCGCTTCAGGTATGTTCGCTTGGGCGCGCACAGACTGTTTCCATGCGATCATGCGGAAGCGCTGCGCGTCTCTTGTGCGCAGAGTGCGAGCCAGCTCCAATACCGTTCTGAGAATGATAGCAAATAGGTTGGACTGTCCTTACGTGCGACACTGCTGTGACAGACAAGTTACATATAGTGTCGCATGTAAGGGACTACTGTAATAAATATGGATTGATTTTGATTGGGCATAAATATTGTATTAATTGAAATTATTTTAATTTGTTTTTTTTTTTTTTTTTTTTTTTTTTTTTTATTGGTCTAATTTGATTGTTTGATGTATTTAAAGTTGATTATTTCCGATGTATTTATTTGTGTGTTTTTGTATTTATTATTGAATAATTTAAGATGCTTTCTAATATGGGTTATGAAACCTGAAATAAATGAATTTGAATTTGAATTTGAATAACAAATAAAAAACTTTGACTTTGACTTTGTTGGTATGTTATCTACCATCGGCAAAAACAGTTAAATACTTAGTTATACCATCCATATAATTAGTTTTACTTTGTTATACCATCTATGATATACATATGGTATGTAATAAACAATTGAGTAACTTTTCAAAGTTTTTGTCATTCCATTGTGGGGCTACTGAGCCTTTCTTCTTTGTGGTTGCTACTGCTGTATCATCGATGTAAATTATCGTTTCAGCTTTCGTTGCAGCAGTATTTTGTTAAGGTTCGTTAGCGACTGAGGGTTAGTCTTCATTGTTTTACGGGCTAAGCAAAAACATGAAGGTGGACTTAAAAGAAAATCGCAGTTGTATCTGACGGTGTTTATGTTTTGGGGGATGATTTTTATCTGGTGAAAGCTCGTAGTGTGAATTCGTAAAATTTTAAGTGTGGACAAGGACAAAATAAATAATAATCGTCCCGTGACGTAAAGGCTGGCTTTTACTTTGGCCAATGGCTAAGTGTTGCCATACAACGTGACAACGGCGCCACTCTCTTGGGCACATTACCGGCTGACAGCGTTGAGGAGTTTTTTGATGCCCTTTTATTTATTTATTTATTTAATTATGGCACTCCAACGACTTATTAACTAATACATTTTAGGGATACTGTAATGATTACTTAACTTAAAATCTAGAGTGAATTAGCCACTTAAAGGTGTGCACAGCACTTACATATATCATTTCAAGTTTTTAAAATATTACATGGAGTACTTAATATAGGCATAAAAATTAAATAAAACAGAACTACATTACAACAAAATTGAAGAAAAAAAAAGTCTACAATCTATTTTGTTGCTCTAAAGAATAACACAGTCAATGACAAATAATAAACAAGTAAGTAATAATATTAATACCAAAATAAAAAATAATAATAAAATTTAATTAATTTAATACTAAAACCATAAAGAACTTAATACTAAATACTAATAACTGTGACCACTGTGGGTTAGTAACAATTGTTTGCGAAATTGCGATAGCTTGTTGGCGAAGATTTCAATGCTATTGGAACGTGTATGGAGCTCATTGTACGTCCTCATCAACCTGTTCATTGGTGCCGAATGTCCGAGGTTAGTACATGTTGGGCATAGAGTGAACACATCTAAGATACGTACAGATCTGGGTGAACTATGGCGAGGGACCGATATATTTAATTCGACAAGAAGCTTCGAAACTTGTATAGATCCATTAATGATTTTATAGTTTAATTTAGTTGATTTTAAAGTTTTTAATTATGGTATGTTTTTAATATGTATATAGTTAATTTTTAATCTACTTATTAATTAAAAGGTATAAAATAGGTTGTCTAACTGGGCAGAAATCCGAGCTAGTACTGGAAGCCTAGAAGGAAAATACTGTAAGGCCTTACCCAACTTGAAGATCAAACCCAGGACCCGATGTTTCAAAGACCAACGAGTCGGGTGTTAAGCCTCTCATCATCATCAGCTTAGCCTTTTCCCAACTATGGGTCGGCTTCCAGTCTGACTGGATGCAGCTGAATACCAGTATTTTACATGGAGCGACTGCCTATCTAACCTCGACCACCCAGTTAGTACTGAGTAATACGATAAACCTTGGTAAGACCGGCTGTCAGACTTTTGGGACACTGACTACCTGTAACGACTGCTGTAGATCTACAAATGACGGTCCGGACCAACGGCTTAACGTGATTTCCGAGTCACGGAGGAAACTTGGTAAGTAATGGGTGGTCACCCATCCCCGGACCGGCCTAGGCAAGTGCTGCTTAACCTGAAGATCGACCTGTGCGGCTGTTATTATCTAGCCACAAGCTCGTCGAGTGTTAGAACTCTAATATATTAATATTTTCTTTCGTATCTTACGGGTGCGTCTCATAACGTATAAACTCATTTGGTCTAATTTCATTTTATTATCGTTCATAAGATATAATCAACGTGAGATATACCAACTGTTGATATAATTTCTTTACATAATATAACATTTATTCATTCTAAAACTTAATTAGTATAACGTTGTTTGATATAACGTTTATGTAATCGAAAATCATTTGGTCCAACGTTTAATATGTAGGTATAATTGTTTATTTAATCGAAAATCATTAGGTCTAACGCTTAATATATATAAAAAACGTCATTATGGTTAACAACCCCACTCAGAGTACCCCGACTCGGATAGGTTAGGTTAGGTTAGCCTTCGTGGTTATTTTTTTTAAACCACCCATAAATAGGAGCTCCGTGAAGCGGGGCTCCGTCGACCTATCTTAGCACAGGTGGTAATAAGTTACTAGTTATGTTTAATATCTACTTAGGTTACTATTGCCTATACGATAGAACTTACAAAGAATAAAACAAAGAAAAAATACTTTTAAATATTTATTAAACAACAACAGTTACACAATTTAACAATTTTGCTTTGTGTTTTTAAGTAGGCGTTTTCATCATATTAGACCAAATAAGTTTTATATCTTTTGAGTGGTACATATGTCAAACGATTCTATATTTAATGCTTATAAAAGTTAGTTAGTTTATTAGTTATTTTAAAATTATATCAATCGTTCATTATATTAACTAATCGCTATATTAAATAAAATTACGTTCCGTTGTTATATGTTGTTAATATTAGAGATTTTGTTGTTATATCATCTATTACTTCCCCACTCGTTGGCGCTACTTCCATTTTCCGGCTCCATTTCATCGTAAATTCATTCAATTAATTGTGATGAACTGAATCCGTTGATCCGTTTGTTGATATCCCATTATCACTGGGTTCGTTTCCTGCATCCAATTCAGTTCACGTGGGGTTTCAATTTTATTTTTTATCTATAGTCTGCTTTTTAACAGACTCCAAAAAAAAGAAGGAGGTTCTCAATTCGGTTGTATTTTTTATTTTTTTCTAATTTTTATCTCATATCTTCGTCATTTATGAACCGATTTGAAAAAATCTTCTTTTATCTAAAAAGACTTCCCGACTTCCCGATTGGTCCCATATAAATTTCATCAAAATCGGTTCAGAAGTTTGGTTTTTAAATCAAAATAGCTGGAAAAAATATGTCGTCCTAGTAAAAGAAATTGCGAAATTGATACTTGACAAGGATTTGTGTGTGATACGATAACTAAAAAGGGTAAAATAAATAGTAATTCGCAAAAAAATAACCGACTTCCAAAAACAAACACTAAAATAAAAAGTGGAAAATAACATTACTTTCGGAACGGTGACTCTTTTTTTTGGGGGTGAGTTATGACGTTTTACGGTAGGACTCAAAGTTACGCACTCAAATCATTGTGTTGATGGAGTAAACGGGTCATGGAGGTATTTAAAGTAAAGTTACAAACATTAAAAACTTGTATTTAAAAAAATAAAACTTGTGATAAAGTTTGAACTTTGAACCTCTGTATCTCCGTAACTACAAACTTCTCAGGTATGGTCTGAAACAAAAAAAATATCGCAATGACGGGAAGAGCCTTTCGCCTTGTTTAAGGGTATTTTTACACTTATTATATTCAATATAACTTATATAGTTTTGGAATTTCTACTTTTAATCACTTTTTTTTTCGGACATGATGTTTTATGCCATTTCCCATGCGATTTTTTTAAAATATTCCCCAAAAAGCCCACAACAGATAACAGACACCCCAAAACTTCTCACAAAATCGCAAAGACCTTTCTTTATCAAAACATTTCACTGTTCTTAGATACAACACAACCGTACATAGATACGGTATACAAAGTACAACCAACCAAAAAGATTATTTTGCAAATGAAACCGCCAGGGACGTTGTATACACAGCAATTTTCAGCTCCACTGAGTCGCGTAATGTTATTTATTTATCTACTCAAATGACAGCATCCGATATAAATAAGCAACATTATTTGTGTATGTTGATACCGTAAAGTATAAAGGTTTGATAAATATTTAGGTTCTCTGATGGATTTTTGGTAAGATATCTTTATATTTGTGTGTTTCTGTAATTTGTTTTGCGTGGTTTAATTTTGGGATTGGATTGATATGGGTTTTGAGATTGGATTTTGCTGATACAGATTTTTATAACATTCCATGTGTAAGAGTAGTCTATATAACTTGACTAGTTGTTACCCGCGACCATCGTCCGCGTGAAATTAGTATAAAAATATTACTTATATTTGAATATGATTTTGTTAACAATTTCATTTGGGTGTTTTTTTGCACGTAACCCTAATCTTTTTTCTAAAATAAGAGTAGCCTAACTCTTTATAACATCAGCTATCTGGGGGGTTACCATGATAGTATTACTTCGAGAGTGGGTAAGAGATGGCGCTAGACAGCAGTCTAGCCCTGTTACTTTCCCACTCTCGGAATAGTCCTAAAACATTCCTGCACTAACAGATCATGGTACCCCACCTGACAGTAAAAGAATTATCAAAACTAATAATATCAGCCGTTTTGGAGATTAGCTGGTACAAACAGACGGACAAAAAAAAGCAGTTTCTTTGTTTACAACATTGTATTCTGTTGTCTATACTTCTATACTAATACTATAAAGAGGAAAGATTTGATTGTTTGTTTGTTTGCATTGAATAGGCTCCGAAACTGCAAGACCGATTTGAAAAATTCTTTCACCGTTGGGAACCTACACTTTCTCTGAATGACATAAGCAATATTATATTTTCAAAAAAATTAGGGATCCTTACTAAAACTCCAATAATGTAACCCAAGGTGTAAAAAATGACCTAAAAATACCATACATCGCGGGCGCTCCTAAAACTATTGATGATAGAACAAAATAATGTACTACGAATTTGCAGAACACATCATTATTTACAAAAAGTGTCACGACAGCATATGTCTAACTTTTATTTATATGTCACAATAATTGTTCTTTCATTTTACAAAACTTTAATTGAAATGCCGCCGCTAGAAAAAGCTCTTTATTTGTACCTTGGTAGTAATTCTTATCAAAATAAATTACTTCATACTCAAGACTGCTTCAATACTTTTATATAACTTTTTGATTGATTCAATTCGGACATTCCATTCGAAAGATATCACGAGTTCAAAAATGCAAGTATTAGAAAAAAGTCGCGTGGTCGCCGCTCACTCCGCTCGGCTCACTATGCGATGTAGGCGTCACTGAGGTACGAGAGGGGAGTCAATGTTAAGAAATTCGGCTCCCTACGCAGCGATAAAAAAATAAGTTTTATGATTTTTTGTAGTTATTATCTTTTTACAAACATTAGAAATAAAAATTTAATAATCGAATATTAAAAATAATAATATTCAAAATAATAACAAAACAAAAAATAATATATAATATCCAAACAAATGTACTCTTTTTTAGTAAACCTGCGCAAAAAGAAGGATGTCTGTGTGTGAGTGTGTATAATTATGTTAAAATTTATAATTTTTGTTAAATACCCGTGCAAAGCCGGGACGGGCCGCTAGTTTTTTTTTAAATATTTTTTTAAATTGTTTTTTAAGTGAAAATTAAAAAACAATTAATAAGAAAGAAAATAAATAAGTAAAATAATATATTATAATTTAGTAGTTTAATCTGGTCTCTAAAATGTAAGTACATTTGTGTCACAAATAATGTAAATGTTTGAATGGTAAAATATGGCTGAACTCGATATTTATAACAGCTGTTGTGGATAACACATATTTGAAAAACAAAATTCTATCCCGTCCTATCCCGTCCTATCCCGTCCTATCCCGTCCTATCCCGTCCTATCCCGTCCTATCCCGTCCTATCCCGTCCTATCCCGTCCTATCCCGTCCTATCCCGTCCTATCCCGTCCTATCCCGTCCTATCCCGTCCTATCCCGTTTTTTTTATTTATAGGACCACACAACCACCAACGAAACAGGACGTTGTTTAATTAATGCACTTTTTTTGTTCGGTTGCTACAATCCTATACCTACTATTAAATGCGCAATATTTGTTATAAAGTTCTCGAAAACGGCTCTAACGATTTCGATGAATGTTGCAATATTGGGGTTACTGGGGGCGAAAAATCAATCTAGCTTGGTCTCATATCTGGGAAAATTCGTTTTCTCTATTTTCACCCGAGCAGAGCTCGGTCGCCCAGATTCTTATTAATTCTATATTTGATTATATAATGTGACTGTGTGTGTATAATTATTTAATTTAATGAGTCTGTGAAACTAGAAATACAATTAGTATTTATTTATTTATATCCGTGAAATAGGTACAGATCATTAATCTATACTAATATTATAAAGCTGAAGAGTTTGTCTGTTTGTTTGTTTGGTTGAACGCGCTAATTTCAGGAACTAGTGGTTCGAATTGAAAAATTATTTAAGTGTTGGATAGCCCATTTATTGAGGAAGGCTATAGGCTATAAAACATCACGCTGCGACCAATAGGAGCGGAGCATTAATCAAAAATGTTACGAAGACGAAGTTGCGCCGGTCAGCTAGTGTTTTATATAATTGTATCTTTAAAAACAATAATTAATTCTATTCCAGTAAAATTCTTCGCAATCTTAGGTACTTCATTCTACCCAGTTGTAAGCCAATTCCGGAAAATCGTCTAGAAACTAAGAAAACGTTTTATACCGTAGATTTTGTTAGGTTCTAATCCTCTTTTAATAGGGCACTACTCGACAGTCAGAAGCATAAGGTCGGATATACCAATGCAGAGACTTTGTAAATACAAACTTATTTTTCTGAATATAAGGTAGGAGGTACAGATACTGAGAGTATTGTAGATCCACTGTTGTATTCTCCTTTTACTTGTCTATGGGGGCATTTCACGTGAAGCGGACAGCGAAATAAAAGTGAGGTTCTGAAATTCGTTCATATTGGGAATAGGTTGTACTTCTCGAGGATATGAACGTATACACGTATTTTTTTTTTTGAGTTTTTGTTGTTATGATATGGGGTTCTATAGAATTCATCTGATTGACGGACGGCTTTCTTAAAAACTTTATTTTAAACTTTTTTGTAAATTATAAAAAAAAAAAATAGTGTTTTGTATAGAAAACTTAATGTTCTCTTTGATTTTCAAATCAGATTTAAAATTTTGTTTTTTTCTCCGAGTTTAAACCGGAAGTAAATATTTCAAATATATTTTTCAATAACTTCGACCATTTTAATTTTTGTTTTTCTCTGCAACATGAAGCTTAACATTTATAAATTATATTATAAAAGTTGCAAAATGGGATCTAAGTTTGTTTATTTAGCTCCTCAAGTTAGTGAATGAATAAATGTCAAACAGAAATACGGGGTGGAAGGGACACCAACGCTAAAACGGTTACAAAACGTATCTAGTACATCATTCTGAACCCAACATAAAAAATTTTCGTTGGTTTAAAAAAAAAAACAGCTGTTGCCTACGAAACTGCAATACCTACACGGTTAAAATGTATGGTATTTTTTTTTTTGAATTAGTGATAAAAAAAAACAATGTATGACGACGGACAACGTTATTTTTTGTTTTCAGTTAACAAAAAAAAATCCAAATAACCAATAAACATTGCTTTCAAACTGCAGTCGATTCAAAATGTACTGAATACGTGGCAACGGTCTTAGCGTCGCTGTCCCTTCCAGCTTTTCAAATTCAAATATGTTTATAAATACAATACACAAAATACAATTACAAAACAAACAATACACAAAAATCAACAATACAAATACAACAATACAACAATAAACAAACAACAACAACAAATACACAAACAATACAATACACAACAATACAACAGTACAATTACAAACAATTACGGTACAATACGGTTACGGTTTATTTACGGTACAATTTTTGTAAAACCGTTCTGCTACAATTTTGGTGTACAATAAAGTATATTATATTCTATTCTATGCATGACACATAGGTAGAAGTAAGTACATGGTGTTATAAAAAAGTCATGTCTCACTATGTGCTGCATTGCAAGGCGTACAAATAATGTTTACACATTAAGTAGTGCAGGTTGTAGTTTTTATGAGTATAACTGTATTTGTAGAAGCTACTGTTATTACAGCTAATTACCTAATATTAAAACTTTGATAAAAAATACATGAAACAAAAACAATATTTTAAACAATACAAAGTAAGTAAACAATAAAAGTATTAAGAATTGTAACGTGTTTTTTAAACTGTTACATGCTTTTCATATTTTAGTCGATTTCGGAACGATTTTTATACTGTCTTTTATTGGCTATGGTTGAGTTCGGAACTGTCATTTTTTGACGTTTCACTTTACGACCTGATTTCGTCATCGAGGCATTTATCTCGCCAATTTAATCTTACAAATCCGGTATAATCACGGATATTTTTAGGCCAAATGATGCCATAATCGCTGCCTTAAACACCCAGGACAAGGTGTTCAGAAGGAGGGATCCCTAATTTCTTCGGATTTCAATATTGGACGATGCTCTAGTGTGATTTTCACCTAATTTGGATTTATCGGTGCACACGGGAAAAGTCATTTATTAACGGAAAAACGCCAGACATCTGGCCCAAACTTAATTTACTTTTTTCACAAAAGATGTTTTTGTCGCTCTGCGAACAGGGACTTGAAGTAGCTTCCTGATCTTGTTAGTTATTGTTGCATCTTATAATTTGTATTATATATTTACTATTACACATTATATAGTTTCTGTAAAACATTATTGTTTATTGTTGTAATTTACAACTTGAATTCTTTTGATGTTTCCTTGTAAGTAAACAATATTTCCTAGTAACATTATTGTACTTTTGTGTATGTTTAACTTTTATGGTTACAGCATTACCCTTTTACTCTTGCAAAACCAACATTTGTATGGTAAGACAGTTTTGTTTTGTATAAGTGACTCAACATTGTAAAACTAAGTGCGGTGTAATTTTATTTCATATTTTATTTTAAGTGAACTTTGGTTTAACTTAATAATCATACTTTATGTGACTTGAACTTATATTGTAAATTATTGCTGCATCTTTTCATTGCTAAACACTTTGATATTTTCATAAAAAACAACTAGTAACTTTAAAAATATTTCAACTTAACCTCAAATATTTTATAACTTTTGAAGTCTTGCATTTTGCTTTGCTCATCAATTATAATCATATCGTTTGTTCAAAATGGATAAAGAAGTTCAGTTTTCTCTGCCTCTTGCTAAAGATAACATAGAAACTGATGGTGCATGCACAGTTCCTAATGTTGCACCTTTTGTTCCTGACATGATTAATTTGACAGATGTACCACATTCTTTTGATCATAATGACAGGATTGCACACTCTTCCTCAGCTTTTGCGACGAACGCTTTGCCTTCATTTAATTCAATGAATGTTTTGGTTAGTGAACATATTAAAAAGAATTTTCCTTCTGCAATTAAGTTGCCCTATTTAAAAAAGAGTAGAACATAGAGTATAGTAATATAGATTAAGTATAATTAAATTCGATGGGAAATCTTGTGTTAGAGAATTTATTACTGAAGTTGAAGAATATTTTTTATACAATTTTGATGAAATTTTGTTGGTTGGTTCATTTACGGACTTGCTTAGTGGTATTGCTCTGAAATGGTTGGTTTTTAAAAACATTTTTTAAAATTTATAGATCAGCTCCTGTTTTATTTGTTAAAGATAATGATATTAGACCGTATTTACAATTCTCCGTAGGTAACCATACTTTTTCTGGTTTATTAGATAGTGGTTCAAATAGTTGTATTCTGGGTTCAAATAGTCATGAACAATTTTCACAGTTAGGTTATAAAATAAATTCTGTTTCTAGTGCTGCTTATACAGCTGATGGCTCTTCATAGAGAATCATTGGTACACAATTTACTTCTAAACATTTCATAGAACGTTTGAAAGGTTTTAATATCACTAAAATATTTTATAATACTTTATACACGCCTCAAAACAATACAGTTGAGAGTTATAATAAAACTGTTGAAACTTGCATAGCTTGTTTTGTTAAAGAAGATCATAGAACTTGGTCTAAGTATTTATCTAATGTTCAATTAGCTTTGAATAATAGTGTTAATCTAGCTACAGATTTCACCCCTAATTTTTTGATGTTTGGTAGAGAACTTATTTTTGATGCTTCTTTACATCGTTTAAGTGACTCTATTGATAATTTGAGTGAACTGGAAGTTTCCAATAGAACTCACTATGCTGATTCTCTTAATTCACTTAGTGATATTTTTGTTAAAGTTCAAACTCATTTATTAAAAGCTTATCAGCGTAATGCACGCTATTATAATAAGGGTCGTAAAGTCATTTCTTTTGATGTGGGGAATGTCGTGTGGAGAAGGAGTTTTGTTCAATCTCATGCACCTACTTAATTTTCGGCAAAACTTGCTCCTAAGTTTATTAAATGTAAAATTGTTGAAAAGATCTCTGATAATGTTTATATTCTGAAAGACCTTAATAAGGGTACCGCTGGTCGTTATCATGTTAAGGATATAATAAAATTTTAATTTGGTTTCAAAGTGTTGGTCTTGATTTTAATAATTTTGTTTGAAGCGCGCTTTTGTTAGTGTGATGTACGATGGGATGGATGATAGGTTATTAGCACTTTAAATGAAGATGTATGTTAGGTAACTTCATATAAATTTGTTGAATTTGAGATCTTAACATTCTAAAACACAACTTAGGACCTTTTAATAACCTTTTCTACCCACACAAATACATTTTTCATATCGAAAGATCTTATTATTATTTCTAAGTATTATTATTTTTTATGCAGTCTTGTATGCAATTTTTTTTGTACATTCTTGTATACAATTTCTGCATTGGTACCTACTACTTTTGTACACTCTGTTCTCACTTGTAGAGGTTTACCTATCTTTCTTTTCTACGGATCTCGGTATAATTTTTTCCTTGATTTCGTTGTTTTTTTTTTGCTTCTGTGCTCGGAAGATTGGTGGTGTAATGCCGATCACAGAATGCATTTCTTTTTCCGCTATTGTGCTCGGGAAGTTGGTAGTGTTGAGCCGATCACAATATGCGTTTATTTTCGAAGGTGTTTGTGCTCGGAAGATTGGTGGAGTTGTGCCGATCACAACATTCTTCTTTATTTTTTTTGCATCTTTAGAGATGTGGAGATTTTAAACTGTGTCTCACAGTTGTAATTCGTTCTTGCTAGTCAGTGGCGATGGTGCCTAACTGTACTCATATAGATATTTTTGGATTATTCTTGTTAGACAGCGGCAATTGCGCCTAACTGTACTTTTAATTTAATATTTTTCCTATTATATACTTGTTAGTCGGTGGCTATGGTGCCTAACCGAACTCATATTGGTATTTTTGTTGTATTCTTATACATATTGTTCAGCGACTACTACGCTTAACTGTACTTGTAATATTTCTTGGATTTAACTTGTTAGTCAGTGGCGAAGGTGCTTAACTGTACTCATGTGGTTCTTTAGTATTATAGGTCGGTTGTGCTTGTAGCTTGACTGCACTTATTGTTTTTTTGTGTTTTGTTTCTTTTCCAGTATCTTTTTGGAAACGTTTTATTGGAATTTATATTTCCTGTCTTTTTTAAAAAAAAAAAGTTTTTTTTTCTCCTTGTTTGTTTTTAGCATAAAAGAAATTGCTTTCTTTTATTTTTTTTCGGGGAGGGATGTAATGTAACGTGTTTTTTAAACTGTTACATGCTTTTCATATTTTAGTCGATTTCGGAACGATTTTTATACTGTCTTTTATTGGCTATGGTTGAGTTCGGAACTGTCATTTTTTGACGTTTCACTTTACGACCTGATTTCGTCATCGAGGCATTTATCTCGCCAATTTAATCTTACAAATCCGGTATAATCACGGATATTTTTAGGCCAAATGATGCCATAATCGCTGCCTTAAACACCCAGGACAAGGTGTTCAGAAGGAGGGATCCCTAATTTCTTCGGATTTCAATATTGGACGATGCTCTAGTGTGATTTTCACCTAATTTGGATTTATCGGTGCACACGGGAAAAGTCATTTATTAACGGAAAAACGCCAGACATCTGGCCCAAACTTAATTTACTTTCTTCATATAAAGATGCAACAATAAGGATAATCTCAAATTAGTAATTTAATATTTAAAATAAAAGGAAGCTACTGACATAATAAAGAAGGTATTAACAAAGGTATTTCCATTGTTCCTATAATCCTAGTTTAGTCACCCCCGGAAGATTAGAAGTTCGACTCTACAAATGGTGTTATCTGGCAAGTATTTTTTAAATGTAGTGTGCGTTCCCAAGGCGCCCGAAATTCTTTTATTGTTACACATACATCTTTTTTTTAATTTTTAATAGGAGAACACACACACACACACATTCTTTTTTTGCTCTTGTATGATTTCTTACATAGGATCTTACACTTGATCCCACACACACCCCGGGTCTGTTACAGAATCTTATGAAATAAAGCTAATAATCAGGGAATAAAAGTATAAAAATATATAATATAAAACCTTGTATAACCTCTTTCGACGTTTCTTTTCGCCGAATGTATGAATAATTTTGCCGTATTTTCGTATCGTAACCTTATTTTGGGGAATCAGTAGGTACGTTGGTAAACCGTTTTATTTTTATTTCAGAATTTTCTTTTACAAAACTTTAACAGTCCTCAATGGAAATAAAGCAAAGAGCGTTAACTCTGACAAATTCTAGACAGATTCCCTTTAACTTCCAAGTAGCCGCTGCAATTTGCCGTAAACATATTACATGCAATACCCTATAAACCGAAAACCATACTTAGCACCATCCCATAAAGTCCAATTTTATTTACACTGTTTTTTCTCAAACAAATACAAACAAAAATCATCTTTACAACGTGAGGAACAAAGATTAAATTACCGTGTAATTCACAAGAAGACGTTTCAGTACATCTGACGGGGATTTTGTTTTGAGATTTCGTTCCGTACCTACGCAAAGGGTACGAGAAATATTGCTGGCTAAATATGAGGAGACAGCTCTGTTGTTTGTTGCCCAAATATACGGTAGCGTGTATAGGGTTGGTGAAGATTTTTCATTTTATTCTTTGCTAGGAAAAAGATTGGTATTTTTCAACAAGGAAACAGAGAATTGTACGTGTGTGGAGGGCAATAGGGGCTTGTGAGTAAATAATAACAGCCGTACAAGTCGATATTCAAGGTTAAGCAAAGCTTGCTGAAGTCAATCAGTGGATGGTTGACCATGAAAGAAAGGAAGAAAAGTATTTATCTGTCTCCCCAAGGACAAAACAAAATGAGAAAGTTAATCATAAGAAAAAACTAAAAATAAGACATTAAACTAAATCGGTCTTCATTGGTTGGTGGTTGCTTGGTTGGTAATTGGTTAGTGGTTAACTACATACTGACGTCTCCGTGCCTCGGCAAGCATGTTAAGCCGTCATTCCGACTGTCATATGTAATTCTTTGACAGTCGTTACGAGTAGTTAGAATCCGAAAGTCTGGTAACCACTAGTCTTATCAAGGGGTACTCGGTACGGAGTTATGGTCAAATAGACGGTCGCTCCATGTAAAATACTGGTATTCAGCTGCCTCCGGTTAGACTGGAAGCCGACCCCAACATAGTTGGGAAAATAGACTAGGCAAATGATTTGAGGAAAGAAGCTTGTATTTTTCAACAGAGAAACCGTCAATTTTGTGTGGAAAGCAATAACGTCCTCTATTACTGACGGTGCAACGTGTGATGTCAATTTCGACGTTTCAAATTATTGGAAACGTTCTTTTTTTGGGTGAAAAAATGGTCGACGGTGTTGCCTTTGGTATAAAATGTGTGTGTGCCAGCGGGCACTTGTAATATAATGGCTTTAGATAAGATGGTATACATACATATGGTATAGATAATGTTGAAGCCAATGTCATCATCTGTCTAGCCTTTTC
The DNA here is from genome assembly GCA_964057025.1 of Standfussiana lucernea. Taxonomy (NCBI): domain Eukaryota; kingdom Metazoa; phylum Arthropoda; class Insecta; order Lepidoptera; family Noctuidae; genus Standfussiana; species Standfussiana lucernea. The sequence goes on along the minus strand of OZ059808.1, from coordinate 11,052,572 downwards.
CCAACTATGTTGGGGTCGGCTTTGTCTAACCGGATGCAGCTGAATACCAGTATTTTACATGGAGCGACTGCCTATCTAACCCCCACAACCCAGTTATTACTGGGTAATACGATACCCTTTTGGAAAGACTGGTTGTCAGATTTTCGAGCCACTGACTACCTGTAACGACTGTCAAAGATCTACAATTGACAGCCGGTACCAAAACGGCTTAACGTGCTTTCCAAAGCACGCAGAAAACTCGGTATGTAATGGGTGGTCACCAATCCACGGACCAACCTAGTCAAGCACGGCGTAACCTAAAGATCAACCCAAACGGCTGTTATTATTTATCCACGAGCTCCTGTCGAGTGGATCAGTTGCTTACATTGGTCAATAGGTCAAGTGTTCAGTTTGACTGAACTTTAACATATCCAAGATTTCCCAAAACAAAAATTCAGGAACAAAAGACAGATTTTCGGCAGCCCTACAGCCAAGAACAACATTACCTTGAATATAAACTTTCAAATATACCATCAACAGTGTAAGGTTGGCGTAAATTTAATTCAATGAGAAATCATCCCGTTTCATTTTGATGGGTAGGCAGGGATCTTGAGGCTGTGCTATCAAGCGGGAAAACGGGAAAGGGTTGCTGTCAATTCATATTGGAATGCTTTCTGGAGCGATGGCCGCCATTTTGAAAAGAGTGCGGCGTGTAGTTTGGGGGAATGTGAGTGTTGAATTTCTTGTGAGGTTCGTTTGTCTAGATAAAATTGTGAACGCGGATCCAGACATCGGACTCTGAGAGATAACGCACCGAAGTATGTATCTGTCAGTGTCTGATGTCTGCAGCTTGTCCGCATTCCGTCTGTAGCTGCTTAACATTCGGTTCGTAACCGGATGATTCTTACAATCGCAATCAGTTTTTTTACTCTTTAACAATACAACATTACATAACATCACGCTTGTAATACCCGAAAGGTTAAGCAGCAGTGTATCTAATAGAACCTACACCTACATTTCGCCAGCTATGTTCAAGTCAAGTCCCATGTGATAGAGGGCGAGCCTTTTGCCATCAACCTAGCATACATCCAGACTCCGTGGCAGCTAATGAGAAATACCTGATGGAAAACACAATAACACTTTGCCCAACCGGGAATCGAACCAAGGCCCTTACCTGATGGAAAACACAATAACACTGACCAACCGGGAATCGAACCTCATGCTCAGCTGTCGCGTTTGCTATCACTAAACCAATGGGGTAGACCCCCGGGGGCCTTTTTTACTGTTACATTATGTATGGAGGTAGGTATCTACATATGATGCAGCTAGTTCGAAACATTAAGAGATAACATCTTAATTTCCCTGCAGACGTTCGCATTTGGGTAACGTCCAATAAAAGTAATTTATTGGCAAATAACATATCTTCAGAGATAAGTGATAAAGAACGGGGCTTGGGAAATACTTTTTTGTATGAGTTTTTTATAAGACTTGGTTAGAATTTTGCTTTCACTCAAGCTTTGTGGCAGATGGTGCTAGACATCCTGTATCCTGACGTCCTGTACTCTGTACAGGATGTCTAGCGCTTTCTCTTTCCCACACTGGAATAGAACTAAAACATTTCTGCATTAAGACGTCGTGCTAGGGCCACTGATAATAATAAAAATCAGGGACCGAAAAGGTTACCCGTGCACTGGTTTTAATCGGGTTATTTTTTAAGGCTAGGTAAAAAACTCTAACGCTATAAGGTTAATCAGCCTATAGTAAACGGTTCACGCATAGCGTTCTTTTTACAAGTTTTTATTGTACAAAAAAAAATAGAAAGTGACGGAGTTACTCCACGTTCGTTGCTTTATGTCTTTCTTTCTGGGTAATCAACAATATTTACCCTTTTCACTGCCACGGTCGGCTATTGCCGACAGATGAAAAAGTGCCCAATACGCCATCGCAAACTATAGCCGACAAGAAAACGACATTTTTCAAGTAAGTAAGTAAGTAAGTATATTTATTTGCATAAAATGTGGTAAATACAAGATGTTATAAAATGTTTTAGAGCAGGACACATTCCGCCGTAATAATGGCATGCAAATTTTAAAATTATTTTTTACATAAAGTACATTAACTTGACCACATAGGTAACCCTTCATACAATTATGTAAGTACATTTGAAAAAAAAAAATTAATCCTACAATTAGATAAAAACAAAAGAAACACAAACACAAAATAAAAATACCTACACCTTACATACATCTAAAACATCAAACAAAAGAGTAATACTTAAACACCTACACCGTAAACATGTCAAAATCTTCACTATAACCATATTTTAACACACCATCATTAAACAAAAATAATAAAACGTTAAAAACATACACAAACACACAATAAAAGGACACCATCAAACAAAATTATACTAAAACAACTAAACAATATAAGAAATAAATAGCATAAAATTTAGGAAAAAAGAAATTTCTTCAAATTTTAACATACATTATAACAACGAACTTACAATGCATTTTTAAAGTGGTAAGAATGCGAAGAGTATTTTTTGAGGAACTCGTTGATAGTATAAAAATTTTCTTTAATTAACCACTTCTGTAACTTGGAACAAAATTTGCGATAAGGCAGGTCTAAAATTTTTTTAGGTAGCGAGTTATAAACTAATGGTGCCATATATACGCAGCTGTGTCTAAACATTTCTATTCTGGGTACCGGTAATTCTAAATTTGAGTGAGTGTTTTTACGTTTGTTTAAGTTATTTTTATTTTGAAAAAGATTCATGTTAGACTTTACAAATTTTGCTATTTCATATATGTATATGCTAGGGGCGGTTAAAAGATTTTTTGATTTAAATATGGGTCGACAGGATTCAGACCATTGCATATTAAAGATTGCACGTAAGCATTTCTTTTGTGCTACTAAGACTCGTGACAACTCTGCTGTGTATCCCCATACAACTATACCATAACGAATTATGGAACACACATACGCATGATACACTAATAGTGCGGTTTGTTTAGTTGTCGTCTCTTTCACCTTCTTTAGAGCAAATACGAATTTGTTGATCTTTTTACAAATGTTATCAATGTGTTCCTTCCACGTGAGATGTTCGTCAATTATTATGCCTAAAAATTTTGTATTGTGAATTTGTTCTATTCGTTGATTATTAAAAGTGATATCTAAATTTTTGTAAGTATTTTTAAATGTTTTGAAATTAATTACTTTAGTTTTCTCCAAGTTAATCTTTAATGAATTTTTGTTTAGCCCTGACATAATTTCTTTTAGTGTGTTATTTATTTCAAAATTTTGAAGGGTTTTATCTTTACATCCTATTATAACAGTAGTATCATCTGCAAACAAAACACAAACGTGTTTGCGTACTGCTTGTGGCAGATCATTTATATAAATGAGGAATAAGAGGAGTCCTAAAATACTTCCCTGTGGTACACCAAGATTATTATTTCTGGGTTCAGAATCAAAGTCCTCTATGCTGTTCGTATTATCGTTATATTTAGTTATTCTTGTGATCTGTTGTCTATTGCTTAAATATGATTCAAACCATTTTAAGGCCGTTCCTCTTATGCCACTTTTTTCTAATTTGTTGATGAGAATAGAGTGATCAACATAGTCGAACGCTTTACTTAAATCTAGAAAGAGAGCAGTAGAAGAAATTTTATCGTTCACCTTATTTATAACTGATTTTACTAACTTGAAAGTCGCCAATGTAGTTGATCGAAATTTCCTGAATCCATGTTGTTCTTCTGCCAGTACATCGTATTTATTGAAGAATAGTAATAAACGTTTTTTCATAACTCTCTCAAAAACTTTTGATAAAATTGGTGTTAGTGCTATAGGTCTATAGTTGTTTTTGTCAGTCTTTGAACCTTTTTTATGTAAAGGTTTTATTACAGATAGTTTAAGCTTTTCTGGAAAACAGCCTTGTTCTATGGATAAATTAATAATGTAAGCTAAAGGTTCCGCGATAAATTGCGATATGCGTTTTAAAAGATCAGTAGTAATATTGTCGTAGCCAGATGACCTAGTGTTATTTAGCGATGTTATAACGCTATAGACTTCAGCTGCATTTGTAGGCTCTAGGAAAATACTATGACTGTTACTCTTAATATCTATTCTATTAATTTCATCATCATAATCACTGCGATCAGTGCTTACATTATTTTTGACAACGTCTATGAAAAAGTTATTAAATATATTAGCAATGTCAGCTCCAGATGTGGCTGTCACCTTGTCGTCAATAATTTTGTTGAAATATTCCTTTGCCGTTTGGTTTCCCATATTGCGTTTCACAACTTCCCAGGTAGCTTTACATTTATTTTTGGAATATGCAATGTGTTTGAGATTACATAATGATTGCATGTTATTTATGCATTTTTTTAACAAATTTGTATATGACTTCAAATTGGATTTATTTTCATTGGTTCTATTGTTATAATATTTGTATCTTAAAAATCTTTTTGTTTTACAGCTTACTTTAAGTCCTCTTGTTATCCATTTGAGTTTATTAGTTTTATAGTAACTTTTTACAGTAATAACAGGAAAGCATAATTTATAGAACAAAGATATTAAGTTATGAAATACATTAAAAGCATCATTTGTTTCAGTTGTGTCATAAATTTCAGAGAAAGACATTTGACTTATATAATAAACAAATTTAATAATATTTTCTTTGCTCATATCATTTCTTCTCATAAAAAAGTGTCTAGAAATGTTTTCGTTTTGTTGTTTAAATTCTATCACTTGCGCAGTATTATGGTCTGACAAACATAAATCGTGTGTTATTCCTCTAGCGTTAGGTATATTACTCACAATATTGTCAATGCATGTATTTAATCTCGTAGGCACCTTTAAAAGACATTCCATTCCATAATTTGATATAAGTTCACGGAACCTTATGATATTACGATCTTTTTCCAGGAGAAAATTTATGTTAAAATCGCCAGCAATTACTACTCTACTTTTTTTACGTTGAAGTTGTTGTAATGTTTTATCAAAAACGTCGAAGAAAATATTTAAGTTAGAACTCGGAGTCCTATAAATGCACAGTATTATTAAGTGCATTTCTTTAATTTCGATTGCACAAACTTCATACTGCTTCTCAATACTTAGTTCTTTAATATCCTTTAATTCAATGAATTGAATATTCTTTTTAGTTAATATACACGTACCGCCTCGACGTTTATCTGATCGTGAATAAATTGCACTGAGTTGAAAATTATTAGTGACCATATATTTTTCATCATCCTTTTTTATAAAATGCTCACTTAAACATATGACATCAACATCTGTACCAGATTCTTGCATCTCATTGATCGCTAATTCTAGATCAGCAATTTTGTTTAGAGCTCCAGCTATATTCTGATGAAAAATTGAGAATTTTTTTACATTTGAATTTGAGTCGTTAACGAAAAAGCATCTTTTCGTTTGAATTTTTCGCTGGTATCTTTAATTTCTTATAATTGTGAAAATAGTAAGGAATGGTACCTTTTCGTGGTTGTGATATGCTTTTGTTATTACCGCTAGCAGAGCTATCATTCCCAGTGGCTGAGTTAATTGAACTATTTTGAAAATTGCTAGATATAATTGAGCCCTTAATTGGCATTGCGTTTTTATTAATAGAATATTTGTCAGAGAGATAAGATGCGTTATATTGTTTGGTATTTATTTTATTTATTATCTGATTTACAATGTCGTTGCTACCGTTTCCTTCAATGAAAGTACAATTTTCAAAATTGTTCGTAAATATTTTTAGGTTGTAATTTAATTTACTTTCGTTTAGAAATGCATTGTAGAGTAAGTAGTTTTCATCCGTCGGCTATAGCCGACCGTGGCAGTCAAAAGGTTAAATGGTAACCCCTATTATAAGGGTTAACCCGTACCACAGTTAATCAAAAATAATAATGTGACATGTTAACCTTTTAAACCGTTCAAAAGGCCCCAGATAAAAATACTAGGTACAAGTATTTAGGTATGTCAAACGTTTTGATATTAATTTATGTTTCATGCTGTGAAATATTGGAGTTCGTTATTTTTTTTTTACCAAATTCCCAGGAAATTTATTTTCCGAACTGCCAGTTACACAAGAGATTGATTAGATTTTTATTCCAGCTGATATTTTTGGCGTTTTATTTCACCAACCTTACTCGACCACAAATTGAAGAGAACTTTATCAATAATGCTGGCCGATGCCAATAAGGCTCGCTCTCAATTACTTGAGACTTAAACGTAACTTGTGAAATGTGGGTGTACTAATTACCCTAGAATTAGTACACCCACATTTCGACAGTTAACTACAACTCTAAAAACAGGTAGGCAGATAGACAGACGCTCCATGTAAAATGCTGATATTCAGATGCATCAGCTTAGACTGAAGACAACCACAAAATAGATGGTAAACGCTGGCAGATGATGATTTTGTTTTGTATGTCCATTGTATGAAAGTGGACGAAGCAACGAGAACGAGCTACGGTCCTTACATTCTCCTTGTGTGTGAGAGTGCAATCTATAGTTTCTACCTAACCCCCCCCCCCCCACCCCTGGTCAGCCCACCGTTGGTCCAGTGGTCGCAATCGCGACTGTTGAGCATGAAGTCCTGGGTTCGATTCCGGGGTCGGACAAATTGTTATTGAGTTTTTTCATCAGGAATTTCTTAGTAGCGGCCACGGAGTCTGGATTTGTGCTCGGTTGATGGCAATAGGCTCGCCCTTTATTATCTGGCAAAATGTGGGTGTACTATTAGGTACACCTCTGCCTAAACCTTCGGGATTATAGGTGTGATGTTATGTTAAATCATAAATCATATTTATTTCTGCAAATTGGTTTTATAAAACACTTTTACACGTCACAACGTCACACACTTTTACACGTGTTATTTAATTTTATTTATGATGGTTCTTGGAACAATCACTTACCTACAATACTTATAGAAAACCCACAGGTGCAACTACAGCTTATTCTTTTACGAAACTCACAAAACCATCCATAAAGATCCCATCACCATATTTCACAACCTTTTAACAGATTAACACGAAGAAAAATTTTCACAAAAACGCAAGACTTTACCCAACACCTTTTCTTAACCGAAAATTATGGCCCACCTAATATTACCAAAGAAAAATTGGGGTAGCGGTTTAAAATTTCAAAGACTACTTAGCGTCTTGAATATTTCAGTGACTACTCAGAACGGAGGAACAGCTGTCGTAAAACGGGATCTTGGAAAGAAAAGCGCTAGAAGCGCTGAAGGATCCGCGGATTTTCTTCGTTTTTCCTTTTGGCTTTTTTTTGGTGGAAGTCAAGTAGATGGGATTGAGTTTTTCCTTGCTTGCAGCTGCTTCGCGTTTTTGTAGCAGCTTGTAACTGTTGATTGCAAAAAAATATTTCGTTTTTCAAAAAGCGAGAGGTTATGAGGTTATGTAAGGTAATGATTGTTTGTTGTAAGTATGGATGTAATCTCCAGAAAAAATCATTCGATTTCAGTTTTTTCTTGATGACGGAAAACTACACTATTGCCGAGTGACATTGGATAATATGTACGAGTATGTTAGACGTGAATAAAACCGCGAGCAGAAGCTAGTTTGGTACAAAAATTATACTGATGATAACGCTGTATTTCAACATTATCATCATCAGAGACCTGTATGACTTAATTAGACCATTCAAATATAGTCTAAATAAACCTACATTATTCAGTATCTCCCAGATACGATAATCTCAATGGAAAAGTACTCACAAATAAGACCACAGACTCGTCCATGTTTGATTCCAGAAATTCTGTGGAGGTGGAATAATTACAGTTTGGGAACGGTTATCACGAATATGGTTGAAGTAGGCAGAATTTGTTAGAAAATAAATTAGGGTTGTTTTCCAGTGTAAAAGCAATAAAAAAGCATCTATATAAAACAAGCAATAAGATAAAATAAGCATCTGGCGACGGACACATCGACAGTCAACAATTTCGAGTGCAGTTTACTTAAAAGCAAAAAAAACAGACACCCACAACATACCATGAAATGGAACTTGTGGTGCTGTGATAGACAAACGATAGGTCACTTAATATCGCGTGTCCTGTTGTTCATTACAGAGACTGATGGACGCTACTGAAGGCGTCAAACTCATGGCTTAGTTCTGAGCCGACACAATTTAGATTGCCATCAACAAGCTCAGAAAAAGAATAGACGATACAAGCTCAAGCATATAGCAAGACTACCAATCTAGAGCCTAGACAAGCAGCTAAAAATAGAAGTCAGCCATTCCGGAAAAATCCCAGAGGTAATAAGATGTGTGTTATAAAACATAGAGCTTCCAGCTTCAAAGATATAAGGTCGTAGTCACAATCAAGCAAAGTGCTTTCCATGTTGTTATAGTGCGACCATATCGTGTTGGGAAAACTTGGGAACTCGTGTTATTAATTTCAATGTGTTTGTGTTGCGGTTGGGAGTAATTAGCTGATTGTGTCTTTTCTGTCTGTTAACAGTAACACTTGCATTGAGTTGCAACTATAGCCGTATGTTGTTTTATACAAGTGTTTTATTTTTTCAAGGGATTAGAAGTCGCTACTGACAGTTTTTTTTCTTATTTGTGTTCTTAAAGAAACTCAAAAATAACCTGAAAACTTTTGTGCAAAAAAAATTACCGACTTACAAAAAACTGAAAAATAACTACTTTTGGAAGTCGGTGACTTTTGATTAATTTATAGATCTATGAGTGATTTTATTACGGTTTACCTCAATGAAATGTTCATTACTTCTTACCAACATTTTTCGTACCCAACGCATACCTTTACGATGGATGAACTGTGTGTTGATGTGGCTAGAAAGGAGGTGACAGCTGAGATGACGAGTAATTGAGAAGTATGGAAGAAGAAGACATAATTATCCAAATAAATTGGGATAAGGGCAGGAAAAATACGACGCGTACATCTCTACCTAACCTTCTTTACAAAAACCTCGCTAACAATTAATACTAATTTAAATTCTTACCGCAGCAAAGCCAAAAAGCGGCAAAGTTAGCCCCAATGTAGGTCACTCACAGCTTAAACGCTCCAACTGATTTAGGTAAATGAGGTGGCATTACGTTTTGTAATTACTCCGGACATTACACTTAGTAGATGACGTGACGTTAAATTCAATATGGCGGACGATGTATGTTGGTTAGGTTGTAATTTGATCCTTTGTGTTTGTAGCTATCATGTAGGAAGACAAAAGGCTTCGATGCGAGTATGTGTTTATTAATGTTGATTTAGATTCACTAACAAAGTTACTACATTCTTCTGCTTTCTTTATCGTGAGGTTGGTGCCTAACCTGGTGTCAGAGTTTTTTTATGCCAACCATGGGCCTCTGACTTGGCTTTACATGCCATCGAGAAATATCTCTAAGGCATGCTGGTTTCCTCACGATGTTTTCCTTCACCGAAGCAAGTGATAATTATAGGTACAATACGCACATAATTCCGAAAAACCAGAGGTGCGTGTCTTGGGTTTGAACTCGAGACCTAGGACTTGGCAGTCCAACGGTCACACCACTAGACTATCACTGCTCGTTACTACATTGAAAAGGATATTATTTAACTTTTTCATGAAATATACTTTGAATGGGATTAAATGAACTTCAAGGGTTGTATAAGGTAGACTGGTAGAAAATGCCCAAGGCATTAAGTCCGCCTTTGTACAGTTTTTTACTTGTGCATAAAGTTTTAATAAATAAATAAAAATAAAAATATATTATGATTTTAATAATTATAAATGTGTAAAGCCATATAAATTACGGTGGGATATAATATTTAATCAACATAAAACCTAACATTGCCCTCCAATCCCAAAATACGTGAGAAAAATTGAATTTCGCTGTCTAGCCTGGCGCTTCCACCTTAAAACGCGAGGTGCCCGATGAGGTTTTCAAACAGTGATTATATAACTAACTTTACTAAAAACCAGAAGTCAAAGTACCAATTTCCATGATCTTAAATTTAAAAAAATATCTATCTGTCATTCAAACTTTTAGGGGATGAAAGATTCCAGTTTACAGGTTTACCTTATAAGTACGTTAAAAAGTTAATTTTTGCTGTCCATCAATGAGAGAAAACTTAAAAATTAACTTAGTAACAGTTTTAATTTTAATTATTTTGGAGATTATTTATTCGTAATACGAAACAGAAACAAGTGGAGGATCTCGTGGCTAAATAATAACAGCCATTTGGGTAAATCTTCAGTTTAAGCCGCGCTCTTAGATTGGTCCGTGGATGGGTGACCACCACCATTACATACACATACCCAGTTTCCCCCGTGCCTCGCAAAGCACGTAAAACCGTTGGTCCCGGCTGTCATTTGTAGACCTTTGACAATCGTTACAGGTAGTCAGTCGCTCGAAAGTCGGACAACCATTCTTACCAAAGGAAATCGTATTACCCAGTACCAACTGGGTTGTTGAGGTCAGAGTGGCAGTCGCTCTATGTTAAATACTGGTACTCAGCTGCATCCAGTGAGACTGGAAGTCGACCCCAACATAATTGGGAAAAATCTAGGCAGATGATGACGAAACAGAAACAAGTGCCAACACTCAAGACTTGAACGCAAAAAAAATTGATCCCTAAATCCATTGAGTATATTACACACTGCCTATCAAAACAGAACAATGCCAGGTGTCTGGCCTCCCATATGATTCCTCCTGTGCAGTATACATTGTAAACTACAGGATGCTTTCAGTGGCATATCGAAGATGTCAAAGTTGCAATCTGACAAAGTGCTTTTTGTGCGTCGCTGTAGAGTGTCTACGTCTGCGAATAGCGTCAGGTATTTGGGACTTGTCCTTTGGGTTGTGTGGTGTTATACGAATGAATAAAATAAGAATTGAGTATGAGGAAGTCTGAAAGTGGCGCCGGTGACTCAAAAGTTGTCGTGGTATGGGCATGTGATGTGGAGGAATGAGGAAAATATAAGTTTTTAAACTGAAATGAACACTAACACTACGTATGGTTAACACATAAAACGGGATATTTACCATGTTGCTTGCAACAGCGCCGAAATATAGGAGACTCAAAAAGGCTTGTAAACATGCTACATATCCCGTTTTATATTATGTTAACCATAGAATGAGGAAAATGTCGTGAGGAAAATTTCGAGTATGAATGTGGATGGGTATAAGAGTAGAGGAAGACCAAAGAAACCATGGATGGAATGTGCGAAGGATGATATGGTAAGAAAGGAGGTGTCTGATGAAATGACGACTAGCAACTCTTCGCTGGCTTATTAGTGCAGACTTACATAACGTTAGATACATAACAGTGTCTATAATTTAGAAGATTTATGTGATGGCCCAGAGGTTAAGATCTCACCTCTCATGCATGAGGTTGTGGGTTCAAATCCGGGCAAGTACCAATGTGACATTTTCAATTCATATGTACTTTTCAAGTTTATCTTGGACATCACAGACATCGGTGAAGGAAAACATCGTGAGGAAACCTAGACTTATAATTAATATAAGTCTGAAATCACCAACCCGTCTGGAGCAAGCGTGGTGATCAATGCTCGTGCCTTCTCTGTTTCAGAAGAGGCCTTTGCCCAGCAGTGGGACAGTTACAGGCTGGTATTATTATTCTTATGTAAAAACCCGCATTAGGCCCACGTTTTGGATCATGGCCCACTCTCTCTTACTCTGTGGCAGTAAGGACGATAAAGGCTGATTATGCTATGGTGAATGGAGTTTGACACTTATAAAATTAATTTAATTTCAACATCTGGCTTACCCTCGTTATCTTCAAGTTTTGAATCAAATTAAAATTGATCACATTAACTTTCATTTGTAATTACTTTTAAACAGACATTGATTCGAATTAGAAGAAGAAAGAAAGCCAAATCGTTTTAATCCCCAAAAAGTTTTGTCCTACCCAAAACCCAGTCACCCTACCAACATCGGCGTGAGTGATAAATGTATGACACACCGCGACACCGGCGAATGTCGTACACCTGTGACGCTCGCTAGATGGCGTTGTTACCAATTCTCATACTTGTTGTGTTATATCGCAAGTCTTTTGTTCCCGTGCGTAAAATTATACGTGTGAGCGTGGAGGTGCAATTACTTAACTTGTTGTTTTAATAATATTAGCATGTGTTTGTTTCACGGCATTGCCAATGCCTCTTTCTTATGTAAAGGCGCAGTGAGCTGAAGTGGAGATGAATGTATCTTTATAACTTGTGTTGAGTGCCGGACGCGGCGGAGGTTCCCAGTACTATTAATTTTGATCTTATTGAGTATCTAAGTAAGGTTGAGTGTAAAATAAAACAACCGAGTACTATGTACTGATCTAAAGAGTTTTTATTGACTCTATTGGCAGGACCCCAACCAAACGGCGGAGAATCTTAACACCGACTTCTAATTCGACGTCAACGCCATCTAGTTAGAAATGTGTAATTAAAATACATTCTTTTGAACTCAGATCTTGGTGAGCGTATTCAGTACATGCATGGTTCTAAACATACCGCCCACCAAGGACATTACTGAAGGAATGTCCTTCTTGAACTAAATTTGTACTACAATAATTCTTAATGTCTAACATTTTGAAAACCTTAAACTACTTATTTGGCTAAGCTTCTAAAATAACAATGTGACATAAAAAAAAAACATAAATTCAGTGATCTGCTGCAACTGGTAAAATACAAAGTTTAGATGTTGGCCTCTTAATTGTAGAGGATTTAGTGCGTAATGTGACTACACGGGTGATGTTATCAGCACCGGGATGTTTCTCTACTACGCGACCTAACATCCAACGACTTGGCGGTATATCCTTTTGTGTTTGTCTTATACAACATTCTAGCGCTGCTTCTAGCTCTAACTTATGTAAATAACTATGTTTAAAAGTGTTATTCCTTAAAAAACGTCTGCAATATGCGATTACCCTAACTAACTTTTGTAATGACGAATACCGCTCGAACATTGAAAGCTCTGGCACTACAGCAATGTGTGTTTTTGTTGTTTGCTCTAAGTCGATATTCAAATCATTTGGCCTCTTATAAACTATTGTTCTCTCAGTTAGAAATAATGGTCCGCAAAACCATAAACGATTGTCTATCAATGCACTAGGTAAGATACCTCGTGAGGCGCAGTCTGCTGGGTTGTCCTTGGTTTTCACATGAAACCATTGAGATGCCTTCATCGTGGTCAATATTTCCGAGGTGCGATTCGCCACAAACGTCTTCCATCTGCTTGGATGGCTGTTAAGCCAAGCCAACACGACAGTGGAATCTGTCCAGGCCTTGATTTTATCCCTAGAAATATTCAGGACATCTGCTGTTTCTATTAGAAGATTTGACAGTAGAACTGCTCCACACAACTCTAAACGTGGTATACTAATTTGCTTGACGGGGGCTACTCTGGTTTTTGCAACCAACAACGTAACATGAACATTGCCTACAACATCTATTATCCGCAAGTAAATCACGGCTGAGTACGCGGTTTTGGAGGCGTCACTAAAGCCATGCAGCTCAAGATCGTCGTGCAACTTAGTTCCAAGCCAACGAGGTATCCGAACTTTACTAAGTAGTGGCAACTCTTCACGGTAAGTACTCCATTCTTTTATTAATTCAGTGTTCAGTTCTTCATCCCAACTAACACCTGCAAGCCATAAGTTTTGGATGAATGTTTTTGCTAAAACCACACTAGGAGCTAACCAACCTAGTGGGTTGAAAAGTCGGGCTATGTCCGAAATAATTGTCCTTTTAGTTACAGGTGCAGTCGTCGACGGAGGAAGATTCACCGAGTACTGGAAGGTATCTTCGTTGCGGTTCCAGGTAAGTCCCAAAATTTTTATTGTACTATCTAATTTGATTTCTAACCCTTTCTCTTCTTTGTGTTCTATTTTCTCTAATTCATTGTTCTGTATTTCTATTTGTTCTATTGTTTTGTCCTTATTTCTGTTTGTTCTTGTTTCATCTGGTTGTTCTTTATCTAAACTATTTTCAATTGTTTCTATTCTCTTAAGTATTTCATGACTATTACTATTCCATTTTTGTAATATAAATCCGCCTTTTCCTAATAATGCTATCATTTCCTTATATATTTCAATGCCTTCTTCTACACTGTTGCATCCTGTCATTAAGTCGTCCATGTAGAAACAATTTAAAACCTTATCTGCAGCTAGTGGGTAGTTTTCACCTTCATCTACAGCGATCTGACGTAAAGTTTTGACTGCTTGGTACGGTGCAGAAGCTGTTCCAAAAGTCACAGTCACAAGCTCGTAATCTTGTATATCTTTGTCCGGACTGTCACGCCACAGTATTCTTTGGAACATTGCATCTTCTTCTGCTACCTTGACTTGGCGATACATTTTAATTATATCCGCTACAAGTCCTATAGCATATACTCTCCATTTTAAAACCGTGTGACGTAAATCAGCTTGCAGTTTTGGACCAACCATGAGCGTGTCATTTAATGATACTCCTTTGTTGTTCTTTTCAGAGGCGTTGAAAACAACGCGAACTTTAGTCGTGGTCTTGTCTTCCCTAATGACTGCGTGATGTGGTAGATACACTGCTTCTTCCCTTTTGCTATCATCTTTCTTCACGTGCCTCATATGACCTAACTGTAAATATTCATTTATTACGTCTGTGTATTTTTCTTTTAACTCTTTGTTCTTTGCTAATCTTCTCTCTAATGCGTGATATCTCGATTTAGCTATGCCACGTGAATTTCCAGACTTGCAAGGAGGATCTTCGTCTCGGAAAGGTAATCTGACTATATATCTACCATCGCTATCTCTCTTAGTAGTCTCACTATAAAGCTCTTCGCATTTCTTTTCCTCTGGTGTCAATATCTTTTTAGTACTAATATTCTCTTCAATTTCCCAAAATGTCTTTAAAATATCATCTACGTGTATTTTGCAATGCATTACATTAATTTCATGTGTACTTTTACTTTCAGGACCCGCTGCACCTGACAGGACCCAACCTAATCTAGTACTCTGTGCTATAAGACTACCAGAAGGACTCTTAACTAAACCTTCCTTAATAATACAGCTATAAACATCAGCACCCAACAGAATATCGATTTTGTTGGGTGTGTTGAATTCTGGATCTGCTAAACACAGATTGTTGACCTGTAACCAGCCGAAAATATCCGTGTTTAAGCTTCGTTCTGGTAAAAAAGAGGTGATCTTGCTTAAAACATAAGCATTAAGCGTAAACTTAAAACTAAAATCGACGCGAGATTTGATCGTTATTTGTACCATGTACTTTGTCATGGTTGATCTATTGCCTCCTAACCCTAAAACAAACCCTTGACTTGGAATGTTTTTCAGGTTGAGAAGTTGAACTGCTGCTTCTGTAATGAAACAAGCCTGCGAACCTTGATCGAGTAAGGCTCGTACTGTTTGGTATCCACCCGTCTTTGACTCAGCTTTTATTAGTGCAGTGGCTAATACTTGTTTGGGTTTGGGTACCTTCCCTGTTGACAAGCAAGCCACTATCTGATTAGCACTAGTCGAAGGACTAGCACTATCAGCAGCTGGCATTGCTTCAGGGTCTTTGTCTTGGTTAATATGTAACAGTGAATGGTGTCGCTTTTGGCAAACTTTACAACTAGTGTCCTTTTTACAGCTTGTAACTGTGTGGTTGCTACCTAAGCAGTTAAAGCATATTCTGTTTTTACGTACAAATTCACGTCTACCATCAAGCGACTGTTTTGCAAACGGTTTACAAAAACAAAGTTTGTGGCCTTCTGAACAGAATTCGCATTTCATGTGTGATGATAAGTTTGTGGCAAGCATTGTCTTAGGCGTATGGTTTGAACTGTTTTTGTTGATCTGGTGACCTGATCCCTTATTTGGTTCTATGCACTCAAATGCTCGGAAACGTTGTTCCAAAAACAATTTGAATTGCTCAATGGTAGGAAAATCATTGGAAATGCTACCGCTGACGCTTATTTCCCATTGTTTACGAGTTTCAACATCTAATTTAAACGTCATGATGTGTAGAATGATAACATCCCATGTACTCACATTTATGCCTAAATTTGACAACGCATTTAAACAATCACTGGTGGTATCTAAAAGTTCTTTTAATGAAGTCGCTGACTCAGTTTGCATACGTTTTATACCAAATAACCTTTTTAATATGCAATTGGCGAGATATCTTTTGTTGCTATACCTCTTGTCTAATAAATCCCAGCATTCACGATAATTTGCATCCGTTATTGGTGTATTCCGTATTAATTGATCAGCTTCACCCGAAAGATGACTTTTTAAATAGTGTAGCTTTTGTACGTTATCTAAAGATTCATTTTTATGGACTAATGATATAAATAGATCACGAAACGTTGTCCATTCTCCATATTTTCCAGAGAATATTGGAATGGTGATCTTTGGTAATTTTACTAATGAACATGCTGATTTAAAAGAACTGTTAGGAGAACCATCACTGGGTTGTACTGGTTCCCTTGGCCTAATGCTATTAAGTGTTGCTTTTAACAAACTTTTATACATTATATAAGTGTCTTCAGTTGTATCATACATGTTAACAACCTTTTGCTCTACATTATCATCTAATTTAGAGTTTTGATAAATTTTAGTATTGGTTTCTTTAAACGAATCCCAATCCTTTTCTAACAATTCTTGTCTAGTTTCAATGTATTCTATCGTTAATCTTTCTTTAGGACTTTTTTTGAAATTTGCTAATCCTTTAATAATAACATTTTGGAAGCCTTTTAGTACGTTAATTAATCCCTCCATCTTTGATACAGTTATTAACGGGAAAACAATTTAAATAAAACCACTTTAAATGTTAACAAACTAACAAGTGTTTCAAAACAATGTTTGTTGTCAAACCTGATTTGAAATATAATACAAGTCCAGTATTGACGAAACTATTCTATGTCCTAAAGAGTTTCGCAAAATTTTGCAAGTGTTTTAAATATAATTAAAATCCGTCGGAAATCGGGCATAGATTCCCCGTTCCGTCGTTTTTTAAGAAACTATTCTAAGTCCTTAACTAAAATGCACACAACACAAAATATTAAAACATAAGCGGAAATATTCTAAGTCTTAAAATTTACTTAAAATTCTACAAGTCCAAAATTCTTCAATAAATGTCTAAGTTAAATTCTTGGAAGAAATAAAGTTCAAAATTGCTTGCTTAACTTCCTTTGTTTATGAAATAAAAATGTACTCACAATTTGCACTTCACTCACACACACACGATGGTTCTGGCGCGCCCTCTTCCGATGTCACGTTGAACTGGGGGGTGTGTCGTCCTTCTTGTGACGACACGTTGAACTGCGAGGTGTGACGTCCCTCTTGTGACGACACGTTGAACTGCGGGGGTGACGTATTCGATCACCACCCGTTTGATCTGGCTGCAAGTGGCGCCCTCTGGTCACCACTTCCCTGCCGCTGCTGCCGAGCTCGTCCACAATACTGGACAGAGCTGTCGCTGCCGATGCGGAGGACCGAGTACTCTTGCCGCAGCGATCCACTGCGAGTACACGGGCAAGCGGAACGGGTCGCGCGCGAACTCAAAAAACGGTTATTTATCCGGCTCGAAGGACCAATGTTGAGTGCCGGACGCGGCGGAGGTTCCCAGTACTATTAATTTTGATCTTATTGAGTATCTAAGTAAGGTTGAGTGTAAAATAAAACAACCGAGTACTATGTACTGATCTAAAGAGTTTTTATTGACTCTATTGGCAGGACCCCAACCAAACGGCGGAGAATCTTAACACCGACTTCTAATTCGACGTCAACGCCATCTAGTTAGAAATGTGTAATTAAAATACATTCTTTTGAACTCAGATCTTGGTGAGCGTATTCAGTACATGCATGGTTCTAAACAACTTGCTTACATCATGTTGGCATGAAAATGGACTTTCAACCATTGGCAGGTTAAATTACGAACAGTATTCAGCAAGAAGTAAACGTTACAAAAATACTGATAAGGAATATAAAATTAGACTTCAAGACTTAATTAATATATTTGGTTGACACTGAAAATATAAGCTCGTGGTTAGATAACGACAGCCGCACGGGTCGATCTTCAAGGTTAAGCAGCCCTTGCCAATGTCAGTCCGTGGATGGGTGACAACCTATAACACACCCAGTTTCCTTCGTGTCTCGGAAAGCAAGTTAAGCCAATGGTCCCGGTTGTCATTTGTAGATCTTTGGCAGTCGTTACAGGTAGTCAGTGGCCCGAAAGTCTGACAGCAGTCTTACTATCTTACCCAGTAGATGAGTTATAGAGGTCAGATAGGCAGTCGCTCCATGTAAAGTACTAGTATTCAGCTGCATCCAGTTAGAATAGAAGTAGACCCAAACATAGTTAAGAAAAGTCTAGGGAGGTGATGATTATAGGTGGAATACTGAAAATGCTTGTCACCAACATTTGAAACAAAATGCCATAAGAAAGTTGTAATTCCGATTCAGAATTCGTTCGAATTTACTTTAGCTTAACGTGACGCGTTTGTGCAAGGGTCTCTGGTAAATATGTTGGTAAAAAAATGTCGATCTAATAAAAATCTTTAAAACTAATTGGTATTTTTTTACAAATATTTTAGCAATACCATCGAACGAACCTGATAGAAATAACTTTCTCATCTTCTAATAAAATCCACACCAACGCAAATTATCTTCATTACTGGCATTCCCCAATAGGTCCAAGTACAAAACAGTAATTATAATTTACCGATATCATTAAAATATGATCTATATTTATGTAAAAAAATTGCTGTTATCGAGAAAATAATTGCGATTTCGACCTCGTGCCGGATTTTTGTTATTTTTATATAAGTACCTATTTTTTTTATGGAATGGGGATATAAATGATCTGAGATGAATGTTGGCATTTTAATTAAAACGTATTCGTATATTGTTTCAGTAGTAATTTTTTTTCTTTATAAATATTTTTTGTAAAGGATATTGGAACTGAATAGGTTAATTATGATTTTTTATGATATTAAACACAAGAACGTGGAGATTGGCCCAAGAAAAGAGAGGCTTATACCCAGCATTAGGTGGATTGATGCTGTACATAATGATGATGAATATATTACAAAAACGTGAACCGACCAAACAGAGTGGAAGGGTTGCCGACCGCCTGCCGTAGACTGGATTAAAGATAGGGGAAGAAAGAGCTGAACTGGAGACCACGGCACGGAGGATTGTGCGAAGACAACCGACTAGGTCAAAATCAAAATGAAAAAGTCACTTTTTTAAGCTTTCACGGTTTATAACTGAACTTACACTATCACTTACGGGATATATTCCGCGATTAATGTTTATATTGAGCTCCCGATATTTCGAGGCTGTTGCAAGCGCCATGATCACGAGATGACTGGAGAATGCGGGTGGATGGTAAAAACTTGTTAGTAGTCTATTCATATTATTATTCTATTATGTTCTGCTAAAGTGGCCATTTTAGACCCCCAGATGTATCAAGGTAGGCGAAGTAAAAGGAAGATGTGAGTATAGTAGTTGGTGGCAGTAGTTTCTGGCCTCTCCTCGTGGAAAATGCCGTAAGTTTTTTTATTTACCGATATTTACGTTACAATATATTTACATAAAACGGGATATATACCATCCCGTCTTATGTGTTCATAGTAATGTTAGTGACCATATCAGTTTAAAAACTAATATATTTGCAGCACTTCTCATGAAGATCTTGCACATGAGGCCATCAACTGGTTCCTCCGATAAGCCTTATCATTAAATCGTCGGCCATCTTATCTAAGTGGATTTTGCTTGTGGATATTACCCTGTGATTATAATTTCCGCAAACATCAATCAACACGTTAATTACGTTTAAAATCACAGATAGACCATCCATTACACTTGAATAGATTCCAAGTTTCCAATCCCCAACCTTTTACCCCTTAATTTTATGACCCGCAAATGGTAAAACTTCTTGAAAATTGAAGGAAAACTTAAGAAATCTCGCCCAAAACTTATACAGTCCTCCTTTGTAAGCCGACTACCGAAGGTTTTCAGCGAAAAAGATGGAAATAAATTAGAAAAATGTTTAATTCATAAAATTAATGTCGTGAAGCTTTAAGGCTTTTCAGTAAGAGTTACTTTTGAAGTACGTCAAAGATTAGGAGTAATTCTAGAAGGGGTAAATGATCGTAAAGATTTTTATGTATTTTTTATTGTTTTCTTGCATTTACTGTCGAAGTTTGAGTGTAAATGTTTGGGAAGTTACACTTGACACGCTTGTTGCCATAGCGACCGCTTAAAAACAAATAAAATTGATGATGACAATTTTTTGGATATCGGTTATTTTTTTTTTTGCAAAAAAGTTTTTTATTACCTGGTATAAGATAATATTATAAAGCGATAAATCGCGTCCTCCACTGCCAGACATGATACCTCTGTACTGAAAGCAACCTACGAGTTACCGCAATGGCACTTACACCCACTTTTCGCTATTTATTTCTGTCACACGTAATAGCTTTCAAGTATGTTTTTCAAGTTCCTCGTTATTTGTCCTATCCAGTTCTGAACTCATTAAATTCTTTGATAAGTTACATAAATTAAAATCTTAAAAATAGGTTCATTTACTGTCTAATGTTCTGTCGTTTGAGATTCTTTCAAGTCTCTTTTACGACAGCTAGAAAATTGATTTTTTTAAACAATATTAGCTTTTATTGTAATGAAAATTAGGTTTATGTATCAACATTGAACGCTTGTACAAAGTTTCGTGTCCGTGCTGTTAACCGTTGAGCCGTTGAGGAGTTCTCTCGTGAGGAGGCGATCCTGGATGCACGATTAAGCCATGTCTGTCATAAAAATGTATTGTCCCCAGAACCATAGGTGTGTGCAAATTTTCAGCTCAATCGGTTGGGGGGAAGTGGTTTGAAATTCAGTTGAAAGATTTGACCAATACATACTAACTGACTAACAAGGCAGGTTAAATGATTTTTTTAGTAGCCGTTAATGTCTCACTGCTGGGCAAAGACCTCCTTCATATATTTGCAGGTACTCTTTTCGTGCACCTCAAACCATCATTTTAATAACAAAAAAAAAACCGACTTCCAAAAAAAAACACTAAAAAAGTGGAAAATAACTTTACTTTCGGAAGTCGGTGACTATTGTTTGTTTCAT
Organism: Standfussiana lucernea; assembly: GCA_964057025.1. NCBI lineage: Eukaryota > Metazoa > Arthropoda > Insecta > Lepidoptera > Noctuidae > Standfussiana > Standfussiana lucernea. The sequence continues at coordinate 11,031,505 of OZ059808.1, read as the reverse complement.
TGACTTTTTTGCCATTGATTTCAAAACCAAACTGCTGAACCGATTGCGATGAAATTTCTATGGGACCAATCGAGAAGTAGATCCATTCAGATAAAAGAAGAATTTTTCAAATCGGTTCATAAATGACGAAGATATGAGGTAACAAACACAAAAAAAAAACATAACCGAATTGAGAACCTCCTCCTTTTTTTGAAGTCGGTTAAAAATGGTCGACGTTGTTGCCTTTGGGATAAAATGTGTGTCTGGATGTATAATGGAAAATAACTTTACTTTCAGAAGTCGGTGACTACTGTTTGTTATATTGTCTTTTTTGCCACCGACTTCTGAAAGTAAATTTTCCATTATTGTAGTGTTTTTTTTGGAAGTCGGTTATTTTTTTGCAAAAAAGTTTTTATTTTACCCTTTTTAGTTACCGTATCACACACAAATCCTTGTCAAGTATCAATTTCGTAATTTCTTTTACTTGGATGACATATTTTTTCCAGCTATTTTGATTTAAAAACCAAACTATTGACTTTCTATGGGACCAATCAGATAGTATAATCCTTTTAGATAAAACAAGAATTTTTCAAATCAGTTCATAAAAGACGAAGATATGAGGTAACAAACACAAAAAAGAAATACAACCGAATTGAGAACCTCCTCCTTTTTTTGAAGTCGGTTATTAAAAGCTTATAATAACAAATGCACCTTTTATACTAATGGATTTTTTCGTGAATACTTAGGGCCTAGGTATGTAAGTGACAGTTGCTCTCAAAGCTTTGCATATTCCTACAACGGCTTTCGATAGTTTGGATTTTGATTTTGCTTTTAAGGTAGCTTATGTCACGTATCGCGTATGACTTTTCCGATAGAATGTTGATAGAATGCCATTTTGTTCAGAGCCTCATGCCTTTTTCCTTGGGAAAATAATGAGGTGCTTGTCATACACAGTTAACATATTTAATACTACATGTTAATAAAACGCAAAACATGCTGGCCGTTCAAAAAACATACTTACAACTAGTGTGTGTGGATGAAGGCTGAAACTACAGAACACCACCTTGTTACGATCTTTACATACTTCCGCCTCGTCCACGTTCATTCATCTGGTCGTACAAACGCCAGTTACAAGTACTACGCAACTGACCTTGTTGAAGAACACCACCATTATGTTCAACTCAATAAGAAAACAAACTGGCCGTCAAAAAAACAAAATCACACGAAAACGAGACATTCCATAAATTCAATTAAAAAAGTATTTACTACCAACCTCATCTAGCAAAATTCTTACGTTGACATAACAGTGAATATTGAAATTTCCCGCCAACTTCCGCGGGCTCTGCTTCGCTTGACGTTTGACAGTTGCGGTCCGTAATTAAAAGTGATTTTTGGGCCCGACATTTTTGGAGTTCCGATCCAACAATATTGGCTTTTTTGGAGACACTGTCATGGTTGACTTTTTGATGTCGTTTTATGTTTTAAATTGAAGTTGGGTTTTTTTATAATCATGTCTTTCGGTTGTTTAATCAGTGGCTGGTATTTTTTGATTACTTAATCACTATAGGGAGTCACAGACACAACGTCACATCTCATCAAACCATGCTTTGTCGAACTTCAAATCAAAAATAGTAACGCAGCTGCTTAACAGCAGATATATGTACGTGCTATGGAGTTATTAGGTATCTAGATCTGTATATTGAGGTCTACCATTTAATACCAAATCTAATCACAGCTCTAACTAAGGGTATTATGGTCGTATTTCGAAGTATAATTTTTGCGGAGCCTTGGTGCAGCACGCATCACTCATGCGTTGGAAGAATACTAGCAAACAGAACTGGTGCGACTGGCAAACATGGTCTGCCAGGTTGCTCTACGCAAATTACGTCGCAAGCCACGTCAGTCGAGGTTCTGAACGTGGCCTTAGATTTCCATAAACAACAAGCTTTATAAAGACACTACCCACAAAGCTGTTAATGAAGGAGACGACAGTCTTCAAAGCCAAACTATTTCTTAAGACCTGTCGCCATTTTAACAACCAGGTAGACTCCCCTTTCCAAATGCGCTTTCGTCCGCCCCAATGCGCTCCGTCTGGCACCAATCTTATTTTATTATTATATTCAATCGTTTGCAGCTATCATCTTCAAATAATAACGGTCTTGCTGAGTTCCAAGTTCCAACATTTATTGTTGGTAAATGGAACGCCTTGTCGCGTCGATAAAATTTTAAGACCCTTGTCATGGGCTATGGAGGAATTTTAACAGGTTGAGATAAACAAATTGCTTTGAATGAGTCTGACTGTTACACCGTACAGATTTTAGACGAATTGGAATCTTCTTCTTTATCGTAGAGTGCCTAACCTGGTGTCAGAATTTTTAAGCCGCCCATGGGCCTCTGGCTTGGTTTTAGAGAAATATCTCTCAGGCATGCTAGTTTCCCCACGATGTTTTCCTTCACCGAACTAAGTGATAATTATACAATGCGCACATGATTACGAAAAATCATTGGAGTATACAAGTCGCTCCATGTAAATTACAGGTACAAACGCAGCTCAGTACCAGTTATAGGTAATGAGCTGCGTTTGGCTAGACTGGCACTCGACCTCAGCATGGCCACAGACGAGATGGAGTATACAAGGTGTACTTTGCAACCTCGTCAAAATTCAGGAGGTTGTCATAGAAGACGTAAATAATCAATATAAATTGCGGTACTTGGTCACTAACAATAAACGCTGTTTTTTTAGTTGCTCTAATTTGACACAATTTCATAATGAAGCCCCTTTTCAAAAGAAGAGAATCATCCGGCTATCGAATAAACGTCTGCGTTTGTTTGTGTGTGTGAAAGCGCGGTTATAGGGCTAGTATTAGACGGGCCGCGTTTTAATACGGGTGGTGTACACTTATCAATTTCCGATATTAAGAAAAAAATGTAAAAAATTACCTACCATTTTTATTATTGATTCGGGTCGAGAATCATTAGTACAGTTACCTCCTTGAATTTGATGAGGATGCAAAGCAACACCTTGTATAAGAAGGAAGTCTGAAAGTCATATCATATCTGAAATACATATCATATTAAATCAAGTCATATTTGAAAAATGGTGAGGAAATGTGATTCGGAGAAATGAGGAATTTGACGCAGAAAAAGTTCGAGTATGAATATGGAAGAGCAGGGGCACACGATGAATGGACTGTGTGAAAGATGATATGACTAGAAAGGGTGATCTGCTGGAATATCTTCAAATAGAGAAGTATGGAATAAGATATGGTGTGCTGACTCCTTATAAATTGGGATAAGTGCAGGAGATTGATGATGACGCCTGACGACACCACAATAGAATGAATTCGATATTGAAAAGATAAACGATTGCTAGTGTGTTTAGCAATAAAAGTGATGGTAGGAGGTATTTTTTTACAAAACTAAAATAATACACAAACGTACACTACGGTGTAATAGTCGGAAACCGTTTGAGGTAAAATTTAATATCGTATATTTGTAAAGGAAGGGTCGCTTCGATTGAACCAGCAGGTTTTATTGTGTTAATTATGTTGCAAGAGTACGAGTATATAATTAAAATTTGGCAACGTATGTGGGTTACGTGTTTGATATGTTTGCTAAATGAAACCTGGTGCTGTTCTATAGGTTGCTTGATCTTGCCTAAGGCGTAAAAGAATATTGACACTTGACATGATATTGAAACTTCTGTTTAACTTTTGGCCCGTCAACTGTCATGCGACCTGAATCAGGCATCAGTCCAATCATGCGTATCTGAAACGAGCTTTATTCAGGTCGATTCGTCCCAGATATGTAGGCCTATAAGTAGGACAGTGGAAATAAAAAAATATTACAGATCACCTACTTTACCTAAAAATATTTACTCTTGTGATTTGTAGTGACGAATATGATATGTAGCAGCTGCCATGGATTATTGTATTTTTGAATTGTTAATTTTATCTTTTTATTCTGGACGCCCTTACTCGCACGTCTTTCTACATCGTTCTCACATGTATGTTTAATCTCGACATGAATGATGTAACCGAGACTTTGTAACAACAATGATTTAAAAGAGTGTCCATGGAGTTTCTTGCCCATTCTTCTCCATAGAGATCTACGCTTTCGAATGGGCAACTACAGTACTTTCACAAGTTATTATGCCCTGTGACTGGGACTGTAGCTTAGTTTATTTTTTTGTGTTTTGACATTCAAAAGTGCCTGTAATGGTCTAATTGAAATAAATGCTTTGAGTTTGAGTTTGTACCTTTCATAGAAAAATTAAAAAAGTGCAGTTATTTTAACAGTTTTATATAACAATTCAGCAAAAAGTGTGTTATAAAAGTGAGTTGTAGACAAGTCGGATTACAGGTATGTATAAATAGTTGTCTTTTACAAGTTAATTATATTTTTTTGTGTCGATATGTGCTTGATACCCTCAACTTTAGTACTAACAAAGTATTATAGCAATAAAAATTGGAAATTGAATATAATCCTTTATAAATACTGGTATATTACATATAGGACAGTAGGATTAAACAAAGATAAAAAGTTCTTAGTACGAAAGTTTTTCTTTACAGGCCGTAAGCTATGCATGAAATATTGGATGCCTTGGAAACCTGATGAAAACGATAATAGAGAAAGAGTGATATGTATTCTACTACCTCCTGTTGATCCCGACAGCCCCACTGATGAAGATTCGGGGGTGAAGATGATGTGACGCTGAACAACTTGCCTCGAAAAATACGACTTCAACCGGCAGAAGTATCGAATCGACAAGGATAGGTTCCGGTGAGTGATACAGAAGATACCTTCTGATTCTACAGGTCGGAGAAAACGCAGGCGGACCTAGGCGTGGAGGATGGTCTTGGAAAAATATCCAGTGCGTTGGCCTGATGTCTAAGGAGCTTTCCAAGATGCGCCCAATTGAGTGGTTTGAAAGTTTAATTGATGCAGATGTTATTTCCTTGTTTTTTTTTTAATATCATATTATTATTATTATTTACATTCATGTAATAGGTAAGTACCTTCGTCCGCGTGAAATCATTATAAAAATATAACTTCCCTATTTGAGCCGGATTTTGTTAACAATTTCATGTAAGTGTAAGTAGATTAAGTTACTCCGTGTAATATCAGCTATCTGCCAGTAAAAGGCCTAAAGGTTTTGGAAACCTATCGGAACCAACAGACAGACAGACAAATACTTAAAAGTTTTTTGTTATTAGTACCGTATATAGATACTTTCACATTATGCATTCAGTAAAAATCTGTTATTTTGAAATAATAAACAGATATTTTAATTTTTATTTGTATACTCGAGTATACGATCAACTTCAACTACTGAACCACTAACCTATATTTGAGTCAAGCTAAACTTTTAATAGCAAAGTTAAGCATATTTTGCAACATTTTAATGGTCCGGAATTTTCTGAAAAGGAATTTGTAGTGGGACAGATTTAAAGAGTTTATTACTAGATTTCGGTTGTTTACTAGGATTATATGAATTTATAAATATATACCTACAGGGTGATCGGTAATTGGGTGCAGTCCTTGAAGTGGGTGATACTAGAGCTAATTTGTGGTTTCGGAGTACGGTCAAAATACAACCCTGTTTGGAACAACTGTTGTCATTAACCATAATGTTTCTTGAAGTGAGAAACCAATTTTGAAAGCTCATAAGACAAGGAAGACGTTTCTGTAATTTGCCCTTTATGTGTCATACATTTATTTTGAGTAATCTGCCTTGAAAAGCAAGGGTAGTTTCAGTTTTTTTTTTCACATTATGAACTTTATGACGCTGTTAAACCAAAAGTTTTGAAATCTTTTTTGATAAATTGGTTTTCGAAAGATTAATTCGTTTATGCGCTATCTGAAAAGTATTATGTCAATGCTCTGAGCGTCGTAGATTTGTCACAATTTTCAATATTTGGACGAGAAGAGGAAAATTACCAAATAAACTTAAAAGTTCCACTACTCCGCAACCACTCAGATTGGACCCCTGGTTATTGGATCAAATTTGTTGTAAATTAGCTCTAGTGTAACCCATTTCAAGGACTGCACCCAATTACCAATCACCCTGTAGAAGGTGTCTTTAAAGCTTGCAGACAAATAAATAGTTAGCCCTTAAGCAAAACATACGCAAAATACGCGCTTTGGACGTGGAATTGCGGACACCAGCCCGTTATACAATACAAGCATAACTTAACATCAACCCTGGAACCCTTGAAGGGTTAGGCAGAGGAGTACTAATAGTTCACCCACATTTCACCAGTTACATGTAACAGGCTGCGAAACTTTTGCCGACCACGAATATAGACTTCTTGGCCGCTATTGAGAATTACCTGATGAAAAAACACAAAAACACATTGACCAAGCTGGAAATCGACCTGGGACTTTACGCTCAGCAGTCACGCTTGCGAGCGAAGCATGTGAAGCAATCATGTGTTTAAAAAGACCCTTAACGAATTCGAAAGGCACTTTTTATTCCTGTCTTTGCTATCATTTTTATATGGGCCATACATCCTTGACCATACCTCATCACCTTCTAGTTACGGAGATATTGAAGGTCAAACAAAAGGTTCCAACTTTTTTAGAACAATTTTTTTTTAAATATTTTTTTATTTTAAATAATTATCTCCACTGTACTTTTCAATGGATCCATCAGCACAATGTTTTGAGTGCAATACATTGAGCACTACCGTAAACCATGGTTATTCATCCCAAAAAAAAACCCAGTGATTTTTTGCGTAGATTTACTTAGCTTGATGTTCAGAATGAATGCTTGGTTGACGGCTTCGTGAAGGCTCCGTTTACACCTTGTCATTTTATGAGCTGTCTGTTTTATTTTTCTCTTTTGTTAATTTTATTTCCAGCCTGTTAAAATGAGTCCAAATAAGTAGCAATAAAATTCACAAAGAGACCAATCTACAAATACTAATAACAGCATTTCGCGATGCTATTTCAAAGAGCGGTTTCTCAGAATTGTTGAAAACGAAACTTCCTTGATCTTCTATCGCATACATTGAATTGCCCGATCCAGAAACATCGAGATAGACTGTTTATTAAATAGGCTTTTTAACTGAAGTTTTTTTTTTAATTTTATTAAAATTACAACCTTATCTGACTCCACCGAAGCAGAGACGAGACGAGATGTGTTGTAAATCACCAATACAATTTCGGTATTTAAACTTCTCGTGTTTGCTTAGCTGTAGTGGAAACAATTGAGCAGACAAGAGGGGAATCTTTCTCTTGCATAGCGGAGACGATATATGTAATTACCCTAAATATCCGAGCCTTATACATTAACTAATTCAAACAAAACAGGTCCTAAAGTAACTATCTTATCAATAAAAAAATATGGCTTCGATAAATTCCTCCCCGTCTTTGACGACTGGTGATGACTGTGTCCAAAATACTGAGGATGCAGCCGAATACCAGTATTTTACATAGGGCGACTGCCTTTCTGAGGCCCTAGAATAAGTGCGGTATTAACGTAACGTAAATACGTTGATTTTCGAATCGAAAATGCATTTATCCTATAGCACTTTAGTGAAGATAAATGTTTCTATAGATGTTGCTTGTCCGAAATAAAAGTTATTTTATTTTGTTTATTTAGATAAAATGTTTGCAACAAGCACAATCAGTATCATCTAAACATATAATAAAATTTTAACAGGCCGATGTCTGTACATAGAAGATATTGAAATAAAAATATAGGGGGTCTTTATTAGAGCAACAGAAACCAAAACAACAGTTTTTAGAATTTTTGTCTGTCTGTCTTCCTGTCTGTATGTTTGTACGGGCATCACGCAAACACTACTGCGTGGATTTGAACGGAGTTTTCACCGCTCTACTGCTAGATGCCTAACTTAAAATATAGCTACAGCTACATTTTACCACAGAAATGACCTTTTTTTTGGATTCTAAGTAATACACGTACGAAATCGCGGACAAAGGCTAGTCCATAGAGATGAATAAATTCTTTAAACTACGAAAGTATTATAATGGAGTATTTTAAATTTTCGACGTTACGTTTACACCGTGCGCTCGTGCTAAGGCCTCTGACCTCCACAACCCAGTTACTGGTTAATCTTTTCAAGTGTCAACTAAAATGTTTACTAGTTAAAAAACTACAAACAAACGCAACAATAAAACTCTAACCAAAGAACTTAACACAACATCATTAAGCAGCTTTACTACTAAAATAAAAAGCAATATTACTTAAGGCGTTGTTACTACATCTCTTTGTCCCAAACGGCCTCCCATTCGCCACTTCTCGCAAATTGTCACTTTACAACTGTACCTTAACAAGCTCGTACAATGGCGTGCATAGAATGTGGGTCGTTTATTTGTTTTGCAACGTTACTGAAAAGGTAGAGGCATAAGGAGTTTGTAAAGGATGTGGATCAATTTTGTATGCTCTATTGTGCTGTGGCAATTACGGTGTGTAGTAAATAGGGAAGGTAGATTTTTTGGTGTTTGGATGTGAATATCTCAGAAACAAATTGTGATGATGTTTACTGCCAGTCTGCACCATTCCACACCTGGGTGAAGGCCTTTTTCTGTCGATTTCATGATCTAATGTATGAACTGATTTCGATGTAAGAAGTCCATGACCTGGGTTAAGACATGGATACTTTATTTGATTTGATTTGATTTGATTTATGATTCATTATCAGTCTAGCTAACTATGTTGGTGTTGGCTTCCAGTCTAACTGGTTGCAGCTGAAAGCCGGTATTTTTCATGGAGTGACTGAAGAATGAAATGTGTGAGTGAAATGAATTGAATTGAATTGCCTATCTGACCTCCACAACCCAGTTAGTACTGGGTAGTACGATACCCTTTGGTAAGTCTGGTTGTCAGACTTTCAGGTCACTGACAACCTGTAACGACTGCCAAAGATCTACAAATGATAGCAGGGACCAACGGCTTAACGCGCTTTCAGACGCACGGAAGAAACTCGGTATTTAATGGGTACGAAACCTGGTCGATTTCTACGCAGCACTACGTAAAGTATAGTTTATAGTAAAAATCATCAACAAAACTGTCATTACTAATGTCTCCCTCTTTGTGGTAGTATTACTCGGGTCCACAGATATACACAGATATACCTAGATAACGCAAGAGCGCCTTTTTTGCTTGCCCGGCTTAAGCATTTTATGCTTAACGTGGCTACTGTTGCAACAAGCAATTTTTTTTTAAAACAACAACGTTACTACTCAAGAACTTATTTCTAGAACAAAAACATAGTATATTTTGCATAGTAACTAATTAGTGCTTATGACGTAGGCACGCTCGGTTTTTATACGGATCGTGATACTTGAGTTATCTACCTATAACTGTGCTCAAGATAGTCTGTTATTGCTTGGGACACACTATTCCTAAACCACTGTAACTCCTGAGAGCAATAGATTATAATATTTGCAGAATGAATAGGTAGTGCGAAACAGTGAAAAAGCGTTGAGACAATGAAGCTCGACGAAGTCAATGCATCATGACAGACAGTGCAGAACAGTGGTAACAATTATAATGTGCACTGTTCTGCAAAAGTCTTCGAACCAACCGCAGCAATCACCGATCTCGAGGGGATTTGCTCTTAATCTGTACCCAGGAAGTATGATCGTGACTGCAGTCAGTTTTTACCTTTTTTTTCGATGTCTTAGGAGTAATTGTTAAGTATCTTGAAGAAAGAACCTCTAAAGTTATTATTTGTTATTTATATTGTATTGTTTAATCATTATTTGTCAGATTATCTATACTAATCCATACTAATATTGTAAAGAGGCAAAATTTGTTTGCAAGTATGTATGTAGGGAGTAATCTTGGGAACTACTGATCCGATTCTTAAAATATTTCCACTGGTAAAAAGCTACATTATTCGTGGGACTAAAAGCTATAAATTATATTTATATCATGCTTATTAGCGGAGCTGTCACAATTTTTGCGGACGAAGTCACGGACAAAGTGCTAGTTATTTATATCATAATAATATTCAAAAGGAGGAGGGAGGCCTTTGCCCAGGAGTGGGACAGAGCAGGCTAGTGAAACAAAAATATTCAAAAATAAAAACCTGACTACACCCTGGTTTGGTCGATAGATAATTCCAATAATTTAATTTTTCATCTTGTTCCTTAAATCTCGGGGAGTAGTAAGAAACAACAATTATTTTATTATATTTTTATTTCATCCCTCAACTTCTTTTGCACAAAAAAACGCACACATACTGCTCCCTTTAAATTGGGCACAAAGTGTAATGGGCTCGTTACATCACGAGAGCCCTGCAAACACAAGGGCCCCCGTTTTTCTTAGATCTCAATTTAAGTTGCTTTTGTGCCAACCCTATGACGCTATTATTAGGAGACTTTACTGATTAGGGGACAGCCTAAGAGAAGTGCAATAAAGTAAATAAGCAGGAGAATAAAGATGTTTTGAAATGGATGAAAAAAGGGTGGTCTTTTCCATGAACCCTTTGCTAGTTAAAAGTTCGATATTTTTGCAGTCATATGTTTTCGCAGTCGCATGTTTTTCATGCCTTCTTTTTAGTTTCAAATAGATTCATAACCCTTCGGGAATTACAGGTTTAATGTTGTGTTTTGTTATATTAGGCTGTAAAGAACTCGAATAGATTTCGGCTCACTCGATTTCATTTAAGTGTTTCGAATTTCGAATCTTAGACACTGATCTTACAGGTTTGTAAGGTCAGCGTCATAGACATAGTGTCATTCGAATCATAGATTCTAAATTCAAATGGTATCGGGCATATGGCGTATATTCAGAATGTAAACAGACCATTTACAAAGAAAGGTTGGAACTTTGACCTTCAATATCTACGTAACTAGAAGGTTGATGTTACATCCATAATGTATTATTACGAAAAAGTCATAATATATGTGTTGGACTGACATTTTAATACCGAATAATTAATAAAATAAAACAATCTAACCGAATAGTTTATGTCAATCCTTTTGAAAGTTTTTGTTGAGATACGAAACTAAACATCTAAGTTTGACAGCAGATTTTACCGTCAATAAAATTGGCTAGACTTTCAAAAGCCAGCTAGATGCTAAAACATACTTTAATTATTACAACAAAAGGCTAACTATAAGCCTCCGATAACAGGAACAACTAGAAGGAAATAGAGCGGAAATTGAAAAACTCTCAATGCGACTATGACAGGCTTGTAATGAAATGTTAAGTTCTCTCCTATAAAATATATTTGCATGGAAATATGATTTTTGCTTTTGATGTAAAGAATGTGAAGGATCTGTTGTGGGGTTTTTTAAAATGGAAAATTAGATTTGATTTCTGCTTAGGTGGATGCATGTTATTGAGAGGCTCGGAGTTAAGGAATAAGAGCCGCACGGGTCTATCCGAGGTTAAGCCATGCTTGTAGATGTCGGTCCGTGGATGGGTAACCATCCATTACATGACGAAACCGTTCTTGCCTTGTAAAGCACGAAAACTCGTTAGTCACGGCTGTCATTCATAGGTCTTTGACAGTCGTTACGTGTAGTCAGAAGCCCAAATGGCTGACAACCAGTCTTACCAAGGAGTTTAGTATTGCTCAGTGCTAACTGGGTTGTGGAGGCCAGACAGGCAGTAGCTCCATGTAAAATACTGGTATTCAGCTGAATCCGATTAGACTGGCAACCGCCTCCAACATAGTTGGGAAAAGGCTAGGCAGATGTTGAGGAACTTAAAAACATTTCAGGTTTTTAGAGACATGGCAATCTATCTTCTATATATCTATCTTTTAGATATACAGGGTGATTGGTAATTGGGTTTAGTCTTGAAACGGGTGATACGTAAATTTATTTGCAAATTTGACCCCGACAACAGACTAGGGGTCCAATCTGAGTTTGAAAATTTTTCTCCTCTCTATCAAAAATTAATATTGATCCAGAAATGCGCAGTAACCAGTGGTCAAAATACTACATTGTCTGGAACAATTGTTGTTAATATCAATATTTTTTCTTGAAGTGGGTACTGTGATACCAATTTTGAAAGCTAATTAGACAAGAAAGTCGTTTCTGTAGTTTGCATGTTAAATGTCATACATTTATTTTGAGTAATCTGCCTTGAAAAGAAGGGTAGTTTCAAATTTTTCTCATATTATGACGCTGTTAAACCAAAAATTTAACAGCGTTAGTCGAGTTCTTTTTTGATAAATTGGTTTTCGAAAGATTAATTCATATACGCGCTATCTGAAATATATAATGTCAGTGCTCTGAGTGACATACATTTGTCATAATTATCAATATTTGGTCGAGAGGAGGAAAATTTACAAAAAAACTTAAAAGTTCGATTACTCCGAAACCACTCAGATTGGACCCCTAGTCATCGGGTCAAAGTTGTTGTAAATTAGTTCTAGTATCACCCATTTCAAGGACTGCACCCAATTACCAATCACCCTGTATAAAGTTAGAAACTGACTGGCTGACTGATCATCACAAACGTTCCTTAAATGACGTAAGTGTGCAATAAGAAGGAATTTTCCGAAATTCATCCACTAAGGGGTTAAAAGTTTGTATAAAACTACGTCCACGTAAACGAAGTCGCGAGCAACAGCTAGCTAGATTATAAAAGCAAAAACACTTCACAGGAAACAGCTGTACCTATAGCTAAAACTTTTATCAAAATCGTGGATTCATCGTTATTGAGTTGCCCGTGGCACTTTTTCTATCGCAATTGTAACGTTGCGCGGAAACTAAATAATTGGAGACACGATTTTTTACAACACCTTCGTTTTGATGTCAAATATCTACATTTGATATCACTTTATGAGATACTCTACCGCACGGGTGGATCGAAGTTTAGGCTGTGTTTGCCGAGGTTAATCTGAGGATGGGTGCCCGGACACCACCCCTTCATGCCTCGGAAAGCACGTTAAATCTTTGATCTCGGTTGTCATTTTTATATCTGACTTAACAATCGTTACGTGCCTTCCCTAGGGTATTGTAGACCAGTAACTGAGCTGTGGTGTACTCGTATATTGATCTTCAACTGCATGCGGTTAGACTAAAGGCCGACCCAGACATAGTTATAGTAGAATCCTTTTAAGCAGGCAGAACAAGTGAATGTCAACTTGTAACGAAATTCGCAATCGTAAATGATTATTTGTCGCTGATATCGCATCCATATCATAATACAAAGGTCCTGTATGATAGCTATCATTTACCAACAGACTCGGAGTAAAACGGCTGTGACAGATGGACTCAAAGACAGTCAGACGGACAGGACGAATCTATAACTGTAGTTTTGCAACCTCGTCAAAATTCAAGAGATTGTCATAGAAGACGTATGTAAATAATCAATATAAATTACGGTGCCTGGTTTTAATTTGACACTATTTAAGAATGAAGCCCTTTTCAAAAGAGGAGAATAACCCGTTTATCGGATAAACGTCTGCGTTTGTTTCTGTGTGAAAGCGCGGTTATAGAGCTAGTATTAGACGGGCCGCGTTTTAATACGGGTGGTGTACACGTATCGATTTCCGATATTAAGAAAAAAATATAAAAATTACCTACCCATTTCATTATTGATTCGGGTTGAGCATCTTTGGCATAGTTACCTCCTTGAATTTGACGAGGATGCACAGCAACACCTTGTAAAAGTGTTCCGATTTTTGCCATTTGGAAATGGAACCCTAAAAATACTAGATATGCGATGCCATTACACGATATAGTTTGTTAAGCAAGAATCCAAACTGCTTAAATATTTAATCATGGAAACACCCATGCTTGCCTCGTTGGCTTAGTGATCGCAAGCGCGATTGCTGAGCAAGAGGGTTCGATTCCCAGGTTGGGCAAAGTGTTATTGGGTTTTTCCATTAGGAATTTCTCAGTAGCAGCCACGGATTCTAGATTTGTGCCCGGTTGATGGCAATAGGCTCGCCCCCTATTACATGGGACTTAAACATAACTGGCGAAATGCGGGTGTACTATTAAGTACACCAATGCCTAACCCTTGGGGAATTACTGGCGTGATGTTATGTTATGGAAGCACCCATCACATTAATACTAGAAAAAAAAAATTGTCCCATCCTCTATTTCAAAATCACGCCTTCTATACGCACATAGAAATCACAAAAACCCAATTTCAATTGAGTCTGCACCCGACACGCCTGCTCATTATAACCGACAATACATCGACATTTTTTGTTCACTAATGACGATACGTCTTCCGCATTGTTCCAAGCTTTACCTTAACGAGGACCGCATTTTAGACTTTTATCGTTGAAAGGATATCTTATGTGTGGTATCAGCGATATTTTCCTCCCCTTTCGTTGGGAGGTTTAAGGGGGGATGATTAAAGGGTCGACGTTGTTAATGCGGGTTAGGTTACCGTCTGATGTGTTCTAAATTTGATTGAGAAAGGATTTGGGAGATATGTGATATCCACGAACCTGTAGAGGACTGCCTCGTTGTAGTGGTCGCTAACCTGACTGCTGAGCATGGGTTCGATTCCCGGGTCGGGATGTTTCTATTAGGAATTTCTCAGTAGCAGCCACGGAGTCTGGATTTGTGCCCGGTTGAGGGCAATAGGCTCGCCCTCTATTATATGGGACTTGAAACTTAAATGGCAAAATCTCGGTGTACTATTAAGTACACCTCTGCCTAACCGAATTCGAATAGATTTCGGCTCACTCGATTTCACTTCTGTGTTTCAAATTTCGAATCGTAGAGACTGATCTTACAGGTTTGTAAGGTCAGTGTCTATGATTCAAAATTCAAATGGTATCGGGCATATGGCGTACGTTCAGGATGTAAACAGACCTTCCACAAAGAAAGGTTGGAATTTTGATCTTATCTCCGTAGCTAGAAGGTTCATATTATGTGTGGCCTAAAACAAAAAAATATTACAACGACGGGAAGTACCTTCCTCTCGGAAATTACCTCTTGGCTTCATTAACGGGTGTTCGGGTGTTTATACACGCTTTTGCTATGAAACGGTAAAAAACAAATGAGTTAGCATTCGAATAAAGCGTGGTCACTTGAAGTACTAATTTAAATTTAGGGGTGCTAAGTAAGCGTATTCGGGTCCCTACATAATGTAAGTCAACCCAAAGCATTTACTACACAATTTTCTATTTTCTTTATTTTTTTCGGCTTCCATTCGGCTTAGGCGGGCACGCCCCGTTCGGCATCTTCTATCACAGAACCGTGTTCAAGTCGGCTCGTCATAATTATTTCGAGCGGCATTTCTCCAAACGTACATCTATACATGGTTAAAGTTAAGTCGTTTTAATCCTCTTAAGGGGTCATTGTACTCATTATAACGAACAACTTTTACTATGGGACCAACCCTGAAATCGCGAAAAAAAACGGCTGTTCAGCACATTTTGACGAGTTAGGTGAACATAAATAGCAGATTTTTTTTTTCAATTTAACCATGTATAGATACCCGAATTTTCCGCCCCACTGTTCTGAATCATTCGGGGACCCGAACATCTGTGCACATACAGAATATTACTTCATCTTCGGACCTTGATATTGAATCTACTCACACACTGGACTACTCCTATTTCCCTAAACCCACAGATTTAGATATACCTAGATAACGCAAGAATCACGATCCGTATGAAAACCAAGCATGCTATTTTTTCGATTATTACCACTGTCCACCCCCTGCTTGTCCACCCGGGTGGACAGTGTCACAACTTTTAAAAATAATACCCACTGTCCCCGGGGGGTGTCCAGTGAGAACCATTATTAAAATAATTCACTGTAGCCACCCTTGGTGGACACGGCTACAACTTTTTCAAACATTTACAATGGCCACCTCAGGTGGACAGCGCCACTATTAAAACCAACATTCTCTTTATCCAACCCTGGCTGATACTGATTACAGACGCTACAACTTTTTCAAACATTTACAATGGCCACCTCCGGTGGACAGCAGAAAAAAAGAAAAAAAGCAGCTATGAAGGCCATCAGATCATCATTTCCTTCAGCAATATTGAAACGATGTTATACACATTTCAAAAAAGCGATATGGAGTAAAGGGCGTGATTTAAAACTTACTACATCTGAAGATATGTTTAAAATTCGAGAGGTAGCATTGACTGCGGTACTTCCATTACTACCCGAGACAGAAATAAAAAATGGATGGCTTTATATAACCCGCAGAAGTACTACAGATGCAAATGTTTTGAAATTTCGGAAATACGTAAAAGATCATTGGATGACAGATTACTTCTTAAAAGTATGGTGTATCTTTGGTGAAAGGCATCGCACGACTAATGCTGTTGAAGGATGGCACCATAAACTGAATAAAGCAATAGGTTAAAAAAAAACCAAACATGCTACAAGCATTAAACATTATTCAAGAAGACGCATTTTTTTCGTTGTGCGAAAAATTCAGCTAAGCCAAAATATAGTGAATAATAACAAACGAAAAAAGAAATATATTTTCAGTGATCAGTATATTCAAGAAACGCAACTGGAATTTGTAAATGGCCAAATAACCGTAGGACAATTTCTGGAAATGATGAGAAATTAATACTGCAATGATTGGTAAATTACTATTGGAAGTATTTACTTTTGTTTTTGTTTTTATAAAAAAAGGATAAGAGTTTAAACATAGATTTTTATTGCGATTTTAAGAAATAAGTTATTATAAAAGTTGAATAAAGTTAAGTTCAAAAAAATTTAGTTCATTAAGTTCATTACAATTCAATAAATGTCTATCAGCCAGGGTTGGACAAAGAGAATGTTGGTTTTAATAGTGGCGCTGTCCACCGGAGGTGGCCATTGTAAATGTTTGAAAAAGTTGTAGCCGTGTCCACCAGTGGTGGCTACAGTGAATTATTTTAATAATGATTCTCACTGGCCACCCCCCGGGGTCAGTGGGCATTATTTTTAAAAGTTGTGACACTGTCCACCCGGATGGACAAGCAGGGGGTGGACAGTGGTAATAATCGCATTTTTTGACAACCTACTATGACGTATAAGCACCTATAAGCACTATTTAGTTACTATACAAACAAGTTATTTTACAAAATAGACAACGTTTTTGTTCTTTAAATGTCTATAATTAAGTTCTTGAGTTGTGACGTTGTTTTTTTAAACAAATTAGCTTATTGTAGCCTATAGTATTATTATTATTTTTTATTTTTTCCGATTTATTTGACATTATTTACTTTATTATTTACTTTCCAAGTGTTGTATTTTTTTTTAAATTGTTTATTACTGTGAATTTGTGGACTATGTGGGTCATATTATTTTTTACTATTTCGATTTAGTTTAGTTTTACGATTGTCTGGCAGTTAGAGTACTTTATGTGGACTACCCAAATGTCCTTTCTTTGGTATCGTTCGTCGTGTCGTTGAGCTCCTTGGGTTATGAGTCGAGCTACACGATCACTGACAAATGCTTGCACTGACTGGACAGGTCCACTCAAATTTGTGTGATTCTTTCATCAAAAGACCACCTCAGACACTAATCTGCAAGGTCCTCATATGATTTGACCAATGTCTGGACTTTAAAAGAGACTATGACCTGTGAGTTTGTTTCGTCTTTTTCTTCTCAGAGAGTAGTCAGATACGAAACACCGGCCCCATCTAGTTTTAAAACACAACATGATGTGACGTGTAAGTGTTTTTTAAAACCAATTTGCAGAAATAAATATGATTTATGATTTTATTAGCTTGCTGTGGCCACGTTAAACATGAAATGCTTAAATGAATTAGGTGCTCTTGAGTTATCTAGGTATTTCTATATCTGTGCCTAAACTCTTCCAGCCTTACTTAACCTAAACTCGTGTAAACTTAAACTATGCCAGTAAACGCCCCGGCCTTAAGCATAGGCACTAAACTTAAGCAATTATTAAGTCGCCAGAGTACTTCCAAGTTGTATAACTGAGATCCCTCCAGATTTATTGGTTGACGTTAGTTACGGAACATAATTTGTTTTGATTACTTTTTAATTGCTGTGTTTTTTTTGTTGCTTTTATGACCGTTGGACTGCCAAGTCATAGGTCTCGAATTCGAACCCGAGACATGCACCTTTTGATTTTTCAGAATCATGTGCGTATTGTGTAATTATCACCGTAGACACGGGTTTTGTCGACGGAAGGATAGACAAATTGACAGATTGACAGTAGAAATCTTTCTACAATCTTAGCTAAGGTTAGTTGCAAATTATTTTCATATTGTTTTAAAATATACAATATTTATATATACAAGGTGTAGTTTTGCATCCTCGTCAAATTAAAGGAGGTAACTATGCTAATGATTCTCAACCCGAATCAATAATAAAATGGTTAGGTAATTTTTTTTTCTTAATATTGGAAATCGGCAAGTGTACACCACCCGTATTAAAACGCGTCCCGTCTAATACTAGCCCAATAACCGCGCTTTCACACACACAAACAGACGCAGACGTTTATTCGATGAACGGGTGACTCTCTTCTTTTGAAGAAGAGAGTCACCCGAGTCTCTTTTTTTTTTTTTTTTCTTTTGAGAAGGGCTTCATTCTGAAATAGTGTCAAATTAAAACAACTAAAAAAAGCAACGTTTATTACTATTGACCAGGTGCCGTATTTTATATTAATTATTTACGTCTTCTATGACAACCTCCTCAATTTTGACGAGGATTCAAAACTACACCTTGTATATTTATATGCATTGTATTTATATTAATATAAATACCTTAACTTATATTATTTTAAATTTTGTATAGTATATTAGCAGTACACCACTGACTACCCCCCCCCCCTTTTTCTATTTACAGTCTATCCAAAGGTTGTCTGGAAGACGATAAGACCGCCATGGTAACCATAGAATTAACAATATTGTAAAACCGTTGTGTTTCAATTTTGGTGTACAATAAAGTATATTCTATTCTATTCTACAATCTGTCATTTTGTCTATTCCCTAAACCCGTTTCTACGCGTGCTAAACAGTTAAACCAATAGAGAGAAAGTGACGTAAAACGTGCAGTTATAAGTTTAATGTTACAAAGCTTAAGACAATCAGCTTATAATCTTCCCACTGCTTCTGGGACAGAAGCCTCCACTGTGAGGAACTGGGCTGTAATCAACTACGCAGGCCTATTACGGGTTGGTAGAGGTTGACATATCTTCGAGTTTCTGATTCCAAGACATGTCGGTTTCCTCTACGAAGTGCTACAGCCCGCGGCAGAATAAAACTTAGAAGCTTTGCTTCTGTGGGGAGTACTCGGTGTATAATGTGCAAATTCAGACTCCAGGCTTCAGAAACCCTCCATATCTATCATTGCCAGACCTGAAAACCAAATTCTGGGAATTAACAATCAAAAGCGCGTTTACTGTTGAAACTAGATTAAGCGAGGATTCAGTTCAGTTACTGAGAAATTGTTACTGTATTTGACTACAAATTATTCAGAACATGTATTTAACTAATATATTTGCTAACAATCTCCCGGGAATTTTGTTAAACAGTTAATTATTATTCTGCGAATGCATGTAGAGCATGCAAACAAATGCATTTTCAAAATAATATTATTTGCTTGCAAAGTTTTGAATTGTAGCTTTGCATGAAAACAAAGCTATAATTATTTATTTACTATCTGTTGTCGGCGACTTTAATCCGTGTGAAATTATGATAAAAATATTATTTCCCTATTTGAATCGTATTTTGTCAACAATTTTGAGGGTTTCTTATCCTTTTTCTAAAATAAAACTATATGTCAGTAAAAGTCCCGTCAAAATCGGTCGAGCCGTTTCGCAGATTAGTCTGAACAAACAGACAAAAATTATAAAAAAAAATTGTTTTGTTTTAATTACTTATCGTTAATGCTTTCATAATATGCATTCAGTAAAAATATGTTATTGGAAATTACAAACAGACAGTTCAATTTTATTTATTTGTAAAGATTAGCTTAATATTAACTTACTGCATAAACATGTATGTTTAAAAAAGTTTGATGATGAAGCAGAAAACGTAGTGTCAATAAAAAATGGCGCTTACAAATGGATTGCTCAAAAATGCTTGTGCGGCTTACAGGGAGGTTCTGTCTACTATTGCAGAGTTTCATAGACAGCGATGAACAACTTTGTATCAGTTGGGTTGGCGGAAAGTTTCACATTCAGTAACATAAAAAAAAAACAACGCCCGGGTGCGTATCGGACCATGCACACGACGGGCTCCGTATTTAGGATAAATATTTACGCATGCACAATTTATTTTTTTATTTTTTATAGTAATATAAGTTTATTCAATAAAACAGTTGTACAATCATCTTTTAAACACTGTTTTAAGCTTTCACGGTATATAACTAAACTTTCACTATCACTTACGGGATATATTCCGCGATTAATGTTTAAATTGAGCTCCCGATATTTCGACGCTGTTGCAAGCGCCATCCATGATCACGAGATGACTGGAGAATGCGGGTGGATGGTAAAAACTTGTTAGGTGCAGACAAATCTGTCTACCCTCTTTCTTTGTCTTTTGCTACGCGCACTACTGGCTCGGTCAGTTTTTTGCAATTTCAAGACTTTTTTAGTACTCCAACCTTGGTTGGTCCCAAAAACGTTTTTGATCAGTATAAGAAACAGGATCGATTGGCATAAAAAAAAATAAAAAAAATGTAAAATGGCCATTTTTTTTTTTGCTACCTGTATTATTTTTTTTGAAAATCTGTGAATCGAGATCAAAATTTCACGAAAAATTATGGATAGTCACCTTAGAACATTTTCGTATAGATGTAACGGTTAAGGTAGCTTACTGCCCCGCTTAAAGGTTCCACCTTGAATAATGTCCAATTATACTATTTGAGCAATAATAGTCTACTGGTGTGACCGTTGGACCATCTCTGATTTTTTCGAAATTATGTGCGTATTGTACCTATAATTATAACTTGCTTCGGTGAAGGAAAACATCGTAAGGAAACCAGCATGCCTGAGAGATATTTCTCGACGGCATGTACTCGTAAAAGCCAAGTCAGAGGCCCTTGGGCGGCATAAAAACTCTGACACCAGGTTAGGCACTAACCACACGATAAAAAAAAAAGAACAATTATACTATGACTATGTGACATTCCTACAGACGGATTCGATTTTTGCTTTGGAATCCTAATAAGGTTCGGAGAATATTTCCAACATAACATAAATCCTGTAAACCCCGAAGGGCTAGGCAGAGGCGTACCTAATAGTACACCCCCATTTCGCCAGTATTGTTTAAGTCCCATGTAATAGGGGGCGAGCCTATTGCAATCAACCGGGCCTAAATCCAGACCGGGTGGCTGCTACTGATAAATGGTAAAACCCAATAACACTGCCTGACACGGGCGTCGAACCCAGCACCTCATGCTCAGCAGTCGCGCTTCAGACCTCTAGACCGACGGGGCAGTCAGTCACGAGAGGAGAATATTTCTATAGTTCTAAAACTCATTGAGAGTACCTACCCTATTCAGTCATTTCATATTTGAATACACAGAAAAATCCTATTCATTCGTGAATTTTTCACAGCATATTGTGTTCCCAGGTGAAGCCTGTTTCGATGCGTTTTTCATTCGACACAGCATTGTTCTCGACTCATATTTAAAAAGTTTTGTCTACAGACTCTTTGCCTACCGTGTTTATATGAAAGTTAACATCGTTCTAGTTGGCTGTTTTTTAAACCTGTGAATTGCTTGTACTTTTTCGTTTATTTGTTTTAATATACCTATTTGACTTTATGACTGTACTATCTTATGCCAGCGGCTTCGCCCGCATGGAGTTCGACAATTGACCCACGGGATCGTCCTACCGGGATGAAAAGTAGCCTATGTGCTATTCCAAACTATCTATCTCTGTGCTAAATTTCATACAGATCCGCGAAGCCATTCTGGCGTGACTGAGTAACAAACATCCATCCATCCAAACTTTCGCATCTGTACATATAATAAATCTGTAGACGTAGCGTTTCTGTACATTGAAAATATTTAGAAAAAAAAAATAGTAGTGGTGTTAAAGGATAACAAACAGAACCCATTTCTACTATTTTTAGAATTTTTGTCTGTTTGTCTGTGTGTCTGTATGTCTTAGCCCATTTATAGCTCATTCATCGAGGAAGGCTACATAATATCACGCTGCGACCAATAGGAGCAGAGCATTAATCAAAAATGTAACGCAGACGAAGTTGCGCGGGTCAGCTATTTTATAACATTAGTATAGAAGTATAGATTAAACCTTGTATGAAGGGTGTAAATAGACCCCTAACGAAGCCGTCAGGCACTTTGTCTATCAATTGTTGCGATTTTTTTTTTGTTCTGGACCATACCTGGGAACCTTCTAGTTACAGAGATATTGGAGTTCCAACTTTTTTGGAAAGTTTTCTTGTATAAATAAACAAGCAGCCAGTATCACATACACAAACAGCCAGACATGGAACAACCACCTGTACGCCATACAAATATTTGTTCCGCGCGGATAGAACCTGCTACACGCAGCGCTGCAGCCTGTCGCTCAGCCACTTCACCAACAGTGCCGTATTGTAAGTAAACACATCTATTAGTCTCCTAATACACCTGTTCACACATTATAATCTTTGGCAAAGCCTACCCTAATACAAACTCCCCGGATTTACGGCCAATCCCCCAGGGCTATGTATTTGATTTTCAACTGTTCATAAACGAGAACTTTAGAGTCAACAGTACTTATAAACTTGAATCCTGTAAGATCAGAATTAATCAAAGTAAACCACTTTAGGTTTCCAAGTAACTCGGGATTAAGTTTGTTTGTACTTCAAGATACAGGTAGGTATGACCTTGGTTGGAGGACAGGAGTTTTAGAGGACCTCGTGGCTAAATAATAAGTAACACGTCATCTTCACATTAAGCCACACTTGCTGAGGTTGGTCCGTTGATAACTATCCATTACATACCGAGTTTCCTCCATGCCTTGGAAAGCACTTGAAGCCGTTGGTCCCGGCTGTCATTTATAGATATTTGAGAGCCGTACCAGGTAGTCAGTGGCCCGAAAGTCTGCCAACCAGTCTTACCAAAGGGTAGTGTAGTGTTTCAGATGAAGCCACTGCCTATCTGATCTCCACAACCCATTTCCCAACAAGGCATGTTCCTACCCCTTGAAAAGACTGTTGGCAGACTTTCGGACTATTGACTACATGTGACGACGACGACGGTCGAAGATCTATAAATGACAGCCGGGACCGACGGCTTAACGAGCTCTCTGAGGCACGGAACGGTCTCGTTATACGTATAATTACTGGACCGACCCTGGCATCGTTGCTTAACCTTGAATATCGACCCGTGCGACTGTTATTATGGAGCCATCTGGCAAATTAGACGTGGATGCGTACCGCGAGGGCAGGTTCCAGGTGGCGCGGAATAAAAACTCCTGGCTTTTGCCCAGCATTAGCACAGAGTAGACCAGTTTAAAAAAAAATGCTGTTTGCAGCTTTCTTATCAAAAAGTTTGTCATGTGAAAAATCAAAACGGGTTATACTACCTTCATGAAAAATTAATTCATAAAACGAATATGAATTTTCTAAAATATGCTTTAGATGTTAAGACACAGAGCATAGTTCAGGTTTCGAACTAGAAATAAAGTAATTTTCCAGGGATATTATTAAATTTCCCTTCAAAGAATACTTTTATGACGAAGCTTTTATAAAACATAATCATTTCTCATTCATAGTAATTGCTCCAACTTTATTTATTTTTTAGTTGCTCTAACGTAAGTTTAAAAGATTTCTGGAGTAATATTGTTGATTGACGAGACCTAGCTTAGAGACTAGACTAGATAAATACGAGTAAGCTTATTGGGTTCTTATTCTGTATTTGTGACCCGTTTACGGACAATGAAACCACGGCCTGACACTCTGGGGCTTTCAAGCGTTATGTTGCAAAAGAATGTCCATAGTCTAAAGAAAGGCCAATCGAATGATAAATCTAGATTAGACTGTTACATAAACGACTGTACATACTTATTATATTGATATAAAACTGCCCCGGGTTGTACATAGACATATTCTTAATCAATTTCAAGTAATAACTTAAGTTTGAATATTTTTTTATGCAATAGACAAGAATTTGAACAAAGTAAGAACCATTAAAGAAATAATTAAAGGTTCTTATCTTTTGTCAGTTCTAACTTCAAGCAATTACTAAACTACAGAATAAAAATCATATCTTAAATAGCAACTTTTACTCAGGTAATCACTTTGATTAATAAATACGGGTGTTAGTAAAACAGAAAACCTTTTCCTAAAAAACCCTAAACGAGATTCAAACTGAAGACCTCAAAACCCACACCGACTCGGTTTTAGCAAAGAACTTACTTATGAATGCTTACAATACAAGTACCTACCCACATCCTACTTACTCCACAAATAGATATATATATACAGAAGGTTGACTCCATACAACGAGCAAAACACACGCACACATAGACAAGCTTCACGTATAGCGAGTGCAAGCGCACTCGCGACTGGCATTTGTTTGAGATCACCGTACGCCGCATACGCGTACATTTCTCTGTGCGTACGCCTGTTTTCACTCACAGTAACATAACATCGCGCCTGTAATCCCTGAAACGTTAGGCAGAGGTATCTAAATCTAATACTCGTAGTGCACCTTCATTTCGCCAGTTATGTTTAAGACCCATGTAATACGGAGCGAGCCCACTGCCATCAACCGGGCACAAATCCAGACTCCGTGGCTGCTACTGAGAAATTTCTGATGGAAAAACCCAATAACAGTTTGCCCGACCCGGGAATCAAATAAATTTTATTTATTAGCGAAAAGCCCGAAAGTGATCTGACACCCCGCCTTAACAAGGGGTACCATGTCACTTTGTAACGGGGTTGTGGGGATTAGATAGGCAGTTCTTCCACGTAACAAACTTGGAATCGAAACCAGGACCTCGCGCTATGTGATTTTTAACCGACTTCAAAAAAAGGAGCAGGTTCTCAATTCGGCTGTATTTTTTTTTTGTGTTTGTTACCTCATATCTTCGTCATTTATGAACCGATTTGAAAAATTCTTCTTTTATCTGAACGGATCTACTTCCCGATTGGTCCCATAGAAATTTCATCAAAATCGGTTGAGCAGTTTGGTTTTGTGTATGATGCGATAACTAAAAAGGGTAAAATAAAAACGTTTTTGAAAAAAAATAACCGACTTCCAAAAAAACAAAAAAAGTAGAAAATAACTTTACTTTCGGAAGTCGGTGCCAAAAAAGTCAATGAAACAAATAATAGTCACCGACTTCCGAAAGTAAAGTTATTTTCCACTTTTTTTCGTGTTTTTTTGGAAGTCGGTTATTTTTTTTTCAAAAACGTTTTTTATGTTGTTGAAATACTGTATTTAAATACCGATATGTCTACTTCGTATGTATGGAAGCGAGTTTCTGTATTTACCTACGAATATACCCACTTGTCTGACCCTTAGCGAGATTAGGTGACCGCTGCCCAAAACTTTACTAATTAAGAGTATCCCGCACCACTCAGTGTCTGTTAATTAACGTTACATACGTACAATATGTTATGAAACTTGTGTGGCTCGGTGTACATGGGTTTAGAGTTTTCGATAAATTAATTGCCTTGAGTTCGGAGTAATGGCAAATATGGGAGCAGAGTGGAAGGAAATTAATTCTGGTTATGGTTTGATATTTGAGAGGTTTCTATGTATTTATTGCACAGATATAATAAATACAGGAGATATGATTTGTAAAAAAATGTATTCGTGTTCAGATGTCGCCGTGTTCCCCCCACTTAATTCACTAACACAAAAGCAAAAACTATAAGAACGGCCCACGAGCTCATATTTCTCCCGCACACAAAGAAACTTACAGCAACACTAATAAACTCACTAATAGAACACAAGCATACATGGGGCGGGGCTTCTACCTGTAGCTACGGACTCAGAATAAACACACATCGCAACTAGTGATGTGAAGAGGTAATCGTAGAAAAAATAGTATCGATGAAATTCAGTTACCTTTAATCTGCTCTTTTTATATATTATAAACTACAGTACTATTTTTGCACCTGAATTCGAGGTGTTGGTATGAATTTTTATTCAATGGTTGAAAGCACTTAGGCTCAAAGTGAGACGAACATATCGTGTTATTTTTTGTGGGAAACCAGTTTGGCCCTTTTCCTGTCACATTTATCTACTTTTCTTTTATTTTTGGATACTTCGGATAGCTAAAATGTTAAAATAAAACCAAGGTGTGAATTGTGATGATGATATCAATGATACATGTGTAAGAGTACCGCAATAAATTAAAAACCCATACTTGATTCAATAAAAGATAAGTCGAGTAATCAAGAAATAGTAATAAATTGTATTTTTCAATAATTAATTATATATTTTTATCATTAAGTACCTCACATTAGTAAACAACAACAATAAAGTTCCATGTAACAAAAAAAGTCTAATTTTTTACCCTTGTGTAATCATTCGTACTAAGTAGGATCGTATAAAATATCGACAACCACAAAAGTGACAGATCACATCTCTAATTATCTACCTAAAACACACCCGCTTCACGAAACTATCGTGTGAGTGAGAGTATCAGTTATACACTTATCCATTGCACTATTAGACCAGCCGATTCATTGATCGATGTGTATTAAGCAAACAATAGTTGTTGTTTCTAAAGAAAATAATTGCTTTTGGTACTTTATCGTGTTTCTAGTATCACGAAGTAATGTCTTAATGAATTTAATAAGAAAAACAATAATATTTTAGTACTTAAGTGTGAAATGAGATGCCATCTTTCGTATAATTCCCAATAGAGGTGTTATTTTTGCAAACAGCCACTGTACAACGCGGCATTTTGTAAAAAATCACAAGCAATGAAGACGTCGCAAGTTGACATTCGACTAATGGCCGAAACTGGCAACAAGCCTCTTTGCAGCTAGATGCGTTCGCAAGCGCCACGCCTCCTTGCCATATCTCCTGTATTTATTATATCTGTGATTTATTGTATACAAGGTGTAGTTTTGCATCCTCGTCAAATTCAAGGAGGTAACTATACTATTGATGCTCGACCCGAATCAATAATAAAATGGGTAGGTAATTTTTGTTTTTTTTTTTCTTAATATCGGAAATCGATAAGTGTACACCACCCGTATTAAAACGCGGCCCGTCTAATACTAGCCCTATAACCGGGCTTTCACACACACAAACAAACGCAGACGTTTACTCGCTAAACGGGTGATTCTCCTCTTTTGAAAAGGGGCTTCATTCTGAAATAAAGTCAAAATTAAAACAACGAAAAAAAGCAGCTTTTATTATTATTGACCAGGTACCGTAATTTATATTAATTGTTTACGTCTTCTATGACAACCTCTTGAATTTTGACGAGCTTGCAAAACTACACCTTGTATTTTCATTAAGGGTTTGGACACGATAGCCAAAAACTCGGCGATCGTGTTATGAAGGGACCCTTCGCTTGCGGTTGGCGATCTCCGATGCTAAAAGTATTGACGAAGTGGTATGTGGTGAATTTTTCAACGATTGCTGGTTGGCCCAATCCGAAACTATAGGAATAGCTGTATACTGTAATAAATATGGATTGATTTTGATTGGATATGAATATTGTGATAATTGAAATTGAAATGATTTTAATTTGATTTTTAATTTTGATTTATCTAATTTGATTGTTTGTTGTATTTAAATTTGATTAATTCCTTTGTATTTATTTGTGTGTGATTTTGTATTTATTATTGAATAATTTAAGATGTTTTCTAATATGGGTTATGTGGTACCTGAAATTAATTAATTTGAATTTGATAGCGAAAAATACTCAAAAGTGTCTCGAGCCCATTTTTGATGAAAACTAAAACTGCGTTATTGGATTTTTGAAAAATCAATATTCCTAGCCAAGAAACAAACCCGTTGATTTTGGAAAAAAAACACTATATTATTACAGCATTCGATAAGAGTCGTCTGGGAAGTGAAGACATACGCGGCTGCCAAGTTAAAGTGGAACTGGGCTGGCCACATCTGTCGCATGCCGGAGGAGCTATGGGCTAAGGTAACCACACAATGGGTCCCAAACAGCAGCAAACGGCAACGCGGCAGGCCCAGAAGGAGACAGCAGGACGAACTCGACTCTTCCCACAAGGATTGGCGATTAACAGCACTCGACAGGGATAAGTGGAAGGAGGGAAGGGAGACCTTTGTTCTGCAGTGGGACACAAATGACTGATAATAATAATAATGTCATACGGCAAACATCGTACTAAACACTCACAATCGCCGTTAGCGATGAACCGTCTATCAAACACAAAAAAAAAGAAAAGAAAAAAACCGACCAAATACGAGTCGGAGTCGCACGCACAGGGTTCCGTAGTACCAAAAATTTAATAAGTAAAGACATACGGACAGAGCGAATCTCTATAAGGGTTTCGTTATTGCCATTTGGAAACGGAATCCTAAAAATCAAGTAGGAAGTTGTCACAAGTCTTCGAATTTTTGGGTCTAGGACATGCTGGTTTCCTCTAAGGTTATCCTTTGTCTTATGAGCAGTGATGACGAAATTAATAACACAAAGTAAGATGCCTGCTTGGGCTCGAACCTGTTTCATACGGTTTATTCCCGACTACCCCCACCTGCAAAATAGTACAGAGCACATGCGACTAAATCAGACTCAACCACCACCAATGGTGGTAGACGAGAAATATAGTTGCAATTGCCACCTTGGTGGCAGACCGGTGGGGGCAGTCGGGAACAAACTCAATCTTAAAGCATTTATTTCAATTAGACCATTACAGGCACTTTTGAATGTCAAAACACAAAAAAAATAAGCTACAGTCCCAGTCACAGGGCATAATAACTTGTGAAAGTACTGTAGTTGCCCATTCCAAAGCGTAGATCTCTAACAAACCTTTAAAACGGGGCTGTTGTCACAATATTTTCCTTATATAACCTTAGACAGTTAAAGCCACAAAAATATACAAAAACGCCGTAAGCGATGAACCATCTCCCAAATAACAAAAAAAAGAAAAAAGAAAAGAAAATCAACATCAAACTTTACATAGACGCTGCCGACGTTTCGTCTTCCCAAGAATCAATTTACCTATATCAACGCGTCTACTGCGCATCCCAAAGGAAATAAGCTAAGTTTGAACTACCAAATTGACTTGGAAGTGGCGTGCGAGTAACAAAAGGTGTAGTTTGGACGACAGTATTGTGCGAAACGTCCTATGTGAGCCCTCACCCAGAATGTTTCGCACAATACCGTCGTCCAATCCGGCATATCCTCATATGCCAGACGATACAATGCGTAATGTTTCCAGTATAAATAAACGATTATTATTATTATTATAGTACGCGTAGCATGACCACCGTAGAAACAGGTTTTGTCAACGGAAGAATAGACATATTGACAATAGAAATCTTTCTACAATCTAGCATTTTGTCTATTCTTCTGTCGACAAAACCCGTTTGGACGGTGGTCATGCTACACGTGCAGGAGATTCAGCACGTTGTATTTTCAACCTTCGGCGTTTTAAATTTAAGTGCGTTTTTCGGTATTGCTTAGTGTTAGACAAAACGAGGGCGTCATAATACGGTTAGAAAATTTTCATAATGTCCAGAAGTAATAAGTAATAATTATGCTTTCTGAATCTTACAATCGTACCCAGAAGTCTCTATTTAGACAGTTGGACAGGTCCAACTAAATAGAACCTCCTCAGTGTTTGTTGAGGACTGAGGACTTTTCTAGCAGGAATGAAAGGCACACGAACACTACTACCAGATTTATTTTCACAGACACGAAAGAGTGCACTAGTCTCGTAAGTTTTAACCGCGTTTAGATAGATTTGTTAAATTGTAGCCATACTTGCTCGAAATCAGTGAATAAGTCAGTGAGTAAGTAGTAATAGTCTTAAAACCTGTGGATACTGACGATAAATCTGGTAGTAGTGTTCGTGTGCTTTTTATTGCTGCTAGAAAAGCTCTTCTCTCCTCAACAGTTTTGTTGGCGTCCGGCAATAAAGGCTTCAATTTTATCTATTGTAGATATTTAAAAAGTTGCTAAATGGAATAAAGGTTTTTCTTCTATGGCTTAATTAATTCTTTTACATCCCGAAAGATTTTAATAAGGATCAGGTAATGTAAACTTTACTTTTAATCTTCAGAAATGTTAATAATGTTAAGTTATAATAGACTTACCAATAACCGGCAGATGAAAAGATCCTGCTTCCGTGAAAATGGCTATTCTTTGTAGAAAATCATGTTTCACTGAAAAAAATGTACATAACCTACCAACTGGTATAGCGCAGTATAGCTCTGTGTTCCTCAGGTAGGACAACAAGTGAATCCCTATCTATATAATTGTGTAATGAATAAATTGAAGTGTCTGTTTGTAATTTCAAAATTACAGCTTTTTACTGAGTGCATTTGAAACTATTTACGGTAGTTTTAAAAAAACGTTTTTTTTTACTTTGTCATTCTGATTGTTCCTACTAATCTCCGAAACCGCTGGACCGATTTTAAGGGGCTTTTACTACCAGATAGCTGATGTAGTAAGTAATTTAATCTACTTGTATTTTCAAAACAGGATTAGGGTTCCGTGCAAAAAAAAAACCTCTGAAATTGTTAAGAAAAGCCGATGCAAATAGGGAAGTAAGATTTTTATAAAAAATTCACGCGGACGAAGGTCGCGTGGCACAGCTAGTACCAAATATAGACCTCTTTTAACACGTTACAAGTTTAGGGTATATCGTCCAAAAGTCAGACTACTTTTATTTGTTCTTCTTCGCTTTATAGGGACGTGCTACGTCAAAATGGATATTGAGTCGTTTGCATATTTATTTTAGGGTCCTAAATTGCGTTTGGTATTTCACAGGGTCTCAAAACAATATCTAAACTTGCGGATTAAAGGAACATGTAGTGACAAAAATTGAAGAGTTCGTGGCTAAATAGTAACAGCCGCTCAGGTCAATCTTTAGGCTAAGCCGCGCTTGTTTAAGTTGGTCCGTGGAAGGGTGATCACCCATTATACACTGAGTTGCCGCCATGCCTCGGAAAGCACGTTACGCCGTCGGTCCCAGCTGTCATTTGTAGATCTTTGACAGTCGTTACAGGTAGTCAGTGGCCCGAAAGTCTGACCGTATTACCCAGTACTAACTGGGTTGTGGAGGTATCAGACCTCCATTCGCTTCATGTTAAATACTGGTATTCAGCTGCATCCGGTTAGACTAGAAGCCGACCCTAACATAGTTGAGAAAAGGCTAGGCAGATGATGATGATGCTTGCCATACAAAGAAGCATAAAATGTTGGTCATAAAAATACAATGCCCAGTGCTGCTTGCTAAGAATATTATTTAGTTAATTCAGCTTTGTGTAAGCTTAGTTAAGGTTCAGAATTGAGAGCGCTATATTATATAGCTTATCATTTATTATATTTTCTTATTTATGGAAATGTGGCAGTACACACGAACTTTGGCTAGATTTTTGCTGATAAAGGAATAATTTAGAATTATTATAACCTGCTGACGGTTGATCCTCATTCGGGTTGATTTTTGTTCAGCAAAAATGTTAGGTACAAAAAACAATATTTTTATCTTGTACAGAGATTTTAGTGCCTTCAAGGTTACTCTTTGAATATATATTTAAAGCGTGAACGTATCTGAAAACAGAGGGAATATTTATATTAAGGTGCCGCTCCACTGTAGCTCACGGCTAAGCCAAGCACGTGTACTACTGCGTTACACTGACGAACACTTTTCAACCATAATACTCAGGTCGTAAGGGTGAAAAGTGGTCGAGCGTCAGATAGTGCGGTAGTATTTAGCTACGTTATCTATGCCAAAGTAGACTAGGGGACCTAAAATGTTAGCTTTAACATAATCACAGACGCAATTAATATTATGATTTGTCAAAAAATTAATTGAATTTTTTTATGTATGTCTTGTTTTTAAATTTTTCTAATGCTACTTTTTATAGAATTTGTTTTGTTTTCTTATTAATTTTAATCATCTTGTTGTGTCCTATGCAGGTCAAATGAATACTTCTTCTTTCTTTCTTTAACTTTCACTTTGTGACTATTTAACGAATTGTAACACAATTCAAATTATTGTCCTATTGTGCTTCTGCTAAACCGGCCATTTTAGGGCCCCAGATTGTCCACTGCGACACACGGCCACGCTACGCACGGATGCGTGGCAGGTAAACAAATGAAGCGCGCAGCTAACATGGCACACCTCTCCGTGCATATCCTACGTAACCGTGGATGATCGACTTTACATTCAAGGACGTTTCTTTTCAATGGATTCAGACTGCGTAGATAGTGAAGTTTTATTCGCTTAAATAAATAACCCTTTTTCAACAAAACGAGTTATAAATTGTGACGAGTAATAGAGAAGTTTGGAAGAAGAAGACATGCTGCGCCGAGCCAAATAAATTAGGATAAGGGCAGGAGAATGATGTGTGATGATGTTATGTTTTCTTATTAAGAAAACTGTTGAACTGACTTCAAACAAAACAATTTTTAACCTCCGAAATTACACAAATATTCAACGATTCAAATTGTTTTGGTAAAAAAATTGCCGAGAGGAGAAAAAAATTCAAAGCATTCCATTTTGTATCTACAAAACGCTTTGGTCGTTCAGAAAATATCTTAAACTTTCCCCGCTCTAACGTTCCCAAGATTTTTTGCCGCCATAAAGTCTTATAAAACGACAATTTTTACAGGTGTTTCTGATTTACGTCAAAGGCATTTCGGGAGCAAGTATTTCGAGAATTTATCCTTAAACTCCTTTTGATCTCGCCTTCGAATTTCATTCTGCTATCAAGATAGCAGTATCAAAGGTGACAATGGGTACCGAAAAGTTTTTGGGCCCTTCTCAAATTTTCATTTGCTTGGATACTGTGAGAAAAGTTCGGGGGCTCAAATTCTCTTAATTTCGGGGAATTTGAGCGTTCAGTGTTGTTGTGTTCACAAAACGTGATCGTAACAAGTTATGAGTTCTTTGTTGGTTTGATGGTAATGTAATTCTAAAGAAGGTAACAGTGTAGAATACAATTTCATATCTGTTTTTGTCGACATAATTTCAAATAATGGGTGATCATCAATTATGGGTGATCATGTTAACGATTCATAATATAATATACTAGCGACCCGCCCCGGCTTTGCACGGATAGTAGAGCATATTAGGCGGCTTGACTGTTTCCGACACTTCCAACAATTCATATTTCAACCAATTTACACAAAACCTTGACAAATTGCATACTTAAACCTTTCTCTTGAATCACTCTCTCATCTATTAGAAAAAACCGCATCAAAATCCATTGCGTAGTTTTAAAGATCTAAGCATACATAGGGACAGACAGACAGCGGGAAGCGACTTTGTTTTATACTATTTAGTGATAGAGCTTTGGATTGTGTTATGTTTGTGGAGTCAATTCTAGTAATAACAGGGTGTTCCCTGTATTCTCGTGGTACAAAGTATTCTATTATCAGGGAAAGTTAAATACCGATATGCAAAAGTTTTTGTAAGTGTTGATAAATTATTTTGGTATCGATAACTATTGATATCGCTGTAAGCGATAAGTTAGATCTGTTGGAAATTATGTTTTTCCTACTCCTCCGTTATTTCTTTTGTGATTAAATTCGTTGAGGGATTCAAAAAGTTGAATCGTTTCTCAGGGACTTCGTCGAGCTTCGTTGTCTCGGCGCTTCTCTTGTGGTCGCCACTGTTGATTCCAGCTTTCAGAAGTTGCAGTAGTTTGGGAATAGAGGGACGGGCTTGCTGAATTAGCAATATTGTAAAACAATTGTGTGTGAAAATTTTTAGTTTACAGTAATGTTTATTCCATTATGTTTTCACAGTTATTTATATAGGTATAAAGGAATATTACCCCTTGAAGTGTTAACAATTCAACGTCGTTTAAAGTTTCCCGCCATCCCTTTATGGTCATATCGGGCTTCATATTCTCAGCCACATAACAGCAAGTACGAAAGCGGCTTCAGTTACACATTAACTTATAATGAGTAGTTATAAAAA
Organism: Standfussiana lucernea; assembly: GCA_964057025.1. Taxonomy (NCBI): domain Eukaryota; kingdom Metazoa; phylum Arthropoda; class Insecta; order Lepidoptera; family Noctuidae; genus Standfussiana; species Standfussiana lucernea. Next base: position 10,997,588 of record OZ059808.1, on the reverse strand, counting down.
GTTATGGTCGTGTAACTTCGTTATAATATGAAACTTTGCCTATACATAAATCTACGATCAATTCCACAGTTACAACAAAACTTCAGACAGCAACCGTGTATTATTGTGGGGCAAAAAAATACACCGGTGGATAATGAAACATTTAGAAAAAATAATTCTTATTGTCCACCAGTTGGTGGACAATGAGAATAGGAGGCTGATGACGACTACGTCTTGAATTAACCTAGGAATACTACTACAATAATGTAGAAATAATAAACAATAATCGTAAACCAATAGTATTTCGAACCGAATACCGACTTATTTCTTCACGTGCGACCTTCCTATGCCATATTCAAATCTTTGTTGAAACATTGATGTTATATCAACTTACTATTTACTTATTACTTTATGTTGGTTTCATTAGGTAAACTAAAAGGGGAAGTATTCACTACACCCAACGCCATCTATCGAATCGTCGCAACAACTCGCCCGCCGGTCAGTTTGTAAACGTCACAGGTTGACAGTTTAAAACGCATCAACGTCATCCGTCGGTTTTTACGCAATATTTAATCTATATTTATTTTTTATCCGTATTTTTTTTTCTTATGTGAGTAAACGGGTTGCTGAAACACCGCTCATTTTTTTTTATTTCAAAAAACCCAATATGACGCCTTAACAGGGAGTATCTCGTGGCTGAATCGTAATCGTGACCATTTTAAGAATTTTAACGTGATTCATATTATTAACATATTATTATTCTGCTAAAGCAGCCATTTTAAGCCCCTATTAAGGGTGCATAAAGATCCTTAACGAAGCCGAAGACTCTTCTTTTTCCTGTCATTGCGATCATTTTTAAGATTCCGTACCTCATAAGGAATTTTTTTTTCTTTCCGAGCTAAAGGTTCTAGACAGATCGACAAAGTGATCCTAAATATAAGGCTTATTATAGAGCCGCGTGGAGGTATCGAGTTCAAATTAAAACCATAAAAGATACGGCCGTTTATGCTGCAAAAAGCGTTTATTTCGACACTCACAAGGGAATCAAAATGTATAGGGTACTTCCCGTTGACCTAGAACCATGAATTTTTACAAGAAGCAATGTCTTACAGCAAAAAAAAGAAAACAAAGGAAAAATCAGAAAACTGTAAATATGTAGTTTAATTGCAAAATAGCTACAAGTTTATAGGGAACCTTTGGTGCGCAAGTCCAACTCGAACTTGGCCGTTTTTTTTGTTCTGGACCATACCTGGGTACCATCTATTTAGGGAGATATTGAAGTTCCAACTTTTTTACATTAAGGTTTTTATACGTATTTGTTTGGAAAGTAAATTGTAAACGTAGTATACAAAGTCTGTTTTACACTAATCAGTTTGCGACCTTGCTTCGTAGCAGGCTTTAAGCTTCACCAGACTAGAAGGGTTCTATTGTGTTACACAATGGACTAGTTTAATTAGCAACGTTCCATGTGGTTTTCCTTCAAAATTGGAATATTTTGCCAGCGAATACCGAAAGATATGAATCATTTTCTATAAAAGTAGGTTTTGAATCCCAATTTCAGTGGCCATCGAATAGCCACGGGATTCCGAGTCGTCTCAGTCGACTGTTTCTTGGTTGTTATTCTCTGATGAGATTTTCTACCGGCAAAGACTATTTTACCCTTTTCGTCATATGCCTAGGATTTTCTCTTAAATGTTGGGAAATGCCGTCAGCTTCTAGTCAACCATATGCAGCTGAATATCAGTATTTTACATAGAACGGTTGCCACTATCTGACCACCTCAACCCAATTACTGGGTACCAAGATACTTATTTGACCCTTTTGGGGGGTTGATTTTGTACCATAATGCTAACTTTCGGTATTTAAGAGACTCTCGTGCACAGGCTTATAGACCCAGCAGTTTAGCTCGTATATTGTATGTCAGTTAATGACCTTATTAAAGAATTTAATAAAGTAGATGTCAAGTACATAATATTATCGGAGTAAGTGCACAAAAATATACGACTTTCACCAACAAAAGTTTTCTAGGAAAAATATGTCTTACAAATCTAACACAAATAGAAACATCTTCTCAAACTCAAACAAAAATCGACGAAGCCCGAACACAACACAAAGTAAAACTTCGGAACCTAAAGTGCATTTAACAAAACTAAGCGGACTAGCGTCCCGAAGTGTTTGGACGGACTTCGGTAACGTCCCGAAGTGTTTATCTTTTGGCCATGGGTTACACGTTTAGGCGATAAGCGTCTTGCGACAGCGACTGCAGTTAAAATTAATGACGATGAAAGATGATGTATGTATAGTTTCGAGCATGTCACGAGTAATCGCGATGCGAGTTGCGGAGCGATAGTACTCACGCGACGGAAACAAAAGAAAGGCCCACCTTGTTAGCAAGTCGTGTCGCAATTTGCGTTTTAAGTTGTGTCGTAAATCGCATCGCAAGTCGTGTCACAAGTTATGTAGAAAGTCGTGTCGGAAGTCGCGTTACAAGCCGTGTAGCAAGTCATTAGCAAAGTGCGACGTAAGTCGTGTCACAAGTCATGTCGGAAGTCGTATCGCTAGTCGCATCGCCCGATACCGTGAACGGGGCCTTAAACGGACGGTACCACCCCGAAGTGTTTCCGAAACCCCTTCAGCTCTAGCACATTCTAAGATATTTGTTTTATCTCGGAAACAATTACTTTTTGCCATAGCCTTTGGATCTTGTTAAGAGTTAGTTGGGAATTGAAGAACAACAGAGTTTGGTTACAAAGATCTTGAGATACAATTCGGTTAGATGTGAGAGGGTTCGCTGGTTTTGAGAAAAGCGATTAGGGTTTATCTTTGGAAAATCGTAATTAACAAAAAAAAAAACACTAAAAAGTGGAAGATGACTTTTCTTTCGGAAGTCGGTGACTTAAGTTTGTTACATTGACTTTTTTTTTGCCACCGAATTCCTAAAATGAAATAATTTACGACTTTATTTTAGGAATTCGGTTGTTAGTGTTGTTTTTTTGAAGTCTGTTATTTTTTTTTTTGCTATTTTTTTTTATTTTACCCTTTTTAGGTGTGTTAGATCGTACACATCCTTGTCGCACAGATCCTTGTCAAGTATCAATTTTACATTGCAACTAGAAATTATTAGCAAATCCTTCACATAGACTATGAAGAAAAAATGCATATTATAGAGGATAACCCATAAAATACCGAAGGAAAGTTAATATTATATATGTCACCCGCGCGAGATTCTTTTAACAAATGAAAAAAAAAAACACATAAATCGGACTAGTAATCGCAAAGACATCGGTTAACATACATGAAAAAAAGCTGCCAGTGGAATACATAACTTCCTCCTTTTTAGAAGTCGGCTAAAAACTTACGACTAGAAACAAAGTGATAGACGTCAGGCAGTGAGGTGGCCAGACGATATTACGGGTAGATCCTACATAGCTTTGGCACAGGAACGTGGAGATTGCACCAGGCAAAATGATGTTATACCCAGCAGACGGTGAAGTATGACTATACAAGGTGTAAACGGACCCTTCACGAAGCCGTCAACCAAGCATTCTGTACATCAAACTAAGCAATCCTACGCAAAAATTATTGCTGGGAAACCCTTTTTTTGGGGTGAAAAATCACGTTTTATGGTAAAACTCAATGTGACGCACTCAAAACATTGTGCTGATGGATGCATTGAAAAGTAGACGGGCCATGGAGGTATTTAAGATAACGGTAAAAATTTGTATTAAAAAAAAACTTGTGAAAAAGTTGGAACTGTGACTCCCAATATCTCCGTAACTATAAGGTTCCCAGGTACGGTCTAAAACAAAAAAAATATCGCGTCTTAATGACGGGGAGAGCAACTGCCTCGCCGCTTCGTTAAGGGTCTATTGACACCCTCTAGATGCTGATGAATCAAAAAATAGAAGCTATCTGACACAATCAATGTACAGGCCCTAACCCTCTCAAAAATTCAATGTATTATTCCTTTATGCATAATAAAAAAGCAACGTTGAGAAAACAGTTTTAAAATGCATTTCGCTTTTCCATTCTATGTCATATCCGTATCCATTATAGCCTGAAAGTAAGCTACAAGTCACAGTGTGCATATGAATATTTTAAAGAATTGTCAAGTACTTACCATAGACTAAGAAGGTGCAGAAACTTCTGCTCCATAGCGTTTCAAAGACGCACTTTCGAGGCGTGATCTCAACGCCCCCAGATATTGCCTATTTTCTGAGTAACAAAATGTCTGGGATCAAGTAGTGTTGGCATGAAGTGTGAATGTGTGCATACCTGCTAACTTGGGCTGGCGGCCAACTAACAGTGCTAAAGCTAGGTAACGACATTACTCACTTTTCTCAAACTTTGGGTATTGATTTCGTACAAAATATTATCAAAAATTTATAATATTCTATAAGTAAACTACTTCTGTCACCTTGACATGAAAAAAAAAAAAACAAACCACACCACGTCAGTCGCACCACTGCAAACTGCGATGGTAATGCGCCCTGCGTGAATACAGGAATGTCGCTTCTACCACGATTTTTTTATTATACTCACTTACCTAGATTTTTCTCCTTTAGGTCTCTCGACTCAAATCTGTAAAAGAACAAGAGAGCTTTTATTTTTTATTTTCTTTTACAAGAGGGTAATATAAAAACTTATTGTCCTGTAAACGTTCAAGACGCATTTGACCTGTTCGCCAGTCAAATGGGCTTCGTTTTAGTAGGATAAAATAATATAATCCTAATAAATCCACATAGAGAAAATTAATATTTATTGTTATTGAAGAAAGTAAAAACAAAAAAATGTTTATTGAGTCTCTGAGATTTACATAACAAATGTGAATGAAACAGCACCAGTAAGTGGTTAATAATACTTGTGTCGGGGTTGTCTCGCTCCTCCCCTGAATTGGTAGACAATATTGAGACTAAGAAAATTAAAATCAACATTAAAATAAATTAAAAACAATGTAAAATAAAAATAAATAAAAAACAATATAAACTTAAAATTAAAATAAATTAAAAGCAATATAAACTAAAATCAAAATTAAAAAAAAAAAAAAACAATTTACTCATATTTTGTATATACCTCTTGATTGAGCAAAATATTCAGAATTTGTTTGACATAAATAAATTGTACAAATTAACTCATCAAATTAAATGACATAGAATGACATTTAATGAAATACACAAAAAGAAAGGAATCGAATCGTTCATTGTATCATTTTGATTTTATGAAACAGTAAAACTTACAGTGTTGTAGCGGTCATCGCTGCACCGGCATTTAAACGCTAATTTAAAACTTAAAATCATAATTGTAAACACTTCACAGTACAAGTATGTACATGTTATTCACCCGTTACACAGACCTGTCAAATATGAACTAATGTCAAATTACCATAGACATCAAACACAAAACACGATCATTTTCTTTGGATAAAAACTAACATTTATATTCAGAAATATGTCTAAACATTTATTTAATTGCTATATTTATATCACATAAAATACCTTTTTGCAAATTTAACAATACTAATAAATATTTACACTGTACAAAATATAATCAAACATTGTAATATGCTGGCCGCCACCTTTCCGAACGCAACTTCGGGTGCGCTCGGCTAGACTCGGCCTCCGTCGGAGCGTATGACTTGCTTTATAGCAATTTAACATTGTCATCCACGCCAGTACTCGTATGGGCCTCTTGATCAGTACGCACTCGAATTCACTACTAAATCTAGACTTACTTCATAGACCTAGATCCCGCTAATAGACTCAGTATCGTCTCCTTAGCCATTTATAGATATCAAGTAAATTGTCCTCCGTCGTCTTAAGTTATTTGTAATAACTAGAAGTGTTCAAACATTTATAATATAGAAATATATACCGGACGCTGTTTCATTCACCGTTTACTCCATACACTTCAGTGTTAATAAACTTTTGTTACTGGGTGTTTATAATCATCTTCTTCCTGCCATTGTCCCATGTTACTTGGGCTCGGCACAAAACGTTTTTTCTTTCATTCTTCCCTGAAAACCGTCACGCTATCACTTACTCCTTTTTCTTTCATATCATTCCTCACACAATCCATCCATCGTGTCCTTGGTCTTCCTCTCCCTTTCCATCCATCAACATACAAGGTGTTGCTTTGCATCCTCGTCAAATTTAAGGAGGTAACTAAGCTAATGATTCTCGCCCCGAATCAATAATAAAATTGGTAGGTAATTTTTTTATATTTCTTTCCTATTATCGGAAATAGATAAGTCTACACCACCCTTATTAAAACGCGGCCCGTCTAATACTAGCCCTATAACCGCGCTTTCACACACACAATCAAACGTAGACGTTTATTCGATAAACGGGTGATTCTCTTCTTTAGAAAAGGGCTTCATTCTGAAATAGTGTCAAATTAAAACAACAAAAAAAAGCAGCGTTTATTATTATTGACCAGGTACCGTTATTTATATTGATTATTTACGTCTTCTATGACAACAACCTCTTGAATTTTGACGAGGTTGCAAAACTACGCCTTTTAAACTACATTAATGACTCTTTTAGTCACATGCGATTCATCCCTCCTCATCTCGCCCAGACCAAGACAGTCGATTCCCTTTCTGTTTATATCCATCTTATTCTTACTGATTCATATCTATACATTATTTAACGAAAAATTTCTATCGAGTTAAAAGGGCCAACGGTCATTCAGATAGAATTCATAGGTTCCCAACCTTTTATGGATTACCGCCCCCTAAACAAGAAAAAAAATTGCAACGCCCCCTTTTTACAAAATAGTTATAAGATTAACATTTTAGACGGCTAGATAAAATGTTTTTTTTTCATGAAAATAGAGTAATTTCATAACGCCCTCCATTTGCCTTTGGACCTGCTACCGCCCGAATGAAAAGCTCCAGCGCCCACTAGGGGGCGGTAGCGCCCCCTTTGGGAACCTATGAATAGATTAATAACAATGTTTACTTTTCAATTCCACGACCATTCATTAATTTTTCACGCATTTTTATAAAACTAGCAATTAAATCACGCAGTCTCCACTCACTGAAAATACCTCTTGTCATATTTTAATAATTTAGCACGCTACTCAATCGGGCCTTTTGCTGGCTATTTTGGGAACAGTTTAGTTACTGATTCATAAACAGAATTACTGATGACGTCCTTCAGTATAGCTCGTCGCTAAATAATGACAGCTGCACGGGTCGATCTTCAAGCTTTAGCAGCGTTTGCCATGGTCGATCCGTGGATGGGTGACCATTGATTACATACCGAGTTTCCTCCGTATCTCGGAAAGCACGCTAAGCCGGAGGTCTCAGCTGTCATTTGTTATAGATCTTTGGCAGTCGATGCAGAGAGTGAGTGGTTTTTTGACCTCCAATATCTCCGTAACTAGAAGGTTCCTATGTATGGTCCAGAACAAAAAATTGATCGCAAAGACAGGGAGAAGAAGCGTCTTTCTGCCTCGTTAAGGGTCTTCAACACCCTTTATAGTTAACATTTAATCCTTATTTTATGAAAATCAATTAGTTCAAATGTTACGGCAAAGCAAAATTTTCAAAATATGTCAAAAATTATCAAAACTATCACAAAAAAAACATAACAATAAAATATAAATACATACCATTTTTTTATTTTAAAGCCGAATAAAAACACATTTTAAATACTAAAAACAAAAGCACACTAACACGAACTCCCTTGCCCGCAAATATTTTTCCTCAGTAATAGAGCTAAGTAGATATTCGTGTAGTGTGAATGCGCTCCGTAAAACAACATTTACTCAGCGAAGCGCTATTTGTGCAGGTAGTCAAATAAATCTAGATTATGACCAGTGAGCTTCGAGTTTAGTCTGCGGCATCCGATAAATTAGGCTTGAAGGTTTCTCTAGGTTTGAAGATTAGTAATGAATGTTTGAATGACTGTAAAGAAAATGCAGGGTGTAAAAAGAGACACAATGATTTGTCATTCAGTTAACATTTAGGCTGCGCGACTGCTGAGTATGAGGGTTCGATTCCGGGGTTGGGCAAAGTATTATTGGGTTTTTCCATCAGTAATTTCTCAGTAGCAGCCGCGAAGTCTGGATTTGTGAACGGTTGATGGCAATAGGCTTGCCCCCTATTACATGGGACTTAAATATAACTGGCGAAATGTGGGTGTACTAATTAGGTACACCTACCCCCTAGCCCTTCGGGGAATACAGGCGTTATGTTATGTTATATTAACATTTAGTGCTCGGAAATAATTTTCCTTTTTGATGTGATTTGCTGCTTATGAGTGTAAGTAACGGTACAAGGGTCGGAGGGCATTTTAAGTTAGACTATAGGAACATATATATATAATATCACCGTAATAATTATCTAGGCACGGTTGACATATGTCGGGCATGCCACCGTCTGGGCGAATCAATCTGTCACATTATCTCTGGTTCTCGCCTAGCTAACGGAGAGTACTTGCATAGACACAACCTTGTAGCCAGGATTATCCATCAGCAACTTGCTCTAAAATACAAATTTGTGGAATCGTAAGTGCCGTACTATAGGCATGTGCCCGACCCAGTTCTCGAAAATGGCAATTTCACACTGTATTGGTATCAATCCATCATCACTGCCAGGATTATTATGGTCAACAAGCCTGATATAGTGGTGGTGGATCGATCAGAACGGCGCGCAATGGCCTCGTGAAAGCCGAGAAAGATAAGCAAATCAAGTATCTTGACTTAGCTCGCGAGGTTGTCGACATGTGGGATGTGAACTCAGCGATCATTGTGCCGATAGTCATTTCTGCCAATGGCTTAATTGCCAAGAGCCTCGACCAATATCTGAGGAGGCTCTCGTGAGGCAGCTGGATCAGGGGCTTGATTCAGAAAGCGGTACACGGCTCGTATTGTTAGGAGGTTCCTCTCTCTGGAGCCCTGACCGCCCGGTAGCTTGGACCCTGTTCCCGATACCTACTACTATTTTTTACATTTGTAAATGTTTTCTTTTTATTTTGAATTTGATATAGGAATATTTAAAATGTAATCAGTAAGTTGGAAAAATATATAAAAGGAATCACAATGATATGAAGAATTAGTTCAACGGGTTCGATGTCTGGAATATTAATTTTACAAAAATCCAATGATGCAGTTTTAGTTTTTAATAAAATCGGGCTCGAGACTCCTATTAGTATTTTTGGTTATTCCTCATAGTTTCAGATATGGCCATCCACATCCACTTGAAAAATTCACCTTGTTTATAATCGTTATTATAAATTGTACAAGTTTTTTATTTGATTTAATTTGATTGGATTTTAATTGATTTTATTAGATTTTAAAAGTATAATGTCTGACTGTAGTATTCTTTATAAATATATTTTGTTACTACACTACTAATTATAATTTTGCATTCCTTAATCGGTAGAACATAGTGAACTGCGCATTCACTCAACATCTTACAATGGATTTATTATAATAATATACTGTGTTCAACAATAAAGATTTGATTTGATTTTTATACCCAGTTTACTCTTTTTCGTAATTCGAATTGGGTATTTTACAATCGTTCCCACATATTTATTAAACTCACGCTTTTTCCATAGGGGTAGGCAGAAATAACAGAAAGCCACCTACTACGATCCTCGTCTTTTGCTTTGTCCACGTTCATACATCTGATCCTCGATTAAAATTTCATGAAACATAACAAGGATTAGTCAGAAAACGACAGATTAATTGATTAAAAATGCCCGAAATATCCGTTAGCGACAGCGTAGCCGACGTGTGACAATTTATGTGACGGTTACAAAACCGTATCCGGCCATAATTGTGTTACGATAGATCGGAAACCTATTAGTTCAATGGAATTTCGGGAAAAAAAGTTCTTTTGCAAAATCACACCTGTATACGTTAGAGGTTCGTTTAAACCTTTACAGTACCGATAATAGGGTCTATAAAAGGTTATAAAGGCGTTTGGGTAATTTAGTATGGACTAGTGGCATGATTTTTTTTACAGCGGCCATTAGGTAATATAATTGTTGCTAATGTATGAAATATGTAATAATAACGACTTATAAAAGAATTTTGCCGAAAATAATATCGGAGCTGAAATATCTGATGTAGAAGTTGTACTATTATCTATGGAACAATACCATAACTTTCAGATTCTATGCAAATACTACATAATAATAATTTATTTATTTCTATAACTAGAATCAACCGGGACCAACAGCGTAACGTGCTTTCCGAGGCACGGAGGAAACGCGGTATGTTATCATGGTCACCCATCCACAGACCGATCTAGGTAAGCGCGGCTTAACCTTGACGATCAACCTGTGCGGCTGGATTATTTAGCCACGAGCTCCTCCTAACTACTAATTCAAATTTCAAATTTAAATTTATTGACACACAAGTTAGGGAAGATACAGACATAGAAAAACAAATTAGCTGAGAGCAGAGTTACAAAAACTTGCGAGTGATAAACAGAAAAAGCAGTGAACAAATGAATATATTCAATAAATAGGCACAATTGTGGTAAATGATGTTACTGTTACTGTTAGCCTGTATCATCCCACTGCTGGGCAAAAGCCTCTCCCCATGACTTCCAAATTCTTCGATCGAGAAGAACGAAGAATTTGGAAATGCTGGTGGGACGAGCTGGACAGAACCAACGATCAGTGGTCCACCTTAGCCCTTTTTTTTTTTTTTTTTTCCGGATGGGAAATCGTCAAATGACTTCTCCCGCTCTGGGCTGAGCGGGAGGGTGTGTCAGACTTTTACTGACTAAAACCCACCCATGTTCCTTCATCGCCCTTTGTGTTCCGGGGCCGCGGTATCTCTTTCGAACAACCCGCAGCGTCCACCTTAGCCCTGGATCGAAGAATTTGGTAAATGATGACATGATTTTATTATTATTTTTTCTTTAAATATCTCGGTTTCGATGCATTTTAAAAGTAATTGGTTTTAGAAGAAAATTAAAGTTTTGTTGTGTTCTTTCTAATGAAATGATTTTCATCAATGACCGCAGACTTAAAAAAATGATGCCACTTTTACCCAAACCCCTTTGTGTTTTACCGATCACTATAATCATCATCTGCTTAGCCTTTTTCCCAACTTTATCGGGGTCGGTTTTCAGTCTTACCTGATGCAGCTGAAACCCAGTACACGGAGCGACTGCCTATCTGACTTCCACAACCCAGATACTAATACCGTACCCCTTGATAAGACTGGTTGTCAGACTTTCGGGCCACTGACTACCTGCAACGGCTGTCAAAGATCTACAAATGACAGCCGGGACTAACGGCTAAACGTGCTTTCTGAAACACGGAGGAAACTCGGTATCTAATGATGGTCACCCATCCACAGACCAAGCTTGGCAAGCGTGGCTTAACCTTGAAGATCTACCCGTGTGGCAGTTATTATTTAGCCATGAGCTTCTCGAGTTTTCCAGGTCACTATAATATAACTGTTCAATTATTGAGTTTGAACTATACTTTGTTGGATGTATACATGTACAGTTTTACTCACATTCTTGACAAAGTTACTGTACATTGTATATTCTTTTGACTATAGCGTCGACTTCTGTTTCAGCAGTGAATATTCTATTTTTACACAAGTCGAGATCAGATACAGTACAAACACTGAAAAGCGATGTATAATATAGATATTAAAATTGGAAACAAACACTGTCTTTTACGTTCGCTCTGAACACAATTTATGTGCCTTCTTTAAAAGTATGAACCTTTGTGGCCGTGTGTTACACCGTGGCGTAACAAATTCTCAGCGCGCGTTTCTCGTAACAAGTAGTAAACATGGTAAATATTCCGTTTATTGTGGTAATTAAAGTGTTAGTGACCATGTCAGTTTAAAAACTTATATATATAATTCTCAGATGTATCTACTTCCTAAAATATCAAATTATCTGACACTTTTCATCTTAAATCAACATAATTATGATGCCTGTTATCCCCGAAGGGGGTAACTATTAGTACACCCACATTTCGCCAGTTAGGTATGTTTCAGACTGTTATAGTTGCGGGCGAGCTTACTGCCATCATCCGATCACAAAAAATATATAGATTCCGGGCTGCTACTGAGAAAACCTTGATAGCAAAACCTGATAATACTTTGTCTGACCTGGGAATCAAACCCAAGACCACATGATACTCAGCAGTAGCGACTACTAAGATGTCATGGCAGTTTCAACTGTCATCATCTTCTTTCAAGTTAATATCTTCAGTTGTTCATGCTTTTTTAAACGACTTCAAAAAAAGGAGGAAGTTCTCAATTCGCTTGATTTTTTTTTTGTGTTTGCTATCTCATAATATATATTCGTCATTTATGAACCGATTAGAAAAACATCTTTTATCTGAATGGATGTACTTTCCAATTGGTCCATAGAAATTTTATCAAAATCGGTTCAGTTGTTTGGTTTATAAATCAAGATATCTGCTAAAAATATGTTATCCAAGTAAAAGAAATCGCGAAATTGATACTTGACAAGGCTTTGCGTGTGATACGATAACTAAAAAGGGTAAAATAAAAACTTTCTACTTTGACTCCAAAAAACACAAAAAAGTGGAAAATAACTTTACTTTCGGCAGTCGGTGGCAAAAAAAGTCAATGAAACAAATAAAATAGTCATCGACTTCCTAAAGTAAAGTTATTATCCATTTTTTTTTGGAAGCCGGCGAAAATGATTTTTCTTGTGTTTCAGTCAGTTAACCAGTATTACTGATTTGTTTGTTTAATATTTGCAAATGATATTTCCCAAAAAAAGTACAGTGTTACAACCTGTTCACACGAGGATGATTATTTTTTTTTTGACGTATCGTGTTTTTTCGGCGGCAATGTGTTTTAAATGCGTGTTCACACGCATCTCGAATCATGAAAAATAACGGACATGTCTTTAATCACGTATCGTCTTTTAAAAATGACGTACGTCAAAAAACACGAATCGTAATTTTTTTGTGACGGATTCGCTGATGCGCTCGTTCCTAAAAAATCACGAAACTAATGTGAATATCAATTCGTTATTTTGCCGGGTCGTTCATTTCGGGTGATACACCACGGTGTAAACAGCACTTGTACCGATCTTATAACTTGGCTCCAGTCGAAGCGAAACGTAAACATATCGGTGCAGTAAACACGTCCTGCCGTGGCGGATAGCCCGATCCATCGAATATTCGTTTTAAATCGATTCCTGTAATCGTTTTAAGAATATCTAGGTTATGTCTGGTGTGTTTTATCGGGTCTTGGTGTATATTGGAACAGCAAATGCAAGACACTAATAAAAATGTTATATTTTCTACCAAAATAGTGCCTTGTTGATCTATTGGTCGCAATAGCGACTGCTGAGCATGAAGTGGTGGGTTCGATTCCCGGGTCGGGCAAATTGTTATTGGGTTTTTTCATCAGGAATTTCTCAGTAGTAGCCATGGAGTCCGGATTTGTGCCCGGTTGACGGCAATATGCTCGCCGCCTATTACATGGGACTTAAACATAACTGGCGAAATGTGAGTGTACTATTAGGTCCACCTCTGCCTTATTACAGGCGTGATGTTATATGATGTTATGACTACCAAAATAAACTAGATTGCCCGTTTCCACTATCTCTAAGTGAAATCTAAAGGAATACCTAAGTGGTATAGTGCTATTGAATTGGTGCTCTAAATTTTTACGCACGACTTGGCACAGACAGCTAAAAATTCATCTGCGCGCTTTTATTGCGCAATCTTTTATGTATCGCCTAGTGTTTAAAGCTAGGCATTGTTGAATGCCTGTCTTTAAGGACTAGTCGACTATTCTAAGAGTCTATCCAGACGGATTCTGAGCAGTGCGTCCCTTTACTAACCTGCACACTGGCTAATCTTTTTTTTTTATTCATAAAGGCATCAAATCCCAAGTTTAACATATAATTGTTAAAAAATAAAACATTACAAAATTAATTAAGAAATCGTATCATAAGTCATCAGTTCATTATTTTCAATAACACTAAAATATTTCAATATAGAAAAAACACAAATAACAATATTTATAAAAAAAAATATATTTTACAACCAGATATTTCTTAAAAGCATTTCTCCACACATTTGGCATACCATTCGCACTTACTCAGCATAAAACCTTCCTTCATCCCAGTATCCACTTCCTTCCACATAAGGTGCCTTATACAATTAATAATACCCCGAGTACACATACCATACAGTGTGACTTGTTTAACAAGGGACTTAGCGCAAAAAATCAGTACCTATATTCGCTTTAAATAATGGACAAAACTAACTAACCTAAGTCGTAGTCCTGGTTTAAAGTATAAAACGACTGGTCACGCCATCCTGCGTCATCAAAACGAGAATGATAATGTAATTTAAGATTGTATTTTTTTTTTTTCTAACGGAAGTGACTACTGTCTATCTGACCTCCATAACCCAACTAGTACTGGGTAATACGATACCCCTTGGTAATACCGACTGTCAAAGATCCAAAGATCTACAAATGACAGACCAGGACCAACGACGTGCTTTCCGAGGCACAGAGGAAACTCGGTTTGTAATGGGCGGCCACCCGTCCACGGACCAATCTTGCGCTGCTTAACCTAAAAATCGACCCTAGCTGTTTTATGAATTTTTCGATATTGTATGTCAATAAAATGTAAAAAAAAACTTAGACCTAGAGAAAATGCCTACCGCATGCACCGTCTTGCTGGCTTGCCCTTACAACCTATCTTCATGATTTAAGGTTTCTGAAACGTCTGTTTGCCTCATGTTTGCTTTAGCTTGCCGCAATATTGACCCATATGCACGCCATTGGGTATTATTTTTGTCTACCTCATTCAGGATTTACCCGCGATGGCAACAATGTCATCTGCCCAACTCAATGTTGGACGATCAGCACTACTTTTTAACCGATTTCAAAAAAGAAGGAGGTTCTCAATTCGGTTGTATTTTTTTTCGCGATTGGTCCCATAGAAATTTTATCAAAATCGTTTTAGTAATTTGGTTTTTAAATCAAAATGTCTGGTAAAAATATGTTATCCAAATAAAAGAAATTGCGAAAATTGATAGTTCACAAGGCTCTGTGTTTGATACGATAATTAAAAAGGGTAAAATAAAGACTTTTTTGCAAAACAATAACCGACTTCCAAACAAAAACAAAAAAAAAATAACTTTATTTTCGGAAGTCGGTGGCAAAAAAGTCAATGAAACAAAAAATAGTCACCGACTTCCGAAAGTAAAGTTATTTTCCATTTTTTTTTGTGTTTTTTTTGGAAGTCGATTATTGTTTTGTTCCAATCCATTGACGCTTGTCTGTTGAGTGTTTCAAAACACAGCAACATGTGAACATAAACTATCACGTCTCTTCCAATATCCCCCCTTCCCTCGTTTACGCAGCCACCCTCTATAAGAAAAGCGATCGCTATCCAAGTTGTCCCTTCATCAATTTACTCGCCCTTCGCCCTTATTGAAAGGGTGTCTTTCAAAACAGTTTCAATAGCCGTTCAGAACATTTAGTTATTTAATCTAGATAACACGTATAAGGTGTTGATTAGGGGTTCAGTGTACACTGTAATAGTTTGGTGTTTATAGGATGTTTGGGAGAGGTTTTGAATAGGTATTAGAGATAGGGAGTTATTTGATCAGCATGTATGTTTTAGTAGTGCTTATAGTTTTGTTCTTTATTCTAGACTAGCGACCCGCGACGGCTTCGCACGGGTGCAATATAGATACTAATGTTTTTCTACTATAATATGCATGTATTATACATATAAACCTTCCTCTTGAATCACGCTATCTATTAAAAAAAAAACGCATCAAAATTCGTTGCGTAGTTTTAAAGATCTAAGCATACATAGGGACAGACAGACAGCGGGAAGCGACTTTGTTTTATTCTATATAGTGATGTAAAGGGAATTAACAGAGTACGCGGTAATGGAACTGACTATGCTATTTCCTGATTCCCAGTTCTATGTCTTTTCCTGAGAAGTTTCACTTGCATTAGTCAGCTACCAACAGTTTTGTTACTAAATAGTTATGTTTTGTCAACGTTCCTCGTTGGTCTAGTAATCGTAAGCGACTGCAAGCTCCCGGGTTCGATGCTCGGGTCGGGCAAAGCATTATAAAGTTATTCTACCCTCCATTTGGAGTCTACAGGCGTGATGATATGAACAAAGAGTTACGGTGTTGTCATCTATCTTGAATCAAATCGGAATCAATATCCACAACAAAAATCAGATTGCCCGAATCTTTTACTAATACTTAGTCATAAAAACATTTTTGCAAAAAAAAACCGACTTCCAAAAAAAAAACACTAAAAAGTGGAAAATAATTTTACTTTCGGAATTCGGTGACTATTGTTTGTTTCAGTGACTTTTTTGCCACCGACTTCCGAAAGTAAAGTTATTTTCCACTTTTTTTGTGTTTTTTTGGGAAGTCGGTTTTTTTTTTTGCAAAAAAGTTTTTATTTTACCCTTTTTAGTTATCGCATCACACACAAATCCTTGTCAAGTATCAATTGTAAAAACCACCGAATTGAGAACCTCCTCCTTTTTTTGAAGTCGGTTAAAAATACAGTCTAGTTTTCGTCTGTCACCTAGCGACTTAGCACTTAGGTACCCTCAGGTATTCCGTAAAGGCGTATGCCGCAAATGCATATTGACAAATCTGTCGCAAGTCGGTAGGCGAATCTTTGAAGCACTCTGTATTGATGAAAGTGATATATTTTGGAGAGGAGAATGCAATTTTGGTTGGGGACGGGTGAATATTTTAGGAGTGTGAATGAATGATCAGAATACGAGCTCTGTGACTTTATTTTTTAATGTTAGATCACCATGCTGTGATAGGGGCCTTTTGCTTGTTTTCTTTTTTTTATTACTTTGTTTTAATGTTAATTTAACCGTTTTGTCATGCGCGAGACAAATAAATACTATTTACTGTGTAAAATTGAGATTGTCAGGTTTTCAAGCCTTTTTACTGATAGTTAAGTCTGTCATACAATAAAAATAGGAATTTATTTCTTGGTCCCTATCTACTTAATATTGTGGGATTAGGTTGGTCTGTGGATGGGTGACCACTCTTCACATACCGAGTTTCGTCCGTGCTTCGTTACAGCTGAAGGGGCTTGATATTAAAGTCCTCTTCTTTCATCAACTTTTATTGATATTCTTGCATTTACAAGTATTAGATATATAAGCTTCTTGACACGTGTATATTTATATCGACGTGCCTCGTCGCTTGCGCCGGTCCTCGCCGAAGTTCGAATATGACGGGCGGCGCTCAGTGTGGCCAGATGACCGCCAATGTAGTGATGTGCCGCGTGTGGTACTTTGTTAGTAATAGTGCGGCAGGTGCACACTATGGTGTGCACAATAGCCATTATTATAAATATCGGTAGCAAATTACACAAATAGGTAAGTAAGTAATTAAACTCATGAAAAAAAGTTTAAATAAAACGGCTTAGATAAAAAAGAATTTTCAACTCACTTTTCTATACGTTGCATTGTAAATCTTGTTGCATCTTCACTGCGTAATAATGTTGTACCTGAAACAAATAATAAAGTACTTTATTATGAGTACTTAAAGATAATATTAACTTTACCGCAATGGTTAAAAGTAGGACTTTATGGTACAGGTTTGCGTGGGCATGACAGGTATGAAGTGGGTGTATTGTAAAGGTTGTCTGCAAAACCTTACTGGCTGGTAGAGAAAATATTCTGGTCGTATTCGATCACTCACTAAATCAAATTAGAATCATGTAGAACATAATATTATGGAACTCTCTCTCTCTCGTTTGTTGTAACAAAAAAGTGAAAAATAACGTTATGTCACTAACAAATAAAGTCGGACTTTGTTTACTATTGTTATCATTGCCACCGACTTTCGGAAGTAAAGTTTTTTATTTTTTTGAAGTCAGTTATTTTTATTTGCAAATTGTTTGTCTTTTTAATTTTTAATAATACCGATTAGGTGAACTTGACGCGCGTGGGCCATGGCCTAGCAGCGTGTAAAAAGTACACACAAGAAATTCCATTTTTCATACGATTTCACGAAACAGTAACTGCAGTGTCGCCCAAAGACACTGTCAGTCGATTTTTTAAAGTTCTGTAGCTAAATAGCTGAAACGGATATTTTGCTTACATAGCCGAAAAATTGTGTCTAATTTCCAGAGTAGGAGAAAATTTTAATAAATTAAGGTTTGTAGAACGTAAAAAGAACTTTAACGGAAATTGGTTTGAATAAGCTTTGATATTTTGTTTTTGAGATATTTGTTGAACTTTGTTTTTCATTAACATACTATGTGTAACAAATTTAGTTTTGCTGTTGAGTGTAAATTTATAAATGATTAGGCGTTTAATAAACAATATGGAAACAAAAATTTTTTGGTGCTACGGAACCCTGTGTGTGTGAGAGTCCGACTCGCACTTGGCAAGTTTTTCTTTTTTTTCTACAGAAGCTGTGTCTTCACCTTATAACAGAGAAAAATGAAACGCAATAATTTGTTTAAACACACAAAAAAGTACTTTTATCATCGCCGTCAACATCAAACGAACTGCCGAGCGTTCTTCATAAAGAAAAGTGTTCGAGAAAATTATATTTATTTAGTAGGCAAACAATATTTTATTATGCTTCAAAGGTAATGTTCTCGTAGAATTATGTAAATACCAGCTTATGCCAGCGGCTTCGCCCGCGTGGAGTTCGATAATTGACCCACGGGAATGTCCTACCGGGATGAAAAGTAGCCTATGTGCTATTCCAAACTATAATCTATCTTTGTGCTTTTCATCCAGATCCGTTCAGCCGTTCTGGCGTGATTGAGTAACAAACAAACATGCATCCAACTAAACTTTCGCATTTATAATATATTAAATATTTAAATTATTATATATCATATACATAATATATGATAAATAGTATAGATATAGAAGATGTTGTAAACTATTGATTCATCCTTTGTGAATTTTCAGCTATTTATTTAGTGTTTAGTTCTTTCTTTTCTTTATCGTGTGGTTAGTGCCTAACCTGGTGTCAGAGTTTTTATGCCGCCCAAGGGCCTCTGACTTGGCTTTTACATGCCGTTGAGAAATATCTCTCAAACATGCTGGTTTCCTCACGATGTTTTCCTTCACCGAAGCAAGTGATAATTATAGGTACAATACGCACATAATTCCGAAAAATCAGAGGTGCGTGTCTTGGGTTCGAACTCGAGACCCATGACTTGGCAGTCCAACGGTCACACCACTAGACTATCACTGCTCTAGTGTTTAGTTTATATAAATATACAGGGTGTAAACGAATCCTTTACGAAGCCGTCGACCATGCGTTCTGTACATCAAACTTTACTTAATTTGATGTACAGAATGCTTGGCACCGCAAAAATTATTGCTGGGAAACGACTTTTTTTTATGAGTGAAAAATCACGATTGACGCAATCTTGTGCATTGAATAGTGATGGAGTGGTCATAGCGGCTTGTTAGGTTTAAATTCGTTTTCTCTATTATAAATTATTCTATTGTTTCAGAACCTCTCAGTTATAATATAAATTATACCTAGAATTTACTAACAATCGATGTTTTTTAAAGGGTCCCAAAAAAACATAACCACGCATTTTTTTTTTTTAATAAATGTCAATCATTCAAATAATTTTAACCGATCAATAGTAGTTTTGACTGATTAACAATTTTAACTGTTTTATGTAAATATTGGTGAAGCTGCGTACGTGGTACGCAAATACGTATGTTATAATATATTTTTAATTACATTTTCAGGTTTTACGCCAGTACGGTAGCTGGAAAAGTTATTAATTTATTTTATTTCAAGAAATACCACACTGTGTTCTGTTGTTTTTATATTGTTAAAAGCAATTTTTAATCAACAGGTCTGTGATGCTTGTAAACTTATAAATATTTTCCAATAAATTTCTAGGAAACCGGGATTTTCTCCAATTATAGAATATTCACATTACGGGACGGATTATAGAGCATTTTTTAAGCCATACTGACCTTTTTTCATTATTGAGAAAAGGGCAAATAAAAGATTAAAGTTACTGTTTCCTGAAGACAGGGTGGAATTGAACACCGACGCTAAAACGTCGTCATCATTCTGAATTCCCCCCACAAGGAATTTTTCGTCAGTTACTCAAACTCAAAGCATTTATTTCAATTAGACCATTACAGGCACTTTCGAATGTCAAAACACAAAAAAAAAACTAAGCTACAGTCCCAGTCACAGGGCATAATAACTTGTGAACGTACTGTAGTTGCCCATTCGAAAGCGTAGATCTCTATGGGGAAGAATGGGCAAGAAACTCCATGGACACTCTTTTAAATCATTATGTTTCTGTTGTTGTTGTTATTAAAAAATACAGCTATTTCCTACAACACACACACACTACACTACACTACACTTTATTTATTATTATTATTAAATGACCGTGGCATCACTTTGGGCCCTATCAGAATACCAGCGATGTGACTTTTTAACCGACTTCAAAAAAAGGAGGAGGTTCTCAATTCGGTTGTATGTTTTTTTTTTTTGTGTTTGTTACCTCATATCTCCGTCATTTATGAACCGATTTGAAAAATTCTTCTTTTATCTGAATGGATCTGCTTCCCGATTGGTCCCATAGAAATTTCATCAAAATCGGTATAGCAGTTTGGTTTTGAAATCAAAATAGCTGGAAAAAATGTCATCCAAGTAAAAGAAATTGCGAAATTGATACTTGACAAGGATTTGTATGTGATACGATAACTAAAAAGGGTAAAATAAAAACTTTTTTGCAAAAAAAAACCGACTTCCAAAAAAAACACAAAAAAAGTTGAAAATAACCTTTACTTTCGGAAGTCGGTGTCAAAAAAGTCAATGAAACAAACAATAGTCACCGACTTCCAAAAGTAAAGTTATTTTCCACTTTTTTGTGTTTTTTTTTGGAAGTCGGTTTTTTTTTTAATGTTACAGCACCATGCTGAGATAGGTGCCTTTTGGCCTCGTACAGGACCAGTTTAGTTAGTTTTATTTTAATCTATTCTTAAGTTTTCTTTTTTTTAATCTTCGTTTTATTGTCAAAATACCACTTTGTTTTGTCCAGTGCGAGACTAATAAATACTTTTTCTTTCTTTCTTTCTTTACAAAACTACATACCTGCACGATCAAAATATATGGAAAAGCTGGTTTTTTTTTTAAATTAATGATGGATAATTTCTATGTGATGTACTGAATATATGGTAACCTGTTTTAGGGTCAATGTCGATTCCACCTTGTATAGTGTTTATTCTAAAATATAGTCACTTTTCGCTTCCATCAGTATTGATATGTTGATAAACGGATTTGAATGCCAGTTTTTAGAAAATTTACTCAGGAAGGTTTCATGAACTTTGTGAACACAGGTTGAAGAACATATAGAAAGCGAAACTGTACCTTTGGAGTGTAGAGGTTATTTACTGGGTAAACGATACTCCTTTGTAAGATGAAGCCGAAATTCTGACAACCAGTGTTAGACTATTAGAATCTTGGCTACTTGTAACGAGCAAGCAGGTTACTATGCCAGCATTTACACTAATATTATAAAGAGGGTTGCCTCGTTGATATTATAGTGGTTGCAAGCGCGACTGCTGAGTATGACGTCCTGGGTTTGATTCCCAGGTCGATCAAAGTGTTATTGGGTTTATCCTTCAGCAATTTCTCAGTACGCAAGTTGCTGGCAATAGGCTCGCCCGTATTACATAGGATTTAAACA
This sequence comes from Standfussiana lucernea, assembly GCA_964057025.1. Classification (NCBI taxonomy): domain Eukaryota; kingdom Metazoa; phylum Arthropoda; class Insecta; order Lepidoptera; family Noctuidae; genus Standfussiana; species Standfussiana lucernea. Next base: position 10,975,922 of record OZ059808.1, on the reverse strand, counting down.
TATGTAACTTGCGAAATGTGAGTGTAATGAGACACACATCTGCCTAACCCTTTGAGGATAACATTCGTGTTGTTTTGTTTATTGCAAAGAGGTAATGTTTGTTTATCGGATGTACGGGGTAATCATCGGAACAACTGATCCGATTCCGAAAATTCTCCACTGAGGAGAAGCTACTCTATCACGAGCGGCATAGGTTAACCACTTAAAACGTTACCGTGCGATAACTCCCAACCATAACGACGCGAGGGAAGCCGCGGGCAAAAGCTAGTCTATTTATACAAACAATTTACTAAACAGAGAGGATTCAGTTAGAAGCATCAAGCCAAATCCGCTTAACCTTCCAGTGTAACTGTAATGTAGATAGTTATGTATCTACAGATGTATTCGCCACAATTATCGGCAAAGACGCACTTACGACTGTGCCCGTTTGATAAACTATTCAATGGGTTAAGTGGTAATGTTCAGCGTCTAAGTCTTACCAAGACGTAACGTATTATTTAGGACTAACTGGGCTGTGGAGGTCAGATAGGCAGTCGCTCCTTGTAAAATACTGGTATTCAGCTGCATCTGGTTAGACTGGAAGCCGACCCCAACATGGTTGAGAAAAGGCTAGGCAGATGTTGATTCAGCCTCAAAGACAGCCTTCAGTTCCAACTTACATACTAATTTCTATTAAATAATAAATCATATTTATTTCTGTAAATTGGTTTTAAAAAATCACTTTTACACGTCACAATATCATATTATGTTTTAGAACTAGATGGAGCCGGTGTTTCGTACCTGATTACTCTGAGAAGAAACAGCCGAAACAAACTCAGAGGTCATAGTCTCTCTTAAGGTCCAGACACTGTTCAAGTCATATGAGGATAAAATCTGTAAGAGTCCCCGCACACTGCAGAATTCCTGCCAGCCGATAGTTTAGTCGGGCTCTTAATCAGTTTGAACAAGTACGCCACTGCGCATATTACAACGTTTCGGTATCGGCCGAATGATAAAATTCCTTTGGTTTTGTTGATTATTTAAATAGTCACGGTGACTGCATACTTAGCGGAGATTCGCCATCGGCGCGAGACATATTATAGTGCGCAAGTATATGCGCAGGACCAGTGGCTTAACGTGCTTTACGAGCCACGGCGGGGCTGGGGGCAGGGGGTATCATACCGTCAACTTCTAAACTCTGGGATAGGTACTCCTGAAAATTCCAATAGCACATTTTGCCCGATCCGAGGATCGAACCTAGGACCCTCGCTCAGCAGTCGTGTTTTCGACCACGAAACCAAACGTAGCAGTCAAAGGGTACAATTAATATTAATCTTGGTCTGCTTAATTGAACGTGCTTAGTGCATAGCACTTTTTACAGAATAGTACTACTGAGGTAAGTAATTGGACTGTGGAGGTTAGGTGGCAGTCTGTCGTTCAGTGTAAAATATTCAGATGGACTGAATAGAGTTCGCGACCCCAATTTTATTTGGAACAGATACCAAGATGATCTTTGAATTTCATGCTAGATTATCATTTTTAGTCAAAAAGATACGATGTGATTGAAAGTTTCATTCTTAAAATTCTAAACGGTACACAATTTTTTTACCATAAAAGTTTTTATGTAAAACTGACTGGCTTTTGACATTGGCTTGGCACGCGGTTTGGTCGGAAATAATCCAACGGCAATGTCTTACCGGAATAAAAAGAAACCTTTTGTCACGGTCTACCTGTGCCACTAATGTCATCAAAATCCATTTAGCCGAAGGCTTGTAAGGATCAAACAGACAGACGGACAGAATTATATTCTTTTAAGTAGGACTATATTATCAATCTGACTTTATAAGAGAAACTAACTTCCGCAGTCAATATTGTTTTATTGTCAAGTTACCATTTTGTTTTGTCCAGTGCGAGACTAATAAATACTTTTTCTTTCTCTTTTCTTTCTTTCTTACTTTTCAGTCACATTTTTCTCATGCGATACAATGAAATTGCTTTGTAGTTTCGCTGTTGAGTGTAAATTGACGTATGAATAAGCGCTAAAACATTGTTATTATATTCGCATATTTTTTCACTCACTGAACAACAGAAGTCCAAACTCAAGATTTGCCAGCGGGCAATGGAGCGCAGCATAATAGGTGTGAAGCGTACAGATCGCGTTAGAAACACGACTCTGCGTTCCATAACTCAGGTTGCGGATGTCGGAGAAAAAACAGCCAAGCTAAAGTGGGAGTGGGCTGGCCACGTAGCGCGAATGCACCCGCAGAGGTGGGCGAAGATTGTCACTCACTGGACGCCTGACGGAGGAAATCGCCGTCGAGGTAGACCGCGGCGAAGGTGGTGTGACGATCTGATCTTATTTGAGGGGCGAACATGGCCAGATATCGCACAAGACAGAGAGAGGTTTGGGAGGAGAAAGGGGAGGCCTTTGCCCAGCAGGGGGACACATGAGAGGCTAACAAAAAAAAATCGCTTTTACCGGTTTTTTTTAATTTATTTTATACTAAATAGGCTTGTGTTTAAGCGATGATGCGGCCTAGGCTGGAACACGCTTGCCTAGAAGAAACCGATTCACTCGAACTTTGAATAGATTATAATGATCAGGGAACAGAGAAGCCGGCAGTATGTATTCTATAACTTTGTTAAAATGAAATGGAAATTCTTATAGAAACCCAAAAAATCTCTCCAATTCATTTACACAGTTATTTCGATAACTCTCCTGTCAGAATATCATCACGCACCCTCGTCAGGGTGGGCAGACATCGGCATGTCGGTCAAGACGTGATCCCGGCTTAGCGGCACACGGAAAGTATAGGAAGGGGTGGGTAGCGTGATTGTTATGTTTAGAAATTTGTTTTAAATGTATCAAAGTAAAATTTATTTATGCTATGATATAGTAGCATAAATAAATGATACTTTTTTTTTTTTTTTAGCTAAAGAGTGAGTTTGTTTGATCGCGGTAATAGAATCGGAATAACAAAAAAAACTTGTTGTATTTTATAGCCCAAGTCTTGTGGGAGGCGTTACAAACAAGGCCCAGAAAAAGACGTTGAATAGAATATACTTTATTGTACACCAAAATTGAAACAACTGTTAACTTAAACACAAACATCATATTGAAATACTTGTTTTCAAAATCAAAATGTTTATTGTTTTTTTTTTTCAGTATCCCAAGAAAATTTTGGTCTGTGACCAAACGCGATCGCGAGATCTGAACGTATCGTACGTCAGATTTTATTTATATATAAATTGCTGATACTAATTGTGACTGTCGAAAATTTTAAACCAAACCCATAAAGGGCTGTGTTTTTGATGTAAAAATTGTTTTCGTCGAGCTTTTGTGTACTACTACTGTGCTATATATAAGAGGTAAAATGGTAGCAACATCTTTTTTGTTTTTGAATATCAGTTGATAAAGGGGCCATCCATAAATTACGTCACACGAATTTCATGATTATTTAACCCACCCCCCCCCCCGTCCTTGTCACAGCTGGTCACATTTGTGAGACTCCCTAGTGTGACGTCACATAATTTGAAATTTTGCATGTTCATACAGATGGAGTTGGAAATATTTTCAAGTTTTTCGTTAATAGTTCAAATTTAGTTTTTTAATATTATAGATTTTTTAATATGACGTCACGACATCTAGGACCCACCTACCCCTTGTCGCACACTGTCAAACTTCGTTGATCCCTTCCCCCCCTTAACGTGTGACGTAATTTATGGATGGTCCCTAAGCCAGATGCCAGTTTGTGTTCTTGATTTTTTGATCTCAAAAAAAAACAACGACACAAAGGAAACAATGCTTCAAATCAACAAACACAATCGCGAACAAATCAACAGAAAAATAAAAACATAACCACACAATCGACAAAAACATAGAAAACTAACTCGGGTCCTCGCAACCAACCAATCATAACACAAGAAAAAGAATTTCCACCAATCCTAGTTACAGGGGAATTTTCCCGGGGCAAAATTCCCTGAGGCATTAATCAGGCGTACTTAGCCCGTAGCCCGGGAAAGCAATAAAATATATCGGCGTACAGTATTGACAGCATAATCCGGGTAATTCCGTACCAGTCCGATATATCAGTTTAGTTTGACAGTCGGTTTACCCCGCGTCAGTTCTGGAATGTGGGTATTGTGACATGTGTCAATTTGGGTGAGATGTGATGAAAATAATTATGGCTTATTATTGGTTGGGTTTAGTTGGTTGACAAACGGTTTGACGGTTTGTCTGATGGAATGTATATAGTTGTGAGTACTAATATGTATGTATGTATAAATATGTATGTATACGGCTGAAGACTGCCTTGTTGGTCTAGTGAGCGCAAGCGCGACTGCTGAGCGTGAGGTACCAGGTTCAATTCCCGGGTCGGGTAAAGCGTTATTTTGTGTGTGTTACATTAAGTGCTAGTCTGGATTTGTGCCCAGTTGATGACAATAGGTTCCGGGTGCTGCGGGTTGTTCGAAAGAGATACCGCGGCCCCGGAACACAAAGGGCGATGAAGGAACATGGGTGGGTTTTAGTCAGTAAAAGTCTGACACTCCCTCCCGCTCAGCCCAGAGCGGGAGAAGTCATTTGATGATTTCCCATCCGGAAAAAGAAAAATTTAAAAAAATGACAATAGGCTCGCCCACTATTACACGAGACTTAAACATAACTGGCGAAATGTGGGTGTTCTATTAGAAACACCTCAGCCTAACCCTTCGAGGATTGATGGTATGTGTGAGAGTGATGTTATGTGTTATGTTATGGCTGAAGATGCCACCACCATGCCTGAGAGATATTTCTCGACGGCATGTAAAGCCAAGTCATAGGCCCATGGGTGGCATAAAAACTCTGACACCAGGGGGTTACCATGATCTGCCAACGCAGGAATGTTTTAGGACTATTCCGAGGGTGGGAAAGACAACTGTCTAGCGCCATCTCTTACCCGCTCTAACCACATGAAAAAGAAATAATAAGGGGAAAATTTTAAGCTTTAGCGTAGCCGCAAAACTTTGGCTAAAAAGTTTTCGATTTGATTCATCATCTGCCTAGCCTTTTCCCAACTATGTTGAGGTCAGTTTCTAGTCTAAACGGATGCAGCTGAATAGCAGTATTTGACATAGAACGACTGCCTATCTGACCTCCATAACCCAGTAAGTTAAAACGATAACCCTTGGGAAAACCGATTTTTAGACTTTTGGGCCATTGACTACCTGTAACGATTGTCAAAGATCTACAAATGACAGCCGGGACTAATGGCTTTGCATGCTTTCCGAGGCGCGAAGAAAACTCAGTATCACCCATCCACGGACCAAACTAGGTAAGCGTGGCTGAACCTGAAGATGGAACCAAGCAGCTGTTATTATATAGCCACGAGCTCCACAGTTTTCGATTTGATTATCATTTCAATAGAGACTATAGAGACCGTTTATCCAAATCATACAACATTAATTTCCAAAGGCCTTTCGGCACGCAGTTACAAAAAAACTGAGTAAATACCTAACAACTAAGTCTAACCCCGCAAATGATTGATAGAATCCATTCCTCACATACTTTAACAAACAGCGATCAATCATTTAGACATTCAATTATTTTTGTATTTAAAAAAGTATATCATAAAATATTCACAAAAATATTTTAGCACTATTTTCGTTCATAAAAATCGTACACTTTTTTAGATCTTCGTAGCAGCGTAGCACTTTCGTAGACGGTTCGTAGACACTGTTTAATTTAATAATATGTTTGTTCAAACAAACATATTTTGATCCTCAGTTTGTTTCCCATGTCACCAGCCACCCAAGCGCGCCTCAAAGAGATGTCAGCACAAGCTGAAGGGATCCACTAGGACCGATGTGCACCAGGGTTGCGGGTTTGTTCGAAAGAGTTACCGTGGCCCTTGGCACAGGCAACTGAAGGAACACGGGTGGGTTTTAGTCAGTAAAAGTCTGACACACCCTCCCGCTCTACCCAGAGCGAGAGAGGTCATTTGATGATTTCCCACCACAAAAAAAAGGTCACCAGCCACGCAGTCAGCAATTTTGCTGCTATTACATTTGACTTAAAAATAACGGACAGACTGTGGGTGTATTATTAGGTACACCTCTGTCTCACCCTTCATGACTGTGAGAGGCGTGATGTTATGTAAAATATTCATAAAAATTTAATAATACTATTTTGGGTCATAAAAATTGTAGCTCTTCGTAGCATCGTAGCCGTTCGTAGCAGCGTAGCACTTTCGTAGACGGTTCGTAGACGCTATTTATTTTAAGAAAATGCTTTATGAAAATTTGAAGATGCAAGCGGGTGTTGTATGAAAGACTGTTTTAAAGAAAATTTTCTAATTTTATTCTTCAGTAAAATTGAGAAAGTTTTGGATAAAAATGTTGGTATAAAATTTTTAGTTTTATTATATTTATGGTGTAATTTTTATTTTCAGTTATTCATATGGTGAAATTATAATGAAGATAATTTTGTTAAGTGAAAACCATTTCAGCATTTTCAACTTTATTTGATGAAAATCAAGATAATTATTTATTAACCGACTTCAAAAAGGAGCAGGTTCTCATTTTCGCTGTATTTTTTTTTGTATTTGTTACCTCATATCTTCGTCATTTATGAACAGATTTGAAAAAATCTTTTGTCTCTAAGCTCTCTGGAAACTCTTGGATTGATCCCAAAGAAATTGTATCAAAATCGGTTCAGTACTTTGGTTTTGGTTAAATCAAAACAGCTGGAAAAAACATGTCATCCAAGTAAAAGATATTGCGAAATTGATACTTGAAAAGGATTTGTGTGTGATACGATAACTGAAAAGCGTAAAATAAAAACTGTTTTGCAAAAAAAAACGACTTCCAAAAAAAAACAAAAAAAGTGGAAAATAACATTACTTTCGGAAGTCGGTGGCAAAAAAGTCAATGAAACAAGCAATAGTCACCGACTTCTGAAAGTTAAGTTATTTTCCACTTTTTTGTGTATTTTTTAGAAGTCGGTTTTTTTGCAATACTGTTTTTTATTTTAAGCATTATTATCTGTTGTAGGATAGTTTAGTGATACTGTCTTAACATGAATTTCACATATTAAATTTCAAATTAATTTATTGTAGAGACCCAGACTTTGTATTTGGATAAAGTTCGAGAAATATTGAAAAAAAAAACTAATTTTACGATTTCTGGTTATTATTTACCTCACTTAAAATATCGAAAAATAAACTTATTTCTTACGTTACCTAAAATTTTTATTGGTAACGACGGGGCATGCGGTTACTATTATTGAAATCAAACTTGCCTTTTCTCACAGAAATGAAATAATAAATACCACCACGATGAAATTGAACTTATAGCTGATTTATTCTTATTTGCTGGTGTGATCATGATTGTACTGAATTTTGGTAAGTAAAGTAAGAATCACTATGTCCCTTCCAACGCAAAATACAAAACAAAAAAACAATCACAAAAGCACCTCTTCACATTCCACTCCATATTCAAACAAAAACAATCACTTAAACTAAAATAAAAAAAGGCCCACTTACTAAACCCATCCTGAATACCCTATCAAACACAAAAGGGATATCAAACAAAGAACTACTTACGAATATTAAGATGGTCGCACATGTACATATTTATATGTATTTGTAACTATATGTAATGCCCACGGGATCCCTTGTAAATCCCTCTCAATCACAATCAGACAGCTTGTTTTATTTACTGAGAAATAAACGTATATGTTATTCACCATATGTAAAAGTCAGTGAGTGAAGTGTGGTGTAAGTCATGAGCGGGGAAACTTTTCTGTGACCGATACTTAAACAGGCTTCACTGGTCTCTGGAAAGTGTTTATAACATGTTTACACACGCAGATTGAAACAAATTACCTTTTATTTAGTTTTTATGGATCGCACGTGGATCGTGCGCCGGCAAAGGAATTACACACACGCGCCATTGTTGACGTCGCGTCGCGGAGACGCGGCATAAATGTAGGTCCGTGATTGGACGAGACGTAAGAGCGTGGTTCGAACCTCCAAATGGAAAGGAATACTCGGCGCTGTTAGTTCATTCGGTTTCCGGTGGAAATTGAAAACGATGTACTTAATTGAAAATAGAATGACGTATTATGATTATGAAACAACGTGATTGTACTCATGATAACAAACAACTTTCCCAAAGAAACATTTTTTGTATACGCAGCTAACAGCGCAGGTCACAGGCGCGCTTGAGAATTTTATTCGGCTGTTGTGTTATTGTAATATAAGTGAATGAGTATAAAAAAACGTTTCTTTGGGAAAATTGTTTGTTAACATGAGTACAATGACGTGTTTAAGTATCGGTCACTAATTACCAGTCACCTTATATTGTCCACTTACTAAAGTATATGGACAATATAAGGTGTGTACTAAAGTATGTGGACAGTTTGTGAATATTGTCCCCATACTAAAGTACTCGTATGTGGACAATTTATATATCAGAACTTACCGGGTAAAAACCCGGTAAGCTAAATCAAAACTAAGAAGAATTAAAACGCATCTTTAAATCTAGCAGTTTCCATATATTTTGTAGTTTTTAATGATTTATGTTTCACTCTAAATAAAATTCATAATATCCGTCTATGTTAATTTCAAACGAATGACAGAATAAAAAACAAACACCACTAAACTTTAACACTCTTTTTAAAATATTTCTGTCGGCTTAATACACATTTAAGTGAAAGAGACAGCATGATAAAATTCTAAATTGTGTGTTGACGGTGCATAAAACCTTATTTTGATATTCTTTGGTTTCTCATGTTTTTTGTTGTCGTGGACATGTCTTGTCACCTTTGTTCATATTTTTTTCAATGTCACATGTGCTATGATAAAAACCGTGGGTAAAATCGGCCACTTCTTTTGTGGTAGTGCTCAATAGCAGTTGACAGTCCACATTTTGTTTGATATCCGGCCATAAGTTTTTAAAGGTGACTTCACTTAAAGCTACCCGGATGCAACTGAATACCAGTATTTTGCATGGAGCGCCTGCCTATCTGACCTCCACAACCCAGTTAGTGCTGGGTAATAAGATACCCTTGGTAAGACTAGTTGTCAGACTTTCGGGCCACTGACTACCTGTAACGACTGTCAAAGATCTACAAATGACAGCCGGGACCAACGGCTTAATGTGCTTTCCGAGACACGGAGGAAATTTGGTATGTAATGGGGGTCACCCATCCACGGACCAACCTAGGTAAACGCGGCTTAACCTAAAGATCGACTCGGAGGCTATCATTATATAGCCACGAGCTCCTCAAAAGTTTTTAAAGGTATCTTACTCAATACATTAAAATTAAACAGCTAAATCTCTCCTAACTTCAACCCCCACTAAAACAATTGCTCCGACAGCACGCCGCTTCTAACACACACCTACTGATACATAATTCAGCAGAACGTCTACCGCCTAATGTATTAGAACCATTGCTAAATATTTATATGTGATCCAGCAATCTGCTAATGAATTTTAGTGCACTCGAATAATTGTGGATATCAAAGTTGTGTTCATGATTTATTCAGTGCAATTTGTTGGAATTATTTTGTGAAGGTGTATGTTGGGGAATGTTATGTTTATTTGTGGTGCTTGTAAAGATGATTATGATTGGAAGTAGGTATTTTGAAGTTTCATGTTCTATACAAATTATGAATGAGAGTCGCTTTTAGTGTCTGTAAACATGTTCTGGTCGGCTTTATATGGTAGAACCTTGCGGGAACATAGAATAATTATTATTTTGTGGACAATAATTACCCGAATATGAAAATGCCGACTACCATCACTAGACCTTTTGAAGGTATGTTGAGTTTAATTTGTAAAAGTATGCAAATGTCCTCTCAAAGTAGAGATACTCATTTAAATAGTACCTTTACCAATATGCTCTCAATTACAACTTGCAAATGAACTTAATTATTTGTTTTATAAATAAATAAAGTTCCGCTTAAAAACATATTTAAAAAATAATTACTTTAATTGGGTTGTTTCAGTTGAAGGCTTGTGTTTATTTTCTTTACCCGTTGTATCCATTTGCATAAGTGGCTTATAGTAATCTTTGTTCTGAAATGTAGTTAAAAAAACGTTTTATTATTTTTATATTTATTTGGTAAACTTTTTTTAATGTAATGAATTGATATTATAAAAATCGCCTTACGTCTCAATGTTAAGATAATATTTATTTATTTTGTAAAACATGAGTATAGTATAAAGGTTTTAATGTAATACATTCGTTCAAAAAAGTATCGGGAATGGATGATTTGTTTATGGTTCCAAATTCAATATTTCGTTTTTTTTTTTGTTTTTTAGATTGGCACAACTGTTTTCCATTTTGGCGCGGAGTTTCAGTTGCATCTGTTGTTTAGGATAAATACAGTGCTGTTTTTAGTTAGATCATATCTAGTGTGTATTGCGAATTACAATATGGACAAAAACATCGAACAAAGTCTTAAATTTTGCATCGCCAATAGAATTTCGTGTTCGGAGTCCCTGAATATGTTACAGAAGGCTTACGGTGAATCGGCTTCATCAAAAACACGTGCTTATGAATGGAACAAAGCGTTCAAAAGCGGCCGAGATGTGATAGAAGATTTGCTTCGCTCTGGTAGGCCATCAAAGTCTTCAACTGAAGTTAACATCCCAAAAGTGAAGAAAATACTGACTGAAAATCCCCATTCAAGTTTGAGAGAGATAGCCGCTGAAATTTCTGTGTGTCACGAGTCGATCCGTACCATTTTAAATAATCACTTGGGTATGAAACATGTTGCCGTTCAGCTAGTCCCAAAAGATCTGAATTTTCTCCAAAAACTCTATCGCATAAGAGTCGCTGCGGACATGCTAGAACGAGTCAATTCCAACCCAACATTCATGAAACGTATTGTTACTAGTGACGAGGCGTGGGTTTGCGAGTTTGACATGCAAACTAGTACAACAAGCTCAACAAGCTTCGGAGTAGCGCCTTCCAAAAACGCCAAAGTCGATCAAAAGTCAAAGTCTTCTTGACCGTTTTCTTTGAGTATCGCGGTGTTGTGCACTCGGAATTCTTGCCGGAAGGTCAAACAGTAAATAAAAAAATATTTTTGAGCTTTATGCGGCGGAGAGCAAATTCGACGAAAAAGGCCATATTTGTGGAAAGAAAAATTCTTGGATTTTACATCACGATAATGCGCCTTCGCACATGGCCATTATAGTGAACGAATTTATGACCAAAAACTCAACAAATACCATCGACTTCTTTCTTTTTCCTAAACTCAAAATACCACTTTGTGGCACCCGTTTTCATTCGGTAGAAGACATAAAGGAGAATTCGCGGCGAGAACCGAACTCAATTCCAGAAAAAACGTTTAAAAATGTTTTGATTATAGGATAATGCGTTGGCGTAAGTCTATCGTTTCTGAAGAAGCATACTTTGAAGGAGATAAATTAACTTTAGATGAAAACTATCATTTTGTGTATCATTGATCGTATTCCGATACTTTCTTGACAGAGTAGAAATTAATACTCCATGTAAAAATAATATTCAGCTGCATCTAGTTAGACTGGAAGCCGGCCCCAACATAGTTGGGAAAAGGCTCGGCAGATAATCGCGATTGCATTGACGTGGATATTGCTATAAACTCAAACTCAAAGCATTTATTTCAATTAGACCCTTACAGGCACCTTTGAATGTCAAAACACAAAAAATAAACTAAGCTACAGTCCAGTATAAGACCGGCATTGTAACCATGGAATTACCAATATTGTAAAACACTTGTGCTTCAATTTTGCATGCACTACACTCACATACAACACTCCCACATGTATTACATGCTATTTTTTTAATCTTTAGTATTATATATTAATATTTTTACTGTCTCATTTTTTTTGTTACGATTTTAATTTTTTTTCACTTTGTTTTTTTTTTATATATTGTTATTGTTTCTTTTGTAACCCCTACTGTTTTTTCATGTTTGGAATCTGGAACGCTGTCGTCTCCCTCTTGGAGGTGGGCGTTAATAGCTGCGACACAGTATTTGTAACTAATGTAACTATTTACGTACCCAATCAATTTGCAAAATATGTTGTTCCAATAAAGATTATGATTATTATTTTGGTATACAATAAAGTATAACGGGTGTAAAAAAACCCTTTACGAAGCCTAAAGGCACTTGTTCTACCCGTCATTGCGATAATTTTGTTTTCTGGACCATACCTGGGTACCTTCTAGTTCCATAACTAAAACAAAAAAAAGATGGGACTTTGATGGGAGATGGATGTGAAAAAGATGGAACTTTGACTGTCAATATCTCCATAGATATTGACGGTCAAAGTTCCATCTTTTTCACAAGTTAAAAAAAAAACTATTTTTTTTATGTTACTTCACTTTAGATACCTCCATGATCCGTTTACTATTCAACGCATCCATCACCACAATGAATTCAGTGCGTGACATTGAGTTTTACCGTAAAACGTGATTTTTCACCCCAAAAAAAGGGTTTACTACTGTTTGCCATAATTTAAAATGCAATAATTTTATTTACCATACTTGTATTTGCCAAAATTTCATTACAAATAACGCTTCAGTTGCCATAATCGTGAAATTACATAAAATCATTTACACTAATTTCATTGATCATAATCGATCAAGTGTCATAATAATTTTAATCCTTAAATTTATTTGCTATATTTTTAATTTTCAATAAATGTCGTTTTCCATAACATTTATTCACCATAATATTAATTTGCCCATACTAGCACAACAATGCTAGTTCAGTACAAGCGCCTGCAATTTTGACGTTATAATCATGTTAAATTTAAAATAATATTGTATAATAAGTTGATATGACAAGCAAGTAAATATTACGAGGGGGGACGATTATGGAAAACAATAATAGTACAAATTATTTTATGGAAAACAAGATAATACCAAAAAAATGTCGTTTCCCAGTAATCATTTTTACCTAGGGTTACTTAGTTTGATGTACGGTATGTTTGGTTTGCGGCTTCGTGAAGGGTCCGTTTTACACCTTGTATTCCGCGTGCCTGTGCAAGTCGAAAATTTTCACCACACAAACAATAGGACGCGGCAAACAACACAGAGAGCTAAGAATGTCAAGTTACAAAGTTACGAAGTTTTGATAATAGGAAACTTGGTGTAAACATCTCATGATAAGACAATGTCTCGTTGAACAAAAGATAAGTTTCGGTGAAGTTCAGTGCGAAGTGGGAGACAGACGCTTTATGATTTTATACTACTACTTGCTGGAGTGTGAGTTTGAGGTAAAAGCTGGTTTAATATTTTATTCAACACTTACTGTACTTTGTTACTTTCTGTACTTTCCAGGAAATATGTCGCAACACAGCATTTCAGTTATACATAACACGACATCTGTATTACTCGAGAGGTGTAGGTACCACGCAATATACTCGTATAATATCAAATCTTTACTAATTACATTTTTTTTTTAATTGTTTTTTTTTTTTTATTTGTATAATTTCTGTATCTTATGTTTTTGTAATTCTTATTGTGTAATTGTTTGTTTTCCTGAATAAATAAAATAAAAATATTAATATTACAAACGCGAAAGTTTGTATCTGTGGATGTTTGTTACTCTTTCACGCAAAAACCACTGAACGGATTTGGATGAAACTTGGTATACAGATAATTTTTATGCCGGTAGTACGATCCCGTGGGACAATAACCGAACTCCACGCTGGTGAAGCCGCGGGCATCAGCTAGTACAACATATATCCATGTAGTCTAATATAATAATGGTGTAATACAATATATATCGGGTATTAATGGCCGACTGCCTGGTTGATACAATGGTCGCAATTGCGATAGCTAAGCATGCGGTTCTGGGTTCGTTCATTCCCGGGTCGGGCAAATCGTTATTGGATTTTTCCATCAGGAATTTCTCAGTAGCAGCCACGGAGTTTGGATTCGTGCCCGGTTGATGGCAATAGGCTTGCCCCCTATTACATGGGACTTAAACATTACAGGCGAAATGCGGGTGTACTACCTATTAGATACACCTTTGCCTAACCGGCGTGATGTTATGTTAATAATGGCCGAATAATGGGTAAAATTATACCGTATATCCATATTTCACCAGTTATGTTTTAAGTGCTATGTTATGGTGTAAGCCATGAGCACGAAGATAAAGTTCCTCAAAACATTGCAACCTACAATTAATTAGACCAAAATACAATATTAGACGCTACAATTAGCTCATTCTCTGATAATACTAATTTAACAAAGTGAATTTTACTCGGAATAGAAGCTTATACTAAAACAACGAAATGTATGCGACGGCATACATTTCGTTGTTGTAAAACTCTTGAGTGACGACTCAAGAGTGGCGTCTAAATATTACCTGCACATAATACGAAGAGGTATTTCGGTATGAATTAGAAATAATGTTTTAAAGCGCTTTGCAAAGGATCTTGGTCTGGGAAGTACTATGATCATGTTTGGGATCCTAGTCTGTTATTTTCAATGATTGGTCATTTAGACAGCCATTTTTTTTAATATTTATTTATATATTTTTTTTAATATATTTATATATACGTCCAGTACTCTTCTAGACTGGAAGGCGTACCCAACATAGTTGGGAAAAGGCTAGGCAGATGATGAACTCCGTAATTTTTCAGCTACAGATTAAAATAAGCCAGTAAATAAGGATTATTTACATTATCATTCTGCCAAAATTTCTTAACCAATTTATTTGGACCGAAGCAGCATGTATTCTTCTTCCACACTTCACACTTCTGTATTAGTAAGAGGAGCTCGTGGTTAAATAATAAAAACCGTTTGAGTCAATCTTCAACATAAGCCGCGCTTGCCTAGGTTGTTTCGCTCTGAGAGCCCCGAGAAACAATATCAGCATAATACAACAAAAAATAGTATATTTTGCGTTGGTGGAGTCAAAAATTAGATATAGCATACTTTTTCGGGGAAATAGCTACGAATATAAATAGCAGAAGAGCTTTCATGCTACAGAAACGTGCAATTCGTACCATGGTCCGCATCTCACAAAGGGACAGTTGCCGACAACACTTTATCAATCTAGGCATACTTACAGTACCAAGTCTTTATGTACCTACTGGTACTTTTAACCAATATGGTCAAAAATATACAAGACTATGAGGCAGAAGAACGGTAGATAAGGGAAGGCACCCGTAGAATGGACTTGAAGAATAAAAAAATTGCATAACCAAAGAATTTCTAAACACAGTCCACGATACCAGTCCGCAAAAATATTCAACAGGTTGCCTTTAGAGATTAAAAGTGCTGTCTACAGAAGCGCTTTCAAAATAAAATGAAAACAATTCCTATTGGGTAAGTGTCTATATGCCATGGTATGGTATGTAGTTTTATTAAATTGTGATTTTATTGGATTTTGTTCATCCTGATTTATTTATCTGACTACATATTTTATGCTAATTTGTCTTTAATTAATTATTTTATTGTTATTATTTAAAATTTTAAGGTTTTGACCATTTTGTTTAATTTATTTGTGGATTGAAGAAATGTAAAGGAGATGTTCCAGAAATGTATGGAGCCTGGGCTAGGTCTATGTACACCATATGTAAAAATAACTTTTTAATACATAAAACGTTTTTAATTGTAACATGGTGGATCTGACAGTGGTATTTTTGACAATGACATTTGATTGACGTTTACGTAACGTGTTATAAACTAGCTATATAAAAATCGAAGAAAACAATTTTTGATTTCGAAAATCTTGGGTTTCGATAAAAATTATAGTACCTACAGGATATTTTACTCGATTCCGGCAGCACTTCTTATATCACCTATCCTATATTTCAATGTCAAGAAACGAAACGCAGGCGTGTACGTTATTTGTTCAAAGCTCAAAGCAAAGAAAGACTCGGTCGCTCGGGTGCATAGAAACGTCAAAGTCGTCAAAAGTCATGTCAAACACAACTGTCATGGCTGCCTTATAAACAGGGTTAACTTATTAAAAAACTTTCCTAATTATCATTTTTTAACAGCCAAACCCGTCTTCAAATTATTTTTATAGTATTTTTGTGAAACTCCCCTATTTTTTCCCTATTTATTGATATGGTGTACATAGACCTAGCCCAGAATGGAACATCTCCTTTATTCTTTTTAAATTATTGATGTAATTTATTAAATTCAAATGTAATTATTTAATTGTATATACTGTAATTTTTTGTAATTTTATGTGTAAATTCAGATACAAATTACTTGTTTATGAATAAATGACCACCTATTATTTACCGAGTTACATCCGTGCCTCGGAAAGCACGTTAAGTTGCTCGTGGCTGTCATTTGTAGATCTTTGACAGTCGTTACGAGAATTCAGAAGCCCGAAAAGCTGACCAGTCTTCCCAAGGAGTATCGTATAACTCAGTTACTGGATTTTGGCGGACAGATAGGCAGTCACTACATGTAAAATTCAAGTAGCTGTTCAGCTGCATCCAGTTAGACTGGAAGCCGACCCCAACAAATTTGGGAAAGGCAAGCCAGGTGATGTAACGAACCCCTCTGCAAACACTATACAGCCACAGTCGTTAAGCCAACACACTCTACCTATACATACATGTACGCATATGTATTTACCAAGCTATACATATGTATAACTATACATATATGCAGGTGCACAGCTGCGACGAACAGATTTGGCCGACTAAATCCGATTGTATTTGCCTAATTCCCTTACCATATGCAGGTATATACATATATATTTATATATGTATGTACACCGGCAGGTGTTATAATATTAAATTGACGGGCAAAGCTGGTGATTGTTAAATGGGGGATTTAGGTCTGTTTTGATGATTGCAATGACAACTTAGTAAATGACGTAAGCCAAAATGTTTAAAAAATGACCGCCCCGTCTTTGCTCGGGTGCAATGTAGATACTAATGTTTTCTCTACTATAATCATCATCTGCCTAGCCTTTTGCCAACTATGTTGGGGGCGGCTTCCAGTCTAACCGGTTGCAGCTGAATACCAGTATTTTATATGAAGCGACTGCCTATCTGACCTCCACAACCCAGCTGGTACTGGGTAATACGATACCCCTTGGTAAGACTGGTTGTCGGACTTTCGGGTCACTGACTACCTATAACGACTGTTAAAGATCTACAATAACATACATGTATTATACATATACACCTTCCTCTTGAATCATTCTGTCTATTAATAAAAAACACATCAAAATCCGTTGCGTAGTTTTAAAGATCTAAGCATACATAGGGACACACAGACAGTGGGAAGCGACTTTGTTTTATACTGTGTAGTGATTAAGTACAAGAAATATGTCAGTATGTCTGCCTCGTTCTAGTTCTAGCGATCGCAAGCACGACTGCTGACCATGAGGTTTGATTCCCAGGTCGGGCAAAGTGTTATTGGGTTTTCCTTCAGGAATTTCTCAGTAGCAGCCACGGAGTCCGGATTTTTGCCCGGTTTATGGCATAGGCTCGCCCCCTATTACATGGAACTTCAACATAACTGGTGAAATTTGGGTGTGTTATAAGGTACAATTTTAAAGATAATATCTCGGTGAAAATACCGGATTAAGACAATTTAGTACTTAGTAACATTATAATGGCGTGCAATTTACTTGGCATTTTCTCAACGAAGACTTGACAACGTAAAGGTTGTTACACTAAAAAGGTAAGTTTTTTAGTGTAGAAAATCACAAAAGAGGCTTACGTCAAGAATACCTACCGACGGTCGACCAATTTTCACCCTTATGCCTCTAGGAATAAGGTTGAAAAGAGGTCAACGGTCAGTGAACTCGGCAGTACAGACGCCAGCTCACATCAAACTACTACAATCTGTCAAATTACTTTAATGGATTTTCAACTTTATCGTTAAAGAATTAGGTTTAAGGTTGATCGGGGAAATTTTACAGTTTCGGGTAGCTTGATGTGCTGGCATCTGTACCTTCCGAGTGCTGCCATGACTATCTTTTCTGCCAAGAATGGTAGTAGCTATTCTGATCGATAACAGTTTTTATTAACACATATTTGCGACATACACACACATACGCACACACATACACACTCACACGCACACACACACATACTCCTAGATTTAAGTTTATTTTTTTTGTATATACACTGCTACATTATTATTGTTTCTAGTTTTAGAAGAGCGGGGTGTCCTAGCACAGGTATTTATCATACCTAAAAGGAGGCCTCTATGTAAGAATATAATATATATTGTAGAAGTTTTTAAAGTTAACTGAAAAATAAAATTATTATTAATTTACATAAAAAAATTCAGCTGCCGAGTGCCTCGTTGGTCTATCGGCTGCAATCGCGGTTGCTGAGCATAAGGTCCTGTTCTGGCGAATTTTTACTGGGTTTTTCCATCAGGAAATTCTCAGTATCTGCCACGAAGTCTGATTTTGTGCCCGGTTGACGGCAATAGGCTCGCCCCTTATTACATGGGACTTAAACATAACTGGCGAAATGTGGGTGTACTATTAGGTACACCTCTGCTTAACCCTTTAACCCCTTAATCATGATGTGACTTGCGGCGCGACGGCATTCTGACGAACGAAACAAGTGACACACGCGTGTGGGTATATACAAACATCTACATCAGCGAAATTCAAAATATTTTTCTACTACTTATTTGTGCAGTAAAAAATTGTGGGTAGTTTTTGTCCACATTCCTACGAACATAAGATCAGTTTTTTTCTCTCATCCGTCAACAAAAAACGGTAAAAAACAAGTTTATGACGTCCGTTTGTAGGTCATATGAACTTCCGCACTGAATCTGACACAGATATGATCCAGAAGGTTAATTTTCTACAAAGAATACAGTCAAAGATGAAGTATGTTAATCATTTAAATGCTAAAAAAGAATTTAGGGAAGAATTTATGGAAGCTTTGCTGCACCTAGTACAAATAAAAGAGACTATGAACTCTGAGTTGGTTTCGGTTGTTTCATCTCAGAGTAGTCACGTACTAAACACTGACCCCATCTAGTACTAAAAAGACGACCTGTAAAAGTGTTTGCAAAAACCTATTAATTGCGAAATAAACGTTTGCAAATATCGTCGTTTAACGGTAACCGTCAAAATAGAATGACATTTTCAAATTATGATCTTACCAACTGTACTGTTATTTATTGTATAAAAACACTTTTAATTTCGAATGAAACCTACCTACGACAGTAAATGTTTGAATAGTGTGCTTGAGTGAGGTTTAAATAGTACGTTTTGATATAAGTGGGGAAAGTTTGTTATTGCGGCCGAGGCGGAATACACACAGGCTAGGGTGTTATGGAGACGAGAACTGCAGTAAAAAATGCCCCCGTGTAACAAACGACGTCTTTCAATACACTTTTAGTTTTTTGGTTTTAGTTTTAGTCCAAATTTGTTCAAAGTCCAAATTGATTCAATGGAATAGAAAAAAACCACCACTGGCCCGCCAGGATGAAGAAGAGGCAAAGGTATGAGCCTAATACAAAAAATAGAAAATTCAAATAATTTTTAATTTATAACACAAATAAATGTTAATTTGTTGATAAACGCAAATTATTTTATAAATAATAATGTTTATTAACGATAGTCTGTTCATAAACACAATTTAAATTTTCACTAAATAAGAAGGCCTTAAAAACATGCGCCTCTTTGCTGTGAAAAAAAATCAATCAAACACAGTTGTTTAATGTTGTCTGTGGCAAAATCAGGAAAAATAAAAACCTCGTGTGTGATAAATGAAAAAAAACCACGAGTGTGAAATACATACATTGCATATTGAACCTAATCGTTAAGAGCCAGTATTCGAGGAAGTTTATTGAAAAATAATTTTACAGAATAGCATAATAGTAGTCAAAGGAGACCGAGGAAAGGTGTTTTACAGATTTATAATGGTGCAATAGTGATTTCATCATCTGCCTAGCCTATTCCCAACCATGTTGGGGTCGGCTTCCAGTGTAACCGTATGCAGCTGAAGACTAGTATTTTACATGGAGCGACTACCTATCTGACCTCCACAACCCAGTTAGTACTGGGTAATACGATACCCCAAAGTAAGACTGGTTGTCAGACTTTCGGGTCACTGATAGTACAATAGTGATTCATAGTTTACATATTTCTATAGGGATACCTCACCATTAACTGTGCAAAGATACATCAAAATCTGATGAGGAAGTATTTTTTTCTCAAAATAGATGGGTCAGATGTTTGATTCCACATAGCACAAAGATGATGATTAGGAATCTCCACCAATTCCCTTAACCCCAAGTTTGCTTTAGAAAAATCAGGGGGCCTAAAATGGCCGCTTCAGTAAAATCATAAAAGGATAATAATATGAATCACATTAAAATTCTTAAAATGATCACAGACGTATTTAATATTATGAATTGTCACTATTTTACCTATTTGAAAGACCGGCCATTTTAAACCTTCTGTTATCTTTCTACACAGTGGCGCGTAGCTCTCTTAGAATATTTATTAACTTCATGCATCGTCATAATGTTCTTGGAAAAGTAAGGCTTGCTCTCGCATACGTAATGTTTGTGAGGAAATAGTGTTGGTGTATGTCACCATATTGTTTTTATGATATTCTGCAATGTTTTTCTTCACCTTAAAAGATACAATGACCTCTAAGTTTGTTTCGGCTGTTTCTTCTCAGAGTAGTCAGGTACGAAACACCGGCCTCATCTAGTTTTAAAAGAGAAGACGTGTTTGTAAAAACCTATTTGTAAAATAAACATCATTTATCATTTACTGTGAGATGGTTGCTGTCGTATTCGAGATCAACTTAAAAATACATCTTTTCAATATTTTCCGAATAAATGCGAAAGTTTGTGAGGATGGATGGACGGAGTTTGATGGATTTGGATGAAATTTGGCACACCAGCCTACAGCAGTACATTGCTGGCCATAGGCCTCTTCAATCTCTCATCCAGTTCCTACCAGCTATCCTGCGAAGATCGTCGCTCGTTGGTTAGAAAATAGTGTCTACGTTGTTCACAGTATTCTCTTAACGCTTTGTTGCAGTGTTATTTATTACAGTAACATGGTTTCTATCGTACCCATGATCATTTGGAAGTGTATTAACTGCGATATGGCGTACATGTCACGTTTTGTTGCGACAACCATCAGGCGAGGCCTATTACCTACTGGAAACTATCTAGGTACTCGCTCAATTATGTAAACCGTACTAAAGCCAAACGCCAACTTTGACCAGATTTACAACAGCCTATCCAACCAAAAGGTTGGCCGCTCTCAATATTTCTTATTGTCTTTTCCTTTTAATGTGACATCCCTATTCCCAGCGACAGATTTGCAGATGAGAGCTACGCCACACAAAGCTCTGTCATAATAGTAATAAAAACAAATAGACTCAAAGTTGGTCTTACCGTCCTAGGACAGATTGCCAAGTTGTAGACAGAAACAAAAAATAAATTGTCCTGTAAGGTGGAACGGTTCAGCAACACCCAAGGCTCCGATAAAAGGCCCTAACAAAAATAATAATCATCAAGAATGAGAACTCCAAAAAAAAAAACCAGCAAAAACAGAACTGCAAAAAGCAGAACACGTAAGAAAGGTTTTGCGGCACTCGCGTCCCCAACGATAAATTCAAGGCTTAGTGCCTTGCAAGCCAGATTTAGAATAATCCCTCAGTCCCACGTAATGGCCTGCATTGTACAAATGCTGCAGCTAAATGCATAGTGTTCGTTGCAGTCGAGTACGGTTGTGTTTTGAATTGATTTGGGGATGTTTTGGGGTGAACTTATAAAGAAACAAGCTTATGTCAGCAGATCGCGTGGCTAAATAATAACAGCCGGTCGTGTCGATCTTTAGGTTAAGCCGCGCTTGCATAGGTTGGTCCGTAGATGGATGACTACCCATTATATACCGAGTTTCCTCCGTGCCTTGGAAAGTACGTTAAGACATTGGTCCCGGCTGTCATTTGTAAATCCTTGACGAGTCGTCACTGGTAGTGGCCCTGAAGTCTGACAACCTGTCTTACCAAAGGGTATCGTATTATCCAGTACTAACTGGGTTGTGGAAGTCAGATAAGCAGTCGCTCCATGTAAAATACTGGTATTCAGCTGCATCAGGAGACTGGAAGCCGACTACACCATTATTGGGAAAAGATTAGGGAGATGATGTAGCTTATGTCAGCGGCTACGCTAAGATGGACTGCCAAGTCATAAGGTCTTTATTTCGAACCCATAACACGCACCTCTAATTTTTCGGATTCATGAGCGTTTTGTATAACTATCACTTGCTTCGGTGAAGTAAAACATCGTGAGGAAACTAAACCAGCGTACCTGAGAGATATTTCTCGATGGCATGTAAAGCCAAGTCACAGGCCCACGCTGACACCAGGTTAGGCACTAACCACATGATAAAGAAGAAGAAAACTATCATATTCTGACTCGGGGTTGGTCTATCCATGCGTGTTTCATACAAATTTGTTCGGCTGTTAAGACATCAAAACAGTAAAAAAAGACCGACTGACAAACAAATTTATTTTCTCATGTTAACATTGGTTTTAAGACGATTTGACCATGTTTGCGAGGCTGACATGACCAGAGATCACACAAGATAGAGCGGTATGGAAAGGGAGAGTCTTTGCTTAGCAGTGGAACACGATAAAAAAATGGTTTTAAAATACACGCTATGTTATGATTTTGAATCGCCTTTCATTTATTCAAATGTATGAATGTAAACGTGATCTAATTTGATAAAATATAGAAACTTAAAATAATAATACAAATATGTACATAGATAATAGAAGAAAAGCATTAAAGGGCGACAAAAATTCGTCCACGAAGGATGGCAGCATTGCCACGTTGAATGGCAATGCTAATTCTTTGACCCAAAAATAGGCCAGCCCTTTGGTCACGAGAAGAGTCGACCAACCGCTTGGCGATGTCCCGAAAGACTAGGTGCGCACTCGGACCCCATGGCCCCAGTGTTTCAACCCCAAACGGCTCAAACACATAGCTACCAATGAGGCTATTGTATTTGCACCGTTTGATCTTTTCAGCACCTGCAGCAGCCGCCCCAGCACTGGGAATGTTTGAATCTTCAATTTTTTTTTTTTTTAAGTTGATAGCATGACAAACAAAAAAAAAATATTATGAATTATTTATTCAGATTGTAATAGCATGTGATACAACTGGAATGCGTTGCGTTGGAATGCTTTTATTCAAAAACAGATTAGGCGAAACTCTACTATAAATCATTCGAAGCACACGATATTTGATATCTATCACAAATATTGATCGATGCTACGTGCCTATGTAGTTTTTGATGTTTTTTTCCGCAACAATCGTTCTTAATTTCCGTTCAAACATCCGTGCTTTCTAACACAGTCTTTATTTCTCTACAACTTTTTCTTTTAAGGTAGGTTTCCATATTTTGCACTCATACCCAGGCTGATTGCCTCCTTGGTCGACCACTAGGGTCGCAAGCGCGACTGCTGAGCTCATGAGGTCCTGGGTTCGATTTCCAGGTCGGGCAAAACGTTATTGGACTTTTCCATCAAGAATTATATAATTTAGACGAAACGAATGGCGCAGCGGTAGTGAGGCTGCCTTACGTTCATAGGGTTCCGGGTTCGAATCCCGGTAGGAGCAAGTGTTTGTGTGATGAACATGGACATTTGTTTCCGAGTCATGGATGTTTATATGTATAATAAGTATGTATTTACAAACAAAAAGTATCTATGTAGTATATCAACTATCTGGTGTCCACGACACAAGCCTCGTTGCTTAGTGTGGCACTAGATGGCGCTGTGTGTAATGTCCAGCGATATTTATTTATTTATTAATTTCTCAGTAGCAGCCACGGAGCCTGGATTTGTGCCAGTTGATGTCAATAGGCTCGCCGCCTATTACATGGGACTTCAACATAACTAGCCAAATGTGGGTGTACCATTAAGTATACTTTTGTCTAACCTTTCGGGGAATAAAGGCGTGATGTTATGTAACTGTGAGTGAAAACAGGCGTACGCACAGAGAGATGTACGCGTATGCGGCGTACGGTGATCTCAAACAAATGCCGGTCGCGAGTGCGCTTGCACTCGCTATACGTGAAGCGTGTCTATGTGTGCGTGTGTTTTGCTCGTTGTATGGAGTCCACCTTCTGTACATGTATATCTATTTTGTGGAGTAAGTAGGATGTGGGTAGGTACTTGTATTGTAAGCATTCATAAGTAAGGTCTTTGCTAAAACCGAGTCGGTGTGGGTTTGAGGTCTTCAGTTTGATTCTCTTTTAGGGTTTTTTAGGAAAAGGTTTTCTGTTTATGTTGTTAAATATAACTGGCGAAATGTAGGTGTACTATTAGGTACACCTCTGCCTAACACTTCGAGGAGTACAGGCGTGATATTACGTACTTAAATACGTACGTACCACAATAAGTAAGTACGACATATAAACCAATAACACAATATAACGCTCTTGTATAAATTAAGGCTTGTCAGAGCATCGCTGACGCCGATTCAGTCCGTAGAGCATTACATACGGTGACGGCGTGTGTGCTGACGAATTATATTAACATAATATGCGGAGCTAATGGGAACGTGACTATGTCAATTTATTAATGCAATGCAATGTGGGTGCTATTTCTGAGAGTGTAAGGGTGGAAGTTGTTGTTTTGTTGTTGGCTTTGCAATCATGCTATAAAAAATCTGCTAGTTCTTGGGGTCAGATTTCACCAAGTGGAAATACTGCGAACACTATCAGTATTGCCTTCGTATAAAATTAGACGCGATGCTAGCACGTGCTCATTTATACTTAAAGACAATACAGAGACTATATATTTTAGGCTTATGGTGGTTGAGAGAATGTCATGCTCACTCAAATGTCTCGCTGATGGTGGCGCGTGTGTCGGGTCGTTTAGTTCCCTTCATTAGCTAAACTTTCGACAGCCTTTCTGCTGTTCGGCTAAGATGTTATTAGTGTCAGTGTGAACGTCACTAACTTCGTTGACGCGCTTGAGCGTTTTTGCGAGCGAATTTTTGGTAACGGCCCCATAATCTCCTTCATGCAAATGTTAAAACTATTTCCGCAATAACTACAAACATGTATCGTCATCGCCATTACAATATTGTACTCGGTGTAATGGCTCGTACGTAGCGACAGGTACCCGTGTCGATACGCTTCACTGACTACGAGATTGATGTTAGTATCCCGCTGACTCGGTTGCCGTACCAGTGAAATGTATGGTGTTGAGTGATTGTCTGTTTCTTTGTGAATCTGGTGGGGATTACAATGTATCTGTTTTTTAACCGACTTCAAAAAAAGGAGGCAATTCTCAATTAGCTTGTATTTTTATTTAAATTTGTGTTTGTTACCTCATATCTCCGTCATTTCTGAACCGATTTGAAAAATTCTTCTTTTATCTGAATGTATCTACTTCTCGATTGGTCCTATAGAAATTTCATCAAAATCGGTTCAGCAGTTTGGTTTTGAAATCAAAATAACTGGAAAAAATGTCATCCAAGTAAAAGAAATTGCGAAATTGATACTTGACAAGGATTTGTGTGTGATACGATAACTAAAAAGGGTAAAATAAAAACTTTTTTGCAAAAAAAAAAAAACCGACTTCCAAAAAAAACACTAAAAAAGTGGAAAATAACTTTACTTTCGGAAGTCGGTGGCAAAAAAGTCAATGAAACAAACAATAGTCACCGACTTCCGAAAGTGTTTATGTAAGCAATCCTTAGTAATATTATCACTGTAAAAGTAGCTCTTTCTGTCTGTCTGTTTTGTTTTGACGCCTTAACGGCTGAAGGAATTTAAATTTGAGTAAGAGTGGCTGGTTCCGGTAAGTTTGGAAAAGAATCTCAACATTGTTGGGAAAAGGGGAAGGGCAACACTAAGGCCATGGGGTCCGAATGCCAACCAAGTATTTCGAGATTTCGCTAAGCGGTTTGTCGACTCCTCTAAATGACCAGAGGGCTGGCCTTTTTTTACCCAAAGAATCAACCATCCAACTTGGCAATGCTGCCAGCCTTCTGGGCACTTTTCCTATTGACAACGATGTGGACGAATTTTTTGGCGCCCTGTATTTTTTCCCCATTTTGATACTTGTACATATTTTAGATCTATTTGTAGTTTCTAAATACTGTACATGCTGAATACAAATAATAATATTTGTAAAATAAAATTAAAATTCATTTTTCTACAAAAAAAATCGGTTGTCTGTAAAGTCGGTTTACTGACGATAGTTGAACGTGATAACGTCACCGATTGTGCCTCTTTGTCGCTCGTTCCGCGCTCTCGCTTGCACTTCAAGCCTTAAATAGAGCGCCTCAGAGCGAGGTAACGCCGCATGAGTCATGTTTTTTCGTGCGTGCAGCCGGCTCCATCGAATTATAAGACGTACACGAGTACTACAATTTCCATTCATAAACCTTGTTTCACACAGTTTCTAGAGAAACCTTGTGTAACGCATGCAAACATTGCATGCCAACGGCAGACAGCTGAATAAGGGCGTTCCACAGACCATTACAATGAACAATTTGTAGAGATACGCCTAAAGCCAGGTGGCAAATTGCCAATTTGAATAGTAAGGATTTTGAGGTCTTAGCGGGCTGAGAGATGTTTTAAGACAAGGGTCCTTGGAGTTTAACAAGCGGTTGAGTTGCTTTTGAATCTTTTAAAGTAATCTTACTACAAACAAATGCGAAAGTTTGGATGTATAGATGTTCGTTATTAAATCACGCCAGAAAGGCTGAACGGATCTGGATGAAAATTGGAACAGAGATGAAATAGTTGTGTATCAATTTTGGTATGCAATAAAGAATATTCTAGTCGTCTATTTGTGATAGGCCCTATTGCACTTCTGAAACTACGTCATCAAGTGCAGAGTTTCATGTCTTATTCGAGGTACAGTGCAACTGAGCGTTATACGTCTCTTAACAGAAATAATTATGCAATATCGCACCTGTAGTAAAACGCTAGGTTCGACGCACATACAAGGGTTTTAGAACCTCATTCCTCAATTTATCATTCATAGTTACATCACACAAGGAACGTATTTCCACAGCATTCAATCTCATTTCGTTTGAATATTGTCTTATTCAAGTAGCACATTGTGACATGTCTCATTTAATTTGCCTTGTGAGAAATATGCAATATTGCAACTCTGGTGAAACCATTAGGCTTGCCACACACAGAGCACACCATTTTCGAACGAGCCTCAATGGCGCTGACGATAGCTAGACCATGAATTTACGACATGTATTCGTTTGCGTTTGTATTCGGCTCGTTTGCTTTTGTTAACTTCTGTGTATTCAAGTTTGTGCCTTAGTTTCTATTTCGGAAATGCCAATAATAACTACAATGTGACAAGCATAGCGTTATTTGTTTCATATTGGTTTTTATATGATCACGGTAAGATTGAATCTTGCAATCATTCACCATTACTATATCCCCCAAGAAGATATAGGCGTAGCCTAGTTTGGAGACCACTGTTATCTAAGTTCGTCAAAATAAAACTTTTTACCGATATCCAATTTTTTTTTAAATTTAAGATGGGTTTGCTCTTGACTCTAGTCTAGGTCAGAGGTGACAGAAACAGAGTCGACGATGGAGCGAGCTTACCCAGAAGAAGCCTGTTTACTCTAACTTTGAAGAGATTAGGGTTGAATGCGTTCGGAAAAACTTAGTGCGAATTGGTAGAATAGCAACAAGGTAGGGATGGTAACCTGCAATGCGTCTAGATTTCCAATGGTAGAAGGGGGCCGGTGGGATGAGGTTGTGGAGTTCATGGGCACACTCACTGAAGTAAAATCTGTAGAAGACCGACAAACAGGCAACCTTGCGGCGATGAGCCAAACTGTGAAGCCACCAGTTTTACGTCGCCAATGAGCCTCTCAACTCTGCGTTGCACCGAGTCAAGCACGGCTAGTTGGTATTTAGCTGAGTCATCCCATAGGTGGTAATCATGTTAGATTAAGTTAATGTTTGTAACTATGGTTTAATAAATGTATTCTTATTCTTTTTATTACTCTCCTGACCTTATCCTAATTTATTTGGGGTAGTGGCGCAGCATGTCTTCTTCTTCCATACTTCTCAATCTTGTCATCTCATCAAACACCTCTATTCTTGCCATATTATCCTTCACACAGTCTATTCATCGTTTCTTTGGTCTTCTTCTACTCTTATATCCATCCATTCATACTCAAAACTTTCCCCACATTTTCCTCATTCCTCTGCAATCGTTATCCATGCTTATATTATAAGTGCGAAAGTACGTCGGTCCGTCTGTTGCCAATCACGCTTAGAGAGCTGAATGGATTTTGATGAAATCGCACATAGGTGGACCTTAACTTGATTTAGGGTACTTCGGTCCCGGCAGTACGTTCCCATGGGATAACTTTCGGTTTCCACGCGGACGAAACCGTGGGCAAAAACTAGTCTATGGTCATTTGCAAAATCTAAACTGTTCACCCGATTTCAAGTTTCATGAGCAGTCGTTGAGCCATTGCCGTCACCAGAATTACAATTTCAAGTGATTTATTAAACGGACATTAAAATGTTTAGTGTGCGCCAACCCATACTACGCTAGCTCGCCACTACGCCAGTACGACAGTACGCTGTCTAATTTCGTTTGCGTAGTAATTGTGTCCACGCATAAATTTAGAACATAGTGACGTTTACTGAACAAATTGGTGGTACTTATTTATGCTAGATGTCCTATGTAAGCCATGTGGTTTGGAATGACGGACTAGAAATGTTTTTCGTAGTATATTTTGAAACCCATTGTTTATCCGTCTACGCCAAAACGAGAGTAACGTTTTTGAAAAGTTATTCGGAAGCGTTATGAGCACTATTAAAAAGCTAATAGAGGTTCTTAAAAAAGAAGTTAACTGGCAAAATGTTCCTAAAATTATTAATTAAAAAAGAAATACGACTTTTGCTTGAACATTAAGTTGCTTTAAAAAAATATTTTACCCTCAAAGCGGCTACAGGAAAATAAAGCGTTCAGCCAAAAGTGTAATAAAATAAATCATTAATTATTCAATTACTCTTAAGCCGGTAAATACTTTTATTTCGTACCATTTCAAAAACATGTCTAAATTAATTTTAATCCCGCAATTATCATTGTTTGATTAAATGATAAGTGTTTCCGACAATAACATAAGGCTTATCCCAACTAACTGAGATTAGCGTGCTCTGATTGGCCGTTACCGGTAGCGAGCGCCGAAATCCGGTCCGAAGCGGTTTAATCCAGATATATGCAGTTCTACATAAATTCGAGACTTAGCTGTGTTTGTAATTTCGTACACATAAATGTATCGATTGTTGTGCCACGTTGAATATTTTGTGAACGTTTATATAACGCTTCAATGAATTTTATGAAAATCGTTTTTGCGTTTTTTTTTTTTGTGTTTTGTAGAATTAAGAGAACGAGATTTTTTATGTTCTTAAGTTTTTATATTATTACCTAAAGTAATTGGTTCGCCTTTTTTACAGGTTTCGAGAAACGGTATTAAAACCTTTTTTGAATCTTTCTAAAGAAATTACTTCTTTTAAAGACGACTTAGGTTTTGCGTTCTAACGATGAGCTGTCAAAAAAAAATTAAACGTATTGGCATACGTTTAATTTTTTTTTAAACGTTGGCCCTCAATAGTAATTTATCCTGTGTCGTGGGTTCGTTTACAAACATTTAAACTCACATACACAAACAGCCAGACCCGGAACAACTACCTGTAGACCATACAAATATTTATTCCGTGCGGGGATCAAACTCGCTACACGCCAGCCAGTCACTCAGCCACTGTGTCAACCGTGTCATCGAATTCAAAGATTGACTGCGGAGAATACAAAAGAAAAATTATTTTTAGAAAAAGCAACAACTGACGTACGCACGTGTCGCTTAATGCATGTCGCATCGTTTGCGGCTGTGAACGGGGTGTGTAAAACTGAGTTCCAAGGTAGTTTACCTCAAGAAATTCTCAAGAAAAAATAAGCAGTGATAGCATAGTGGTGTGACCGTCGGACTGCCAAGTCATAGGTCTCAAGTTCGAACCCAAGACACGCACCTCTCATTTTTCGGAATCATGTGCGTATTGTATAATTATCACTTGCTTCGATGAAGGAAAACACTGTGAGGAAACCAACATGCCTGTGAGATCTTTCTCGACGGCATGTAAAGCCAACTCAGAGGCCCATAGGCGGCAAAAAACTCTGACACGAGGTTAGGCACTAACCACACGATAAAAAAAGAAAGAAGGATAATAAATTTTACGGCCATATTCATTGACTTCTTTAAATATCTTACCCTTCCTCCTTCAGTAATTCCCTTCCTTCGTAAACTTTTAATTTTCCTTCCCAAATTAACAAAACACTAAACCACCTGCATTTGTTTTACGTCTCATAAAACCGCAAACAATTGAAAATCAACTCCTTTCAAGACTCCATAAAGTTCGTCATTCGTACGTTGATTCGGTAACGACCGCCAAAATCCGGATCCCGCTGGATCTAACCAGATTTATGCAGTTCAAACTGGCTTCAGACTTGAGACGGAGGAAATGCAAATGCGGATTTAAAGGTAGATCAACGTCGGAATTGTTGAAGTTTTATGTTGATCTCCTTAATGCTCATCTTTTTTAGGTTTTTTTTTGGTTAGAGTAGTTTTTATCTAGGTATTTTTGAGCCAGACAGAAATATAGACGTTTCTAGATCTCTTAGTTTAACGAAGTCAATTTTATTCATAAGTTCACTAGCCTCAAAACATAACACGTACCACTGTAATTTTGCGAAAATGATAGAGGAGATTGATTTGCAATGGGGTCTTCATGTGAATATGTCGAAACACTAATTTTATTACTAAAAAAGTAAATAAATTTATCTAACCTATTTAATCTAAAAATGTCGTTTTCTTGTCGGCGAAGGAACGGGTGTCATATTACATAATATTATACGTGTTGATCAATCATACTCTTCACGTGGAAAAAGGTTTTAATCTTGTAGCTGAGGCCAATTTTATTACTGGCTAGAAATATAACCAGCCTCTATTTTTCATAGCGACGTGTCAGAACGACTGTTGGCGTGATAACGCGTCGCCACAGCATGCGTCGCCACGCTATATGATAGTATGTATGTATGTATGTAGTACGAAACATCTAATACGGTATGTCGACTTGTTGCCATGCGCAAGCGACTGTGTGACTCTCTCTCCAGTATTTTTAATTTTTGTATTTAATGAATATAGGTAATGAATATAAATGTCATCTTTTTCTTAAAAATATTCTTAATATTTTATTTTTCACTATGCCATATTTATTTCCTGTCTTAAACTATCCTTTTATGTTATATAATTATATAATATATTATTTTAAATTATTATTTATTTAATTGATAAAATTTTCGGTTTCCGTCTGTACAAAATAATTTCGATGTTTCACATCTGCCAGGCGTCCCGCAACGGCTCATAATTATTTTATTTTATTTTGTAATATTCATCATCATCAACAGATATATTTTCCCAACTTTGTTAGCGATGGCTTCTATTTTTTTCTCGATGAGGAAATCCGCAATGGATGGCCCTGGGGAGAGCGGATGAGAATAAGTGAGAATCGTACTGACTAAAACTTTTTTGCAAAAGTCGGTTTTATTTTTTGCAAATAGTTTTTTATTTTTCCATTTTCAGTTGTAATATCCTGTACAAATATTTGCCATGCATTATTTTACATTGATAACAATACATGTCATGGTAGGTAATAGGCAAGGCTTATCCCCATTACAATGGAACTTAGCATCATACCTGTCGAAATTTGGATGTACTGTACACATCTGCGTACCCCCTCAGAGCATACAGGCGCGATGTTATGTTATGAAGTGGTGTAAACACTATTGCTTATGTCCAGTCCATTTGCTATCATTTATTGAGGAGTTCCGTTGCCTATCTCCGAAGTTCTTCATCAGATCTTCACCCAATTGAAATGGGACCACTCCGAAAAACTACCCAAATCGCTTCAAGTGTGCCTATAAAATTTGAAGAGTTCTCTCTATTTCTCCAGAATGCCATCATCATATCCTGACTTGATGATCATGGGACCACCTGGAAAGTATACCTTTTCAAACATTAAAACAAAAACCAAATCGGTCCAACCATCTTCGAGTAATCGGGGAACATACATAAAGAAAAAAAAAGTTCTGATGAATTGAGAACCTCCTCCTTTTTGAAGTCGGTTAAAAACCACACCGGGTGTTCCCTCGCACACTTGCGTCGGGGACAGCGGGATCTCATGCGACTTCCACTGTTGTCCGACCAGATTCAGCTGAATACCAATAGTTACATGGAACGACTGCCTATTCAACCTTCACATCCCATTTACTGCGACACACGATACCCCACGGCAAGACTGGTTGTCAGACTCTCGGCCTTCTGATTACCCGTATGTTACTCTTACTACGTTAGTTACGGTTTACGGTTACTAGTTACGGTTACTCTTACAAAAATGTTCGAATGACAGCCAGGAACAACTACTTAACATGCTTTCCAGGACAGGAATGGTCCAGGTGTTATATGTAATTGCTGACCCATCCTCGGTCTGACCTCAGCAAGCGTTGCATAACCTTGAAAATCGACCCGTGCGTCTCTTATTTTTAACAATGAGCCCTCTTTCTCTCGTTTATTAAGCAGTGTTCATTATTAAATTTTGTTAATTTGGCTTTCTGTACTCAAGGGTACAAAAATATGTACCTAAGCATGTACGCACACGCTCATAAGATCAGTACTTAACAAAGGTTATTGGAGCTGTACGCACTTGCTCATAAGAGGAGCCGACGAAACGATAAAAACTTTATTACATAATATATGATATTACTCTTTTTATAGTTTTGACCTAGACCGAATTCTGTACTAGCACCAAAAACTTATAGGTATATTTCTATTCTATATTGCCAAAGTTCAGGAGAGTAGAGATTTTTGTGGACTGAATTCGTCGGCGACTGCCTCGATGGTTCTGTGGTCAGCGCGACTTTTGAGCATGAGGTCCTGGGATCGATTCCCAGTTCGGGCAAAACGTTATTGGGTTTTTCATTCAGGAATTTATCAGTAACGACCACGGAGTCTGGACGTACGCCCAGCTGATGAGAGTACGACATAGCCGTATAATAAACTCACTTAGCCACCATCATGTTAGTATTTAAGCGTTTTGGTAAAAAACTGTAAGCTTAGAATGTATTTCCGAATAAATAAATAAAAAAACGATTTTTTTTCTTCGTCTAAAGTGGAATTGTGAAACGGTTGCCTATAAGCTATGCCGTGGGAAAAGCATAAATGCCAGTCAGTAAAGAGGTATTGCGGCTGTTCAGGGTGCTCTAAATAAATATTGTGTGCATAATAATGTTTAGATGTGTTTCCGAAGGGGTGACCTGGTGTCCTGAAATATAAACCTTTATTATAATGTGTAAGACTGGTGCCTAAGCTAGACAGCTTAGGACCTAGGGTGGGTCGCGTTTCTAAGATAAAATCTGACTTGTGGGCGAAGATTATCACTCAGTAGGTGCCTGAAGACGGCCGTCGTAACCGAGGCAGGCCCAAGAAACGCTGGCGGGACGATCTGGACTTATTCTTAACGAATTGGTCGGAGAAGACAAATTGTAAATAAAATTGGAAAGCCAGGCCTTTGCCCAGCTGTGGGACGGAGTACGAAATCTAATAATGTACTTACCTAATAATAAATGGTTAAATTTAAGTCGTTTTAATCCTCTTAAGGGGAAAATCAGCTGTTCAGTACATTTTGACGAGGTAGACGAACATAAATGTACTGAACACCTGTTTTTTTCGCGATTTCAGGGTTGGTCCCATAGTAAAAGTTGTTCGTTATAATGAGTACAATGACCCCTTAAGAGGATTAAAACGACTTAACTTGAACCATGTATATTGTGGTAAGAAATAAATCTTTACCTTATATTATGTATCTTAGCACCGCAAATAATGTGTAATAAATTCTTAACACTGGGGTATTTTCCACTCGCTTGAGAGGAAAACATTAATACAAACTTTCGCATTCACAAAATTAATCAGTTATTTTGTTCCAGTGTTCAAACTTCAACTGAGCTTCCTCTAGGAAACAATGCTTCATAGTAATTCAAGGATTTTTTTTCCACAATCCTCCTTTATATACTTTACGTGAAAGAGCTCTTCAAAACTTTTGACAAAGGAGGTTTTTTTTATGAATACTTCGAAGTTTTTTCTTTTGCCTTTGAACAAAATTACTTAGGTTGTAACTCCGACTTAGTGTTAGAAACAGTCTGTTTTTTCTTTTTGAGACAAATACTAGAAATTCGCTTACATTTTAGCTTAGTTCGGGATTTATTTAGAATTTTATCTGTTCTTAACTGCCCTTGGATTACTGATAGAGAATGCCTTAGGTATTAAATCCACCTTTTAACGTATTTGTCTACAGTTTAAATAAACAATTTATGTAATTAAATAATTTATGCCTTGTTGGTCGAGTGGCAAGCGCAACTTTACCTTGAAAATCGTGGCTGTTGTTATTTAACCACGAGCTCCTTCAAGACACACAAGCCAACATAAAATTATACAAGGTGTAGACGGACCCCTCACAAAACCGTCAACCAAGCATTCTGTACATCAAACTAAGTAACACTACGCAAACATTATTGCTGGGAAACGACTTTTTTTTGGGTGAAAAATCATCTTTTACATTAAAACTCAATGCAACGCACTCAAAACATTGTGCTGATGGATGCATTGAATAGTAAGCGGGCCATGGAGGTATTTCAAGTAAAGTATAACCTTAAAAACTAGTTTAAAAAAAAACTTGTGATAAAGTTGGAGCTTTAACCAATAATATCTCCGTAACTAATAGGTTCCCGGGTATGGTTCAGAACAAAAAAAAATCACAATGACGAAAAAAACTAGAGCTTTTCGGCTTCTTTGCGGATATGTTTACACCCTTTATAGATGGAACGCTCTTTTGATTTCATCGTATTCAAAAACCTGGGAATAAAATAATAAAACTATCCGCAAAAACCAATTTGAGTAAAAATACTTACCATTGTGTTCAAATCTTCGACTTTTTAATCTGAAAACAGAAAAGTCTTTGTTAGAATATGATGGACACATTTTTAATAAAAATCTATTCTGCCAGCGAGACTTGCTGAAGCTGTGATGCTACCGTTAGTAAATTGGTGATGGTTTTTATAATACCTGTATAGTGTCTGCTCTTGAGTAGAGATGCCATAATTAATTGGCAAACATCGGTATATTGTAACACGTGGTTAATACCTCCTTTCCAATTTAATACCATAATTTCGGAACTTAAAAATCATTCCGCAATTCAATAACTGGTATTTATTTATTAAAACTTTATGCACAAGTAAAAAACTGTACAAAGGCGGACTTAATGCTTTGGGCATTTTCTACCAGTCTACCTTAGGGGGTATTATGAGCAGTGATAGTCTAGTGGTGTGATCCTTGGACTGCCAAGTCATAGGTCTCGAGATCGAACCCAAGACACGCACCTCTGATTTTTCAAAATTATATGCGTATTATACCTATAATTATCACTTGCTTCGGTGAAGGAAAACATCGTGAGGAAACCAGCATGCCTGAGAGATATTTCTCGACGTCATGTAAAAGCCAAGTCAAAGGCCCTTGGGTGGCATAAAAACTCTCGACACCAGGTTAGGCACTAATCACACGATAAAGAAGAAGAAGGGGGTATTATCTACAAGTTAAAGTTTTCTTGAAGTTAAAGCAAATAAAATCTTCCTATTCCGATCTCTGTTAGCAAGTTATAGAAAGTTTTATATGTAAGCAGTTCTTATATAATTTATTATATTATTGAACTTACAAAAAAAAAAATACAGCAAATACTTACAAAGAAATTGACATAAACTCCACTCGAATGTCAAAAAAAAAAAAACAAAAAAAGCGAAGCTACAGTCCCAGTCACAAGTCATAAAAACTTGTGATAGTACTGTAGTTGCCCATTCCAAAGCGTAGATCTCTATGGAGGAGAAAGGGCAAGAAACTCCATGGACTAAACTGTCGGGGAGTAGCTCACCCAACCCAAAACTCGTCAGATCGGAGGATCCTCCCTTTTCTACGGGGAACGAAGAACTTTATACCCTGTTCTTCATAAGCCTACACCCCAAAGTCTATCTAAAACAGTATACCAGTTCCTGTCAATAAGTCCTAAGTCTGAACAAACAGCAAGGAATCACAATATTTGAACTAGAACCTAGGTAAATCCTATTACCAGGCGAAGTCGAGTTTGCAACTTTTTCCAATCGGCTTACTGGCTGGTACTGTTGTGCAGAAAAGCGTCAACGTTCGGAAAAGGATTTTATTCTGTGCTCTGTTTTATAGTCCATTGCACGCTTTAAACGTTTTTCTGGATAGTTTAAAGACGGTATTATTGGAAATGTGTTTCTTTTAGTGGCTTTTTGTGTGGGGGTTAAAGCTTTTTATGCTTTTGAAGATGGGTTAGCGATTGACGG
Organism: Standfussiana lucernea; assembly: GCA_964057025.1. Classification (NCBI taxonomy): domain Eukaryota; kingdom Metazoa; phylum Arthropoda; class Insecta; order Lepidoptera; family Noctuidae; genus Standfussiana; species Standfussiana lucernea. The sequence goes on along the minus strand of OZ059808.1, from coordinate 10,939,502 downwards.
AACTTAAGTAGGTACTACCGAGTGCACTGATGGGCTACCACTTTTCACCCCTTTGCCCTGAGTAATAAGGTTGGAAAGTGGTCGACCGTCGCTGGGCTTGGTAGTACATCTTGTATGCTAGGTATTCGATTCTGCCTCGCTACTGTTAGCTATTAGTTTTAATGCATCATCATCAACGTCTGCCCAGCATTTCCCAACTATCAAAAAAAAGGTAAACATTTTTTACCTAAAAGATAATCATTTCTCGAAGTAAGATTTTGCCCGGGTATTAAGGTCCACCAGTAAAACAAGAAATTTATGGACTCCGCCAGCTTGAACGGTTTCATGATAAAATGGCTTCCGTATCACTGAACTGACTATGAATTCAAGTGAGCAGATGTAACGTCTATTGGAGATACCTCGGCAAACCGGCTGAATGTTGTGGATGCATCGTAGTACGTTATGATTTCTGCCCTCTGTGCCCTGAAAGTTTCTATCAAAGTGACTAATGCGCGTCACTGATGATGCCAAGGATGTAGTTCCATTGATACAAAGAAGAAGAAGCCTGCCTCATTGTTCTAGTGGTCGCGAACTCGACTGCTGAGCAAGAGGTCCTGGGCTCGATTCCCGGGTCAGGCAAAGTGCCATTAGGTTTTTCCGTCAGGAATGTCACGGTTCTGGATCTGTGCCATGATGATGGCAACGGGCTCACCCCCTCTTAAATAGGACTTTAACATAACGCGGTGAAATGTGGGTCTACTATTAGGCACACCTCTACCTTTGCCCTTTGGGGATTACAGGTGAGATGTTATGTTAAGAATAAGAACATCTCCCTTCCTTCTGGAACCCCGCCTGGTCACAGGCAAGGTAAATAAAATGCCATTGTTCTACCACTTTCTCCCACAACAGTACGTTTCCCCGCACCGCGAGCTCGCTAGCGTGTCCAGCTTAAATCTTTACAGAGACGCGTGTCGAACTGCCTTTGGTAGTGTTTCTTTGTCTAGCTTATTACTTTTTAAACAGAATATTAGCAGAGGGGTTATAATCTGTCTTTTATCATAAGTCTAAAAAAGCCACCAATGGAAAATAGTAAGTTCTGAGTATGAATGTGGGTGGGTCGCAAAATAAAAAAGTTTTCTGCAAAAAAAATAACTGACTTCAAAAAAAACAAACATTCAAAAGTGAACAAAAGTCGCCGACTTCCGGAAGCGCGTTCCGGAAGTCGGCGTTCTTGGAAGTCGGTTATTTCAGATTTTTTAGGTGCGGTGTGAGGGTATCTCACACAAATTCTTGTCGAGTATTCATTTTCCATTCGTAAATCATATTTATTTCTATTGGTTGTAAAAAACACTTTTGTACGTCACATCATGTTATGTTTTAAAACTAGATGGTTCCGGTTTTTTGCACCTGACTACTCTAAGAAGAAACAGCCGAAACAAACTCAAGAGTCACTGTCTCTTTTAGATACTTATTGTTAGTAAACCACGTAAGCTTCCTCTATACCACGAGGAAGTTATGAGGAAATAAACATTAAAAAAATAACCGACTTTCAAAAAAAAAAAACAAAAAAAGTTGAAAATAACTTTACTTTCGGAAGTCGGTGACTATTGTTTGTTTCATTGTCTTTTTTTTGCAAAAAAAGTTTTGATTATACCTTTTTTAGTTATCATATCGCATGCAAATCCTTGTCAAGTATCAATTTCGCCATTTCTTTTACTTGGATGACATATTTGTTTCCAGCTATTTTGATTTAAAAACCAAACTACTGAACCAATCTATTGGACCAATCGGAAAGTGTATCTATCCTTTCAAATAAAAGAAGAATTTTTCAAATCGGTTCATAAATGACGAAGAAATGAGGTAACAAAAAAAAACAAAAAAAAACAACCGAATTGAGAACCTCCTCCTTTTTTTGAAGTCGGTGAAAAACAGCCGAATTGAGAACCACCACCTTTTTAAAAGTCGGTTAGAAAGTATGATAGGACCAAAAACTGATAGACGGACTGTGTGAAAGATAATATGGCTAAAGAAGGAGTGAATCAGGATTAACACAAGAGAAAGATAAGATAATGGTCTTTCATGAGAATTATTCATATCTGCTGAGTCTACATTTAGGAATTAATTTAGCCTTCTATCGACAATACTGGAGTCGGCTTCCAGTCTAAGTGATTGCAGCTGAATTCCAGTTCTTTGCATAGAGCGATTGCCTAAATGACATCACAGTTACTGGTCTAACTTCTAATTAAGAGGCGTATTACAAAAAAAAAATGCGAAACTGCAAGGTTTCCTCGTTGAAATTGTATGTTATCCGTGCGTTGTTTGAAATAACAATTACTTGTTAAAAATAGTTCGTTTCTTCTACTACAATAATAATAAAGCGAATTTTAGATAAATTATTAATTTATTCAGTAATAATCATTCTCCCGATGCATGTTTAGACATAAACTCACGGAGCCGTGATTTGGGAGCTCTAATTTGTAGATTCTATTGATTAAAGACCATCAAAATATTTTTTTTTTATCTCACAAATATCCCCAACTTCAATAATGATTGAATACATTTTCGTTATATGGCTTTATTGTAAAGAAAAAAAAATTGAACTTAATTCAATTATTGACCGAAAAGACTTCGAAACAAGCCCCGAGCAGACTCGATTGTTTATATGGGAGTCGTTGCTGCAAGCTGTCTACCTCGGTGGTAAGCACGTGGCAGTGATTCGCGTGTATTCATGGTTTTAGGTTTAAATGATTAGAATAGGAATACTAACATAGGGGTAAGGAATATTGTTACTAACACAATTGAGTCGTGTTACTTTGTCGTTAAAGATATATATTTAGCAAAAGTCATCCTCAACATTCTCCTGCCCTCATTCCAATTTAATGTCTTTTTCTTCCACACTTCTCTATTACTCGTCATCTCACCAGACACCTCCTTTCTTGCCATATCATCCTTCACACAGTCCAACCATCGTTTCTTTGGTCTTCCTCTACTCTTATACCCATCCACATTCATACTCAAAACTTTTCCGACGACATAACAAAAATGTCTATAATCATTTTGTGTCTGGCGATATGTTATTTGATTCGTGTAGGCACAGATTACGCGGGTGGAGTCGTAGGTAGAACTAGTATGTAAATAAACAAGTAAATTCTATTTGCACCAACAAACAACTAACTCGACTTCAAGAGAATAATTCTCTTTTATATTTGTAGTGATGGAGCTCTTCAAAAAGTTCTGCTTACAAAGGGTTTACTTTGTAAATAGTTTTTTTTTTGTCTTTGACTTGATTAGAACCGAAAGTTTTGGGGTTAAAACAAAAACTTAGTATTTCTTTGCTGTCAAGGAATAATAGAATTGTTTATTCTTTTACATTTCCAGTTTGTTTTTTAGTACTGGTGCCCGTTGGTAAGACTGGTTGTCAGACTTTCGGGCCACTGACTACCTGTGACGACTGTCAAAGATCTACAAATGACTGTCGGATCAAAGACTTAGCGTGCATTCTGAGGCACGGAGGAAAATCAGTATGTAATGGCTGGTCACCCATCCACGGACCAATCTATGCAAGAACGGCTTAACCTAAAGATTGACCCGAGCAACTGTTATTATTTAGCAAAGCGAGCTCCTTAAATCTCAATTTACCTGACACCGCTAACTTAAAATGTGTTATGCATTAATTTCCAGGTACCAAAGCCATAATGATATTCTCTCAGTGACGAAATAATTCACCTCCGTCCGGAAAAAATATCGGATGCGTTTTAAAATTCATACAAAACCGTTCACATGAAACTCCATTACTTTTTATTTCACTTCACATTTTCATTATAATATTTAAACTACTGTTTTATTTGTCACACAAAACAAGACTTTGAAATAATGGTAGTAACTTTCAATTTTGCGTTCGGGTGACCCTGCAGAAACAAACAGGGCACAACATTGTCACTGATATGAAATAGAACCTTTAACTTTGATAGGTAAAGTTGAAAGTCGACTGAGAGTTTGTTGCAAAGAAAATGGGAAGCCGAGGGCTGATTCTTGCTGGTTACTACTCTAAAATACATCCTCTATGTTAAAAGGTAAGGTTCAAAATAAAACTTACGTGTCGAGACGTTGTTTCGTAGCCGCTGCGTCAACATTGGCCAAGTCATGTGTGTTGTGGACAAGCAACGCATCTGCAAACAAACAAAATACTATTATATGTGTATAGATATAGAATAGGTTTTACGTTAGTCTTGCATGCTGAGCTTGAATGAACAAAAAAAACACAGAGTACAAAGGTATTATTTTCTAGTTGTACTACTGGATAGGTTGAGGATTGTATAAAGGGACTTTTTTATGCTGTGTGTATCTATTGTTAAGGGAGCTCCTGGCTCTGAAAGGTTAAGCAGTGCTTGTCGAGGTCGGTCATTGGATGGGTGACCGTTACATACCGAGTTTCAGTTAAGCCTTCGGTCCCGCCTGTCATTTGTAGATCTTTGAACGCCGTTACGTTACGAGTTGTTCCGAAAGTCTGACAACCAGTCTTACCAAGGTATTGTCATCACCCAGTATCTGGGTTGTGAAGGTCAGACAGTCGCTTTATGTAAAATACTAGTATTCAGCTAAAAAAGAAAGGGCTAGGCAGATGATGTTAGGTTGCTGTGTTATGTGTTAAATTTAAAATGGATTCACCGCTGTGTTAAAAATCTGCCGTTTTTAACACAGCTGTTTTGTTTTAATATCTGACAAAAAAAACAACACTGGGTGGTCTAGAATCATTTAAAATCGAAGAGTGGGTTTTGGTGTACTGTCATATGTAATTTTTGACACGCTTTTATTAGATTCACCTGTAACTAACTATGTAAAAAAATCTTGAAGTTAAATTTGACCCGCTTCCCGGTTTACGATTGAGATGAAGTTTGGATGACTTGCATTTAATTAGCCAAGTGACGTAATTCTAAATCCAATATGGCGGACTCCCAAAGATGGCGGACTCCCAAAGATGGCGGACTAGTTATATATAAAGATTCCCATGATATGGGAATCAAATGAAACGGTTTGCTGGCGAGAAATAAAGTGACGTCATTCTAAAGCATGTTTTTAGTTTTTTTTATGACTTTTGGATGACTTGCATTAGTCAAGTGACAACATTCTAAATTCAATATGGCAGGCTCCCAAAGATGGCGGACTAGTTATTTAAAAAGATTCCCATGATATGGGAATCAAATGAAACGGTTTGCTGACGAGAAATAAAGTGACGTCATTCTAAGGCATGTTTTTAGTTTTTTTTTTAAACTATAGTTACTAAGTATTATTTATTGACGTTAAAATAGTAATGATTCTCAACCTTCTTTGAATAAATAACTTGCCATTCAGGTTATACCCTGAATTCTTAGTAAAAGTTTCTGTCACAAAGGTTGTTAATGTTAAGACTTTTTCAAGTATAAAAAAAAGAAAAAGATTTATTTGACGCAGCAACTTATTGTAGGTGTCAAAACCGCCTATGGGCAAACCCAAAATAAATCCACGAAATTCTCTAACGACTAAGAAACATCGTAAGGACTAAAGAAAGTTATAATATAGAATAAAAACATTTTCTATTAAGAATAAGAAGCTGATGTCGCCAAACTTTTACTTCTTTAGGGGTGATACACATAATATCATTATGTTTGGGTCGGCATGACTTGTCATTTTTCGGGAAAATACAAAGAGATTAAAAAGATTTACACCCGTATCTATAAACAAGTAAAAGTGATTACTTGAGTAAATGTCATTATTTAAGATACGATTTTTATATGTAGTTTAGTATTTGCATGGTGTTAGAACTGTAAAAAGTTATAATTCTTAAATTCTGCCTATTGCATAATAAAATTGCACAAGTAATTACTTAAGCTCGAGTAATTACTTTAACTTGACTATAGATACGGGTGTTAGAGTATAGGGCGGACATTGGGAATATTTTCATAGAATAATTTTGATCCCGAACATTTTCGATTTTGACACACGAATGCTACCTTCTGGCGGGCATGTGACACTAGACAGAACGATTTGTTACCAAGTTGTAACAAGATTTGCATTACGATTTTCTTCGTCTTGTCGCGTCTATCGCTCGTAAATGTTTGAATGTCTTTGGGAAAAAACAATGAGTCCGATCATGATTTAGCAATATTCTAGGTCCTTATAATAATTATTATAACAACTTTTCTAGTACACAAAAAAAAATGTTAATTGGCAGAATTTTTTAATATTTTGAAAATTAAATGAAAATGTGAACCCATTATTTCGTAACGTAATCAATAGACAATATCTTTGCCCTCCGAATAAGCCTATTTTTATCTCAGTTCAGGTTTTTGTACACACGTAGGGTATATTACACGAAAAAAAAAAAACAAAATGGCTGCCAAATAGCAGGAAAGTGAAAAAGTCTTCTCAAAATGGCTGGAAGCAGCTGGATAAGAATTGCCGAGAATCATGTTGAATGGCTTGTATTTAGAAAGGCCTCAGCAGTGGACTGGGCCGAACTGAACAAGATTCAGCGATAACAGAAGCCGAATTGTGTTTCCCGATCAGCACGAATGAAACCAGAATGTGTAGTACTGCTCCGGGTCGGCTTTATTGATCGCCAAATAATATCGAGCCGAAAGTCGATCCAAAAATAGTGTAAAAATCGCGAAAAAAAAAATAAACACTTCCAAATATTGGGTTTCTGAAAGCTCATTTGAAGGTCTTCGGTATTTCATTACCTCAAAACCGACAAGTCGTAACAAGCAAAGTTGTTATAATCCAAATTAAAGAGCTCTTTACTAAGTAACTTAACTCATTGTTGTTTGGTGAAAGTTTCGGGAGCTATTTTCGTGAGGTTTGCTTAAGTTTGTTTTGGGGAAAAAACGTATACGTAATGATTGGAAACTTCAAGCCATCAGGTCTCTTGGATTAGGTTCTCAATTCGGTTGTATTTTTTTTGTTTCTGTGTTTGTTACCTCACATCTTTGTCATTTATGAATTGATTAATTGAAAATTTCTTCTTTAATCTGAAAGGATATACTTTCCGATTGGTCCCATAGAAACTTTATTTAAAAAAAAATTAATCAAAATTGGTTCAATAGTTTGGTTTTTAAATCAAAATATCTGGTAAAAATATGTTATCCCAGTGAGTGTGTTATACGATAACTAAAAGGGGTAAAAAAAAAAACATTTTCACAAAAAAAATATCGACTTCCAAAAAAAATACAAAAAAAATGGAAAATAACTTTACTTTCGGAAGTCGGTGGCTATTGTTTGTTTCATTGACTTTTTGCTAAAAAGTTTTTTTCTCTTCTTTTTCTCACACACCATCGTCTACATTTCTCCCTTCGGAGGTCTGCTTAAGAAAAATGCAGTATCTGTGTATTCAAATATTATATGCGCACTGCAGGTTACCATCCCTACCCAATTCGCACTAAGCGTTTCCAAACGTCTTTTATTATGCGCACAGCAAAGGAGTGGAACTCTCTGCCTGCGTCTGTGTTTCCGAACGCATTTAACCCTAATCTCTTCAAAGTTAGAGTAAACAGGTTTCTTCTGGGTAAGCTCGCTCCATCGTGGACTCTGTTTCTGTCACCTCTGACCTAGACTAGAGTCAAGAGCAAACCTATCTTAAATAAATAAAAAATATAATATGTATGTTATTTTTCTGCGTGGTTTATTGTGTGTAAATAAATAGCAAAACAAATAAAAATTCTTGAATCAAAGCAATTTCAATGATGTTTTAGTCCGAATTTTGGTTGAAATAGAAGTCAGACATATTTTCCTGGAAGCGTCAGAAGTACATTATATTTTTCTTTGTAGAGATACAAATATAAGGTTTAGCTATTCATAAACGAAATATTTTCAGAGAATCATCTAACGACTGTAACGAATCCATTTCAATGGTTTTTTTTTATCTAAGTATATTTTCATAAATATAAATAATTTACAATTACTTGACCCACAAAATAAATACTGGCTCCTTATTTTTCAACATCCATTACGCTAGACTACTCATATTTACCTACTGTCGTTGAGGCGGTAGGGAGTAACGGTTTTATGCAAAATGTCACAAGAAAATTTAGAATTATAATAATTTCGTGAAAACAAAAATTACTTAGATAAAATTTCTTTTTTCGTTGCTATGGCGACTTCACGACATACAGAAGTTACTCTTAAAATACTTCGTGTATGTAAAGATAGACCTTATACGGATAACATGACACGTGAAGTGTTTCTGAGAATTTGTTACGAGAAAGCCGAGAAAAGCGAGTTTTGTCGAGTTTTTGATGCTTTTAGTTATCATACGTATCAAAACACGCTTTGGTAATGTAAATATTAGTAACATAATCTTACTATCACGCCAGAAATCCTCGAAGGGTTTGGCAGAGGTGTACCTAAATCTGCGACCACATTTCGGCAGTTGTTTTACCCCATGTAATAAAGAGACAGCCTTTTCACATCAACCGGGCGCAATTCAGAATTCCAGCTGCTACCGAGACCGTGAAGTTTTTGATGGAAAACAGACAATGATACTCTGCCCGAACCGGTCATCGAAGCCAAAACCTCTTGCTCAGCAGTAGCACCTGCGACTATTAGACTAGTGAAGCGGTACTTTTGATTCAAGGCTCAGTTTTAATCACCATATTCCTGCCCTTGACCCATGTGACTTTTGATCAAACTCAAACTCAAACTCAAAGCCAAGACCATTACAGGCACTTTTGAATGTCAAAACACAAAAAATAAACTAAGCTACAGTCCCTGTCACAGGGCATAATAACTTGTGAAAGTACTGTAGTTGCCCATTCGAAAGCGTAGATCTCTATGGAGAAGAATGGGCAAGAAACTCCATGGACACTCTTTTAAATCAATATGTTTTTACAATCTTCTGTTTCTTGCCGCAATCGCTGATGAAGACCTTGGTTGTACCCATTCTTAAAAACAGAACAGGGGATGTATCAGATAAGTCAAATTATCGACCCATCTCACTTGCTACAACAACAGCTAAGATACTTGACAGTCTGCTTAATCAGAGTCTCAGTGGGTACTTACATTTACATGACGCACAATTCGGTTTCAGGGCGGGGCTATCCACTGAGAGTGCTATATTATGCCTTAAGCATACTGTCAGGTATTACACGGACAGAAAGACACCGATATATGCCTGTTTCCTCGATTTGTCAAAAGCTTTTGACACCGTTGCCTATGACATACTGTGGCGAAAGCTAGAGGAAACGGGTATGCCCACGGAATATACCAGTATTCTTAAATTCTGGTATAAAAACCAGACTAACCAGGTGAGATGGGGGGATACTCTATCTGATGAATACAGATTGGAATGCGGTGTAAGGCAGGGCGGCCTCACGTCAACCGGCCTCTTCAGCCTATATGTGAACCAGTTGATCGAGGAGCTCAGCAGGACACATGCCGGATGCTACATTGACGGAACGTGTGTCAACAACATAAGCTATGCTGATGATATGGTTCTGCTGGCCCCCTCGGTCAACGCCCTGAGGACATTGGTTAAAATATGTGAGCGCTACGCGTCCGAGCATGGTCTCAGGTACAACACGCAGAAAAGCGAGGTACTGATTTTTAGTGCAGGCAAGCAGAGACCTAGTACAGTGCCTCCGATCATGGTCGATGGAGTGGCCCTGAAAATTGTGAAGACCTTTAAATACCTGGGCCATCTGGTCACGGAGGACTTAAAGGATGACCCAGATATAGAAAGGGAACGTAGGGCGTTGGCGGTAAGGAGCAATATGCTGGCCCGTAGGTTCGCTCGATGTACTAAGGAAGTTAAAATAACACTCTTTAGGGCATATTGCCAATCCTTTTACTCGAGCGGCCTGTGGGTTCGGTATACGCAACGAGCCTACAACGTCCTACGAATTCAGTATAATAATGCCTTCAGGATGCTGTTGGGGTTGCCGCGCCACTGTAGTGCGTCACAAATGTTCGCAAACGCGCGTGTTGACGGTTTCCACGCTATAGTGCGTAAGAAAGCGGCGTCATTATTTCAAAGACTGCGCGGTAGTACCAACAGCATTTTGCAAATGATTGCATCCCGCCACGACTGTCCCATACAGGCTCACTGGGTGGGAATAGTAACGGGAAGATTGTGACTTTTTAGAATTTTTTAGATTTTGTACTACTAACTTAGATTATAAGCAAATTGTTACTAACACTTATATGGATTCTGTCCGAAATAAATGGTTTATTATTATTATTATTATTCTCTTTATTTATTTATCATCTCATTTTTATACATTTTTAAATATTTCTTAATAAAAAGACATAAAAAAACATTTAAAAATATAAAAAAATAGTTGTCCGCCAGTATCGGGAGCAGGGTCCAAGCTACCGGTGGTTAGGGCTCCAGAGACAGGAACCTCCTCACAATGCGAGCCGTATCGAGGAGTACTGCCTTCTGAATCAGGCCCTTGATCCAACCGCCTAAAGAGAGCCTCGAAAGATGTTCGTCGAGGCTCTTGGCCATAAGGCCATTGGCCGTCACGACAATCGGCACAATGATAGCCGAGCTCACATTCCACATATCGACAACCTCGTGTGCCAAGTCAAGATATTTTAATTGTTTCTCTTTCTCAGCTTTCACGAGGTTCTCGTCATGCGGAATGGTAACATCGACTATCATTACGCGGCGCGCTAATCGGTCTATCACCACAATGTCAGGTTTATTGGCGACAATAGTCCTGTCGGTAATGATAGACTGATCCCAGTACAGCGTGACATGGTCTTTCTCGAGAACTGGGTCGGGCACATACTTGTAGTACGGTACCTCAGATTCCACAAGTTTATATTTCAAGGCGAGTTGCTGGTGAATAATCTTGGCCACTTGGTTGTGTCTGTGTAAGTACTCGCCGTTAGCCAGACGAGAACATCCAGAAATTATATGTCTGATGGATTCACCCGGACGGTGACATGCCCGACACACGTCAACCGTCCCGTCCTTCATAATATATTTCCGGTAGTTGTTCGTCAACATAACTTCGTCCATAATCGCACAAACAAAACCTTCAGTTTCCCCAAAAAGGTCACCGAAACGTAGCCAGGATACGGACGCTAGAAAATCTACATCGGGCCCATGAAGAGCCCGGTAGAAGCGCCCGTGAAGCTCCTTGCCTTGCCATACTTCCTTGCGGTCATCGGTAGTAAGTACTACAGGTTTGCGCCAATTCTCTTTAGCCATGGACAGTGGGGTAAGTCCCTTGTCCACTGCAACCACATCTCGGTGCATACCCACCTCAGCTTTTAAAAAATATTCCCTGAGACTGCACACCTCGCGATTGTGGAGGGTCTTTGCGTTTAAAAAGCCTCGACCCCCGCACTTCCGCGGGATGTACAGTCTCATCACCGATGATCGTGGGTGATGCATCCGGTTTGCGGTCAGCAGTGTACGGACTCTCCTATCCAGAGCGTCGAGTTCGGTCTGAGTCCATTTGAGTATGCCGAAAGAGTACATTAAAACCGGCATGACCCAACCGTTGAAGGCGCGCACCTTGTTCCCGCCTGAAAGAAGGCTATTTAATACTTTCTTCAGGCGACCGAAGAAGCGCTCCCTCAACGATTTATTATTATTATTATTATTTTACAAAATCTTGGTTACATCATTCATGTCGAGATTATACATGCATGTGAGAACAATGTAGAAAGACGTGCGAGTAAGAGCGTCCAGAGTAAAAAGACAAAATCAACAATTCAAAAATACAATAATCCATGGCAGCTGCGAGGTGATCTGATGATGATGAGTGGCTGTGAGATCGATCAGCGCAATTCGATTTTTTTTTTCAATCTACCCTGTTAATTGTCACGAAATCATTAATTTACACCTTTTTCTTTCATATCATGCCTCATCTTTAATGCTGTACTAAATGAACAGACATGTTTCTAAGATATTGTTATGAAAGACATAATACAGAAATTAAGGGTGGTGTTGTTTGTGGCTGTGTGTGGGGGGGGCTGCTGAGCATGAGATCTTGGATACGATTCCCAGTTCGGGCAAATTATCATTGGGTTTATCCATCAGAAATTCTCAGTAGCAGCCATGGAGTTTCGAATTGTGCCCGCTTGATGGCAATAGGCTCGCCCGCTATTTATTTATTTAACACTTCAAGCACAATGTAAAGAGGCGTACTTAATGCCATAGGCATTTTCTACCAGTAAACCTTTGGGTGATGCAGAGACAAACAACGGTAGGTGTGTTATCTGAAAATAACTTTAATCAAATACTAAACATAACTACAAAGATATATGAAATACTGTAAATATATATTAAAATACTATAAATATAATATATCAAAATATATATAAACATAACTGGCAAAATGTGGGTGCACTATTAGGTACACCGCGTGATGTTATGTTATGTGTTGTTTGGGGCTGTCTTTAAAATTGTAAGTACGAGTATAACAACACTTAGTAATTTAAATTAACATCAAAATTAGTGAGACTAGAGTTTATTTTACATAATAACATTTCACGTAGGCTTACTGCCCCTTAACTGGCAGCATACCTTTAGTTTAAAGAAAATCTCAACACCTGAATAGAAAAAAAAACCACCACCTTTACGTAATTATTTACGACACCGAGACGAAAGCAAACTAGGACAGCTTGAAGCTTCCTTTCAATTAAACTAGAACACTATAAGCACCCTCATTGACACGTTAATAAGGGCGAGAATCCCCTACACAAATACTACTGGCCACCGAAAAAAAAAACATATACACACAGAGTAAAAAAGTTCTCCACCACACAAAACAGTAGGGCAACGTATTCAGTCTGTTTGCATACGGACGATGCTCGGTGTTCATTAAAATGCATGAAGTGACGTCATGCGGGCATAGACTAGTGGTTGCGGTGCATTGTACCTATGTGGAGCGTGACTCAGTGAGGCGTGTGAACTCGGGAGGTAGGAAGATTGGGTTTGGGTGTAAGCTGAGAGTTTGGTTTCTCTCTGCATTTTTGTTATTTATTGGGATTTTAAAGGGTTCTTCTTCTTAGCATGTCAATGACAATTCAAATTGAGTCAGCCCAATATTGACGACGAGTTTGGCACTTTCGGTTGCGTCCTAAAAAAGGGTTAATCAAGTGTAACTATAGTACCTACATATACATTTCGCCAGTCATGTTTAAATCCGATGCATCAGGGGCCGACCCTAATATTGTCATCAACCGGGGACAAAAATAAAGCTGCAATTGAAAAATTCCTGATGGTAAAACTACTCGACTTTGGTTTTTGGGGGGAAACCTTCAAAAGGTGACTGATCTTTGGGGATAAGACCGGGGAGTGGGGGACACATGTTATCCTCAACGTGGAAACAGCACACCCAGGATAGTGAAGGTCTGGTAAGCCATCACCCCTTGGAAGTTAATGGAAGCCGAACCCAACATCATCCGCCTGGCTTTTTTTCCAAGTATATTGGGGTCTTCGTCCAGTCCAACACACAGCACACAGCACACAGCACATCATCTGCCTAGCCTTTTCTCAAACTTTGTTGGGGTCGGCTTCCAGTCTAACCGCAGTATCGGTCTTTTACAAGAAGCGACTGCCTATCTGACCTCCACAATCCAGTAACTGGGTAAGACGATACCCCTTGGCAAGACTGGATGTCAGAGTTTCGTCTTCGGACTATTAGCGACTGTCGAAGATCTACAAATGACAGCCGGGACCAACGGCTTAACGTGCTTTCCGAGGCACGGAGAAAACTAGGTATGTAATGATAATCACCCATCCATGGGCCAACTTCGGCAAGCACGGCTCAACCATGAAGATCGACCCATGTGAATGTTATTATTTAGCCACGAGCTCCTCCGGGTGCATATGAATGCCAGTACTTACTTAGAGAGACTGCCTATCTGACATCCACAACCCAGTTACTTGGTTGCACGATTTACCTTGATGTCAAACCCTATATGTTTGAGTATAGCTAGGCCGCTGAGTCATAGGTGCTCTTCGTGGACAAAAGTGTAAAAATAAATTTGAATCCACGAAGAGCAGCTTCCAAAAACATTGATAGGTGCCTTTCGTGGACTAGGCTACGTGCCATTCGGACGGGTGCTCTAGGTGGGCTACGTCAGATGAAACACCCAGCACCCACTCAAAAACAAAACACTAACACCACTTCTTCTTCCAATCTTTGCCCACTGCGCTTTTATCACCAACTAAGAGAGATTCTTTTACGACGTGTAATAAAAACAAGTTGCTGAACAAAAAAACAGTACTTTTTAGTTGAAATGGTTTCCGTATGCCATCTTACGTAAAGCGGAGTATATGTGAATGTTTTAATGGATTACGAATGAGTGTGTCGAAGTGTTTTTTCGCGTGCAATGTGCTTTGACAGTTTCGGGGTGAAATTCGTTGTGAATGCTCTTTGTTTTTCTTTAAGCGCCACCGCTTTTTTGGGTATTATTTGGTTCTTATCTATACAAATAAATAAAATTGAATTGTCTGTTTGTAATTTCAACCAAAATAACAGCATTACATTTTTACTAAATGCATGAGCCTAGGTACACGGTACATTAAAAAAAAATCCTTTTTAAAATTTTTGTCTGTCAGTCCGTCTGTCTGTTTGTTCCGGCCTCCGAAACGGCTCGACTGATTTTGACGGGACTTGCACTGGCAGACAGCTGATGTTACAAGTAACTAAGGCTACTTTTATTTTAGGAAAAGGATTAGGGTTCAGTGCAAACAAATTAAAACCCTTGAAATTGTTAACAACATCCGTTTCAAATAGGGTAGTTATATGTTTATAATAATTTCACGTGGACAAAGGTGTCAAAGTGGTGTCTAGTCGTCTTGTTGACCAGGTTTCTGTTACTGTTCTTAGTGATTCGTTTTTATTTTAGTTTCTTTTCGTTTTTTGCACTATGGTCCTAGTTTATCATTTGTGAATTCAAGTTACTGCTATATGTATAACCCAACATAGCACGTGTACGCCCTTTATGCCTGGTGGCTTTATTTATGCTTGAGCATCTATACTTAATATTATAAATGTGAAAGTTTGGATGAATGGATGGATGTTTGTCACTCAATCACGCCAGAACGGCTGAACGGATCTCGATGAAGTTTGGCACAGAGATAGTTTGGAATAGCACTGCTACTTTTCATCCTGGTAGGACGATCCCGTGGGTCAATTATCGAATTTCACGCGGGCGAAACCGCTGGCATAAGCTAGTATATTAAGGTTTTATTTTATTATTGGTGTGTGCTAGCTGACATGTCACAATTATTGAATGCAATTGATTCTTTGTTTATATATTTTACACGCTTATCTGCATCTAGTCCTTCTAACCTAACAGACAGATGTGTTGATGGGATTTTCCGCCACTTCTTCTTCCCAGCTAAAACACTAGGAAGTGGCGAAGGGCGGGCGTTTTGGGGGATTGTCTCTTGTAAACTCCACGTTCGAAAAGTGCTGATTATCAGCCTAATTTGAATAAATGACTTTTGTTTATGATTTTTGATTTTGTAGTATAAAGATGTGTAATTTAGTAATTGCTAGTAGATATTTTTAACACGAACTTAAACATCATAATCTGCTTAGCTTTTTACCAATTAGTTTGTTGGAGTCCAGTCTACTCCAACCGGATTTAGCTGACTACCAGTATTTTACAAGCATTGAAAACCTAACCTCGTGAAATGAAACATGTTTTCCAGGAAGTATTTGCTACCATTTTTATTTTCGGTGCTCCGGCACTCCGGCGGCAATCCGGTTTATTTGTTGGTGCCAGTGAATTTCAGGGACAGAAAATATATGTACGACTTCCTCTTTGGTGTAGTGGTTGAAATCACGACTGCTGATCATGAGCACCTGGGTTCGATTCCCAGGTCGGGCAAATTGTTATTGAGTTTTTCCATCAGGAACTTCTCAGTAGCAACCACGGACACTGGATTTGTGGCCTGTTGATGGCACTAGGCTCACCCCCTATTACATGGGACTTAAACTAATTGCGAAATGTGGATGTTCTATTAGGTACACCTCTGCCTAACCCTTCGGGGATTACAGGCGTTTTCAAAAGTGTTAAACGAATAACGAGGCCGGCTTTACTTACCAAAAACACCACTACACAACAAGCTGACATCTTATCTACATAAATACTCGTATAATCAATAGGTACATAACATGACCGGCTTTGTTAGTAGCATGCACAGACGTACATAGATTGACCATATATATATATGCTACCAATTAGCTTTAATAATTCATAATAGTATGCCGCTTCAACGTGTCTAATTGGTCTCGAGAACTGGTTGTTGCGTAGTTACGTTGACTGCATGGACACCTTTGAATGGTGACTAATAAGTTAGAACTTGTCATCGCCTTTGTCACGTAGTCACAAGTGCCTGCTGAGCTAGGGGTTCTGTATTTGCTTCGTCGGGAAAAGTGTTATTAGGTTTTTCTTTAAGTAAATTTTGAGTAGCAGCACAGGGTTTCGAAATTGCAGAGTGAGACTTCCTTACTTTGGTAAGCACGTAAAGTCGTTGGTCTTAAGCCTGCCCCCGTATTAACAAACGCTTCGATTCTAGAAGTCTTATGTCTGTCTCGCTCGCTTACGTTTAGCCAAAAAAAAGATAGGCATACGACTTCTTGAATATTAATCGAATCCAAGCGTTTGTAAATATGGTGGCTGATTTCTCTCCGGTATATGGAACACTGGTATTCAGCTGCACCCGGTTAGATTGGAAGCCAATCCCAACAAAGTTGGGAAAAGGCGAGGCAGACGATGAGAGACCATGGTTGCGTGTGATTGATTGCCGATTACAATCATTACTCGTAAAACCTAGTAGAAAGCTATAAGAAATAATTTATTCCAATATCTTAATTTAAAATCGAATATAAATACCTACAACCGAAATAAGCATTACATCTTTAATCACACACCCAATTGGAAATTCCGGAACCAATTTCCTCTATTTGTATTCGATTAAGGCTTCGTATACAGGGTGTTACTGAAATATATCGTGTCTATACATCAGCGTCACTTGCCGTAAGAAACGTATGAAGGAATTGACGTGAAAAATTACTAGTATTTTATCATAGAGGGAAAATATAATAACGCGTTTTTAGGACCACCTGTGTATGATGTTTTGGGTGGTGAGTAACGAGTTGCTATATGTTTCTGGTCGTTATTGAAAGAGTTGTGTTTTCACTACGACAATATCACTACATAGTATAAAACAAAGTCGCTTCTCGGTGTCCGTCTGTCCCTATGTATGCTTAGATCTTTAAAATTTTTGATGCGGTTTTTTTTAATAGATAGAATGATTAAAGAAGAATGTTTATATGTAAAATACATGTATATTATAGTAGAGAAAACATAAGTATCTACTTTGCACCCGTGCGAAGCCGGGGCGGGCCGCCAGTTAATAATAAAGGCCTTATTTCTACCGGAGTCACACGCCATTACTAAATTTATGTCATGTATGACAGTTACGCTTTACTCCGGCTGTTCGATGCCCAAGGTCGGGCAAAGTGTTATTGGGTTTTTCTATTAGGAACTTCTCAGTAGCAGCCACGGAGTCTGGATTTGTGCCCGGTTGATGGCTATAGATTCGCCCCCTATTACATGGAATTTAAACACAACTGGTGATATAAGAAAGAAAGAAGTATTTATTTGACTCGTATAGGAAAAAACAAAATTATTGAAAATAACATCATCATCATCATCTGCCCAGCATTTCCTTCCGATTATATTTGTTATATAATCGTATTTTCGAGCTACCCGTAATTTGAAAATCAAACATACGTCAAAAGGTTAAAAGTTATATTTTTCCGCTTCTAGACGTGATATCAATACAAAAAAGCCTATAGATATTTATTTTAGTCAACCTGACTATGAAATGATATGAACCAATTCAGATTTTTTTTTGTATTGAGTAATGTTATATACGACATAACATGAAAAAATATCGATAACACAAATCGATAAACGAACAACTCTCAGTAGCGAAGTAGTGGTACAGCTGCTGAGCAACAGAGGGCGTTTATTGAAATTTATGTAAATGTTCTAGAATATTATCTGAAAATTATTGATTATGTTCTAAATACTGGATAAATATTTACGAAAATAAACTGAATTCAAGTCCACTCGTTTTACCATAGCGGGATTTGCTATAACGCAAAGCGCAACAGTAATATTTTTTACAAAATATTTTTCCTATGTCACATACATGCGACCTGACAAGCGGACGTCTCACACTAGTCTGATTGACTTGTTACTAAGTGGTAACAAATCTTGGATAACGATTTTCTTCGTCTTGTCCCGTCTATAGCTCGTAATATTTGAATGTCTTTGCCGGCCTATGATAACGAATCGATTGACATCTCATTCATCAAAATCGCCTACAAAATTTTAGGCACTACGGTGGAGTACATTTTGTTTTTACAAAAATAGACTGCTAAAATCATAATACTTCCTTTTGGATTTACCGTAGTCGGGTAAAAGTTATGAACAAACAGACATTTTGATCATAATAATTGTATGTCATAAATCATTCTGTAGGTAAAATATCTTGCTAAATGAATTATTTATTAATAAAATTATTATTATCTTTAATTTCGTATAATAGAAAGGTAAGTAGAAATAGCCAATCAATGGAATGTGTTTGAGCGTCAATCAGATTTAATATAATCTACTTAGTGCTAAGCACGTAGTGATTATGTGCCCGCATAAGCACATAGACTATAATTATCGGATATATGCGTCAAATTAGGCTAATTGGATTATTTTTTAGAAAGACTAAGAGGATACATTATAACAACCACACGGGTGGATTTTCAAATCAAGCAGCGCTTGCCAAGGTCAGTCCATGGATGGGTAACCATCTAGTTCTGACTTTCATCCATGCCTCGAGAAGCTAACGCACTTCGTCATTCGTGGTCTGGCTGTCATTTGTAGATCAGATTTGTAGAGGCAGATCTTTAACAGTCGTTAATGGTTGTCAGTGACCCAATAGTCTGACAACCAGTCTTGCCATGGGGTATCGTATTATTCAGTATTAACTGGGTTGTAAAGGTCAAATAGGCAGTCGCTCTACGTGTAATACTGGTATTCAGCTGCATACGGTTAGACTGGAAGTCAACTCCAACATAGTTGGGAAAAGGCTAGGCAGCAGATGATGATGAATTGTTAAGCACCTATCTGCGTCAGTCTTCATGGTTCATGGACGGCTCAGATCTCAAGTCAGCGTCTCCCCACAGACAATAACCCACCTTCCATCTTGCAGCGCATCCCCGCTGTCATCTACGCTACCTTTTAATTGCATCAGTGAGAGCGATATCCGCAAAATTTGGCCCAAACATTTTTTTCTTTTGCCATCGATACGCTAAGAAGAAGAAAAATCCGCCATATTTCTGCATGAATAATCAATGATTGTAGTTTTTTATTTTATTTTAAGACCATTTATTACCTCACATAATCTGCCCAAGACCATGTCTGGATTTTAAAATTAAAAGGCTAGATACAAGGTGTTGCTTTGCATCCTCGTTAAATTCAAGGAGGTAACTATACTAATAATTCTCGACCCGAATCAATAATAAAATGGGTAGGTAATTTTTATATTTTTTTCTTAATATCGGAAATCGATAAGTGTACAGCACCCGTTTTAAAACGCGACCCATCTAATACTAGCCCTATAACCGCGCTTTCACACACACAATCAAACGCAGACGTTTACTCGATAAACGGGTGATTCTCCTCTTTTGAAAAGGAATTCATTCTGAAATAGTGTCAAATTAAAACAACTAAAAAAAGGCAGCGTTTATTATTATTGACCAGGTACCGTGATTTATATTGATTATTTACGTCTTCTATGACAATTCCCTTAATTTTGACAAGGTTTCAAAACTACACCTTGTATAGTCAAGGCTAGACATAGTCAAATGTAGACACACATTTAACGAAAGCCAAAATTATCTGCTAGTAACGAGACAATTTTAGATATAGCTTTAACAGCAATTACCAAGAACACCAAAAAAACTATACACGTGTAACTCCAGTGAAAAGTTATCAAAATAAATCTTTAACATACAACTTAGAAACACCACCAATCTCTCGACATTATTCCATAATAATAATAACAACATTTTAGGCGAAAATTCCTCTTCTAGTTGATAATAATATAATATAACAAAGTCGAATATTAACAAGAACCAATTTGGAACCTCAAAAGGATTTGCGGAAAGATTTCGTCGTTATGTTTAAGTACAAAGACTTCCTATGTTATGATTTTATTATGTAATATACTAGGAAACCCCTCTGTTTGGCACAGTTTTTATGACCTGAAATAAATCGGAGATTTCTTCAATCTTCATATCTAGGTGTATCTAAGATTTTGTAACAATATTTTGATTTAAAATAGTGTTCATTGAGTTTCTTGCCCATTCATCTCCATAGAGATCTACGCTTTGGAATGGGCAACTACGGTACTCTCACAAGTTATTATGTCCTGTGACTGGGACTGTAGCTTCGCTTTTTTTTAAATTAATATTTTACACACTTAGTTTGTCCGGAATAATGCACCATTCATAACCTCGTGCACTGCGTTTAGCGATGCAACTTGCATCAAGCGAAACGAGTTTCTTGGACCCTTTCTGCGTGTTTTCTCACTCTGCAAGTCATGTCAAGGTGACTCACGACTTGCTCTACGCCATTTCTTTCGTTTGTTTTTTCCACATAGTTTAAGATCCCGCCTCACATTCACTCATCTGCTTACGTGTTTAAGTAGTAAAATGTTCTAATAGTGAAATCCGCATAAAAATATAGAGTAGTTTTGAAGAAAAAAGCAGGTCACACCACAAACAGATTTTGTATAAAGAAATAGACGCATAGATAAACATTTACTTATGTGTATGTTGTATGTGTTTGCTTACGAGAAGAGGGAAGGAAACGTTTGGTCGTGACTGGGAACAGATTGCTGATTTTTTGTGCTGTCGTATGTAGCATAATGCGATGGTTTTACGGTTACAACGAGAAAGGATTTATTTACATATTTATTCGGATTTCCAATAAAGAGTACACTGATAGGTACAATATACAAGTTGTAGTTTTGCAACCTCGTCAAAATTTAGGAGGTTGTCATAGAAGACGTAAATAATCCATATAAATTACGGTACCGGTAATAAACGCTGATTTTTTTAGTTGTTTTAATTTGACACTATTTCAGAATAAAGCTCTTTTCAACAGAGGAGAATCACCCGTTTATCGAATAAACGTCTGCGTTTGATTGTCTGTGTGAAAGCGCGGTTATAAGGCTAGTATTAGGCGGGCTGCGTTTTAATACGGGTAGTGTACACTTATCGATTTCCGATATTAAGAAAAAATTACCTACCCATTTTATTATTGATTCGGGTCGAGAACCATTAGCATAGTTACCTCCTTGAATTTGACGAGGATTGCAAAGCAACACCTTGTATGTAGGTCACAATAATTATACAAAAGATTATTTTCCGTGTGCTCCCACAATTACAGGAGACCACAGCATGCACATGTAACATCAATTGACGGAAGTGTTTTGCATCGATTTTTAACCCACGACCAAAATAGAGGGGTGTTATAAAATTTCGTTTATAAACTTGCTACACCAAGAAAAGAGTAAATACGTATTATACACGACATGTTTTGACTAAAAAACAATGATCTCAACTTGAATGGGTTGAAACGCGGAGTTGTATCTAACTCCTTGCTTATAGCTTATAAAAAAACTTGTCTTCAAGGTAAACACAATATCATCATCATCATTCTCTAAACTGATTGTTACAGCTCACAGACTCAGATCTGGACACATACCATGCAATAAATTTAATTTTATGATGAGGAAGACTGACTCACCAAACTGTGAAGATTGTGGCGTATGTGAGGATCTATGTCATTTATTGCTGGAATGTGTTCGATTTGAGTCTGGGAGAACATATCTAGCAAATGCGTTTGATTTAAACAGACTGGATGTTAGCACATTCAATGTGATTCTTAGTCAACCCAATTCTAAAGTAGCAAAATGTCTGTTTGAATTAATGGCATCGAAGTAAATTTTAATATTTACATTTTTTTTGCATAAGCTATTGGCAGTCAGATGTCTTCTTCTTCTCTATTATTCGTCATCGCAGCAGTCACCTCCTTTCTAGCCATATCATCCTACACACAGTCTATCCATCGTTTCTTTGCTCTTCCTCTACTTTTACACCCATCCATTTCAGATTCAAAAACTTTCCCCACAACATTTCCCTCATTCCTCCTCGTTACGGGCCAATAAAGGTAAACACAATAGCTAACAATAAATGTCTAAAAGAAAGTCAATACCAACAAGTTAGAAACATGTTTTTCAATAAGTACACACAGCTCCATTAAGTGCTTACCCCCCAAAATACATGTGCGTTCAAATTCGTGATGGGCCCAAGTTGGTTTTTGTATTTTGCAAAAACATTTTATTATAATTATTAAGCGCGCAAATGCAAGATACAAAAGCAACCATTCGTTTTGTTAACACGTTGCTCTACAAGTCTACAGAATCAAAACCATTAAAAAATACACAACATAAATAAAACTTAATTCCCACAACCCAAAGAACTTCAAAAGATTAATTAATCCCTCGCATCTCACAAACGCGCGTATCAAAGGATAAAACCAAAATATTGCAGTATTCTCAACTTCTGACTGCAATGATAATATTGTACGGAAAAAAATACAGTAAAATAATATAGTGGTTGGACTCATTAAAATTTGTACAGACCGATGCGTTTATGAGTATCGTTGGAAACAAAGCCGGGTTTATGGTTAGTAGAAAATAAAAGTTTTGTTTTTTTTTTCATCTCATTTTGACGTTTCTATCCGTCATTATGCGAGGTTGCAATTTGTTTTAAAGGGAAATAATATGGTGTAGTAATTGGATGTCGATTTGTGTTTTGTTTTTGTTTCTTATTTTATTAGTTTTTTGTTTGATTTTATCTTTGTTTGATTTTTAATATCAAATAAAAAGGGAGGAATCGGTTTTTAAAATAATTGACTTTGGAAGAGACCGTTAATGCCTGAGTTTCGTACGATGATCTTTATCTGAGTAGGACACCGACCTCATGTAATTCATCATAGTGCCTAACCTTTTCCCAACTAGGTTGGGGTCGGCTTCCAGTCTAACCGGATGCAGCTGAATACCAGTATTTTACATACAGCGACTGCCTATCTGACCTCCACAACCCAGTTAGTACTGGGTAATACGATACCCCTTGGTAAGACTGGTTGTCAGACTTTCGGGTCACTGACTACTTATATGTAACTCGGTATGTATGGGTGGTCACCCATCAACGGACCAGCCCAGGCAAGCGCGGCTTAACCTAACGATAACGGCTGTCATTAAAAAAAAAACTTTTCTGGTTTTAGGCATTTTTGAACTTTTATTTATTAACAAAGGTCCACTACCGGTATCAACTAGATAATAAACTTAAATTTCAGTACAGTCGCGCCGAAAAGCCTTTTTAAACTGGCATCAAATGATTTAATCTGGGATTTTTCATAAAAAAACTAAAAATCGAATTAACTCAAAAACTACAGAATTTCGCTAGAACATTTGGGGGCTTAATTTGTTGCATTTTAACCCTACTATGACGTCCTGCAAGGAATGAGTCGAGTTACCAGAAACCCTAAAAGAAAAACAGAAACATATGTAGCAATAAGTTAGATAGTAGCTGTGCATATCTCAGAAGATAGTAATATAAAAGTTGTTCATCTTTCTAGGAGTATATAAATATGATATTTATCTAGTGAAATAGAACATAAACCCATAAATTTGTCATCTTTTTCTCCACGAGTAACCAAAGAGGTAATAAGTATCAACATAACTAGTTTTTAGGGTTCCGTACCTCAAAAGGAAAAAACGGAACCCTTATAAGATCACTTTGTTGTCCGTCCGTCCGTCCGTCTGTCAAGACCGTTTTTCTCAGGAACGCGTGGAGGTATCAAACTGAAATTTCTATATGATACTTAGTTCTACTGTCCCTGGAAGCTGTAGAAAAATCAACCTTCTAAGTCAACGCAATCAAAAGATACAGCCACTTAGGCCGCAAATTTCCGCAAATTTTCGAAACTCGCACGGGAATCAAAACCTACAGGGTACTTCCCGTGAACTTAGAATCTTGAAATTTTGTACGAAGTCACGTCTTATAGTACAGATATAGGAAAAATTACGAAAACCGTAAATTTTTAGTTTCGTCATATAAAAAAAAGTTATATACCCACAGGTTTGTACGGAACCCTCGGTGCGCGAGTCCAACTCGCACTTGACCGGTTTTTTTTTCCACATTTTCTATTACTTTGTCAACAATTTGTCTTGCTCGCAACAAATCAGCTACAATTGTTGTCTGGACGGCCCCAAATTGAAATCCAAATTCAATTTGAGATGAAGAATGTTGTTTTGAGAAATAATGTTGTTTGTATAATTCGCTGAAAGTTGATAAAATAATTTGATAGTCTGTGACTCCTATAGCTAACTATAAATAGCATGAAATAAAGGTGGTTTTGTCTGTTTGTGAGACTACTTTTTTTTTCTTATCTAACGTATGTATCTAACGGAATCAGATGTGGTTTTTCCTATAGTTTAGAGAATTTATTCTGGAGGGGTTTTTTGTATTTTTTTTTTTATTATACTAAAAATGCTTGCGTTTGGCCGCAACTCGCTTGATGTGGAGCGATGACGCGATGAAAATCACTGAATCCATAAAATTAAAAGCCATCGATGCCAGCCATGTTCCTTAAGGAGCGAGATTAAAACCAAAATACCCGAATTCACAGAAACAAAAGACATAAAATATTTTAATGTGCAGAAAGAACAATGTTCATTTATAGTTTTTATTTTTAAAATCGTCGCTCAAAACGTGTCTATTGGAAACGTGGAACATTTGCATCCCCGTATTTGCCTACAGTGCGTTAAAAATTCGCTCATTGATCCGTTTATTTTGTTTTTATAAAACTGAAACAAAATATGACTGCCTCGTTCGCTTTTTGTTCGCAATCGCGAATGTTGAGCAAGAGGGTCCTGGGTTAGATTCCCGGGTCGGGCAAATTGTTTTAAGGTTTTGCCAGTATGAATTGTATACGACAAAAATAGGATAACATCAATACTAAACATTTGAGTAAAATCATGAGCCTAACCCCAATGTGATGCACTCCTTTATTAATTAAAAGTTTACCACCAGGAGATTTTCAATAGCAATTACAACCACTGCCTATCATTCGAAATTGAATCCTGAAATGGTCATTCATTCAATATCGTCAATACCTTTCTCATTTTCAATGCAATTAAATTTTAATTAGTTTTTGATTCAATTGCACCAGAGTGAATTTGTAGCTTATAACCGTTTTATAGTAATAGTGCTTTATATCGTCGCAAAAATTCTATTAAACGTGGAGGGAGCATAAAACGTTAAGTTCTGGTTCTCTATAAATAATGAAGTATTGCCATGTAAACACCTTCGGCTGATTATAATAATGATTTTTGTTTTGCAGATTATTCTTTTTTGAGAGTTTTGTGCAGAAACATAGGCTCCACTAGGAAGTCACTTTCTGGGACGGATGGAAAGTATCGATCGTGGAAATTTGAACTTAAAAGACATTGAGGTCCTGTTCGATTTTTAACTTTCGGTGGTGAAACCTGCGTAGCTAATCCAACAGACAGCTCTTGTCCCTAACGGGGTTTAAAATTTTCGCATTCGATATTATTATGAGCTGATCAAATTAAAAATTTAACAGTAATTGTTTTTATTTCGTTTTTCTTGTTGAATCTGATGTAAGTCTTAATTTTGAAACTAAATTACAGTTATTTTTTTAAACTGACATGGTCTATAAGACTATTATTGGTACTAAAAACGGACTTTTTAAAATGATCACTCAAAACAAATTGTAAAAAACTTTTTTTGCAAAAAAAAACCGACTTCCAAAAAAAGCACTAAAAAAGTGGAAAATAACTTTACTTTCGGAAGTCGGTGACTATCGTTTGTTTCATTGACTTTTTTGCCACCGACTTCCGAAAGTAAAGTTATTTTCCACTTTTCTAGTGTTTTTTTTTGGAAGTCGGTTTTTTTTGCAAAAAAGTTTTTATTTTACCCTTTTTCGTTATCGCGTCACACACAAATCCTTGTCAAGTATCAATTTCGCTATTTCTTTTACTTGGATGACATATTTTTTCCAGCTATTTTGATTTCAAAACCAAACTGCTTAACCGATTTCGATGAAATCTCTATGGGACCAATCGGAAAGTAGATCCATTCAGATAAAAGAAGAATTTTTCAAATCGGTTCATAAATGACGAAGATAATTATGAGGTAACAAACACAGTGTTAATGATAAATTAAAATTATGATTTTCAGACCATGGTTGAATATGTAGTAAATAAACTTAAACTTTATTCTAAAACCATCCTCGCATAATCATTTGATGACAACAACATAAAATAAACAATCCCTTTAGAAGTAAAAACTGAAAGAACTTACAAAACAATTTCTGCCATACGCAAAAAAAAAAAATGAAGCCATATTAAGATTAACTCTAAACGCTTTGACAAAAGCTTTGATTCCATAACAATCTTCTTAAACTCCGTCATCTAACTCATCACTCAGAAAGCATAAAAGCTTCTCCTTAACTCTTACAATTTGCCCGAGATGACAACCGGTTAAGCCTTTGTTTTCTACAGCTAAGGCCGCCATATTTTTTATTTTGTCTCTCGCTTTGCTAAGGGAAGTGAAAACGGTTTGTCTTTCTTACTTCGGCTAATTGAGTTCGTTATGATTGCGAGGAAGTTTGTCGGTTTTGTGGCGGTGTTAGTGTTTTTAAATGCAGCTGCTGTGAAGTTTTGTTACTTATCTGTACGGGTTTCGAAATATTATGTTAATTATTACGTTGTAGTAGAAAAACTATATGTATTTTGAGAATATGGAGGAGCTC
Organism: Standfussiana lucernea; assembly: GCA_964057025.1. NCBI lineage: Eukaryota > Metazoa > Arthropoda > Insecta > Lepidoptera > Noctuidae > Standfussiana > Standfussiana lucernea. The sequence continues at coordinate 10,912,595 of OZ059808.1, read as the reverse complement.
GTGGCTAAATAATTACAGCTGTTCGGATCGATCTTCAAGTTAAGCTTCGATTGCCTAGGTTGGTCCATAGATGGGTGAACACCCATTACATTACGAGTTTCATTCGTGTTTCAGTGAGCACGTTAAGCCGTTGGTTCCGGCTGTCATTTTTAAATCTTTGACAGTCGTTAAAGGTAGTCAGTGGCCTGAAAGTCTGACAACCAGTCTTACTAAGGGGTATCGTATTACCAAGTACTAACTGGATTGTGGAGGCCGGATAGTCAGTCGCTCCATGTAAAATACTGCTAATTTACGGCGAGAACTGAACTCAATTCCAGAAAAAAAAGTTTAAAAATGTTTTGATTATTGGATTATGCATTGGCGTAAGTGTATCGTTTCTGAAGGAGCATACTTTGAAGGAGATAAAATAACTTTGGATGAAAAACTAACATTTTGTGTATTATTGATCATTTTCCGATACTTTCTTGACAGAGTAGCAATTAATGCTCCATGTAAAAATATTGGTATTCAGCTGCATCTAGTTTGACTGGAAGACGACCCCAAAATTTATGGGAAAAGGCTAGACAGATGCTGAGGAGAAAAAGAATATTTCGGTCAAGAGGCGGAGAAGTTTTTGTGTTATTCAGTAACTGAGTTGTAGAGGCATACGCTCCAAGTAACATACTGTTATGCACCTGCAAACACTTACCCTGAAAGCCAACCGACGAGTACGGATAAGACCAGGTAGGTGGCTTTAGTAAAAAATGGGTTCGTCAATATTAAGGGAGATTGCAATCATGTTTTAACTATTGATCCCAATCGACAAATTAACCGCAGCTACATTGCAATAAAATTATCATGATCGATAGACGGATGATTAGTAAATATTCGTAATAACACAAACGAAGGTGTCACTTGAATCTCTTGTCGCTCCTAGTTTGAATTCTAGTGGATGCTGCAGGGGTGTACCAGTTCTCCAGTTTTGATAAGCCCCGTGTAATCGGGAGCGAGCTTATTGCCATCAAGCGGGCACAAATCCAGACTCCGTGGCTGCTAGCTACTGAGAAATACCTAATGGAAAAACCCAATTGTATTTTTGAATCGTTGATTTTATCTTTTTACTCTGGACGCTCTTGCTCGCACGTCTTTCTACATCGTTCTCACATGTATGTATAATCTCGACATGAATGATGTAACCAAGATTTTGTAAAAACATATTGATTGAAAAGAGTGTCCATGGAGTTTCTTGCCCATTCTTCTCCATAGGATCTACGCTTTCGAATGGGCAACTACAGTACTTTCACAAGTTATTATGCCCAGGGACTGTAGCTTAGTTTATTTTTTGTGTTTTGACATTCAAAATGGTCTAATTGAAATAAATGCTTTGAGTTTGAGTTTGAGTTCAATGACACTTTGCCCGATCTGGAAATCTAACCCAGGACCTCATGTTCATCAGTCGCGCTTGCTACTACCACTAGACCATCGAGGCTAAATAATAAAATTCTGTGTTAAATGATTCGTTTCAGGCCACGTCGAATAAATCTCTCGAATGAAGCCCAAGAAGAATGAGTCTCTTGGGGCCAATTCTAGAAACCATTGCTTTTGTTTAGTAACACCTTCACTGGAGAAGCTAGCTAGGCATAATCAGCTTATTATAAAGATCCCACTTTTGGAACACAAGCCTCCATGCTGAGGAGATGGATAGATTTTGGAGTATTGGATATTTGGGCGAGCCCGATGTGAGTTGGTGGAAATCACGTCTTCGAAAATTTGGTACTGGGGCAAGCCAGATCTCATTGTATGTCATTTTTTTAATGTTTTTGGCTTCGTACACGACCAATTTAGTCTAATGACATCATCATCATCTGCCAGGCCTTTTCCCAACTATGTTGGGGTTGGTTTCCAGTATAACCGGATGCAGCTGAATACCAATATTTTACATGGAGCGACTGCCTATCTGACCTCCAAAACCCAGTTAGTGCTGGGTAATAAGGTACCCCTTGGTAAGACTGGTTGTCAGACTTTCGGGCTACTTACACCTGTAACGACTGTCAAAGATCTGCAAATGACAGCCAGGACCAACTGCTTAACGTGCTTTCCGAGGCATGGAGGAAACTCGGTATGTAATGGGTGGTCACCCATCCACAGACCAACCTAGGCAAGCGCGGTTTAACCTGAAGATTGATCCGAGTGGCAGTTATTATTTAGCCACGAGTTCTTCCCAATTTAGTCTAATGTATGTCTTATTTGTAATAGGTAGACAAATTAAAAGGTGACATAATTAATGTCACCTTTTGCTGCATGAAACTTGACCAATTGTAACTTAAATGGAAGAAGTCACTGGCTCTTGAAATACGGATACTCTAACCTAGCGCTGGAGCCAAGGTTTCACATTTTTCTGTAACCTGTTTTTATGGCAATAAAGAAATTTATTTTGAATCTTAATTTACTTTTATATAATTTTGTTTTATTGATATTTTTGGAAAACACATCATTTTTTTTTGTCCTGTGTCCATTTCTTTTTTAAACACATGTCATGGTTAGAGCCCACGACTTAAAACCACCACTGCTCAAAAGCAGGTAAAAGACTTTAATTAAAAACCTCTTTGGAAAACGCAATTAAAAAAAAAAAAAAAAACAATCATGCGAGTATTTGCACATGACGTCATTCATACGAAAAATCATTTAAAATGAATCTTTATGAAAGGCAGGCACCAAACACAAATTGGAGCAGCAAACTTGATCCCGAATTAATTTCGTGGCATAATTAAAACTTTGAACTGGCTTGCAAAATTGAAACGCTGTCATTCCAGTACCGGCCTGTTGTGTGGAAATTATTTCGTGAATAAATATAGGTTTGTGTTTACCTGCCCATTGTAATGCGGGTATAAAAATGGCGGTGTAGATTGCTTTTTATTAAAATTACTTTCCTTGTTGAGTAGAGTTATAAAAAATACCATTGATCAAAATGCAATGGACGATAGGTCCAATTTGCATGGTGTGTTAGTTTAAAAAAAAAAACTAACCGTTGCCCGCGTGGATATATATATTTATAAATACGAGTGAAAAAAAAGTAGCCTCTGTGCTATTCCAAACTGTGATCAATCTCTGTGCCAAATTTCATCCAGATCTCTTCAGCCGTTCTGGCGTGATTGCGTAACAAACATCCATCCATCCAAACTTTCGCATTTATAAAAGTTGTAAGATGTAAGATAATGGCTGATAAATGTTATGTGTGTTGTTGTGTTGCGGTGATGTTATTGTTGTGTGTGTGTGTTGTTGGTGTTGCTGTGTGTGTGTGTATGTGTGTGTGGGTGTGTGTATGTGTGTGTGTGTGTGTGTGTGTTGTGTGTTGTTGCTGTGTTGTTGTGTGATGTGCTGTGTGTGTTGTTGTTGTTAAAATTTGAGTATTGTTTCCTATATCGTATGTGCATTAAGGGACAATAATCTTTGGAATGGACGGGAGGCTGATACAAAAATAGCTGGGAAGCGGCTTGGCAGATGATGATGAATTTCAGACCCAAAACATGCAGCGCTTTTGCCTAGCCACTTCTAAACTTCTAATAGAATTTTATGTGTTTTATCTCTTCTGTTATTATTATTTTAATTAAGACATGACTGTTTTACTTACCAATATTCAAGGCTGACACTGATGCGAGGAAAACTAACACTTTTCCAACCATGGTGGATGATTCTGAAACAAAACAAAAACGGTCGTTATATGTACATTCACGAATATTTTGGTTGTCTTTAGAAAGTTTGCAAATAAATATTTTATATTGTAAATTTCAAGATTATTTTTTTAATAAGCAATCTATATTATTTACAAAATAATCTTGAAAATGAGGGAAAGTAGACGTCTTTTCAATGCATAGGCATCGGCTTATGCATTGAAGAGGCATTTACTTTCACTCATTTTATTTTATTTCAAAATAGTAGCAAAACCTGTATTAATCAATAGCTGGAATTAATACTCCTAGATCAAACGCGAGATACCCAGTTACCCCAGTAGTGCCAGTTGTCATAAGTATATAGACATACACACATCATCACACACATTTACAGACAGACACCCACACCGTACAGATACTCACCCACACCGTACAGATACCCACACGCACATAGATACACACTATAAACTTTAACGACAATTAATTAGAGTCACTCTTTGATTATCTTATTATTTTTCTGTGTACTTCGTAATTGGCGTAATGTTTAGTATAATCATTTTATGTTTATGTACTGTCAGCTGTGAAGCTACCTATCATAAAATAAATAAATAAATACAAACAAGAAGTATTGTATGAGTTTTTTTTTTTTGTCTAACATATAGCTATCAAAGTTAGATTCTATTCACTGATGGCGCCAAAAGTACAACTTGCAAGTTAGGCAGGCCAGGGTTCATACGAAAATATCCAAACCCTTTATAAGTTCGTACTTAACACTTCTGAAGACGATTGACTTTAGAATCCTGCGCTGTTCATTTGTTTGCTAGCCACGCATTCGCGCGTACCGTGGGTCATGTCACGTCGCAAAGGACGATTTCGCCTACATTATCACTCAAGGCGAAGTTAAATACACGTGCGTAGTTTAGCCTCGGGCTGCTGTGGAGGCTTTACACGAGCCAGTATATTTAACCCATTCAATTCAAGTATTCACATTTCTTTTATTTTCTTAACTCTTTAAATGTTTGGTTACCTATGAGGCTATGACATACATAATGACTTTTTAATGGAGAAACATTGTCTCCCAATTCATGGGTGAAAACCTAGTCTGGGAGCCAGGGGACTTATCTGTGGGACATCATGTTGTACGATGTACTTTAAGATGTCTATAACAATGTTGATACTGTATTGAAATAAAGAATTTATTTATTTATTAACTAGTGACCCACTCCGGCTTCGCACGGGTGTAATGTAGAAACTAATGTTTTCTCTACTATAATATGCATGTATTATATATATAAACCGTCCTCTTGAATCACTCTATCTATTAAAAAAACCGCATCAAAATCCGTTGCGTAGTTTTAAAGATCTAATCATACATGGGGACAGACAGACAGCGGGAAGCGACTTTGTTTTATACTCTGTAGTGATTCACTACCGGTACCAAACACCGGTTATCGGACACCTGTGTCCAGTAAAACTAGACGTTTGGCGTTTTGTCACTCGACGTAAGGGTAAGTTTTAGAATAAGGCGTAGCTTTGCTGAAATTCATGCCACATTTTACTGGCAGTTACGATTTGGACTCGTTCCTGTCTGATTGGCCAGAGAAGGCAAAACACTCGAAGATTTGGAAAGGAATGGGAGAGGCCTTTGCCCAGCAGTGGGACAGAATGGGCTGATAAAAAAAAATACTACCTTAGGTTGTTAAATTTATTACCAGGCCAACTAGCTCATCATCACTATCTTCCTGCCCTTGTCCCATGTTACTTACGGTTGGCGCAACACTTCGTTTCTTCTATTCTCCCCTTTCGTCCGCCTTCACGTTATCACTTACTATCATTTATCCTTTTTATTTCATATCATTCCTCACACAATCCATCCATCGTTTCTTTTAGTTTACTACCTAAAGGTATGTAGAGTAGAACCCCTCTCACATCGAAAATTTCATCGGTAATTTAAAAAAACTTTTTTGCAAAAAAAAACCGACTTCCAAAAAAAAAACACAAAAAACTGGAAAATAACTTTACTTTCGGAAGTACATATGTGAGTATTGTTTCTTTCATTGACTTTTTTTGCCACCGACTTCCGAAATTAAAGTTATTTTCCAGTTTTTTCTGGAAGTCGTATTTTTTGGCAAAAAATTTTTTTTTTACCCTTTTTAGTTAACGTATCACACACAAATCTTTGTCAAGTATCAATTTAGCAATTTCTTTTACTTGGATGACATATCATTTCCAGCTAATCAGATTTAAAAAACCAAACCACTAAACCGACTTTGATGACATTTCTATGGGACCAATCGGGAAGACCTTTTCAGATAAAAGAAGAATACATTTTTAAATCGCTTCATAAATGATGAAAATATGAGGTAACAAACACAAAAAAAAAAGAAAAAAAAATACATCCGAATTGAGAACCTCCTCCTTTTTTTGAAGTCGATTAAAAAAAAACCGCGGTGCCATAAATTTTGACCTGACTGTTTTTACAAAATTACCGTTGTAATATTTTTATTTGGGTTTTTCCGGGGGGTTCAGAACGATGTACTGAATACGAAGTGACCATTTGTGCGTCGATATCCCTTCCACGATGTATATTTGACTATGCGTCTTGATAAGAAGTCATAAGTATTATTTTAGTTACAGCAATTTTTAAATAGGTATTTCGACTAGAATGGCAATATTATTCAATTTATAACCATATACAAAGGTACTTAAGGTATTGACTTAAACATAATGTGGGTATACCATGACAAAACTCTGCCTAACCGTTCGGGGTAATCCAAGCGTGACGTTATGATGTTATGTTACTAACAAAGAATTCGTTTCTAGCTGCTAACTCAACTCGCTTTATAACCGACTTCAAAAAAAGGAGGAGGTTCTCAGTTCGGTTGTGTTTTTTTTTTGTGTTTGTTACCTCATATCTCCGTCATTTATGAACCGATTTGAAAAATTCTTCTTTTATCTGAATGGATTTACTTCCCGATTGGTCCCATAGAAATTTCATCAAAAGCGGTTCAGCAGTTTGGTTTTGAAATCAAAATAACTGGAAAAAATGTCATCCAAGTAAAAGAAATTGCGAAATTGATACTTGACAAGGATTTGTGTGTGATACGATAACTAAAAAGGGTAAAATAAAAACTTTTTTGCAAAAAAAAACACTAAAAAAGTGGAAAATAACTTTACTTTCGGAAGTCGGTGGCAAAAAAGTCAATGAAGCAAACAGTAGTCACCGACTTCCGAAAGTAAAGTTATTTTCCACTTTTTAGTGTATTTTTTGGAAGTCGGTTTTTTTTTGCAAAAAAGTTTTTTTTCTATTCGTTGGCAGTGGTACAGGAGCCTACCCATTCACCCTAAAATTCAAAAGGTCTATTTATAGACAAATGACAATCAAATATGGCATTCGATCGTTTGTCCTCCGCCTGAACCACTACCGAATTTGGTCCAGAGCACATATTATACCAAGTGAATACAATACCTACAGATATCGTAAAATGGAAAATGGCTAGTAACGTGTTAATATTCTGGTAGTTGGTAGCGAAACAATGATAGTTTGGAGCGCGAACCGCTATTGTGTATTGATGTTCTGGGTATAGGTGGGAATTTATTGCGATGTAATATTGATAATTCTGTAATATTCAAATAGTTTACACACGTAGTGAAACTTAAATGGAGGTCCAGCGCACCCTGGATAGGCAACTCTTTTTACCATGGCATGTGATATTTTCAGTATAGTTCGCGCCAATATAAGAGACGAAATAGAATTTTACATAGACATAATTTGACTCCGAACTCAAGTCAGCCGTAGCAAAGACAATCTCTACAGATGGGGGTTCATGGACAACTCAGACCTCAAGTGTGTGACAATAGACCACCTTCCATCTTGCATTGTATGCCATGACCCCTGCACACTTGACGGTCTTATGACTGCATCAGCGAGCGGAGTACGCATAGCTTCTTTCTTCTTTATCGTGGGGTTAGTCCCTAGCCTGGTGTCAGAGTTTTTATGCCGCCTAAGGACCTCTGACTTGGCTTTTACATGCCGTCGAGAAATATCTCTCAGGCATGCTGGTTTCCTCACGATGTTTTCCTTCACCGAAGCAAGTGATAATTATAGGTAAAATACGCACATAATTCCGAAAAATCAGAGGTGCGTGTCTTGAGTTCGAACTCGAGACCTCGAGACACCACTCACATAGCTGAACTTGGGCCAAATATTTTTAATGAAACTTTATCATCGACACGCCAAGAACATATTAACATAATGAAAAAAAAAACATCTATTGTTAATCACAGGGCTCCCCAAAGAACGGGATAAGCTTTTAATTTTTGTTATTTGGACCAAACAGCATACAAAAATATAAATTATTAACTGGCTCAAGAGGGAAACTTTCTTCAATGTTTTTCTTCCGTCCCAGATGGATAAATTTATACTTAGCTCACGGAAACCTGTCATGATGATATACCTTTCGAGTTTTTAGACGTTTCTTCAACTACAAATACTGTGGAAGAGAAAAATGTTGTAACTTTTACTTAAATTTGAGTTTTGTTCGATTGTATCAATCGTACATTGATTGGATTACAGAGCTGTCAAGTAATTCTTGAAGTTGATAAAATAAATGCCACGCATTTGGATCAATCAGTGAATGATTGTATGTAAAACATATTGAAATCACTGAAACAATGACTTTGAATCCCTATCACCGGAACATTAACTATATGTAAAAGACCTTAGAATTCATTTTCTTTCTCTACTTGATTTATACTGCTTGAACAACGAAGTCTCACCTAAACTTGAATCGAAAAATCTTCAAACTTCCTTATACGTAATGATTCTGCTAATACCACTCCAAGATCTGCTTTACGCAGCTATACAGAATGGTAAGACACTTTTGCACAATGAAACATCAGCAAGTATTTAAGACCCCAAAATGACTCTCAAAATTTGAAGATTACAAGATACCTTGCAAATTCCATTGCCTTCGAAACCCGAAAATTCTCAAAACCTTCGTTACATTCATGTGAAAATCCGTAAAGCTTAACTTTTCCAATATAACGTTGGATATCAAAGTAAACAAATGTAACAGTAAAAAATCTTGTTCTTAAAAAAGTTTGAGCACGTCTTAAGCTCCTAAAGTAATGCTTAACACGCACTTAAGGGTCGCTTTCGCAAGACATCACGGTAAGTTGGTTCAACACTTGATGTTACTTGAGTTAATGGCAACAGGAGTTTTTACTCTGACGGCAAAAAATCTAGGAATATTTCCTTGGCTTAGAAATGACGAATCTGCAAAGTTTTATGACACAAAGGAAAGTATAGAATCAGTTCTGGTAATTCTCGTTTTAAGGGAAAAACATGTAGTCTTGGAAATGTTTATGAATAACGTTGTCGTTAGATGTTTCTACAAGTTTATTTTTCGTTATTTGTCGTCTTTGTTAACATATTAATAATAATATCGCAAACATTTCAGAAAAATATTTAATTAAAAGTATTACGTTCATACAATGTTCATATAATAATATGTTCAACTTATTCAATATTTTTTTTATATTTTCATGTTTGTATCCAACTTTTAGTAGCCGAAATTTAAAAAATACAGCGAAATTACTTATAGTGAGGAATTATAAACATATTTTATGATTAAAAAGTCAGAACGATAAAAACTTGTTTCGTAGTGATCAGTGAATTTGATATTTGATAACTTTTATCTATTAATTAATACAGATATTCCGAGCTGAATTAGTTAAGCCTTCACTTTGATTGATAGGCCATAACTAATTAGAGAATTTAATGATACGTCACATATTATTACAAGTTCCTTCATTTACGTACTAATAATAGCAAATTAAGTACTATAACAGGAATAAAATTATTACACAAATTCAGCTACAAAATTTAGTAAAACCAAATCTTTTTACCGAACGATTTTTCAGAAAGATTACGTCATACATGGTCCTAACTTCGGTACTTTTACGCTCGTAGCAAGCAACCCAATTCCTTATTTTATGTCTCTCCCCGCTGTTGCGTCAAATAAAACATTACGTCTAGATATAAATTTCAAGAGCAAATGTGACCAGTTACCGTGACCCCTCAAATTCATCTCAGTCTTAATATTTGCTGTTTCATCTAACGCCTTTGATAGACCAACTTATGATGGATGGTTTGCTTTAGCATTTTAGTGGTGGCCCCGCCTGTCTAAGTTTTTAGGGTTCCATCTGAATATCTATTACAAAGTTGAATAACTTTGGTGAGTTACAAAAATATGAATAGTTTTTGGAAATTTTATGAGGGGTGTCGCAAGGTTTATGTTTTGGATCGGGCTTATTCCAAAGTTCTTTTGTTCGTTCGTTATTCTATGGAAGAGCGTGTAGAATATTTATAAAGTACAAAGTATTCAGTCTGGTGTGTTACTAGGTACGTTATAGTGCTTCTCACAATTTATAAAAATAATCCAATTAAGAGGTTTTAAGGAACGGTAAAACAACATTATTATAATTCGGGTATTATAATTCTTGTATACGGACGTTGGGCCGTAATATGATTATTTGAATACACAAATTCATTACCTACTCGGTTCAAAAATATTTTAAACGCTTTGTTACTGCTAATATGTGTGATGTTCATGTGTAATGTGTATGGTCCCAGTGTATTGTTATTAAAGTAATCAAAAAACAGCATGCTATAAACTTTATAATGTAAATAAACAAAATGTTTATCTGCTTTCTTCTTTATTATAGCTCATAAATTATTCAGTGCACTTATTTAAAAGTATATAAAGGTTGGTCTAAATCACAAAAGACACACGTAAACTCTTTGTTTTAATGGTTGCAAGCGCTTATGTTGTACATGAGGTTCTGTTTTCGATTCTCTATTGGGTTTTTAAATTGGAAACTTCTCCGTAGCAGTCATGGCGGTTGATTTGTGCTCTGTTGATGACAATCTCTGTTACGTGGGACATAAACAAAACCGGTGAAATGTACCTAATAATACACCCTATTATTAGGTACCTTTACTTCTGCCAAACCCTTTGGAGAAAACAGTTATGTTGGTATGTTTTCTAGTGAAACTCACGAAACAACAGATTGCCATCGATATTTACTTACTCCTTTTTGCTTCGTCCATGTTCATACATAAAATCTGAAAAAACATCGGTTCGTTTTGGTATTCCAAGCTACATAGCAACGTTTTTACGATATATGTACAGTTTCGTTATTACAAGTTTGAGTTGCAACGTTTTATCCGGGTCCCTGTTATTGGAGCTAGTTTTTGCCAAAAACAATGTTGTAATATCAGGTAGCTGCTCGATTTAAAAAGGTACAAAAACACGTTACATATTGTTGTTTGTTTTCATACTAAACATTATAATAAGAGGTGGCCGCTCGATTTTGAAAGTTACAAAAATTTATAATGTGTTTTTATTCTAAAAACGAATTAAAATTGATAGGATTTTAATAATGGACATACATTTATAGTAGCAACAACTAAGAGGTAGAGAGCCGCACGTTCAGCCTAATAAAATAAGTAAGCAACAACAAAACTACTTTTAAAAACGAAATCGCAGACTGGAAAAACATATGTATAACAAATATATATGGAGCATAAGGCCCACTCCCAAGCATAGAAAAGAGGCCAAAGTTCCAGCAGTGAGAACAGGACAGGCTGTATATGCATTCAACTAACTTCATTGTATTATTATCAATGAAGTTAATACGAGAAAAGGTGCTTATCGATCTCAGTATTCTAGACAACGCAGTTCTTGCAGCCAAGAAACATTCAAAACGAAGTAACAATCCCGAAACCGCCTCTCCTTTAAACCAACTCCAAAACATAAAACTATGAGATATCATAAAGCATATAAAACTAGACGATATAAGACGGGTCAAGTTGGGTTGATTTTACGATGTCATACTTTTATTAGACTTCCATAGAGGGTATGAATTTTTGTCTTTATATAGCTCGCAAGTTTGATGTGCGGGTTATATTAACATTAGATGTGTAGGTTATATTTTTGTGTATGTTTTTATGTTTATTGCTACATCTAGACTTGTATGTTTATGTGGTAAAATAATAGTGGGTATTTCAGTCATGACAGGGTCGATCTTCGAGGCTACATAATGCTTGCGTGGTCGGTTTGTAGATTAGTAATCAATAGTAAAATTACACTGCCGTTTATTGTGAGATTGTTCATTATTGTGAGCTCATAGATAGAAGATATCCCGGTAGTGACAGTGTAAGTTTAGTTATAAACCGTGAAAGTTTAAAACAAACAACCATCCGAACACCATCCGTAACATACTGGGTCCCTTCCGTGCCTCGGAAAGCATTCATTGGTTACTAGGTGGGCTGCCATGCATAGATTTTTGACAGTCGTTACGGGTAGTCAAAAGCTCAAAAGTCCCCTTGGGACTCCGGGTATCGTGTTACCTAGAGTGCTAAGATCAGCAATCATCATCATCTGCATAGCCTTTTCCGAACTATCAAAATCAAATTTTAATTCAAAAGTCATTTATTCAAATTAGGCTGATAATCAGCACTTTTCGAACGTCGAGTTTACAAGAGACAGTCCCCCAAATCGTTCGTACTTCGCCACTTCCTAGTGTATGTTGGTCAGGTTATACTGGATGTGTATAGCTTGATGTATACCTGTCTGTAGATGCCACAAATATTTTATTATCGTATTTAGTCAACTATATAGATAGAATGAACAAGTACAAAAACTATTTTCAACAAAAAAAAAACACGCTCGCTGGCTTCTATTAAATTCAACCACACGTGACAAAAATTCGTCATGGTGAAGAGGGAGAAAAAAAACCCTCACTGATTCCGTTCATTTTCAGATTAATAACGGATGCTGTGTAATATGCAGGGTCCTGTGAGAATTGTGTGCGTATTAATTTTGCAGAGTAGTGTGTTAATATGTTTCGTAGCCATTGGATTTTTATGTCATTTACACTCGGGGGTGTTGGATGTTTTTCTGTATATAAGATTTTTCTGCAGAAAAAGTCTAACACCCGTATCTATAAGCAAGTCAAAGTGTTTACTTGAGTAAATGCCATTTTTTTAACATACGATTTTTATTATGTAGTTTAGTAATTGCTTGAAGTTAGAACTGTAAAAAGTGAGAATTCTTAGCTGCTTTCTTTGACGTTCTTACTTCCTTTAAATTCTTGCCTATTGCATAAAAAAAATTACACAAGTAATTACTTAAGCTCAAGTAATTACTTTCTCTTCTTCTTTATCGTGTGGTTAGTGCCTAACCTGGTGTCAAAGTTTTTATGCCGCCCATGGGCCTCTGACTTGACTTTACATACCGTCGAGAAATATCTCTCAGATATGCTGGTTTCTTCACGATGTTTTCCTTCACCGAAGCAAGTGATAATTATTCAATACGCACATGATTCCGAAAAATCAGAGGTGCGTGTCCTGGGTTCGAACTCGAGACCTCGAGTAATTACTTTAATTTGACTATAGCTAGTCTTATACAGTAAAAAAATCTCTCCTTATTGTCATCACCTTCCTGCTCAAACTAGGTCTGTCAGCCATCATCTTCTTCCTGTCCTTGTCCCATTCTACTCGGGGTCTCAGTTCTATCAGCCCAATATCGGAAAATCTTTAGCTATTCCTATTAAGCTTTTTTCAAGGTTCATCCTCACGTCATTGGTAGACCTTGAACCAACAAAAATCGCCCCTGAGGTCTGTTCTGCGACGACACATTGTAAATTTGCTGCTATTGGCGACAAATAGACTGTTGGCTGCACTACCCACATCATCATCACCGAATGGCTTGCTCAAACCACAAAAGTAGTGTCGATTGATTTGTACGAATAAAACGTATTTTTGTAATTACTGGCTTATGGCCGCGGCTTCGCCTGCGTGTAGTTCGGTAAGTGTCCCACGGTATTAAGTATAGGTATTCTATGTATGTGTTATTCCAGGTTACAAATTATCTGTTTGCCAAATCCCATCTAAATCCGTTCAGTAGTTTTTTGCGTGAAAGAGTATGAAACATCAATCCATCCAACCAAACACAATGAAGTGTTCACAAAGTTTCGAATTTTTTATTAGTAGTAAGTGTTGGTCTACTGGTCGCAATCACGACTGCTGAGCATGAAATCCTGGGTTCGATTCCCAGGTCAGGTTAGTGGCAACAGGCTCTCCCCCTATTACATGGGACTTAAACAAAACTGGCGAAATGTGGGTGTACTATTAGATACACCTATAGGAGACATCACAGAAGTATGTTTTCAAGAATATTCTAAAACACTAAACCAGCTTCCCAGCATCACTCAAAAAAGTCTCTCCCGAAAATAAATCGCAAAAAGCAAACAGACGCTAAGTGAAACCGAACCCCTTTGGACAAGTGATCATGATTAATTGCTCGCTCATCAATAACGTTGTCAACGGCGAACGATTAGCGATAGATGGCGCCACATCTATACGGGGCTTGTTTCAGCGTTAATCTAGGAAACGCGGAGGATTTCGGTGTAGTGTTGGGTGTAAATGGTTTGTTAGAGTTGAATGTACAGGTCATGGATATCAATAGGCTGTGGCTAGTACAAGAGTTATCTTACACCATCACTACTGTAACATGTGTGCATGTGTGTTATACTGTTCCTACTTCATCATCTGCCTAGCCATTTCCCAACCATGTTGGGGTGGGTTGCCAGTCTAACTGGATGCAGCTGATTACCAGTATTTTACATGGAGTGGCTTTTTTTTGGGGGTGGGAAATCATCAAATGACCTCTCCCGCTCTGGGTGGAGCGGGAGGTCGTGTCAGACTCTTACTGACTAAAACCCACCCGTGTTCCTTCAGTTGCCTGTGCCAAGGGCCACAGTAACTGTTTTGAACAAACCCGCAACCGTGGTAGGCATTGTCCTAGTGGACCCCGTCAGTTTGTGCTGACATCTCTTTCAGGCGCGAGTGAAACACAACGCACCATCGACCCGGGAACGCGCCATCGACCCGGGGGCTACCTATCAGACCTCCACAACCCAGTTAGTACCGGGTAATACGATGCCCCTTGGTGAGGACTGGTTGTCAGGCTTTCGGGCCACTGACTACCTTTAACGACTGACAAAGATATACAAATAACAGCCGGGACCAATGGCTTAACGTGCTTTCCGAGGCACGGAGGAAGCTCAGTATGTAATGGGTGCTCCCCCGTCTATGAACCAACTAAGGCAAGCACGGCTTAACCTAAAGACCAACCCGAGTGGCTGTTATTATTTAGCCACGAGCTCCTCTCGTTTTAAAAGTATTTAAGCATAATCAGCCAGTAGCGATCCCACTTCTGGTACATACCCCAAATCGACACCTGCAAGGAATAACATCGTAACTAATATTTAGCAACTTTAGAGGAGAGCGCGTTAAAGATTTAAAAAACCCTTTTATTAACTACAGTTGATTCTCACTTACAATGTTTTGACACTTTAAAAATCTTTACGTAAAGGGATTTAGCCGCAGGGGTGAGTGCAAGAATATGATTGTAACTCAAAATTGCCTAAAAATGACTTACGATGTTATTCCTTGCAGGTGTCGAAGTATCTCTCAAACAGCTCTCATAAAAAGGAGGATAAACAGGAGGACTAAGCTATAGTCGACTACTGCCAAAAATTATACAATCTTCATTCCTTTCCTCCTGGCAATTATCTAATTTAATTTCATATTTGCTATTCGTATTGAGTTCCCAATGAAACATAAACATATTAATTATCCCGTTTTTAGTGTTAATGACCATATCAGTTTAAAAACTTACGTTAATTTTAAGAATTCAACATTTTCTCATAAGATACATAAACATTTTAAGTCTCCTCCACATAATTAAAATCCTAACTAGAAAATACAATAAGAACAGTACTTGAGACGCTAGAAGACAATATACCCGATGCATTTCTGAAGAGTCTGTTGAAGCCACTTCACGTTCTATAATGCTTCGCCAAGGTATAATAGAGCTCTCGTATCTCATTGTTTTGTTATAATTAGTTCAAAGTTCAAACTTCTTGACGTTGAAATTTTTATTCGTTCGTTACGTTCAGCAAAGATTTAAATCTAAACATCATATTCCTGCCGGTCCGGTCGGTGCAACACGTTTAAACTAAACGCAAAGATTTAAATCTAAACGTGATCATTTATGACGCGGATTTTGTGCGTGTCAAAAACTGATCACTTTTCTGTTTTTCTTGACATTCTATTAGTATTTTGTCTGGCTCATTCATGCTGAAATCTATCGTTTGTTATGTAACGAGCACATTTGTTTCAGTATAAACTGTGCCTACAAAGGACGGTGTTTTAACTATTTGTTTCTTTTTAATCGACTTCTCTAAAAGAAGGATGTTTTGTATTCCACCATAATCTTTGTCTTTTCATTTAAGTACACCTATTTTACTGGTCCGATTACTGGCCCGATTTTCATAATATTTTTTTTCATTTTGTGGAAGCTCGCGCGGTGGTCCTATACAAATGTATATTATAGTTTATGAGTTATCTTCTATAAAACGTATTTTTTCTTCTTTGTCTATGGTGACGACATGAGGATATAATAATAACGGCTCGTTACAAAGTAAAACTAAATATAAATGACAAGAATTTGTGTAGGATATCTTAATTAAAAAACTTTTTTGCACAAAATAACCAAATTCCAAAAAAACACAAAAAAAAGTGGAAAATAACTTTATTTCGGAAGTCGGTGGTAAAAAAGTCAATGACAATCAAACAATAGTCACCGACTTCCGAAAGTAAAGTTCCACGTTTTTTTTTTGCGTTTTTTTGGCAGTCGGTAATTTTTTTGCAAAAAAGTTTTCATTTTACACTTTTTAGTTATCACACACAAATCCTTGTCAAGTATCAATTTCGCAATTTCATTTACTTGGATGACATATTTTTTCCAACTATTTTGATTTAAAAACCAAACTACTCAATCGATTTTGATTAAATTTCAATGGAACCAATCGGGAAGTATATCCTTTCAGATAAAAAAAGAAGAATTTTTCAAATCGCTTCATAAATGACGAAGATATGAGGTAACAAACAAAAAGTACAACCGAATTGAGAACCTCCTCCTTTTTTTGAAGTCGGTTAGAAAGGGTTATTAATCTCATTATAGAACGTAGGGACATGACTGGTTAGACTAGCTTAATAAATACGGCAACATTCGGTAATGACGTCATTCACGGTCGCTTATGGAATTGTAACTTGAGATAACCATAAGATTACACCTCGCACCCGTAAGGGCTCAAGTCAACATTTTTGTAAAGTTTGATTTTGAATGCTAAGGGCACAAAACGATATTATCTACCGGCTACCGCTGACAGAGAGAGAAAAAGAACATTAACGACTCGGTTATCTCTCTCACACTCCCCCCGCTCGTCTCCCGTTCTTACTGCAATTCAGAATCTTTAAACACGTATTCCCAAAAAACTACTTTTTTGTTTTAAGCCTTTACGAGTATATTACTAAGGGTGTGAGCTCCCCTAAAAGTATTGAAACTCGGCCATACATGAGGTGTAGGGAAAGTTGGTGGAAAATTAAATTCCCGATTGCGATAAGTCCACCTACCAATTGTGGGCGGGCGGACATATCGCATCTTATCAGTTTCTTAAGTAAACCTGTAATGCCTAAAAGTCAGAAGTGTACCAGTACACCTACCAGGTACGTTACAAGTTGTAGGAAGCGAGCTTTATGCCATCAACTAAGTACAAAACGACACTCCGTGACTGCTACTGGGAAATTCCTGATGGAAACTCTTTGCCCGAACTGAGAATCCAATCCGGGACCTTGTGATTAGCAGTAGCGCTACACCGACGAGGTCAAATCTTAACACATATAATGCCGTACTAACAAATGAACTAACTGTTTTTTTTTTTGTAAAATACGTTCATGGAATGTGAGGAATGTCATATTTCACTATTTTCGTCACATTTTACATATTATACGTATAATAGTAAAATAAATAAATAAATAATGGTGGCTGCCATATATGGCTGACGCGGCTCAATTGGTTTGGAAAATGTCAGCCATATGTGGCTGACGAGGCATTATATGTGTTAAATCATGTCTTTTTGATCTGTACAAATATATAAAAAAAAGAAAATTCTTTCACTTAAAAGCTAATCTACATTATTCCTGAGTGTCATAGGCTATATTTAAAATGTTCCCTTGGGTTAATTTCCTTGCTTAACTTGAGCGAAGCCGCGAGTAAAAGCTAGTGTCAAATGTAATACTTGTTTACTTAGTCATAACCGTACTCGTATATACCATTACATTCCAACCACGCAAAGAAACTTTGCTAATTAGAGTTGGGAATGATATCTAAAACTCCTTAATCATGTAACTATACCAACCCAGTGTCAGTTGACCTCGCATTGTAGACGCTTGCGGTTGAATGAGAGGTCTGATTATACTGAGTATGGCTTCATATGCTATACTGTAGTTCAATATACAGAGAATATTAGGTGGAACTGTCGCAAACTTGGAGACAAGGTTCGAAGTTGTCTGGATCTGAAATGTGTCCTGAATCTAGACACGAATAATTATGGTCTAGATTCAAAATTGTATTTGGTTATGTAGTTTAATCTCGTTATTGCTTTACCATCTTAAAACGAGTAGATGCAGAATCACGATCACTGCTCGATACTTGATCATAAAGGACATGAAATTTATGGAGCTATTGGGCGGGAACTTCAGTGCATAAAATTCAGAATTTACACGTTCCAATTCTTCGATGATGTGCTGGGTTTTGTAGACTACGTGACCAATTAGAGGTAAAGGTGGAATTTCACATTGTACGACGTTGTAAAACGACATATGGGCCTAAAAAATGATTTCTAAGCGTTTTCCCACGGGTGATTTTCAAAAAGACTACAATAATTAAGTTTATTTGTTAGCTTAAGTCAGACAATTTTGTTTTTGACGTTATTGTTGATATTATCTTACTAATATTTTTTGAGGATGTATGAATGTATTATGGACAGATGCATGTTTGTTACTCTTTCGTCGGTTAGACCTCATCTTGAGTCAAGTTTTAATTAATTGAGAAAAGTAGACGGCGGGACGTATTAAAAAAAAAGAAACAAGAACTTTTTCACAAATAGATCTTTGAGTAACAAATTAAACATACATATTTATAATGATAAACCTAGGTTGTGGAGGTCTGATTAGATTAGATTAGATTTATTTAGTTTGTAAAACATGAGTATGGTATAAAGGTCTTATAATTAATGAGGTAACTACATGTTTTGCCATTTAAGGCGTACAAAATTAGTCGCACTAGACAAACAATGCAAAAAATATATACGATAAAAAAATACAATCTCAAAAATTAAATTAAAAATTACAGTGTCAAAATTTAATTCAAAATCACAATGACAAAATCCAATTCTTAATCACAATGTCGAAATTTAAATTTATTTCAAAAATACAATGTCAAAATTTTAATTCTAATAGTTTCTGCATGTAAAATACTGGTATTGAGCTGCATCCGGTTAGACTGAAAGCCAACCCCAGCATAATTGGTAAAAGGCTAAGCAGACGATGATTTATAAACACAAACTCACCCAAAACTATTACAAATCGAAAACTTTATAATAAATCCTAAAGCTAAACTAATACCTGAACTATATGGCATTTGTTTCCATGGTAACAAGTTGGGGCACACGCCCGATATTTGGATCAAAACTTCCTTAATTAGGGAACTTCGTGTGATATCCGCGGAGCATCTGTGACTAACGTTATAGTTAGTTGGGTGTTATGGTAACTGTACACTCTCGCCGGGGCACTCCGAGGCAGGACGGGTGCGAGAGTGTGAAGCCAAGCGATTTTTATTTTTTTGTGTATGGCATCTCGCAGTTCAACCTAGGAGGTTGTCGTCTGCTCAACCGGACTATCCTGTGGATGCCTTGAATTTAAGGCCTCCAGCCAGGGCAAAAAAAAACTTACAAACTAAGCGACTACACGCTAAGGGCACCCCCTGTGGGGCTCGGACCTCGGCTTAGGGCGTCGCTGGGGGAGGGCAGCAAGGGGACAGGCTGGATCTGAGTGAGGGAAGCCAAGCAAAGAATGCCGAAGCTAAATATACATAACATAACATCACGCCTGCAGGTCCCGAAGGTAGAGGTGTAACTAATAGTACACCCACATTTCGTCGGTTATGTTTAAGTCTATTGCCATCAACCGGGCACAAATCCAGACTCCATGGCTGCTGCTGAGAAATTCCTGATGGGAAGACCCAATAACAATTCGCCCGACTCGGGAATCGAACGCCGGACCTCATGCTCAGCAGTCGCAATTACGACTGCTAGACCTACGAAGCTATACAAGCGCTCCTATAATGGGTGTAAAAAGACCCTTAACGAAGCGGAGAGACACTTGGTCCACCTTCATTATTATATTTTTCTTATGCTAGACGATACCTGGGAACCTTATAGTTACTAGGTACTTAGTTTTACAAGTTTTTTTTAAATACAAATTTTTAAAATTATAACTTTAGTTCAGCTAACTCCATGACCACTGTACTATCTATTAAATGCATACATCAGCACAATGTTTTTTATGCGTTGCATTGAGTCCTACCGTAAACCGCGATGTTTCACCCCGAAAAACTGTGGGGATTCATCGTGGTGAGAAGATTGGGCAGCTGGACTCTGCGTGGCCGAGCGCCATCTGTTACCAGGATGCGCCGGGCGTTTTATTGTGATCTGGATGCCGCTCGGGGAGGCTCTTCTCATGCACCCCCGCTGCAGACATAACTTGGTCCGGTGGGGGTATTCCGATGAAGCAAGGTGTGACTGCGGTGCTTCAACACATACCATGGCTCACCTCCTGTCCTGCTCTATGTGTAATTCCACCTGCACTCTGAGGGACCTGTCCGAAACCACCACCAACACCATCGAGGTGGCAGAGTTCTGGACAAAATTAATTTGATTTAAAAAAAAAAGAGAATCATCGACACGACGAAGAAGAAGAAGTCTCCGAAAAATAAACTCGGTTCTCAGCAATCATTTTTGCGTAGAATGCTTGGTTGACGGCTTCGTGAAGGGTCCGTATACACCTTGTATACACTCTCTCATTTGCCCTGCCTCGGAGTGTCTCAGCGAGAATGTACAGTCACCTTTACGGCTTTCGCGACTTGTGGGATGGTTTTTGATTTATTTTCTGGGTTTCAAAATATTGTACATTTATTTTAAACAACTTTGTAAACTTTTCGCTCATTTACAAGTAAATTAATTAGTAAAAGAATGTTTGGTGGCAGGAAATGGATTTTGTAGGTAAAACTGAAGTCAAATATTTAAGAAATATGGATATGGATATTTTAAAACACACTCGAAAACTTTTTACTCATATAACATCGCTTTTAGGTTCACAATGTAGTGTATAATAGTAATTTGTAAAGTACTTTTGTATAAGTACTTTGATTTATGTTCTAGGTTCATAGAATATTGTGGATTTCTTTTTCATTCTACGTGAAGTGGAGTATTTTGAGCGTACTGAGAGTCTAGACAAGGGTCCATCATTTTATTTTTTACAACGAGTAACTGAAGAATGAGGGCTATCGTTTTTAGCTCACCAGATGGCGCCACTGTCGAGTAAGGTCCTGTCCATAATTCTATTTTATACTTTAAAGGAACAATAACTTCATAAAAAGTTTATTTAATTACGTTTAACAACATAGTGTTAACTTAAGGTACATATTTACAATCTTGTCCCTAAAATTAGCAAGCATAAAACATTTAAAAATCATTCTTCCTTCAAGTACTAACAAATTAGAACTCTCAACTTGCTACCTACAATCTTCAAGTCATAATTAATCAGGAATGGCACAAGCTTGACCACACTCGTGAATATTAATAAAACTACGTGATAAAAAAGCGCGCAACGCGGGAACACTCTATGACATCTGACATTTCTGAAGACATTACACGAACGCCTCTCACAAAAAAAAAAAAACGAAATCATGCGCGGTAGCCCCCAAGATATTAGATTTTTGCTTTTATCAAATACATTTTTGACTTTAGGTTTTCTTTCTAATAATTTTAAGGATATTATGTTCCCCAGTGACTGGTTACGCAGGCAGTGGCCCCATATAAAATACTGGTATTCAGCTGCAATTACAGCTAGCCGATCCCAACATAGTTGCGAAAACACTAGGCAGATGAAAATGATGATAAATAAATATGATTTATGACTTATGCAAACATTTTTATGCAAAAGACAAAATATTAAACGAAGTAAGAACCGTCAAAGAACGCAAAGCTAAGAATTCTAACTTTTGACAATTCAAGCAATTACTAAACTTCAGAATATAAATCTTATCTAAAATAATTACTTTTACTCAAGTGATTACTTGACTTGTTTATAAATACGGGTGTTAGTCCTATTATTTACTTCTTTTACAGATTTTACAAGTCAGTTGGCACTTCAAAAGACAGTTAGGGCTTGAACCAGATTTTTGCTTACTCTCAGCCTGCATCATCCCACTGCTGAACAAGGGTTGAGTTCCTCTGTTTAGCAGTGTAAAAAACATTTTATCCAAATAAGAGACACAACCGAACTTTCTTTAAAACTTCATTAAAACCCAAGTCTTTCTTCTAGGATGAAGACGACGGCGTTCTCCTAAGCGCATTAGTATGGGGTGGAGACAAGACACAGTCACTGGCCATGCTGGTGCTAGACGCCAAGACCATGTGTGAACTAGCGCGGGCCACGTTCGACACTCCCTCGCCAGCACCCGAGTGCTTACGTATATTTGTTTTACCATCTCTAGATCAATTTAGGCGCCTGCTTGCGCCGTTTGATCCAATAAAACTCGGGATAAGTAACAAGCTAATTGTATTGAAATTTACTATTTTACATTAAAATCCTCGCCTTTTGTTTTTGCACCACCTCGTCTATAAACATGAACATGTGAATGGTAATTTGGTCCCACAGCTCAAATTAAACCTAATAAGTTTAATTTGAGCTGTGGGACCAAATTACCATGAAAAAAGAATAAAACCGTTTTTTTTTTTAAATTCTATTGGATTGAATTAAAGCCGCAGACATGATGTTTAGATAATATTATTATAGCACAACTAAATACCCTCAAAATAACCGCAAAGTCTCAGTTTCGCCCAGCAGTTAAAGCCCCACAAACTATTCTAAGTAAGTTCGTTAATTAGCGAAGTTGGATCAACGGCTGCAGCTTCAGTTGCATGCGGTTCCTGGAAGAGGTGCTGACAGCAGTTTCTGAGGGATAGTTGAATGTGGGTTTGATAGGCAAACGAGTTGATGACTGTACTAGCTTTTTCTCAAGTCTTTTATGTTGGGTTGGCTTCCAGAAAATTATATCCAGAAAATTATACAAGGTGTAAATGGACCCTTCACGAAACCGTCAACATCAAACTAAGTAACCTTACGCAAAAATTATTGCTGAGAAATGACTCTTTTTTAACCGACTTCAAAAAAAGGAGGAGGTTCTCAATTCGGTTGTATGTTTTTTTTGTGTGTTTGTTACCTCATATCTTCGTCATTTATGAACCGATTTGAAAAATTCTTCTTTTATCTGAATGGTTCTGCTTCCCGATTGGTCCCATAGCAATTTCATCAAAATCGGTTCAGCAGTTTGGTTTTTAAATCAAAATAGCTGTAAAAAATATGTCATCTAAGTAAAAGAAATTGCGAAATTGATACTTGACAAGGATTTATGTGAGATGCGATAACTAAAAAGGGCAAAAAAAATAACCGACTTCCGACCGAGAAAATAACTTTACTTTCGGAAGTCGGTGACTATGGTTTGTTTCATTGACTTTTTTGCCACCGACTTCCGAAAGTAAAGTTATTTTCCACTTTTTTTTAGTGTTTTTTTTTGGAAGTCGGTTATTTTTTTTGCAAAAACGTTTTTATTAATGTGAAAAATCACGATTTACGGTGAAACACAATGTAACGCAGTCAAAACAAAGTGCTGATGGATACATTTAATAGTAAACGGACCATGGAGGTATTTAAAGTAAAGTAAAAAATAGTATTAAAAACAAAAAAAAAACTTGTGAAAAAGTTGGAACTTTGACCTCCAATGTCTCCGTAACCAGAAAGATCCTAGGTATAGTACAAACAAAAAAAAATTGCGATGACGGGGAGAAAAAATGCGTGTCGGCTTCGTTAAGGATCGTTTTACACCCTTTATGATTTTTTTTAAACATTGCCCACACTAGGAATTTCTCCTGTATCGTAGAAGGATATCGTTCACAGACATTTAAACTCACATACGCAAACAGCCAGGCCCGGAATAACTACCGTAGTGTAGGCCATAAAGTATTTGTTCCCTGCGGGAATCAGCAGGCAATCGCTCAGCTACTGCAAAAACCGTTCACCCACATTTCGCCATGTATGCTTTAGTCCCATGTTTTAGGTAACGATCCTGTTGCCATCCGATCGGAATGCCACCGAATCGGGCTCAAATCCAGACAATTCGCCCGACCTGAGAATCGAACCCAGGCTCAGCAGTCGCGATTACGACCAATAGACCAACGAGATAGGTTTAACAATTCAGACCGCTGAAAATCCAGACCCGGTCAAACCCTTCAAAATCAAGGCAGAAAATGAATCAAGGCGTAATGAAAAGGTTCTGGTTTTAATATTTACATTTAATTAATTCATACAATGTTTCTGTGATAACTTCTGATGGACCTCCATTAAGCCCAAGTCAATATTTATCTTTTACCTTTCAAACTTTAATTCAAATAAGATTCAGTTTCTGATGTTTTTCGAAACATTGAGGTTACGATTTATGGTACAAAACATAAATGGGTTCGTAGCAATACCTAAGTTGGTGGTATTTTTTCTCAAAGTAAATGTTTTTTCAAATGTAATGGGTGTAAAAGTTGCCATAACAAAAACGAAAGACACCTGTTCTTCCCGTATCCGTATCCCGTATTATATACCATTTCTGGGAGATGCAGGAGAGGAGCTAGGATTTATAGGAGGCCAAAGTTCCAACTTTTTCACAAGTTTTTAATGTTATAACTATACTTTAAATACCTCAATGACCCCAGTACTATTCAACGCATGTATCAACACAATTTTTTGAGTATGTTACATCGAGTCGTAATTTTTCAACCCAAAAAAAATTGTTTCCCAGGAATAATTTTTGCGTAGAGATACTTGGTTTGATGTACAAAATGCTTGGTTGACGGCTTCGTGAAGGGTTCGTTTACACCTTGTATATATACTTAAATACGGCCACGCCTTTCTAACACACACTGTATTTAGCTTAGTTGGAGTCATGGGTCTACTCAACAGTCTAAACTGTTTCAATTTATGTTAAGATCTTAATCTACAATAACTTTCAAGTCTATCAACATAAAACTGTCAAATAAAATACCAAAGAGGGTAGTAAAGTTAAGTGAATATTTTACTATCCTATAGAATATCTTTGAAGAAGACGCACAAACTTTATGTTAGGCTAATCTTAATATTAGACCTTTGTAGGCGTGTCCCGAAAATGTAAATGACAGAAACTGTTAAATAATTAACTGGATAGAAATACGCCTTTGACCTGTTTTGAATTTGTCTTAATTTAATAGTATTATATTTCAGTATTCTATTGTTTGAAGAACTAAACGTTTGGGATTCAGCTGTATACAAGGTGTAAACGGACCCTTCACGAAGCCGTCAACCAAGCGTTCGTGTACATCACACTAAGTAAGTTTACGTAAAAATGATTGCTGGAGCGAATTTTTTTTTTTTGGAGGTGTAATATCACATTTTACGGTAGAACTCAATGTGACGCACTCAAAACATTGTGCTGATGGATGCATTGAATAGTACGTGGTCGTGGAGGTATTTAAAGTAACTAAAAGGTTACACCCATTATATTATGGTAGACTGATGGGCCGTTTGAACGGTACTGGGGCCCTAGTCAGCAATTGAAATCGTGTTAGAGTTGACTTTGAAGGGTCGGTTTACACCGTATATGTTGTTATGTTAACAACATATAACATCACGCCTTTAATCTCCAAAGGGTTGGACAGTAATAATCAGTAATCGGAATAGGTAGAGCTAATGTACCTAAAGTTCAAGGAACAGAAACGAAAAGTGAGGACTTCCTTACGACAATTTTTTTTTTCGGATTTTTTTTTTCTGAAACTCGGAAATGCCTCGGAATCAGTTAAGTACATTTAATAATGTTATTTATTAATCAAAGAGTACCCTCAGATCATCAATCAATGATTGATGATCTAAAGGTACTCTTAATTTTTGATGAATTTACACAATATATCGGGGTTATGTTATCCATAAATAGTGGGTATAAAATAAACTGGTGTTTAAGTCCCGCGGGGCAAGCCTATTGCCATCAATCGGGCACAAATCCAGACTCCGTGCCTGCTACTGAGCAATTCCTGATAGAAAAACCCAATAACATTTTGCCCGGGACCTCATGTTCAGCAGTCACGCTTGCTAGATCAACGAGGCAGGTCGAACGAGTATTCACAAACACTTTAATATTCCTTTTTAGTTCCCAACTCCACAAGCCATTAAAACTCTTCTCTAATTAAAACACACATGCCTTTTACCTATCAGGTTTCACAGCACTTTGCAGATGCATCTGAGAACTTTCAAGCTCATTAGCCCAGTTTAGTCCGAGGGGGAAAGATTGTTAGCCCACTAATTAAGTAAGTTGAAACTAATATTGTGTTTGGGACGTACTATTAAGTTGAAGTTTTGTGTCTTCGTAACATCAAATCAGGATTGGTGCACTTGAAGGGTTAGGTATAATATAAGTTATACTTAACCCTTCAAGTACATAAGTTTACTTATTCAAAGTGTAAATGGACCCTTCATGAAACCGTGAACCAAGCATTCTGTACATCAATTTAAGTAAAAATTGTTGCTGGGAGACGACTTTTTTTAAGGAGAAAAATGTTGACGGTAGGACTCAATGTGATGCAGTATTGCAAGATTTGACCTGGATAAACATACATACAAATATTGCAAGTTAAATAAAAGCTTGTAAAAAAGAATGTGCAAAAAGAGCAATGTACGATTTTCAAAACACAGAGGGTTAATATTATTTACGCATTTATTTAGTCAGGTCTCGCTAAGTGTTTGTGAAAATGCACATAACCCTTTTTTTTAATACAGCAAATAAAATTCTACGTCTACCAAACAAAAAAAAACCTGATGACTAATAATAACTGTTTAAATTCATTATTTAAGTTAGTCCTACATTAACACCGTTAGTCAAATAATTAGGTAACATAAGATTTTAAGACTTACCTTCTTAGACTAACTTTAAAAGCTTAGGCGTAATTATCCACTTGGCATAGTTATTAAATTCGTTCAGTTGACAGATAGGACAGACGGGTTTCAGTAAAATAATTGAATAACTTTTATGGGAGGAGGTCGAGGAGCTCGTGGCTGAATAATAACAGCCGCTCGGGTCGATCGTCAGGTTAAGCCGCGCTTGTCTGGGTTGTTCCGTGGATGGGTGACCACCCATTACATGCCGAGTTTCCTCCGTGTCCCGGAAAGCATGCCAAGCCCAGCTGTCAATTGTAGATCTTGGACAGTCGTTACAGGTAGTCAGTGGCCCGAAAGTCTGACAAGCAGTCTTACCAAAGGGTATCGTATTACCTAGTACTAACTGGGTTGTGGAGGTCAGATAGGCATCGCTCCATGTAAAATACTGGTATTCAGCTGCATCCGGTTAGACTGGAAGCCGACCCCAACATAGTTGGGAAAAGGCAAGGCAGATGATGAATTGAATAACTTTTTATATTAGAGAAATATTCGAAGAAACGATGGATGGACTGTGTGAAAGATTGAGTGGCTACGAAGGAGGTGGTTACTGAGATGACGAGTAATAGAGAAGTATGAAAGAAGAAGACCATGCTTCGCCTACCCCAAATGAATTGGGATAAGGGCAGAAGAATGATGAAGATATGTCTTCCAAAGCAAGTTTTTTTTTCCTTTATTTTGGGCATCCTTCGAATGCCTAGAATAATTATGCAAAATAATTATGCAAAATAATTATGCAAAATAATTAGGCAAAATAATTATGCAAATAAATTATCCATAAATAATTATGCATTACGCAACATCAATTTTAAAATGCTCACCACCTACAATCGACCTTAATTGAAATAAAGAAAAAAAGAAGCCAAAATTGAACATTCACCATCATGAAGACATCGTCTAGGCGGCGATCAATCATCGAAAATCCAAAAAAATAAATTGTGCCATTCCCTGGCAAAGTTTCGGACAGAAATTCCATGGTCGTTAAATTAGAATAACAAACATTTAGCACCATCAAAAAAGGGGGGGAAATTGAGAAAAAGGGTGAAATTTTCGATTAATCCGGAGAAATTTTCTGTGACTGAAGTGATCCATTATCAGTAATGCTTTTTCAGCAATTTAGAATCTTTGACTACGCTAACCTTACACCAGCTGAACGACGTTGATGAAGCCATGAATCGTGTAGGTGTAATCACACCCTAACTGCCCTATTTTAACTTTGCTGATGACGCAAGCAACGGTGTTACTTGCCTAATTAGCCAACTTGAAACTTTATCGTAAGAGGAGTAACGTGCAAAGTACTAGGAAGACATAAGTTGTTCGTAGTTCCCGAATGTTTAGCGCTGGTGAATCTTTAAGTTTTTCGGATTAATACATAACATAACATAACATCACGCCTGTAATCACCGAAGGATTAAACAGAGATGCACCTAGTAGTACACCCACATTTCACCAGATATGTTTAAGTCCCATGTAATAGAGGGAGAGCCTATTGCCATGAACTGGGCACAAATTCAGACTCCGTGGCTGCTGCTGAAAAATTTTTGATGGAAAAACCCAATAACAGTTTGCCCGACCCGGGAATCAAATTAATTTTATTTATTAGCGAAAAACTTCGAAAGTCTGACACCCCGCCATAACAAGGGGTATCATGTCACTTTGTAACCTGGTTGTGGGGATTAGATAGGCAGTTCTTCCACGTAACAAACTTGGATTCGAAGGCGATTCCAATAAAATAATAAAATAAATATTTTCTGAGCTCTACATCCAAGAATAGCCACGTTAAATGATTAATAGACATTATGTTCCTCACTATTTTAAGAAGGTTTACGAAACAGTGATCTATCAAGTGGAAAGATCCTATCAGCACACGCACAATATATAAAATATATATTACAATCAAATCAAATAATAATTACAATACTATTATTATTTTCCTTTATTTATTTTTCTTACTTATTTTTACATTTTTAAATAATCCTATACAAAATTAGAAAAAAAAACATTATAAATAAAATAGTAGCCCACCAGCACCGGGAACAGGGTCCGAGCTACCGGTGGTCAGGGTTCTTGAGAGAGGAACCTCCTAACAATACGCCCCGTGTCCAGAAGTACTGCTTTCTGAATCAAGCCCTTGATCCAGCCGCCAAGCGAGTACCTCTTCAGATGTTGGTTGGCTCTTGGCTATTAAACCATTGGCCGATACGACTATCGGCACAATGACTGCTGTACTATTATTATTATTTTTATATTTTAAATGTTTTTTTTACTATTTTATATAGGACTATTTAAAAATGTAAAAAATTAGAATGAAAAATAAAATAAAAGAAATAATAATTACAATACAATGACAATGTATGGCATCAGAGCAACTTTTGTACCGTGCAGATGTATTCAGTGAACCGCTCTAAGTCAAGACCTCCACCATCACGAAAGTTAAGGATAAATTTCACAGAAGAATAATCCCATAAAAGACTAGCAGATGCATCTAAAAGTTCCACAAACTCATTAGCCTAGTTCAGCTCACCTTGTGACGTCAGTTAGGCAACTAATTAAGCTAGCGTGAGATTCGTAGCGTAAGCTGAAAAGTTTGTCTTATGATTATAAGTTGTTCTTTGTTGGTAAGAGTTTTTTTCAACGTTTTGTTTTTATCATGCAGGATTCGCCTCTATTGTACCAGAGCTTACGCTGTAGACTTTGGTTAGGATATTTTTAAAGTCACTTCTAGTAACAGAAAACTTTGCAGAGAATCCTGAGCTGAACATCCTGAAAAATCTAATCAAGATTAGATTAGAGGATTCTACGTTGGAAAACTTCTTGCCTGAAGGTGAATCGATTACCCGGTAAATAGCGTGGGAATACGCTGTGTGTGAAAAACACAGGTTCAAGAGATATCGAGACACTTGTGGTAGACCTGTGTCCAGCAAGGGTGTGATGATATGTATGGTATAAATTCGGTAATCTAACTTCGGTAAAGGAAAACATCGTGAGGAAAACAGCATGCCTGAGAGATATTTCTCGACGGCATGTAAAGCCAAGTCAGAGGCCCATGGGCGGCATAAAAACTCTGACACCAGGTTAGGTACTAACCACACGATAAAGAAAGACTGAGGCGGGGTCGAGGCAGGCCACGAAGGAGATGGCTGGACGAACTGGACAGGTTCCGTCCGAACTGGAAGGAGGACGCGCGGGTTCGCGAGAAGTGGAAAGAGTGGAGGGAGGCATTTGCCCAGGACTGGATGGCTTCTTTATGGGTCTTTTGACACCCATTAAAAACAAAAAAAAAGCCTCTATCTCAGCATGGTATGGTATGCATAAAGGTCACAGTGCTGGAGTTAAGATGGGGCCCTAATGATGCCACGGGCAGATACAGAAGATAATTTAGAGAACTCTCACTGCTGGGTGCTTCCCTTTCTTCTTCTTCCATAGTTCCCAGTTCCGTGCGTTCCACATCCAGGTGTTTCCCGCGACTTTGACGATATCCTCGACCGAACGCGCTCTGGATTCTTTGGACTAATCCAGATCACTATCCATACAGGCATCGACAAGTGTTAACTGCATTGAAGAGAGTTGAAAAGAGCGAGACTATACCATCTAAATGTCGTCTATACAAATAAATAAAATTAAAGTGTCAAAGTAATTGCTTTTTATTGGATGCCTATAAAAGTATTACGGACGTATTACGGTACTAATAACTGAAAAACATTTTATGTCTGTCTGACTGGCCGTCTGTATATCTGTGTGTCTGTCTGTTTGTTCCGGCTAATCTCTGAAACGGCTGGACCTAAACTACTTACTAACTTACTTTTATTTAAGAAAAAGTATTAGAGTTCCGTACAAAAAATTATAACCCTTGAAGTTGTTAACAAAATCTGTTTTTTTTTTTTGGAAAATCGGGAAGTAATATTTTTATAATAATTTCACGCGTACGACGGTTGCCGGCATCAGCTAGTTATTTTTTTTCGCGGAGTGAAATCTAACGATTTAAATCTTCATGCAAAAGGCGATTTTCCTATAATTATCAGATTTCAAGGTCATGGGAAGTATGGACGATAATTGGAAAAGTGATCCTTATCGATTCGGGGTCGTGTTATGGAGTGTTAAAGCTGGTATTGTTCTGTGACCAAGGAGAGAGTGCACTATTCTTGGGTAGCGCTGTCTCTTTCTTACACAGGAACAATGATTGCTGTAATATCTTCATGATACGGTTCCTGTATGCTTAAAATAATTATTTAATTTTCTGCCACTGAGACATCTTTAGTTTCCTAGCATAAGCATTAAAATAATGAAAAGAAAAACCATCTGAAACAAAAAAAAACTACAAAATTCAACAAAGTAAAGAAATGATTCAAAGGCATTAAGAAGAATAACCGACTTTAAAAAAAAAAAAGTGGAAAATTACTTTACAAGTCGGTGAATATTGTTTGTTTCATTGAATTTTTTGTCACCGACTTCCGAAAGTAAAGTTATTTTCCACTTTTTCTAGTGTTTTTTTTTCCTTTTTTAGTTATCGTATCACACACAAATCCTTGTCAAGTATCAATTTCGCATTGGATTTGGATGACATATTTTTTCCAGGTATTTTGATTTAAAAACAAAACTAATGAACCGATTTTTATGAAATTTCTATGGGACCAATCGGGAAGTAGTTCTTTCAGCTGATAAGAGTAGAATTTTTCAAATCGCTTCATAAATGACGAAGATATGAGGAAAAAAAACACAAAAAAATGCAACCGAATTGAGAACCTTCTCCTTTTTTTGAAGTCGGTTAAAATAATTATCTCTATGCATCATCATCTGCCTAGTTTTTTCTCAACTACATTAGGGACAGCTTCCTTTCTAACCGGATTCAGCTGAATGCCAGTATTTTACATGGAACGACTACCTATCCGACCTCCACAACCCAGTTAGTACTGGGTAATACGATACCTATTGGTAAGACTGATTGTCAGACCACTGACTAACTGTAACGACTGTCAAAGATCTACAAATGACAACCAGGATCAACGGCTTAACATGCTTTCGTGAAACTATACCGAGTTTCATAATGGGTGGTCACCCAGACACGGGACACCCTAGGCAAGCACGGCTTAACGTAAAGATGGACCCGTGCGGCTGTTATAAGCCGAGAGCAGCCTGTGGTGATGATATATAAATTAAATAAAGTATAAAACCTGCCTGAGTTCGAACCTACAATCTACGATACGTTAGTCGTCGTTGCTTCCACTAGGCCACCAGTATCTTTTTCAAACAGTGATAGCCTAGTGGTATGACCGTTGGACTGCCAAAGCTGGTCTCAAGTTCGGACCCAAGACACGCACCTCTGATTTTCGACATCATGAGGAAACCAGAATGCCCGAAGGATATTTTTCGACTGCATATAAAGCCAAGTCAGAAGCCCAGGGGCTTCATAAATGCTCAGAGCACCAGGTTAGGCACTCGCCGCGAAAGAATCTCTTTCTAGTGACGTTCAATGTGAAATTAAGAACTATAAAAAACAGCTTTTCTGTTCCTTTAGCAAACACGACAAGACAAGACAAGACTCTAGATTTATTACTTCCAAAAACATTCCGAAGGAAATCATTAAATTCCGTAATAAGAGAAACAAGCAACACTTCGAATTTATAGAACGTTAGAAAGACATTTATTTCAGTGAATTGTTCGGTTTGTTTTATTCGAACACTTTTGGGAATAAACAATACTTTGGCAGTCAATAAAGGAAGTTCCCTTTACACTTTTTGTTTATCCTTATTCACCCACCCACCTTTTATTATTGTACGAAATATATTATGCTCGGAAAAAGGCTTCGTTCACAAGGCATTGATCAACAAATCAATTTGACATTTTATGCCGTGTATTTTGCTATACTTATGTTAATGTGTTTATTTTTAACCATATGAACAATGTGGATGTTTGATTTCATCTTTTCATTGCAAAACTAGCGATCTGCCCTGGCTTCGCACGGGTAGTAGAGAATATTAGACGGCTTGACTTTTTCCGACACTTCCACCAATTATCGCCATATTTCAACTAATTTACACAAAACTTTGACAAATTGCATACCTAAACCTTTCTCTTGAATCACTCTATCTATTAAAAGGAACCGCATCAAAATCCGTTTCGTAGTTTTAAAGATCTAAGCATACATAGAGACAGATACACAGACAGACAGCGGGAAGGCACTTTGTTTTATACTATGTAGTGATGTCGTACTGGTCATCACCCTGTGTACGAGGTTTATTTATTTATTCACAAAAAAAGCTAAAGCTATACATTTCGACCAGAGATGAGCTAAACTGCGAAGCGATATATTATAATAGTTAGAAATCATGTACTTCCCAGTAAATAATTTCTATCTATTTAACCAACTTTAAAAAAGCTGGAGATTCTATATTCGGTTCTATTTTTTAAATGTTTGTTCATCGATAATTCCGTCAATTATGGACCGATTTACGTAATTCTTCAACATAGTCCAAGAAGAAAAATTACTTTTTAAAGTCAAACCCAATAACTACTCAAGCAAAGTTAATAAAATTTATATGGAACCACCGCGCGGGCCGTCTCTACCAAATGTAAAAAAAATCAAAATCAGTCCTTAGTTGACGGAAATATCGATGAAAATACAAAAAAAAAGACAGCCGAGCATAGAACCTCCTCCTTTTTTGAAGTCGCTTAAAAACAGGTGCAAGCAAGTTAATGGTAATAGATCTCGCTCATCACTAAGCTACCTCGCACATCTCCGTTCGAAAAGCTGCCTAACCTACCTTTTATTTCTTTCAAAAAAATCCTAAGAATCTTAAGAATAAAAACAAAGCGGCCAGTTTGGCCGCTTTGTTTTTATTTACGATTTTTTCTTTTGTTTTGAATAAATGTCCGTTTTGATTTAAAGGTTGAGTATAAAGCTTCGGTGTCTTTTGTTTGAGCGTTTGGAAGATTATTGCGTACTTTGTTTTTAAGTGTTTTTCGTTTTAGGAGTGTATCTTTGTTTAATACAGTCGAATTCATTTTATTTTTCGATTCAATCTTGCATCGTCCGAGGCGTTAGATAACTTACGTAACAGGACCTCGTGGATAAATAATAACAGCCGCTCGACTCGATCGTCAGGTTAAGCCGCGCTTGACTAGGTTGGTCCGTGGTTGGGTGACCACCCATTACATACTGAGTTTAATCCGTGCCTCGGAAAGCACGTGAAGCTGTTGGTCCCGGTTTTCATTTGTAGATCTTTGACTGTCGTTACAGGTCAGTCAGTGGCCCGAAAGTCTGACAACTAGACTTACCAAGGGGTATCGTATTAACCAGTACTAACTGGGTTGTGGAGGTCAGATAGGCAGTCGCTCCATGTAAAATACTGGTATTCAACTGCATCCGGTTAGACTGGAAGCCGACCCCAACATAGTTGGAAAAAAGCTAGGCAGGTGATAAACATTTCATAATGTGCCTGTTATTTATGCAAAATCAATAGCTTCTTTATCATTTTTTCTTTCTTTATCGAACCCCAGTCTCTTCTCATCTTCTGTTATCTCAACAATTACTTACTTTATTCAAAATTTTGATTTGTAAAAGTGTTAGATTTTTTCATCAGTTTCCAAGATACGAAATAAAAAAAAAACTAAAAAAAAACCAAGCTAGTAATAAAATGAAATAGTAAAAATTAGGTTTAACTATCAACATTGGACGCGTATGCAAAGTTTCGTGTCCGTGCTATTAACCGTTGAGGAGTTTTCTCGTATGAAGCCGATCCTGGCTGCAGGATCAAATCATGTCTGTCATAAAAATGTATTGTCACCAGAACCAAAGGTGTGTGCAACATTTCAGCTCAATCTGTTGGGGGAAACTGGTTTGAAATTCAGTTGTAAGATTTGACCAATACACAAACTAACTAATATATTTATTTCGTTATACTAATATATTTTACACGCTATTGAATAGAATCTGGTTCTTCTAACCTAACAGATAGATGTGTTGATGGGGAGTTTGTTCCGCCACTTCTTTTCCCAGCTAAAACACTAGGAAGTGGCGAAGGGCGGGCGTTTTGGGGGACTGTCTCTTGTAAACTCGACGTTCGAAAAGTGCCGATTATCAGCCTAATTTGAATAAATGACTTTTAATTTGATTTTATTTGACTAACAAGGCAAGCCTAAATAAATCTATAGTCAAACTGGTGACTTGCAGTATTGAAACGAAATCTTTAATGGTTTGCACCATTCAATGCTTTGTCTGAAAATCTAGTGCTCTTTTTATACCCGTCAAATGTTATAAAAGAATTAACAGGCAGTCACAAAAACCACCCAATACGACCACCCAATGATTCTATGAAATGAAAATCCAGTTTCTCTCTTGCATTTTAAAAACGACTTCCTCGAATTTAGGGCTCTCAATTTGGTTCAGTTCTGTTTCGAGGAAATGTTTCATGCAGTATCGAATTCGAAATGGCCTATATAGAGTGTCACTATGACATGGAAAAGCTTACAATCAAACAAAAAAAATATTAAACTAAAAAAATTTGCAAGTCACAGCGTGCGTGTATGACCAGGTTAAAAGTTGATGAAGCCAAAGGAGTATAATATAATGATCAGGATAAG
Organism: Standfussiana lucernea; assembly: GCA_964057025.1. NCBI lineage: Eukaryota > Metazoa > Arthropoda > Insecta > Lepidoptera > Noctuidae > Standfussiana > Standfussiana lucernea. The sequence continues at coordinate 10,877,102 of OZ059808.1, read as the reverse complement.
GACCAGAGCAGGTGATTTTCGGATTTTCGGTTTCTACCTGTCCTCATGGAAAAACGTCTCAGTTTTTTTGTATGAATTTAATTTAATCCAGTCAATATCTCGGAAAAAGGTGAGGTAGTTGGAAAGTATTCCGCACGCACGTTGAGCCGTTGGTCCCGGCTGTCAATTGTAGATCTTTGACTGGAAGCCGACCCCAAAATAGATGGAAACAATTTTTTTTGCAAATAATTAAACCGACTTTAAAAACACAAAGAAGTGAAAAATAACTTTAGCTTCAGAAGTCGGTGACTTTTGTTTTATTGATACGGTTTTTGCCACCGAATTCTGCAGCTAAAGTTATTTTTCACTTTTTTATGTTTTTGAAGTCGGTTTTATTTTTTTCAAAAAAGTTTTTTATTTTTCCATTTTTAGTTGTAATACCCTGTACAAATATTTGCCATGCATTTATTTTACATTGATAACAATACATGTCATGGTAGGTAATAGGCAGGGCTTATACCCATTACAATGGAACTTAGCATCATACCTGTCGAAATTTGGGTGTACTGTACACATCTGCGTACCCCCTCAGAGCATATACGCGCGATGTTATGTTATGAACTGGTGTAAACAATAGACAGACATGAGATTTCAGCAATCCCAGTCCATTTGCTATCATTTATTGAGGTGTTCCGTTGCCTATCTCCGAAGTTCTTCATCAGATCTTCGCCAAATTGAAATGAAACCACTCCGAAAAAGTACTCTTCCAAAAACTACCCAAATCGCTTCAAGTGTGCCTATAAATTTTGAAGAGTTCTCTCTATTTCTCCAGGATCCCATCATCAGATCCTGACTTGAAGATCATGGGACCACTTGGAAACAATACCCTTTCTAACAAAAAAAAAAATTAAAAAAAAATAGAAATCGGTCTAGCCATCTTCGAGTAATCGGGGAATATACATTAAAAAAAAATTAAAAAAAAAGGTTCCGATGAATTGAGAACCTCCTCCTTTTTGAAGTCGGTTAAAAAGGCTAGGCAGATGGTGATGAGCTGGAAAGTATTCCGAACTTAATGGAACTTTAACAGGTTGTTTGGAGGTACACTAGAAAAACTATCCTAAGTTTTCGACCTCGAGGACTGTATCTCCGTTAATGTTGGACTTGAAAATTTGGTTCAGCAACAAACTTTCAGAAAATTTAACGTTCTTCAACATTGTTGTGTTACGTGGGACACAAAATGTGATTAGTTGTTCAAGAGATGAACTAAAAAAAAAGTGAAAAACTAAAATAAAGTCAGAAAAAAATGAGGTTTTTGTCTCCCCCCCCCAAGTTACCACAGGGTCCTCGAAGTCGAAAACTTAGGACAGTCTTCCTAGTACACCCAAACAACCTGTTAAAGTAACATTAATTTCGGAATACTTTCCAGGTAAAAGTACCTATCTACTGGACTAATTGTTAAAAAGACACCGTCACCGACAATCACTGTTTTTTCAAGTGATTGGCATTAAGTCCGCTTCTGCACTTTGTGCTTGAAGTTTTAAATAAACAAATGATCACTACTTCACTACATACAGCTTGAGAGGGGGCGAGTTCTACGACCTGGGAAACGAACCCAAACGAACCATATACAGCAGTATAGTTTGTGACCACT